>CM046877.1:314152751-315478561 GCA_025667525.1 Glebionis coronaria
ACACGTAATGTGTTACGGTACAATTTTGACTTGTTTGTGATTAATGAAAAGACTACCTTTGATTGCTAAATTCTACATGTAGCGATGATATCTATCTTTTCTTGCTTCATCCTAATGTTCGCATTAGTGATGCAACCATTGAACAAGTACTCATCTCGAAATGAGTTACGTTATGGATTATTCTTTTTGAGTGCCATCAAGATCATGAACCTCATGATTATTTGGCTAAGCTCATTTCCTATCATATCGTAGTTAATTCTTGGTGAACAACTCTTCATCACTCTTTTGCAGATCACTCATTGTTTTTATAAAGATAAAATAGTATTCCTTGAGAAAAATTGAATTTTCATCACTATAAGGATTATTCAAAGTAAGATTTATAAGTGATCATTATCGAAATGAGGTTGTTTATAAAACACCTTGGAAAACTTAATTGTTTTCATAACAAAGAAAATCTTTGTAAATTTATTTTTGATTCTTATTTAAGAATTAAGCATGAAAATGTTTTTATTATAAACATGATGATAAAAATTTGACAAACTGAGTATTGCATCGTTAATCTTGAAATTGTATATAGTTGCGCGCCTACATACAATTTGGAATGGACTAGGCAAGACTGATTAGTAGTCACCATAAAACTAATGAATAAACACTACATTTTCTTTGAAGATTGTGAAAGAATAAATTTTATGAGATCTGCAAGAAGTGAAAAATAAGGACATAATGTTAGGTACACCTACATATGTGCCTGTAGCACCTATTCATCTGAGTCGAATTTACTCATCTGTGGAAATTGTCTTATTTGACAATTGACAATTCTTTCTTGTCCAATTCTCCCGTAGTGAGATTATTAGGAAAAGTATCTGATTACCGAGTGTTGATACCCGATTGGATGTATCGACGTTTCTATCATACTTTTGATTTGATTTCATTTGAATGACCTGGGTAACGATCCGAGGAGCTTTCGAATGCGTACTCAAATTATGAAAACATGGGATATATTCATATTCGTTAAATGTTTTCGTCTGTATCTGATTTGAAGTTCTCTCGCATAGATTATGCGTTGACCTTACTCTTTTAATAGTTGTTGTGTATCCTAATATCCTTGAATTTGTGAAGGATTATGAGTTATTATCAGTCTTTTGAGAAGTTCACATCTTATCAACGGCAATAAAACTGGAAAAGTTGATAGTGCCAGTAGAATGGATTGATTGATTATGACATAACGACATTGTCTTAATTGATGGGAACTCGAATAGAATTCCCCTAAATGATAAGATGTTGATTATCAAAAGTGATCTAAATAATTCTTGATGGATGACCATATCCTTTATAAAGACTTGAAATATTACCGTGAATGGTTGTGAACTAGTTATAAATATTGTAATCTAGAAGAACCTAATATGAATGTGTTACAAGATGTTTCTGTTATCTGAAACTTTAGTAAGTATTTGTTGATGAATTACCTAGACTTTCGCCATTAAGGCAAGTAGAATTTGGTATTTGATTATATTCCCGGTGCTGCACCTATGGCTTGTGCACCGTGCGTCAGCACCATCTAAATTAAAGGAATTACCGTACAACTGAGAGTTGTCGGAGAAAGATTTTATTCTACCAAGCCTGTCATCATGAAGAGCTATGGTGTTATCATTCCTTATATTTATAGATTACTGTGAACTGAGTAAATTGACAATCGAAAACGATATCCATAACTCGAAATGGAAGATTTGTTCGATCATTTACAAGGTTCTAGCAATTTGATCCATAGCATGGTTATCATCAACTTCGCATCTGCGAAAGAGATTATCTATTCCAATCACTACATCCGGTGCTTGTAATGAACATTATGAGTTTCACGTAATGTAGTTTGGATTGACCAATGCACATGTAGTATTCATAAATTTGGTGAATCACGTGTGTAGGCTGTAATTTGATAAATTCATGCTTGAGATCATTTAGGACTATTAGTTTGTTAAATACGAATAAGAATGAGTTACTAATTATTTATAGACTGCCCTGAATTGGCCAAACAGTGAAAACCTGAACCTTGAATAATTAACGCGTGATTAAAGACTTGAACCTTTACATGATTTAACCATGTGATTAATAGATAATGGAATATAAATTGACTCTTCAAAAATTAAGAGCCCTTTTAAGACTTTGAGTTATACTAAAAATAAAATGGAAATATGTTTTGACGAACGTTTTAACAAAGGATTTTAAAGGGATTATTCCCTTATACACAAACCATTTAACTAAACTTCTGTTTAGGGGTAAATGTTTGTGTATACCTCAAGATAACCTAAAAGGGATTGAGGAAACCATTTGAACCATGACTTGAAATTTGAAACGATGATTTACGCTTTTCAAACTAAGGAAATTTTGACCAAAATATAAACAAAAGTTTCTCGAACATTTACGAATCTTATTAATTATTTTCGATAAATCAACTGAAAATTTTGTTAATTAAATTCAAATTATTTTTGAACATTTTATATAATTGGTCGAACTAAGAAATTTAAAACTTTTTACGTTTACGTTTTATAAAAATTAGATGATTATTGTTAATTTACATGTAATAATTATCGGCGCTTTAGACGTCGGATTAAGTAAAACTGATAAAAATAGTAGTTGAGACGAAACTAAAACATAGAAGATATAAAGAAAGAATTTTGAATAAATACAGTTATGATATTTATTTCATCAGGAGAAAGTGAACGTAATTACTGACGCATAATATAGAAAGAATATATGAGTGAATTGTGGACATGATAATTATATCATCATGAGAAGTGAATATAGATACCGACGCATTATGTAGAAAATATAAAGAACCAATTAGGACATGTTCCTTAATAATGAAGGTACAAAATAAATTGCCGAACAATTTAAAATATAGTCGATGATTGTAAAAAGGATAATATAGATAATAAAAAGTGGTTCGCGGCTAATGTGAACCATTAGAATTAAGAAGCCAATAGCGTTAAATGTTTTAACAAGGCCACTTGTGGTTGTATAAATATGGAGATTGTGAGATATAGTTACGTTGGAATTTGTAAGTATAAGTATTCTATTTATGTCATTTATGACTAAAAGTATCTTTGTCTAAAGAAGTTGTACTGATGACAAATTATGAAGGCAGACATCGCCTCATACATTAGTAAAGGTCTAGCTATTGCAAAGGTCATCATCTGAATTTGATTCGATTTGGGTCATCGTCGACAGACTGACCAAATCTGCTAATATCATTCCCGTTAATGATAAATGCAAAAGAGTTATGTAAACATAGTGTGCTTGTATCGAACATCTTTATCAAGATCCTCGCTTCGCATCGAATTTCTAGAGATTTGCTCAGAAATCATTGAGAACGAACCTTGATGAGAGTACTATATACCACCCCAAATCGAAGGGACGAGGTAAAGTAACGATACAAAGTAATATAAGTGTTGTTTTATGTTTGAATGATCGACCTTTGGTAATAGACCGTATAATCGTTTTCCTTTGGAAAGATTATCATTGATAATTATCGTATTAGGATCGAGATCGAATCTTGTTAAGATTTAGAAATTAGAGCATCTGTAAGCAAGAGTTGAGATGAAGACATCCGACATACACCCATTGTGAGTTGGACATGTCTTCTAGGCTTAAGGTTTCCTATGATGGCGAACCTATCCTTGCAAAATACCTGACCCGCGAGATCTGAAATGATTATTGAAATTAGGATCTGATTATTGACTGTCGGTAGTGGGCAAGAGGTTATGTGAATGTGAAATGTAGATCTTGAAGTGCCAAATGGGTAGCGAAGTTATGCCACAATTTTTAACCTTGGAAAAATGAATTCATGATCTGACAAATCATGGGATATAAGTCCCCGTTGTATGGGACCATTGAGATGATGTAAAAGTTGGGATTGAAAGGCATATAAGCTGGATCTACCCTAGGACTTCAAAGACTGCGTGAATTATGTCTCGTATATCGAACTTGATGAAATATCTATCAAGTGAGAATCTGATTATTCTTAGTAGAGCTTAGATCGGTAAAAAGTTGCATTCATCAAAAACCCGTGAACATCATAGATAGAGAAAGTAAGTCAACATTAAGCCTGATCTTATTCCCGTAGTTATGTTGATAGAACTCGCGTATTGTAATGAATTACACTTGTGACAAAAGACCGAATGTGGAGGAAATACCCACATGGCTTTGACTCTATAAGAAGCGAGTAGTAAGGTAAGATGATCTTTGAGGACAAAGATCCTGTTTAGGGGTAAATGCTGTGACAATCCGTCAATTTATGGTTGATATTTTATTCTCAATATTTATTTGAAAACACTATTTTAATGTTACAATATGAACTCACCTATTTTTGGGAAGAAATTTGGATTTATGTCTTGAAGTAGCATCGACTACGTTTAAACCGGAGGATTCTACGTTACGTGCTTACGTTTGCATACACCGTCTTTGGTGACAGTCCGACATTTCAGGAAATAAATTTATCCGTAAATATTATTTTGGAGTTTTAAATTTGTGTTGGTTCATAAACTCACAAATTTATGAGAAGAGATTAGGACTTACGATTTTATTTTAACGTCCTTTACGACTAAACCGGAAACCTTAGGTTTACGTATTTACGTTTTCGAACTCCGTTTTTGATGAGACAATTTTTATCGGATTCGTTTTGTGACGTTGATTCGTAATTTATAAAAACGTTTTTCGTAAAACGACCCGAGGGCACGCAAATCGAGGAAACTAGAATCGAGGAATACCCGTAAACTAGTGAGATGGGACAAAATACATTGTCCCACCCCACTAGCACACATGGGGCGGCCAAACTAATGCCTCAACACCTTAGGTGTCAAGTTGCAAGCATACAATTTACACTTGTCTAAATTAGCTTACAAAGTAAGCTTCCACTACACCTAAAACGACTACCTAAACCATTCTTGTCATTCACAACATGCAAAACCACCTCAAGTTCTCTCACCTTCCCCATTTTGGCCGTCCATAGCTCACCCTAAACACCCTAATTTGATCAAAAATCCACCACAAAATCATGTGTAATTTACACATATGTTGAAGCCACTTTGAAACCCTATTGATTGGTGGTGCTTATAACATTCAAGGAGGAGTTTTCATGGAGTAGTAGGGCTGATTTTCCATAAGGTATTCATGAAGAATGGTGTTCTTGAAGATGGTGTTGGCTATGCACAAGTTTCTCCATCAAAATCCATGTTTTGATCAACCTACATCATCATGGTGGTATAAAGATTGTTCTCCCATCTTCTTGTTATTTTGATTATGTAAACATGTATTTTATTTCCTATTGTATATGTATATGATGATTATATGATGATAAAAATGTTATGTGGGGATTTGGTGTTGATAAACATGCTTAAAAAGGTGAAAAATTATAAGAAACAAGGCTAAAATCTTGTTTAAATATGTTGGCTGTATAAAACAGTAAAGAAACAGGTCATGGACTGACAAAATGATGAAATAGAATCCATTTACAGTAAGCTATATGTCTTGTACACATGTGAGAGTTGGCCATGCAATGGAATCAAAATAATGAGTGAGATATGATCAAAACAAGTTTAAGGTACAAATCTGAGTTCACTGTTTTGGACGGTTTTTAGAAAATACTTAGAAGATGATTCAACAGTAGCTATAGAAGAGTTAATTGTAGCACATATCATGTAGTTCGTGTGATAAAAATTTGAGCTTCTATCTCCATATAGAACTCAAGATATGGCAGTTTTGGTGAAAGTGAAGATAAAAATCAGATTTTGGAAATTAAAGTATAATACTATTATATAAGCACTCAAATTATAATGTATAAAATGTAAAAGTAAAACCCACTAACTTATAAAACTTATTTATATAAATATGTAAAAGGGTAAATGAATGAATAACTTAAATAAATGATAGTGAAATAATACTTATAAGTTATAAAACTATAAACATGATTTTTACGACTTTTTCGGATAATACCGTAAAATTAACGTTTTTGTTAAATAAAACGTAGACGGTTGGACCCGTCTAATGTAAACTTTTATAAAACTCATATACTGATATATAAACATATATAACAAGTAAAAACCGATAAAACCCGAACTATAGGACATACGGACATTAACGAGCTAAGTAAACATATTGGACTAATAATTGGACTAAATAAGTTAAATGGATTATTAAACTTAGGTTATGTCACTAAAAGTCCCATTAGCATGAATTGTGAACTACCAGGATTTGGTAGACGCTTATGCATATAATAGTACTATTTGGGGACGATCACCCCAGTTCGCGCCTTGACGGTTGATCCCCGTCGTGCCACATTGATTGGTAAGCGAATTTATGTATGAGAAGATTTCCATAGCGTGACCTTTGTGACGATACGCTACTTTAGATGGGCAAATTGAGTATCGGGTTAGCTACCCGTTGTTGGTTTAGTAAGGTAACAATGTCATGTGGCTTATAATAATCCAAAACTAACGAAATACTACTAGACGCTTCGAATTACGATGTATTGCCTGACTAGCAATGCAAGGTCATACTATTGATATTATGTTTGTGTTTTGGTTTTCATAACCATACTCATATAACGGTTTTTATTTTCATACAACGTCGTAAGACGTATTGTATGACGTTTTTACGACATTGTCTCGTATAATGATTTTTAAGGCTTTTTATAACCATATTCATATAATGGTTTTATTTAATCTATACAACGTTGGAAAACGTACTGTATGGTGTTTTTAACGACAATGATTCGTATAATGATTTTTATGGCAAATGCCTATAATACGATTTTCGATAAAGATTTGTATAAAATGACTATGGCTATTTTATGGCCTATTAAAATGATTTGTACAAGATGATTTTCAGTAAAAATTTTATACTGATATTATATTGATGAATTTTATTAAACTCTATGAATTCACTCGGCGTTATCGCTGACCCTTTTCTTTAACATGTTTTATCTCAGGTACTTGAAGGTAATTCTCGGGAAGACAACAAGAATTCATGGCCCGCACTTAAACAATATTTTCCATTCAAACATTTTGTAAAAGTTTGTATGAAATGTAATGACTTGGGACCGATGTAACTTTGATATTTATAAATGGAAATGATTTATTATTAAACGACGCGATTTTTATGCGTTGTCTATGATGTGAGTAATGTGCTATCCCATAACACCAACGAGTCTTCCGCTGTATTGAGTTGTATAAATTTGGGGGTGTTACAAATAGTTTCTTGGTCTCGGAAAATAGACCCTCGCGATATTCTCATGAATAGATTGTGATTTAGATGTATTGCTGGATTCTGCACCACTCCCATTACTTACTCGAATAAACCCTGGTACCATCCTCAGGTAGTCCTTACAATTGTCCATCGGGGGACGAACGGGTTGCTGATCATATCGGTCGGTCGGAGGCACTTCATAACCCTTTGGCGAATTTGGAGATTGAAATAATTCAGGTTTGGTCTGACTGACAACATTCTCGGATATTCCATCATCCACCGGTTCCTCTTCCTCAGAATCCTCACTACCATCGTCACTAATACTGAAGTTGTCCACGTCACATTCGTCACTGTCATTTTCCGGCTCTATCGCTTCTTCTGGAGCGATCCATCCATTGTCATTATTCGGCGGGTTCGGAGGAAACGGTCCCCCTTCGTGTCCTACGACGTAATCGTCTCCATTTCCGTTAGGCGGTACCTCGGCCATTCCTGCAATAACAGAGAATTTTGGAGGGTACGTAAGATTACTATTCAATATTTATAAATACATGCATGCAAATGCAATGCAAAGGTGGTACACATGCCCAAAATGCGATAATATGATGCTCATGCATAAGTAATACAAGAATTACGGTATCGGGTACTCCACGTATAATTTCAACGTTTACATATAGTATTTAAATATCTACATAATAAATACCCACATATATACTTCAACTCAAAAGTATACATCAATACCATGAATACAAAAATAAACCTTACCGGAGCCATGCATGATAGTTGTGTGCTTGGACAATTTCTTACGACACCAAAAGTTATAGTTTAGGAATTTTCAAAACGACCTAGTTCTCTATAACTCATGGCTCTGATTACCAATCTCTAACACCCCACCAAATGCTATGCGCAGCGGAACTATAACATTTGGGTGCTAGGCAGTTATCATCGCACACAAGGTATATCGAACGACTCCAAAGAGACGTCAAAATTTGAACTTAAATTAAAAATTCTTAAAAATGTACATGTCTACGGTTTTCCAAACCCAAATGATACAACAGAGTTTGCGTTTCGGTCCCCATGAATCTCAACCCCAAAAGATACAGTATTCATAACATCATGACATAAAGTTTTAAAAGGTTCAAGTAAGAATGGGAGGAAAAACAAGTAGACGCCAAGCCGCACACACAACTTCCATCCAATGCATGCTCCCTATTACACTTCATCGGTTACCTGAAACACATGCTAAATTTGGTCAACAAATAATGTTGAGTGGAATTCATAGGTTTTACAATTCATTTTGAACATATGTGTATAAAATCATTCACGATCATTCATAGACTTGTCGATCAAACAATCTATTTTCAAGGTTATGACAATTGTGTTTTAGCTCATGACACTAATCTGTTAACTCAATCACCCGCGTAATAATTACCGGCGTGATTCAGATGAAACCAGTGCCCCTACTAAAGGCATCATTTGCAATTATACCTTATCTCTTATCACAAATTATCCGTCCGCAGGGGGTACCCAACGTACTAGCCCTCGTCTCGGATAGGGTCGTCAACCCCATAGTACTATCACTTTGTATAAGCGGCTATTTTCAATCAACGCAAGGATTAAACAATAGTTAATAGTTCATGAAATTAGGGCCTTTTGCAACTAGGTAGTCAACACAATTTCGAAGGCAACATTCGGGTCCAACAATCATTCATGACATATGTTCATTTTGGAAAACTAGCATGCATTTCCCTCGCGGGTAAAACAATTTAAAACAATAGTAAGCGAGGCTATAAATTCACACCTTATATAACAAAGTAGTCGACGATTCGAGTGACGATCATTGACGATGATGAGGATGCCCGGGAAAATCAACACCTATCAAACCAATAACGCGTAATGAGTAATCTCATTTATAAACCTTAAGTACTGTATATAATACATACATGTTATTCAATTGTGATAATTACAACTCACACCAAAACCAAACAAATAAGTGTTACTCGTTTTATACCATTCGTCCATGTTATTAACGTTATTCCCCTTTTACACATTTTTCGCCGATACTTACCAAAAGTACGGACTGTTTTACTAGACTTAACCCTTTTTATAAAAATTGGGAAAATTCTCAAAAATACCTTAAGACCTGTAGAAAACACATATTTAATCCCATTAAAAGTTTCCGCTTTTACCACCCGTTACTCAATACTTTACCAAACCTACGTTTTTCGGACTGAATTTGCACTTTGACCAAATCGGACTCATTTGACCCATTTAAAATATACCATTGACCCATTTGACACCTAAGTCTAATAATAGACTCAAATATGCAGGTTTGAGACCAAAAATCAACCTTTGACAATTTTCCAAACTATACCTATGGTCCCCGGGATTTGACCTAAAACCAAGCATAATTTCGGATTATGAAGGTTTTCATCTCCCGGTACACGATTTTCAAAACATCATAACTTTTGACTCGTTAGGATTCGTAAGCTCTAGCTTATACCAAATCGAAGCTAAGAAGACGCTCTACAACTATATCCTAGCCACATGACCTGTTTACAAAATAATTTTTATGAAAACACTTCAAACTTTCTGCCTAAAATCACCTATCCCAAAATCAATCCAACACTCGTTTCCAAACCCATTTATCGACACTAGACCTCAACCTAAGCACTCCAAATCATACCCAATCATACTAATCAGTCCTAAACACCCTAAGTATCACATCCATCTCAAAACCCAAACACAAAATCAAACATGCAATGGGTTTACCCATTTAAAAACATCTAAAAACAAGAATAAATACAAAATCCATCAACAAAATAACAATCACCATGATCCTCCAAACACCCCTTTTGTGCCGTGGGGTTTGGGTGATCAAAACCCCTCAACCAAATTGATTTTGGTTGATTTGTTGAGTGATTACACATCCAATATACATGAATTAAACATGCACACATCCAATTTAACATCAAACCCACTTTGAAAAACCCATTGATTCTTGGAAAAATTTTTGTGGATGCATGTATGATTAAAGTATATGAAAAGGATGGGAATGATGTAACTAGATGTGGTCTAAACTTACTTTTGATCAAAACAAGCTAGAAAAAAAATGGTGGTGGTGGTTTGGGGTGGTTTGGCCATCGGCCTAAAGAGAGAAAAAGGGAGGGGATGAAAATTTTTTGAAGTGAAATGTTTTGTGTGTGTGTTTGTTTCCCCATTTGTAAAATTGGGAGGGACCTTGGGTGCAATTTTAGCTTTCTTTTGTCCTCAAGTGAAAACGACATCATAAGTTTACGGGATTGACTCACTAGTCATTTTTGAAAATTTTACGGGAGTCTGGGATCATCCCGAACACTCCAAAATACTTTTAGGACACCTTAAGTGTACCCGGAAAGCAATAAAACTCACCCGACTCGACTTAACACGAACCGAAAGTAAAATTCTCGAAAAATTATAACATCGACAAAACGACAATAATCATAGAAATTTGGGCATCCATCGGGATCGTAGTCGTCATCGTTCTTCTTAAATCGTCAATCGTCAAAATTATGACCTCGAATATCGGTTTCAACCAAAATGATAAAATATATAGCAAATAAAATTTATTAAAAATTTCAAAAATAAGCGTAATTTAGGGTAATGTAAGTGAACTCGGTTCTAGGGTATCACATTTCCAGATATGATTCATTGACACTATGTTTACAGCTACCTATGAAAGCCCCCTTTTAATTGTAAACCGCTAATCATTTCTCGGAATGAGCGCTAATATCGTAAATAGTACTATTGCACACTAACATCTCATGTCTGGGCAAGTCGCACTTGCTAGCACCTTAGTGGTCAAACAAGCATACTTTATGTTGCTAATAAGGATAGTTTAGCAGACTTCCACATAAGTGTAAAGTGTTGGTTTCTATTTCTAGTCGCGGTATTATGAGCTTAGTGCAATTGAATCATCATTATTCAAACTTGCGAGCATATAACAACGTAGCTCAGGAAAAAGGATCTTGTATTCAAACTGATTTTTAAACCTATGAATTCACCCAACCTTTGTGTTGACTTTAAGCATATATTTAAGATAATTGTGGCTGATAGCATGGAGCAGCACAAGAATGGCATGAAGAGGACACACTTGAAATTATTAACCTAGATTTTGCGAACCTCATATTGTAAAACTCTGATTTTTCAATGATATATAAAGAAAGTTGATTTTGTCACTCTTTTGAGTTGTTTTCTATCATTATGACTTATGTTCTATGAAGTAATACCCCAGACCAATGTTCCCCTGCGTAAAGTTAAAATGGGGGTGTTACAGATTGGTCCAGTTTCTGTTAGAAGTATTAGTCACAAGACCTTTTGTCTAGTTATAACTGATGATTTTAGTAGATTCAGTTGGGTTTTCTTTTTGTCACATAAGAATGAGACCAATGAATTAATTAAGGAATTTGTTACTTTAGTAGAAAAATAGTTCACTAAATAAGTTTTAGTCATTAGGACAGACAATGGGACAAAATTTTAGAATGCTGAATTTGATGAATTCTGTAGGTCTAAAGGAATCAAGAGACAATTTAGCAATCCTAGGACTCCACAACAAAATGGAGTAGCTGAAAGGAAAAATAGGACATTAATTGAGACTGCTAGAACTATGTTAGCTGGTTCTCTTTTTCCAAACACCTTTTGGGCAGAAGCAATTAGTACTGCATGTTATGTGCTAAATAGAGTTTTTGTAACCCAGACTCAAAACAAGACACCTTATGAACTCTTGACTGGAGTTAAGCCTCTCATAAGTTATTTAAAACATTTTGGGTGTCATGTGTCTATTTTGAATACTCTTGATCAGTTGGGAAAGTTTGATGGGAAATCGGATCCAAGATATCTAGTAGGATATTCTTTGCATAGTAAAGCATACAGGGTTTATAATTTGACAACTAGAAGGGTTGAGGAAAATGCGCATGTCAAATTTTTAGAATATAAGCCTAATGTCCCAGCAATAGGATATGCTTGGATGTTTGATTTAGATTATCTGACTAACTCCATGGATTATTATTCTGTGCAAAAAGATTGTCAAGCAAACAATGCAGGAAACGAGACTAGTATACCCTCTACGAGTACTCAAAAAAGCTCTTCATCAGATTCATATGAAGATGATAGTGTTCATACATTTTACCTAGTGTACCTACTGTCTCTCCTTCATTTGTCATCCCAAAACAGAAGCAACAAGCGCCACCAAGTAATGATCAAGCCTCACACGATGAACTCTAGAGGCTTATGAGTCAAGAAAAGAATGCTCCAGCAAACTCTAAGCATTCAGGAGAAGAACCATTGGACTCAACACTCAACAGTACATGGTCAACCTAGCGGTTCTTCATCTGCAAGTACTGCTAAGCTAAACTCTGCAAAGTCTGTTGATTCACTGGAAGATATTCTTCAAGCAATGGCTAATGAAGTTGCTTTTACTAGTCCAAAGGAAGGAATCTTCTCAAAAGCTTCCTATGATGAGCACGGTGCAGTAACAGGTTTCAATAATTTGGAAACAGAAATTCCAGTCAGTTCTATTCCCACTCATAAAGTCAACAACAACCATCCTATAGCACAAATCATTGGAGACCCAAAGTCTGCTGTGCAAACTAGAAGACAGTTAAAATCCAGTACTGAAACTCATACACTTGTGAGTTATGTCAAACAACAGAAGAGAACAAATCATAAGGATACTCAACATTGTTTATTTGCTTGTTTCTTATCACAAGTAGAGCCAAAGAATATTTCTCAAGCTCTGGATGAAGAAAGTTGGGTAGATGCCATGCAAGAAGAGTTAATGCAATTTGAGCTACAAAAAGTTTGGATTCTTGTGGATCTTCCTTCTAGAAAAAGAGTTATTGGTACTAGGTGGGTTTTCAGGAATAAAAAGGATGAAATAGGTGTTGTTGTGAGGAACAAGGCTAGGCTTGTTGCTCAAGGTAACAGACATGAAGAAGGGATAGACTATGATGAAGTCTTTGCACCAGTAGCAAGGATATAAGCCATTAGACTATTTTTGGCTTTTGCATCATATATGGGTTTTATAGTCTATCAAATGGATGTGAAGAGTGCATTTCTTTATGGCACTATCACTGAGGAGGTATATGTTTCACAGCCTCTAGGTTTTTTAGATCCTAAATTCCCCAATAGAGTCCACAAAGTGATTAAAGCCCTTTATGGTCTACATCAAGCTCCAAGGGCTTGGTATGCAACTTTTTCCAATTTTGTTTTGGAACATGGATATAGAAGAGGGACCATTGATAAAACTCTTTTTATAAAAAATAATGCCAAGGATATTATCCTAGTTAAAGTCTATGTTGATGACATTATTTTTGGTTCCACCAAGAAGTCATGGTGTGAAGAGTTTGAAGCTTTAATGAAAGGGAGATTTCAGATGAGTTCTATGGAAGAGATTACCTTATTTTTGGGATTACAAGTCAAACAAAAGAAGGATGGAATACTTATTAGCCAAGATAAATATGTTGTTGAAATCTTAAAGAAATTTTCAAGTATGGATGCAAGGAGTACAAGCACACCTTTTGAAGCCAAGAAATCTTTGTCAAAAGATGAATGTGGTGAAAATTTTGATATTCACCTATATAGATCAATGATTGGTTCATTGATGTATCTTACTGCTTCAAGACCAGATATTATGTTTGTTGTGTGTGCCTGTTCAAGATTTTAAGTCAATCCGAAGGTGTCACATCTACATGTTGTGAAAAGGATTTTTAAGTATCTTAAAAGTCAACCTAATTTAGGATTATGGTATCTTAAAGATTCTACCTTTGATTTGGAAGCTTACTTAGATAGTGATATCATGATAAGAAAATCCACAATAGGAGGTTGTCAATTCCTAGGCAGAAGACTCATATCATGATAGTGTAAGAAGCAAACCATTGTTGCTACTTCTACAACTGAGGCTGAATATGTAGCTGTTGCTCATTGCTGTGGACAAGTAATTTGGATTCAAAATCAGATGTTAGACTATGGTTTCAATTTCATGAATACTAAAATCTACATTGATAATGAAAGTATTATTTGCATTGTGAAGAATCCACTCTTTCATTCCAAAAGTAAGCATATTGAAATAAGACATCACTTTATAAGAGATGCTTATGACAAAAAGCTTATTCAAGTTTTGAAGATCCATACAGATAACAATGTAGCTGATTTATTGACCAAGGCGTTTGATACAAAGTGATTTGAGTTCTTGGTAACACATACTGGTATTCTTAACCAATAACTGCTGCATATGTTAAGGGTAGGTAACAGTTGTACAGTTTTCATGCTATTTTTATTGTATAGTGTTTCTTTTGTTTTTGATGTGATTATAGGTTAATTGAATAAGGATAAAAGTGGTTACAATGATGGTGGACTGCATGAACCAGTCTTATATTTGAGGTACCGCTTTAGTGCTAAGTACCACTAGGCAAATTTGAAGTACCGAGTATGTTCCATGTACCGCTACATAACCCTTGTACCGTGAGGGTGTCTTATGTAAAATTTGGCAGTTTCTTTGTGAATGTGTTATTTATTCCTATAAACACCGACCCCAATTACATAATTGATTTACCTAATCTTTTATTTTTACACCTCGATTCTATAACCTTTGTTTTAATCTTCGATAAAAAAAACATCAATGGATACTCTACAAGTGATCTCTAAACACAATCAAGTTTCTAACCTCACTCAGGATGATGATTCACTTGGTTTTCATGAGATACTTTACTTTTTGTCTCAAAGTCACGTACACTTTGCACTCACTATAGGTCCTATTGTTTCTATTCCTATTGATACACAATTTTGGGATACTACTATAGTAGGTACTCGTCATAATCAACCTTGCATTAGGGCTAGGGTTCATGATAGAAATATCTATGCGACTGGGGTACTGCTTAGGGCTAGTTTGAGACTTAATGATGCAACTGGAACTAGTATGCTGACTAACACTAAGATATATGATGGCCTTGCATCCATGGGTTATGAGGGTGGTAGTGAAAGTCTTACTTTCTTTAAAGGTTTATTTTCATCATAATGGAAATTACTTTTTCATGCCATAATTCATTGTATAAGCTCAAAAAGTACATCTTTTGATCAGATCCCTGCTGCTTTGGCATCAGTTGGTATTTGCTTAGCAAACAACAGAGTTTTTGTTAGCCGTATTTAAAGTGATGGTCATATAATATACCGTTGCGAAGCTCGTGAAAAATACTATTCAACAGTGTCGAGAGTTCTTAGTTATTAATGTTTATGTAACGCGATTTAGTCCCGAACACACAAATGAGGAAGGCCTCCTAAACACTTACTACTTAGTATAAAAGGACTCCTAAGCCTCATTTGTGTGTGTGTTTTCCATTTCATTTGTTTTAGAGAGAGAAACGTATGTGTTTCTCTCACTAGGAATTCACATCTTTTGTTTTTCTCTTTTCCTTCATCTAATCTAATCTTTCTTTTTTGGTTTAATCTTCATCTACATTTCTATATCATATTTAGTCGTGTGTTACAATCCAACAAGTGGTATCAGAGCCCAAGGGATTCGTATTTGAGCATTTCGTGTGATTTTGATTGTTTCTCGTCAAAACATCAAACAAATTTCGTGTTTGTTTGTGTTTCTAAGAAGTATACCTTCTTTAAATCGTGTAGTAGTGATTTGGGCATCTTGGTTTTGGCTTAAAAACAAGTATTTTGGATCAAAAGTTGAGAAATTTCGTGTTTGTTCATCTTTCCGAAATTCTTGCAAGTTTCACCATCGGAAAGTACAAAGCACGTGAGGCCAGATCGCAATAACCTTAGGTTCCACTTTGCGATCCAAACATTTCGATACCTTATTCCGATCTGGACATTCCGATCGTTCTTTGCGATCTGGGATTCCGACGGCTCTTAAGGAACTTTGATTCGTTACTCTGCCTAAATTTTAGCCACATTCCGATCTGAAGATTCCGACAGATCATCATTGCGATCTAGCATTCCGACAGATCGTCATTGCGACAGATCATCATTGCGATCTAGCATTCCGATAGAAGAACTTTCCGATCGTAGAACATTCCGATAGAAGGACATTCCGATAGAACATTCCGATAGAATTTTCCGATGGGCATTCCGATGGAAATTTTGTTTGAGTAATTTTTAGTCTTAGCCACCATCTAGACTAGTTTCAGAACATAGTTTACACGAAGATCAAAAAAAAAAAAAAAAAAAAAAAAAAAAAAATAAAAATAAAAAGTTAAAATTTTTAGGTCAAGTAAAATCAAATTTTTTCCCTACTAGTTTTTGGCTATCTCGAACTCAATTTCAAAATTTGGCGATTCATAATTTTTTCAGCTTACCGTTTTGTCGGACTGAGGAATTTATTGTCGGACTGAGAAAAAAAAATCGGAAGTTTCGGAATTTCAACATCACCACACGCTTTCTACGAATTGAGATCCTGTTGTTCACACGACTTCTACGATGACGTCTCAACAAGATATCTATGCTGCGGGTACTGAGAATCGTCCACCCATGCTTACAAAGGAGAATTACACTACATGGGCTAGTCGTCTCCTTCGTTATGCAAAATGTAAACCTCTGGGAAAGTTGATTGTCAACTCGATTCAAAAGGGTCCGTACGTTAGAAGAACAATTATTGTGCCTGGGGACCCTACGAATGCTAACCCAGTAGCTGATTCAAGTCATGAGCAAACAGATGAAGAATTAACTGAAGCTGAATCCAAACAACTCGACGCTGATGATCAAGCAATTCAAGTCATTCTTATGGGACTTCCTGAAGATGTTTATGCCGCTGTCGATAGTTGTGAAACCGCACACGAGATGTGGCTTAGGATTCAGAAAATGATGAAGGGCAGTGAAATCGGTTTACAAGAAAAGGAAACTAAGTTGCTTCGTGAATGGGAGAAATTTACGTCTACTGAAGGGGAACAAATTGAACCTTATTATCATCGGTTTTCAACCCTCATGAACCATCTTAGAAGAAACAAACATGAGCCTGCACAAATTGCTGCCAACATCAAATTTCTTGATAATCTTCCTTATGAATGGTCACGATATGTCACTCTTGTCAATCAAACCAAGGATCTTCATGTCGTGGACTACACTCAAGTTTATGACTATTTGAAGATGAATCAAGATGAAGCTAACGAAGTTAGGGCAGAAAGACGTGCCAAGACACAAGATCCATTGGCTTTTATGGCAAACTCTCCATCATCTATGTCATATCCCATGGTACCCTACCATCAACCCTCATCAAGTAACTTCCTGCCACAACAACAACAACAACAACTCACCACTTATGGATATCAACACCCTGCTGCTATGAATTACTTACAACAACCCATTGCCTGTTTTGATGACATTACTGATCCTACTCATGCTATTAATACTGGTCTTGCCCTTCTTGCAAAGGCATTCAAATTCACCATTAACCCCACCAACAACAATCAGAGAATCTCCTCGAATACTAGAAATAGGCAGATTGCTCAACCTTTCATGAATGCGAATCAAGATCGCCAATTGGTAGTTGCTGGAAACACGGGGACTCAGTTTCAACAATATGGTCAGAATGCTGGGCAGACCGTTGGCAATGCAGGAAATCAGTATGGGCAAAACCGTGGTCCAAATCCGGGTGTTCCAAATGCGGGTAATCAGAATGGGTTAATAGTTGTGCCAGCGGTTGGTAACCAGATGGGAAACATTGTGGCTGCAAGGGCTGAGAATACTGGTACGGGAAATGGAAACAACAATCGTCAGGTTCAGTGCTACAACTGCAGGGGATTTGGTCATTATGCTCGCGATTGCACAGTCAAAAAGAAGAGGGATGCTGCTTATCTTCAGACTCAGCTTCTCATAGCACAAAAAGAAGAGGCAGGAATCCCACTTCAAGCTGAGGAATTTGATCTTATGGCTTCTGCTGCAGAATATGACGAGGAAGAAGAGGTGAATGCCAACTACATCTTGATGGCAAACTTACAGCAAGCATCAACCTCAGGAATGCATGATGACAGAGCTCCCGTTTATGATGCAAACGGTCCCTCTGAGGTACACCCAAGTTTTGATGATAATGATATATATAATATGTCTAATCAGGAGGAAGAGTATACTGAGATGCTTGAGCCCTACATTGAGACACACGAGGATCAAACGAATACTAGTAATATTATTTCAAATGAGCCTAGTGTGGACCTTAGTGTAGATCAAGTTGCCCAGCCTACAACCCTTCCTGATGAGACACATGCGTATTATAAATCTCTATTTGATAAGCTTGCTAAGGATGTAGATCATGCTACGGTGGTTAATAATAAGTTTAGAGAAACTAATGCCAAATTGACCACTGAGCTTGCGGGGTATAAGGAACGGGAGAAAAGTTTTGAGATTCATCATGAAAAAATCAAGGAACTTGAACAAGCTCATGCTACATCGGTTTATCAAGAAAAATGCACCACTAAGAAGTTAAATGCCTTACACTTAAGTAGTGCTAAAAAGATAAGCGAATTGAATGATGAAATCACTTCTCTTAATAAACAGCTTTCAACTGAAAAATCTATTGTTTCTGATTTAAAAGAAGAAAGAAAACAGCTAAAACATGATTTCAAAATTCGAGAAGATGGGCTTCTTGAGGATTTTTGCAAAGCGCAGGATAGGATTAGAGAATTAGACAACCTTTTAGTAAAACGTGGCCAAACTATGCAGACGATAAATATGCTCGCACCAAAAGTGAATGAGATAAATTACACTCGATACAAAATGGCTTTAGGTTGTCCTCTTCCCCCTAATCCAGGATACCTTAAGAAAGTTCAGGCCACTAATGAAACTTTATATAATGGTAGTGTGCTATTGTCTGATGAGCATGATCCTCCTAGTGTGCATGATTCCGAGGAAACTACTGAACTTGCTGTAGAGTCTCGTTTAAGAATGCAAAAGCTTGATAAAGAAGTGATACCCGTTTATTATCCGAAAGTTAACCCGCCAACTGTTTTTGTTCGGTCTAAAACGAATACTGAAATGCTTTTGCTACCAAGTGAGGAATTGTCTGATGACCCTCCTAAACCGAGTATCACTCGCCGATTTCTAAACGAGCTTAAAGATAACTTTGTCATCCTTAAACGTGTTGTTAATTCAAAAATAACTGGAGGTAATTTTACATCACCTGTTCAGATTGAGGTTCAGAAAATTCTTCAAAACGATATTAATCCGATTATTAATCAAGTTGATGCTCGGTTAGGAAATTTGGAAAACGCTTTTCTAAAAGAATTAGCCAACTTTGTTGAAGACTTTAAATCATTGACGAAGGAAGCTGATGAATCTCTTGATAAAATTAAAGTTTTGGAAAACGACCTTGAACGCCTCTCTAAAGCTCGTGATTGTATTGATAGTAGCCCTGTTGAGTTAGGTACCTCTACGTCGCATGATGAAAACCTCCAAACTGAGCTTGATCTTATGAAAGAGAAAATGGAATATTATGTCATTAAAAAGGATAAAGAATTCACCGATCTTTGGAATAAATTTGTCAAAAAATGTGATGAATGCAAATATGACAAGATTTCGTATGAAAAAGCTCACAATGAAATGCAACAAACTATCGCACAGTTGCAGGCTCAGTTAGGAGGGGCTTCGGAAACGAATTTGGCCTCGTCTAGGTTAGAGAGTACTAGTGGTGGTAATGTTCAGAAGCTTAAGGCTAAGATTGCAGATTTAGAATCTGTTGTTGTTTCATATAAGCGGGCTGTTGAACAAAGTAAGTCTGTCTATCAGAAACTTATTGATAAAATCTGTGAGAACTGTAAGTTAAAGGCCTTGTTAAAAGATAAGACTTCTGAACCTAGCTCGATTATGGATACGATGATCCAGAAACCAGCAACCTCGGGACCCACTCGTATTGCTGTGACACCTTTTCCCAAGGTTGCTGGAACGAAAACTGCTGTGATTGCCCCAGGAATGTTTCGTGTTAGTTCTCCCTCTGTGCCTAGCAAACAACGTACAGCAAGCGTTAGGACAAAACCGATCACTATAACTCAACCACAAGTTATTGATTTAAAAAGTGCTAATTCTAATAGACGCGTGTCTTCTTCTACAGGAATAAACAACTACACTAAGAGCAGAAGGCCACAGCCTACGAGCAATACAAGGAATGATAGGGTCCCTTTTGCCTCTAGAAGTAGTCGCCCCAAGATCAATAATGTGGAAGTAGAAGAACACCCTAGGAATTTACCGCTTTTTAATCATAATCAGAAACCTAATTCATCTGAATGTAATGACTTTAAGCGTGCTATTCGGAATGAAAAATCTGAAGTTATTTGTGCTAAATGTAATAAATGTTTCTTTACTTTTAGTCATGATGCTTGTGGTTTGACTATGAATGGTTTGAATTATGGCGGTTACACTCGAATTGACAAGTTGTCAGTCAGTGAACAACAACGCACTCCTAAGGCTAAGGTGTATGTTCCAAAAAGTACGCATGTAGGCTCCACAGAAAGTCTTGCTAAGCCTAGTAGCCCTAGACTCACCTCTAAATGGTTGCCTACTGGTAGAAATTTTGACTGTAGTGGCAAAATTATCGACACTAGTAGATCTCATACTGACAGTGAAACGTCGGTATGTGATACGGCTTAATTATCTTCTAACCCTACAGGAACCTATTTCATCGGTTGCCAAAATATTTGTTTCTCTTATCATTGGCAGGCTGTTGAAATTTGTCTCTGGTGCGTGGACTCGGGCTGTTCCAAACATATGACGGGGAATCGAAGCCTTCTCAAGAACTTTGTATGGCGTTTCATGGGAACTGTTCGATTTGGAAATGATCATGTTGCAGCAATTCTAGGCTATGGTGATCTTCATTGGGGAAATATAATCATCGCCAGAGTCTCCTTTGTTGATGGCTTGGGACATAACTTGTTCTCGGTTGGGCAATTTTGTGATTCAGACTTGGAGGTCGCTTTCAGAAGTCATACATGTTTTGTAAGAGATCTTGAAGGAATTGATCTGTTGAAAGGAAATCGTACCACCAACCTTTACACCATTGATCTTTTTCAAATGTCTGCTGCTTCTCCAATTTGTCTCATGGCCCGAGCCACATCAACAAAGTCGTGGTTATGGCATCAAAGGTTATCTCATCTCAATTTCGATGCCATCACCCATCTCGCGAAAGATGATCTCGTTACCGGTCTTCCAAAGTTCAAATATACAAAAGACCATCTTTGTCCTTCATGTGAGCAAGGTAAAAGTAAGAAGAAGCCTCACAAACCAAAACCTGTTCCCAACTCAACGAATAGGTTACATCTCCTACATATGGATTTGTGTGGCCCAATGAGAATCAAAAGTATTAATGGGAAGCGGTATGTCCTTGTCATTGTGGATGACTATTCTCGCTACACATGGGTTCTTTTTCTTGCTTCAAAAGATGAAACCCCTGATGTAATTATTAACTTCTTGAAGAAAACATCAGTTCTACTGCAAGCCCCTGTCATTATTGTGAGAACGGATAACGGTACAGAATTCACAAATCAGAAATTGAAAGCTTATTTTGACGAAGTTGGGATTTCTCATCAAACTTCGGCTGTAAGAACTCCAGAGCAGAATGGAGTTGTGGAACGGAGGAATCGTACGTTAGTTGAAGCTGCTCGAACGATGCTTCTCTCCTCTAGTGCACCGTTATTCCTTTGGGCCGACGCTATAGCAACTGCATGTTATACTCAAAACCGCTCCATTATTCACACCCGTTTCAACAAAACACCTTATGAGATCATTAATGGAAGAAAACCGGATATTTCATTTTTACATGTCTTCGGTGCATTATGTTATCCGAAGAATGATCGTGAAGATATCGGTAAACTTGAACCTAAAGGTGATATTGGCTTTTTCATTGGTTATTCTTCAACTGCTTGTGCTTACAGGGTTTATAATCGAAGGACAAGAAAGGTAATGGAGACTATGAACGTTACCTTTGATGAACTCTCGGGTATGGCCTCTCAGCATAGAAGCTCACATCCCGAGCTTCAAGGTCAGACTTCTGGACACGTAAGTTCAGGACTCGCGCTTCAATTTGCACCGCCAGCAATCTCATCGTTACAACCATCAGAACGTGACTTGGAAGTTTTATTTGGGCCAATCTATGATGAATATATGGAGGGTCCTTCGTCATTTGGTGTTCCTCAAAATGCCCCGGCAGCACCTGCTACGGTAGTTCAAGAACCTCCGACTGCATCTACACCATCGGCATCTACTTCTGCACCATCTACGTCAACCTCAACCATAGTGACTCAAAACATTCCAACCACTTCTCCGATTGCTGACGCAACTCAACAACATTCTCAGCAAATTCCTAATCATGTTCATCTTCAGAATGAAATAGTTGCTGAAAATGCAAACAATGCGATGCTCACCGAACACGAGTTTGTTAATCCATTTGCGGCTTCCACAAGCACTACTCAGCCTTCAGCACCATATGTGGATCCGTCGAGCTCGCATCAAGTTTCTCATACACTTCCACATGAACACAAATGGACTAAGAATCATCCTTTGGTTCAAGTGATTGGCAATCTCTCACGACCGGTCTCAACACGAAATCAGCTGCGTACCGATGGTGATATGTGTATCTATGCACTATCAGTCAGCACAATGGAACCAGCAAGTGTGAAAGAAGCAATGACCGATGCAGCATGGATTGAGTCTATGCAAGAAGAACTCAATCAGTTCATCCGTCTCGATGTATGGGAGTTAGTACCTCGACCGGACAATCTCGATCCCCTCACTCTGAAATGGTTATTCAAAAACAAGATGGATGAGGAGCAAACGGTCATTAGGAACAAAACTCGGTTAGTTGTGAGAGGTTATAAACAAAAGGAGGGAATTGACTTCGCAGAATCCTTCGCCCCGGTTGCTAGGATGGAAGCTATTAGGATTTTCTTGGCATACGCTGCACACAAATCATTCACAGTATATCAAATGGACGTGAAGACGGCTTTCTTGCATGGGCCGTTAAAAGAAGATGTGTATGTATGTCAACCTGAAGGTTTCATCAATACTGAACATCCAAGCCATGTCTACAAGTTGAAAAAGGCAATTTATGGTTTGAAACAAGCACCGAGGGCATGGTACGACGAATTATCATCATTTCTTCTACAAAATCACTTCAGCAAAGGAACCATTGATCCAACGTTGTTTATAAAGCACTACGGAAACGACATCTTGGTGGCTCAGGTCTATGTAGATGATATTATATTTGGTTCTACTAACCCAAAATATTCCATATTATTTGCCGACCTTATGAAAAGTCGATTTGAAATGTCCATGATGGGGGAAATGACGTTTTTTCTTGGTCTCCAAGTTCACCAATCCCCCCGTGGTATTTTCATAAATCAGTCCAAGTATGTGCTTGAGATTCTAACGAAATTTGGTATGGATAACTGTGATCCTATTGGTACTCCAATGGACACTAAACACAAGCTTGATTTGGATAAGAAAGGGACATTTGTAGATGCTACAAAATACCGAAGTATGATCGGGTCCCTTATGTACTTAACCTCAAGCAGACCGGACATTGTGCATGCTACTTGTTTATGTGCTCGGTACCAGGCTCAGCCAACCGAGAAGCACCTCAAGGAGGTTAAAAGGATCTTTCGTTATCTCCGGGGAACCATTAACATGGGTCTCTGGTATACGAAGGATTCTGGTTTTAATCTCACGGGTTTTTCAGATGCCGATCATGCAGGGTGTCATGATACATTCAAGAGCACTTCCGGTGGAGCACAATTCTTAGGCGAAAAGCTAGTGAGCTGGTCATCAAGGAAACAAGACTGTACGGCGTTGTCAACCGCGGAAGCAGAATATGTGTCTCTATCCGTGTGTAGTGCTCAAGTCCTTTGGATGAGAACACAACTCACGGATTATGGCTTTTACTTTAACAAAGTCCCTATTTATTGTGATTCACAATCAGCCATAGCCATATCCTGCAACCCGGTCCAACATTCCAAGACCAAGCACATAGCTGTCCGATTCCATTTCATTAAGGAGCATGTGGAAAAAGGAACGATTGAACTGTTCTTTGTCAAGACGGACTACCAACTAGCCGACATCTTCACCAAAGCTCTTCCTCAAGACAGATTTGAATTCTTGGTTCGTCGACTTGGTATGCGTAGTTTCACTCCTAATGAACTTGAACGTCTTGCACATTCACAGTAATCTTGTATATATTTATCAGAAAATCAAAATACAAAAATATAAAACCTATAAAAACAAAATAAAAAATGAGAAAACCTTTCAAAAAATACCAAAAATATTCTTCTCCGACATGTCTCTCAGCATCGATAATATGGACGTGCTTAGAAATGTTGTTCAATAACAACACGGGTACGTACATAAAGTTCGAATGAGAGTTTAAATGTTTTCAAAACATGTCTTTTCTAATTTTCTTCTCATAATGGCTTATAGTCACATGTCAGACTATAACCCGGTCCCTAAATAAAGGAAAGTCTTTGACTTATCCTCAACAACGAGAAATTCATTTTTCTCGGTCATGAGCTTATATCGAAACATTCAAAGTTTTAAGCTCATGAACACAATTTTTCTCGGACTTCTGAGCACAATTTTTCAAAGTATTTCAAAACAATGTGCTCATATACTCCCCTATTTAAATACAATCTCTTTTCGAGGGGGAGTATAATGATTTCATAAACATCTGTTCCAAAGTTTCATGACACATTATTCTCTCCATGTTTCATCACTAATTTCACAAAAATTTCAATTTCATGCAATTTTTGAGGGGGAGAATAGTGATTAAAATATGTTGTCTTGGATAATATCTTTGATGTAAGTGCTTTCTCTTCCTAATATGTGCAAAAACCTTTCCTTTTATGATGCACATATGTAGGGGGAGCGTTTTTGGTGATATAGAAAACTTTCAAGGTGTAAACATTGATTTCATCAACACCTTGACTGCATTTTCAATTGATTTTTCTGGTTACGATATCTATACCCTTCAACACATAAATTCACGATGGTATTGGTGTCAAAAGGTGTTTAGGTATTCGTCCTATGATCCAACCAGAACCGGAGGGATCTTCCCAGGGACAATCCATTAGAACTTAGAAGTCCTTAGGAAAGATGGAGTAGTTGAGTGTACGGGAATAATGCCGACTAATGACTTAAGCTAGCACTGGAACAATCACAACAAGGTGCTAGTTATGACGTCTTGGTAAGCATTGAAGGGGTTGAAGAATGAAAAAGAAATGTAAGGATAAAGGGTGTAAAGAAAGAAGCCCTCCATACAACTTAGGCAGAAACCGGGTCAATACATCTATTATCAAAATCACTTTGATGATTTCTGATACTGAAGACAAGGCATCATGGACCCAGTGATGCAATGCACAACCCTTCCCAGCCTACTCAAGCTTCTCTCAAAAGAAGTTTGTTTTATTGTCACGGAGTTCAACTCATTTCTATCAACTTTCTCACTCCGAGATAGTAGATATTGAATAGGTGGCAGTCTGCTCCAGCCTCCGATCACCAAATAAACGTGCACTTATAGAGTCTAGAGCCAACGAGATTCATCAAAAAATCTCATTAGGACACTTATTCCATAGATCAATTGTTGTTCATCATTAGAACACAAGCGATGATTTACAGAGTCCTACGCTCTATCCTTGCGGTATTGCTAGAACATTCAGAGTGATACTCTTTAGTATTCACAGTGACGAATGGAAATCCTTCCAGTGTTAACATCAAACAGCACTGCGGTAGGTCATATGTAAGATTCACTTGAATTAAACATATGTTAACTGGAAAGCAACAGTGGTTTGATTCTTAATTGATTCAAACTCGTTCCAGGTCTCGACGCAATATCTTTATGATCTTGCCAGAACATTCAGAGTAATACTTTTCAGTATTTACAGTGACGAATGGAAATCCTTCCAGTGTCATCATCAAACAGCACTGCGGTAGGTAACTTGTGCGATTCTATACGAATCAAACTTGTGTCAACTGGAAAGCAACGATGGTTTGATTCTTAATTGATTCAGACTTGTTCCAGGAAAGTGAATTGACGACCTAATCAGCAGAATGGAACTGCATGATTCACTCCTTACTTTGAATTATCTTTCGATATATTCAAGTATTGAGAACGGCTACCACAGTTGGAAATCCTGTCAAGGAAATTCTTTGAACTTATCTGATCACAGGTACAGTATTCGTACTGTATAACGGGAAACCGGTGGAATGCAAACGGTGGCGTTATCTCAAGAGTCGCAATTCAAGGCCACATATTCAGGATTATTGAAGAAAGCTTAAGAACATCTAAAGACAAAGACTTCCGCTACTCTGATGATCAAGGGAGATTGTTTACAAGCTTTCAAGTCAACACAAAACATGAGTATGTGGAGAAAGACACAAGAACACAAGCTGGCAAAGCTTCAAGATCAAGTCAAGGAAAAGATCAAAGATCCAAGATCACAAGTCATGAAAGGAACTATGAAAGAACTCTCAAGGCAACAAGCTTCAAAGTCTGCAACACCAACGAAGTGAAGTCACATATTACATGACCACCCCTTAGGGGGAGATTGTTAGCCGTATTTAAAGTGATGGTCATATAATATACCGTTGCGAAGCTCGTGAAAAATACTATTCAACAGTGTCGAGAGTTCTTAGTTATTAATGTTTATGTAACGGGATTTAGTCCCGAACACACAAATGAGGAAGGCCTCCTAAACACTTACTACTTAGTATAAAAGGCCTCCTAAGCCTCATTTGTGTGTGTGTTTTCCATTTCATTTGTTTTAGAGAGAGAAACGTATGTGTTTCTCTCACTAGGAATTCACATCTTTTGTTTTTCTCTTTTCCTTCATCTAATCTAATCTTTCTTTTTTGGTTTAATCTTCATCTACATTTCTATATCATATTTAGTCGTGTGTTACAATCCAACAAGTGGTATCAGAGCCAAGTCGGACCGAGGCGGACCGAAGCAGAATCGTTCAAGATTGTTCTCCCAATAAGTTCTTAAAGTGTTTGGCTGCGCAAAGGTGGTGGGAGTGTGCTCCCGGGATATTGAAGAGTCAATATGATGTTGCGTGGAGTTCGTAATATCGCATTCGATGGAAGCCAGAGAGAGTAATGGACTAATCCAAAAGGGTGGATGTCAGTCGCTGCACGCTGGATCTTAAGTCGCCAGAAAGAGTAATGGACTAATGTGTAGTCGCTGCACGCTGGGACCCAAAGAGTTGAAAGTCGAATGTCCCTTTAAACCATAAAGCCGGAGTAAAGCCAAAGTCATTTGAGGGTAGACGTTCGTTGGCGCGAATGACCATGCACGAGGTCGTGCATGAATTGGTAGTGGGAGAATGTCACGAGCCAAATTCTGAAGGTCGGGTTCTGCTTGGAAGGCGCACATGAATGCGAGGGTTCCTGGTTTATTCTTGTTGGTCTCGTTGGAGTACCCCAACGATAAGGGTGTAGTACGTGTCACGAGTAGAGACTCGATATGGCACTACACTGGTCGGGAGTTGGGGCCGCTCCCCTGATGAGTCCAAGGCAGGACGAAACCAGTGAACCTCTATTATACGCGGGATGGATGGCTGGTCCTTATCGGTGTAAGGACGCCACGCGGGGTCTAAAGGATTACTCCGTGACAGTTTTTAACTTTTCTAGGTTAATTTTCGAAGGCATGACTAGGAATTTGGAAGGGGCTATGAAGTTTTTAATATATCCAAGATTCATTCTAGCTTTAGTTGGTGACCAAATCCCTACCCTACCCACATTGACAGATACATGGGATGTTCCCACTTTCACTAAAAGAACTTTTACTTTCTTGCTAAAGAATGGTAGCTCTTTCTCAGGAACTTTAACACCATTATTTGATCATATGTTAACCCACCCAGCTAATGAAGAAGGTGAGGATCCTAGCTCAGCTAGTGCTTCTCAGCAAACTCCTTCTAACCAGAGTCCACAACCCTATGAAGATTCACAATCTTCTTCTCATCAGAATGGTGATCAACCTCACTCTAATGAGATGATCCATACACCTGCTGCTTCAATTGCTGCTAGTGGTTCTCCACAAGCACCAGCAACAGAGGTGGTGGATGTTGCAAATTTAACTGCTTTGTACACAAGCTTGTCTAAACAGTTACATGTTTTGCAAAAGGAAAAGCTTGCTTAGGATAAAAGAATTGCTGCATTGGAAGTCACTTTGACGAAGCTAAAGAATAATGTCACTCCTTGGACGAGGCAATACATGGCAATTCAACAAGCTACCATTAGGAAGCAAAAGCTTACAAACTTCAAGAAGAAGCAACTAAATGCAACCAAACAAGGGAGGAATAATGAAAATCAAGGAAATTCTTCTGATATTCATACAAGGATCTCTAGCAATGACATCAATTTGAAGCTGATGATGAAAATGGAAATTTTGAAGATGGCTTAGAGCATGGGTTGGATCATACAAATATGGAGCTTCAACATGAAGAACCACAACCATCTGCTCATGAGGAACCACAACCATCTAAAAATGAAGATATGGTGGTCACTCAGCCACAATCTCAATCACCAAAAATACAAGAAAATTGGAGTAGTTTTTATGAGAAGCTAGAGGAAATAATTGTAATGTTTCCTGTGTCTTCAACTCCACCACAAAGACAATTTTGGTTTCATGAGAAACAGTCTTTTCAAGTACTGTCAAGATCAAGAGAGAATGTTGAATCAGACAAGGATAAGGATTTAGATATTGAGAAGAAAACTTATAAAGGAGATAAAGTATCTAAAGATACTATGGTGATAGAAGAAAGATTTGTGTCTATAACTGGTGAAGTAAATACTGCTGTAGAATCAAGTACTTCTCAGCCAACTGCAAATACTGCTGGTGAAAGAGCTTCACTATTTTCTTCTGAAGAAAGTCAAACTCCATCTTTTGGAGAAGATGAGACTTTAGCACAAGTGTTGCTTGATCTAAGAGAAAGGAACTCAGTTGAAAAAGCAAGGCTAGCAGAAGAAGAGATGAAGACACAACAAGAAGATCTTGCCACTAAGGAAAAATTTAAAGGTAAGAAAATTCAAGCTTCACAGCCCACTACAAAAGGTATTGTTATTCAACAACAACCAAATGAAGATGAAGAAAGAAGATCTTCAAGGTTAGTGAAGAAACTACCTAAGATAAGTCCAAAAGATAAGGGCAAAAAGAAATTACATTTAGAGTTTGAAGATGAAAGTGATTCAGATGATGATATAAGAAAAGTCATGAACATACTTCATCAATTAGAGCATGATGAAGAATTAGCTCTCAGAATGCAATCATAAGTTCGTGAAGAGGAGTTACAAGAAGAACTTGCAGCTAAGCAATAAATGCTTGAAGCTCAAAGAGTGCAGCAAGAATTGAATATACAAGAGTATGATAGAATTCAGGCTGAACTACAGGCAAGTGAACTTCTAGCAAAGTCCTTACTAGATGAAGAAAGTAATGCCTATAATGAGGAAGAGAAAGATAAATTGATTGATGATTTAGTAAGAGAGAAACAAAGATTCTTTGCTAAAAAGAGAAGGAAAGGAGAATTAAGCCTCCAACTACTATGCAAATCAGGAATCAGATGATGTCTTATCTCAAAAAGGTTAAGCATTTCACCCATGCTCAGTTGGTCAGAAAGACGTTTGAAGAAATCAAAACTTTGTATGAACAACACAAGAGGACTAAACTGAATTTTGTTGAGATTGGTTCTAAGGCAGATAGAATAGCTATTGAAGAAGTCAAGAGACATCTGCAACAACAAATACAATTTGGAAGTACTCCTAGACTTGATGTAAGTACTGCTAATCCTACAGGAATGTCTCCACCTATCAAGAATACATATGTTAGGAAAAGTAAAAAGGTGAAGGAAGGTTCAAAAGAAGCAAAGACTTCTCAAAGAATGAATGAGGGAGATCAAGCTCAAAGTGTTGATGAGTCTAAGAATGTACAAGCGGTACATACACAGTCAATAGTACATGCTGAAGGAACGGTACATACTAATTTGGAAAAAGATTCTGATGTGTCAGATCAAGATCAGATTTCCAAAGTAAGTAAAGAAAAAGATCAACCAAGAAAAATCAAGAAGCAAAGAAAAAGGAAAAATCTACAACAGAAGATAGTGATGATGAGAGATTAAGAAAGTACTTGAAGATAGTAAAATTTGAAGATCAATGTATAGACACAAAGAGTTTTGGAAAGAAGTCATCCATATCTAGGTGGATGTATGCTACAAACCAAGGACTGGAAGCTCATGTAATATTCAAAACAGATGGTACATCAAGAATGTTTAGGCTGTTAGAAGATATTCTTCATATTCTTGACAGGCAACATATTCAAGATCTTAATAGGTAAGTTCAAGAAGTCAGTGAAGGTAAAACTGAGGTATCACTGTTGTATAGGGAATTGCTTTTTATTTATGAACCACACAATTGTGATCAGCTAATGTTGAACGAATTAGAGAATCAGGTTCCTACTTACTGGAGATATTATAGATCATGTGGAATACATACTTTGGATATAAATGATATTACTTACTACATGCTTCAAGAGAAAAGATATCCATTTGAAAGAAGATTGTTGGAAAGGATGTTAGAACAACAATTCGAAGTTTCAGAGGAATCTGTTGGTGCTTTGGAGTTGATTAGATTAATTAAACAACAACTCAGGGATTTAGAAAGAGAAGAAGAAGCTGGAAAAGAGCCTTATGTGTTTGACTCTTAGTCACACTTCTATCAGAAGTATTTAAAGTGATGTTCATATAATATACCGTTGCGAAGCTTGTGGAAACTGCTACTTAACGGTGTTGAGAGTTATAGCATAATGTTATGTATGTAACGGGAATTAGTCTCGAACACACAAAGCAGGAAGGCTTCTGTTCATTACACTTGTAGTATAAAAGGCCCATAGCAACTCATTTGTGTGTGTGTGTTTTCGATTTCATTTGTTGGAAGAGAGATAAACATCATGTCTTTCTCTCACTAGGAAATCACAACTCTTTGTTTTCTCTTTTATTCTTCATCTTAATCTAAATTCCATTCTTAGTTTTAATCTTGTTCTTCATCATCTCTATTTATTGTTCTATAAGTCGTGTGTTACAATCGAACACGTGGTATCATTCGTCAACGGATTCGTAGACAGCTCTTTGGTGTTGTTTTAGTGTCTTGTTTTTCGTGGGTTTTGGATCAAAAAATCTGAATTTACCGTAGGAATTTACCGCTTGTTACTCATAATTAGAAACTTAATTCATCTGAATGTAATGACTTTAAGCATGCTATTCGGAATGAAAAATCTGAAGTTATTTGTGCTAAATGTAATAAATGTTTCTTTACTTTTTGTCATGATGATTGTGGTTTGACAATGAATGGTTTGAATTACGATGGTTACACCCGCATTGACAAGCTGTTAATCAGTGACAAATGTAGTACTCCTAAGACTAAAGTGTATGTCCAGAAAACTAAGCAAGTAGGGTCCACAAAAAGTCTTTCTAAGCCTAGTAGCCCTAGATTTATCTCTAAGTAGTTGCCTACTGGTAGAAATTTTGACAGTAGTGGCAAAGTTGTCGAAACTAGTAGATCTCATACTGACAGTGATGTGTCAGTATGTGATAAGGCTTGAATTTTCTTCTAACCACATAGGAACCTATTTCATCAGTTGCCAAATTTTTTTTCTCTTATCATTGGCAGGCTGTTGAAATTTGTCTCTGGTTTGTGAATTCGGGCTATTCCAAGCACATGACTAGGAATTGAAATCTTCTCCAGAACTTTGTTTGGAAATTCATGGGTACCGTTAGATTTGGAAATGATCATGTTGCAGCTATATTAGGCTATGGTGATCTTCATTTAGGAAATATCATTATCACCAGAGTCTCTTTTGTTGACAGCTTGGGACACAATTTGTTCTCGGTTGGTTCTGTGATTCCGATTTGGAGGTAGCCTTCAGAACTCATACATGTTTCGTTAGAGATCTTGAAGGGATTGATCTGTTGAAAGGAAATCGTACCACCAACGTTTACACCATTGATCTCTTTCAAATGTCTGCTGCGTCTCCAATTTGATTCATGGCCCGAGCCACTTCCACAAAGTCATGGTTATGGCATCAAAGGTTATCTCATCTCAATTTCAATGCCATTACCCAACTCGCAAAATATGATCTTGTTACCGGTCTTCCAAAGTTAAAATATACTAAAGACCATCTTTGTCCTTCTTGTGAGCAAGGTAAAAGCAAGAAGAAGCCTCACAAACCCAAACCTGTTCCAAATTCCACGGATAGGTTACATCTCCTACATATGGATTTGTGTGGCCCAATGAGAATCAAAAGCATTAATGGGAAGCGGTATATCCTTGTGATTGTGGATGATTATTCTCGTTACACATGGCTTCATTTTCTTGCTTCAAAAGATGAAGCCCCTGGTGTAATTATTAGTTTTTTGAAGAAAACAGCAGTGCTACTTCAAGCCCCTGTCATCATTGTACGAACGGATAACGGTACAGAATTCACCGATCAGCATGTGAAAGCTTATTTTGATGAAGTTAGGATTTCTCATCAAACCTCGGCTGTAAGAACTCCAGAGAAGAATGGTGTTGTGGAACGGAGGAATCGTACGTTAGTTGAAGCTGCTCGGACGGTGCTTCTCTCCTCCAGTGCATCGTTATTCCTTTGGGTCAATGCTATAACACCTTATGAGATCATTAATGGAAGAAAACCAGATATATCATTTGTACATGTCTTCGGTGCATTATGTTATCCGAAGAATGATCGTAAACATATTGGTAAACTTGAACCTAAAGGTGATATTGGATTTTTCATTGGTTATTCTTCAACTGCTTGTGCTCACAGGATTGATAATCGGAGGATAAGAAAGGTAATGGAGACTATGAATGTTACCTTTGATGAACTCTCGGGAATGGCATCTCAACATAGAAGTTCACATCCCGAGCGTCAAGGTCAGACTTCTGGACATGTAAGTTCAGGACTCGCGCTTCAATTTGCACCGTCAACAATATCATCATTACAACCTTCAGAACGTGATTTGGAAGTTTTATTTGGTCCACTTTATGATGAATATATGGAGGGTCCTTCGTCATTTGGTGTTCCTCAAAATGCCCCGGCTGAACCTGCTACGATAGTTCAAGAACCTCCAGTTGCATCTACACCAACGACATCCGTTTTTGCACCATCTTCGTCAACCTCAACCATATTGACTCCAAACATTCCAACCACCTCTCAGACTGCTGACGCGACTCAACAACTTTTTTAGCAAATCCCTAATCATGTTCAACTTTAGAATGAAATCGTTGCAGAAAATGCGAACAATGCGATGCTAAATGAACATGAGTTTGTTAACCTATTTGCGGCTTCCACAAGTACCACTCAGCCTTCAACACCATATGTGGATCCTTCAAGCTCGCATCAAGTTTCTCATACACTTCCACATGAACACAAATGGATTAAGGATCATCCTTTGGTTCAAGTGATTGGCGATCTCTCACGACCAGTATCGACACGAAATCAGCTGCGTACCGATGGTGATATGTGTATCCATGCACTATCAGTCAGCACAATGGAACCAGAAAGTGTTAAACAAGCAATGACCGATGCATCATGGATTGATTCTATGCAAGAAGAGCTCAATCAATTCATCCGACTTGATGTATGGGATTTAGTACCACGCCTGGACAATATTGATCCCCTTACCCTGAAATGATTATTCAAAAACAAGATGGATGAGGAGCAAACGGTCATTCAGAACAAGACTAGGTTAGTTGTGAGATGTTATAAACAACAGGAGGGAATTGATTTCGCAGAATCCTTCGCCCCGGTTGCTCGAATGGAAGCTATTATGATTTTCTTGGCATACGCTGCACAAAAATCATTCACTGTGTATCAAATGTACGTGAAGACGGCTTTCTTGCATGGGTCGTTAGAAAAAGATGTGTACGTATGTCAACCTGAAGGTTTCATCAATACCGAACATCCAAGCCATGTCTACAAGTTGAAAAGGCAATTTATGGTTTAAAACAAGCACCGAGGGCATGGAACGACGAATTATCATCATTTATTCTCCAAAATCACTTCAGCAAAGGCACCATTGATCCAACGCTGTTTATCAAGCACTACGGAAATGACATCTTGGTGGCTCAGGTTTATGTAGATGATATAATATTTGGTTCAACTAACCCAAAATATTCTATATTATTTGCCGACCTTATGAAAAGCCGCTTTGATATGTCGATGATGGGGGAAATGACGTTTTTTCTTGGTCTCCAAGTTCACCAACCCCCCCGTGGTAATTTTATAAATCAGTCCAAATATGTGATCGAGATTCTAAAGAAATTTGGAATGGAGAACTGTGATCCTATTGGTACTCCAATGGGCACTAAACACAAGCTTGACTTGGATAAGAAAGGGAATTTTGTCGATGCTACAAAATACCGAAGTATGATCGGGTCCCTTATGTACTTAACCTCAAGCAGACCGGACATTGTACAGGTGATAATCCATATAAAAATGATATGAATAAATAATAAACGCAGCGGAAAGATCACCTATCAACGGATCCATAGAGTCATATGATTAATCAATAAAAGGGACATAAAAGTATACCTTTGTAGTATGATTCGGCAAGATCGAACGGAGACCATCACGAACACATCTTTGTATACCAATAGATGCTAGTCTTAAACCCCGTAACCTAGTAACACCCTTTGAATAAACAAGATTCAAAGATGGAGATCATTACAAAACATGAACCCACGGTTTTTTTATCTCAAAACCGTGCAAATCCCAATTAGAGGAAAGAGGGAGAATTTTTTGTAATGTGTTTAATGTAATAAATTATAGTTTTTACCTAATAACTCATATTTATCACAAATGTAACTCCTTCCTCTTTTCATCTTAATGGGCCAGACTCAATGGGCTTTGTATGGGCCTTGCCATACACTTTTACAAGTCTAATAACTAAGTACACTACTAGTCGTTAGAAGCCCAATAATGATCTCGAGTTACGAAGGTTGTTTATATACCGTAAACACGATATATTGAAATGGTACCTCAGTGTATATGTGTGTGACCCCATAAGCCCATATGTGTCTAGCCGTATAATTAGTTGTTATGACACGAGCATACTCCAACAGCTCCCACTTGCGCACGTCATAATAATCATGTAATTATACAAGCAATGGTTAGCGTCTAGCAACACGCCAATGCCCCTAGAAACGTACGGGGATAGTTTCTCAAACATCTTAAAATGGTTAGATATTAGTCATCCTTTTGTTTCAGATACTCTGTTAAACTTTAGACATGGATCAACAGTCATTCTTAAGTTTAACTATTCTGTTTCTCGATATAGATATTGAACTAGATTACCAAATTAATCAAGAATCATCTTAATTACATTTGGGTGTGGCCACACAAACATCTGTATAATTCATCGAGGGGCCCAGTAGTATCTAACTCCAATACAAGTGGAGGAACAAATCCTATTTTGACTGCACGTGTCGTTCATGTGTTTCACATCGTACCTGAAAATGGTCTTTATAACAGCCTTGTTCAGGACAACGTTTAACCATATCAAAGATTGACATTCCACACATACAAAACCTACTTGCATCTCAAGTATAAGGATCAAAAATTTAACCACTTGCGAGATTCACTATTAACGACGATCCATGTAGTGAATTCTCGTAGGTTGGGTCAATCCAATGTTCATCCAATGAACACATATGAGTTTGGCGGCATCATCAATTAATATTCATTCCTAATGAATATGACCAACTCACATTTGTCTTAATTCGACAATACTCCCGTATCGTCAACTGACACTGGATAATTTAGAATAACTAAATTATTCATGGATTAAACATGCTAATATAGAACACAGTAGTACAAATGAAGACGATCTACCAAGTATATCAATTCATTATTTAGTAAAACTGCTTAACGTTCCATTATCCAAATACCAAAAAAACAGATATACATGAGACTACTCTAAGGTCAAAGTCCAATGTTCCAAGCATGATGAACATGTTTGACTACAAGACATTGAATTTACACAAGGACCTATTGAGTTGTCATCTAAGTGAACTTTGAGAATACTTATTTCAGAAACTCACAAATAGTGAAGATTTTGAATAATACGATGATTGTCATTTTGTATATGTGCGCTCAAGTGCTAATACAGTAATAATAGCATCGCCATAGTACATTACATAGGTTGTTTGAAGCAAGTAGAACACCTATTAAGACAATCTTCTTAACAGCTTCCCAAACTGTAAAGTATTCTTATTCTACTAATGAGTAGTGCAACAATGCTTTTCATCAAGCACGTCTAGGTATTAGTATTATCACTGAAGATGAAATCCTACTATCACTAGTATTGAGTACCATCTCAATCAAAGTAAGCATTAGTGTATAAACTCAACACTAATCTTCTTAGCTAAAATCCGTAAATGATGATCAAGTATATAGTATTCTAATGACTTTCACTTAGATACTTTGTGATCAGTTCATCTTGCATTCATGCAAGTATCAACATTAGTCTTAATACATCACATATCATATGTAATGAATCCACTAGGTAAACTAAAGGTTTCCATGTACATAATCAATCTTATCACGTCAGACTGAACTTTGAGACATTCTCAATGATGTGTCATATTTAGACTTATTAACCGCCTATGTCTTATTATAATAAGCATATGTCCCAAGGTTATATGTTTTACTTCTTATATCTCTTAATAGAAATATATTCCAAGTCAAGGATTAAAAAAGTAGCTTTGATGGAATAATATTTCCAATAACTTAACAACATATGAGATTTAAAACAGACAAAATAATATGCTCCTACTAGCTTTAAGGGTACTCGAGAGTTATCTTTGTTTTAATCATGATCATATCCTTGATTCAAACTTAAGATTCCAGCTCCTAGATGCATGCTCTAATCCACACTTGGATTTCTAGAGTTTGTACACCAATTACCATATTTCATATTCATGAAATCAAGTATGGTAATTAATATCTTTATTAATTTAACACTCGTAGAGAAAAGAAAGCCTTAAATCATGATCAATTGCTTGATCATGCCTTAAACTCTATTCAAAGAGAGTGTCGATAAATGTGTACAATTGTGTCCATATCTATCTTCTCATAGAAGACCATTTATAACCTATCAGTCTTACTGATTAGTGAAAGCTAATCAAATTCCAAAATTGATTTTCTTTTATGGACTACATCTAACCATTCATAGTTTGAGTCATTCATTAGATTCTAAATATAAAAATGAATCTCGGTAGTTATGAGGTTCAATATGATACTCTAACTCATATTCCTCGACATTGACATGACATTCATATCTTCAGGTGCTTGAGGTATCCTTGCGGATATGCGAATGGGAGTTACAATAACTTGTGGCTTTTGCATTTACATGCTCAGCCTCATTATGTCGTTCACTAGTGTATTTAGAAGGTTGTATTTTATTTATTTCTTTCTACAAAGATGCACAAAGGCTCCCACTTGCTTCTTGTAAGAGGATACTTTCTCCAAGTACACATCATGTCGAGCAACAATGAATTGTTCTCGTTTGAGATGTATAAAATATATTAAAATTTCTTGATTCAAGTTTTGTTAATAACACGTCTAACATGATTTTAACAAATTCAAGACTTCAACTAAGACTTACTTGGAGTCATCCCATTCCATAAATTGATGGTTTCTTAGTTACCTTCTTGTTTGGAACCATATTGAATAAGCACGGGCATATTCAAATTTTTGTTAACCTTAATAAGATACAAGAGAGAGAGTAGTTAAGGTTATCAAGGATCAAATAATAACAATAGTATTTGATTTTACACATGAGACATAGTGTTGCAATTATGAGACAGTATCACAATTCCTTTGATAACATAATACTCTTTGACTCACATATTTTATAATTTGGCCAAACCAAATTGCATAAACAATATATTCAAGCCGATTGCATGCTATAAAGTACGATTATTTTAGTAGTTCAAGAACTTCATGTTCATTTTTTAACAAAAAAACATAACATGTTGGTTGCTAAATATACTTTATAAGATATTGAACAATCCAATAACTTCATTGTATATTCCCTAACAGGAAGACACAACAAGTCAAGTACTTACTTTATTTTATAAGTCTTTGAACAATTCAAGGAAGTTCATGTTTATGTCTTTACTTGAAGACATAAATATACTACAAATAAAGTATTATTGAATGCCTACTTTTGGCTTCAATAGTATTTTCAAGTTAATTTACATACTTCATATTTATGTCTTTACAAGAAGACATATGCTTATTAGCTAAAACATTTAGGTAATGCGATGAAGTAATTTTTATTATTTCTTGACATTATTTCTCTATTAGACAACATACATCAATATGTATAAGTCCTAATAGAATATTATAAGCCATATTGTGTTGTACCTTGCACACTCTAATAATTCTCCCACTTGAGCATGACACAACATCATATATGAATAATATTAAAATATCACAGATATAATAAGATTTAAGTCATACTTAAATCAAGCTTGTATAGAAGGGTTATGTAGAACTTCATCGTTTAATAAGCAATCATGCATAACAATTTTTAGATAACATTTCAGGAAGTGACATCAGAAAAGCGACTAGTTATCTTTTAAAATAATATGCAATAAGGCTTAGAAATCTATGATGTTATTTCAAGACAATCTAGAAATTAAGTGGGTCAATTTCAAGGTGATAAGCTCATAGCTCCCACTGAATAAGACAACTTTACAAGTGTGTCATATGGTTAAAAAATGCATTGCTCCCATTAGTTTAGACAAATTTTTAAATGTATCTATACTAGTGAAAAAACAAGTAGCAATTTGTATACTTTCTAGTTCTTTGAATGTCTACACATTATAGCCAATGTGAGTCTAGTAGACTAGTAAACATGTACATAGATATTCAAAGAAAAGTATCAAGTTTTACTATATTTGTGATGAGATTTCCATCGATGCCATTAACTTGAAAGTTTAGCATGCAATTCCTCTTTCTACTTTACCTCAAAGGTGTGTAGAATCTTATGGAACTTGTTTGTGTAAGGAAAATATACTATAAAAACATGCTAGTAATTTCCTTTCCTCTCACGGTTTTATGAGACTTCAATTTCTAATCAAGACTCATACAATATCTTAACACTTTAAGATATGCAACCGTACTTAATCGTTTTGACTTACAAGGCAATGCGATTTCTTGAGTAGGTGTGTATTAAGATTGATTAGAATTGAGAAGATTCAAGTGTTCCTATTACAGCTTTCTCATACAAGGAGAAAGGATGGGAACGAGTCTTATTCTTACAAGGAAAGAAGACTTAGTTTGTTTTCCTCTAACACAAAAGGAAACAAACTTTGTCTACGGTTTGTGTTGCACAAAATCATTAATAGAAATACAAAGTTCATACTTAGTATTTTCGATAATTATCCTTTTAAAATTAACTACCCAAGTTTATAAAAACAATTAATTTTACGAAAAGGCTAAGATCCTCATTGAGGTTCCACCACCACATCAGTTGATCTGCTAGCATTGATAGATTCAACTGGTAGATGACGTTCATCAATTGAAAATATTGTGCAATTCTTAGATCCTTATGGGACTCATGACACAAGCAAACATTTCACTAAATGTCAAACTGGCATGTTTAGCCCCATCCTTGCCTCGGTCAAGGTCTCATCTTGTACCTGTTAAGTCATCCAATTTGAGAACATGCGAGAATAAGTCTAGGTCTCACGAATAGATAATAATCACCTTGGGTTACAATTCACATCCGTCTCACAAGATGCAAAAAGTAATTGCAAGTGATCTCAAACGATTGGACGGCATGACTAAAATTTGAGACGGGTATAAAATTTTGATATACAAATCAAAAGTGTATACGAGGAAGCATGCATTCATCCATCGTAGCACAAGTAAAAACATTTTCTTACTTAAGTCTAATCTTGTTATAATTTATGCGTGTCAAGTTGTCCAAGTTAAAGACTAATATAAAACCTAAGTAGAATTAATATTAGATTAGACAATACATAAAAGAAATAACATTCATAACACGTTACGAGTTATTATGAAAACAAGATTTTAGTTTTAAATCATATTTAAACTTTAAAATAAATCAAAGATTTAATTTTATAATTGTTTGGTGATTGTTTTTAAGTTTTAATAAAAACATTTGCAAGTTATAGCAAGATATCAAACAAATAAGCAACCACACAACCACAAGTATGCAAAGCCTCAAACCGATGAAAAACCTATGCTTGATCTCGTGAGCCATCATGAGGACCAAGAAGACAACTAAGGGTAAGTCAACACAACCACAAAGTAGGCTCCCACTTGCTCCAAGACCATCAAGAGAAAGTAGAACCCAAAGTGAACATGAGGCCAAAAACCTGCCATAAAATTTCAGTCAACTTTTAGGGCCCAAAACCCTTAGAAGGAGTCTTTCCTAGCCTGAGCTCCAGTTGAGACTTTTGAAGGCCTATTAGTTGTGAATCATCACACCAAATTTGGGCTTATATCTCCTTATATAACTCCGGGAAATCACGTTTTAGTGCAGGTCACTCAGCAACTCTGAATTTCACAATATGTCTTTAATACTTTTAGCCATTCCCATCCAAGCATCGGTACAATTGATATATGACTAAAAACATTTAACCTATCTTTAACCTACTGTAAAGTTCCCAAACAATGGCTATAACCAACATCAAAAACATATTACTGAATCTGAAACAATGGCAAATCCCCAAAACTGAAATTAAATGCAAATCAATACACAACATGTCATATTTGGTCTAGGTTTTCATCGGCTTTGCATACGAAACATAATAATACCATAAGATTATGAATATAACAAGGTGTTGGCTAATTCCATGACCAAACATTAATGTATTTGCCATGGATATAAAATAAACAACAAGATACACTTGTTAGCCAACGAAATCGAAGAAATAATCAACAATTAATTAAACCCCCGATTGGTACGTGTAACCAATGGCCTTAGGATATTAAAACCACATTTTAAAAACCTTATAATTATCATTTAATTACAGAAATAATGGTTATATGGGCTGTTTAAAATTCGTTTCAAGAATCGTTCAAAAAAACGCGTTTTAGGTCATTTTACACGTACCCGATAACAAACCCATTAAGGTATGCGTAACCAGTGGCTATGATATCATCAAAAACAGATTATAAGACTTTCTCATGATCTAAAATGATTCAAAAATAAGGCCCCATGGGCTGTTTTTAAATTGGTTTAACAAAACCATCAAAAACACTAATTTTTAGCCATTCTTATGCATACCCGATAATCATATGACATCGTATGATGGCTCGTGATACCACTACAGTGATTATCCATATAAAAATGATACGAATAAATAATAAACACAGCGGAAAGATCACCTATCAACGGATCCATAGAGTCATATGATTAATCAATAAAAGGGACATAAAAGTATACATTTGTAGCGTGATTCGGTAAGATCGAACGGAGACCATCACGAACACATGATCTAACCAAGAAACTAATAAAATATGAAACCAAGTGATCAAAATAGATCACCTCTATGATGTATCTACACCACAAATCTTTGTATACCAATAGATGCTAGTCTTAAACCCCGTAACCTAGTAACACCCTTTGATTAAACAAGATTTAAAGATGGAGATCATTACAAAACATGAACCCACGGTTTTTTATCTCGAAACCGTGCAAATCCCAATTAGAGGAAAGAGGGAGAATTTTTTGTAATGTGTTTAATGTAATAAATTAGAGTTTTTTACCTAATAACTCATATTTATCACAAATGTAACTCCTTCCTCTTTTCATCTTAATGGGCCAGACTCAATGGGCTTTGTATGGGCCTTGCCATACACTTTTACAAGTCTAATAACTATGTACACTACTAGTCGTTAGAAGTCCAATAATGATCTCGAGTTACGAAGGTTGTTTATATACCATAAATACGATAAACACGATATATTGAAATGGTACCTCAGTGTATATGTGTGTGACCCCATAGGCCCATATGTGTCTAGCCGTATAATTAGTTGTTATGACACGAGCATACTCCAACACATTGTGCATGCTACTTGTTTTTGTGCTCGGTACCAGGCTAAGACAACGGAGAAACACCTTAAAGAGGTTAAAGGGATCTTTCGTTATCTCTGGGGAACCATCAACATAGGCCTCTGGTACACGAAGTATCCTGGTTTTAATCTAACTGGTTTTCAGATGCCGACCATGCAGGGTGTCTTGATACATTCAAGAGCACCTCTGGTGGAGCACAATTCTTAGGCGAGAAGCTAGTGAGCTGGTCCTCAAGAAAGCAAGATTTTACGACGTTGTCCACCGCGGAAGTAGAATATGTGTCTCTATCCGTCTGCAGTGCTCAAGTCCTTTGGATGAGAACACAACTCACGGATTATGGCTTTAACTTTAACAAATTCCATTTTATTGTGATTCACAATCCGCCATAGCCATATCCTGCAACCCGATCCAACACTCCAAGACCAAGCACATAGCTGTCCGATTCTATTTCATTAAGGAGCACGTGGAAAGAGGAACGATCAAACTGTATTTTGTCAAGACAGACTACCAACTCGCCGACATCTTCACCAAAGCTCTATCTCAAGACAGATTTAAATTCTTTGTTCTTCGACTTGGTATGCGTAGTTTCACTCCTGATGAGCTTGAACGTCTTGCACATTTGTAGTAATCTTGTATATATTTTATCAGAAAATCAAAATACAAAAATATAAAACCTATAAAAACAAAATAAAAATGATAAAATCTTTCAAAAATACCAAAAATACTCTTCTCCGACATGTCTCTCAGCATCGATAATATGGACGTACTTAGAAATGTCGCTCAATAACGACACGGGTACGTACATAAAGTTCGAATGGGAGTTTCAAATGTTTTAAAACATGTCTTTTCTATTTCTCTTCTCATAATGGCTTATAGTTACATGTCAGACTATAACCCGGCCCCAAAGAAAGGAAAGTCTGTGACTTATCCTCAACAACGAGAAATTCAATTTTCTCGGTTATGGGCTTACATCAAACATTAAAAGTTTTAAGCTCATGAACCAAAGGAAAGTGTTCATTTATGTACATTCTTCCTCAACAACGGGAAATTAAGTTTTCTCGGTTTTGAGTACAATTTTTCAAGATATTTTCAAAAGTTTTTCAAATTCTTTCAAAATTGTGTGCTCATATACTCCCCTATTTTAAAATCTAATGTGTTTCCAAGGGGGAGTATAAAATATCTCATAACATTTTGTTCCAAATTTTCATGAAACATTATTCTCTTCATGTTACATCACTAGTATATCAAAAATTTCACAATCACATGCAATTTTTGAGGGGGAGAATAGTGATAAAATGTAATCAAATTGTGTCATCTTGAATAAGATCTTTGATATAAATTCTTTCTCGTCCTAATATGTGCAAATATCTTTCATTTTTCGATGCACATATGTAGGGGGAGCGTTTTTGGTGAAATAGAAAACTATCAAGGTGTAAACTTCGATTTCATTAAACACCTTGATCGCTGTTTCAATTGTTTTTCTGGTTACGATATCTATACCCTTCAACACATTAATTGTAACACCCCACTTTGATAAGTGGACCGTTACGCGTAATTATGGCGTGTCATCAAAGCATACAAGGATAAATGTATAAAACATTACATGACCATAGGGTAAACCGGAATCAAACATCGGTTCTCAAACATAAGCCCAAAACATAATAAAGTAAATGAAATGAATGAAAGACTTAAACAAGCATGAATATATGAAGGGCAAAAGGAAAAGAAGTCTATGGCAGCTTCCATCCTATGCATATCCTCCAAAATGCTCGAGTCGGTCCTTGGGTACCTGTCGTTTTGGGACATGGAAAGGAAAGTAACGGCTGAGCATAACGCTCAGTGCACGGATGTACAAGTAAAGAATGAATAATATAAGCATATAAGCATGAAACAGCGGAAGAAAACTAAGTCCTGGATAACTTCGGTTAAGTCTTAATAAAACTGGCTTTATAGTTTGAAAAGCCTTATGTTTATCTTGTAAAGATTGTTTAACATATTTTACCATTAGCCAATATAGGTCATGAAAATCAACGTTGCATGAATACTTGGAGGGGTGACCTCATCATGCAAATTAGAGGGGCTGCCTCTAATTTAATATACTGGTTTTGGGTTAGGAGGGATCAGCTCCTTGTGAAGGATGCAAGGCACACACCACATTCACACTGAGTAATCTGCTGAAAACATGTAACTAGGATGCACCCATACGCCCCACATGATAAATATAATAAAAATGGCCAAAAGCTGAAGGGACGCCACGAGCAATCACTCCGTCGTGGGGAAGTCATAACACCAGTGCCTCTAGTGTTATGGTTATGGTACCTCTATAACTAGGTGAAACTGGTCATGCATATATATGCTTCAGGTATTCTAAATTAAACATAAGCAATCAAACATATAAACTTATACTATGGGAAAACAGTTGGCTGCATACGGGGAATCCTAATAAGGAAAGAATGTCCATACTGAAAGGACGGGAATCCGTACCTTATGTCAAGTAAACGAAGAAGACGAACGGAAGAGAGTCCTACTTCGGTATCACTAATGCTACATAAATACATACGTGTATAAGTATCTGATTACTAAATACGTAACTGGTTTTATATCATGTCTTAGCTTGTTTTACATGTTCATGTCATGTTTTACTGTGTTAGGCTATATATTGTGTTTATCTTATATTTTATCTATTCTGATGACGTATTACTTGTATTTCGTGTATTATTATACTTGTTGTGTAATAATAAGTAACTTTCTAAAAATAAAGGTTTCCTAAAATAGAAAGTTTCCAAAAATAGAAAGTTACCACAAATAGAAAGTTTCCAAAAATAGAAAGTCTCCAAAAATAGAAAGTTTCCAAAAATAGAAAGTTTCCAAAAATAGAAAGTTTCCAAAAATAGAAAGTTTCCAAAAATAGAATTACTGCTTAAAATAGATAAGTTCTTAAAAATAGAAAGTTTCCATAAATAGATTAGCTACCTTACTTAAATAAGTTTCTAAAAATAGAAAGTTTCCATAAATAGATATAAGCTGGTTAAATAAGCTAATTTTATAAGCTTAAGTATTTTCTGATTATTATTCTAAGTCATGTAGTTATAAAGTATAGTTTATTAATTATTACATGTAAATTAAATAAACTATAGGTTAAAAGTATTTAATTAAATATATCATGATTTAATTAAATAAAGGTAAAATACTTAGGTTAAAAAATGTATTATTAACTATTAATAATATAACCTAAGTCATGTTAATTAATTAATTATAGTCATGGTTTTATGAATTAATTAATTATAAAGTATAATAAAATATAAATACTTAGGTTAAAATTCATGATCTAATAATTAAATTTGTAACCTAAGTCATGTACATTAAATTAATCATGTCATGTTTTATCAATTTAATTTTAAAACATAGCTAGTAAAATTATAAACCTTAACACTAATCTATGAATCGGACCCGTGACTAAAAACCATGAACCGGACCCGTAACTAACACCATAACCCGAACCACGTCGGGTTTCCCCTTGGTTTTGCTGATGCCTGGGACCACCATCACCATACCGAGACCATATGGTCTCGGTGGTGTTACATAAGCCAAACTGAGACCCTTTAAGGGCTTGGTTAGGCGTCGGCTAGAAACAAAACATCCCCTAAAACCCTTGTTTGATTTACCCCATGATCATTAACATGTTTAAAATAATTGTTTTTAATTAGTTTAATTAAAACATCATGATCTTATGTGATTATCAAAATCAAAACATAAAAGAAAAGGGTTAAAAAGTTATACCGAATACGTGAAACAAATGAGGATGAACACATACGAATCCTTGCAAAATATCCAAGATCAAAATCAACCCGAACACCCCTTTATGGTGTTTATAGGTGGCGGCCAAAAGGACAAAGGAGGAGGAGGAGGAAAACTTTTAGGGTTTTAATTATTTTCTAGATTTTGTTATATTGAAACAAGTTTTCTCCTTTTTCTTGTTTAGTAAAAATTGATGGGCTAGGCCCTTTTTGTCTTCCTAATTTCGTGTTAAATGGGACCCACATGGGGTAACCCGAACATTTTCCGTGTCTAATTAATAAGTGTGTTCTCGTGTTCGTGTTTTACGTGTTTTAATTAGTTATCGATCGTGACTTAATATATTTATTCGCATTCGTAATAAATATATATACATACGTAATATTAGTTCGTGATTAATTTACGTTCATGATTTCATGTTCGTATGCTCGTGATTATAATTATTATTCGAATAATTACCGTGTGTTCATACGTAATAAATACTTATCGTGTTCTAACACGTACGTAATACTCGTAATTCTTATACGTGAAACGTAAACATGTTATAAAAGGAAAGTTTTAACCGTATACGTACGATCTTAAGGGTACTATTCATGGTAAAAGCATGCGGGTTTTACAACTCTTCCCCCCTAAAAAGAATAATTCGTCCCCGAATTAAAGATAACGTAAACTGAAAGAGAAACATATCCGAATCAAACTGAGAGGGTATGTTAGATAAATTAACGTGTAGGTGACATGGTAGAAGGAACGTGGAACGTGACATGTCTTGAAAGGACATGGAACGTGACGTGACTGAAAGGACATATCTAATTGATAAGAGAAAAACGGATAAGAAGTCCGGATGAACTTGTCCGTTTCCAAGTGGCCTCCCTCTTGGAACGGTTCCTTCACAAGATCTTGAGACGAATGATAAATCTTGGTCCTCTTGACCTTGACTTGAAATACGAAGAAGTTCTTGGTTATCAACGTAAGGTAGATCCCCTAAATTTGATCGAGGGAAATAAGGATTAACGTGTAAGGGCAACTAAAACGTTATCGTGCAAAACACTCTAACTTAACTGATAATTAGCAACGATGCGCGAGACATAAAGAAACGTAGTACGTGAAAAATTTTGAACGTGATACGTGAAAAATTTCGAACGTGATACGTGAAAATTTTTGAACGTGATGCGTGGAGATATGGTGAGTGTAATTTGATCAACCATATCGTGATCCATGATACGTGTAACATATCTTAATCGTGGTATGAGGAACGTGGAATGAACATGACAAGTGAAACATATCGTGAACATGGAATATAATGGCGGTAAGGCCAAACGCTACAAGGTGAGACGTAGAATGTGACGTGAAACGTCTATCTGAGGATAGAGAGTTATGCTAAACTTGGGTCTGGTCTCTCAAGTTCTTGCAAAACTTCCCAGAACGAAAATGAACGTAAAATCATAAGTCAAGATACGATCATGAACGTGAATAGTGTCACGAACGTGAGCGTGAAAGCAAGTCATGAATTTAGAATGAAGACGTGCAGTAAATAAGGAGCATAATTGCGAATCTTTGTCTGACCCGATAACTGAGGGATTGCCAAGTGATCGGATGAGCCTTGGCTGGAACATGTCCGATCAATCTGTTGGTTCTAAAATCCTTGCGGATGTAAGGATTCTACAGACTTGATCAAACTGTTTGCAATAACCTAGATAGCATCATGCTTCTTCTGAGTTTGCGTTAATCTGGTAACCAAATTCCGTGGAGATCTTGTCCCATTTCAGTTCACAATTTCAAATGATGAAAACATCCCAGTCTGTTGGTGTCCTATCTTAACCTGTTGGTATGTCAGGTACCTAGATATGAATATAACTGTATCTTGCTTCGTAGAAACTAGATACACAGAAATTTGCGGAACTATGAGTCTCCGAATACTTCTCTTAGCGTAGGATTTCCTTGGCACTTAATGTAGCGTAGGATTCTCATCTTTACGCATAAGCTGAGTCATGGTAAGATTAACCATGCAAATCCATGTGATCCAGCGTGTCACTGTAATCAACCAGAATTGATATTAGAAAATTGCAGGGTGGAATTTTCCTGTCATAGAATTTGTAACATGGTGCAAATATGGTCTTCCTGTTCTTCTCTAGACTTAGAGAAAATCAGGTTATCCTCAATGAAAACATTAATGAATTTGCTTATGAGTTCATGGAAACTCATTTGCTGCTGGAGCATTGATGGGACTAAATCAAAATCACAAATCTAGCATGACCGAGTCGTGTACGAATAGCAGTCATGGACATGTCATGCTCTTTCACTCGTCATTGTTGGCAGCATGATCATGAGTTCGATCTTGGAAAAGTGATTAACACTATAAGGTCGAATGGACATGTTGTCAATATTTGGAGGAGAATAACGGTCATGAATGGTGATTTGTTTAAATCGACGGTAGTCGACACATAATCTCTTGGTACCGTCCTTCTCCTTGTAGGTTCTTCTGGAATGTATGGGAAGATTTTTGGAATACTCGTTTGGTTATGCGTAAAAGGAACGTCGGTGGTCGTGTCTTAACTAACCGCTAAAAAAACTTTTAGCAGTCATGGCTAACAAAGCACGTGCTTGTAAAGCATAGATAATTTGTACAGATTTTCCTGATGGGACACCATGCTGAATGTATTCAGGAGCCTGAACATTACTGTACAAAATCATGAATCGTAGCATGGTGTGTTGTTCATAGTCCATGCTTAAGATTAAATTCAACTCGCATCTGTCCGAGGTAATGCGTTATCAGTTGGGATTTTATCATTAGGCTGAAGAAAACCTTCGTATACATGGGGAATACGAATGGCGTCTTTTATGGTAATGAGTATATATGAAATATGGTGCAAGAATGAAAATGTCATCGACAACGTGACAGTTCTCACTGTTGCGCCGGTAATAGTACTGAAATTCTTGTGGCCTGAGTAATGCATGGCACAACAAAATGGATATACCCTTGGAGGGTACCCTGAATTTCTTAGAAATGTCCCGTAATTGGACGTGAGTCATGTGTCTTGACTCGTATCTTGGGAAATGTAAGCATGACATGTGTCTTGACTGGTGTCTTGACATGTGTCTTCAGAAAGTATACGTGAGACGTGTGTCTTGACTGATGTCTTGACATGTGTCTCGAGATGTGAAACAATTAGAACTACAATATTAGGTTATTATGCCAAAATTGACGGATCGGTTGGACTACTGATCATTTGTATGTCCGATCACGTTCGCGGTCGGAGCCTCGGTTGCGATTTCTAGGATAGTTGTTGTCATAGTAGTGGTTACTATCATCCTGTCTGTTAGTTCCATGACGGTCATTCTCATGACTGTGATTCATGTAACCTTGGTTTAAAAATGTGTTTTGCGATCCATTACGCTAAAGTTCCCAAAAGCTATTGCGTAATGCGTGATGCGATTGCGAGCGCAATTTGGACTCGATGCTTTTAGTATAAAATAATGTAAAAAAATTATTTAGAAATAGTATAGTATATCAAGTACGAAGTATGTGAAATAAAGTTACAAAATAAGTTACTAATATTGAGATTCATCCTATAATCCCTTTGTAACACAAATAAGTTGAAAGTAAAGCTTAAAAAAACACTTAGTATATGCAAGGTACTATATTTTCGTTATTGTGTTTGTTTTAGATGTTTTTAACAAGTTTTATCTTTAACGATCCATTAAAATACGTAGGTATCTTTTATATGCACAAAATTTGACAAAAATGACATACGTACTAGATTGTGACAATTGCTACCATTGCTAGCATTACACAAATGCGGTAAATTGTTGTTTAATGCGAACGCAATCTGGGATGGCAATGCATTAGGCACCTCGTTGCGAAATTTTAAAAGCAATGCATTAATGCGTGTAATTTGCGCAATGATGCGCGTATTTTTAAACCAAGCATGTAACTATTCAGCTGAGTGGCCGGCTGGTACCGGTCTTCACTCATATGACTGAAACGACAACTGGATGACGTGTGACATGTAACTAAGAATTTGGGACCATGATTGATGGAAATCTTCTGGTGGTGAAGCATCATCTCGTCCGATCGGTTTGATTTAACGCCTTTGTCTTCGTCTTGTAAGATCTCCAGGTTGTGAATAGCATCAGCATCTCGTAGCGTTTACAAAGCAGCATCAACCCTAGTAACATCTCCAAGTTATGAGCGGCATCAGCAATCTTGTAGAATATCAGCAAGTGGACATATGCCTGAGATGATTCAGAATCGACTAGCGAATACTCGTGAAGTATTGCAAGTGAAATACACATGGATTTAGGTACGTGTAATACCCATGGAATACGATACACGGAGCACACATGGAATGCACATGAAATGATCGGTATGGGGTCGATCATTTGTCATGTTTCTAAAGGAACTATAATCGGTTAAACGGTTAGAAAAACCATCATGATAACCTGGAAATGCCAGTATATACCTCATTTTGGTTGCATAGAGAAACGTTAAAGTGTGGTTACACAACATTCAAGATGATCTTCCTGAAAGCATGATCAATGAAAACCAACCATGAGTTTCATGAAAGCAGGATTTACTGGAATCCAACAATGTCTTGCATGAAAGAATAAATAAAAAGAGGCGTAAGACATAATCAACATGAAGACGGAATTATCATGAAGAAACATGAAAATTTTAACATGAAGGAGTGTATAACATAATCAGCACGAAAATGAAGTTAACCATGATAGTATGAAAACATACTTGACATAAAACATAGTAACTTATGAGAGGACATGAAAAAAAAAATTATGCCACTAAATCATGAGATTTTTTTTTGCATGAAAACAGTGCATGAATACATGATGCAGTTTATAAAAACCTTTATATGCGCGAAGGGACGCCTATTGGTCGGTCCCAAAGTTAAAAGTTTCGATAAAAGCACATGCGACTAAATAGGGCTAGTCCTGTACCAACCATTACTTAGTCATAATTCCTGCAACAATGATACATGAAACTTAAATAAGTGAAAATCATATGTCAAAACTTATCAAAAAAAATTTATGTGACCAATTATGAACTACTGGGTTCAATTCATATTAATCACAGTTCCCGAGGAACATCATGCATGAAACAATGACACATAACTAAATATGAATGACGGTTATCTATCCATATTAGTAAAACAATATCGATGAAAACATCAAGGTTAAAACCTCTAGGTGCTGAAAACATCATGGTTAAAAAAACAATGCGCTGAAAACATCAATACGTGGAATAACAAACGTTGGCTTAGGAAGCTCCTGGTGACTACCCACTAGTCACAAGTCGAGTTTTAGAGCCTACACGTCGAAGCCTTGGCTCTGATACCATAATTGTAACACCCCACTTTGATAAGTGGACCGTTACGCGTAATTATGGCGTGTCATCAAAGCATACAAGGATAAATGTCTAAAACATTACATGACCATATGGTAAACCGGAATCAAACATCGGTTCCCAAACATAAGCCCAAAACATAATAAAGTAAATGAAATGAATGAAAGACTTAAACAAGCATGAATATATGAAGGCAAACGGAGACGAAGTCTATGGCAGCTTCCATCCTATGCATGTCCTCCAAAATGCTCGAGTCTGTCCTTGGGTACCTACCGTTTTGGGACATGGAAAGGAAAGTAACGGCTGAGCATAACGCTCAGTGGACGGATGTACAAGTAAAGCATGAATAATATAAGCATATAAGCATGAAACAGCGGAAGAAAACAAAGTCCTGGATAACCCGGTTAAGTCTTAATAAAACTGGTATTATAGTTTGAAAAGCCTTATGTTTATCTTGTAAAGATTCTTTAACATATTTTACCATTAGCCAATATAGGTCATGCAAATCAACGTTGCATGAATACTTGGAGGGGTGACCTCATCATGCAAATTAGAGGGGCTGCCTCTAATTTAATATACTGGTTTTGGGTTAGGAGGGATCAGCTCCTTGTGAAGGATGCAAGGCACACACCACATTCACACTGAGTAATCTGCTGAAAACATGTAACTAGGATGCACCCATACGCCCCACATGATAAATATAATAAAAATGGCCAAAAGCTGAAGGGACGCCACGAGCAATCACTCCACCATGGGGAAGTCATAACACCAGTGCCTATCGTGTTATGGTTATGGTACCTCCATAACTAGGTGAAACTGGTCATGCATGTATATGGCTTCAGGTATTCTAAATTAAACATAAGCAATCAAACATATAAACTTATACTATGGGAAAACAGTTGGCTGCATACGGGGAATCCTAATAAGGAAAAAATGTCCATACTGAAAGGACGGGAATTCGTACCTTATGTCCAGTGAACGAAGAAGACGAACGAAAGAGAGTCCTACTTCGGTATCACTAATGCTACATAAATACATACATGTATAAGTATCTGATTACTAAATACGTAACTAGTTTTATATCATGTCTTAGCTTGTTTTACATGTTCATGTCATGTTTTACTGTTTTATGCTATACTGTGTTTATCTTATATTCTGTCTATTCTGATTACGTATTACTTGTATTTCATGTATTATTATACTTGTTGTGTAATAATAAGTAACTTTCTAAAAATAGCAGGTTTCCTAAAATAGAAAGTTTCCAAAAATAGAAAGTTACCAAAAATAGAAAGTTTCCAAAAATAGAAAGTTTCCAAAAATAGAAAGTTTCTAAAAATAGAAAGATTCCAAAAATAGAAAGTTTCCAAAAATAGAAAGTTTCCAAAAATAGAATTACTGCTTAAAATAGATAAGTTCCTAAAAATAGAAAGTTTCCATAAATAGATTAGCTGCCTTAATTAAATAAGTTTCTAAAAATAGAAAGTTTCCATAAATAGATATAAGCTGGTTAAATAAGCTAATTTATAAGCTTAAGTGTTTTCTGATTATTATTCTAAGTCATATAGTTATAAAGTATAGTTTATTAATTATTACATGTAAATTAAATAAACTATAGGTTAAAAGTATTTAATTAAATATATCATAATTTTAATTAAATAAAGGTAAAATACTTAGGTTAAAATATGTATTATTAACTATTAATAATATAACCTAAGTCATGTTAATTAATTAATTATAGTCATGGTTTTAATAATTAATTAATTATAAAGTCTAATATAATATAAATACTTAGGTTAAAATTCATGATCTAATAATTAAATTTATAACCTAAGTCATGTACATTAAATTAATCATGTCATGTTTTATCAATTTAATTTTAAAACATAGCTAGTAAAATTATAAACCTTAAAAATAATCTATGAACCAGACCCGTGACTAAAACCATGAACCGGACACGTTACTAACACCATAACCCAAACCACGTCGGGTTTCCCCTTGGTTTTGCTGCTGCCGTGGGACTACCACCACCATACCGAGACCATATGGTCTCGGTGGTGTTACATATGCCAAGCTGAGACCCTTTAAGGGTTCGGTTAGGCGTCGGCTAGAAACAAAACACCCCCTAAAACCCCTGATTGATTTACCCCATGATCATTAACATGTTTAAAATAATTGTTTTTAATTAGTTTAATTAAAACTTCATGATCTTATGTGATTATCAAAATCAAAACATAAAAGAAAAGGGTTAAAAAGTTACACCGAATACGTGAAACAAATGAGGATGAACAAATACGAATCCTTGCAAAATATCCAAGATCCAAATCAACCCGAAAACCCCTTTATGGTGTTTATAGGTGGCGGCCAAAAGGACAAAGGAGGAGGAGGAGGAAAACTTTTAGGGTTTTAGTTATTTTCTAGATTTTGTTATAATGAAACAAGTTTTCTCCTTTTTCTTGTTTAGTAAAAATTGATGGGCTAGGCCCTTTTTCTCTTCCTAATTTCGTGGTAAATGGGGCCCACATGGGGTACCCGAACATTTTCCGTGTCTAATTAATAAGTGTGTTCTCGTGTTCGTGTTTTACGTGTTTTAATTAGGTATCGATCGTGACTTAATATATTTATTCGTGATCGTAATAAATATATATACATACGTAATATTAGTTCGTGATTAATATACGTTCATGATTTCATGTTCGTATGCTCGTGATTATAATTATTATTGGAATAATTACCGTGTGTTCATACGTAATAAATACTTATCGTGTTCTAACACGTACATAATACTCGTAATTCTTATACGTGAAACGTAAACATGTTATAAAAGGAAAGTTCTAATCGTATACGTACGATCTTAAGGGTACTATTCATGGTAAAAGCATGCGGGTTTTACATTAATTCACGATGACATTGGTGTCAAAAGGTGGTTAGGTATTCGTCCTATGATCCATCCTGAACCGGAGGGATCTTCCCAGGGACAATCCATTAGAACTTAGAAGTCCTTAGGAATGATGGAGTAGTTGAGTGTACGAGAATAATGCCGACTAATGACTTAAGCTAGCACTGGAACAATCACAACAAGGTGCTAGTTATGACGTCTTGGTAAGCATTGAAGGGGTTGAAGAATGAAAAAGAAATGTAAGGATAAAGGGTGAAAAGAAATAGCCTTCCATACAACTTAGGTCGAAACTGGGTCAACGCATCTACTATCAGAATCACTTAGATGACTTCTGGTATAGAAGACAAAGCATCATGGACCCAGTGATGCAATGCACAACCCTTCCCAGCCTACTCAATTTTATCTCAAAAGAAGTTTGTTTTATTGTCACAGAGTTCAACTCATTTCTATCTACTTTCTCACTCCGAGAAGGTAGATATTGAAAAGGTGACAGTCTGCTTCAGCCTCTGATCACCAAATAAACGTGCACTTATAGAGTCTAGAGACAACGAGATTCATAAAAAAATCTCATTAGGACACTTATTCCATATATCAATTGTTGTTCATCTTTAGAACACAAGCGATAAGTTACAGAGTCCTACGCTCTATCCTTATGACATTGCCAGAATATTCAGAGTGATACTCTTTAGTATTTACAGTGATGAATGGAAAACCTTCTAGTGTTAACATCAAACAGCACTGCGGTAGGTCATATGTAAGATTCACTTGAATTGAACATATGTTAACTGAAAAGCAACAGTGGTTTGATTCTTTCTTGATTCAAACTTGTTCCAGGTCTTAATGCAATATCTTTATGATCTTGCCAGAAAATTTAGAGTAATATTCATTAGTACTTATAGTGACGAATGGAAATCCTTCCAGTGTCATAATCAAACAGCACTGTGATAGGTAACTTGTGAGATTCTATATGAATCAAACTTGTGTCAACTGGAAAGCAAAAATGGCTTGATTCTTAACTGATTCAAACTTGTTCCAGGAAATGAATTGACGACTTAATCAGCAGAATGGAATTGAATGATTCACTCTTTACTATGAATTATATTTCGATATAATCAAGTATTGAGAACGGCTACCATAGCCGGAAAACCTGTCAAGGAAGTTCTTTGAACTTACCTAATCACAGGTACAATATTCGTACTGTATAACGGGAAACCGGAGGAATGCAAACTGTGGTGTAACCTCAAGAGTCGTGATTCAAGACAACATGCCCATTAAAATGAAGAAAGCTCAAGAACATCTAAAAACAAAGACTTCCGCTACTCTAATTATTAAGGGAGATTGTCAACAAGCTTTCAAGACAACGAAAACTATGAGTATGTGGGAAAAGACACAAGAACACAAGTTGGCAAAGTTTAAAGATCAAGTCAAGGCAAAGATCAAAGATCCAAGATCACATGTCATGAAAGGAACCATTAAGGAACTCTCAAGACAAGGAGCTTCAAAGTCAACAACACCAAAGAAGGGAAGTCGCATATTACATGACCACCCCTTAGAGGGAGATTGTTAGAAGTATTTAAAGTGATGGTCATATAATATACCGTTGCGAAGCTTGTGGAAAATGCTACTTAAAGGTGTGAGAGTTCTAGCATAATGTTATGTATGTAACCGGAATTAGTCCCGAACACACAAATGAGTAAGGCCTTCTTTTCATTACACTTGTAGTATATAAGGCCCCTAGCACCTCATTTGTGTGTGTATGTTTTCCATTTTATTTGTTGGTAGAGAGAGAAACATCATGTCTTTCTCTCACTAGGAAATCACAACTCTTTGTTTTCTCTTTTATTCTTCGTCTTAATCTAATATTCCATTCTTAGTTTTAATCTTTTTCTTCCTCATCTATATTTCTTGTTCTGTAAGTCATGTGTTACAATCGAACAACTTCATAAATGGTTCTCAGTTCACCATGTCTAACACACATAAGAACTGGCTAGTCCATAAGCAAACGGTTAGTGGTAAAGACTTCTCAAATCCATTGAAAGCTGGTAGTTTGCTAAAAACTACATGGTCATTAACTCACCATGCTTAAATGCAAAGAGTTGGCTAGTCCTAGGGCAAACGGTACTAGGTAAAGACATATCCAATCCGTTGATGGTTGACAATTTACCAAAAACTTTAGGGTTATCAGTACACCTTATTCTTTATGAATAAAGTATTGGCTATTCTAGAGTGTACGGCTAACTGGTAAAGAATAAATCAAATCCGTTGATAGCTGATGATTTGCAAAAAATTATGATGCCAATACAGATTGGTTTGTTGTTAACTCTTTCATTTCAGGAATGAAGATGCAAGCACATGAATATTAGTTTCAGAGATACATTGGTGATATAATTCAAGGAGATTTATAATTCATCAAGAAAGCATACTCAGAAGGTTTTGTCTCATCAAATCAAGGAAAAGAGTCCATGATCCAGAGTTCAAACATTTAACTCAAGAAGACAAGTACTGATGCTGCCGAAGAAAAAGAATGTTCACAAGACACAAAAGATCATAATTTGAGGACAAAGGATAGACTTCATGAAGATTTGAAGATTATCATATCAGAAGAAGATCTGCATAAGTGTTTGGCTACATTCAATTGGTATACAGATACAAGATTACCAAGTTCAATCCAAATTTGAAGTTAAGTTTGAAGACATGTATTCTTATACATTCAACTAACAGAGAAACAAGAAGACAACAAGTTATCATTGTTGTTTGTGAGAGGATTGTTGGGAATTATTGTAAAGTACCAAGTACCGTTAGTGCAAGTACAAGTACTGTTAGTGTTGGAAGGTACCGTTAGTGTTAACGTGGTACATAGTAAGTACTGTTAGTTATAAAGTAAGTACTGCTATGATTATTAGGACGAGTATATCTTTAGAAAAGATATGTCATAGTTATAATAAGAGTATATCTTATTGTGATATAATTAATAGTTTAGAATATTGATAATATATCATGTGTGATATACTATGTGATACCAGTGAATGTGCCGTATGATGCTAAGTTATTGTCTCAAGAGCTGTTCAATATGAGCATCTCTCTTAAGTTGCAACTCACTTGGGGATGTGATACCCCGAGCCCAACGTCATTTATTTTACCCTAATTTGCGAAGATTTTTGAAATTTTTAAGAAATTTTGTTTATTACATATTTGACGGTTTAATTTGAAACCAATGATCGAGGTCGTAATCTTAACGATTGACGATTTAAGAAATACCGACGACGACTACGATACTAACGGATGCCCAAAATTTATCTTTTGTTATCGATTGATCGATATTTGAGTTTTTAGAAGTTTTAATTTTTGTTACGTTTTAAGTCGAGTCGGAACCATATGTATATTCGTTTTGTGTCTGTTTGAACCATTTAAAAGTATTTTGAGGTAGCCGGGACGAAACCTGGCTCCCGTAAATTTTCAAAACCGACTACTAGTTACAAACCCGCTCTTTAAAAGTGGATTTGCCACTAAGGCCAAAAGAAAACCAAAATGGAAAAAGAGGTCCCTCAAATTTTTAGAAAAAGGGAAGGAAGGAACACACACAACAAAAATTCATTTCAGAATTTTCTCTCCTTCCTCCTCCTCTCCCCTAGCCGTCAGCCTCCACCCCAAAACCACCACCAAAATTTTTCCTTTTTGATTTTGATCAAATCCAAGTTTAGACCACATCTTAGTTTTCATATGTAAGTGTTTTAGTGTAATGTATAACAACATGCTATTAACATAAATTTTTCAAGAATCAAAGATTTTTCAAAAACATGTTTTGATGTAATTAAATCATTTATTTTTTTAATTGTTGTAATGGTAATGGTTAATCATCCATAAAATTAACTAGAAACAAAATGGTTTGGGTGTTTTGGTCACCAACACCCCACGGCCAATGGGGGTGTTTGGTTGATCTGGGTGGTTGATGTTTTATGTTGTGGGGTTATGTTTTTAATGATGTTTTTAGTATTTTTAAATTGTTTAAACATATTGCATGTGTGATTTAGGATTTGGGTTTTTATGAAGATTTAATTTTCTTAGTAGTATAGGCTTACTAGGGTGATGGTGATTGATTATAAGTGGTTAGTATAGGTCTAGGTGATTTTAGAATGGGTTGGAAACAAGTGTTGGATTGATTTTGAGGAAGGAAAATTTAGGCAGATTGTTTAAGCATGCTTTCGTGGGTTTAACTTTGAAAACAGGTCCTGATGATTGGATTTGGTAGTAGATCATTGTCTTAGCTTCGATTTGGTATAAAAATGAGCTTACGACTCCAAACGAGTCAAACGTTATGCTATTTTGAAAGTTCGTGAGAATCAATATAATCCGAAATTATGTTTGGTTTTAGGTCAAATCTCGGGGACCATAGATAGAGTTTTATAAAGAATGGAAAGTTGTTCTTCGGTGCTAAACCTGTGTTTTTGAGTCTATTATTAGACTTAGGAGTCAAGTTATCTAATGGTATGTTTTAAATGAGTCAAAGAAGTCTTACATGGTAAAAGTGCAAAATAAGTCCGAAAGGTTTACGTCTAGTAATGTAATGAGTAATGGGTCTTAAAAGTGAAAACTTTCTATGATATTTAAAATGGGTTTTCTACAGGTTGTAAGGGATTTTTACGAATTTTCTTGTAATTTATAATGATGCCTAAGTGTGAGAAAACAGCCCGTACTTTTCGTAAGTATCGGCAAAGTTATAGAATTTGAAATATTTTTAATTACATAGATAGATAGTATGAGTCTAGTAATAATCACATGTATGAGTTTTGGCGTGAGTTTCATAAGCATTAAGTGTTTTTATATGTGCGTGTTTAGTATAATAATGTACACGGAGTATTGATTCGGTTTTCGCATTTTGATTTTTAGGTCACGTGTTATATTTTCCAGGGCAACCACATCGTCGGTGATATTTTCGTTACGTCTTCGCTAGAACCACTACTACAACGCAAGGTGAGTCTATATCCTCGCTCTTTACTTATTTCAAACATTTTTACCCGCGAGGGGGATACATGCTATTTAAATGAAAATGAACATAAGTCATGAATGATTGTTGGATCCGAATGTTGCCTTGAATTGTGTTGAGTACCTAGTTGTAAAAGTCCCTAAATTCGTGAACTATTAACTATTGTCTTGCACTTGTGTGGGTTGGAGATAGCCGCTTATACAATTGATAGTACTATGGGTTTGACGACCCTATCCGAGACGAGAGCTAGTACGTTGAGTACCCTCTGCAGACGGATAACTTGTGATAAGAAATAAGGTATAATTACAACTAATGCCTTTAGAAGGGGCACTGGTTTCACTTAAATCATGCCGGTCTATGTACGCGGGTGATTGAGTTAACGGATTAGTTTCAGGAGCTTAAACACAATTATTAGCTATTGCTAAAGATAATATCCTTGAATAATAGATTGTGTGTATGACAGTGCTATTGAATGGTCATAATTGGTTTTAATACTTATGTTCAACTTATGACTTGATAAACCTATAGATTAGCTCAACCTTTGTGTTGACAATTTTAAGCATGTGTTTCAGGTAACCAAGATTGATAGCAGCGGAGCATGCGAGGATGGAAGTTGTTGTGGCTTGGAGGTCTACTTTGTTTTTCCTCCCTTTTTATCACTTAAAACTTTTATATTATGTCATGTGAAACAAGTAATGTACTTTTGGGTTGAGATTCAATGGGACCTAAACGCAACTCTGTTTTGTATATTCTATGGGGTTTGGGAAACGGTATACAATGATGTTTTAACACTGTTTTAATTAATGTTTAAATTCCTACGTCTCTTTGAGTCGTTCGAAATAGCTTGTGTGTAATGATAACTTCTTAGCACCCAAATGTTGTAGTTCCGCTGCGTATATGATTTGGGGGTGTTAGAGATTGGTAATCAGAGCCATGAGTTATAGAGAACTAGGCCATTTTGAAAAACCCTAAACTATAACTTTTGGTGTCGTAAGAAATTGTCCAAGCACACAACTATCCTGCATGGCTCCGGTAAGATTTCTTTAGCATTCATTTATATTTTAGATGTATCCCTAAAAAATGATATGAATTCCCTAGTATTTAGTAAGTAAATACTATGATATATATTGAGATATATTGTTGTGTACGTTAAGTACTTATCATCGTAATTTGCAAATTCTTGTAAGATTATCTTATATGTTGTATGTAATTGGCATACGGGTTACATTGCATCACATGGCAACACTGCGTTGTGATCCTATGTGTATGTGGGAATGATTGTATGTATAGGTATGTATATACTATGGTATTTAAAGGAATTGCACGTGAAGCAATGGTCCTTGTGTGATTATCGTACATTTAAAATGCGGTTTTGTTGAGAATTCGGACTCACTGCTAATTATAAATCTTGATAATTAGTTTATTGGTCAAATAACCGAGTGTGAACCTCGTTTGATACTCTAGATACGTAAATAACGCTTCGTAACATATTGTATATTGACTAGATCATTCTCGATTGTCGTTATCGCACCGTGATGTGTCATTCTTGGACATCTTCTGTTGAAACGTAATTTACCTACATATTATTTTATTTCCTTTATTCCTTACGGGTTAGATATATTAGTTGGCGTAACTATGACATAGACGAAGTATAATCAACGATGCGTACATCGTAGCGGCGAATCATGTGCGTATATTATGAAACGTGGTTGAGGCGTATCGCCATTTAATCGTTTTTATCATCCTACTTGAATTTTAAGATGTGCTTTAAATAGACTAGCTTTGTGATCAATCGCAATAACTTGAAGTTTGGTTGCTTTGTGGTGTACGATTTCGAGACTCATCTGAGACCGATAAAACACTTAGTTGACATACGTATTCTCGCTTCGTTTATTTCATTTTGTTTTTCTTGTTTCATTATTTTGAATTCGATATTATACATGACGAGGTCCGACATTTGTGCGAGTTAAATAAGCATTAAACTTTGTTGATTGAATGATTTAAACATAAAGTGTTTTACATATTAAATAAATGGTGAATGAAACTTTTGGATAAAAAAATGACCTATGATGTGTCTTGTAACAAGTAAAACTCATATAAAGAGTAAAGTGACAAAGTGAAATTATTTTTCCTTCAACCTTGGTTGGTAAATCATAATAAGTAATTTATATTACTCGTAAAATCCTTGTTTTCATATATTAACAATTTGATACTTGAAGCTTGTGATGGATTTGTTAAGAATTTGTTTAATTTAATTTGAGAAAGGAGTTATAATAAAATTTACGATATGACTATCGAGTATATGCACCTTTGGGTATGATATGAATTAACTTTTGGGTCAAAGTAGCAAACTTTTGACGTATTTTGTAATATAAAACATGAGTAGAAGAATTGGTCATGTATAAGGTCAAGTTATATTTATGAATGCATTGGTATAAGCTGGAGCTCATAACTCCTTGTAATGAATAAACTGGGACAAAATCAGAATATACACTTTAAGTGAGAAAATCTAACGCTTGAAATAAACTACTTAATATTGATGGAATGACGTTTATTCTGCTGCGAGATGTGTTAATTTTAAAATCACTTGGCAATTGGCTAAATTTAAAATTGGGATTTTCTACATTTCAGAACTTTTGAAATAAGCATTTTGATTATTTATTCTATTATTACCGAGATTCAAGTCCCGACTAAAATCAGTAATTTATTCAAGATAATACTACGTGAAACCTTTTTAGCATTTGAGTCGAATTGTGCGAATATGATTTAACAAATCAGTTTTAAGGAAGACATGTGTATAATAAAAAGTCAAGGTTAATTTTAAGAGTTAATTGGACTAGTTTGAGTCATGTTGGATATGTGTATATATGTGGTAAGATAAGTCGTAATAATAATATAAAACTTTGAAAATTCTTACTATGTACGTTTTTTGTACTTAAGATATGAACATTAATGAGATTTTGACACAAGTATCCAGATTTTAAAAACAAATGATTTTACCAGTTATAATAACCTAGTCACCGAATCAACTAATGTTAGAAATTTTTTTCTTGAGATTGCAATTTTTCCAGAAATATAAACTTTGTGAAGATTGAAAAATGAACGGTATAAATTTTTTAATGGTGTAACCCAAATTAAAAATGTGCAAATGCTCGCTGTTACAATGTACAAAGTAACAGTAACTAGAAAATGCAAATGGATTACCCAACAAACGCATACTTGTATTATTTTCTTAAGATGTAATGTTTTGTGTCACGATGGTTCGATCGTACAGCATCCCTTCTTCGATTTTGTGAGCGTATATCTAAACTTGGGTAGTCATGTGATTTTTCGTTTTAATATTGTCAATGGTATGAGACCATTATTTATTTCGAATTGCTACTTCGCTGGTACTTGATAATGAGGGCATGTCACCCGGTGTGATTTTGTCTTCTTCATGGACCCCGTAACTTTTCCCTTTCGGTTAGTGGAACCTAAAATTTGGTGGAATGTATGTGCAACTCGAGACGATGGGAATTATGATTGTGTTCTATTTTTGACGCTTGTGTTGATGTTCGATGTTTACTCCATGTATTTATAGATTGCTGTTGTTATTCTAAAACTCCTTTCATATCTTCGAGGTATTTTCACTTCTAATGTAGTTAATTTCCGTTGGAAAATATATTGCTCGTTTATCTTAATTGATCTCATTGATTTTTGATTTTTACTACTCGTATGATTACAATGATCTTTAATCTGCAACCACCTTACCGTTATTTGTGAACAATTTGTTTCGAAAATACGTATGAGTGTGTGAAATGTTTCGTTAAACTAAATGTAAATGGTGTCGATTTATTTATTTAATTATTTATTTATTTCCCTCATAAAAAGGCAAAGTAATAGTATGTTTTCAAAATGGAATAAAAATGTGTGATGTATTTCTTGAAACGATGGTAATAATATTTTCTCATTTCAAATGATTTAATTATTTTCAAGATTAGGTCGAAAACTTTCGTAGTCATATTTGGTATGTAATAATAATGTTGTGTCATCCCTCGATCCTCAATTATGCACAACTTAGCTAACTATGCATAATTCGGGAAGAGTCCTGTTTTGTTGGTCGTCGTTGCTTGGTCCTCAAGTATGCATGATCTAGCTAATTATGCATAGTTTAGGAAGGGCAATGTAGTTTCAAATCAATTGGTCATCTTGAAACTTGTAAGTGTTTTGATAAATGTTTGGGTGAGAACGCTTTTAAAATAGTGGATTCTTTTGTAAGTAATCGTATTCTCTTTGATTCCTAAAGAAAATTTTTGAATTTTCTTGTGTTCCTTGAAACCTTTTCTTTCGTTTTGCGTTGTCTTAGTAAGTCACCTTGACCGAGTAATTTTGGAAAAATGCTTTTATGTGTTGCAAGTGACATGCGAATTCCATCAGAATCACTAGGATGTTGATGAAATACCAAAGGAGCTCATGCCGACACTGAGAAGAAATTTTAACAAAAATAGAAGACTCCTAATGTGGAGGAAATTCGAGTTCGAGTAACTCCGAGGGAAATGACGAATACTTCTCCTACATCAAATGTGTCGTACTTTATTTATTTTCTTTTCTCATTCTTTTGATTTGTCAACGACACGTGATAATCTGTTGAAGTTTACCAACTGTGCGTCGGTAGTTGGAAGACAATTCCATTTGCCGTCTTCGTTTATTCAAGTGAGGGATCCTCTTTGCTTAACTCGATTTTCTTTTATCATTGATGGTCAAACGACAGATAGCCATAGTTGATGTTTATGTGCTAAACACTTGCCATTTATGTGTTTATGTTGTATGTGATCTAGTCGAGTGATCGAAAGTTGCGAGAACTTGAGACGACATTGTCCAGTGACGTCCGATCATGGAGAACCCGTGCCACGTAATATATTTTTAACTGTGAACGACGATGCTTATTAAATTTTTGACCACGTTTGGGACGAATGTGAGATGGTGTTATTGTAACATCTTTTGGGTATGGATCCGTGTGGGAGCACCCTACGATGACATATGTATGTATTTCTCTTTCTTTTTGTGTGTGCATCCATAGCTAGCAAGCCGTGGACCTGCCTTAAATTGTAACTTTCTGATGACTGGACTCATCCGAGAATCATGTCAAATTTTCTTACCTTATCATGGCTTTGCTGATTTGCAAGCATGAGTTAACTTGATTGGACTAATTGACTTGGCATGGGTTTGCTATTTTGCAAACATGTCGTAATCTGGTTGTATGTGTTTTGTTATGGCTTTTGTGTTTGATTGGATTGTGATGTTTTCGAAAGAGTTATGTATACGTCAAATGATTTCCGTATAGATGAATTCGTTTATGACGAACTAGGTTTGTATGTACGTAATATTGCAATAAGGTGATTTTGTACGACTGGTATTGATTACTTCATCTTGTATATATTGAACGTTTTTGATGGGGTTATGTGCGACCCCGTGCGATTTTATTTTATAAATAATCATTTTTATGAGACCAACGAACCAAGTGAAAGGGCTATTCGAACGTTGGAAGACATGCTCCGAGCGTGTGTAATTGATTTTGGTAGTAGTTGAGATCGGCACTTGTCGTTGGTAGTATCTTTGTACAACGACATTTACCATGTTAGCCTTGAAGCTGTAGCATTTGAAGAATTATGTTGATGAAAATGTAGATCGCCAGTTGGGTGGAATGAAGTAGGAAAAAGTCAGTTGAATGGACTTGAAACGATTCGAGAGGCTACGGAAGAGATGGTGTAGATTAAGAATCACTTGTTAACCGCGAGAAGCTGTGGGAAGAGATGTGTTGATAACCGTAGGAAGAATTTGGGAAATTGAAGTGGAGATCTTGGATCGAGATGTTAAGAGATTGAAGCAAGGTATAATACTCATTGTGAAGGTGTGATGGAACCCGAGACATGAACCGAAGTCCACATCAGAACGTGAAGACCTCTTTAGTAAGTAGTACCCTCATCTTTCTAGTAGTATGAAATGCGAGTATAAGAACCGGAGAGCGTCGGGACGTTGCTCCCTTAAGGAGGGGAGGATGTGATAGCAGTGAATGTGCCGTATGATCCTAAGTTATTGTATCAAGAGCTGTTCAGTATGAGCATCTCTCTTAAGTTGCGACTCACTTGAGGGTGTGATACCCCGAGCCCAGCGTCATTTCCCAGCGTCATTTATTTTAACCTAATTTACGAAGATTTTTGAAATTTTTAAGAAATTTTGTTTATTATATATTTGACGGTTTAATTTAAAACCAATGATCGAGGTCGTAATCTTAACGATTGACGATTTAAGAAATACCGACGACGACTACGATACCGACGGATGCCCAAAATTTATCTTTTGTTATCGATTGATCGATATTTGAGTTTTTCGAAGTTTTTATTTTTATTACGTTTTAAGTCGAGCCGGAACCATATGTATATTCTTTTTGTGTGTGTTTGAACCATTTAAAAGTATTTTGAGGTAGCCGGGACGAAACCCGACTCCCGTAAATTTTCAAAACCGAATACTAGTCACAAACCCGCTCTTTAAAAGTGGATTTGCCACTAAGGCCAAAAGAAAACCAAAATGGCAAAAGAGGTCCCTCAATTTTTCAGAAAAAGGGAAGGAAGGAACACACACAACAAAAATTCATTTCAAAATTTTCTCTCCTTCCTCCTCCTCTCTCCTAGCCGTAGGCCTCCACCCCAAAACCACCACCAAAATTTTTCCTTTTTGATTTTGATCAAATCCAATTTTAGACCATATCCTAGTTTTCATTTGTAAGTTTTTTAGTGTAATCTATAACAACATGCATTAACATAAACTTTTCAAGAATCAAAGATTTTTCAAAAACATGTTTTGATGTATTTAAATCATTTATTTGTTTAATTGGTGTAATGGTAATGGTTAATCATCCATAAAATTAACTATAAACAAAATGGTTTGGGTGTTTTGGCCGCCAACACCCCATGGCCAATTGGGGTGTTTGGTTGATCTGGGTGGTAAATGTTTTATGTTATGGGATTATGTTTTTAATGATATTTTTAGTGTTTTTAAATTGTTTAAACATATTGCATGTGTGATTTAGGATTTAGGTTTTTATGAAGATTTGATTTTCTTAGTAGTATAGGCAGATTAGAGTGATGGTGATTGATTATAAGTGGTTAGTATAGGTCTAGGTGATGTTAGAATGGGTTGGAAAGAAGTGTTGGATTGATTTTGAGGAAGGAAAATTTAGGCATATTGTTTAAGCATGCTTTCGTGGGTTTAACTTTGAAATGTAGGTCCAAAGTTTCTTCGGATTTAGCAATGTTTGATTTATCTATTTGATAGAGAGGGAAAAGAAATAAGTATAGATGAACTAGAGAGAGAAAGGAGAGGAGAAGAGATCTAGAGAGAGAAAGTGATGTTTGATAAATGAAAAGTGAAATAACCAAATGACAAACCCCTCCTAACATGCTAGGAGGGGGTATATATAGCCCACCCTACATGTGGGCTATATGGACTATATGCTTACATATTGGATCACGAGCCCAATACTTAAATATATCATTGAAGTGACCGATCCTTCCTAAATACGTAAAAACGTATTCCAACAATCTCCCCCTAAGGGAGCTCACACCATTTTACAAAGTACTAAATAGTCTATAGCTCGTGATCTATGCTAATAATGATGTAACCGAGACCTTCTTTGGAAAAACGTATTTCCAAGAATCTCCCCCTAAGGGAGGTCACACCATTTTACAAAATCTTAAACCTAGCATCTATGCTTGAGTCTTCGATCTTGTTCTTTTGAATATGCTTGATGTGATCTTTTACTTTAGTGTTGAGCATGTTTTCTTGCCTTGACCTTGTGCATTCATCACTTGTGATATTTGCCTTTCGTGACTTCATGTTCCACATACTTATACCTTTATAATTCTTGAAAGCTTCAGAGTTTGATACAGCGGAAGACTTGACCTTCAGACTTTCTTGAATTCGTTGAAGTACTAAGTGTATGCAGTATATGCATGTGGTGACGACTTCTTCTGGATTGTATACCGCAATGCCACCTTCTTGTTACGCTGCATAAGACAGTTAGCAACAAAACATATACACAGATGAAATGGCCTTGAACATTTCATTTTAATTCGGTAGCATTTTACCTCCGGTCGGTGAAGACCGTTGGACGATATTAAATATCGTACATGTGGAAGGTAGTTTCAATAAAGAAACTCCTTGACAAGATTTCGCGGGTAAACCCGTTCTCTTTACTCGACCATCCAAAGATGACTGCGAACGTAAAGAGTGAATCATTTGGATAATATTATCCGCATGATTTGAAGCCGTCAATTCATGTTCCTGGAACAAGTGAAGTTCAATTAAGAACCGCACCATCGTTGCTTTCCAGTTGTCACGAGCTTGATTCGTATAGAATCTTGCAAGTTACCTACCAAGTGCTGTTTGAGGTTAACACTAGAAGGATTTCCACTCATCACTATGAACACTAAGGTATCACTTTGAGTGTTCTAGCAAGATCACTAAGATATTGCGTAGAGGCCTGGAACGTGTTTAAATTCAGTTAAGAATTAAACCATTGTTGCTTTCTAGTTATTACAAGTTTGATTTATAAAGAATCGCACAAGCACCTACCATGAGTTTTTTGACGTTCGCTCAAGAAGGATTTCCATCTTCATTGTAAATACTTTCGTGTTAATCGGATGTTCAGGCAAGATCATGAAGATTTTGCGTAGGACTCTTAATATCTTTCTTACTTTTCACATTGTGTGAACAAGCAAGGAATAATGAAAGTGTGTCCTAATGAGATATTTGATGATCTCAAATGGCTCTACTCTCGATCGTACATTTTGGATTTTAGTTATCGGAGGCTGGAGAGGAGTGCCACCTTTTCAATACTAATTTATTCGGAGTGAATAAATCAATAGATAACGTGTTGATCTCCGTGTGATTAAAACAAATACGTTTTGAGAGATATATGAGTTAGCTGGGATGGGTTGTGCATTGCATCACTGGGTCCATGATGTCTATCTTCAATATCGAGCATCATTAAAATGATCTCAATAGCATATGAGTTGACCCGGTTTCTGCCTAAGTTGTAAGGAGGGCTTCTTTGTTTACACCCTTTATCTTTACAATTCTTTTTCATTCTTCAACCCCTTCAATGCTTACCAATACGTCATAACTAGCACCTTGTTGTGATTGTTCCAGTGCTAACTTAAGTACTTGGTCGACATTCAGCTACGTTCACAATCTTTCTCCATCTTTCCTAAGGACTTCTATTTCTAGCTATGGAATGTCCTTGGGAAGATTCCTCCGGTTCTAGAAGAATCATTGGACTATAACCTATCCTACCATCCTTATGTCACCACAATCGTCACAGTCGTGAAATAGATAGGGTATGGGTAAGTAACGTCACCAAGAAATCCATTTGAATATAAAATCTATTTTGCTCCCCATTAACATATGCCACGATATTCGAAAACATTTCGCACATATCGGGATGAGCCAGCACATTAAGTAAAACCATTGAGACACATTAAATCACATTTTCTCCCCCATATTAAAAATATTAACCCAATCGATGTTTTTAATATCAATTGATTTAGTGATGTTAAGAAAAATGCAAATCCAATTAAATCCATTTATCTCCATAATTGTTACAAGCTTCCCCTCAAATTAATGAGGGTGTACTTAAAACATAAATTAAATACCTTTTAAACACAAGTGTAAGGTATTTATCACGTGAAAAGATCATACATGATAATGTATTTACAAGATTAGCAATTTACGAGGTTGGACCTGAATGAAGGAGAACATCATATGATAGAATCACATGGTTCTTGTTCACGAATGTTGGTCGCCTCGTCATGTCTGAAGTTATCTCTTTACACCATGTGTACGATTGATATCGTTGTCTTGACACCATTATGTGAGCTTGGCACTTTCGGCATCAAAGATTCTGAATGCTGGACAATTGCTCCCCCTCAATTTTTGACCCGTGTTCTATTGAAAGAGTTGTAGTCGCCGTTTGAGTAGTCGCATCGTCGAGTATGTAGATATCAATTGTAAATTGTTGCGGAATGTGAAGATGATAACTTCATAACAACAAGATTTCTCTTATTTCAACAGATACATGCACTGAAACGTACATATATCCGTGTTAGATTGTGTTATAAATTAAACATAATCCCTTACATGGTTGTAAAGTAAACCATGCCCGAGAAAATTAATTCCCGTTGTGGAGTCAAAGCTTTCCGGTGAAATGCTTGACTTTAATATGAAAAGCGGGTTACTATTGGAAATAATAGCAAAACATAATTTAGCATGTTTTAAAACATTTGAACTTCTGCTCGAACTTTACTTATAACCCCGTGTCATTATTGAATGACATTTCTAGGATCGTAAATATCATCGATTCGAGAAGACATGCTCTTTTTATCAAAACATTTTTGAACACACAATTTTGAAAGATTTAGAAAAACCTTTTGAAAAATTCTTGAAAAACTGTGTTCAAAGTTTTGAAAAACAATTACTTGAGCTTAAGAATTTGAATATCTTACGAAACAAGCTCAAGTCCGAGAAGTTGTAAACTTCCCGTTGTTAAGGATAAATTTATCATCGGCGATAAACTTTCTTTTTAACTGAAGAACGAGTCCTAATTTGACATTTACTTATAAGTCATTTTCATGAGCTTGAAAAACTTTGAATGTTTTAACGTAAAGCTCATGACCGAGAAAGATGAGTTTCTCGTTATGAGGTAAAGTTCTCTTATTTAAAAGATACACTTTCCTTTCTGAGCTTAAAACTTGGAATGTTTTAATACAAGGTCATGACCGAGAAAATTTAATTTCTCGTTACGAGGATAAGCTATATTTAAAGATAAGCTTTCCTAAAATTGAAGTCCGAGTTACAGTCTGATATTTAACTGTACGTCATTGTGCATGAGCTTAAAAACTTCGAATGTTTTTATTATTAGCTCATGCCCGAGAAAAATTAATTTCTCGTTGTAAGGATAAGTTTATCAATGGCTATAAACTTTCCTTTTAAATGAAGAACGAGTTCTAAGTTGACATTTACTTAGAAGTCGTTTTCATGAGCTTGAAAAACTTTGAATGTTTTAACGTAAATCTCATGACCGAGAAAGATGAATTTCTCGTTAAGAAGAAAAGTTCTCTTATTTAAAAGATACACTTTTCTTTATGAGCTTAAAACTTGGAATGTTTTAATACAAGCTCATGACCGAGAAAATTTAATTTCTCGTTGTTAGGATTAGTTATCATCGACGATAACCTTTCCTTTCTTTGAAGTTCGGGGCATAATCTGAAATATAATTATACACCATTTACACGAGCTTAAAACCTTTGAATGGTTTTAACGTAAGATCGTGTCCGAGAAAATTTAGTTTCTCGTTAATGAGGATAAGTTTATCATTGACGAGATACACTTCCCTTTCTTTGACATTCGGGTCACAAACTGTAATTTGACTGTGAGCCATTGTGCATGAGCTTAAAAACTTCGAATGTTTTTTAATTTTAGCTCATGCCCGAGAAAACTTAATTTCTCGTTGTGAGGATAAGTTTATCATCGGCGACAAACTTTCCTTTCTTTGAAGAACGGGTCACAGACTGTGATTTGTCTATAAGCCTTTGTACACGAGCTTAAAACCTTGGAATAGTTTTAATGTCAGCTCGTGTCCGAGAAAATTTAATTTCTCGTTTTGAGGATAAGTCATCGTCGGGATGAACTTTCCTGTCTTTTAAGATTGAGTTACAGACTGTAATGTGACTGTAAGTCATTTACACGAGCTTAAAACCGTTGAATAGTTTTAAATGTAAGCTCGTGTCCGGGAAAATTTAATTTCTCGTTAATGAGGAAAAGTTTATCATTGATCGATTAGCTTTCCTATCTTTGACGAACGAGTTACAGCCTATAATGTGACTGTAAGTCCTTGTGCATGAGCTTAAAAATGTCGAATGTTTTTTAAGATTAGCTCATGCCCGAGAAAAATTAATTTCTCGTTGTAAGGATAAATTTATCATCAGCGATAAACTTTCCTTTCTTTGATGAACGAGTTATAGTCTGTTATGTGACTGTAAGTCCTTGTACACGAGCTTAGAACCTTTGAATAGTTTTAACGGAAGCTCGTGTCCAAGAAAATTTAATTTCTCGTTTTGAGGATAAGTTTATCATTGATCGATAAGCTTTCCTATCTTTGACGAATGAGTTACAGCCTGTAATGTGACTGTAAGTCCTTGTGCATGAGCTTAAAAACGTCGAATGTTTTTTAAGATTAGCTCATGCCCGAAAAAAATTAATTTCTCGTTGTAAGGATAAATTTATCATCGGCGATAAACTTTCCTTTCTTTGATGAACGAGTTACATTCTGTTATGTGACTGTAAGTCCTTTGTGGTAAGCTTAACCATGAATCCCCTGAGACACTTGTTTCTCCGATATCTGCTTCTTTAGCAACCAAACTCTAAGAGTGTCCTTAGTTGAACGGTATACAACGATTGGACCGCTTCGTTCTTTTGGAACATAAACTTTGGTACCTGGATTCTCATTAGGAATTTGCATGCTTTGACATGGGTTAGCGATATCAATTTTAAAAGCACGTGGGGGTTCCCAGTTGGCTTTACTTGTGTTAGAGGCGACCTGAGTAGATGATTCACTTGTCTTAGCTGGCAAACGTTTCCTTTTATAGAAAACCTTAAGTTTAGGCTTAAGTGATGTATCATCTTTATCAATTGCCTCCCTAGTAGTCTTAGTAGAATGGGAGATTATCCTAGTTAAAGGGCACTCGTTTCCTACAAGAGTGAAAGTTCTACCAGTGGGGCGTCAAACTTTACCCATGGGTTTGATTTTAGCGATCCACTGGGTTTTAAGTCTAGCACGGGAGTTCACCTCATCAAGTAATTTCTTGACACAAGAATCATGATTTGCCGTAAAGACACATTTTCCACATGTTTTACAAGTAGCATATTTAAGGTCCGAGTAAGATCTAGATTCCCTAGATGATTGGTTGATGCTCCTAGGATTTGACATGCTACGGTTAGCAGTGTTGGGTAAACTAGAAGGCATCTGACTAGGTTTGAAATTCCGATCTCTTACTTGTGTCTTTTGAATAGCTTCCCTTTGACCAAAATCATGGCGCACATCATTTGAACTAGTTCTAGACATGTTCTTTGACCTATTCTTAGAGAAACAAGAGGCAATCATGTGATTAGGTCTTGCTAAAGCTGATTTAGTCACATTAGACCTAGTTGGTGGTGTGACTGGTCTAGGAAAATGAACCAAATCAACTTGGGAGGCAAACCGCGGTCTCGAGGATTGTGGTCGCTCGGATCTAAATGCAGTAGGTTTTCTGACGGTCGGTTGTCTGACGAACTGATTTATAGGCGGTTTCCCCAAGATTGATGGTTTTTCAAGCTTAGTGTCCACACTAGGTCCTCTATTTTTCCTTAACTCGTTTTTCAACGCAGCTATAGCAAACACCTTTTCCTTAACTTGAGCCTTTAAAGTCTCATTTTCTTTAAGCAATTTATCTTGGGATGCCAATTTTGACTCTAGTAACTGAATTTGTTTCAAAAGACTATCCTTTTCATCTTTAGAATCTAAAACTTTTTGATCCAATTTTCTTTCAAGAACAACTTTTGACTTTTCAAGTTTTTCAAAATATGTATCAAATTTTTCCGTTTTCTTGGAAAATTCTAATCTGGCATCGTCAAGATCTTTTTATTGCTGAGCTACGATAGATTCGAGCTCTCTAATCTTGGAATCAGAATCAGTTAACAAAGCAGTCACTAAGCATTTATCATGATGTACTATAGCATTCTGAACAATCTCTCCCCCATTATGACTCACATCGGTTGAATCAGAAGTGGTATTGCTATCACTCGTCTCCATCCCATGTTTGTCATAATTAGGTTCAAAATGCTCAAAATGCGAAATTTCATCAGCATTTTCATCAGCATATACATCATAAACAACATTACATGGTACCATGTTCGTAGGCTCTTCGTCATAAACGGGTAAGATGTCATCAAAAGAGAACTTGAGAACATTCTCTGACGTGCCACTGGTATCGTGTTGTCCTCCTGATTCAGTACTCTTGCCATCGTTAGGCTCCAAGTTGTCAACCGTATGACCATTCTCCTCTTGCATCTGCATCATAGATTCTTGCACTCCATTATCATACGCTTGCTAAAGTCTGGATCTTTCATAAATCGAAGACGAAACGGATGACATAAATTTCAACAGTTTATCACGGAAGTCTTTAACCTCGTTCTGTGTGTATTGAAAAAATGACCGGCATATCCCTGAATTGTCAGACTTGATGATATTGAATTGGAGGAAAGGCGTGAGTTGTGTCACAAGAGCCTTATATGCAGTTTCTGATGCAGAGTGATTAAAGTCTTCGTTGTGAAGTTGCTCAGCTAGGTAGTTCACGTTGAGGAACATTAAGTCGATGAATGTATAACTATCTTGACCAAAGAGTGTCACAAATTCACTTCCTCCTTGAACCCATGAAATGGTCATAAGATGTGACTGAAGTAGTCGAACTGAAGTGATACCACTTTTTCTAGCTATGTCTTTCATTTGATGCGATTCTCCCTCTTGAAAAGTCGAATTCAAAGACTCCATTGAGTTATGATGAAAAATTATGTAAAGGGTTTGATGAGATGGCATTTATACATGATCTCATCGTTCTTTTCGGGCTTTAAATGCATAAAAATGTCATAAAATACCATATATATGCTTGTGTTTGTTTACTTTTGTATTTTAGGTATGGATATCGTGAGAAAAGACAAAAGATCACAAGAAACAAGGAAAAACAGACACGAGAAACGAAGCCGTAGAAAGAACCGGGCCCTAATTCATGATTTATCCAACATTTGTCCTTGAAGACTTGAAGACATACAAGATTGATCCTCAATGAAAGAAGAAATGACACTTAAAACCCTTGTGAAATCATAATTACAAGTTTGGTCCCTTAAGTTTGTCAAAATTACACAAATGGTCCTTCAACTTTGAAGAAATGGCAAGTTTAGTACCTCAACAATTCTAAATTGCCAATTATGGTCCCTCATGAAGTTAAAGTTGCATTGAAGACCTTTGAAGATCAACAAGGTCCAAGATCAGCCCTTGAATTATCCAAAAATGGCAAAAAAACTACCCTTGTAACCCTTTTGGAAAAGTCTTGTGCCAAAATTGTCAAAATCTGAAAGTTATTTACAAAGGATATGAGTTGGTTTGCAAAATAAACGTGCTATACACTTTCTGCGAAAACACAAGGATTTAGGTTGCCACATTTGAAACATTCAAATGAAATTGCGCCAAACACAAAACCAGTCCACCAAAAACGGATCAAAAGCACCACTATTCACCTTTTCACCACCCAGATTTTACACCACTTAAATCAAAGAGTTAATTTAAATTACCTTGACACACACTTAATTCACACGCCCAGAAACCCTTCCCAACCTTAAAACACTCATTCCCACTCACAATGGACCCCACCCCCTAATACCCGTCCACCAATCATGTGACAACTTAACCTCCAAGTCATCCTATGTGGCAAAATCAACAGCCAAGATCCTTAGCTTCATCCTAAAGCTAAAATGAACACCCTTGATCACTTTGGACAGCTCACACCAAGGATTCGTCTAGAAGACTCAAGGACATTTAGGGAAATTCACTTCTAGGGTTTGTGAATAGTGCTAGCTTTGGCATTTGCCTATATAAAGACTCCTCAACCTTTGAGAGAGCTTTGTTCCAGTTTTACCTTTTAAACTTGTAATTCCTTTTTGAAATTTATAAAAGTTGGTATTTTGAGAAAATTGTAATTCCTTTTTATGTTTTTGAAAGTTGGTGTTGTTTAAAGGTGATTCTGAGTTCCATTTGTTGTTATAAGTGTGCTTGAATCATTTGGTTCAAGGACGTTTATGTTTGGTAAGGTTTTTCAAGTTTGAAAAAGCTTGAAAAGAGGTTTCTGAATTTGCTTATTTTTGTATACTAACCCTTAGCCAAAATCCTTAAGCTCCTTCAAGCTTTTTGACACCAAGCCTGAGAAGAGTTTTGAGCTCTTGGTTGAGTTGTTTGCTCACTTGTGTTGAAGATATATCATAATCAAATCCTTGTTCTACTTTGAACATCAGCAGGATTTGATCTTCTTCTTTGAAGGACCTTGGTCTTGTTCTAGTTGTTGAACAAGGTCCAAGGAGCATAGCTGGCCCTCCTAGGATGTTGTGGAGCGCAGGTATAATCCTTTGATTAATTTTCCTCTTAAAATTTCATGTTACTGCCTGTTTTGCATTTTGGTGTATGATTTGGTGATTCTGTGTTTATGCTTTGTGTTTTATGGTTGAAATCTGTTAGTTGTCACCTAATGTAGCTATTTGAATGATAAAATCAGTAAGTTGTGTTTAAAAATCCCAAGTTGCTTTGAAAAGTGGTGGATTAAGGACTGTTTGGGATTACTGGTTCATAAGGCCTTGTGTCCTTGAGCCCTTGGTTCTTAGGGTTTGGGAGCTCTAAACAACTCATTTTGAACAAGTTTTAGTCATTGGTTAAGTCTCTGAAAGTTTGGAAAAAGGATTGGAAATTTTGCTAAAAACTGATAAAATTGATTTTGGAATTGGTCAAACACATCAGATCCAATAACTTCTTTGTTACTTGGATCTAAGGTCTGAAATTAGGTTTGGGAATAGTTTGGGTGATAAGCTATCTATTGGTTATCTAGTTGTTGAATTTGGTGGTTTATTGTGTTGGTTATAGCTTATCAAAGTTTGCTGAAGTAGTCATTTGCATTAGCAAAGTGACAACCTCATTTGGTGTTGCATTGTGATATCTAGTATAAGGATTGTTGTTTTGCTGCTTGGATCTTATTTGTATGCTGCTTGTGAGGTTATTTGGCTATTTGGACTTATCTATTGATAGCTTATAAGCCTACTGGCTTATTGGCTTATTTGTGCCAAAACACATCAAGTCTACCCAACTGGTAGGCTTTGATTCACAAGGTTTGCACTCAAACCTTGACCAGCAGGGTGAAAAACAAGTCTATATACTTCATTAAGTCTGTCAACGTCCACTTTGTTCCTGTCAGCGTTTGATTTTCACTTATCAGCGTTTGACTTTTGGTCAAACTTGGTTTCAAGGCTTATTGAATATGTTTTGCTTATTGGTACATGCAACAACTTGGATTTTGTAATAGGTGCTCATTATTTGACCCATTTGTTCATACTGGAGCATTTGGTGGGTTGACATTAGGGTTTGACTAGAAAACCAACTTAATTGACTTTTTCATAAGTGCTTATTGGCTTATTCTAGCTTATTGGTTTTGGTTATTGGATTTTTGTTGATTGTTTTGGCTTTTTGAGTCCATTTGTGACATTTTGCAAGTTGAATCTAGTCTTGAGGTGCCTTATTTCTCAAAAACAACTATTTTGTCTTTTAGTGAAATATTACTTTGCTTATTTCTGGCTTATTGAGTGTGCTTTTTTCAAAATTTCTTTTTACAGATCTCTTTAGTATCCCAAAAGAAGGGTGTGTGTTAAATTAGAGCTTATGGCATTAGCTTATTGCTTAATGGGCTAAAAAGCCCAATAAGGATAAGCTGTTTGCATAATAAGCTGTGATAAGCTCACTTTCAGCATTTGGGCCTTTAGAATTTTGTGTTTAGAATCAAATTTTAAGTCAGATAGGGCTTTTCCAAGTCAATTGGGCCAAGTTTGACTTTTTGGGCTAAAAAGCCCATTTGTGTTGACTGAATTTGGTTTTGGCCCATTTGAGGGCCCATTAGGGGTATTCTGGTCATTTCACTTTGATTTTCTTTTTATTTAGGTTAAAATAAACTAGTTGGCAAATTTTTAGAATTTTTTTATAAATTTTGGATTTTTAATATTATTTTAATATTATTTTATTATTATTTTTCAAATTTCACATTTTCCAACTTTTTACATTTTTCTTAGCTTAAATACATTAAAATAGGAATTTAGCAACTTTTAGAATAATTTTATCACTTCTAGATTAACTTTTATAATTATTTTAAGTTTTAATAGTTTTTAAATCATCTTAAATAGTTGTTATTAGTTTAAAATTTTCTAAAAATAGTTTTTAATCTTTTTAGGTCATTTTAGAGGTTTACCAATTGAAAAATCTTTATTTGGGCTTTTCGATAATTTATTTGATTTTTAGGGCTTTAATTAGCATTTAAAAATTGAATATATAATTATTTAAAAGGTTTGAAAAAGTTTTGATCAGTGGTAAACTCTTAGTTTATTAATTTTGATTTTTGGTGAACTTTTGGTAATTTTTAGAATTAATTTTTATTTTTGTAGTGTTTACGGTTTTACGTTTTGTCGTCGTAGTATTAATAACACGTCTTCGTCATCTTCTTTTCTCATCCCCTTCTAAACCAATTATTAATCTCAAATCATTTACATCTTAGTCACATACATATACCTCCTTGGGAAACGAACTTTCATATCATAAGGGTCATTAGTGTTTACGTTTTCCTAAACGTACGCTTAATACTTACCGCTTTTACGCACCTTTTCCTAAAGGTCGTAATTTACCACAATCATTTTGGCGCCGCTGCCGGGGAGGTGTATCGTGATTAATTTGCATTGTTGTTTTTAATATTAACCACAAATAGTATTTGTATTAGTAGAAATCTACTAATACGTATTATCGGTTTTCTTGGTTTTTCTTGTGAAATTATTATTACTATATTTTATTAAGTATCACAACAAATAAACAATATCTCCAAAAGTGTGAAAACACAACCTTAATTGGGATTTGATCTCCTAGTTATTGTATTCGAATCTCAAACAAAAAGAAAAAAGCAAAAATAGATAAATACTTTCGTGAAGCTCGATTTTGATAAATACGAACTATAAGGTGGGTATAAGGCGGGTATTATAAAATATACCCTAAGGAAAAAGGCTTTTAAGTGCTTCGCGCCGCCTCGTTTCCCCGCTTGCTTGTGAGTATTTTGAAATTGAAGGCTAATCGAGGGTTTTGCCGCCCAAAGTATTGTTACGTATAATATATTTGCTTGGTTTTCTTTGTGATTAAACCCTCTTGAACAATTTGGTTTTCACCAAAGTTCTAAAGTCATTCGAAGGCGTTCACTCCACGTGATCGTTTTCATTCCTTTGAGGCTTCTTTAATCAAGAGTTTGATTCGAGGAGAGATTTGGTAGATTGTTGTCTACGAAGATACACCAAAATCCAAAAAAATTAAAAACAATCAAATACACAAAAAAATTGAAAATTCACAAAACACCCAAAAAGAATCTTCTTTGGTCACCTCCCATTCTTCGTGAAGTTTATGATCTCTCGTAATCAAGCAAAACGAGCTCGTAAACGTCTTCAAAAGCAAGCCAATCAAGAGAAGTTGATTGAAGAACAACCTCCAATTGTTGAACCTATTGTAGAACAAGAAGTCGTCATGGCTAATCGTACTATGATGGAGTTGCTACAAGCACCCACCGAGGGTTTTGGAGAGGCCATTGTGATTCCCGCCATCCTTGCGGAGAATTTCGAGATTATGACCGGTTTAATGTCGATGTTGCAAGCTAATAAGTTTAGAGGTCATGAGAAAGACAACCCGCATTACCACATTAGGAATTTTAATCGTCTCACCGCTACTAGCAAGTTTAAGGATGTTCCACATGACGCCATTAAGATGATGTTGTTTCCATACTCGTTAGATGGACCCGCTAAAATTTGGCTTGAGAAAGAACCGCCAAATTCGATGTTGACATGGGGTGATCTCGTTTCTAAGTTTGTGAACAAGTTTTTTCCACCATCTAAAACAACACATTTGAAAAATGAGATTTCACGATTTGTGCAAAGAAATAATGAGAGTTTTTCAATGGCATGGGAACGCTTTAAAGAAATGTTACATGAATGTCCACACCATGATTTTTCGGAATTGCATCAAATTGATACTTTTTATAATGGGCTTAATGATCATGAACGAGATTACTTGAATGCCGCCGCGGGTGGTAATTTTTTGTGCAAAACGACCGATGAAGCTTAAAGATTATCGAGAATAGATCTAAGGTTTATAGCCCTCGTAACACACCGACTGTTGCCAATTTGGGTTCGTCATCGTCGTCATCGTCTCGTAGCATTAATGCCTTACATGATGAAGCTAATGAGGAAAATCGGTTTTTTGATAGATTTGCTAATCTTATGTCCCATTGGAAAGCTCAAGAAGCTTCGGTTGCTAAGAGTTGTTTGTCTTGTGGTGGAGCTCATGATCTTTCCGAGTTCATTACCGCGGATGGTAACACTTCGAGTGCTTATGTAGCAACGGGAACTTATACCCAAAACGGTCAAGGTTCCCGTCCAAATCAAGCTCCACCAAATCAAAATGCTAATAACTATCGAAACAACAACCAAGGTGGTAATTACCAAGGCAATTCACATAACTACAACAAGGGGAATTTTCAAAGTGGGAATGGACAAGTCACTAATCAAAACCAAAACCGTGATTTTCAAAACACTACACGAGGTTTTCAAAATTCTCACACTAAAATTCTTCAAAGAGAATTTTTCGATTATGCAAAAGCAAATGATGCTAAGTTTGATAACATGCAACGTGAGATTATTAGCTTAAGATCCGAGTTGAAAAACGAGCTTAAAAATGAACTTGCTAATGAACTTAAAACTCATGCAAATAAAATGGAAGGAAATGTCCAATGTCTTCAACAAAATCAACAAAAGATGGAACAAGGACAACATGAGATTAAGAAAGAGTTGTTAAAATCGGATGCTAGGCAATCAAAATTTGAGGACCGAATGGCTAAAATGTTTGAAGAAATCATGTGTAAACCCTCTTCCTCGGGTGGTCTTCCTAGTGATACCATTGCAAACCCGAAGGGAGAAATGAAGGTTATTACTACACGAAGTGGTAAAACTTTCAAGGAACCAATCTCTCGTCCAAGTACTTCTACGGAGAAGGAAATCGAGAAAGAACCCTAGGTGATGGTCGAAAAGGAGCACATTACAATCCCACGAAGTACCGCTCATACCACACCTACGGTTGAACCAATACCAATTGTGGAACCCGAGATTCCAATGCCGTTGCCTAATGTCCAACCCACACCACCCTTACCTTACCCTTCGAGACAAAACAAAGAGAAATTGCAAGAACGTAACAAACAACAAATCGAGCTTTTTATAAAAATGTTTCAACATGTGCATTTTAATGTGAGTTTAGCTGACGCGTTGTTATATATGCATCGTTTCGCTTCCACTTTTAAAAGTATGATGAGCGATAAGGAAAATCTTTCAAAGCTTGCTAATTGTTCTTCGATTTATCTTAACCGCATACCGGAAAAAGTTGGTGACCCCGGAAAGTTTCTCATTCCTTGTGACATACAAGATATGAAAGAATGCCTCGCCTTGGCCGATCTTGGTGCGAGCATTAATTTGATGCCATTTTCCATTTGGAAATCGCTTTCGCTTCCGGCTCTTATTCCTTCGAACATGTCTATCGAGATGGCCGATCATTCTACGATTTTAGCATGTGGAGTAGCCGAAGATGTTTTCGTGAAAGTGGGAAAGTTCTACTATCCCGTTGATTTTATAGTAGTTGACATCCCCGCGGATCCTCAAGTTCCTCTAATTTTAGGGCGTTCATTTTTAGACACCTCGAGATCGCTTATCGATGTTCACGCGAAAACTATCACTTTGAGATTCAACGAAGAGGAACTTGTTATAAACGCTACTCAAAACTCGAAACCTTCTCATGTTTGTGCAATCGCTACCATCAATCACATTGACATTGTTGATGTGGATTGCGATGAGTTTTCACAAGAAGTGTTAGGTTTTTCTGATAGCTCGTCAAGTGGCAATCCCACTATTTTGGATCCGATTCTTGCTAATTCCACACCAAATACCACTCCATTTCAAGGAGGCGATCTCACTTCAAATGAAATCGACAATGAATATGAGGTGTTGATTAGTGATGATACTTCTATTCCACCATTTCTTCCGCCGATGGAAGTTATGAGTGTTGAACCAAAATCTTCAATCGAGGAACCACCTATCATTGAATTGAAAGATCTTCCTTCTCACCTTTAATACGCATTCTTGGAAGGTGATGACAAGTTGCCGGTTATTATTGCAAGAGGTCTTGCTAATGATGAAAAAACCGAGCTCTTGAAAGTTCTTAAGGCTCATAAAGGGTCAAACTTGGTTTCAAGGCTTATTGAATATGTTTTGCTTATTGGTACATGCAACAACTTGGATTTTGTAATAGGTGCTCATTATTTGACCCATTTGTTCATACTGGAGCATTTGGTGGGTTGACATTAGGGTTTGACTAGAAAACCAACTTAATTGACTTTTTCATAAGTGCTTATTGGCTTATTCTAGCTTATTGGTTTTGGTTATTGGATTTTTGTTGATTGTTTTGGCTTTTTGAGTCCATTTGTGACATTTTGCAAGTTGAATCTAGTCTTGAGGTGCCTTATTTCTCAAAAACAACTATTTTGTCTTTTAGTGAAATATTACTTTGCTTATTTCTGGCTTATTGAGTGTGCTTTTTTCAAAATTTCTTTTTACAGATCTCTTTAGTATCCCAAAAGAAGGGTGTGTGTTAAATTAGAGCTTATGGCATTAGCTTATTGCTTAATGGGCTAAAAAGCCCAATAAGGATAAGCTGTTTGCATAATAAGCTGTGATAAGCTCACTTTCAGCATTTGGGCCTTTAGAATTTTGTGTTTAGAATCAAATTTTAAGTCAGATAGGGCTTTTCCAAGTCAATTGGGCCAAGTTTGACTTTTTGGGCTAAAAAGCCCATTTGTGTTGACTGAATTTGGTTTTGGCCCATTTGAGGGCCCATTAGGGGTATTCTGGTCATTTCACTTTGATTTTCTTTTTATTTAGGTTAAAATAAACTAGTTGGCAAATTTTTAGAATTTTTTTATAAATTTTGGATTTTTAATATTATTTTAATATTATTTTATTATTATTTTTCAAATTTCACATTTTCCAACTTTTTACATTTTTCTTAGCTTAAATACATTAAAATAGGAATTTAGCAACTTTTAGAATAATTTTATCACTTCTAGATTAACTTTTATAATTATTTTAAGTTTTAATAGTTTTTAAATCATCTTAAATAGTTGTTATTAGTTTAAAATTTTCTAAAAATAGTTTTTAATCTTTTTAGGTCATTTTAGAGGTTTACCAATTGAAAAATCTTTATTTGGGCTTTTCGATAATTTATTTGATTTTTAGGGCTTTAATTAGCATTTAAAAATTGAATATATAATTATTTAAAAGGTTTGAAAAAGTTTTGATCAGTGGTAAACTCTTAGTTTATTAATTTTGATTTTTGGTGAACTTTTGGTAATTTTTAGAATTAATTTTTATTTTTGTAGTGTTTACGGTTTTACGTTTTGTCGTCGTAGTATTAATAACACGTCTTCGTCATCTTCTTTTCTCATCCCCTTCTAAACCAATTATTAATCTCAAATCATTTACATCTTAGTCACATACATATACCTCCTTGGGAAACGAACTTTCATATCATAAGGGTCATTAGTGTTTACGTTTTCCTAAACGTACGCTTAATACTTACCGCTTTTACGCACCTTTTCCTAAAGGTCGTAATTTACCACAATCATTTTGGCGCCGCTGCCGGGGAGGTGTATCGTGATTAATTTGCATTGTTGTTTTTAATATTAACCACAAATAGTATTTGTATTAGTAGAAATCTACTAATACGTATTATCGGTTTTCTTGGTTTTTCTTGTGAAATTATTATTACTATATTTTATTAAGTATCACAACAAATAAACAATATCTCCAAAAGTGTGAAAACACAACCTTAATTGGGATTTGATCTCCTAGTTATTGTATTCGAATCTCAAACAAAAAGAAAAAAGCAAAAATAGATAAATACTTTCGTGAAGCTCGATTTTGATAAATACGAACTATAAGGTGGGTATAAGGCGGGTATTATAAAATATACCCTAAGGAAAAAGGCTTTTAAGTGCTTCGCGCCGCCTCGTTTCCCCGCTTGCTTGTGAGTATTTTGAAATTGAAGGCTAATCGAGGGTTTTGCCGCCCAAAGTATTGTTACGTATAATATATTTGCTTGGTTTTCTTTGTGATTAAACCCTCTTGAACAATTTGGTTTTCACCAAAGTTCTAAAGTCATTCGAAGGCGTTCACTCCACGTGATCGTTTTCATTCCTTTGAGGCTTCTTTAATCAAGAGTTTGATTCGAGGAGAGATTTGGTAGATTGTTGTCTACGAAGATACACCAAAATCCAAAAAAATTAAAAACAATCAAATACACAAAAAAATTGAAAATTCACAAAACACCCAAAAAGAATCTTCTTTGGTCACCTCCCATTCTTCGTGAAGTTTATGATCTCTCGTAATCAAGCAAAACGAGCTCGTAAACGTCTTCAAAAGCAAGCCAATCAAGAGAAGTTGATTGAAGAACAACCTCCAATTGTTGAACCTATTGTAGAACAAGAAGTCGTCATGGCTAATCGTACTATGATGGAGTTGCTACAAGCACCCACCGAGGGTTTTGGAGAGGCCATTGTGATTCCCGCCATCCTTGCGGAGAATTTCGAGATTATGACCGGTTTAATGTCGATGTTGCAAGCTAATAAGTTTAGAGGTCATGAGAAAGACAACCCGCATTACCACATTAGGAATTTTAATCGTCTCACCGCTACTAGCAAGTTTAAGGATGTTCCACATGACGCCATTAAGATGATGTTGTTTCCATACTCGTTAGATGGACCCGCTAAAATTTGGCTTGAGAAAGAACCGCCAAATTCGATGTTGACATGGGGTGATCTCGTTTCTAAGTTTGTGAACAAGATTTTTCCACCATCTAAAACAACACATTTGAAAAATGAGATTTCACGATTTGTGCAAAGAAATAATGAGAGTTTTTCAATGGCATGGGAACGCTTTAAAGAAATGTTACATGAATGTCCACACCATGATTTTTCGGAATTGCATCAAATTGATACTTTTTATAATGGGCTTAATGATCATGAACGAGATTACTTGAATGCCGCCGCGGGTGGTAATTTTTTGTGCAAAACGACCGATGAAGCTTAAAGATTATCGAGAATAGATCTAAGGTTTATAGCCCTCGTAACACACCGACTGTTGCCAATTTGGGTTCGTCATCGTCGTCATCGTCTCGTAGCATTAATGCCTTACATGATGAAGCTAATGAGGAAAATCGGTTTTTTGATAGATTTGCTAATCTTATGTCCCATTGGAAAGCTCAAGAAGCTTCGGTTGCTAAGAGTTGTTTGTCTTGTGGTGGAGCTCATGATCTTTCCGAGTTCATTACCGCGGATGGTAACACTTCGAGTGCTTATGTAGCAACGGGAACTTATACCCAAAACGGTCAAGGTTCCCGTCCAAATCAAGCTCCACCAAATCAAAATGCTAATAACTATCGAAACAACAACCAAGGTGGTAATTACCAAGGCAATTCACATAACTACAACAAGGGGAATTTTCAAAGTGGGAATGGACAAGTCACTAATCAAAACCAAAACCGTGATTTTCAAAACACTACACGAGGTTTTCAAAATTCTCACACTAAAATTCTTCAAAGAGAATTTTTCGATTATGCAAAAGCAAATGATGCTAAGTTTGATAACATGCAACGTGAGATTATTAGCTTAAGATCCGAGTTGAAAAACGAGCTTAAAAATGAACTTGCTAATGAACTTAAAACTCATGCAAATAAAATGGAAGGAAATGTCCAATGTCTTCAACAAAATCAACAAAAGATGGAACAAGGACAACATGAGATTAAGAAAGAGTTGTTAAAATCGGATGCTAGGCAATCAAAATTTGAGGACCGAATGGCTAAAATGTTTGAAGAAATCATGTGTAAACCCTCTTCCTCGGGTGGTCTTCCTAGTGATACCATTGCAAACCCGAAGGGAGAAATGAAGGTTATTACTACACGAAGTGGTAAAACTTTCAAGGAACCAATCTCTCGTCCAAGTACTTCTACGGAGAAGGAAATCGAGAAAGAACCCTAGGTGATGGTCGAAAAGGAGCACATTACAATCCCACGAAGTACCGCTCATACCACACCTACGGTTGAACCAATACCAATTGTGGAACCCGAGATTCCAATGCCGTTGCCTAATGTCCAACCCACACCACCCTTACCTTACCCTTCGAGACAAAACAAAGAGAAATTGCAAGAACGTAACAAACAACAAATCGAGCTTTTTATAAAAATGTTTCAACATGTGCATTTTAATGTGAGTTTAGCTGACGCGTTGTTATATATGCATCGTTTCGCTTCCACTTTTAAAAGTATGATGAGCGATAAGGAAAATCTTTCAAAGCTTGCTAATTGTTCTTCGATTTATCTTAACCGCATACCGGAAAAAGTTGGTGACCCCGGAAAGTTTCTCATTCCTTGTGACATACAAGATATGAAAGAATGCCTCGCCTTGGCCGATCTTGGTGCGAGCATTAATTTGATGCCATTTTCCATTTGGAAATCGCTTTCGCTTCCGGCTCTTATTCCTTCGAACATGTCTATCGAGATGGCCGATCATTCTACGATTTTAGCATGTGGAGTAGCCGAAGATGTTTTCGTGAAAGTGGGAAAGTTCTACTATCCCGTTGATTTTATAGTAGTTGACATCCCCGCGGATCCTCAAGTTCCTCTAATTTTAGGGCGTTCATTTTTAGACACCTCGAGATCGCTTATCGATGTTCACGCGAAAACTATCACTTTGAGATTCAACGAAGAGGAACTTGTTATAAACGCTACTCAAAACTCGAAACCTTCTCATGTTTGTGCAATCGCTACCATCAATCACATTGACATTGTTGATGTGGATTGCGATGAGTTTTCACAAGAAGTGTTAGGTTTTTCTGATAGCTCGTCAAGTGGCAATCCCACTATTTTGGATCCGATTCTTGCTAATTCCACACCAAATACCACTCCATTTCAAGGAGGCGATCTCACTTCAAATGAAATCGACAATGAATATGAGGTGTTGATTAGTGATGATACTTCTATTCCACCATTTCTTCCGCCGATGGAAGTTATGAGTGTTGAACCAAAATCTTCAATCGAGGAACCACCTATCATTGAATTGAAAGATCTTCCTTCTCACCTTTAATACGCATTCTTGGAAGGTGATGACAAGTTGCCGGTTATTATTGCAAGAGGTCTTGCTAATGATGAAAAAACCGAGCTCTTGAAAGTTCTTAAGGCTCATAAAGGGGCAATTGCGTGGAAAATTTCCGACATTAAGGGTATTGACCCAAAATTTTGTACTCATAAGATTTTAATGGAGGAGGACTACAAACCCGCAATTCAAAGTCAAAGAAGGGTGAATCCCAAAATTCACGATGTCATTAAAAAGGAAGTGTTGAAACTCCTTGACGCGGGAATGATTTATCCTATCTCCGATAGCCCATGGGTGAGCCCAATCCATTGTGTCCCTAAAAAGGGAGGAATGACCGTTGTGCCTAATGAAAACAACGAGTTAATTCCCACTCGTGTTGTGACCGGTTGGAGGGTGTGTATTGACTACCGAAAGTTAAATGACGCCACTCGTAAAGACTACTTTCCTTTGCCCTTCATGGATCAAATGTTGGAGCGACTCGCGGGAAATGAGTTCTATTGCTTTTTAGATGGTTTTTCCAGTTACTTTCAAAATCCCTATCGACCCTCGTGATCAAGAGAAGACTACGTTTACGTGTCCTTATGGAATGTTCGCTTATCGTAGGATGCCTTTCGGACTTTGTAATGCACCGGGTACGTTTCAACGGTGTATGATGGCGATTTTTCACGATATGATCGAGAAGTCAATGGATGTGTTTATGGATGACTTCTCGGTGTTTGGCAATTCGTTCACGTCGTGTTTATCTAATCTCGAGCAAATGTTAATACGTTGTGAAGAAACCAATCTTGTGCTTAATTGGGAAAAATTGCATTTTATGTGTAAATAAGGAATCGTCTTAGGACATAAGGTGTCGAAAGCGGGGATTGAGGTCGATAAAGCTAAGGTAGACGTCATCGCCAAGTTACCTCATCCCAAAACCGTTAAGGGAGTTAGGAGTTTCCTAGGCCACACGGGCTTTTATCGTCGTTTCATCAAGGACTTTTCAAAAATCTCTCGACCTATGACACACCTTCTCGAGAAGGATGCTCCTTTTTATTTCAATGAGGATTGTGTTAGAGCTTTAGAACTCTCAAAAGGAAACTTACCGAAGCTCCCATTCTTGTTGCTCCTAATTGGGAATTACTAGGGGTGTTCACGGGTCGGTTCGGTTCGGTTAGTTAGACGATTTTGACTATCCATCGCGGTTCGGTTAGTTAATTTTACTATCCGTAACCGAACCGTACAAGGCGGTTAACCGGACATACGGTTACCCGAAATGAGCGGTTACCCACGGTTCGGGTCACGGTTAACCATTATATAAGTTTCATAAAGTTTTAGTTTATAAATAATAACATGGTTTAGAACATAGAATGTCGTTTTCGTATAATTCAACGACATTAAATAGATAAAAATCATATAAAAATTATTTCGTTACAAAAAAATGCATTAGAATATTCATAAATAACATATTAACTAAAAAATATTTATTCGATATTTATAAACTACGATCACATTAATTAAATTTACACATACATGTTTAATACATGTACTATAATTTGAATATTTAGTTAAAAATTTTCATGTATAATAAAAGTAGGGTACTAATACAATTAATACATGTACTATAATTTAAATATTTAGTTAAAAAATTTCAAGTATAATATGTGCGGTTCGGTTCGGTTAACCACGGATATCTAAAAATAAAAACCGTAACCGAACCATTATAAGCGGGTTTTATCGGTTTCGGTTTTTTTCGGTTTCGGTTTTTTCGGTTTCGGGTTTCTTCGGTTTCGGATTGAGCGGTTCGGCTCGGTTCGTCGGTTTCTCGGTTTTTTTGAACACCCCTAGGAATTACCCTTTGAAATCATGTGCGATGCAAGTGATTATGCTATAGGGGCCGTCTTAGGGCAACGTTATGACAAACATTTCCGTCCTATCCACTATGCTAGTAAGACGATGACCGAGGCTCCATTAAAGTACACCACAACGGAAAAGGAATTCCTTGCCGTGGTCTATGCTTTTGAGAAAATCCGACCTTATCTCGTCTTGACTAAAATCATTGTGTATACCGACCATTCGGCTATCAAGTATCTCTTAGCTAAGCAAGATGCTAAGCCGAGATTGCTTCGTTGGATGCTCCTCCTCCAAGAATTTGATGTCACCGTGCTTGACAAAAAAGGAGCCGAGAATCTAGCGGCCGATCATCTCTCTCGTCTAGAAGATCCTCACAAAGATGTTTTCGAGAACAAGGAAATCACCGAAACATTTCCTCTTGAGACTCTTGGTGTAGTGAATTCTAAAGACACCACCCCATGGTTTGCCGACATTGCAAATTACCATGCGGGCAATTCCATAATCAAGGGTATGATGACACAACAAAAGCGAAAATTCTTTCGCGACGTCAAGTTCTATTTTTGGGACGACCCTTATCTCTTTCGGGTTTGTGCGGATCAACTCGTTCGACGTTGTGTTTTTGGTGCCGAAGCTTCTAATATTCTTAGAGCTTGTCACGAGGGACCCACGAGTGGTCACCACGGTGCTAATCTCACGGCTAAGAAAGTGTTCGATGCCGGCTTCTTTTGGCCTTCTATCTATCGTGATGCACACGCACTTGTGAAGTCGTGTGATTCGTGCCAACGTCAAGGAAAATCGTCTCAACGTGATGACATGCCGCAAAACATAATTCAAGTGTGTGAGATTTTCGACATATGGGGAATAGACTTTATGGGGCCGTTCCCATCGTCTCATGGCAACAAATAAATCCTCGTCGCGGTGGACTACCTTTCTAAGTGGGTGGAAGCTAAGGCTTTGCCTACTAATGATGCTCGTGTGGTAGTGAAGTTTTTGAAGCAACTATTCTCTCGGTTCAGAACCCCTCGTACTATAATAAGCGATCGTGGAACCCATTTTTGTAATGACCAATTCGAGAAGGTCTTAAAGAAATATGGAGTTACTCATCGTCTTTCTACAACTTATCATCCGCAAACGAGTGGGCAAGTCAAGGTTTCGAACCGAGGTTTGAAGAGGATTTTAGAAAGGTCGATTGGGGAAAACCGTGCTTCATGGTCCGACAAACTCGATGACGCTTTATGGGCCTTTAGGACCGCTTATAAGACACCTATCAGTTGCACTCCTTATAAGTTAGTCTACGGGAAGAATTGTCATTTTCCCATTGAATTGGAGCACAAGGCATATTGGGCCCTTAAGCATGCAAACTTTCACTTGAAGACCGCGGAAGATCACCGGAAAATACAATTGAATGAATTAGATGAATTAAGAGACAATGCTTATGAAAATTCACTAATTTTTAAAGAAAAGACTAAAAAGTTTGATGATTCAAAGATTAAAAACCAGGTTTTTAACGTTGGTGATCAAGTGTTACTTTTTAACTCTCGACTTAAGATATTTTCCGTGAAATTGAAATCTCGCTGGTTGGGTCCGTTCACCATTACACAAGTGTTTCCTTATGGGACCATCGAGCTAGCTCAAGATGAAGGTCCTAACTTCAAGTTGAATGGACATAGGCTTAAGCACTACTTTGGTGGGGAAATTCCTTCAATGGTTGCCCTCGACCAAGTCACCTTCCCCAATGATAATTAGCATTGAGGGGATCGAGTCGAGCTCATGACTCGGTAATAAAAAACGAGGTGCCTCGTGGGGGAGATCCCATGCTTATCCTTTTATGCTTACTATTCACTAATAAGGGGACTTGTACCCTTCCAACTCGTTGTCTCGTGGTTGTTTGTGATTGTGTTATCTAGATCATCATCATCATCTACGATTGAAGACTCTCGTGTTCGTTTACGTGAGCCTCCATCGTTTGCTTAAATAAGTTTTTCACGAATCCATGACATATCCTTTATTGTTCTAACATTTATCTTTTAGCATAATTAATAAACGTCTTTAGATATATTGTTGATCACCCTTTCCATGCTAGATCCTAAGCATTCGATTCTTCGTCTCTAGTATGGGGGTGCTCCACCTTTAGACTCGAAATTGAGGACAATGTTTGCTTTTAGTATGGGGGGTGAATAGGTACTTGCTTTGCTACGCCCTCACGCTTTCCAACTTTCAATGTTTTGGTTTGTTGCTAATAAGGCAAAAAATGGCCAAATTTTAAAATTTTTCTTAGTCTTCATAAGTGTTTTTAAGGCACGAATGTATATTTTCTGATGGGTAGAATAAGAGCTAATTTTTGACTTGATGGGCATTTGGAGCCATTTACATTCCTTAACCCGCTCAATTCAAGTTTTGCTAGACTTTTATATAGGGAGCTTTAAAACGTGAAAGTCTTAGCTCATTCGGGTTAAGAACAAGAACTTTTCGCAAGTTCCTATAATTGATCCTAGAAAGTCACTTATCAATGGAACTATAAAATGCATTCTCTAAACTAGAAAAAGTCCAAGAAAGTACAAGATCCTATAGGTGGCTTGAAAACCCAAAACTTTGATTTCATATAGTCTTAATGAAAGCTAATCCAAATTTGGCTTAATTTTGACTTGCATGGCTAAGTATTCACGAGTCTCTTTAATTAGAGGTCTTTATATAGTGAAGAACGAGAGATGATAGAGTTAGACAAGTGATCATGCTAAACGTAGAACATGAAAATGTTCTTTCAAAAACTCATATGTTTTTAATTGTGGCTTTTTCTTCCCATAAGAACAATGCATTAGGAATAAATCATAATTGCAATAAGTAAGGTCGTACGATTTGAAAGGTTACTTAGCCTCTAGCGCAAGATCGTTTAAAAGTTGCTCGGGGTTGAATAGAGTTCATTGCCAAGGCATAACTTATTGAAGCGGGACGCGAAGATTGGCGATCATCCAAAAAGGCCCTAACAAGGCATGAAGAGCCCTATTTTGTTGCTAAAGATTCAAGATGATGTGAAGTATCATTATTCCAAAATCAATATGAAGGATCGAGACACACGACGAAAAGCAATTACTCCCCTAAAGATCATGGAGAAAGTCTATCCGAAAAGACCCTTACAAGGTATGAGGATAAATGTATCCAAGTCCGAAAAGGAGGCGGATCGTTGTATATCAAAATCCAAAGTAAGGATTGAAGAAAAATGATGAAGTCGTGGTCCAAATATGAAGAATCTCTCAAAAACGTCAAGTGAAGAAATTCCAAATATATGAAGAGAAGACCATAATTTCAAGAACGTCTTCCCAAGATTTGAAGTATGAAGTACATGCCAAATATCGGTCCGAAAAAATTCTCAAATCGTGAAACGAGTTATGCCAAGATATGAACTTAAGGAGATACACGAGAAGCCGTTTTAAAAGATTTTGTCCTTCGGCTAACTATCGATTAAATCGTGCTACTTTGCTTTCGGACTAATAACTACTCAAATAAGTCAATATGAATCACTTGTGATCCATGACAAATAGTTAAAAAATGCTAGTAACCCATTTCCTTTTATAATAACTAGGATTGCGCAATTTGGACGTATGAGTACTGTTAGCATTGTGACTTGTACCAACAATGATCTCGTTTTTGCACTTGGCATGGAATGTATGATAATCAACGATGACGAAGTTTACTCTAAGAGACATTTACTTGTTTCTATTCTTTGACCCTAAAAGTCACTTTCGTGATGAAAATCATACATTATGTCTTTACACATCTTCGTAGTGTGTTGCAAGTCTTTTACTTTTCAATAAAGGTTAATAAATTGAACTTTGGTGATACTTAGATACTTTATTCTAGCATTGCGTGAGGGCACGACAATGGCTTAGTATGGGGGAGTCATGAGATGGCATTTATACATGATCTCATCGTTCTTTTCGGGCTTTAAAGGCATAAAAATGTCATAAAGTACCATATATATGCTTGTGTTTGTTTACTTGTGTATTTTAGGTATGGATATCGTGAAAAAAGACAAAAGATCACAAGAAACAAGGAAAAACGGACACGAGAAACGAAGCCGTACAAAGAACCGGGCCCTAATTCATGATTTATCCAACATTTGTCCTTGAAGACTTGAAGACATGCAAGATTGATCCTCAATTAATGAATAAATGACACTTAAAACCCTTGTGAAATCATAATTACAAGTTTGGTCCCATAAGTTTGTCAAAATTACACAAATGGTCCTTCAACTTTGAAGAAATGGCAAGTTTAATCCCTCAACAATTCTAAATTGCCAATTATGGTCCCTCATGAAGTTAAAGTTGCATTGAAGACCTTTGAAGATCAACAATGTCCAAGATCAGCCCTTGAATTATCCAAAAATGGCAAAAAAACTACACTTGTAACCCTTTTGGAAAAGTCTTGTGCCAAAATTGTCAAAATCTGAAAGTTATTTACAAAGGATATGAGTTGGTTTGCAAAATAAACGTGCTATACACTTTCTGCCAAAACACAAGGGTTTAAGTTGACACATTTGAAACATTCAAAAGAAATTGCGCCAAACACAAAACCAATCCACCAAAAACGGATCAAAAGCACCACTATTCACCTTTTCACCACCCAGATTTTACACCACTTAAATCAAGGGGTTAATTTAAATTACCTTGACACACACTTAATTCACACGCCCAGAAACCCTTCCCAACCTTAAAACACTCATTCCCACTCACAATGGACCCCACCCCCAAATACTCGTCCACCAATCATGTGACAACTTAACCTCCAAGTCATCCTATGTGGCAAAATCAACAGCCAAGATCCTTAGCTTCATCCTAAAGCTAAAATGAACGCCCTTGATCACTTTGGACAGCTCACACCAAGGATTCGTCTAGAAGACTCAAGGACATTTAGGGAAATTCACTTCTAGGGTTTGTGAATAGTGCTAGCCTTGGCATTTGCGTATATAAAGACTCCTCAACCTATGAGAGACCTTCGTTCCAGTTTTACCTTTTAAACTTGTAATTCCTTTTTGAAATTTATAAAAGTTGGTATTTGAGAAAATTGTAATTCCTTTTTATGTTTTTGAAAGTTGGTGTTGTTTAAAGGTGATTCTGAGTTCCATTTGTTGTTATAAGTGTGCTTGAATCATTTGGTTCAAGGACGTTTATGTTTGGTAAGGTTTTCCAAGTTTGAAAAAGCTTAAAAAGAGGTTTCTGAATTTGCTTATTTTTGTGTACTAACCCTTAGCCAAAAGCCTTAAGCTCCTTCAAGCTTGTTGACACCAAGCCTGAGAAGAGTTTTGAGCTCTTGGTTGAGTTGTTTGCTCACTTGTGTTGAAGATATATCATAATCAAATCCTTTTTCTACTTTGAACATCAGCAGGATTTGATCTTCTTCTTTGAAGGACCTTGGTCTTGTTCTAGTTGTTGAACAAGGTCCAAGGAGCATAGCTGGCCCTCCTAGGATGTTGTGGAGGGCAGGTATAATCCCTTGATTAATTTTCCTCTAAAAATTTCATGTTACTGCCTGTTTTGCATTTTGGTGTATGATTTGGTGATTCTGTGTTTATGCTTTGTGTTTTATGGTTGAAATCTGTTAGTTGTCACCTAGTGTAGCTATTTGAATGATAAAATCAATAGGTTGTGTTTAAAAATCACAAGTTGCTTTGAAAAGTGGTGGATTAAGGACTGTTTAGGATTACTGGTTCATAAGGCCTTGTGTCCTTGAGCCCTTGGTTCTTAGTGTTTGGGAGGTCTAAACAACTCATTTTGAACAAGTTTTAGTCATTGGTTAAGTCTTTGAAAGTTTGGAAAAAGGATTGGAAATTTTGCTAAAAACTGATAAAATTGCTTTTGGAATTGGTCAAACACATCAGATCTAATAACTTCTTTGTTACTTGGATCTAAGGTCTGAAATTAGGTTTGGGAATAGTTTTGGTGATAAGCTATCTATTGGTTATCTGGTTGTTGAATTTGGTGGCTTATTGTGTTGGTTATAGCTTATCAAAGTTGGCTGAAGTGGTCATTTGCATCAGCAAAGTGACCACCTCATTTGGTGTTCCATTGTGATATCTAGTATAAAGATTGTTGTTGTGCTGCTTGGATCTTATTTGTATGCTGCTTGTTAGGTTATTTGGCTATTTGGACTTATCTGTTGATAGCTTATAAGCCTACTGGCTTATTGGCTTATTTGTGCCAAAACACATCAAGTCTACCCAACTGGTAGGCTTTGATTCATAAGGTTTGCACTCAAACCTTGACCAGTAGGGTGAAAAACAAGTCTATATACTTTATTAAGTCTGTCAACGTCCACTTTGTTCCTGTCAGCGTTTGATTTTCACTTATCAGCGTGTGACTTTTGGTCAAACTTGGTTTCAAGGCTTATTGAATCTGTTTTGCTTATTGGTACATGCAACAACTTGGATTTTATAATAGGTTCTCATTATTTGACCCATTTGTTCATACTGGAGCATTTGGTGGGTTGACTTTAGGGTTTGACTAGAAAACCAACTTAATTGACTTTTTCATAAGTGCTTATTGGCTTATTCTATCTTATTGGTTTTGCTTATTGGATTTTTGTTGATTGTTTTGGCTTTTTGAGTCCATTTGTGACATTTTGCAAGTTGAATCAAGTCCTGAGGTGCCTTATTTCTCAAAAACAACTATTTTGTCTTTTAGTGAAATATTACTTTGCTTATTTCTGGCTTATTGAGTGTCCTTTTTTCAAAATTTCTTTTTACAAATCTCTTTAGTATCCCAAAAGAAGGGTGTGTGTTAAATTAGAGCTTATGGCATTAGTTTATTGCTTAATGGGCTAAAAAGCCCAATAAGGATAAGCTGTTTGCATAATAAGTTGTGATAAGCTCACTTTCAGCTTTTGGGCCTTTAGAATTTTGTGTTTAGAATCAAATTTTAAGTCAGATAGGGCTTTTCCAAGTCAATTGGGCCAAGTTTGACTTTTTGGGCAAAAAAGCCCATTTGTGTTGACTGAATTTGGTTTTGGCCCATTTGAGGGCCCATTAGGGGTATTCTGGTCATTTCACTTTGATTTTCTATTTTTTTAGGTTAAAATAAACTAGTTTGCAAGTTTTTAGAATTTTTTATAAATTTTGGATTTTTAATATTATTTTAATATTATTTTATTATTATTTTTCAAATTTCACATTTTCCAACTTTTTATACTTTTCTTAGCTTAAATACATTAAAATAGGAATTTAGCAACTTTTAGAATAATTTTATCACTTTTAGATTAATTTTTATAATTATTTTAAGTTTTAATAGTTTTTAAATCATCTTAAATAGTTTTTTTTAGTTTAAAAATTTCTAAAAATAGTTTTTAATTTTTAGGTCATTTTAGAGGTTTACCAATTGAAAAATCTTTATTTGGGCTTTTCGATAATTTATTTGATTTTTAGGGCTTTAATTAGCATTTAAAAATTGAATATTTAATTATTTAAAAGGTTTGAAAAAGTTTTGATCATTGGTAAACTCTTAGTTTATTAATTTTGATTTTTGGTGAATTTTTGGTAATTTTTAGAATTAATTTTTATTTTTGTAGTGTTTACGGTTTTACGTTTTGTCGTCGTAGTATTAATTTCACGTCTTCGTCATCTTCTTTTCTCATCCCCTTCTAAACCAATTATTAATCTCAAAATCATTTATATCTTAGTCACACACATATACTTCCTTGGGAAACGAACTTTTATATCATAAGGGTCATTAGTGTTTACGTTTTCCTAAACGTACGCTTAACACTTACCGCCTTTACGCACCTTTTCCTAAAGGTCGTAATTTACCACAATCAGGGTTACTGATCGCTAACAATCCGTCTTCAAATCCAAATATTAATACCCGATAAAATTCGTAGTCACAAACAAAAATTCAAATGTAGCCAATTTTCTCGGTCTCGTGAAAAGAATTTTGTCACTTTGTCTCGATATTTGTCTTCAAATCTTGTCACTTTGTGTCTCGATATTTTGTTTTCAAAATCCCCGCTTCAATCCAATAATACCTCTCACAACCAAATCGAGAATAATACTAAAATAGCAATACCCAAAAACATTCTAAACTAGTGACCCGGCCCACCAAATTTATAAAAGCACACCAAATTTATAAAAGCACACCAAATTACAAAAAATAGGCCAGCCCACGTTTTCTTAATATCACCTAACGTGTAAAATTAAAAAACCTTAATTAACTTTGCTAAAAAAACGTTTAATAACTTTAAAAAGTTACTATAAAACGTATAATAACTATAAAAGCACACCACCCTAAATTAAATTTCAAATATGTAAAGAAAAATCAGTTAACAACGTGGCTCAAGAAACTCAATTGTGCCAAAAGCGTGGCTTTGGTCAACCAAATACGTGTATCCCTTGTTTCCTCCGCCCATTAATTTTCTTCAATACAAATCTTAAAAAGAAACCAAATAACAATAGCTCTCTCTCTCTCTCTCTTCTCTCTCTCTCTCTCTCTCTCTCTCTCTCTCTCTCTCTCTCTCTCTCTCTCTCTCTCTCTCTCTCTCTCTCTCTCTCTCTCTTATAAAACACGCAGCCACTCTCACTAGCTTTCACTCCATTTCTGTCTTGATTACTCCCAATCTAACAACCCCTTTGAATCTCAAAACCTCCGTCCCACTTTACGATCCTCAAAATCTCTATCTTAATCACCCAAACATAAATCTCATCTAATTAGTCTAATCTCATAATCAGATCCAAATTTATCATCCACCAAACCCACGAAATCATTTGATAACAATCAATGATTTCGAATCAATCAAATCAGAACCCCCTCTTTATAACAAATAACAAGGCCTTGTATCAAAATGATGATTTATGTTTTGTTCATGTAGATCAAATGAAAAACGCCTCAAGAGCGTCTTCAAGAAATGATGAATTTCTTTAATAAGTGTTTTTCAAGAAAAACTAAGCTAAAGAAGACTACTCATCAAGACCTAGTTTTAAGCTAACTTTGTTTTAGTTAGTTGTTTTTATATCCTTATTGTATTTTCTTACCTTCATGAGTTTTTCATAAGGATGATCTATGGATTTAGATTTATGTGTTTCTATCTTTATGTGCACATTAATCAACTTTAATTTTAAATTAAAATTGAACCTAAATCTATCACAACCTCTAAAACTTGACTAAAATTGGTTCAAAATGTTATCTAAATATTTTGTCACCCTTTGTCAAGACATTCTTTGTGAATGTGTTGCTATTATGCAACCCTAGCATAGTTTAGTGCTAATAGAGGTAAAATTCCAAGATTTGCAATTTTTTGAAAAAGTCTTTGTTTTTTCTCAAAACCCTGGAAAATCATGGTTTCATGTCCGCTGTACGCGACTCTTTAAGTCGCGCGGTCCCTTAAGGGATAAGGAACCGCTGGTCCCTATAAGGAACCGCGGACATATAGCCAATTTTTGGCTCGTTTGTGTTTTCTTTTAATAACCATATCCCATGTCAAGATTCCATGTTTACTCAATATGGCTAAACATTCCTTGACACTTCACATTTTATTTTCAAATCTTTGCCTTGTCTACATTCTTCTTATACTCCCACCTTGAGATTTCATTCTCACACCTCAACAACGCCTAACTCCTCCTTTCATAACCTTGACATTTCATTGTCACAAACCTCCTCACCCAAAGCTTCCTCATCCAAGATTTCCAAGAAACCGAAGATCTCGGTTCGACCTATTTAGATCAAGAAAAATGAACCCTCTTCTTCCAAACCACCCAAGAACCCTACCTTCTCTCCAATCAAGTATTGGAATGAGACATACACAATTAACTCCATCACCGGAGAAAAGGAAAATGTTCCCCCACCACCAAAACCTTTCGACACCCCTCAACTTAATGACCTTTCAACCTTCCCAAACCTCACAAGGCATTGTGAAAACATTTCCTACCCACTCTCCCCACCACCACCAAACCCTAGGTTTGATGGCCTTCCCCATCAATCGAATTTGTTTTGCATCATAGATCCTCGTGTTCTTGTTGTCGATTTCAACAAATTGAACTTGCTCATGTGTATGAGAAGTTAAATTTTCTTGAATTCCTCCTCACTCGACTTCCTCTCCAAGTTTTCGTTCCCATGGACAAAACTTCGAATGATGCCTCGTCGTCTTATTTTTCCAACTAAAGGACTAAGCACTCTTGGAGTCATTAATACTTTAGTTGTTTTAGAGTCAATAACATTTTAAGGAATCTTGGAAAATTATCACTATTAGAATAGCTGATGCTTTGTGGTTTATTTTCCATATTTTTTGCTTTAGATACTCATATTGTGTGTATGACTATCTACCTTGTTTGTTTCTTTCATAGTTTTTTTAATATGAAACCTTTGTGTTGTTTCTGTTTTATTTCTTTGATCATTCTCTCTTTTTCTTTTGAGTTTATCGTGGTTAATCTTTACAATTGATTATGGGTGATTCAATCAATTCTAAACATTAACCCCTTGACAAATTTATCATCTTCATTGGTTGGATGTTTCTTTTTCCATTCCACCAATTGAACTTTGATTTTGTCATTTACCTCTTTGGACATACTTAGCAAATACTTGCTTCTAATTTGAGATTTCTTCTCCTTCTCCCTCTCAAGTTACTTAGTAGGTAGTTATCATATATACATTGGTTTTTCTTTTCTTTCTACTAAACTTTGTGTAGCATGTCACCTTAGCTCATACACTTGGTGCCCCAAGCAAGGGGGAGCAACCACCAAGGGGGAGCTACTAGCAAAGTCCAGTTTTCTTCAGAGACTTGTGCTAACCTTTTTGCTACGACAAAGGGGGAGAAATGATAGTGATAAACTCGTTAATAATTCGATATTTTGTGTTTCTACGTAAATGAGTTTATAGTTTGTCGTAATCAAAAAGGGGGAGATTGTTAATGCATGTGATGCCTAAAAACATTATTAGTGTTAACTAATATTTCTTAGTTTTGATCATAACAAACAATACAACACATTTAGTGTAAAACACAAAACAAATTATCTAACTAACACTATCATCAAGGTAATAATCATATCACTAACTTTTCTTAATCATACTTAGTGATCATCAAAGTGATTATCCTTAAAACTCACTTTTGTTAATATGACAAAAGATTTTTTAATAAACTTTCTTTTTAAGAAAATGTTTTATTAAAATGGAAAATGTAAATTTGAAAATGACTTATTCCATATGCCATAAGAATATCATTTGAAGGTTTAAAAACCTCAGATATTCCCACCCCACTAAAAGACAAAAAACAGAGCGTAGTCTACTGGGCGGTACTTTAAGTAGCTAGGCGGTTCTCTAGCGATAAGGAACCGCCGGGATAGATAAGGTACGCGCCCAGCTAGCCTTGCACTTTGTCTCCTATAAATAGTGGATCAAATCTCATTTTCCAACAAGCCTCTTTGGACGTTTTTCTCAGCCCCCTTTCTCTTTTCTATAGCATAATCATTAGTAAATGATCACTTAATGTGTTAAGTATGTTTACATATGATTATCCTCTTAATCCTCTCCTTTACCTTGTCTAAAGAGAAGATCACTCACTCACTAGTGGTGTGATAAAGATGAATCTACGAATTAGTCATGTTCATCATGTTAGCCTTTTTGTTTTATGTTAATCTATTGTATTTATGAATATTTGGACTAGTTGTGTTTATCCAAGCTATTTGTGAATACTTGGATTTGTTGTGTACATCCATTGCATATGTGTTTGCTTGGATTTATGTTGTGTAGATCCAAGCTACATGTGTGTACTTGGATATGTCTAGTTGAGTTGTAATATATTGTGTAGTAGTTCTCACTAAACTATAAAGTGATGTGGTTGTGTCTTGTGAGTTCTCACTAAACTTGAAAGTGATTAGTAGTTGTGTTGTGTGAGGTTCCCACTTAGCTTCAAAGTGAAGAGTCGTGAAGATTGGTTCTAGTTTTGGATTAGAACTCGACATCTAGCCTTGTGTCGTAAAATGGTGAAGTAGGCAACGTCGTGAAGATTGGTTCTACCTTGAGATTAGAACTCGACATCTAGCCTTGTGTCGTTAAATTATGAAGTAGGCAACGTTGTGTAGATTGGTCCTAGCTAAAGATTAGGTCTCGACATTTAGCTTAGTGTCGGAAAATAATGTAAGCGACGATGTAAGGTTTTCTCCGCCAAGAAGGGAGCTTTTGGATATAGTGGAAATCTCGAGTAGGTGTACTCGAGGAGTGGAGTAGAAACGAGGATAGAGCCTCGTTGTCGAACCACTATAAATGTTGGTGTCTTCTCATTAGGTTGTCTCTTTCCTTACTCTTTACTTATTTCATTATCATTACACTTACCTATTACCATTGCTAATGCATTTGAATTGAACCTAATCATTATGCAACTTAGCTTCAAGTAAAAGATAGTTCTGATACAAACCTAATTGAAAGTAATTTTAATTGGGTGACTAATCAAAGAGAAACTATTCAACCCCCTCCTTCTAGTTTCTACAGAACCGCCTGGGTAGACTCCGCTCCTTTTTGTCTTTTAGTGGTATGGTTCGACTCTGCAGATTAAAATATCCTGAAATGATATTCTAAACCTAGATAGAGTATGCCATTTTCAAATTTTCAAATTTTCAAATAATTAATTTAACAAAACATTTCCCTAAAAAGAAAGTTGAATAAAAACTTGTAACACTTAATAAAAAGTGAGTTTTAAGAAAAGATTAAATCCTTGATCACTTAATTAGGATGGGTACTTGTTTGTACATACCTTAAGTGACAATGGTTGAAATAAAAAATACTTGAACTCAAGAATTCGTTTTTCGTTGTTTTCGTAAATGCTTGTTTTTACATATTGTCGTACTCAAAACAAAGCGAGACCGAAAAATGCAAGTAACGTTTTTAGGCATTATTCCATTAACAATCTCCCCCTTCTTGATTCCGAAAATACATAAAATCAATCACCTAATGAAAACAAGATTTTTGAAGACGAGTTTATTTCATTTCTCCCCCTTTGTCGAAACAAAAAGGTTGCAAAAGTCTTTGAAGAAGAAAAGAACCGGACTTTGCAAATGCTCCCCCTTGGTGCTTACTCCGCCTTGCTTGAGGCACCAAGTGTCACACCCCACCATGGCGGAATATGGGGCACGACGTATGGATATCATCACAACAATAGCTTGTCTATAGAGATAACTAAATGAAATAGAAATATCATAAATGGTGACATAATGTCATGAATATATCTTAAATAATGCAGGCATCTAGGTAAGTAGGTAACAGGTCTACCTCTTACCAAAGACATACAATTAACAAATAACAAACATATAGGTGTCTACAAAGAATCACTTATTCAAACATAATAAAGACTAAGAGGAAAGGGGGTTCCTCCAAATGCAATCCTAAGCCTTCCAGCTAGCCACTCCTATTCTCACGCTTAACCACATTCTCACCTGAAAGAGACATTGAAACACGTCAACATAAAGTTGGTGAGAGTCATAGGTTTAGACTCCAACGCCAAATCAGTTATAAGCTGTGAATAACAACCATTAACAAAATAACATATGGACAATGTGCTACAACTATGTATTAACAAATAGCATTCAAGATTAACCAATCACCACAAATCCAAGGCTTCAAGCCTTACCAATAACCACAATTCCAAGGCTCCAAGCCTTACCAATCACCATGGTCCCATAGGCGCCCATACACCTATGAACCAATCCCAAGGCCCCGCCTTGTCAATATCCCCTTGGTACCAAGTCAAACCACAATAATTGAGACGGCACGTGTCCCCCGATCCATATAATAAAAACAATCAAGAATCACATAGCAGAGTATCACATAAGTGCACACACAAGTCCATCACAAACCCTAAAAACATTTACAGCATTAGTTACAAAACCATAGAGTGTCTCTTCCATCCCATCTAGAAATCAAATCATAAAAAGACATGGGACTATGAAACTCACCTGAACAAGCTTCTCCAAGTACCCGCGCTCTAGCACAAATCTAAACACACAAACGCATACAATCAAGACATGAACGACATAACAAAATGGCTCATCAATCTATGATGGATATCTAACCTTCTCCTACAACTTAACCCCATTTATATGCCATATGAATCTCATTACATCCCTCTATAAAGCCCTTAACTTAGTTTAGTTCATAACTTGCCCCGTTAACATTTAACCCAGAATAGTCCCGTTTTCATACTTCAAACTATTGGTCGAATACCCCCTTAACCAAAATAACATGCCCTGTAAAAGAAACCCTATGACCTTAAATGTGTTAGCTAACTCTACCCTTTGGACTCAACCTTAAAGCTACTGTTAAAGCCTCCATATATATATATATATATATATATATATATATATATATATATATATATATATATATATATATATATATATATATATATATATATATATATATATATATATATATATATATATATATATATATATATATACTTTTAACTATCCAAAATTTACTGATTTGAACTTATAAAAAGTTTGTTATGATCAGAGGGTCTTACCCTAACCCATTTGTTTAGCCCTCCTCCAGATCTTTTATTTAATATATAATCTAAGTCTCATGTTCGTTTTAAGTTCCAATTATACTCCTAAGTACCCTAACCATCTTAAAACATTAATTTAAACCCGACTGATTTCAAAACTGCTTTGACCTCCGACTGTTGTAACATGTTTTTAACCCACTTTTCGACCTCCAATTTAGATCTTGTTTCTTTAATTTGAAAGCCAACTCAATTACCTTTACAGGGACATAAGATTCGAAAATTAAAAGTCTTTATAACTCTATATGTGACCAAAACAATGGACCAAAAATTCTGCTCAGTTTTTAAAAACGAATTTAAACATGATTAAACCCTTTAATCATCATTAAACCTCATAATAACCTAATTAGTTGAATATCAAGAACCCTAATATTATTAATTACAGAAATCATCATTCCTAGTATGAATACCTAATCAAAAATCAAAAATCCTAAACCCGAATCCACCATACTAGGTTAGATACGTAAATTTAACGTTAATCGAGCTAGTTTAATTACATACCTTTAAACCTTATGCAATATTTCGGTTTTGATCTTCCCCCATGGATGTTTCAACTGATATTAGGTATATTTTAGGGTTATGGGTCGGTTTCTTATGGGTCTAGGGGTGTTTATATAGGCTTTGGTAACCTCCTTAACAAGTTTGAGCCCAAAAGGGACTCTACTTGGGCCTTTCCTACCCGTTTCCTTCCTTTAGTCAGCTATAACAGCCCATCCACGACCCACCCCCTTAAATTTGGGTTATTTAAACTCTCCCCCTTCTATTTTATGTTTACCTATACTTCCATACACTTCCGGGTCGAAACCGGACACCCTTTCGCTAATTTTTCGACTTTCTGCGTAATTTTTGATCTTAACTTTATTTCAAAACTTTCCTAAAATAGAAAACTCCTATAATACATAGAATATAGATACTATATATCTAATGTACATATATCACGTATGATACATACACAAAATCCTACGAAAACGATAATTCAACTTTCACGAAATTTTCGCTTGATCTCATTTCATTTCACTTCATTTCATTTCATTTCACTTCATTTCATTTCATTTCACTTCATTTCATTTCATTTCACTTCATTTCATTTCATTTCACTTCATAGTCACGATAATGTGAGCTTATGATTCATGAAATAACCATTCATCGATTTACTTAAGGGCACTTCGTACTCATAAACGATGTTCAAACCATCCTCATTCACACCAAATAAACACGTAAACACATAAAACACATAGTCACACATAACACCCTAAAAATACGACTAAGTGACGAACCTCAAAACCACGGTTGTCACATTACTCCCTCCTAATAGAAATCTCGTCCCGAGATTTACTCCTTAGGATCAAACAAATCAACAAATCACATGAGGATACTTGTTTTAATTGAACTCCTCTCATTTCCACGTGAACTTTAGTTCATGACTAAGTTTACTAGATATATTAACCAATAATATTTAAATTCATTCCCAAACTCTTGACTTCACAGCCCATAAATCTCACAAATGACTCTTTGACAAATCGAAGACTCTTATTAACACTAATCCCGAATAACCGTACATGCAAATATGCATTCACAAACCACATTTCCCAAATCTTAATACATGAAATATATCATGTACACCACCCAATTCCCCAGGTAATTCTATACCCATAAGCTATTGGTCCAATCTTTCCAAAGATCATAAATGGACATACAAAACTCGACATCAACTTTTCTCTTTTACCAAAACATGGCGCCCGTTACTATGGGTGAAACTTCCTACATAACTTTGTCACTAAACTGTAGTGGTTTCCTCCTTTTTAACATATCATCTCTTGTTTCTCTCGTCCTTTCCATAAACACCATTATTATATTAGCAACCTCTTTCACCAATTCTAGTCCGCAATGGAGAAACTCACCCTATCCTTCCATATAGTGCCTCAAATGGCATTCATCGACTTCTAGTATGATAACTATCATTATATGAAAACTCAAACATTGCTAACAAGTTTCCCACCTCCCTCTAAATCAGTCACCCAAGCTCTCAACACGACTCATATACTTGTAGCAATTTCTCACTTCGACCATCCATTTTCAGTTAGGCGGATACACTCATGTCCAATCATGTTCATCAACTCCCTTTAGTCCATACCACAAACTACTTAAAAATTCCAATTTCCTTACACAAGTGACCTATGAAGATATTTCACATATTGATTAGTTTATCACAATGAGGCTCTTCCAATCCAAATCAACTTATGATCTATACACATCACCACAAGGACGGTTATCTCAGTTAGTCTATCAACTGCCATCCGGACCCATGCTACAACTACTTCCATAAAATTTGGATAGATCATTAGTAGCACCTATACACTTCTTTCTTACTTTTCTCCATGAAAGATTTTTTTCCCTGATACTCAACACTTCCTTTATACCTACACAATGTCTTACCTTTAAGGTTATAGTGCTCCTCATCTTGTCTCAGTTAGACCAAGCCCTTCGTCTCTCATGACACATCACATCTATAACTCCTCAACCATTCGATTATCGATACTAAGCCTTCCAATCAAACAGTATAGGTCAGTACCATTTCCTTTCCACACTACAACAATGTTAGCATGCTTAGTGCCTTAGTCTACCCATTCGGCTATACCAAAGTTTTACCTTTGGTTCCTATCTCGACCTATTTCATTCATGATTCGGATCTATCCACACTTCCTTCTTCTTCCTCAGCTCATGACATACATCACGATGTTATGCTTCCCGTCTTTCAAGTCATCTATACCTCAAATATTTTCCAAGTAGCTTCACTTGTTTTTCCTCACGATCAGTTCTCCTACTCCCTCCTAATAGGGACAGACTAGAGTTTTATGTTATCCCATGCGGATCACACTCTCATCTTATACCCATATTAGTTTCTATTTGTCTAAACTAAGCCATATTTTAAATTCTTATTCAAATCTCATACTTCTATTTTGATCTTGCACCCAACATGAGGTAGTTTCAATCATCATCTTCTAGGAATACTTGGTTCTCTCCTTCCATGGTTCTCCCTAATTCCTACACTATCCCGTCCAACAGAAATTCTATACTTCATTCATCAAATCTATGGAAATCGCTAGTGCATTGGATAATGCATAACTGTCTCTTCCATAGATCTTTCATAACACCTTCACAAAACCGACTCTCTAATCACTTCTCCATGAACTTATTCAACTCAGCTTCACTAGTTATCCCTCGATATTGATTTCCACAAAAATTCTATCCGCGTAGTCACTCGACTCCCCTTGTTACCTCCACGAGTTCTTAATCTCCCATGTTATGTATTCAATTCATCACGATCCACTAGTTCAGCTCTTTGTAACTTTACTCCGGTACTCGATCTGTCCTTCTTCGTCACGAACCATACGGAGATTCCCATCATAGTGCTTGTCACCTTTCTAGTCCTTGTAACTTCTGTGACTCCTTAGAAATCTCTTGCTTCCTTCTAGCATCCATCACGTAGTCCTTTCAGCTCCTTGATTCACGATATAGCTCTTCACGCACTCCTTCTCGTCTCTATGATGTTACCTAGGAACTCCACACTACCTAATAGCCTCTAACTTCAACTCATCTACCACAATATTTCTAAAGGTACTTCAACCCTCAATGGCTCACTCTTCCTTACTTGTTGTAATCACCATTAATCAGCCTCCTACCAATCATTCGTTCACATCCATGTTTTCCTTCACGCGTCTACTACTACCCCGCCTCCATAACTATACCAATTCCCTTGCGTGTTATTTGCCCAATCTTTGCATTAGTAGAAAATTTCTACTGTACCCTCACATCCGCTGGTACTTTCATCAATCTCCTAATGGTACTTCAACCAACTTCTCGTAGCATGACATCTCGTTCCCACGACCAGTCAACTAACTTTACTTACTCCCTTATTCTCGTAACCAATCTAAGTTTCAAAACTCCACAAATCTTAATCATTCCTTCAACACAACCTTTAAACCAAAACACATCTTTGCATTCTAATATCTAACCATAAGTAATACTACGCAACTCTATCCTCTCATCCTAACGTTTCCACAACCGCGTAACTAAATCAACCATGACGTGTATCAAAATAATTCCAATGATCGCGTCCCATAATAAATATAGGGTAAACCGAAAGATCATCTATAATGAACCCTAGCCAAAATAACTGAAAACGAAACAATGTAATCCAAATGATTCAATGGATTGTGCCAACAACAAATAATTTGACTCGTCACGGTTAGTATTACCAAATTTCGATACCTCAGAAAATTTTAAACTTTCACCCCATTTAGTTACTCCTCATATGAACCAAACTTCAGTACTACTAAAATCAATCATACTCGTTTTGAACAATAAACTCATCTTTTATCTTCATTATTTTATCAAAGATATCAACTAGTTAGTATACTACAATCTTATTCTAACCATTATCTTGTTTAACGGTATTAAACTTATTTGACTTGTTATTATGAAACCAATACATGTTTATAAAATACGGTGTTTTATTTTATTTTATTTTATATTATTATTATTATTATTTTATAAAATCCATTTAGGCTGGTTATAACTAAACTACTACATGTTTACAAGGTGTGGTGTTATTATTATCATTACTATAATAAAATCTCCTTTTTTACTCTTTCCGTCTAGTTAAATACTTCTAAAATTTTAACTCTACATGAGAAAAATTTTGTAAAATTTCTTTTCCCTTTTAAAATGTATTATCACATGTTATATAGAAAACTAATCCAATTATTCTCAAGACAAATTATTTTTATAGCTTACTACCACAAACTTAAAAAAAATATGTAAGTCACGATATCATACCATACACTTACAAATTATTTTCAAAACCGTTTTCCTATAATTAGCCACACTTATTTGTAAGAAAGCTTAGTAGTTCTCATTAATTAAAATACCTACCCGAATGTAGACACACATCAAAAGACTCAAAACGTCGTTGGAACTCCATCAAACTCCAGCACCATAAAACACGAGCAAACACAAGGTACGTTCAAGTTATAATATCTACTGAACGACCATATATCATAACTTAACACATACTAGTATATATACATCCGAATATATATACCTATTAAATCACCCAAAACATACTCGTTACCATACATGTCAGATCAATCAATCGCGTCATACACTCGTTTTTCCATACGAGTAATCACCATCTTACCACAAGGCATAAAACCTGTGACAATCCGTCAATTTATGGTTGATATTTTATTCTTGAATATTATTTAAAAACATTATTTTAATGTTACAATATGAACTCACATATTTTTGGGAAGAAATTTGGATTTACGTCTTGAAGTAGCACCGACTACGTCTAAACCGGAGGATTCAACGTTACGTGCTTACGTTTACATACATCGTCCTTGGTGACAGTCCGACATTTCCGAAAATAAATTTATCAGCGAATATTATTTTGGAGTTTTAAATTTGTGTTAGTTCATAAACTCACAAATTTACGAGAAAAGATTAGGACTTACGATTTTATTTTAACGTCCTTTACGACTAAACCGGAAACCTTAGGATTACGTATTTACGTTTTCGAACTCCGTTTTTGATGAGACAATTTTTATTGGATTCGTTTTGTGCCGTTGATTCATAATTTATAAAAATGTTTTTCGTAAAACGACCCGAGGGCACGCAAATCGAGGAAACTAGAATCGAGGTGATAGTTGTAATAAATTTAGTCAACTCGCCTTTAGGAAAAAGTAAGCAACTAAAAATATAGTGGTAAGCACGACGATTTAGGAAAACCGTGTGTAAATGACCCTAAGTGGGTATCGTTCTCCAAGGAGGTATATGTGTGTGAAAAACTTGCCAAATGTTTGTAATTAATGATTGGTTTAGAAGGGGATTAGAAGAGAAAATGACGAAGTCGAAAAAAACAGAAAAATAAGCAAAAACACTATTAGAAAGTTAAGACGTAGAACCTAAAAAATCACCAAAAATAAAATAAATTCTAAAAATTACCAAAAATTCACCAAAAATCAAAAATAATAAACTAAGAGTTTACCAATTATCAAAACTTTTTCAAACCTTTTAAATAATTAAATATTCAATTTTTAAATGCTAATTAAAGCCCTAAAAATCAAATAAATTATCAAAAAGCCCAAATAAAGATTTTTCAATTGATAACCCTCTAAAATGACCTAAAAAGATTAAAAACTATTTTTAGAAATTTTAAAATTAATAAAAACTATTTAAAATGAATTAAAAACTATTAAAACTTCAAATAATTATAAAAATTAATCTATAAGTGATAAAATTATTCTAAAAGTTGCTAAATTCATATTTTAATGTAATTAACCTAAGAAAAATGTAAAAAGTTGGAAAAAGTGAAATTTTAAAAATAATAATAAAATAATAATAAAATAATATTAAAAATCCAAAAATTATAAAAAATTCTAAAAACTTGCAAACTAGTTTATAATAATCAGAAAATGAAAGTGAAATTACCAAAATACCCCTAATGGGCCAAATCCAAATACAGTCCACACAAATGGGCTTTTGGGCCCAAGAAGTCAAACGCTGACAGGTTGAAATCAAACGCTGATAAGAACAAAGTAGGCGCTGACAGACTTAAAGAAGTGTGAGAACTTGTTTTTCACCCTGCTGGTCAAGGTTTGAGTGCAAACCTTGTGAATTAAAGCTTACCAGTTGGGTAAACTTGATGTATTTTGGCACAAATAAGCCAATAAGCCAGTGAGCTTATAAGCTATGAGCAAAGCAATCCAAATAGCCAAATACCAAACACAAGCTACAAACAAATAAGAACCAAGCAGCAATACAACAATCCTAATGCTAAAAAAAATCACAATGCAACAAGAATCAAACACTGAATCAAAGAAATCAACAAGATCAAAGCACTAGAAGTTACTGATGAACATGAACATATGCAGAAACAAGTTTGCTGATATACTTGACACTTGATCCAATTTCAAGCCTCAAATCCTTCTACCCTGGTGTGATTAGCTATGATTTAGCACTTGTTACCCTTAACCTATGCTTAGATCTAGGTGTCCTCAAAATCCTAGCCAATTTTACCAAGTTATGAAGATTTTAGAGCCAATCTATGAATCAATGCGTTTAAGCCCACAAAACCTGCAAACAGATGCACAAATACTCCCAAATAGCAGATACCAATACTTGCATACAACACACAAGCACTTAACAAACGCTGACAAGTTTAAATCAAACACTGACAGGAACAAATCAGACGTTGACAGACTTATGCAGTAATCCCAAACAACCCTTAATCAAGCACTTATCATACAAACTTCTGATTTTAACTAACAACCTACTGATTTTAATGATCAAAAACACTTAAACAATAGCAAATAACACAATCAAACTCAAAAATCACCAACACAAACACCAATACTCAAAATCAAAGCACCAAATCAAAAACAGTCATAAACATGAAATTTTTAGGGGAATCTTAACAAGGGATTATACCTGCCTTCCACAACATCCTAGGAAGGCCAGCAATGCTCCTTGGACCTTGTTCAACAACTAGAACAAGACCAAGGTACTTCAATGAAGATGATGCAAACTGCCTTGGTTGATGGTTCAAAGTAGAACCTCAAGGACTTTATATCTTCAACACAAACAGCAAACAACTCAACTAAGGGCTCTAATCCCTTCACAAGCTTGGTGTCAACAAGCTTGTAAGAGTTTGAGCTAATGGTCAAGGGTTAGTACACAAAATAACCAAAACAGAACCTAGGATTTCAAGGTTTTTCAAACCTTAAAAACCTTATGAAACAAGACGTGCCTTAACCACAAGATTAAGGTAGGCCTTCACAATCAAATGGAACTCAGAATTAGGCTACTCAAACACCAAACTTTTAACTAAATCAAAAAGAGATTTCAAATTTTAAGAAATTCAAATTTTATTTAACTTAAAAAGGAATTACAAAGATTGATAGCCTAAAACTAGAACCAAAGCTCTCTCACATGTTGAGGAGTCTTTTTATAGGCAAATGCCAAGGTTACACTGTTCACAAACCCTAGAAGTGAAATTCCCTATTTGTCCTTGAAGTCTTCTAGACGTTTTGATGGAATGTGCTGTCCAAATTGATCAAGGACGTTCATTTTAGCTTTAGGATGAAGCTAAGGTTCTTGGTTGTTGATTTTGCCACATAGGATGACTTGGAGAGGAGGGTGTGATGTGATAGGTGGACGGGTGAATGGGTGGGACCCCTTTTGTGAGTGGAGTGAGGGTATTTGGTGTGGGATAGGTTTCTGGGCATGTGAATCAAGCATGTGTCTGGGTAATTTGTTTTTACCCTTTGTTTTAAGTGAAGTGGTAACTGGGTTTTTGGGGTGAATAGAAAGCCTTTTGATCAGATATTAGGGGAAGTGAAAGTTGTTTGGCGCATTATTACGTTTGAATGTTTCAAATACACAACTTTAGCCCTTCCTCTTCATTTCTTTTGTCACTTGGATATAAACTTCTATCAGCGCCCATTTCCTTTGTATCAACGTTTCACAACTTGGCATTTTTGGCACAAAACTTTATAAAAAGTGTTTCAAGGGTTATATTTGACATTTTTGAATATTGCAAGGGCTGATTTTGGACAATGTTGATCTTCAAAGGTCTTCAATGTATCTTAATCTTCATGAGGGACCATTAATGGCAGTTTGGATTTGTTGAGGGACTAATCTTGCCATTTCTTCAAAGTTGAAGGACCTTTTGTGTAATTTTGACAAACTTAAGGGACCAAACTTGTAATTATGAATATACAAGGGTTTTAAGTGTCATTTCTTCAATAAATGAGGATCAATCTTGTTTGTCTTCAAGTCTTCAAGGTATTTTGTTGAGAATTCCATGATTAGGGCCCGGTTCTTTGTACGGCTTCGTTTCTCGTGTCCGTTTTTCCTTGTATCTTGTGATCTTTTGTCTTTTTCACGATATCCATACCTAAAATACACAAGTAAACAAACACAAGCATATATATGGTATTTTATGACATTTTTATGCATTTAAAGCCCAAAAAGAACGATGAGATCATGTATAAATGCCATCTCATCACTCCCCCATACTAAGCCATTGCCGTGCCCTCACGCAATGCTAGAATAAAGTATCTAAGCATCACCAAAGTTCAAATTTATTAACCTTTATTAAAGAGTAAAAGACTTGCAACATACTACGATGATGTGTAAAGACATAATGTATGATTTTCATCACGAAAAGTGACTTTTAGGGTCAAAGAATAGAAACAAGATAATGTCCCTTAGGGTAAACTTCGTCATCCTTGATTGTCATACATTCCATGCTAAGTGCAAAAACAAGATCATTGTTGGTACAAGTCACAATGCTAACACTACTCATACGTCCAAATTGTGTAATACTTTTTCTCCCCGCAATCCTAGTTATTATAAAAGGAAATGGGTTACTAGCATTTTTTATCTATTTGTCATGGATCACAAGTGATTCATTTTGACTTATTTGTGTAGTCATTAGTCCGAAAGCAAAGTAGTACGATTTGATCAATAGTTAGCCGAAGGACAAAATCTTTTAAAACGGCTTCTCGTGTATCTCCTTAAGTTCATATCTTGGCATAACTCGTTTCACGATTTGAGACCTTTCTCGGACCGATATTTGGCATGTACTTCGTACTTCAAATCTTGGGAAGACGTTCTTGAAATTATGGTCTTCTCTTCATATATTTGGAATTTCTTCACTTGATGTTTTTGAGAGATTCTTCATATAGGACCACGACTTCATCATTTTTCTTCAATCTTTACTTTGGATTTTGATATACAACGATCCGCCTCCTTTTCGGACTTGGATATATTTATCCTCATACCTTGTTAGGGTCTTTTTGGATAGACTTTCTCCATTCTTTAGGGGAGTAATTGCTTCTCGTCGTGTGTCTCGATCCTTCATATTGATTTAGGAATAATGATACTTCACATCATCTTTGGATCTTTAGCAAAAATAGAGCTCCTCATGCCTTGTTAGGGCCTTTTTGGATAATCGCCAATCTTCGCGTCCCGCTTCAATAAGTTATGCCTTGGCTATGAACTCTATTCAACCCCGAGCAACTTTTAAACGATCTTGCGCTAGAGGCTAAGTAACCTTTCAAATTGTACGACCTTACTTATTGCAATTATGATTTATTCCTAATGCATTGATCTTATGGGAAGAAAAAGCCACAATTAAAAACATATGAGTTTTTGAAAGAACATTTTCATGTTCTACGTTTAGCATGATCACTTGTCTAACTCTATCATTTCTCGTTCTTCACTATATAAAGACCTCTAATTAAAGAGACTCATGAATACTTAGCCATGCAAGTCAAAATTAAGCCAAATTTGGATTAGCTTTCATTAAGACTATATCAAATCAAAGTTTTGGGTTTTCAAGCCACCTATAGGATCTTGCACTTTCTTGGACTTTTTCAAGTTTAGAGAATGCGTTTTAAAGTCCCCTTAATAAGTGACTTTCTAGAATCAATTATAGGAACTTGCGAAAAGTTCTTGTTCTTAACCCGTATGAATTAAGACTTTCGCGTTTTAAAGCTCCCTATATAAAAGTCTAGCAAAACTTGAATTGAGCGGGTTAAGGAATGTAAATGGCTCCAAATGCCCATCAAGTCAAAAATTAACTCTTATTCTACCCATCGGAAAATATACATTCGTGTCTTAAAAACACTTATGAAAACTAGGAAAAATTTTAAAATTTGGCCATTTTTAGCCTTATTAGCAAAACAAAACATTGAAAATTGGAAAGTGTGAGGGCGTAGCAAAGCAAGTACCTATTCACCCCCCCATACTAAAAATAAACATTGTCCTCAATGTTTCGAGTCTAAAGGTGGAGCACCCCCATACTAGAGACGAAGAGTCGAATGCTTAGGATCTAGCATGGAAAGGGTGATCAACAATATATCTAAAGCCGTTTATTAAGTATGCTAGAAGATAATTGTTAGAACAATAAAGGATATGTCATGGAATCGTGAAAAACTTCTTCAAACGAACGATGGAGGCTCACGTAAACGAACACGAGAGTCTTCAATCGTAGATGATGATGATGATCTAGATAACACAATCACAAACAACCACGAGACAACGAGTTGAAAGGGTACAAATCCCCTTATTAGTGAATAGTGAGCATAAAAGATAAGCATGGGATCTCCCCCACGAGGCACCTCGTTTTTGATTACCGAGTCATGAGCTCGACTCGATCCCCTCAAAATGTGAACATTTAGGGAAAATCATGGTATGGTCAATTTTTGGCGGGGCTTACATGATAAACAAGGCCCAACAAGCAACCGGTAAAAAGGACTAAGTCCTTAGATGATGCAAAATACCGGGGTCGAAGATGGCGTTCTCGTTTTCATTGGAAAAACAAATTAACGCCACTTCAACATGTGCCATAAACTCAAAGAGTTTGAAGAAAATAGATGAGAAGTAGAAGGGTGAGATAATTGGTAAGACAAAATTTTGAGCTACTCGAGGTAGACTCGCACCAAGCAAATAGAAAGATTTTCCATTTATTGCATCGGTGGAAGACCGAGATTTCCCTTTACATGAAATTCCGGGATCGAATATCTCGTCCTCGGTGGACAAGGATGAGGGAACATAAGGGGCTTCCCCCATACTAATACCACACAAAGCATCGTCAAAAGGAGTAGACGAGCTTGTAGCACTCAAAACACGTGGTGATGACGGAGTTAGATTTGTAGAAAAATCAATTAAATCACATTTAAAATCATTTCCTTTTTTATCTTTTGAACTCTCCTTATGAAAACCCTTTTTGATTATGTCGAAAATATTTGGTGTTTCTAAGACGATGTTAGTCACACTAAAAATTCTCACATTTGTAAATCGTTTTGGTTTTGGTGGTGGCAAGTTCTCAAAACGTTTATCGACGAAGAAAACCTCCCCATCGGGGTCTACATATTCATCATCCGAAAGATCTTCCGTAGAAACCGGTAACTTATCAACACTTTTCAAGAATGAATGTTCGAGGTGAGGCGAAGGATTTTTTGATTCAAGTATTGATGGTTTCTTCTTTGTAGGCTTTACACTCATAACCTCCACCGGCGGAGGAAATGGTAAATTGCTTTTGGCGACATTTCCTAAAACTCTTGGTGAAAATTCTTTGCAAACGACATTGGTTGAATCACCATGGTTTAAAGTTGCAATAGAATAGACATGAGAAAGATTGGAGTTTTGTGTTGCATTGATGACAAGTTCTTCTTCATTGAAACGAAGGGTGATTTTTCGAGCATGAACATCGATAAGTGCTCTAGATGTATCCAAAAATGAACGACCCAAAATGAGAGGAACTTTTCGATCGATAGGAATGTCTACAACGATAAAGTCAACGGGATAGTAAAACTTTCCGACTTTAACGAAAACGTCCTCGGCTACTCCACATGCTAAAATCGTAGAATGATCGGCCATCTCGATAGACATGTTCGAAGGAGTAAGAGCCGGAAGCGAAAGCGATTTGAAAATCTCTAGAGGCATTAAATTAATACTAGCACCAAGATCGGCCAAGGCGTAGCATTCCTCCATATCTTGTATTGCACACGGAATCAAAAATTTACCGGGATCACCGACTTTTTGTGGTATGTGGCTAAGAAAAACCGATGAACAACTAGACGATTGTTGTAACTTCTCTTTGTTGTTAAGCATACTTTTGAAGTTTCCGGCAAATCGAGGCATCATGATAAGAGCGTCGGCAAAACTTATGTTGAAATGTAGATCACGAAACATTTTCATAAATAGCTCAAATTGATAATTGTTCCGTTCTTGTGCTTTTTCTTTGTTACGTCTCGAAGGGTAGGGTAAAGGTGGTGTGGGTTGGTCATTAGGCAACGGCCTTGGAAACTCGGGTTCCACAATTGGTATTGGTTCAACCGTAGGTGTGGTATGAGCGGTACTTCGTGGGATTGTAATGTGCTCCTTTTCGACCATCACCTCGGGTTCTTTCTCGATTTCCTTCTCCTTAGAAGTACTTGTACGAGAGATTGGTTCCTTGAAAGTTTTACCACTTCGTGTAGCAACAACCTTCAATTCTCCCCTCGGGTTGTTAATGGTATCACTAGGAAGACCACCCGAAGAAGAGGGCTTACACATGATTGCTTCAAACATTTTAGCCATTCGGTCCTCAAATTTTGATTGCCTAGCATCCGCTTTTAATAACTCTTGCTTAATCTCATGTTGTCCTAATTCCATCTTTTGTTGGTTTTGTTGAAGACGTTGGACATTTCCTTCCATTTTGTTTGCATGAGTTTTAAGTTCATTAGCAAGTTCATTTTTAAGCTCGTTTTTCAACTCGGATCTTAAGCTAATCATCTCACGTTGCATGTTATCAAATTTAGCATCATTTGCTTTTGCATAATCCAAAAATTCTCCTTGCAAATTTTTCGTGTGAGCATTTTGAAAACCTTGTGTAGTGTTTTGAAAATCACGGTTTTGACTTTGGTTAGAGATTTGTCCATTCCCACTTTGATAATTCCCTTTGTTGTAGTTACGTGCGTTGCTTTGGTAATTACCTTGGTTGTTGTTTCGATAATTGTTAACATTTTGGTTTGGTGGAGCTTGATTTTGGCGGGAACCTTGACCGTTTTGGTTGTAAGTTCCCGTTGCTACATAAGCACTCGAAGTGTTACCATCCGCGGTAATGCACTCGGAAAGATCATGAGCTCCCCCACAAGATAAACAACTCTTAGCAACCGCTTTAACCGAAGCGGAATTAGAAGCTTCTTGAGCCTTCCAATGGGACATTAGATTAGCAAATCTATCAAAAAACCGATTTTCCTCATTAGCTTCATCATGTAAGGCGTTAATGCTACGAGACGATTGTGACGAAGATGACGAACCCATATTGGCAACACTCGGTGTGTTACGAGGGTTATAAACCTTAGATCTATTTTCAATGATTTGTAAAGCCTCATTTGTCGTCTTGCACAAAAAATTACCACCCGCGGCGGCATTCAAATAATCTCGTTCATGATCATTAAGCCCATTATAAAAAGTATCCACTTGATGCAATTCCGTAAAATCATGGTGTGGACATTCATGTAACATTTCTTTAAAGCGTTCCCATGCCATTGAAAAACTTTCATTATTTCTTTGCACAAATCGTGAAATCTCATTTTTTAAGTGTGTTGTTTTAGATGGTGGAAAAAACTTGTTCACAAACTTAGAAACGAGATCGGCCCATGTCAAAATCGAATTTGGCGGTTCTTTCTCGAGCCAAATTTTTGCGGGTCCATCCAACGAGTATGGAAACAACATCATCTTAATGGCGTCATGTGGAACATCCTTAAATTTGCTAGTGGCGGTGAGACGGTTGAAATTCCTAATGTGGTAATGCGGGTTGTCTTTCTCGTGACCTCTAAACTTATTTGCTTGCAACATCGACATTAAACCCGTCTTAATCTCGAAATTCTCCGCAAGGATGGCGGGAATCACAATAGCCTCTCCAAAACCCTCGGTGGGTGCTTGTAGCAACTCCATCATAGTACGATTAGCCATGACGACTTCTTGTTCTACAATAGGTTCAACAATTGGAGGTTCTTCAACAATCAACGTCTCTTGATTGGCTTGCTTTTGAAGTCGTTTACGAGCTCGTTTTGCTTGATTACGAGTGATCATAAACTTCACGAAGAATGGGAGGTGAGCAAAGAAGATTCTTTTGGGTGTTTTGTGAATTTTCAATTTTTTTGTGTTTTTGATGATATTTAATTTTTTTTGGATTTTGGTGTATCTTCGTAGACAACAATCTACAAAATCTCTCCTCGAATCAAATTCTTGATTAAAGAAGCCTCAAAGGAATGAAAACGATCACGTGGAGTGAACGTCTTCTAATGACTTTAGAACTTTGGTGAAAACCAAATTGTTCAAGAGGGTTTAATCACAAAGAAAACCAAGCAAGTATAGTATACGTAATAATACTTTGGGCGGAAAAACCCTCGATTAGCCTTCAATCTCAAAATACTCACAAGCAAGCGGGGAAACGAGACGGCGCGAAGCACTTAAGAGCCTTTTTCCTTAGGGTATATTTTATAATACCCGCCTTATACCCACCTTATAGTTTGTATTTTTCAAAATCGAGCTTCACGAAAGTATTTATCTATTTTTGCCTTTTTCTTTTTGTTTGAGATTCAAATACAATAATTAGGAGATCAAATCCCAATTAAGTTTGTGTTTTCACACTTTTGGAGATATTGTAAATTTATTGTGATACTTAATACAATATAGTAATAATATTCACAAAGAAAACCGAAAACCGATAATACGTGTTAAGGGAGTTCCACTTAACACAAATACTTATTATGGATAATATCAAAAACAAAAGCTTCCAAATGCACAACACACCTCCCCGGCAGCGGCGCCAAAGTGATAGTTGTAATAAATTTAGTCAACTCGCCTTTAGGAAAAAGTAAGCAACTAAAAATATAGTGGTAAGCACGACGATTTAGGAAAACCGTGTGTAAATGACCCTAAGTGGGTATCGTTCTCCAAGGAGGTATATGTGTGTGAAAAACTTGCCAAATGTTTGTAATTAATGATTGGTTTAGAAGGGGATTAGAAGAGAAAATGACGAAGTCGAAAAAAATAGAAAAATAAGCAAAAACACTATTAGAAAGTTAAGACGTAGAACCTAAAAAATCACCAAAAATAAAATAAATTCTAAAAATTACCAAAAATTCACCAAAAATCAAAAATAATAAACTAAGAGTTTACCAATTATCAAAACGTTTTCAAACCTTTTAAATAATTAAATATTCAATTTTTAAATGCTAATTAAAGCCCTAAAAATCAAATAAATTATCAAAAAGCCCAAATAAAGATTTTTCAATTGATAACCCTCTAAAATGACCTAAAAAGATTAAAAACTATTTTTAGAAATTTTAAAATTAATAAAAACTATTTAAAATGAATTAAAAACTATTAAAACTTCAAATAATTATAAAAATTAATCTATAAGTGATAAAATTATTCTAAAAGTTGCTAAATTCCTATTTTAATGTAATTAACCTAATAAAAATGTAAAAAGTTGGAAAATGTGAAATTTTAAAAATAATAATAAAATAATAATAAAATAATATTAAAAATCCAAAAATTATAAAAAATTCTAAAAACTTGCAAACTAGTTTATAATAATCAGAAAATGAAAGTGAAATTACCAAAATACCCCTAATGGGCCAAATCCAAATACAGTCCACACAAATGGGCTTTTGGGCCCAAGAAGTCAAACGCTGGCAGGTTGAAATCAAACGCTGATAAGAACAAAGTAGGCGCTGACAGACTTAAAGAAGTGTGAGAACTTGTTTTTCACCCTGCTGGTCAAGGTTTGAGTGCAAACCTTGTGAATTAAAGCTTACCAGTTGGGTAAACTTGATGTATTTTGGCACAAATAAGCCAATAAGCTAGTGAGCTTATAAGCTATGAGCAAAGCAATCCAAATAGCCAAATACCAAACACAAGCTACAAACAAATAAGAACCAAGCAGCAATACAACAATCCTAATGCTAAAAAAAATCACAATGCAACAAGAATCAAACACTAAATCAAAGAAATCAACAAGATCAAAGCACTAGAAGTTACTGATGAACATGAACATATGCAGAAACAAGTTTGCTGATATACTTGACACTTGATCCAATTTCAAGCCTCAAATCCTTCTACCCTGGTGTGATTAGCTATGATTTAGCACTTGTTACCCTTAACCTATGCTTAGATCTAGGTGTCCTAAAAATCCTAGCCAATTTTACCAAGTTATGAAGATTTTAGAGCCACTCTATGAATCAATGCGTTTAAGCCCACAAAACCTGCAAACAGATGCACAAATACTCCCAAATAGCAGATACCAATACTTGCATACAACACACAAGCACTTAACAAACGCTGACAAGTTTAAATCAAACGCTGACAGGAACAAATCAGACGTTGACAGACTTATGCAGTAATCCCAAACAACCCTTAATCAAGCACTTATCATACAAACTTCTGATTTTAACTAACAACCTACTGATTTTAATGATCAAAAACACTTAAACAATAGCAAATAACACAATCAAACTCAAAAATCACCAACACAAACACCAATACTCAAAATCAAAGCACCAAATCAAAAACAGTCATAAACATGAAATTTTTAGGGGAATCTTAACAAGGGATTATACCTGCCTTCCACAACATCCTAGGAAGGCCAGCAATGCTCCTTGGACCTTGTTCAACAACTAGAACAAGACCAAGGTACTTCAATGAAGATGATGCAAACTGCCTTGGTTGATGGTTCAAAGTAGAATCTCAAGGACTTTATATCTTCAACACAAACAGCAAACAACTCAACCAAGGGCTCTAATCCCTTCACAAGCTTGGTGTCAACAAGCTTGTAAGAGCTTATAGCTAATGGTCAAGGGTTAGTACACAAATAACCAAAACAGAACCTAGGATTTCAAGGTTTTTCAAACCTTAAAAACCTTATGAAACAAGACGTGCCTTAACCACAAGATTAAGGTTGGCCTTCACAATCAAATGGAACTCAGAATTAGGCTACTCAAACACCAAACTTTTAACTAAATCAAAAAGAGATTTCAAATTTTAAGAAATTCAAATTTTATTTAACTTAAAAAGGAATTACAAAGATTGATAGCCTAAAACTGGAACCAAAGCTCTCTCACATGTTGAGGAGTCTTTTTATAGGCAAATGCCAAGGTTACACTGTTCACAAACCCTAGAAGTGAAATTCCCTATTTGTCCTTGAAGTCTTCTAGACGTTTTGATGGAATGTGTTGTCCAAATTGATCAAGGACGTTCATTTTAGCTTTAGGATGAAGCTAAGGTTCTTGGCTGTTGATTTTGCCACATAGGATGACTTGGAGAGGAGGGTGTGATGTGATAGGTGGACGGGTGAATGGGTGGGACCCCTTTTGTGAGTGGAGATGAGGGTATTTGGTGTGGGATAGGTTTCTGGGCATGTGAATCAAGCATGTGTCTGGGTAATTTGTTTTTACCCTTTGTTTTAAGTGAAGTGGTAACTGGGTTTTTGGGGTGAATAGTAAACCTTTTGATCAAATATTAGGGGAAGTGAAAGTTGTTTGGCGCATTATTACGTTTGAATGTTTCAAATACACAACTTTAGCCCTTCCTCTTCATTTCTTTTGTCACTTGGATATAAACTTTTATCAGCGCCCATTTCCTTTGTATCAACGTTTCACAACTTGGCATTTTTGGCACAAAACTTTATAAAAAGTGTTTCAAGGGTTATATTTGACATTTTTGAATATTGCAAGGGCTGATTTTGGACAATGTTGATCTTCAAAGGTCTTCAATGTATCTTAATCTTCATGAGGGACCATTAATGGCAGTTTGGATTTGTCGAGGGACTAATCTTGCCATTTCTTCAAAGTTGAAGGACCTTTTGTGTAATTTTGACAAACTTAAGGGACCAAACTTGTAATTATGAATATACAAGGGTTTTAAGTGTCATTTCTTCAATAAATGAGGATCAATCTTGTTTGTCTTCAAGTCTTCAAGGTATTTTGTTGAGAATTCCATGATTAGGGCCTGGTTCTTTGTACGGCTTCGTTTCTCGTGTCCGTTTTTCCTTGTATCTTGTGATCTTTTGTCTTTTTCACGATATCCATACCTAAAATACACAAGTAAACAAACACAAGCATATATATGGTATTTTATGACATTTTTATGCATTTAAAGCCCGAAAAGAACGATGAGATCATGTATAAATGCCATCTCATCACGAGGAATACCCGTAAATTAGTGGGATGAGACAAGTTTACACTTGCCCCACCCCACTAACATGGGACGGCCAAACCATGGACTCAACACCCTTAGGTGTCAAGCCTTAAAGAAGTAGCAACTAAAAGCTTACACTTGTAAGCTAAGCTTACAAGTTAAGCTACCTTACAACAAAACCACTCCACCATAACCATTTGCATCTATTTACAACATGCAAACTACTAAAAATCCTCTCATTTCTTCCATTAATGCCGTCCCACTCTCACACCATAACACCACTTTTGATCAAAATTTACCATGAAATCCTATGTTATTCTTGCACATGTTGAAGCCCTTTTGAAACCCTATTGATTGGTGGTGATTATAACATCCAAGGAGGAGTTTCTATGGTATCTTGAGGCTGATTTTCTATAAGGTGTCCATGAAGAATGGTGTTCATAAAGATGGTCTTGGTGCATCACAAGTTTCTCCATCAAAATCCATGTTTTGATCACAACCTACATCATCATGGTGGTATAAAGATTGCCCTACTCATCTTCTTGTTATTTTGATTATGTAAACATGTATTTTATTTCCTATTGTATATGTATATGATGATAAAAATGTTATGTGGGGATTTGGTGTTGATAAACATGATTAAAAAGATGAAAAACTATAAGAAACAAGGCTAAAATCTTGTCTAAATTTGATGGCTGTATAAAACAGTAAAGAACCATATGGTAAACTGATAAAATGATGAAGTAGAATCCATTTACAGTAAGCTATACGTCTTGTACACATGTGAGATTTGGCCATGCAATGGAATCATTGTAATGAGTGAGATATGATCAAAACAAGTATAAGGTACAAATCTGAGTTCACTGTCTTGGACGATTTTTAGAAAATATTTAGAAGATGATTCAACAGTAGCTATAGAAGATTTAAATGTAGCACATATCATTTAGTTTATGTGATAAAAATTTGAGCTTCTATCTCCATACAGAACTCAAGATATGGCAGTTTTGGTGAAAGTGAAGATAAAAATCAGATTTTGGAAAATAAAGTATAATACTATTATATAAGCACTCAAAATTATATTGTATAAAATGTAAAGTTAAAACCCACTAACTCTTGAATTTTATTTATATAAATATGTACAATGATAAATAAGTGGACATTTTATAAAAATGGTAACTTGTTATGTTTTATAAGTTATAAAAACTATAAACATAATTTTTACGACTTTTTCGGCTAATACCGTAAAATTAACGTTTTTGTTAAATAAAACTTAGATGGTTGGACCCGTCTAATGAAAACTTTATAAAACTTATATACTGATATATAGACATGTATAACAAGTAAAAACCGATAAAACCCGAATTTTAGGACATACGGACATTAACGAACTAAGTAAACATATTGGACTAATAATTGGACTAAATAAGTTAAACTCTTATAAAAAGAACTTATTGGGCTTAACCCATTTGGGCCCAACTTGTAAAATTTAAGTACTGATAATATAAGTACAAAATGGATTAAAATAAGTTAAATAACTTATAATAAGCTTATTGGACTTAAGACACGTAAATGGGTAAAACTAGTAAACTAATATAAAAGTTATTGACATATAACACTAAAATGATTAAATGAGAATATGTAAACCCACTTGATCATCATATATATATAATCATCATATGTATACATACTTGTTATTTTTATAAAGTCATTGGACAAACGTCTAAGACCGAGCATTATTTGTCTAGGTTTCCGTGATTGAAGCACGTACCGTACGTCCAAATTGCCGATAACCCGCCTTCCCACATCAACGTGAGTTCATAGCCTCGCACTCTTTTAAATGTTTTTATGAAATGTTTTATAAACCCGCGAGGGATATAACATGTTAGTTTTTACAAAATAGGACACCATTTGTCCCGATTTCTTGTTTATTGATTTGGACCCGAATGATTGAATGACCCGATTGTATGACCCGATAAATGATTAAAGGACCCGATAGATGAAATTAAATGGATTATTAAAGATAGGTTATGTCACTAAAAGTCCCATTAGCATGAATTGTGAACTACCGAGATTTGGTAGACGATTATGCATTTAATAGTACTATTTGGGGACGATCACCCCAGTTCGTGCCTTGACGGTTGATCCCCGTCGTGCCACATTGATTGGTAAGAGAATTTATGTATGAGAAGATTTCCATAGCGTGACCTTTGTGACGACACGCTACTTTAGATGGGCAAAATTGGTATCGGGTTAGCTACCCGTTGTTGGTTTAGTAAGGTAACAATGTCATGCGGCTTATAATAATCCAAAAACTAACGAAATACTATTAGACGCGCCGAATTACGAAGTATTGCCTGACTAGCAATACGGGGTCATACTATTGATATTATGTTTGTGTTTTGGTTTTCATAACCATATTCATATAACGGTTTCTATTTTCATACAACGTCGTAAGACGTATTGTATGACGTTTTTAACGACAATGATTCATATAATGATTTTTAAGGCGAATGCCTATATTATGATTTTCGATAAGGATTTGTATAAAAATGACTTTGGCTATTTTATGGCCTATTAAAATGATTGTACCAAATGATTTTCAGTAATAATTTTATACTGATATTATATTAATGGTTTATTAAAATCTATGAATTCACTCGGCGTTATCGCTGACCTTTTCTTTTAACATGTTTTATCTCAGGTACTTGAAGGTAATTCTCGGGAAGACGACAAGAATTCATGGCGCACACTTAAACAATATTTTCCATTCAAATATTTTGTTAAAACTTTGTATGAAATGTAATGACTTGGGACCGATGTAACTTTGATATTTATGAATGGAAATGCTTTCTTATTAAACGACGCGATTTTTATGCGTTGTCTATGATGTGAGTAATGTGCTATCCCGTAACACCAACGAGTCTTCCGCTGTATTGAGTTGTATAAATTTGGGGGTGTTACAGTTTGGTATCAGAGCTCTTGTTATAGAGAACGAAAGATTTTTAAAACCAAGGTTTTGAATAAAACTTTTCAAAATCTTTTAACTATAAACATTTTTCTAAAAATGTCTAAAAATCTTTTGACTATAACGGTGCCGAAGAATTTCTGAGTTACCGACAAGGTCAAGACTGAGGAGTGTTATTTTAATATATATATATATAACTTGGATTATATATATATGATGTAATTTTATTACATGATTGTTTGATGATTATTTTAATTTTTATACGAGGTATTTATACGACGTAGATTGTCACAAGAAACCCTAAATCCCCTAGTAAATTAATCAAAGCTATTCTCGTAGGAATTCTAGCTATCCTAGATCTAAACCAAGTTGTGGATCTTTATGATCCCAACAAATGGTTGATATTCGTAGAAATGTAGATATTAGTTGATTGTGATATTGAAAAAGAATTGGCAAGATTAAAACTGATATCGATGTCATGACGATCTTTCTTATAGAGTGGAGTTTGACAAAACGTTACCACCTAGAAAGATGTCATCTGATTCGTTGTCATCCAATTCTTAAATTGAAATCGAAAGGGGGAATGTTGCACTTGAGGCTGTCATTAGAACCATTACCCAAAAGCCTCATGCCACTAATACCTTTCTGAGAAGTCTAATTGAATGTATGAGTCATCTCATACTAGTGACTCATTTGATAATTGTTGTTGTAAGAGATATAGGACTGGAAATTAAGTGTTGATAATATCGAACTTATGTTGCCCTTTAAAGGTGTAAGAATAAGATTGAAAGTATTGGAATATGAGGTAGGATATCGAATTGAGTATAAAATTGGTTGGAACTTGAATAAAGTAAAATTTAACCTGTATGGAATATGAAATTGTCAAGAGGAAGCCGTTAAGTTTTGTAATTGAATTATAAGGTTTAAAATGATTGTAGGTTCGTGTTAAGAGTTGTTCCTAGGCCATTGTCCACTAATGAGGATGCCCAGAGTCCAAGAAATAAATTGAAGAAATCTTCTTCTGAATTAGGACCAATGGATCTTCCGGGACATATGGAACACCTAATGACTCTTGTAGATTAGTATTCATTGTGGTATCTTTTAAAAATAATCCCTAACTTAACTGAGACATCAGTTGGTAGGATGAGTTCTGAGAATTGTATGACATAGTGACACGTATTGTGTTACGTACAATTTTGACTTGTTTGTGATTAATGAAAAAGACTACCTTTGATTGCTAAATCCTACATGTATCGATGTTATCTATCTTTTCTTGCTTCATCCTAATGTTCGCATTAGTGATGCAACCATTGAACAAGTACTCATCTTGAATTGAGTTACGTTGTGGATTATTCTCTTTGTATTCTTGAGTGCCATCGAAGTCATGAACCTCTTGATTAATTGGCTAAGCTCATTTCCTATTATATCGTAGTTAAGTTCTTGGTGAACAACTCTTCATCACTCTTTTGCAGATCACTCATTGTTTTTAAAAGATAAAACAGTATCATTTGAGGAAATTGAATTTTCATCACTATAAGGATTATTCCAAGTGAGAATTATAATTGATTGTTATCGAAATGAAGTTGTTTATGAAACACCTTGGAAAACTTAATTGTTTTCATAAAAAAGAAAATCTTTGTAAATATATTTTTGATTCTTATTTAAGAAGTAAGCATGAAAATGTTTTTATTATAAACATGATGATAAAATTTTGACGAACTGAGTATTGCATCGTTAATCTTGAAATTGTATATAGTTGCGCGCCTACATACAATTTGGAATGGACTATGCAAGGCTGATTAGTAGTCACCATAAAACTGATTAATAAACACTACATTTTCTTTGAAGATCGTGAAAGATTAAATTTTATGAGATCTGCAAGAAGTGAAAAATAGGGACATTGTGTTAGGGACACCTACATATGTGCCTGTAGCATCTATTCTTCTGAGTTGAATTTACTCATCTATGGAAATTGTCTTATTTGACAATTGACAATTCTTTCTTGTCCAATTCTCCCGTAGTGAAACTCTTAGGAAAAGTATCTGATTACCGAGTGTTGATACCCGACAGGATGTATTGACATTCTTATCATTTCTTATGATTTGAGTTCATTTGAATGACCTGGGTAACGATCCGAGGAGCTTTCGAATGCGTACTCAAATTATGAAAACATGGGATATGTTTATATTCGTTAAATGTTTTCGTGTGTATCTTATTCGAAATTCTCTCGCATAGATTATACGTTGACCTTACTCTTTTAATAGTAGTTGTGTATCCTAATATCCTTGAATTGTGAAGGATTATGAGTTATTATTAGCCTTTTGAGAAGTTCACATCTTATCAACGGCTATAAAACTGGAAAGTTGATAGTGCCAGTAGAATGGATTGATTGATTATGACATGACGACATTGTCTTAATTGATGGGGACTCGAGTAGAATGCCCCTAAATGATAAGATGTTGATTATCAAAAGTGATCAAAATAATTCTTGATGGATGACCATATCCTGCTTTTAGACTTGAAATTATACCGTGAACGGTTGTGAATTAGTCATAGATATTATAATATAGAAAGAACCTAATATGATATTATTAACAGATGTTTTCGTTATCTGAAACTTTAGGAAGTATTTGTTGATGAATTACCTAGACTTTCGCAATTAAGGAAAGTTGAAATTGGTATTGATTATATTCCCGGTGCTGCACTTGTGGCTTGTGCACTGTACGTCAGCACCATCTGAATTTAAGGAATTATCGTACAACTGAGGGAGTTGTCGGAAAAAGATTTTATTATACCAAGCCTGTCATCATGAAGAGCTATGGTGTTATCATTCCTTATATTTATAGATTACCGTGAACTGAGTAAATTGACAATCGAAAAAGATATCCATAACTCGAAATGGAAGATTTGTTCGATCATTTACAAGGTTCTAGCATTTGTTTATAAGATCTGATCCACAGCATGGTTATCATCAACTTCGCATCTGCGAAAAAGATTATGTATTCCAATCACTACATCTAGTACTTGTAATGAACATTATGAGTTTCATGTGATGTCGTTTGGATTGATCAATGCACATGTGGCATTCATAAATTTGGTGAATCACGTGTGTAGGCTGTAAATTGATAAATTCATGCTTGAGATCATTAAGGACCAATTGTTTGTATATAAGAATATTAATGAGTTAATAATTAGTTATAAATTGCCCTGAATTGGCTAAACAATGAAAACCTGTACTTTGAATATTTAACACGTGATTAAAGACTTGAACCTTTACATGATTTAACCGTGTGATTAATAGATAATGGAAGCTATATTGACTTTTCAAAGATTAGAACCATTAACGCTTAGGGATTAAAAACTTAATCCTTTACATAAAATGACCGTTGGATTAATAATGGTAAGATGTATGCATATAGACTCTTCAAAAATTAAGAGCCCTTTTAAGACTTTGGATTTTACCAAAAAGAAATGGAAATATGTTTTGACAAATGTTTTAACAAAGGATTTTTAAAGGGATTATTCCCTTATACACAAACCATTTAACTAAACTTCTGTTTAGGGGTAAATGTTTGTGTATACCTCAAGATAACTTAAGAAGGATTGAGTAAAACCCATTTATACCATAACCTGAAAACTTAAAACGACAATTTTTGCTTTTCAACTAAGAAAACTTTGACCAAAGTATAAACAAAGGTTTTTCGAACATTTACGAATCTTATTAATTATTTTCGATAAATCAACAAAAATCTTGTTAATTAAATTCAAATTATTTTAAACATTTTCATATAATTAGACGGACTAAGAAATTTAACATCTTTATGTTTACATTTCATAAAAATTGAATATTTAATATTTAATTAATTGTGATAATTATCGTCGCTTTAGACGACGGATTGAGTAAAACGGACAAAAATAATAGTCGATATAGAATTAAAACTTAGAAAATATGAAGAAAGGTGAACGTAATTACTGACGCATAATATAGAAAGAATATCTGAGTGAATTATGGACATGATAATTGTATCATCATGAGAGATGAATATAGATACCGACGCAGTATGTAGAAAAGATAAAGAATCAATTAGGACATGTTCCTTAATAATGATTGTGAGAAATAAATTGCCGAACAATTTATAAATAGCCGATGATTGTAAAAAGAGATAATATAGATAATAAAAAGGGGTTCGCGGCTAATATGAACCATTAAAAATTGAGAAGCCGATAGCGCTGAATGTTTTAAAGGCCACTTGTGGTTGCCTAAATATAGAGATTATGAGATATAGTTATGTAGGAATTTGTAAGTATAAGTATTCTATTTATGTCATTTATGACTAAAAGTATCGTTGTCTGAAGAAGTTGTACTGATGGTAATTATGAAGGCAGACATCGCCTCATACATTAGTAAACGTATAGCTATTGCAAAGGTCATCATCTGAATTTGATTCGATTTGGGTCATCGTCGACAGACTGACTAAATCTGCTAATATCATTCCCGTTAATGATAAATGCAAAAGAGTTATGTAAACATAGTGTGCCTGTATCAAACATCTTTATCAAGATCCTCGCTTCGCATCGAATTTCTAGAGATTTGCTCAGAAATCATTGAGAACGAACCTTGATGAGAGTACTATATACCACCCCAAATCGAAGGGACGAGGTAAAGTAACGATGCAAAGTAATATAAGTGCTGTTTTATGTTTGAATGATTGACCTTTGGTAATAGACCGTATAACCGTTTTCCTTTGGAAAGATTATCATTGATAATCATCGTATTAGGATTGAGATCGAATCTTGTTAGGATCTAAATATTAGAGCATCTGTAAGCAAGAGTTGAGATGAAGACACCCGACATACACCCACTGTGAGTTGGACATGTCTTTTAGGTTTAAGGTTTCCTATGATGGCGAACCTAACCTTGCAAAATACCCGACCCGCGAGGTCTGAAATGATTGTTGAAATTAGGATCTGATTATTGAATGCCGGTAGTGGGCAAGAGGATATGTGAATATGAAAAGTAGATCTTGAAGTGCCAAATGGGTAGCGAAGTTATGCCACAATTTTTAACCTTGGAAAAATGAATTCATGATCTGACAAATCATGGGATATAAGTCCCCGTTGTATGGGACCATTGAGATGATGTAAAAGTTGGGATTGAAAGGCATATAAGCTGGATCTACCCTAGGACTTCAAGGACTGCGTAAATTTTGTTTCGTAAATCGAACTTGATGGAATATCTATCAAGCGAGAATCTGATTATTCTTAGTAGAGCTTAGATCGGCGAAAAGTTGCATTCATCAAAAACCCGTGAACATCATGGATGGAGAAAGTAAGTCAACATTAAGCCTGATCTTATTCCCGTAGTTATGTGTGGTGAAACTCGCGTATTGTAATGAAATACACTTGTGAGAAAAGACCGAATGTGGAGGAAATACCCACATGGCTTTAACTCTATAAGGAGCGAGTAGTAAGGTAAGATGATCTTTGAGGAAAAAGATCCTGTTTAGGGGTAAATGCTGTGACAATCCGTCAATTTATGGTTGATATTTTATTCTTGAATATTATTTAAAAACATTATTTTAATGTTACAATATGAACTCACATATTTTTTGGAAGAAATTTGGATTTACGTCTTGAAGTAGCATCGACTACGTCTAAACCGGAGGATTCAACGTTACGTGCTTACGTTTACATACACCGTCCTTGGTGACAGTCCGACATTTCAGAAAATAAATTTATCCGCGAATATTATTTTGGAGTTTTAAATTTGTGTTAGTTCATAAACTCACAAATTTACGAGAAAAGATTAGGACTTACGATTTTATTTTAACGTCCTTTACGACTAAACTGGAAACCTTAGGATTACGTATTTACGTTTTCGAACTCCGTTTTTGATGAGACAATTTTTAGTGGATTCGTTTTGTGCCGTTGATTCATAATTTATAAAAATGTTTTTCGTAAAACGACCCGAGGGCACGCAAATCGAGGAAACTAGAATCGAGGAATACCCGTAAATTAGTGGGATGAGACAAGTTTACACTTGCCCCACCCCACTAACATGGGACGGCCAAACCATGGACTCAACACCCTTAGGTGTCAAGCCTTAAACAAGTAGCAACTTAAAGCTTACACTTGTAAGCTAAGCTTACAAGTTAAGCTACCTTACAACAAAACCACTCCACCATAACCATTTGCATCTATTTACAACATGCAAACTACTAAAAATCCTCTCATTTCTTCCATTAATGCCGTCCCACTCTCACACCATAACACCACTTTTGATCAAAATTTACCATGAAATCCTATGTTATTCTTGCACATGTTGAAGCCCTTTTGAAACCCTATTGATTGGTGGTGATTATAACATCCAAGGAGGAGTTTCTATGGTGTCTTGAGGCTGATTTTCTATAAGGTGTCCATGAAGAATGGTGGTCATAAAGATGGTCTTGGTGCATCACAAGTTTCTCCATCAAAATCCATGTTTTGATCACAACCTACATCATCATGGTGGTATAAAGATTGCCCTCCTCATCTTCTTGTTATTTTGATTATGTAAACATGTATTTTATTTCCTATTGTATATGTATATGATGATAAAAATGTTATATGGGGATTTGGTGTTGATAAACATGATTAAAAAGATGAAAAACTATAAGAAACAAGGCTAAAATCTTGTCTAAATTTGATGGCTGTATAAAACAGTAAAGAACCATATGGTAAACTGATAAAATGATGATGTAGAATCCATTTACAGTAAGCTATACGTCTTGTACACATGTGAGATTTGGCCATGCAATGGAATCATTGTAATGAGTGAGATATGATCAAAACAAGTATAAGGTACAAATCTGAGTTCACTGTCTTGGACGATTTTTAGAAAATATTTAGAAGATGATTCAACAGTATCTATAGTAGAGTTAAATGTAGCACATATCATGTAGTTTATGTGATAAAAATTTGAGCTTCTATCTCCATATAGAACTCAAGATATGGCAGTTTTGGTGAAAGTGAAGATAAAAATCAGATTTTGGAAAATAAAGTATAATACTATTATATAAGCACTCAAAATTATATTGTATAAAATGTAAAGTTAAAACCCACTAACTCTTGGATTTTATTTATATAAATATGTACAATGATAAATAAGTGGACATTTTATAAAAATAGTAGCTTGTTATGTTTTATAAGTTATAAAAACTATAAACATGATTTTTACGACTTTTTCGGCTAATACCGTAAAATTAACGTTTTTGTTAAATAAAACTTAGATGGTTGGACCCGTCTAATGAAAACTTTATAAAACTTATATACTGATATATAGACATGTAAAACAAGTAAAAACCGATAAAACCCGAATTTTAGGACATACGGACATTAACGAACTAAGTAAACATATTGGACTAATAATTGGACTAAATAAGTTAAACTCTTATAAAAAGAACTTATTGGGCTTAACCCATTTGGGCCCAACTTGTAAAATTTAAGTACTGATAATATAAGTACAAAATGGATTAAAATAAGTTAAATAACTTATAATAAGCTTATTGGACTTAAGACACGTAAATGGGTAAAACTAGTAAACTAATATAAAAGTTATCGACATATGACACTAAAATGATTAAACGAGAATATGTAAACCCACTTGATCATCATATATATATAATCATCATATGTATACATACTTGTTATTTTTATAAAGTCATTGGACAAACGTCTAAGACCGAGCATTATTTGTCTAGGTTTCCGTGATTGAAGCACGTACCGTACGTCCGAATTGCCGATAACCCGCCTTCCCACATCAACGTGAGTTCATAGCCTCGCACTCTTTTAAATGTTTTTATGAAATGTTTTATAAACCCGCGAGGGAGATAACATGTTAGTTTTTACAAAATAGGACACCATTTGTCCCGATTGCTTGTTTATTGATTTGGACCCGAATGATTGAATGACCCGATTGTATGACCCGATAAATGATTAAAGGACCCGATAGATGAAATTAAATGGATTATTAAAGTTAGGTTATGTCACTAAAAGTCCCATTAGCATGAATTGTGAACTACCGGGATTTGGTAGACGCTTATGCATTTAATAGTACTATTTGGGGACGATCACCCCAGTTCCCGCCTTGACGGTTGATCCCCGTCGTGCCACATTGATTGGTAAGCGAATTTATGTATGAGAAGATTTCCATAGCGTGACCTTTGTGACGACACGCTACTTTAGATGGGCAAAATTGGTATCGGGTTAGCTACACGTTGTTGGTTTAGTAAGGTAACAATGTCATACGGCTTATAATAATCCAAAAACTAACGAAATACTATTAGACGCACCGAATTACGAAATATTGCCTGACTAGCAATACGGGGTCATACTATTGATATTATGTTTGTGTTTTGGTTTTCATAACCATATTCATATAACGGTTTCTATTTTCATACAACGTCGTAAGACGTATTGTATGACGTTTTTAACGACAATGATTCGTATAATGATTTTTAAGGCAAATGCCTATATTATGATTTTCGATAAGGATTTGTATAAAAATGACTTTGGCTATTTTATGGCCTATTAAAATGATTGTACCAAATGATTTTCAGTAATAATTTTATACTGATATTATACTAATGGTTTATTAAACTCTATGAATTCACTCGGCGTTATCGCTGACCTTTTCTTTTAACATGTTTTATCTCAGGTACTTGAAGGTAATTCTCGGGAAGACGACAAGAATTCATGGCCCGCACTTAAACAATATTTTCCATTCAAATATTTTGTTAAAACTTTGTATGAAATGTAATGACTTGGGACCGATGTAACTTTGATATTAATGAATGGAAATGCTTTATTATTAAACGACGCGATTTTTATGTGTTGTCTATGATGTGAGTAATGTGCTATCCCGTAACACCAATGAGTCTTCCGCTGTATTGAGTTGTATAAATTTGGGGGTGTTACATCACTAAAACCAGTCCATATCGTGTGACCCCATAATCACACAACATGAGTATAACCCAAAACATATAACACACTCAAAAATAGCTATATGGTAGACAGCCGTTACATAAACCCATACATTATACATATACCAAAAATCCACATCTCATCATATACAAGCATGTACTAACCCTCTTTCATGCAATCATACTTGAGAACCCATTGAAGTTGTGGTACTTGTATAACTATGTTGGCCACCATACTTATACAATTACCCTTTCCTCAATGCACTCCCTCCTATGATGACACTTATAAGAATCAATACAACATATAACACATAAATCCATCTACTCACATAAGCTCATAACCACATAAACAATAAGGTCCAAAACTTCATCTATTAAAATAATATAGTCAAACTCTTGGAATACATAAATCCATAGTCTAGCTAAAACAACATCGACAAACTCCAACACAACATCATAACCAGTTATAAGTCATGTCGCCCATAAGAGTGGAAACAACTTAAAATCCTTCCTATCCACCTACTCCTAGTAACTTGAATCACCACATGATTCTTAGGGAACATGACTTAAACATCAAAAGAAAAATACTATACATTAGGTACACCAAATAACTTACTATGGTGAAAGTAATATATATATATCAAAAGCAAAACTGAAATTAACAGGTGACTAAGTATGGGCAACTATAGTTCAACTCACACAAGTCAAAATTTACAAAAAATAAAATTTAGGAAAATACAATCAAGACCACACGTAATTCTATGACGCCTATATGCAAGGATCCTTAAGCTATAGACTAGGCTAGGCAACCTAATTCTCTATAATCATTGTCTCTAATACCATTCTGTCACACCCCACCATGGCGGAATATGGGGCGCGACGTATGGATATCATCACAACAATAGCGTGTCTATAGAGATAACTAAATGAAATGGAAATATCAAAAATGGTGACACAATGTCATGAAGATATCTCAAACAATGCAGGCATCTAGGTAAGTAGGTAACAGGTCTACCTCTTACCAAAGACATACAATTAACAAATAACAAACATATAGGTGTCTACAAATAATCACTTATTCAAACATAAAAAAAGACTAAGAGGAAAGGGGTTCCTCCAAATGCAATCCTAAGCCTTCCAGATAGCCACTCCTATACTCACGCTTAACCATATTCTCACTTGAAAGAGACATTAAAACACATCAATATAAAGTTGGTGAGAGTCATAGGTTTAGACTCCAACACCATATCTGTTATAAGCTGTGAATAACAACCATTAACAAAATAACATATGGACAATGTGCTACAACTATGTATTAACAACTAGTATTCAAGATTAACCATTCACCACAAATCCAAGGCTTCAAGCCTTACCAATAACCACAATTCCAAGGCTCCAAGCCTTACCAATCACCATGGTCCCATAGGCGCCCACACACCTATGAACCAATCTCAAGGACCCGCCTTGTCAACATCCCCTTGGTACCAAGTCAAACCACAATAATTGAGACGGCACATGTCCCCCGATCCAAATCATAAAAACAATCAAGAATCACATAGTAGTTAATCACATAAGTGCACACACAAGTCCATCACAAACCCTAAAAACATTTACAACATTAGTTACAAAACCATAGAGTGTCTCTTCCATCCCATCTGGAAATCAAATCATAAAAAGACATGGGACTATGAAACTCATCTGAACAAGCTTCTCTAAGTACCCGCGCTCTAGCACAAATGTAAACACACAAACGCATACAATCAAGACATGAACGACATACCAAAATGGCTCATCAATCTATGATGGATATCTAACCTTCTCCTACAACTTAACCCCATTTATATGCCATATGAATCTCACTACATCCCTCTATAAAGCCCGTAATTTAGTTTAGTTCATAACTTGCCCCGTTAACATTTAACCCAAAACAGTCCCGTTTTTCATACTTCAAACTATTGGTCGAACACCCCCTTAACCAAAATAACATGCCCTGTAAAAGAAACCCTATGCCCTTAAATGTGTTAGCTAACTCTACCCTTTGGCCTCAACCTTAAAGCTACTGTTAAGGCCTACATATATATATATATATATATATATATATATATATATATATATATATATATATATATATATATATATATATATATATATATATATATATATATATATATATATATATATATATATATATATATATATATATATATATATATATATATATATATATATATATATATATATATATATATATATATATATATATATATATATATATATATATATATATATATATATATATATATATATATATATATATATATATATATATACTTTTACCTATCCAGAATTTACTGATTTTGAACATATAAAATGTTTGTTATGATCAGAAGGTCTTACCCTAAACCATTTGTTTAGCCCTCCTCCAGATCTTTTTTTTAATATATAATCTAAGTCTCATGTTCGTTTCAAGGTCCAATTATACTCCTAAGTACCCTAACCATCTTAAAACATTAATTTAAACCCGACTGATTTCAAAACTGCTTTGACCTCCGACTGTTGTAACCTGTTTTTAACCCACTTTCCGACCTACAATTTAGTTCTCGTTTCTTTAACTTGAAATCCAACTCAATTACCTTTCCAGGGACATAAGATTCGAAAATTAAAAGTTTTTATAACTCTATATATGATCAAAACAATGGACCAAAAATTCTGCCCAGTTTTTAAAAACGAATTTAAACATGATTAAACCCTTTAATCATCATTAAACCTCATAATAACCTAATTAATTGAATATCAAGAACCCTAATATTATTAATTACAGAAATCATCGTTACTAGTAAGAAACCCTAATCAAAAATAAAAAATCCAAAACCCTAATCCACCATACTAGGTTAGATACGTAAATTTAACGTTAATCGAGCTAGTTTAATTACATACCTTTAACCCTTATGCAATATTTCGGTTTTGATCTTCCCCCATGGATGTTTCAACTGATATTAGGTATATTGTAGGGTTATGGGTCGTTTTTAGGGGTCTAGGGGTGTTTATATAGGCTTTGGTAACCTCCTTAACAAGTTTGAGCCCAAAAGGGACTCTACTCGGGCCTTTCCTACCCGTTTCCTTCCTTTAGTCGGCTATAACAGCCCATCCACGACCCACCCCCTTATTGGGTTATTTAAACTCTCCCCCTTCTATTTTATGTTTACCTATACTTCCATATACTTCCGGGTCGAAACCGGACACCCTTTCGATAATTTTTCGACTTTCTTCGTAATTTTTGATCTTAACTTTATTTCAAAACTTCCCTAAAATAGAAAACTCCTATAATACATAGAATATAGATAATATATATCTAATGTACATATATCACGTATGATACATACAAAAAAATCCTACAAAAACGATAGTTCAACTTTCACGAAATTTTCGCTTGATCTCATTTCATTTCACTTCATTTCATTTCATTTCACTTCGTTTCATTTCATTTCACTTCATTTCATTTCATTTCACTTCATAGTCACTATAATGTGAGCTTATGATTCATGAAATAACCATTCATCGATTTACTTAAGAGCACTTCGTACTCATAAACGATGTCCAAACCATCCCCAATCACACCAAATAAACACGTAAAGACATAAAACACATACTCACACATAACACCCTAAAAATACGACTAAGTGACGAACCTTAAAACCACGGTTGTCACACCGAGGAATCGAGATATGCTGACAAGCTACATAGAAGAGTTATTAGTAGAGAAGAGACACCCAACAAGATATAGTAAAGGTCACAAAAAAGAAAAAAATATAAGAGAAAAAGACAAAGATCCAAGGTAAGTCATGTTAAAAGGAAACATGATAAAAGATACAAGGAAGCAAGGCATAAAAAGTTGTATGAGAAATAAAACAAGCCAAAAAAGAAGAATAAATCTAATCCTAGTTAAACTAGAACTCTAAGATTTTCTTGAACTAGATGTCTTGAAGATAAGCAACCAATGCTTAGATAAAAGACAAGGTAGTGGTGGAAGGAGGTGGTGGTGGATTGGTAGAACTCTCATAGTCATAGTGAAGATGAGATTTGACTAAGAAACTCTTGATGTAATTCAACTCCTCATAGATATGAGCCATAGCAAGATGTTGATATTGACAACAATGACAATATGTTCCATGATGCATGACATTATCATGTGAAGGAGGAAGAATACTAAAGGCTAGTGGTGGAAGATAAGAAGTTCCACAATCAACATTCTTAGAAGGAGAAGAGATGTGATTTTCAGTGTTCTTGGGTGAATGGGTATTGAAAGCAATTGGAGAAGATGGAGGAGAATCGTGGCTTTCATTTGGAGAATAAGACATTTTGATATGAGAACGGATACAAAATGCTTAGGGTTAAATAGAGAAAGCCCAAGATATTTTGGGGTTGGTCAAAGGGTTGGAACAAAGATTCCAAAAAGTGTTAGAACAAATTTGAAGTTTCAGAAGCACGCGAAAAAGGAGGCTCTGGGCGCGGTTCCTTATCTTCACAGGCGGTTCTTTATCCATAAGGAGCCGCAACCTTAATATGGAACCGCCCATAGTGGGTTGAATTTGGTGATGAGTGAGGATTCTACAATTCAGCAAATCCTATTTTTCTAGTTTAACTAATCATGGAGATGTTCTAAGAAGCAAAGATAGACAAAGAAAACACACAAGAACTCACCAAACAAGGTTTTGACCAAAATACATGGATTTTGAAGAAAATCGATGTTGGAGGTGTGTAAAATCTGACAAAAAGTCATGACACAATGATTATCCATAGCTCATTTTTGTTCTTGCTATATTTGAGAGACACATACATATGAGTTATGTAAGCTCATTATTAATAGCAAGAAGCTATGAAAACGTTTTTAGATTGAATTAACAATGCAAAAACATTTCTCGACCGTCTTCGAAAGAATTTTTGAGAATTTTGAAAAAGAAGAGAAGGTTTTCAAAAAGAGTTTGCGATACTCAATAACTCAAAGAAAGAAAATACTCAAAAGAAAATAAAACTCGAATAATAAAATGCGCAATTAAGGAATAAGTTCCATTAAACCTAGACCTAGACGCAAGTAATTAACAGGTTCCCTCTTAACTGGCTTAGTGAATATGTCGGCTAAGTTTTCTACCGATGGTACCTACTCAACAGAAATGTTCCCCTTTTGAACATTATCCCTAAGGAAATGGTGGCGAATCTCTATGTGCTTAGTTCGTGAATGTTGCACGGGATTCTTGCTAAAGGTGTATTGCACCCTTATTTTCGCACATGATGGAAACATCATAAAGAGAAATCCCTTAATCAACAAGCGCTTGCTTCATCCATAGAGCTTGTTGACAAGCTTTACCAACACTCACATACTCTGCTTTCATGGTGGATATTTCAAGAGCGGTTTTTTTCTTGGTGAACCAAGAAGTTAAACAACAACCCATGAAGGTACAAACTCCACTAGTGCTTTTCCGGTCCACATAGTCTCCCGCATGATCCGAGTCCGCGTAGACAATGGGTTCTACGCCGGTCCCTTTAGGATACCATAATCCTAAATGTATAGTTCCCTTAATGTATCGGAAGATACGCTTAACCGCTTCAAGGTGGGAGGTTTTGGGAGCCTCTTGGAAGCGAGCACAAAGGCAAACACTAAACATGATATCCGGTCGACTTGCCGTTAGGTTGTACAACAAACTACCAATCATACCTCTATATTTGGTGTTGTCTACCGACTCATAATCATCATCTACGGTGAGTTTTGTATCCGAGGCCATAGGGGTCTTCATTGGTTTAGTGTCTTCTAATCTAAATTTCTTTAGCATTTCTTTAACATAATTGGATTGATTAAAGAAAATACCATCGTCCATTTGTTTAATTTGGAGTCTTAAAAAGAAGTTAAGTTCTCCCATCATACTCATTTCAAACTCGTCATGCATGATTTTGGCAAAGTCATCACACATTGATTGACAAGTTGAACCGAATATAAAGTTATCAACATATATTTGTACGATAATGAGGTGAGAACCTTTCTTCTTTTTAAAGAGCGTATTTTCTACCATTACCATGGTATACTCATGTTTAACAATAAACTATTTAAGTCTATCATACCAAGCATTGGGTGCTTGTTTAAGACCATAAAGAGCTTTCTTAAGCTTGTAAACATGATCCAGTTTCTCAAAATCAATGAAGCCGGGAGGTTGAGCCACATACACCTCCTCATTGATCAAACCGTTAAGAAATGCACTCTTTACATCCATTTGTTGAAGCTTAAACTCTAAGGCAAAAGCATAAGCTAAAAGGATTCTAATGGATTCTAATCTTGCTACGGGTGCGTATGTCTCATTATAATCAGTACCTTCTTGTTGATTATAGCCTTGAGCTACAAGTATAGCCTTGTTACGAGACACAACACCATTCTCATATAACTTATTCCTATATTCCCATTTGGTTCCTGTAATGGTAGAACTTCTAGGTGGAGGAACAAGTTCCCAAACGTCATTAGCAATGAATTGATTCAATTCTTCTTTCATAGCGATGACCCAACTCTCATCCATAAAAGCTTCTTTAACATTCTTTGGTTCAACCAAGGAGACGAAATAAAAGAAGTTACTTTGATTTTGTACTTGAGATCTTAGGGTCCTTTGATTTAGTTCGCCTATGACGTTGTCAAGAGCATGATCCTTAGACTCCTTAATGTTTACTCCCTTTTCAACATTAAGGTCTTCAACTCCTATGTTTCTAACATCTTTGGCTTTAACTACTTCTATTTCATCCAAGTCATCATCTACCAAAGGTGGTGTTTTAGATGAAGGAGGGGTTTCATCAAATGTCACGTTAAGTGATTCTTCAATTACACTCGTGGATCTATTTAAGACTATGTAGGCTTTGCTAGTTTGAGAAGAACCTAAAAAGATACCTTCGTAAGATTTTGGGTCGAACTTAGTAAGGTAATCTTTGGTGTTGAGAATGAAACACTTGCTTCCAAACACCCTAAATTATTCCAATGAGGTCTTCTTACCTTTAAGAATCTCATAGGGGGTCATTCCTAGGAAAGTTTGAATAAGAATTCGGTTGAGAATATAGGTCGATGTGTCCACGGCATTGCACCAAAATTTTTGAGGCAAGGATTGCTCATTTAAAATTGTCCTACTCATCTATTGGATGGCCCTATTCTTCCTTTCAACTACCCCATTTGATTGTGGAGTGCAAGGAGCCGAGAAGTTATGGGTAATACCATGAGCTTCACAAAAGGCACCAAATTGCACTTCATTATAAAATTCCCTACCATGATCCGTCCTAAAAGAGACAATTGAACATCCTAGTTGATTTTGAATTCTTCGACTAAAGGTTTCGAAGTGATCGAAAGCTTCATTCTTAGACGCCAAAAATCTTGTCCAAGTGAATCTAGAAAAGTCATAAACTATAACTAGGGAATAAAGGTTACCTCCATATCTCCGTATGGCGGAAGGTCCAAAGAGATCCATATGTAGGAGCTCTAAGCACCGAGAGGTCGAAACCAAATTCTTGGCTTTGTGACTTGAGTGAACTTGCTTCCCAACTATGCAAGCATCACAAAAGTGACTATCAAACTTCATCTTGGGGAGATATCTTACCAACTCCTTAGAGACTAAAGATTGAATTAAACGCATATTAGAGTGACCTAATCTCCTATGCCAAAGAGTATAATTATCATCTAGAGTCTCTAGACATAAGTTGTCCTTTGACTTCCTATTGACCTTCATGACATAAAGCCCATGCTTTCTAACACATGTTCCAATGACCTTTCCATCTTTTACGATTTCACTGTCATGTTTCAAAAAGATGACTTTACACTTATTGTCACAAATTTGACCTATACTTAGATGGTGCTTTAAAATCCATGATTTTACCATGATAAAAATGTAATAAAAGTTTACCCAATGATACTAGAACATTTTACAACCTAGTAATAATAATCGAGTTTCGAGGACGAAACTCAAGATGGCATGTGGATGGTGTAAAACCCGATAATTTTTTGTACATTAAATAATAATAAAGTATATTTCAAAATCTATTTGAGCAATACAAAAAAATTATTGGATTTGAAAACAAGACAAAAGTCGCACAATCTGCGTACCGACAATTTAAAATTTTAATTATATAATTTATTGTTGAGAGATACTTGATAAAAGGATTTATTATATTATTTAATATTTCATTTTAATAATGTACGGAGAGATTAAATGAGAAGTAATTTTATTAAAAACGATACTTATTTTATTAAAACGATAAATGATAAATAATCGTCATTTAAATGAACGCACACATTATTTATAATTATAAGTCATATAAATACTTCATTTTATTGGAGAAGTCATTTTAAAATCAATGAAGCAATTGTCGTGAGATGAATCTAATTTTATAAAACACGAACGAGTCCCGAATCGTTTATTAATAAACGTATAATAAAAGTTACGCTTAAAACCCCTACAAAATAATTGTAACTTTAACCCTAAACTATAAGGAACCTTGCAAATTGATTTTTATAACTTTGATGGGTATATAAAGGCAACTAGGGTTTCCCCTCCTTTCCTACTCTAACCCTAACCCTAGCCTCCACTTACACACACACATATCTTAATGTTGCAGCCGCCACTTTTCCGGCGAGTATTCCGGCCACCATAAAATACTTCCGCCGCCACCTTTAATCTATAGATCAAGTAGATCTATAAATACACTCACCATCCGAACCACGTTACCACCACAGCCGTGGTGATCATCATGATGCCATCAACCACCAGCCGCCACCCTCATGGCCGCTGCTGTGCCACCACTATTATTCAGCCACCACCTCATTGAGGGTGTTTGTCTCGGATTTATGCTCCAGCCGCCACCCATTGTATAATCACGATGGTCATCCCACGTGACCACCCCCTCCACCAATAGATGGCCGCCGCCGCCACCTAAAACTATCACCATCTATATATTTTGTCGCCACTCTTTGAACCACTATCATCACTCCACCATGAAAATGCCACCATACATGGTGTCTTGTGACCACCACGTCCAGCCACCATCTCCATTCGCAGCCACCCTATTCGTGGCCATCAGCCACCCTTCGCCACATGTACCATCATCACCACAGTAGCCACGGTCGTGGTATTCAGCCACCAACCGCCACCCTTGTGTTCTCCCCAACCTCGACACCACAACCAACCGTCACCCACATAAACACTAGCCACCCTTTCGTGGCATGTAACCACCATCAGATTTATCAATATTCGTGACCACCATGGACGTCTACTACCATAGATGAACCCACATCTAGAAGCCACCAAGGGTGTGTTTGTTTCTGCGTTTACAAGTCCACCAGGGGCGTTTGGATCTGCAGTTAACAACCACCATAAGGGGGTGTTTGGTTTTAGACAGAAAAGTACATAAGGGTGCGTTGGGTTAACATAGATCCATAAGGATCTGTTTGGATCTACTGTTGGGAGCGACATGCATGACGTTTGGGTCTAAGATCTACAGCTAGTAGCTCCGGGGGTGTTTGGATCTGCTGATAAGGGGGTGTTTGGGACTGCAGATTGGTTAAGGGTTGTTTGGGATTAACAGTAGACTTAAGAGGGCGTTTGGGACTGCTGATGACGACGAGGGTGCGTTAGCTTGCTGGTTATATCTTAGGGGTATGTCTCGGCTTTGAGTATAAAACTGCAAGTAGTATATTACCACCGTTAGTGTATTATTTCCACCGCCAGTTATAGGTTTCCATTGTTAGCTTTACAGTTTCCACTGTTAGCTTTATAGTTACCACTGTTAGACTAAACCTAGCCACTGTTTTCATGTTATTCCCACTGTTTTAATAAGGTAGCTAGTGTTTTCAATAAAGTACCCACTGTTAGCTTTTATTAGCCACAGTTGGTACACAATGACTATTTTAATAGTTTTTAGAATAAAAATATTATATTTTTATCAACAGGAAACATGTTTTAAATCAGGATTTAATTAATAATAATTTATTAATTATTTTTTTGGAACACTATAAACTATTAAATAAATTTAATAATTTATTTTTAAAGACTACAATATCATACATGTTTTATAAACATCGGGGGTACGTGGAAACAGTAAATGGACAACATGCACACTTAACCATCATCATAACAATATATATATAATAATTAGATATACTGTGATATATTAATAACGAGAATAAACGTACGACCAACTATGTAACACCCCACTTTGACAAGTGCACCGTTACGCGTAATAATGGCGTGTCATCAAAGCATGCAAGGTAATATGTAGTAAAACATACATGACCATAGGGAAAACCGGAATCAACATCGGTTCCCAAACATAAGCCGAAAACATAATAAAGTAAATGAAATGAATGAAAGACTAAACAAGCATAAATATATGAATGCGAAAGGAGAAGAAGTCTATGGCATCTTCCATCCTATGCACGTCCTCCAAATGCTCGAGTCTTAGGTACCTGTCGTTATGGGAAATGGAAAGGAAAGTAACGGCTGAGCATAACGCTCAGTGCGCGGATATACATCTAAAGCATGAATAATATAAGCATATAAGCATGAAGCAGCGGAAAAGACTATGTACTGAATAACCTGTCATGTCTTAATAAAACTGGTTTTATAGTTTGAAAAGCCTTATGTTTATCTTGTAAAAACTGTTTAACTGATTAACCATTTAGCCAAGATAGGTCATGAAAAGGTCAACTTGCATGAATACTTAGAGGGGTGACCTTGTCATGCTATTAAAGGGGCTGCCTCTAAATAATATAAGTCTGGGTAGGAGGGATCAACTCCTTGTGAAGGATGCGAGGCACACACCACATTCACACTGAATAATCTGCTGAAACATGTAACTAGGATGCACCCATACGCCCCACCTGATAATATAATAATATGGCCAAAACTAAAAGGGACGCCACGAGCAATCACTCCGCCGTGGGGAAGTCATAACACTGGTGCCTCCAGTGTTATGGTTACGGTACCTCCATAACTAGGTGAAACTGGTCATGCATGTTTATGGCTTTAGGTATTCTAATTAAACATAAGCAATTCAAAAACATATAAAACATATACTGGGAAAACAGTTGGCTGCATACGGGGAACCCTAATAAGGAAAGAATGTCCATACTGAAAGGACGGGGAATCCGTACCTTAAGTCCAGTGAACGAAGAAGACGAACGGACGAGAGTCCTACTTCGGAATCACTAATGCTACATAAATACATACGTGTATAAGTATCTGATTACTGAGTACATGACTGGTTTTTATATCATGTATTAGCTTGTTTTATATGTTCATGTCATGTTTTACTGATTTAAGCTTGATACTGCGTTTTATCATGTATTCTGTCTATTCTGATTAAGTATTCTATGTAAATAGTCTATTCTTAATTAAATATTCTATGTATTATGTCTATTATTATGCTTGTTGTGTAATAATAAGTAACTTTCTAAAAATAGCAGGTTTCCTAAAATAGAAAGTTTCCAAAATTAGAAAGTTACCAAAAATAGAAAGTTTCCAAACATAGAAGTTTCCAAAAATAGTAAGTTTCCAAAAATAGAAAGTTTCCAAAAACAGAATTACTCCTTAAAATATATAAGTTTCTAAAAATAGAAAGTTTCCATAAATAGATCAGCTGCCTTAATTGAATAAGTTTCTAGAAATAGAATGTTTCCATAAATAGATTAGCTGCCTTAAATAAATAAGTTTCTAAAAATAGAAAGTTTACATAAATAGATTAGCTTCCTTAAATAAATAAGTTTCTAAAAATAGAAAGTTTCTATAAATAGATATAAGCTGGATTATTAAGCTAATACTATAAGCTTAAGTATTTTCAGATTAATATTCCAAGTCATGTGATTATATAGTATAGTTTATAATTATTTCATGTGAATTTAAATAAACTATAGGTTAAAATATTTAATTAAATATAACATGATTTTAATTAAATAAAGGTATAAATACTTAGGTTAAAACATGTATTATTAACTATTAATAATATAGCCTAAGTCATGTAAATTAATTAATTATAGCCATGGTTTTAATAATTAATTAATTATATAGTCTAATTAAATGATATGTACTTAGGTTAAAACTCATGCATAAATAATAAAATTAATAACCTAAGTCATGAAATTAAATTAATCATGTTCATGCTTTTAATTAATTTAATTTAAATTTTGTAAAAATAACATAACTTGTAAAAATTAATAAACCTTGAAAAATAACTCATGAACCGGACCGTGTTTTTATCTAAACATGTGTGAACCGGACCCATGACTAAAACCCATGAACCGGACGCGAAACACCATCATACCCCGACCTAGGTCGGGGTTTCTTGCCCTTGCTGCTGCCGTGACAATACCACCACCAAACCGAGACCTTAAGGTCTCGGTGGTGTGAGTTTAAGCCAAGCCGAGACCCCGTTGGGCTCGGTTTAGGCGGCGGCTAACAAACAAACACCCTCTAAATCATCATCTTAATAATACCCTATGATTAAACAACATGTTTTACACTTGTTTTTATTTAGTTACAAAAACCTTCATGATTTTATGTGGTTCATAAATAAAAAACATAAAAGGAAAAGAGATAAAAGTTATACCAATCACGTGAATCAAAGGAGATGAACACACTAATGATCCTTGTAATAAATCAACACCCAAAATCAACCGAATCACCCTCCATGGTGATTATATGTGGCGGCCAAAAAGGGGAGAGAAAAAGGAGCCTAGGATTTTAATGTTTTTGTATAAATTGCATGGGCTTGGCCCTTTCCTTCTTCCTATTTCGTGGTATGTGGGCCCCCCAAGGGGAAACCCGTTGTTTTCTCGTGTTCTAATTATTTACATATTCTCGTGTCGTGTTTACGTGATTTAATTATCTATCGTTTGTGTCGTAATTAATATTTATACGTAATAATATTAATCGTGTTAAATATTCGTGTTTACGTGTTACGTAGTTATTAATTACTCATGTTATTATAATTACTAGTACGTAACGACGTTCGTCGTATTAATAATTACGTAAGTGCATAATTATCTGTTTGTGATTCCATGTTCATGATTTTATGTTCGTGATTATAATTATTATTGTTAATAATTATCGTGTACTAACACGTATTTAATACTTATCGTGTAATAACATGTACGTAATTCTTGTAATTAATAATCGTGATTTCATGTTAATTAAGGAAAGTTTTAATCCTGTACGTACGATCATAAGTGTACTGTTCATGGTAAAAGCATGCGGGTTTTACAACTCTTCCCCCCTAAAAAGAATAATTCTTCCCCGAATTATAGATAACGTAAACTGAAAGAGAACACACCCAATTTAAAATGGAAGGGTATGTAAGATAACGGAATATGAAGGTGACATGGTAGAAGGGAACGTGGAACGTGACATGTCTTGAAAGGACATGGAATGTGACGTGACTGAAAGGACATGGAACGTGACGTGACTGAAAGGACATGAAACGTGACATGACTGAGAGGACATATCTAATCGATAAGAGAAAACGGATGAAAAGTCCGGATGAAGTTGTCCGTTCCAAGTGGATTCCCTCTTGGAACGATTTCTTCTCAAGGTCTTGACATCATGATAAATCTTGGTCCTCCTGGCCTTGACTTGAAATACGACAACAAGTTGTTGCTTATCAACGTAAGATAGATCCCCTGAATTTGATCGAGGGAATAAGAATTTACGTGTAAGGGTAACTGAGATGTTATGGTGCAAAACAATCTAACTTAACTGATAATTAGCAACGATGTGCAAGACATAAAGGAACATAGTACGTGAAAAGTTTTGAACGTGATACGTGAAAAATTTTGAACGTAATACGTGGAGACATGGTGAGTGTAATATGAGCAACATATTGTGATCAATGATACGTGTAACATATCGTGAACGTGATATGAGGAACGTGGAATGAACATGACATGTGAAACATATCATGAACATGGAATACAACTGTTGTACACCAAACACTATATGATGAGACGTGGAATGTGACGTGAAACGTCTGTCTGATCATAGAGAGTTATACTAGACTTGAGTCTGGTCTCTCAAGTTCTTGCAAAACTTCCCAGAACAAAAATTTACGTAAAATCATAGCTAGGATACGATCATGAACCTGTATAGTGTCATGAACGTGAGCGTGAAAGCAAGTCATGAAATTAGAACAAGAACGTGAACACAATTAATTTGCACAAATGCGAACCTTTGTTTGGTCCCGATAGCTGAGAGATTACCAAGTGATCTGATGAGCCTTGGCCGGTGTAACACCCCACTTTGATAAGTGGACCGTTACGCGTAATTATGGCGTGTCATCAAAGCATGCAAGGTAATATGTAGTAAAACATACATGACCATAGGGAAAACCAGAATCAAACATCGGTTCCCAAACATAAGCCCAAAACATAATAAAGTAAATGAAATGAATGAAAGACTAAACAAGCAAAAATATATGAAGTCAAAATGAGAAGAAGTCTATGGCAGCTTCCATCCTATGCACGTCCTCCAAATGCTCGAGTCGTGGGTACTTGCCGTTTTGGGACATGGAAAGGAAAGTAATGGCTGAGCATAACGCTCAGTGCGCGGATATACAAGTAAAGCATGAATAATATAGCATATAAGCATGAAGCAGCGGAAAAGTCTAAGTACTGAATTATCTGACCTATTTTAATAAAGCTGGTTTTATAGTTTGAAAAGCCTTATGTTTATCTTGTAAAACTATTTAACTGATTAACCATTTAGCCAATATAGGTCATGAAAAGGTCAACGTGTATGAATACTTAGAGGGGTGACCTCGTCATGCTATTAGAGGGGCTGCCTCTAAATAATTTAAGTCTGGGTAGGAGGGATCAACTCCTTGTGAAGGATGCAAGGAACACACCACATTCACACTGAATAATCTGCTGAAACATGTAACTAGGATGCACACATACGCCCCACCTGATAATATAAAAATATGGCCAAAAACTGAAAGGGACGCCACGAGCAATCACTCCCCCGTGGGGAAGTCATAACATTGGTGCCTCCAATGTTATGGTTATGGTACCTCCATAACTAGGTGAAACTGGTCATGCTTGTATATGGCTTTAGGTATTTAATACTAACATAAGCAATTCAAAACATATAAAACATATACTGGGAAAACAGTTGGCTGCATACGCGGAATCCTAATAAGGAAAGAATGTCCATACTGAAAGGACGGGGAATCTGTACCTTAAGTCCAGTGAACGAGGAAGACGAACGGAAGAGAGTCCTACTTCGATCCCACTAATGCTAAATAAATAGTATGCGTGCATAAGTACTGATTACTGAGTACGTAACTGATTTTCATATCATGTCTTAGCTTGTTTTATCTGTTCATGTCATGTTTTACCGATTTAAACTTGATATTGTGTTTATCATGTATTATGTCTAGTCTGATTAAGTATTTCATGTATTCTGTCTATTCTGATTAAGTATTTCACGTATTTCTTGTATTATTATACTTGTTGTGTAATAATAAGTAACTTTCTAAAAATAGCAGGTTTCCTAAAATAGAAATTTTCCAAAAATAGATTTACTGCTTAAAATGGATAAGTTTCCAAAAGTAGAAAGTTTCCATAAATGGATTAGCTGCCTAAAATAAATAAGTTTCTAAAAACAAAAAGTTTCCATAAACAGATTAGCTGCTTAAAATGAATAAGTTTCTAAAAATAGAAAGTTTCTATAAATAGAAATAAGCTGGACTATTAAGCTAATAATATAAGCTTAAGTGTTTACTGATTTATATTCTAAGTCATGTGGTTAAATAGTATAGTTTATTAATTATTTCATGTAATTTATATAAACTATAGTTTAAAGTATTTAATTAAATATAACACGATTTAATTAAATAAAAGGTAATAATACTTTGGTTAAAACGTGTATTAATATTTAGTATTAATATAACCTAAGTCATGTAAATTAATTAATTATAAGGCATCTTAAATAATTAATTAATTATATAGTCTAATATAAATAATAAATACTTAGGTTAAAAATCCATGTATTATTAATAATAATAATAACCTAAGTCATGTTGTAATTAAATTAATTAGTAACATGTCAAATTAATTTAATTAAACTTGTAATTAAATAATCTTGTAATTCTAAGTCATGTTTTATTAATTTAATTACCTTGTAAATTAATACGCATGTAAAGCTAATTAACTTGTAAAATAATAATCCGAACCCATGTATTGTTTTATGAAAACGTGTTGTGAACCGAACCCGTGAAAACGTGTTGTGTTTTTATATAAAGCCGAACCAAACAGCCCTTAACCTGTTCTTAAACCCATTGCCAAACAGTCCCTAACTGATAATAAAACCAAAACCAAACGCCCCTTTACTGCCTGTTACCCGTGGCAGTTTCGTGTTTCCCTTTCTTGTTTAAAACTCCCACCGAGAGCATAAGCTCTCGGTTCCCACTGCTAAACTAAACATACCACTGGCCGCAGCCAATGGTTTCCCCTGCTTGCTCGCTGGACACCACCGTTAGCACAAAACCAAGCCCACACCCTTATTAGGGTTGCGACTGGTGGGAATAAAGTACCACCGAGACCTTAAAGGTCTCGGTTTGTGTGCCAAACGAACACAACAACATCCAAAACACACCCCACCTTATTATAACTCGTTTAACATGTTTAGAATTCTTAATATATGGATTCTTAATCAATTAACCAAAGAGGAAAATAATAAAACGAGATCTATGGTTTACCTTGTTTTGTTTATGATTTAGGAAGACAAGTTAATACTCAAACTCGATCCTTAACCCATGTTCCTGTTTCTTGTGGTGGGAGGCGGCGGCCAAGGAGAACAAAGGGAAACATAGGGTCGTGGTGTTGTTTTAGGGTTTTTAGGATATTTATGTGTTGTCTAAAATAAGAAAAAAAACACTCCCTCCCTGTCTTTTTGGTATACACGGCCACAAACCCACTTGGGCCTTGAGCCCAAGTCCTTCCTTTTTCTTCTTTGTCTAAAATGGCCCTTATACCTTTTAAATAATTCGCCTACTGATAACCGATATGCGCAGTCGTGTTTTAAACTGTCGTGAATATTCCATGGTTACTCTTATACGCGTGGACGTAAACATTATGTACGTAATTACTTGTCGTGTTAATTAAATGTACATAAAATAATAATCGTGTTAAATGCTCGTGTTTACATGTTACGTAGTTATTAATTATTCGTGTTATTATAATTACTTGTACGTAACGACATTCGTCGTATTAATAATTATGTAAGTACATAATTATCTGTTCGTGATTTCATGTTCATGATTTTATGCTCGTGATAATAATTATTATCCTTAATAATTATCGTGTACTAACACATGCTTAATACTTATCGTGTAATAACACGTACGTAATTCTCGTAATTAATATTCGTGATAAGTGTTCATGTTATTTAAGGAAAGTTTTAATCATGTACGTACGATCATTAGTGTATTGTTCATGGTAAAAACATGCGGGTTTTACAACTCTTCCCCCCTAAAAAGAATAATTCGTCCCCGAATTATAGATATTGTAACTGAAAGAGAAACATACCTGAATCAAACTGAGAGGGTATGTACGATAAAAGGACAAGCGGGTGCATGGTAGAGGGAAAGTGATGTGACTGAAAGGACATGGAACGTGACGTGACTGAAAGGACATGGAACGTGACGTGACTGAAAGGACATATCTAATCGATAAGAGAAAACGGATAAGAAGTCCGGATGAACCTGTCTGTTTCCAAGTTGCTTCCCTCTTGGAATGATTCCTTCTTAAGATCTTGACACAAATGATAAATCTTGGTCCTCCTGACCTTGACTTGAAAGCACGAAGTGTTCATTGTCACCAATGTAAGATTTGATCGAGGGCATGAGAATTAACGTGTAAGGTTAACTGAAACGTCATGGTGAAAAACAATCTAACTTAACTAATAATTAGCAACGATTTGCTAGACATATAGGAACGTAGTACGTGAAAATTTTCGAACGTGATACGTGAATAATTTTGAACGTGATACGTGAAAAAAATTTTGAACGTGGTACGTGGAGATATGGTGAGTATAGTATGAGCAACATATCGTGGTCCATGATACATGTAACATATCGTGAACATGATATGAGGAATGTAGAATGAATCATGACATGTGAGACATATCGTGAACACATAATAGCTTAGATGATAATGCTAAACGGCATGGGGTAAGACATGAAATGTGACGTGAAACATCGGTCTGAGGATGGAAAATTTATTAAACTGAAGTCTGGTCTCTCAAGTTCCCTATAACTTCCCGGAAAGAAAGTGGGAGTTAAATCGTAAGCTAGAATACAATCATGAACATGAATAGTTCATGAACATGAATAAGGAGCACAAATGTGAATCTTCGTTTGACCCGATAGGTGACAGAGTGCCAAGTAATAGTACCATCCATGGCTAAAAAATATTTGAATGCCAACTACTGTGAAATCTTTGCGGATGTAAAGATCTTGCAGACTTGTTGAAACTGCTGACCAATCCATGGAGATACTATACCATTTCCATTCACAATTTCAGATGATGGAAACATCCTAGTCTGTTAGTGTTCGATCCTAACCTGTTGGTATGTCAGGTACCTAGATATGAACGTACTGTATCTTGCTTCGTAGAAACTTGATACATAGAAGTTTGTGAAACTCTAAGTCTTCGAAATTAGACTTCTCCTAGCGTAGGATTTTCTTGGAACACCTCACGTAGTGTAGGGTTCTCACCTTTATGCATAAGCTGAGTCATGGTAAAATTAACCGTGAGAATACACGTGATTAGCGTGTCATTGTAGTCTACCATAATTTATATTGGAAATTTCAAGGTGAAATTCCTCCTGTCGTAAAATTGCAACATCGTGTAAATATAGTCTCTCTGCTCGTCTCTAGACTTATAGAAGGTTCGGTTGTCATAGATGAAAAAACTGATGAATTTGTTTATGAATTCATGGAAATTCGATTTATTAAGTTCACAATGCTGTTGGAGTATTTATTGGACTAAAATAAAATCATGAATTTAGCATGACCGAGTAGTGTACGAATAGCAGTCATGGACATGTTTTTCTCTTTCACCGGTCACCGTTGGCAGCATGATCATGAGTCCGATCTTGGAAAGGTGATTAACACCCTAAGGTTAATTTGGACACGTTGTCAATACGTGGAGGAGAATAACGATTATGGATGGTGATCTGTTTTAAAGTCGATGGTAGTCGACACAGAAACTCATGTTACCGTCATTCTACTTGTAGGTTCTTCTGGAAAGTATGGGAAGATTTTGGAATAATCAACTGGTTATAGGTAAAAGGACTTCAGTGGTCGTGTTTTAACTGACAGCTAGAAATTTAGCAGTCAAGGCTAACAAAGCACGTGCCAGAAAAGCATAGATAATTTTTACAGATTTTCCTGATGGAAAACCTTGCTAAATGTATTCTGTAGCGTGAACATCACTGTACATGATCATGAATCGTAGCATGTTGTGTTGTTCATAGTCCGTAATTATGATGAATTTCAACTCGCATCTGTTCGAGGTAATGCGTTAACAGTTTGAACCCTATCATTAGGCTGAAGGGAAACCTTCGTATACATGGAGAATATGAATGGCGACCTTTCTGGTTATGAATATATGGTTCATGGTGCAAGAGATGAGAATGTCATCGATCAATCATGACAGATCTTACTAATACGCCGGTGATAGTACTGAAATTCTTGCGGCCTGATTAATACATGGCACCACAAAATGGATATACCCTTTGGAGGTTACCCTGAATTTCTTAAGGATGTTCCAGAATTTGACGTGGGTCATGTGTCTTGAAGCGTGTCTTGGAAAATATAAGCATGACATGTCTTGACTGTTGTCTTGACATGTGTCTCCGGGTGGGAAACAATTAGTGCTACAATATTATGTTATTATGCCCGAATTGGAGGATTGATTGACATGCTGACCTTTGTAATATCCGATCACGTCCGTGACCGTGTTCTATTGTGATTACCAGGATGGTTGCAGTCACAGTAATGGTTACTATCATCTTGTCTATCAGTACCATGACTGTCATTTTCATGACTGTAATTCATGTAACTATTCAGCTGAGTGGCCGACTGGTATCGGTTCCCACTCATGTGACTGAAAAGACAACTTGCATGGCGTGTGACATATGATAGAATAAGGACATGGATTGTGATGAAAATCCTCTGGTGGTGAAGCATCATCTCGTCCGACCGCTTCGATCTAACTCCTTTCTCTTTGTCTTTTAGGATCTCCAGGTTGTGAACATCATCAGCATCTCGTAGCGTCTCCAGCTAATCAACAACATCAACATTTAGTAACATCTCCAAGTTATGAGAGGCATCAGTATGTTGTAAAACATCAACAAGTGGAATACACCTGAGATGATTTAGAATCGACTAGTGAATACTCATGGAGTATTTTTTCAGTGAAATAGACATGGAATATGGTACGTGTAATACACATGGAATACTTTACGTGGAGTACACATGGAATGCACCTGAAATGATCGATATGGGTCGATCATCAAACATGATTTACGTGGAACAATTGATTAACGGTTTGAAAACCAAACTGGGCTGATGATCATGATAGTCTAGCAATATCAGCATAGACATCATTCTGGTTACATAGGGAAAACACCCAAAAGTGTTGTGAAACGAAATTCGACAATGATTATCATGAAAGCATGATTAATGAAAACCAACCATGTCTATCATAAAACAGAATTTGTAAAAATCTTTCAATGAGGGCATTCTCAACATGACGAGAACATTATCAACATAAGAAGACTTGAGACATACTTTACATGAAGATGAAATTAACATGAAAAATTTTGGAATGAAATTAATCGTGAGGGAGCATAAAACGTAATCAGCATGAAAATGAAGTTAACCATAGTATGAAAACATAATCGACATGAAGATCATGAAAATTTAATGAGTGTTCATTAAATAATTATGAGTATAATCAAATAAAATTTGAAAATCACTGGTGTGCACGACTGGGGTCAATTCACAAAACAGAATTGGTATGATTAATCTGATTAGAGCGTAATATAAATAAACATGAAGCAAAATTTTATGCCATAATCATGAAAAAAAATTTATGCGTGAAAACAGTGCATGTATGCATGATGTATTTCATAAAACCTATATGCGCGAAGGTAAATGCCTACGGTCAGTTTACCCAAAACAAAATGACAGGGCGTGGGGACGCCTATGGGTCGGTCCCAAAGTTAAAAGTTTCGATAAAAGCACATGCGACTAAATAGGGCCAGTCATGTACCAACCATTACTTAGTCAAAATTCCTACAACAGATGACATATGATATAAATGCATGAATACATGAAACATAAATAAGTAAAAAGTCATTGTCAAAACTTAACAGAAAAAAAATTTATGTGAACATTATGAACTACTGGGGTTCAGTCCACACAGTCATCGTTTACGAGGAACATCATGCATAGACAATGACACATAACTAAGTATGGATGACGGTTGTTCATTCCATATTAGTGAAATGATACTGGTGAAAACATCATGGTTAAAACAAAAGGTGCTGAAAACATCAATACATGGAATAACAAACGTTGACTTAGGAAGCTCCTAGTGACTACCCACTAGTCACAGGTCAAGTTTTAGAGCCTACAGGTCGAAGCCTTGTCTCTGATACCATAATTGTAACACCCCACTTTGGTAAGTGGACCGTTACGCGTAATTATGGCGTGTCATCAAAGCATGCAAGGTAATATGTAGTAAAACATACATGACCATAGGGAAAACCAGAATCAAAAGTCGGTTCCCAAACATAAGCCCAAAATATAATAAAGTAAATGAAATGAATGAAAGAGTAAACAAGCAAAAATATATGAAGGCAAAAGGAGAAGAAGTCTATGGCAGCTTCCATCCTATGCACGTCCTCCAAATTCTCGAGTCTTGGGTACCTGCCGTTTTGGGACATGGAAAGGAAAGTAACGGCTAAGCATAACGCTCAGTGCGTTGATATACAACTAAAGCATGAATAATATAGCATATAAGCATGAAGCAGCAGAAAAGTCTAAGTACTGAATAATCTGACCTGTTTTAATAAAACTGGTTTTATAGTTTGAAAAGCCTTATGTTTATATTGTAAAACTGTTTAACTGATTAACCATTTAGCCAATACAGGTCATGAAAAGGTCAACGTGCATGAAAAATTAGAGGGGTGACCTCGTCATGCTATTAGATGGGCTGCCTCTAAATAATTTAAGTCTGGGTAGGAGGGATCAACTCCTTGTGAAGGATGTAAGGCACACACCACATTCACACTAAATAATCTGTAGAAACATGTAACTAGGATGCACCCATACGCCCCACCTGATAATATAATAATATGTCCAAAAACTGAAAGGGACGCCACGAGCAATCACTCCGCCGTGGGGAAGTCATAACATTGGTGCCTCCAATGTTATGGTTATGGTACCTCCATAACTAGGTGAAACTAGTCATGCATGTGTATGGCTTTAGGTATTTAATACTAACATAAGCAATTCAAAACATATAAAACATATATTGGGAAAACAGTTGACTGCATACGGGGAATCCTAATAATGAAAGAATGTCCATACTGAAAGGACGGGGAATCCGTACCTTAAGTCCAGTGAACGAGGAAGACGAACGGAAGAGAGTCCTACTTCGATCCCACTAATATTACATAAATAATATGCGTGCATAAGTATTCTGATTACTGAGTACGTAACTGATTTTCATATCATGTCTTAGCTTGTTTTATCTGTTCATGTCATGTTTTACTGATTTAAACTTGATACCATGTTTATCATGTATTATGTCTAGTCTGATTAAGTATTTCATGTATTCTGTCTATTTTGATTAAGTATTTCATGTATTTCTTGTATTATTATACTTGTTGTGTAATAATAAGTAACTTTCTAAAAATAGAAGGTTTCCTAAAATAGAAAGTTTCCAAAAATAGATTTACTGCTTAAAATGGATAAGTTTCCATAAATGGATTAGCTGCCTAAAATAAATAAGTTTTTAAAAACAGAAAGTTTCCATAAATAGATTAGCTGCTTAAAATAAATAAGTTTCTAAAAATTGAAAGTTTCCATAAATAGAAATAAGTTGGATTATTAAGCTAATAATATAAGCTTAAGTGTTTACAGATTTATATTCTAAGTCATGTGGTTAAATAGTATAGTTTATTAATTATTTCATGTAATTTATATAAACTATAGTTTAAATTATTTAATTAAATATAACATGATTAATTAAATAAAAGGTAATCATACTTTGGTTAAAACGTGTATTAATATTTAGTATTAATATAACCTAAGTCATGTAAATTAATTAATTATAAGGCATCATAAATAATTAATTAATTATATAGTCTAATATAAATAATAAATACTTAGGTTAAAAATCCATGTATTATTAATAATAATAATAACCTAAGTCATGTTGTAATTAAATTAATTAGTAACATGTCAAATTAATTTAATTAAACTTGTAATTAAATAATCTTGTAATTCTAAGTCATGTTTTATTAATTTAATTACCTTGTAAATTAATACGCATATAAAGCTAATTAACTTGTAAAATAATAATCTGAACCCATGTATTATTTTATGAAAACGTGTCGTGAACCGAACCCGTGAAAACCCGTGAAAACGTGTTGTGTTTTTATATAAAGCCGAACCAAACAGCCCTTAACCTGTTCTTAAACCCATTCCCAAACAGTCCCTAACTGAGAATAAAACCAAAACCAAACGCCTCTTTACTGCCTGTTACCCCTGGCAGTTTCGTGTTTCCTCTGCTTGTTTAAAACTCCCACCGAGAGCATAAGCTCTCGGTTCCCACTGCTAGACTAAATATACCACTGGCCGCAGCCAGTGGTTTCCCCTGCTTGCTCGCTTGACGCCACCGTTAGCACAAAACCAAGCCCACACCCTTATTTGGGTTGCGGCTGGTGGGAATAAAGTACCACCGAGACCTTAAAGGTCTCAGTTTGTGTCCAAACGAACACAACAACATCCAAAACACACCCCACATTATTATAACTCGTTTAACATGTTTAAAATTCTTAATATACGGATTCTTAATCAATTAACCAAAGAGGAAAATAATAAAACGAGATCTAGGGTTTACCTAGTTTTGTTTATGATTTAGGAAGACAAGCTAATACTCAAACTCAATCCTTAACCCATGTTCTTGTTTCATGTGGTGGGAGGCGGCGGCCAAGGAGAACAAAGGGAAACATACGGCCGTGGTTTTGTTTATGGGTTTTTAGGATATTTGTGTGTTGTCCAAAATAAGAAAAAAAAACTCCCTCCCCGTCTTTTTGGTATACACGGCCACAAACCCACTTGGGCCTTGAGCCCAAGTCCTTCCTTTTTCTTCTTTGTCTAAAATGACCCTTATACCTTTTAAATAATTCGCGTACTGATAACCGATACGCGCAGTCGTGTTTTAAACTGTCGTGAATATTCCATGGTTACTCTTATACGCGTGGACGTAAACATTATGTACGTAATTACTTGTTGTGTTAATTAAATGTACTTTAAAAACAATAATCGTGTTAAATGCTCGTGTTTACATGTTACGTAGTTATTAATTATTCGTGTTATTATAATTACTTGTACGTAACGACATTCGTCGTATTAATAATTATGTAAGTACATAATTATCTGTTCGTGATTTCATGTTCATGATTTTATGCTCGTGATAATAATTATTATCGTTAATAATTATCGTGTACTAACACATATTTAATACTTATCGTGTAATAACACGTACGTAATTCTCGTAATTAATATTCGTGATACGTGTTCATGTTATTTAAGGAAAATTTTAATCATGTACGTACGATCATTAGTGTACTGTTCATGGTAAAAGCATGCGGGTTTTACAGCCGGAATATGTCCGATCAATCTGTTGGATCTTAATCCTTGTGGATGTAAGGATTCTGCAGACTTGATTGAATTGTTGGCAATAACCTAGATAGTATCATGCCTCTTTATGAGTTTGCGTGTATCTGGTAAATTCAAAATCCATGGAGGTCTTGTCCCATTTCTGTTCACTTTTCTCGATGATGGAAAACCATCCTAATCTGTTGGTGTTATATCTTAGCCTGTTGGTATGCCCGGTACCTAGATATGAACGTAATTGTATCTTGCTTCATAGAACTTGATACATAGGAGTTTGCGAAACTCTGAGTCTCCAAAATTAGACTTTTCTTAGCGTAGGATTTCTTGAAACACCTAACGTAGTGTAGGGTTATCACCTTTATGCATAAGCTGAGCCATGGTAAGATTAATCCTTGAGAATACATGTGATTCGGCGTGTCACTGTAATCAACTAGAATTTTTCTTGAAAAATTTCTGGGTGAAATTTCTCATGTTGTAGAATTTGCAACATAGTGCAATTATGGTCTTTCTGCTCTTCTCCAGACTTTAGGGAAGGTTAGGTTGTCATAGATAAAAATACTGATGAATTGGTTTATGAGTTCGTGGGAACACAATTTATTAATTCTATGATGCTGCTGGAGCATTTATGAGACTAATTCAAAAATCATGAATCTAACATGACCGAGTCGTGTACGAATAGCAGTCATGGACATGTCCTGCTCTTTCTCTCGTCACTGTTGGCAGCATGATCATGACTCCGATCTTGGAAAGATGATTAACACCCTAAAGGCAATTTGGACATGTTGTCAATACGTGGAGGAGAATAACGGTTATGGATGGTGATTTGTTTAAATCGACGGTAGTCAACACATAATCTTATAGTACCGTCCTTCTCCTTGTAGGTTCTTCTGGAAAGTATGGGAAGATTTGGAATAATCAACTGGTTATGCGTAAAAGGAATTCAGTGGTCGTGTCTTAACTGACGGCTAGAAAATTTAGCAGTCAAGGCTAATCAAAGCACATGCTTTTAAGCATAGATAATTTGTATAGATTTTCCTGATGGAAATCAAGCTGAATGTATTCAGGAGCATGATCATTACTGTACATGATCATGGATCCTAGCATGGTGTGTTGTTCATAGTCCTAATTAGGATGAAATTCAACTCGCATCTTTTCTAGGTAATGCGTTAGCAGTTTGAACTTTATCATTAGGCTGAAGGAAAGCCTTCGTATACATGGAGAATACGAATGGCGTCCTTTATGGTTATGAATATATGGAATATGGGTGAAAGAGATGAAAATGTCATCGAGCAATCGTGACTGATCTTACTAATACGCTAGTGCTGGTACTGAAATTCTTGTGGCCTGATTAATACATGGCACAACAAAATGGATATACCCTTTGGAGGGTAACCTGAATTTCTTAGGGATGTTCCAGAATTGGACGTGGGTCATGTGTCTTGACTCGTTTCTTGGGAAATGTAAGCATGACATGTGTCTTGACTGTTGTCTTGACATGTGTCTCCGGATAGGAACAAATAGAGCTACAATATTAGGTTACTATACCAAAATTAGGTTATTATGACATGTGTACCCTGATTGACATGCTGACCCTTGTAATATCCGGCCACGTCCGTGACCGTGTTCTATTGTGATTACCATGATGGTTGCAGTCACAGTAATGGTTACTATCATCTTGTCTATCAGTTCCATGACTGTCATTTTCATGACTGTAATTCATGTAACTATTCAGCTGAGTGGGCGGCTGGTACCGGTTCCCACTTATGTGTTTGAAAAGACAAATGCACAGCGTGTGACATATGATAAAATAAGGACATGGATTGTGATGGAAATCCTCCGGTGGTGAAGCATCATCTCGTCCGACCGCTTTGATCTAACGCCTTTGTCTTCGGCTTTTAGGATCTCCAGGTTGTAAACATCATCAGCATCTCGTAGCGTCTCCTGCTAATCCACAGCATCAACATTTAGTAATATCTCCAAGTTATGAGTGGCATCAGCATCTTGTAGAACATCAACAAGTGGAATACGCATGAGATGATTTAGAATTGACTAGTGAATACTCATGGAGTATTTCCAGTGAAATAGACATGGAATATGGTACGTGTAATACACATGGAATATGGTACTTAGAATACACATGGACTACACATGAAATGATCGATATGGGTTGATTATCTGATATGAGTTACATGGAATAATAGATTAACGGTTTGAAGACCAAACTGGGCTGATCATCATGGTAGCCTAGCAATAACAGCATAGACATTATTCTGGTTACATAGGGAAAACACCCAAAAGTATGGTGAAACAAATGTCAACAATGATTATCATGAAAGCATGATTAATGAAAACCAACCATGTCTGTCATAAAAACAGGATTTAATGAAATCCTTCAATGTTTAGCATGAGAGCATACTCAACATGACGAAAACAAGACATATTCAACATGAGGGTTAAATCATCATGAAAATCTTGGAATGAAATTAATCGTGAGGGAGCATAAAACGTAATCAGCATGAAAATAAAGTTAACCATGATAGTATGAAAACATAATCGACATAAAGATCATGAAAATTTAATGAGTGTTCATAAAATTATTATAACTGTAATGAAATAAAACCTGAAAAATCATTGGTGTGAACGACTGGGGTCGACTCACAAAACAAAATTGATATGATTAATCTGCTTAGAGCGTAATATAAATAAACATGAAACAAAATTTTATGCCATAATCATGAAAAATTTTATGCTTGAAAACCGTGCATGAATGCATGATGTATTTCCTAAAAAATATATGCGTGAAGGTAAATGCCTACGGTCAGTTTACCCAAAATAAAATTACATGGCGCGGGGATGCCTATGGGTCTGTCCCAAAGTTAAAAGTTTTGATAAAAGCACATGCGACTAAATAGGGCCAGTCCTGTACCAACCATTACTTAGTCAATGTTCCTGCAACAGATGACATATGATATAAATGCATGAATGCATGAAACATAAATAAGTAAAAGTCATTGTCAAAACTTAACAGAAAAAATTTTATGTGACTAATTATGAACTACTGGGATTCAGTCCACATAGTCCCAGTTCACGAGGAACATCATGCATAGAAAATGACACATAACTAAGTATGGATGACGGTTGTTCATTCCATATTAGTAAAACGATGCTAGTGAAAACATCATGGTTAAAACAATAAGGTGCTGAAAACGTCATGGTTAAAACAAGAGATGCTGAAAACATCAATACGTGGAATGACAAGCGGTGATTTAGGAAGCTCCTGGTGACTACCCACCTGTCACAGGTCAAGTTTTAGAGCCTACAGGTCGAAGCCTTGGCTCTGATACGATAATTTTAACACCCCACTTTGATAAGTGGACCGTTACGCGTAATCATGGCGTGTCATCAAAGCATCCAAGGTAATATGTAGTAAAACGTACATGACCATAGGGAAAACCGGAATCAACATCGGTTCCCAAACATAAGCCCAAAACATAATAAGTAAATGAAATGAATGAAAGACTAAACAAGCATAAATATATGAAGGCAAAAGGAGAAGAAGTCTATGGAAGCTTCCATCCTATGCACGTCCTCCAAATGCTCGAGTCTTGGGTACCTGCCGTTTTGGGACATGGAAAGGAAAGTCACGGCTGAGCATAACGCTCAGTGCGCGGATATACATGTAAAGCATGAATAATATAAGCATATAAGCATGAAGAAGCGGAAAAGACTAGTACTGAATAACCTGACATGTCTTAATAAAACTGGTTTTATAGTTTGAAAAGCCTTATGTTTATCTTGTAAAAACTGTTTTACTTATTAACCATTTAGCCAATATAGGTCATGAAAAGGTCAACGTGCATGAATACTTAGAGGGGTGACCTCGTCATGCTATTAGAGGGGCTGCCTCTAAACAATATAAGTCTGGGTATGAGGGATCAAGTCCTTGTGAAGAATGCAAGGCACACACCACATTCACACTGAATAATCTGCTGAAACATGTAACTAGGATGCACCCATACGCCCCACCTGATAATATAATAATATGGTAAAAACTGAAAGGGACGCCACGAGCAATCACTCCACCGTGGGGAATTCATAACATTGGTGCCTCCAGTGTTATGGTTATGGTACCTCCATAACTAGGTGAAACTAGTCATGCATGTATATGGCTTTAGGTATTCTAATTAAACATAAGCAATTCAAAAACATATAAAACATATACTGGGAAAACAGTTGGCTGCATACGGGGAACCCTAATAAGGAAAGAATGTCCATACTGAAAGGACGGGGAATCCGTACCTTAAGTCCAGTGAACAAAGAAGACGAACGAATGAGAGTCCTACTTCGGTATCACTAATGTTACATAAATACATACGTGTATAAGTATCTGATTACTGAGTACATGACTGGTTTTTATATCATGTATCAGCTTCTTTTATATGTTCATGTCATGTTTTACTGATTTAAGCTTGATACTGAGTTTTATCATGTATTTTGTCTATTCTGATTAAGTATTCTATGTATTCTGTCTATTCTTGATTAAATATTCTATGTATTCTGTCTATTATTATGCTTGTTGTGTAATAATAAGTAACTTTCTAAAAATAGCAGGTTTCCTAAAATAGAAAGTTTCCAAAAATAGAAAGTTACCAAAAAATAGAAAGTTTCCAAAAATAGAAGTTTCCAAAAATAGAAAGTTAACAAAAATAGAAAGTTTCCAAAAATAGAATTACTGCTTAAAATAGATAAGTTTCAAAAAATAGAAAGTTTCCATAAATAGATCAGCTGCCTTAATTAAATAAGTTTCTAGAAATAGAAAGTTTCCATAAATAGATTAGCTGCCTTAAATAAATAAGTTTCTAAAAATAGAAAGTTTCCATAAATAGATTAGCTGCCTTAAATAAATAAGTTTCTAAAAATAGAAAGTTTCCATAAACAGAAATAAGCTGGATTATTAAGCTAATACTATTAGCTTAAGTGTTTTCTGATTAATATTCCAAGTCATGTGATTATATAGTATAGTTTATAATTATTTCATGTGAATTTAAATAAACTATAGGTTAAAGCATTTAATTAAATATAACATTATTTTAATTAAATAAAGGTATAAATACTTAGGTTAAAACATGTATTATTAACTATTAATAATATAACCTAAGTCATGTAAATTATTAATTATAGCCATGGTTTTAATAATTAATTAATTATATAGTCTAATTAAATGATATGTACTTAGGTTAAAACTCATGTATAAATAATAAAATTAATAACCTAAGTCATGAAATTAAATTAATCATGTTCATGCTTTTATTTAATTTAATTTAAATCTTGTTAAAATAACATAACTTGTAAAAATTAATAAACCTTGAAAAATAACTCATGAACCGGACCGTGTTTTTATCTAAACATGTGTGAACCGGACCCGTGACTAAAATCCATGAACCGGACCCGAAACACCACCATACCCCGACCTAGGTCGGGGTTTCTTGCCCTTGCTGCTGCCGTGACAATACCAGCACCAAACCGAGACCTTAAGGTCTCGGTGGTGTGAGTTTAAGCCAAGCCGAGACCCCCTTGGGCTCGGTTTAGGCGGCGGCTAACAAACAAACACCCTCAATATCATCATGTTAATAATACCCTATGATTAAACAACATGTTTTACACTTGTTTTTAATTAGTTACAAAAACCTTCAGGATTTTATGTGGTTCATAAATCAACAACATAAAAGGAAAAGAGATAAAAGTTATAGCAATCACGTGAATCAGAGGAGATGAACACACTAACGATCCTTGTAATAAATCAACACCCAAAATCAACCGAATCACTCTCCATGGTGATTAGATGTGGCGGCCAAAAAGGGGAGGGAAAAAGGAGGCTAGGGTTTTAATATTTTTGTGAAATCTTGAATTATGACAAAGATATTTTCTCCTTTTCTTGTTTTGGTATAAATTGCATGGGCTTGGCCCTTTCCTTCTTCCTAATTTCGTGGTATGTGGGCCCCCCAAGGGGAAACCCGTTGTTTTCCCGTGTTATAATTATTTACGTGTTCTCGTGTCGTGTTTACGTGATTTTATTATCTGTAGTTCGTGTCGTAATTAATATTTATACGTAATAACATTAATCGTGTTAAATGTTCGTGTTTACGTGTTACGTAGTTATTATTATTCATGTTATTATAATTACTAGTACGTAACGACATTCGTCGTATTAATAATTACGTAAGTGCATAATTATCTGTTCGTGATTCCATGTTCATGATTTTATGTTCGCGATTATAATTATTATTGTTAATAATTATCATTAACACGTATTTAATACTTATCGTGTAATAACACGTACGTAATTCTTGTAACTAATAATCGTGATACGTGTTCATGTTAATTAAGGAAAGTTTTAATCCTGTACGTACGATCATAAGTGTACTGTTCATGGTAAAAGCATGCGGGTTTTACAAATTAAAGTGCATGCATTTTTTATTTATGCATATACTGAGACCTACTCAATTACTTAGGTATTCGATGTACTATGTGCTTTGTGAATTGTATACTTGATCATCCTTGAGCTGTATTATACATGTGAGTTCATAGCCTCGCATTTTAAATTTTATGATTTTACTAACCCGCGAGGGGGAGACATGCTATTAAATAACTGTAACTTGTTTTGATAATATGTTTGTTAATTATTTTATAGAACATAAATTGAACTGTCATCTTTAATTACATCTGCCTATTGTAGAAACTGTTAAATTACTGCAATTGCCCGAATGTTATAAATAGATCTATTGGGATTGACAATCCCCATCTGGGTGAGTCATGCTCACTGTGCCTTGGCCGGGACAACAGATGTATACCATGTTGGAACTGGGTTTGGTGCCTTTTTGTAAGGCCCCTGTTCTCATATGTTGAGAACCATGGAAAGTTAAGCTTCAGTTTTGAGCAATAGGAGAAATGTAATTACTTTGTAGTTTATAGCTTTGTGCAATAATACTATCTGTGATGTTTGCGTTCCTAAACTTAATTTTATACTGCTTAGTACATTAATGAATGGAATAATTGGAAACTTTGAAATTGATTTTTTTACCAAATACTGAACAACAATATGTAGGACAATTTACAGTCCTAAACTATGATTTTACAAAACTCTATGAATTCACCAACTTTATGTTGACTGTTTTAAGCATGTTTTTCTCAAGTAATTAAGCAAGATTATTTGAGCATGGACTGAGCATCATTTAGGAGCATAAAAATGACGGGGGATTTATCTCTTTATTGGGATATTTATACAAATGTTATTCAACGATTCAAACGATTTTACCAAATTAATGTTTACATCAATTGTATTTCAAAAATCATATAATTATGATCTATGCTTTGTAAGCTATTTGCTCATCGATACGCCACTGTGATACCCGATCTGGGGGTGTTACAGTTAAAACCTAAGTTATCCACGTGCTCTACATTTTCAATGGTCATGGAGTCAAGAGAAACCATACCTTTGCCAATGATATTGCCACGTCGATTACTAGCGAAAGTAACGTTACCTCCATCATATGCTTTGTAGTGCGAGAACCAAATTCGATTACCCGCCATGTGTTTAGAACATCCACTATCCTTAATCCACTCTTCGGGCTCTAAGTCGATTCTCAAGCATATCTAGGTAACAACACACAAGATCAAACATTTGGTCCCCAATATCTCATGGGTCCAAAGTTTGTAGTTCCAAACATCCCTTGCATTTGGTTGGGATGCATGAATGGAGGAGACATTCCCCATGGAGAAAAGTATTGTTGATGATAATTATTCCAATTCATATGGCCATTTTGTTGTCCATTGTTTCTCCTAGGTTTCTTTGATCTTGATCTAGAATTATTGTTATTCCTTCTAGGTGTTGGAGTTTTACTTCTAGGTTGTGACTTAGCTTGATCATCTCTTTCTGGTGTAGGTGTTCTACTTCTAGGTTTAGAATCATAGCGTGCCCTTGGAGGAGTAGATGATTGTCTAGATAAATTACTAGTTCCCGTTAAAGGTTTACTCAAAGACTTGTAGAATTTACAAAGAGCATTTTTATCAAGGATAGGTACTTTCACCTTGTCAAGAAGAAGATGTTTTGGCCTTTCACCTAACATAGACTTTTCAGAAAGTTAAGATTTTTCACAAAAACCATCCTCTGTCCGTGATTCTTTAGCTCCACCCGCGGTTCCATAGTCATAAGGAACCGCGCAGTATACTGGAGAATCGCGTACATGGGTACGTTTTTATGAAAATCTAACTTGTTTTGGTTCACTAGTTGATGCTTCATTAGTGTCATATCCCAACCCAAGTCTTTCCTTAGAATGAATTTGTTTGTTCAACATATCATCAAGAGCACCAATACCTTTCATGAACTTTACCAATTTAATGGAGGTACTCTTGAGATCTTCATTCTCTTGTCTAAGGTTTTCACAACTTACACAACCTAAATCAACATCTTTGTTTTTCTCAAGCTTAGCTAATCTCTCTTTTAGCTCACTAATCTCATTTTCAAGCTTAGTTCTAGTTTATTTTAACACTTTGTTCTTTTTGATGAATTGAAGGCTAAGTTTATGTAAGTTATTGTATTGGCCTTCTAATTCATTAACATCTAGTGAAGAGCTATCATTGTTATAATATTCGGTTTCAAAATATACCTCTTTAGAAGTGTAAGCCATGAGACATTTCTCATTTTTGGGGTTGTCATCAACATCTTCACCACTATCGCTCCATGAACTTCCAACGAATTCCCTGTGGTTCTTGTCGCGTGAAGGCTTAGGACAATCACCGATGAAATGGTTCGGATCACCGCATCTAAAGCATTTCCTATCACCTTTATCATCCTTGGTAAATCGGTTTTTGGAGAGGAGTTTCTTGTGGTTGCTTGGTTGCCTTACATATTGACCTCGTCTCATGAAGAACTTCTTGAAGTCTCTAACCGCCATAACATATTCTTCATCATCACTATCCGAGGAGCTTTCATGATCACTTTGCGGCTTCTTTACCTTGAGTGCTAGAAACTTTCTTTCACTCTCGGTTTTCACCATTTCTGAGTCCTTCAAAATTATCATCTCATGAACTTTCAAGTTGCCAATGAGTTCATCGAGTGATAATGTGGTGAGGTCCTTTGATTCTTGCTAGAAAAACCTTCATCAAGTGCTTTTAGACTAGTAATAATAGTGTTAAATCTAGCAAATGCACTATCAATAGTTTCATCTTCTAAGATGACAAATTGTTCATCTTGTTAAACAAGAAGACCGATTTTACTTTCTTTGACTTGGCTATTACCTTGGTGGGTTACTAAAAGAGTGTTCCAAATATCTTTAGAGGTTGCACACATAAAAATCCTTTCGTACTCTTTTTAGGTAAAGCATTATAAATCACCATTTTAGCTTCATTATTTTTAGCAAGTTTCCTTTTAGTGTCATCATTAGCTTTGTCAAAATTGACTATCTATTTGCTTTTGGAAACTTATTATATTGATAAGGCAAAAAATCACCATGGGTAATAACATGCCAAAGATCTAAATATTTTGATTTCACATAAGTCTCAAATCTATTTTTCCAATAAATAAAACTATCGGTTTCAAAAAGTGGTGGTCTTTGCATAGATTGACCTTCTAGGTACTTGTTGGAATCCATAGAGCAATTCATGTTTTAAAATACATTATACTTTAAAAACGCTTGAGCAACCTCGCTCTAATACCAATTGTAGAAACTAGAGGAGGGGGGGGTTGAATAGTTTCTTAAATTTACTTGTTAAAATATGGTTTTTAAAAATCCTTTTCAAAAACTTAGGCTTGAGTATTTATGTGAAATCTTCTTATACACAATATGGACAAGGATAGTGCAACTAGAATAATAATAACAAGTATGTATATGCAAAAAATAATGAATGTAAAGAGATAAGAAAAATAAAGATCAAACCAAACACAAAGGATTTATTGTGGTTCGGCAACGAAGCTCGCTCCTCTTTTCTACTCCACTCCTCGAGTACACCTTACTCGAGAGTTCACTAATCAACAAGCTAATTAAGGTGGAGAAATCGTACACAAAGTTGCTTAACCAATTTCCGACTCTAAACTAAAAGTGGAGCCCTAATCTTAGATAGGATCAATCTACACCAATATACTTTAAGGACCAAGTATTAACCTTAATACATACACAACTTCCAAATAGATAAAACTACTTGGATCTTCACAACAATGACATAAAAATGAATAAATAAGTTTGGATATTCAATGGATCTTTGAGGTAGACCCAACACTTCAAGAATGAAGTGTTCTTCTTTTTGCACTTTGAGAGGAAAAGATGGGAGGCGAAAGATTCACTTCTAAACAAGTAGTAATCAACCAAATGACCAAGGATTTGAATGATTTAAGTATGAAATAATCTGAAAATGTGTGTGCAAAAGAGGTGAAGAGAAAATCTAAGAATGGTCCATGATGAGACTGCAATTATACATAGTCTCATCGTCCAAATCGGGCTTAAAACGCTTAAAATATCATTAAAATACCCTAAAATATGCTTGTGTTTGTTTATTGTGTATTTTAGGTATGGATATCATGAAATCAACAAAAGATCACAAGAATAGAGCAAAAACGAACACGGGAAACGAAGCCGCACAATGAATTGGACCCGAATCATGAATTTTCATTGAAGTCCTTGAAGTTTTGAAGATTGGCAAGATTGGTCCCTCATCCTTTGAATACTTGTCATTTTAAACCATTGTAAAACTTTAATATTGCATATGGGTCCCTAAAATGACAAGAATGTGCAAGACATGCCTTTGGAAATTGGTCAAATTGCATTTAAAACCCTTAGAAAAAGTTTATCCAAAACTTTGTGGCCAAAATAAAAGAAAGGAAACTTCATTAACAAGGGAAATTAGCTTTGGGATGTTTAAAGTTTAAATGACAACAAAAGGGTAATACAAGGACCAAAATGGGGATACAAGCAAACTTCTATCCTCCACTAACAGCCTGACACGTCACCCACTATCTCTCACCAACCAATCCTATTGCACCTTTATTACACGTCACACCCCACCTTCTTAATTTAACTAAATTTTATTAATCAGTTATAATTTTTGAGGGAAACACTTATTCAAACCTTAAACCAGATTAAAACAACTGTTTAACCTTCCTCAACCCCTCACAAACCCTAATCCCAAAAACACTCCAAAACAAAGGGGAAATGGCTATAAACTTGCAGATTAGTGATTAACCAAACCCTTAACCAAACCCACTCATTTTTTCCCTTCCCGTGACCACAAGTAGGTCCCCACGTGTCCCCTGCTCTTTCAAAAATGGCAATATGAGCATCTTTTAGAGAATCAATGGCCAATTCACCAAACTTGCTCCCAAAGTATAAAATCAACAGTCAAGATGCAAAGAACACAGCTGGCATGTCGACATCTTCACATGTATGAACAATTGACCAAAATTCAGATTTTGATCAAGGGCCTTATTGGAATTTCACGCTTTTAGGGTTTTATGTTTATCATTAGTCTAGAATAGTCTTTTACTATCTATCTAAAGAAGCCCAGCCTGTTGGTGCTCTTTTGTTCCAATATTTGTAAAAAAATTTAATTATGAATGAAAATGAACGTTTAATTTTTGTCCAAATATTGAGTTCCAAATTACTGTTTTTCTTAGTTTAATCTTACTTTTATTGCAAGTTTAGTTTTATAAAAAGTTCATTTGTTCCAAAGTTTTAGTCAAGAAACGTTTTTTTTAAGATTTTCAGAAAACTCAAATCCAAACTCAAGAGGAAGTGAAAGTGGAATCATTGAGTTTGTTTTGTTGTTTATGGTTTGTTTGTCTCAGTTTGTTTCAAAGGTTTTCAAAGGTGTTCTAAAAAGTTTTCAAGAATCAGTTTTCTTAATTTTTATTTGACTCTTTACTATAGCAAAAGCTACTAGCTTTCAGCTTGTAGCCTTTTGGTACAAGAAGTGTTTCTCTTGGTTAGTTGTGTTCTGTGCAGGGTACAAGACTCAAAACAAGACCATTATTCCATTTTCATTTGTTAAAGGCATATAGGGTGTTGACTAATTAAAGTCACACCATCATATCTCTACAACAACTACTTCTCATAGCCCATAAGCTCCTCTTTTCAGCTTCTAAGGAGAAGGCATCAACAGCCTTTGTGAGGCCTGGATGTGGGTCTCACATGTAAGACAACTTGAACCCTCATTTTAAGCTCAAAATATGTGAACCTTTATGATCTTTGTGGAATCCTGTTATTTGCTAGGTTAAGTGTTTGGTTATGCTTTAATGTTATTCTTATACATGTTAGAGTAGATTGAAATCAGCTTGGTTGCATTTTGATTAGATATCCTTTGTTAATTTGTTGATTTTGAAGTTTAAGGGGTGTTTGGGATTAGATTATTAAGATAGTATTTGATTAATATTTGCCTTGTAATCTGATTAGACATACTCTCTAGGTTAGTGTTAGGAGTATTCAATATCCAGGTTTCAGTTTGGTAGGTTTTTAATCAGAGTTAGCAAGATTATTTTTGGTAAAAACCTGTTAGAACAATCAGTAGGCCAATACAGCTTTGTTTTAATGTTTTGTATGATCAAATCTTGGTTATTGTTAGAACATCAGTTAATATAGGATTTGTAAATTGTTAGTTTAGGTTGGGTTGTGATTTGACCAATTTTTGGTGTTTTGAAAGTCACCAAAAAGTCCTTTGAATCAGCTAAAAACCACCAGACTTATGCCTAGTACATCAGTGCATGTGATTCTGCATGTTTGTGTTTTTCTTGTGTTAATCTTGTGCTTTTTCTTGTTGTTTGTGACTCCCTACACTCAACCAAGTGTAGGGGTGCCAATTGTGTCCAAAAATATCAAGTAACAAACCTGAACAAGTCAAATCAGGCTCCCAAAAAAGGCATACAATGAATGTTTTTTTAGTTCAAACCCGTTTCATTTTAGTTCAAGACTGGGCCCGTTTTTATTCTAGTTTGAGTTTAATCTTGTTAGAAATTAGGTTTGTTTATGTTGATACAAAATTTAGATGGACCTATCTTGACTTGAATTAGGCTTAATTCGGGGTCTTGTGGACTCCGGCTCTTGCACCAAGTGAAACTTGTTTGAGGACCCTGCGCACTAAACAGACACCGTTTGGCTTACCATGGGTTTGTGACCCACGATTAGACTCCAGCATGAGAGTAAGTAATAGGTTTGAGTATATTAGTGTTTAGGGTATTGGGTGTATCGTACCTTTGTGGAACCGTGGGGGTTTCTTTTATACTCGAGAGAGTCCAGGCTGGGCTCCCGGTTCTTGCGGCCTAAGGAAGAGATAATTACTCAAAAGATCCTGATCTTCATTATCTAACTAAGGTAAGTGTATATCCCTTTTCCTTAGGCGAATATAACTATAATATAGGTTATATTCTGTCTGATCCTGTCACGCTGCGACAAGGACCTGGCTAAGTAACCGGCCTCATGTGTGACAGCGGCTTACAGGGCCTCCTGGGCTGCGCGTGCACATTGCACAAGTATCCAATCCATTCCTAATGGATACAGGTAGTACCCATGAGTCGGACTATCCAGCCCGACTAGGGACTATACGTCATCATGTCCCCCCAGTCTAGTGGTCGCAGGTCTAATCCGCGGCTACTAAACTATAATTGAACCAAAACAGTCGCATAGTCCAAGCATAAACACAGATTTGAAATATTCCCGCCAAGAAGACATACATCCCCCCTTTTACCTAACCTCCTTGGTACGCGGGAAAAGCACATGCCACGTCATAGTTACCCCTTCATCTTCTACCGTTAGATCTGGCAAGTGGGTAACACGTGGCACACATCCGACCGTGAACAGTAAAACCAGGAAGCCTATATAAACCCCTCACGCCTCCTTTTGACTGCTTACTATCCACAAAACTTCCACACCACCAGTAATGCCTCTAACATATACCATCATCACCAGATCTCTCATTAAGGTAATCCGCGCGACCATTGTTTTGTACATACAACACCATGGTAAGACAGCTAACCGACATTACGTCAATCTTAACCATAGAGCAGCTAGACTAATTCACCTCTAACTTCTACATACCCAACTACCTGCACCCAAAGGTTCCTAACCCTCAACATAATATAAGCCAGTTCCCAGAAGGGAAGATATGGTTATACACCCGTTTCTTTGATTACGCAAACCAGCGTATACCTATGTCGCGCTTCCTCATTAGTGTGTTAATACACTACGAGACCCACGTCTCCCAACTCCATTGCATAGGGGCAGCAAAAATTTCAAATTTCGAAATAAACTGCCGAACCCTAGACATAGAACCCATGGTAGATCTCTTCCGCATCTTCTACCAACGACAATTAGCCAACGACTGGGTATCCTTCGCTAAGCGAAAGGGCGGTATGCAATGTTTTGATGGAAAAATAGATTCCCTAAGGAACTGGAACGATAGATTCTTCTTGATCGACGACGCCGACTTCCCTTTCCACTTTCCCTTCTTGACCCCTGACACCGTGAGGAAGGACCCCCTACCTGGCCCCAAATCCTACAACACTGCAGATGTGGAGACCCTGAGCAACACCCGCATTCCCGTGCAATCCTATCCGGAGAGTGTGCTAGTCACTCTTGGCCTCAGCTGCGCAGTCATCTGTGGCGAGCATAGGGTACCAATGTTCCGCAGGGAGAATGGCCAGGGCTAGTGGTCCTTCCCGCCTTCATCATAACATTCTATAAGTACCATCGCATATTTAGAAGACTAAAATGTATTTTTCTATTTTCTGTTTACTTCCTTTCGCAGTTATGGACGTTCTTGACCTTGTCCGACGCGCCTTCCATGAAGATTTGATGGTTTACTCTCGCCCTGAGAAGGAAAATGAAGAATCACTTCATGACCGTGCGCAGAAAAACACCATGGACCTGGAAATTGGAGAGCCGTCTGCCGCCCAAGAGAGTGAAGACACAGGCGCAGACCAACCACCACCCCCTCTACCAGTCCAATCGTTGGAACAACAGCCACCAATACAACAGCAACCACCACCCTTTCTCAGCTCTTCGTTGTCTTCAGACAATCCCACCGGGGATGCTGAGAAAACCACAGCTGGTTTTGAGTAATAGGACATTACTTCCTCGGGGAAAAGACATAGAATCCCCCCATTGTCGCCACACAAATCCGCGCACATCGGGGCTGGTCCCTCTTGGACAAGGGTGCGCACAACCGGAGAAGAGTTCGAGGAGAACCTCGCAAAGACCCCCCCCCCTCGCACTCCTCCCGCCACCATCAACCTAAGGTAACCATCCACTTACACACGTTCTTCTCATATGTTATTATGTTTTATGCGTCCGCCTAACCACTACTCTTATGCATCAGCGACGAACAGGAAAATCCTTTGCAAAGGCAGAGACCACGCCCTCCCCCCCATAAGGAGACTTCATCAATGCGGGGAAGCGGGTTCACACAAGTTCCTATTGGGAATTATTATTAAGTGTCAAGTACCGTCAGTGTAAACTTAAGTACTGTTAGTATCTTTCAAGTACCGTTAGTGTTAACGTGGTACATAGTAAGTACTGCTACTTATAAAGTAAGTACTGCTAGGATATTTAGGACGGATATATCTTTGTATAAGATATGTCATAGATGATAGTAAGTATATATCTTATGTGATATACTCTAATAGTTAGAATATAGATAATATATCGTCTATGATATAGTTATCTTTATAGAATATTCTAAGGATTCTAGGGTTCCTTACTCTTTAAAAGGAACATACGTACGATGACATTCATGTACCTTATTCAAGTAGATTAATAAGAGAATCGAATAGTTAATAGTATTCTGTTTGTTCTATGCTTTATAAGTTAGATTCCGCATAACTTATTTTTGTGTTAAGTAAGATATTTCACAATGTTTTAGTTTGATTACAAACTATTATACTAGTTCTTAACAGAATGTTGATCCCAAACTCAGATCTTAAACCTTAATAGCTTGTTTAAGGGTTGTGATAGAAAGAATAAATTCAATCTAACACTAGAGAAACTTTGCAAGGCAAAGTAACTAAACAAGATGCGGAATATGGTGTTTAGCACAAGAACAATATGATTAAAGCAAACGTTGAACTTTAATATATCAATGATATACGAATACCCTATAATGGTATTAGGGTTTACAAAACCTTAAAGTATGATAATGAAAGACAATAGAGAAAGACACACTTTGCATGCTAACCTAGTGAGTCCTTTTATAGGCATAAGGACTCACGTACAAGATCACTACTAACAAACTTGGAAAGTATTAAGGAGTAGTAACAGAACGCGTAAAAATCTATTCCAAGTTTATCTCTGACGGCAGGGCCTTTGACTTCAGCAGGGGAACCAATCCCCCTGCCTTTGTTATTTGGCAGGGGGAACTTACTCTAGCAAGGGTACGAATAATCAACTAGAAGGGGTAACAAGTATACATAGATTTATTCCCAACAATCCTCCCCTAAACTTGTGCTTTCCCCTAAAGACAAGTTTCTAAATAAATCCTTGTTGATGAGGATGCTTACAAACTTTCTGGCCAAATCTGACTATGCATCATACTTACCAGATCATAAGCAACAGGCGTTTTAGCATCTACAACTAAGTTAGCCTGTGCTAGTTTCTTCAAGGTCTCCTGAGTGAAGGGATAATAACGATGATTGATCAAGTACACACTTACTCCTTCCATTACTACCTCATAGACCCCAGAATTGGTAAACAGCTTCCAATACAACAAATCTCCTTTATTCACTGCATCAAATATAGGATCAAATAACTCAAGCTCAACATCCTATGCATGCACTCCCAGATTACCCAAACCTTCTCCACACCATCCATGGTAGGAGGTTTTGCAGCAAAAGTCTTTTTCAAAATTTTCCACAGATCTTCTAAGTCCTCACTATCTAAGGTTTGAAACATGACATCTAGACTTAGAAATGTCTGTGCTGTATTGTCAGCTCTTGTAAGCTTCCACCAAGTCCTCCCTTTGTGTTCATAAACAGCATACTCTATTATAGCAAACTTCTTTCCAAGTTCACTAGGTGAGATATCATCATTTTCCTACAGAATTAGCTGTTTATCAATTTCTTCATTTGAAGGATGTTGAGACTCCTTAGTAACTGTGTCAACTTTCTCCATTCTCTTGAGTCTTTTGGCTGCTCTTTGTACATTAAGTACAAACTTCTCAATCTCTGGAAAACTTTCACCTTCTTGATGTAATGCCCGTGATTGTGATGATGCACCTGCTTGGGATGATGCACCTGCTTGTTTCCTTCAGCCTTTCTTTTCTTGGATTCCCTAGCTTTCTGTAACACTTCACTTTGTCTCCTAAGATACTCAGCTTCCTCAGGAGAGTTCATAGTCATAAAGTCTTCCATATCATATTCCCTTAAAACTGGTCTGGCTGTTCTTTTTATAGCTTCAAAACTCATATCTGTGAAGTCCCCATCCTTCCACTTCTTATGTCTCTTGAGCAAAACTTTGTAGCGTTCAAGTCTCCCTTTCTCAGAACTCAAATATTTCTCTCTCTGAATTTGATTTGCCCTCCTTTCTAGATATTCAATTTGATATTTGTAAACAAGGAAAGTCAACTCATACTAGTCTTCCAAGGGAGCATTTATTAACTCCTTCTCCCATTGATAAAGAAATTCTCCAACATGAGGCACCCTGTCATCCAACTCTCTATGCATAATTTCAACCTGCTTGAGCATATCTTTAGGCCTCATCTTTTGCATTCTCTGATCCTTCATATCAATCTCCTCTTGTTGTAGTTTGAGAGCTACTTGTGCATCATGTGCTTCTTGAGCTCTTTGCTGTTCAGGAGTTCTATGCTTGTATTTTCTCTTGGGCTGTTCAACCATGATCCCTTTTCCTTTGTCTTTTAGATCCACTGCTGGTGCTGGTTTAACTTTAGATGCAGGTTCTTTGATTGTAATTCCCTTCTGAGCTGGTTTCTTTCTATTCTTTCTAACAAAAGTTTGAGTAATAGGCTTAGCAGGGGAACGACTTACAACAGTGGGATCAGCAACAGCAGGGGAAACTTTTGAAGTAGGGGCTTCTTCTTGATTGCCCATAGTTAGCAATGTTTGAGCAATATCTTTAGTTGCATTCCCGTTATCACTTCCCTTATCAGCACTTCCTTTCTCAATCCCTTTCTCAGCACTTGCTATCTTTCCTTGTACACCACCAGAATATGCATAGTACTGAGTAGACTCTTCTGTATTGGGAACTTCCTCCCCTTTGGAAGCATCCTCATCTGTGGATATGATAAGCCTGGGCTTTCTCCTCCCCTCAAGTGTGGCAAGTCTGGTTTCCAAGTTATTGATAACCAGACCTTGCTTTTTGACATTTTGTACAAGTTGTGCATTCTGCCTTTTTAGACTCATGCACATTTTCGTCAATTCCATAATGGTCATAGGTTTCATGCTGGTCTCATCCCTGGAAGGGGATTTCTCCCCTTTTTGGATATCATGGAGTGAGGGAGAGGACTTACTGATGGTGTCACTATCCTGCTCACCCCTTGAGGATGAGACAGTAGTGGCAGCCAAACCCTCATTTTGCTCCAAACCCTTGGAGACTCTCCTCTTTGCTACTTGTGAAGATTCACCAGGCAAGGGAGACCTAGCAAACCTGGATTTAGATCGCCTTTCATGTTGTGGATCAGCAGGGGTAGAGTACTGGTAGGGTGTAGTTTCTTGGCAGGGGAATCAGAAGGTTTGTGTTTGGCTATTTGTGTCTTGGCTTCTTCCTGTCTGATTTGTTTCATCATAATTGAAGTGAGTGGAATGGACCTGCCAAAAAATTGTGGGGATGGTGCAAGAAGTGTGGTGAATAGTTTGGTAGTGTGCTTGGTTGCTGAAAAGTAGTTTTTGTGTTTGATTGGACCATGTTCACTCATATTCAGCAGAAGTTCTATAAACCTTGGGTACATACAGAATTTTGAATTGCTTGAAACATTTTTAACCATTCCTTTGAACATTATTTGAGAAAAACAATACTTCCTCCATGTTGCTAAGAAGATTAGGGAAGAAGCCATCTCACTACCAAATTCATTGAAAGCAGTGGTTTTTGGTGACAAACATTGTAAAATTGTATGAATCAAATACTTCCAATGTGGGGCAAACTAACCTTTAGCAAACTTACATTTTTGGTCTTTAGAAAGAGTGTACCCCAATTTAACAAGACCCTCAAAGATTTCAGCCTCAGATAGGTTGGTTATCCCATCCTCATCATCAAGAAGAAGATTGTCCCTGATGGAGGCAAGTGTAATCACCTTGGGATGACCATCTACAGTGCTTTGAATTGTAACCTCTCCATTCACTGTTTTGGTCATGGATTTAGACTAGAACTGCTAAATGTGTGAGGTGTAAATTCTAGGGTTGATGAGAAGGGCCACTCTAAAATACGAGGACTTTAGAAAGGCCACAACATCAACAAACTCTATTGGTTCATCATGTAATAAAGCGATTTGATTATGATTAGCAGCAATTTTGAGAGACATGATAAAGTTTGAAAATGTTTTGAAGGTTTATAAAGGTGAGAGGTAGGTGGGATTTAGTCGAGGGAGAGAGATGGACCTGCTTGTGAAGGGAATTAAGTTTTTATAGGCGATTTGAAGAGCTGTGATTGGAACAAATTTTCAAATTGCAAAAATATCAAAGATAAATCTTGATAAAAAAGTAATTTATTTGAAATAATAAAGTAAAGATTACCAATCAGCGAAGAAAGCGCCTTAAATATCTTTTAAAAACAATAAAATATTCCCTAACCAAAATTTATGCAAGCAGGCCCAACGGCTACGAACAGGGTAACGGTATTGCCAGTCAACGGTTAAACTGGGGAATGATGTTAAAGCAGGGGAAGCAAAAGGTGAAAGCAGGGAGAACTTTCCTAGGGGTATTAGACTAGTCATGGAGAGACCAATGCTAACTAGCTCTGCTCTAATGCACACACTTGTATACACAAGATAGATACATAGAAACTCAAGAGTCCTCTATTCAGCAAAGGTCTAAGCACAAAAAGCCAACACATAAGTCACCCTACACCTGGTCAACCCAAGAAAATATGCATACCCTAGTCACCATCCCTACTTTTTCCTTTACCTATGGTTAGTTAGTATTGGAAATGTATACCACACATCTGTACCTGAACAACAAGCTGTTTTGATAGAGAAGTGCAAGTACCCATTACAGTTGTAAAACCCGTATTTAAATCGGGAATATAAATACGCGGGTTAATTACTTAAACCATTTACGAAGAAATTATTGACGAAAACAAACGCAAGAAAATTATACAAGTATTATTATTATACAAGTTTAAAAAATATATATATATAAAAGTAAATAAAATAAAAAGGAAAGAGTCGGTTTAAAAAAGGGAAAGAAAGAAAATTTTGGGCCAAGCCCATTATAAGAAAAACATAAACGGGACTCTAACCCCTTTTTCCATTCAGTCGACAAAAAAAAGGGTTAGGATTAGGGTTTCGTTTGGTTGGCTGCCGAGAGAAAAAAAAAGGGAAGTGTCGAGTTCTTATCTTCAAACCAGGTATTATACTTCTTCATTACAGTAATATAAATCACGAATTTAGTTTTAATGAATCAAGGAGGGAACGTTTTGGATAATTAAATCAAGAACATAGCATAAAATAACAAATTAGGGTTTTCTTAAGGGGGTTTCGAAATCACCACGACCACCTGATTTTAGGGGCGTCGGGTTTGGGTTAGTGATCAAAACCGAGACCACAGCGGGTCTCGGTGTAAGCTGTTGTTGGACGACCGAGGGTCAAGAGACCCAGGTAGAGGGGCGTTTGTTTTGCTTAGGATGGCCGTGGGTTTATTGGTTCATGTGAACCGAGACCACCAGGTCTCGGTGACTCCCTTCTCTGCCCAGCCGTGACCCACACAGGGGCGGCTAGGCCAGTTCGACATAAGGGGTGCGTTTGGAGGCTGCTAAAACATAAGGGTGCGTTTGGCTTATATAAACAGTGGGAAGATCATAGCATAACAGTGGGAACAATGGGTAACCAGTGGGAAAAGAATGGGACAGAAAAAACTGTATAGTAAATAACATTAGCGACAGTTTTAGTGACAGTTTTTCTGTCGCAAAACTGTTAGATATATGCAGTTTTTAAAGGGACAGTTTTAGCGACAGTTTTAGTGACACAAAATTTCTGTCACTAATTCTTGTGGACAGATTTTGTATTATATGTTAATTTGTTTAGTGCGACCGAGATGGGATATCTCGGTAGGCTCGGGACATGATTATAAATAAAAAAATAAATAAATACTTTTATATTATACCTTTTTAAATTAAATTGTTTTATAAATATTTAAAATATATTTTTAAGTGTATTAAATTAAATTAGTTCTTTAATATTTAAAAAGGGTATACTTTTAGAAAATAAATTAAATTATTTGAGAAACTTTCTAAATTAAGGAACTTTCTATTTTAGCGGGGTTCTTAATATGGTAATACTATAACGTCAAGAAATACGTTGTACCTTAAATTAATACTAGAAAATAATACATTAAATGAATTATTATAAGTTCCAATTTATCAGTTGGTATACGTACAGAATTTCAGAATCAAAATAAAATAAAATAAGAAGCCAGTAAGATCAGTAAAATTAAATAAACGAATGTCAGTTAACTTATTCGCGTCCTTTATTCATGTAGCACGCGTGAAGCCCTAGTAGTATTCGTTCAGTCTTCCATTCAGTCAGTTACTGGACTAGAGGTACGGATTTTCCGTCCTTTCAGTAAGGACTTCCTTTCTATGCATGATTAGGATTCCCCGTTTGCAGCCAAATGTTTTCCTCAGTATATGTTTAAGTTTGTCAGTAATCATGTTAATAACTAAATAAATTGCCTGAGCATTATATACAAGCACGACTAGTTTATGTACTAGTTACGGAGGTACCGTAACCACGGCACTAGAGGCACCGGTGTCGTGACTCACATGCAGGAGAGTGATGTCCTGCATCGTCCCACTCAGCTCAGCTTGGCCATTTTATAAGTATTATTAGTGGGGCGTATGGATGCATCCTAGGCTACAGTTTACAGTTTAGCAGGTGAATGTGGTGTGTGCTCTACATCCTTCACATTGGAGCTGATCCCTCCACCCAGCACAGATATTTAGAGGTCACCCCTCTACAGCATGACGAGGACACCCCTCTATGTATTCATGCAACAGTTGTTACAGTTCATAACCTATATAAGCCCTTGGCAATTAAAATACAATAAATACATGTTTTCAGAATTAATAAATTATATCTCAGTTTCAGTATATATGAACCAGGTTTATCAGTTTTTATGCAGAGTTATATCATGTCATATCAGTCTTATAGCTTCACTGTTGTCTTCTATTCCATTACTTTCAGTACCTTCTTTTCATGCTATATCCGTCCACTGAGCGTTATGCTCAGCCGTAGTTTCCTTTCATGTTTCCAAACGGCAGGTACACATGGACGATCTTAGGACTTCTAAGAGAGTACGTGCATTGGATGGGAGCTATCCAGACTCCTTTATTTTATGCATACATTACATTACATTTCTTTGGTTGTTGGACATTGTTTCGTCCTTTTTCTTTCAGTACTTAGTCTTTATATTTTGGAGCTTATGTTGGACTACCGATGTTTGATTCCGGTATTTTCCATATGGTCATTTAATGTTTAATACATTGCTTTGCATGCTTTGATGACACGCCATAAATACACGTAACGATCCATTATCCAAGTGGGGTGTTACAACAGTGCCTCAAGGTTTCAGAATTCTGACAAGCTTTGCAGCAAGCCCTCATCACCATGGACCCTTACTCACCAATGGATATGATCTAAGATCATATATGAGCATCCTAAGGATACCCTGAGTCCTAAAGGTGTGACCTAACCTCCCCTTAAACATAGAGCATATACCTGATTCACCAATGAGAATAGTACGCACCATATAGATCTCTGCATTGTTAGTCTAAAACCACATATAACCACTTTTAAAAAGAACAAACCCAGTTTAAAGAGAAAAACTCTCTTAGTAGGGAAATGAACCCCCAGCAGGGGGATCTGTGTTCAAAAGCGGTGGAATGAAAAATGATGGAAAAATTAACTAACAGTTATACAACAACAACAATGAAGTAACCCTGTATATACATGACATAATAGACATCAATTTTTAGGGAGTAACCATTCCAATACCTTCAACAAGGTACTGAAACCTCCCCACTTTAAAAGCTTTTGTTAAAATATCAGAAACATTAAGTTATGTATCAATTTTCTCAGGGACAATTAGTCCTTTTTCAAAACAATCTCTGATAAAATGATGTCTTATTTCAATATGTTTAGTCTTGCTATGAAAAACAGGGTTCTTAATAATGTATATGGTGCTGTTGTTGTCAATAAATATCTTGGTTTTAAGAAAGTTATACCCATAATCAAGCATTTGATTCTGAACCCAAAGTACTTGACCACAACATGCAGCAGCTGCTACATACTCAGCTTCAGTTGTTGATGTGGCCATAATAGTCTGCTTCTTACATTGCCAAGATATAAGTTTGCTTCCCAAAAATTGGCATCCACCTGTTGTAGACTTCCTATCATTGTTGTCACCAGCATAGTCACTATCTGAGTAAGATATCAACTCAAATGGTGACTCTTTGGGATACCAAAGTCCTAAGGTTGGATGTCACTTTAGATACCTAAAAATTCTTTTTACAGCAAATAAATGACACTCTGTTGGTGCCACCTTGTATCTTGCACATAAGCAGACTGCAAACATGATGTCAGGTCTTGAAGCTGTGAGATACATGAGAGACCCAATCATAAATCTGCAGTTCCTGACATCTATAAGCTTTCCAGGACCATCTTTTCCCCATGGATGATCCTTGTTCATTGGTTTGGATACTTTCTTTCCCTCAGACATGCCAAACTTCTTCACAATCTCAGCCACATATTTGTCTTGGGAGATAAATATCCCAAATTTCCTTTGCTGAACTTGTAACCCCAAAAAGAATTTTAGTTCTCCCATGGCACTCATTTGAAATTTATCCTTCATCAACTTGGCAAACTCTTTGCTAAGCATAGAGTTTGTGGACCCAAAGATGATATCATCAACATAGACTTGTACCAATAGGAGGTCACCCTTTTGTTTCTTGATAAACAGGGTCTGATCAATCTTCCCCCTGTTGAAGCCATTATCCAATAGATATTTAGATAGAGTTCCATACCAGGCCCTGGGAGCTTGGTGGAGTCCATACATAGCCTTTTTCACCTTGTATACCTTGTCTGGATGTTCTGGTCTTCAAAACCTGGAGGTTGCATAACATATACTTCTTCATCAATGGTGTCGTACAAGAAGGCACTTTTTACATCCATTTGGAAAACAGTGAAGTCCATAAATGAAGCATAAGCAAGGAATAATCTATTGGCTTCAATCCTAGCAACTGGAGCAAATACTTCCTCATAGTCAATTCCTTCTTCCTGTGTATACCCTTTTGCCACCAGTCTTGCTTTGTTCCTGACAACTATACCCCTTTCATCCTTTTTGTTCCTGAGTACCCACTTTGTCCCAATGGGACTTGCCCATTTTGGACAATCTACTAGAATCCAAACCTCTTGAATGTCAAACTGTAAGAGCTCCTCTTGCATGGCTTCAACCCAGCTTGGATCATTTAAAGGCTGAAAAATCTTCTTTGGCTCTTCTTGTGACAAAAATGCAGTAAACAGACAACACTGCATGTTGTCATGATTAAACTTCATGGTGATGTTAGCAATGAAGCTGTGCTCCTTTGTTGTATACCTTGTATGTCTAGGGGATTTAGGATCACCGATGATTTGGGAGATAGGGTGATTCTTATTGATTCTGTAAGTAGGCTGCATGATTACTTCTGTTTCATCTTCTTCCAAATCAGAATTGATAGGGCTATTTTGATTGGGAAAGAAGTCCTCAAAAGAACTTCCAAAAGATACAACATGACCTAGGGATGGGTGCTGATGAGCTAAATGTAGCTCTAAGTAACTTGGACTTCCACTCTTAATTATTCTGCTTCCACTGCTGGATATAAGAGGACCATCAGATACACAGATGAGGAAATGAGTGGGGATACTCTTTATTCATCATTAATATCATTAGCAGTAGGATCCTTTGTGGCAGGGGAAGCAATCGATCTAGCATGGGAATCCTGGATTCCACTGCTTTCAGCCATTCCGCTGCTTTCAGAAAGTGACATAGCAGGGGAAGAGGTTGTCTGTTCTTTTCCTAGAGAAGGATCATCTTCTTCACCAGTGTTTGAAGCAGCTTCAATAGGAAATAGTGAGGGTACATTCATGTACCTCAGTGGTGGCTTCTCGACACCAGTTGGTTCTTGTGTACCTGAAATATTAGTATTCTGCAATGCAACAAGTACATAATTCATAGATTTTGAAAGAACCTCTATATCAAAGAACCAATCAGGACATGTTTGAACATATTCAGGCTTGTCTTCAAGAAAATCCACATGAAGATTTTCTGTGATTTTTCTTGTCTTCTTGTTGAAGACCCTATATCCCTTGCTGTTTAATGAATAACCCACAAAATATCCATCATATCCCTTTTCACTGAACTTGCCTAGATTGTCAATATGTTCAAGATGATCACATGACATCCAAAAGGTCTAAAGAAGTCAATTAAAGGAGGTCTTCCATTGAACAGCTGATAAGGGGTCTTGTTGTGTACCTTAACCACCAAGGCCCTGTTTTGTACATAACAAGCAGTGGATATAGCTTCAGCCCAAAAGATAACTGGAAGTTTGGAATCAGACAACATAGTTCTTGCAGCTTCAATGAGTGTCCTATTCCTTCTTTCTGCAAATCAATTCTGTTGAGGTGTTCTTGCAATGCTGAATTCCCTTTTTATTCCTTTGTTAATGCAGAAAAGAATCCAGTTTCTGATTTCTGAACTCACCACCATTATCTGATCTCATGGTTACTACCTTCATGCTTTTTGATAGTTCAATCTGATTGATGAACCTAATGAGTACATCAGCTGTGTCACTCTTTTCAAATAGAAAGAATGTCCATGTGAACCTTGAAAAATCATCAGTAATCACTAGGCAGTACCATTTCTTCTTTATGCTTGCCATAGAAGTAGGACCAAAAAAATCCATATGCAGTAGTTCCAATGGCTTGGTAGTGGACATACTTGTTTTTTATTTGCAAGATGCTTTGTGTTGCTTCCCTTTCAGACAGGCATCACAAGTATGATCATTGACAAAGGACTTGGAAGGAAGACCATGAACCAGATTATATTTCACCAGTTTGTTCATGTTCTTGAAATTAAGATGACCAAGTCTTCTATGCCATTTCTTACACTCATCAACTGAGGCTTTGGCAATAAAACATGTTTCATTGTCTTGAAGAGAGATGTCTTTGAAATCAATTGCGTACATGTTCTTTTGTCTTGGTGTTCTGAGTATAATAGGAGTGTCTGGTGGTAGGACAAACTCATTTCCTAACACCAGGCATTCAAGACAAAATTCTTGTTATTAGTCATCTGTGACACACTGAATAGATTGTACTTGAGTTCTTTCACCAAGTAGACATTATCAAAGGTCATCCCATTGGTGACAATAGTTCCTTTTCCTGTTATTGTTCCATGCCCATCTCCAAAAGAAACACCATCATTGTCATGCAGGGGCACAAAGTTAGACATATAAGATTTTTGTCCAGTCATGCTTCTTGAGCATCCACTATCCCAATATGCTCTATCGTCCCTTGTCCTCTTTGTCATCTGCAAAAAGAAAAACAAATTAGTTTTTCTTGGGGACCCAAGCCATTACAGACTTGGATATACCTCGTGTATCAATGTAGGATAGCTTATCAAAAACTAGAGATACACCATCAGACTGAGCACCCCTTTTGGGTACCCAAACCCAACGAGCTGAGGCTTTCACAGCTTTTCCCCATCTACCCATGTTCCTAGAAGGCAAAACTTTGCTAGCAGGGGATACCTCATGTTTAGCAGGGGAATCCCTATGCTTAGCATAGGGAACCCAACTTTTGTTTTGGCCTCTATTTATGTGTTGGTGAGCTCTAGGGCCAGATCTATATGCATTATGAGGTGTTGGGTTGGTCATGGAAGTGCTGGGCTTGGTATGAACATCATTCACCTTTCTAAGTGCAGGAACAACATATTTGTCAGTAACCCTGTTTCTCTAGGCAGGGGCAATATACTTGGCAGGGAAAAAGGATTTTGCCCCTGCATTTAGAAGAATGGCTTTAGGTTGCATATCCTTTAAAGGATTTGCAGCCACAACTTCCATTGGTGCCTTACATTCTTGATAAGTGTGATCAAAACTGCCACATGTGAAGCAGGGCTTTGTGTTTATCACAAAGTCTTCTCCTAATTGATGAGACTTTTGGTCATTCTAATTTCTTTGATTACCTCTGATAGGCCTGTACATACCAGCATATTTAATGGTGGACTTAGGGGACTGTGATCTGGTTTTAGATTTGGGTGAACTACTCTTAGAACTAGAATCACTACCAAAAAGTCCTCCTCTTGAAAATAGAACAGGGTTATCAATTTTCCATTGTTTTAAAGAAATCTGTTGCTTTTCAAAGTCCCTAATAATACTAGTTTTCACTAGTGGCTCTTCAGTATCAAGACTATTAGGTATGTAAGCACTCAAGTCAAACTCAATATCATCCTGTTTTTGAAAACAAGGGAGACGAGTCCAAGACAAGTCTTTTCTAGGAAAAGGTGCATGAATATTGGCAAGAGGTGGTGGTATGGTAGCATGCTCATTTTTAATCCCAAACCCTATTTTGTCCCTATGAGATTGACCAATTTCAACTGCTTTAGTTAAATCTTTTGAAGCTTTTCCAAATTTTTCAATAGTTTCATCATCAATCTTTTTGTTAGATTTAAAAACTTCAAGTTCAGCAGTCAACTCCTTAATGGAGTTATTATTCTCCTTAGCATATCTTTCTAGAATCACAATGTGATCCCTATAATCACTTTCTCTTTGTTTAAACTCTCTTATGGTGGACTCTAACTGTTCTAAAGCACGTCTATAATTATCAAGGTCATTGTCACAATTGATATAGTCAGCTTTTACCTTTCTGATTTGATCATTCAATGACTCAATATTTTTCCTACAAGCTTTAGTACAATATGAATCATAGTATACCTCATTGTCTGAGCTGGAATTTGACATGGCCATAAGTGCAAAATCTTCCTCTTTTTCCTCAGCAACCAACGCTTGATTTCTTTCCACATTCTCTGTCATGGCACTCCAATCCCATCCACCTGCTCCATCTATCCCATGCATGGCTAACATTGCTTTAGCACCAGAATCATCATCTCTGGTTTCCTTCCTATAGCTGTTCCCAGTCTTAGGTCCTTTACATTCCCTAGTAAAATGACCCTTCTTGCCACAGTTGTAGCATTCAACCTTTGTTTTGTCAAACCCAGCCACATCAGAGGGATTGATTGAGATCTTCTTTCCATACTTATTGTAAAACCTGTTGGCTCTCATGCTAAGCAGAGCCATGTTCAACTTGATATCCGTCTCCTCCAGTCCTTGCTTACTGATTTGACTTAGATCTTCATGCAACACAGTAGATCCTTGTGGCCCTTGGGATGCTATAAAAGCACAAGCAGTGTCAAGACTGAATGTTACAGGCCTTTCTTCATCATAAGATGATCCAGACCTGGTAGCAGGGGAATAAGTAGCAGGGCCTACTTCGATTCCACTGCTTTTGGAGATTCCACTGCTTTGAGATATGAATGCCATGTTGGCAGGGGAATTAGTATATCCACTGTGGGAATCGTTCCTTTTGACTTCATCTCATTGACAACAGGTTCAAAAACTTTCAAGTTATTGTATATGTCATCAATGTTCTTGTTATCCAAGTCGTCCTTATTCTCCCAAATTGCCTTGTAGACAAACCATTCCTTCTAGAGGCTGTTAAGGAAGCTGGTATTCACCTGCTCTCTTGTCACCTCAATATCAAAGAACTCCAACTGGGCCACCATATCTTGAAGCCTATTGTAAATAGCGCCAATTGATTCATCACCAATTGCTTTGAAAGAAGCAAAATCATCAAGCATTTGATTCTTCTTCTTCTTCTTTGTGGCTTCATTTCCTCCAAAGGTTGTGCCTATGGCTTCCCATAGTTCCTTAGCTGTTTTGTACTTTCTGAATCTTAGTTGATGTCTATCAGGTAGAGCCAACAGCAATGAGCTGTGAGCTCTGACATCATGCCTTCTGGCCAGTATTTCCTTATCACAAAGAGCAGTAGATTTCTTCTTGTCCTTACCTTTGGAACTTTCACCTTTCTCTTCTTCCTTGCCCTCTTCAACTGCCACCATTTTGTTGAATTGATCACCAAACTCTATGATCTCCCAGAGAACATAGTGTTCCATTTTGAGGTATTGTTGGATTCTGAATTCCCATAATTCAAAGTTTTTACGATCCAACATGGGTAATTTGAGGTTATTGTGATTGTTGCTGTTTGAGGAAGAGTCTGAAGACATGGTTGGTATGAGGGTTTTGTTCTTGGTTTAGACAAACTTTCTCAACAAGCTCTGATACCACTTGTTGATCCCAAACTCAGATCTTAAACCTTAATAGCTTCTTTAAGGGTTGTGATAGAAAGAATAAATTCAATCTAACACTAGAGAAACTTTGCAAGGCAAAGTAACTAAACAAGATGCGGAATATAGTGTTTAGCACAAGAACAATATGATTAAAGCAAACGTTGAACTTTAATATATCAATGATATACGATTACCCTATAATGGTATTAGGGTTTACAAAACCTTAAAGTATGATAATGAAAGACAATAGAGAAAGACACACTTTGCATGCTAACCTAGTGAGTCCTTTTATAGGCATAAGGACACACGTACAAGATCACTACTAACAAACTTGGAAAGTATTAAGGAGTAGTAACAGAAACGCGTAAAAATCTATTCCAAGTTTATCTCTGACGGCAGGGCCTTTGACTTCAGCAGGGGAACCAATCCCCCTGCCTTTGTTATTTGGCAGGGGGAACTTACTCTAGCAGGGGTACGAATAATCAACTAGCAGGGGTAACAAGTATACATAGATTTATTCCCAACACAGAATATAGATCCAACCAAAGGGATCAACAAGTGGTATCAGAGCTGGTTAAGAATCTCTGAAAAAGAAGAACAGAAACCCTAAACACTCCACTCACTCCAAAAACAAAACTCAATGTCTCAACATAGTGAAGACCCTCACTTGGAAGAAATTCCAGAACCTGATCCAGTACCACAGTGACAGCCCCAAGTAGTGCATCCTACACCACCACAAGGTGTTCAAGCCATAGATGATGTAGTAACTCCTTGAACTACAACACCTTCCCATACTCTTTCTTCTGTTAAGCTCCCAGTTCTCAAAGGTGATAACTATGAGACATTGGCTATGGAGATGGAACATTACTTGAATCTCACAGACTATACTTTGTGGCAAGTTACTAGGAATGGGAATACACCTAAGAAGCTGCACTAGTTACCTAATGGTACTTGCTATGCTCTACCTGTTGTGACTACAGAAGAGATACAAGCAGAGATCAAAGAAAGAAAGGCCAGAACTGCATTAGCTATGGCACTTTCAGAAGACATCCTACATAGCTTTCATCATTATAAAGATGCAAAGGATATGTGGGAAGCAATCAAGCTTAGATTTGGAGGCAATGACAAATCTAAGAAGATCAAGAAGATTGTTCTCAAACAGGAATTTGATAACTTCTCAATTTCCAGTGTTGAAGGAATTCAAGGTGGATATGGGAGGTTCAGTAAGTTGCTAATACAATTGGCAGTTTATGGACTAGTAATTCCTAATGCAGAAGCCAACCTGAAGTGCCTAAGAAGTGTTCCACAAGAATGGAAAGCAATGGCTATGCAATTCATCACAAGGGATGATCTAGATGCAATTCCTTTTGATCATCTCTACAACAATCTTAGAGCTTATGAGATGGATGTTAAGTGCATTGAGGTGACCAAAACAGCAACAACAACAAAGTCGAACTTGGCTTTTGTGTCTTAAGGTAATGGCGGTACTTACTTTCAAAATACCGCTGGAGGATCAAGCAGCGGTACTTACTTCCAAAATACCGCTGGAGGACATACAAGCATTACTTACTCACCAAGTACTGAAAGCAGTCCTATGATCTCCCAAAATCCACAAGGGAGATCTTCACCATTGTTTAGTGACAATGATGCCTTCTCATTCTTTGCTGGACAAGACAACATGCCAAGACTAACCCTTAATGACTTGTTCCAAATAGATGCTGATGTGGAAGAGATGAATCTCAAATGGCAAGCTGATATGATTTTTTTAAGATCTAATAGCTCCTTTAAGAAGACTGGAAGGAAGATGAATGTTGATCATAATGAACCATTAGGATATGATAAGTCAAAGGCCGAATGCTATAACTGTGGAAGGAATGGACACTTTGCAAGGGAACGTACCAGAGACAAGGCTGAAAGTAGAAGTCAGAAGTTCAAGCACAGCTATAGAACCAGTCCAAGGATTACTGAAAGTGTTCCAAAAAGGAACAATAGGAATACCAAAGGAGCCAAAGCTTTAGTGACTACTTTAGATGGAGTGGTAGATTGGACAGAAGATGAAGAAGAAGAGCTTGGTCTAATGTCTCTCTCACATGAAGATACTGAGGGGCATCTAATTGATGAATTAAAAGATAAAGGTATAGTGGACAGTGGATGACACATGACAGGAAACAAAGATTTCCTTGTTGAATTTGAAGAATTCAGAGGTGGCCCAGTAGCCTTTGGAGGTAGCAAAGGTAGAATTACTAGCAAAGGAAAAATCAATACAGGGAAGTTAGAATTTGAAGATGTGTTCTTTGTAAAAGAATTGAATGAATTCAATCTCTTTTCTGTATCACAAATGTGTGATAAGAAGAACAAGGTGTTGCTTACGGATACAGACTGCTTGGTGCTCTCCAAAGACTTTGAGATGCCTAAAGAATCTCAAATACTGCTTAAATTACCCATGCAAGAAAATATGTACACCTTTAATCTTCAGACTATTACTCCAACAGATGGAATAACATGTTTGCTAGCTAAGGCTTCCAATGATGAGTCTAATTTATGGCATAGGAGGTTAGGTTATGTGAATTTCAAGAATCTCAATAGGTCAGTGAATAAGAATTTGGTCAGAGGTTTACCTAACAAATCTTTTCAAAATGATTTCACATGTACTGCTTGTCAAAAAGGTAAGCAACATAGAGCTTCTTGTAAGACCAAGATCGTAAATATTGTGACAAAGCCTTTACAACTTTTGCATCTGGAATTATTTGGTCCAGTTTATGTTAGAAGCATTAGTCGTAAGACTTTTTGTCTAGTCATAACTGATGATTATAGTAGATTCAGTTGGGTTTTCTTTTTACCTCTTAAAAGTGAAACCAAGGATTTGCTTAAAGACTTTATCACTTTAGTTGAAAAGCGGTTCACTAAACAGGTATTGATCATTGGGACAAATAATGGAACAGAATTTAAGAATGCCGAATTTGATGAATTTTCTAGGTCTAAAGGAATCAAGAGACAATTTAGTAATCCTATGACTCCACAAGAAAATGGGGTATCTGAAAGGAAGAATAGGAAACTAATTGAGGCTTCTAGAACAATGCTGGTTGATTCTCTTTTGCCAAATACATTTTGGGCAGAAGCAGTCAATACTACATGTTATGTGTTAAATATAGTCTTAGTGACAAAGCCTAAGAATAAGACACCTTATGAACTCTTGACTGGTATTATGCCAATCATAAGTTATTTTTGGCCTTTTGGGTGTCATGTGTCTATACTAAATACTCTTGATCACTTGGGAAAGTTTGATGGTAAATCTGATCCAGGATATCGTGTAGGATATTCAATGCAAAGTAGAACATATAGAGTTTATAACTTGGCTTCTTAAAAGGTTGAAGAAAATGCCCTTGTTAACTTCTTAGAAAATAAACCCAATGTTCCAGGAATAGGTCATGCTTGGATGTTTGATTCAGATTATCTAACCAATTCCATGGATTACTATTCTGTGCAAAAAGATTGTCAAGCTAACAATGTAGGTAAGGAGATTGGTATAACTAAGACAGGTACTCAAGGAGAATCTTCTTCTCCAGAATCTCAAGATGATGATGTTCACATCTATGTACCAAGTATGCCTACTGTTACTCCTCAAACTGATACTCCCAAGAAGCAAACAATGCCATCCACTGATGATCAAGCCTTCCAAGAGATTCTGAGGCTTAAGGATCAAGAAAGGAATGCTGCAACTACAAATGATCATTCAGGAGAAGAATCTTTTTAGTCACAACACTCAGCAGTACATACTATACCTAGCGGTACCTCATCTACAAGTACTGCTAAGTCAAAATCTGCAAAGTTTGTTGACTCATTAGAAGATACTTTACAAGCTATGGACGATGAAGACATGTTTGTAAGTTCAGCTGAGGGAATCTTCTCCAAAGCTTCCTATGATGAGCAGGGTGCAGTAACTGATTTTAACAAATTGGAAACAGAAATTCCAAACAATTCTATTCCCACTCACATAGTCAACAACAACCATCCTACTACTCAGATTATTGGAGATCCTAAGTCTGCTGTGCAAACCAGAAGACAAATTCAAACTAATACTGAAACTCATGCACTTGTGAGTTATGTCAAACAACATCAGAGGACAAATCATAAAGATACTCAGCTTGTTTGTTTGTCTGTTTCGTATTACAAGTAGAGCCCAAGAATATTTCTCAAGATCTTGATGAAGAAAGTTGGGTAGATGCCATGCAAGAAGAATTAACACAATTTGAGCTACAAAAGGTTTGGATTCCTGTGGATCTTCCCTCGGGTAAAAGAGTTATTGGTACTAGATGGGTTTTTAGAAACAAGAAGGATGAAAGAGGAGTTGTGTGAGGAACAAAGCAAGGCTAATTGCTCAAGGCTACAGACAGGAAGAAGGGATAGACTATGATGAGGTCTTTGCACTAGTGGCAAGAATATAATCCATTAGGTTGTTTTTGGCCTTTGCATCATATATGGGTTTCATAGTCTATCAAATGGATGTGAAAAGTGCCTTTTTATATGGTAATATTTCAGAGGAGGTATACGTTTCACAACCTCTAGGTTTTGTAGATCCTAAATTCCCTAACAGAGTCTACAAAGTTATCAAAGCACTTTATGGTTTACATCAGGCTGCAAGGGCTTGGTATGCAACCTTATCCAATTTTCTGTTAGAACATGGATATAGGAGAGTAACAATTGACAAAACTCTATTCATCAAGAAGAATGCCAAAGACATTATACTAGTACAAGTTTATGTTGATGACATCATTTTTGGGTCAACCAAGAAATCATGATGTGAGGAGTTTGAAGCTTTGATGAAAGGAAGATTTCAGATGAGTTCTATGGGAGAAATTACTTGTTTTTTGGGACTACAAGTCAAACAAAGAAAATGTGGAATATTTATCCGGCAAGATAAATATGTTGCTGAAATCCAGAAAAAGTTTTCATGTATGGATTCAAGGAGTACAAGCACACCATTAGAAGCTAAGAAGTCTTTATCAAAAGATGAACATGGTGAAGATGTTGACATTCATCTTTACAAGTCAATGATTGCTTCGTTGATGTATCTTACTTCGACCAGACATTATGTTTGTTGTATGTGCATGTTCAAGATTCCAAGTTAACTAATGTAAGAATTTTTCAATTCTTTTTATCTCTATTTTTTCGTTCCTCGACTCACTCGAATTGATATCTAATTTAACGTGGATCAATTGTTCTTGGTTAATTAAACTTGATTGGTATTTTAAAAACTAAAAACTATTTAATCTAATTAAAAGGAAAATCCTTAATTAAAAATACTTAATTAAAACTAATTAAACTATTTTAAAACTATTTTAAATTTAAATAAAACTTAAATCTAATTTAATTCAATTAATTTTTAACTAAAACTTTTAACTTAAATGAATTTATATTTAAAACTATTTTTATATAAAACTAAATTAATTAAATTTAACTTTAAAAACTAATTTTATATAAAACTTAATTTTAAAAACAATTTGTATTCCTAAAAATAATAAAATATTTATTTTGTTTGTTTTTTTTATTTATTTTATTTTTTATTTAAACTTTATAAAAGAAAATTTATAAAAATTTTTTAATTAAATTTACTAACCAAAAACTTGTAATTAAAATATGAAATAAAACTGACAGCCTTAATAAACCTATATTAATTAAATGACTCGTAAAAAAAAACTCAAAAGACGGACTAGCTAAGATGGTAAACGCGTTGAGCTATTAAACGAAAGGTCACGGGTTCGAGACCCAGCGTGGACAATTTTTGAATGATTATATTTTTATTTTTGAAACTGATAGAAATCAGTAATGAACATTCAGATTAAATGAATCTGAAGGCTTAATGAAATCAGCAAAATAAGATCCAAACAACAAATAAATATAACAAAACAGAAACGAAAAGGCAAATAAGCTAAAAAAAAGAAACAAGCAAATAAGTCCTATAAGTAAATCTAAACTTAACAATAAGCAAATAACAATAAGAAAAGTTTATCCTAGCAAAACAAACTAAAATCAGCAACTTATCAAAACCAAATAAGCACCTAAACTTAAACAGAAAATAAGAAGATAAGCTAAATAATCAATGAAATCAAATAAGCAGGAAGACCTAAATAATCAGCAATCGAAACCTTATCAGAAACTAAGATCTAAACTAATACCTTAGAACAAATTAAGCAGACTATAACTCAAAGCTAGCAGACTTAAAATCAGAAAACTAATATCAGAAAATAAACTCAAGCATAAGCAAAACTCAAACACAAACACAAATCAGTTAAAGCAAAAGCAGATTAATATATTAAATCTAAGCAGAATTAAATCAAATAAACATATAGCACAATTAAATCAGACAAGCTTAAACAATAAAAATCATAACACCTCTAAATAACATAAACATTATGAAAGTCCCTTAATATGACAATTGTTGATAAACTATAACTCTTGTAACCACGAAACACAATGAAATACTTTTCAAACGCGTAATGCTTTATTAAGTATTATAAACAAAGTATTACAAAGTGCTATGAATACACTCGTTGAATGACAACAAGATATGAACCCTAGAACAAGTAAACTAGATTCGAGACTCAAGTTTACAAGGGAACCAATGAGACGCTGGTAGACAGTTGGGGGCTCAGTGGTTCCAAGGTGAGAAAGAACTTAGATAAATTATCCAAGCACAAGGGTTGATTTACTTCTCCTTTCTCACTCCTATTTATAGTGTACGAGGTTGCTTCCTTAGTGGGAGTAGTTGATACGTGTCACCTTCAGAATGGAAGAGTACAACGTATTAAATGCATGTCCAAATCGAGACATAACTTTAAACAACTTTAGGTGAACAGTTCTGCCAACTGTTCACCTTTTGTCCCACTAGGTCGTACTAGGCTTTATCTTGAATCTCTTGTTTTGTCCCGCTCAAAACACTTGGTAGATTCTTTAACACCCCCAAATTTACACGCAGCGGAATACATCTTTGGGTGCTAAACATTGATACAACAACACATAATTTATAAAGAACGACTCGAAAAGAGACGTTTTAGATTTATCGTTCCTAAAACATTTGTCAGAGTAGCGTAGTCCCAAGTAATCGTTACCAAAAGATAAGTTAAAACAACATATTAGTTTGTTTTAAAAATGGAACGATAATTAAATCAAAGAGTTTGAACAACAAAAGCAGTGCACAACTTCATTCCCGTGACCTCCAAGCTTCCACTTCTTGATTACCTAAAATACATGTGAGTAAAACAATCAGCAAAAATGCCGAGTGAATCTATAGGTTTATGAAATCAATTTGAACACAAGCAAAGATTATAAGTTTGTGGCATGCTTATAAGCATCAAATAATAATTTGCATCAACAATGATAATTGTATATAGCATAAATTGCAATAAGCTCATGGAACCGAGCCCTTAGACACTCCCATATTAGTCTAATAAGACGAGAGATTTATTAATTGTCGGTTACCTCCAGATTAATGGTACATTGTCGTATACATGACTTCTTAATACAATATGCTCAAACAGTGTGGAGGTCGGGCCTGAGCTTCTATGACAAGTCCACAAAAACTGAACCGGGGCGGCTTCCCCCATAGATCTATTAATTGTACTAGCGGTTAACCCATCATAGGTTAATTAACGGTCCATAATTGAGGTTTTAACAAAGGCAATCACTTAATGCAATTTAAAGGCAACCACGGGTCCATTCATAGAGGGACAAAGCATACCATAAAAATCTTGTGTTCTAAGTTTATAAAACATGTATTCCCCCTCACGGGTTTAAAAATCATTTAATAACTACTATAAAGCGAGGCTATAGACTCACCTTAAATGCAGACATCAGCAGAATATAAGTATCACACCACACAACATCACATAATATATACGGTTTGATTCCAATAGTCGTAATACACCATAATAAATAATCATGTAGCGTCAACAAATATCTTTCCGCGGTTTTAAATAATTCCACAGCTATGCTCTAATCATTTGGTGAGGTTTATGTTTTGGTGTTTTCCCGATGGATGGTTACATCAACTCGACACAAAATAATTAATAAAATTTAACTCGTAAAACTTTGGTGGTTGGCCAAATAAAATAAAATGATAAAATAAATCATATAATATATTCGGTATATAATTTATATGTGAACATGACGCTCAAAATTCATGTCGTAAGTTATTATTTAGAACAAACATTTAAAAATGTATTTCTTAAGTTATATATCATATCCTTCGGTTATAATAGTGTATACGAAGTTATTTTTATATAATTCGACACTCGTTGGAAAATCGTTATATAACTCATTAAAATTTATTTATCATATATAACGTTAAATGTCATATTAACTAAAATAATACTTTTCAAAAATTATTTTATAACGTAGTTATTCGTTAACTGTTTCTTTTATAAAAGTATATATTTTTAGAAAGTTTCGGCATGACCTTGCCGTTTTTATAACATTTTCCATGTATATAAAATACATAATTTTTCCTACTTTGTCTCAATTAATACCCAATTAATATTTTTCTCAATCAATATTCTAATTAAGGTATTTTTAATAATATAATTATTATATTAACTATATATTCCCACCATTAATATTTTAATTACTTTCCATTCTCCTTAATTAATTACTTTTCATTTTAAATCAATACCTTAATTAATATATTAATCATCTCCATCAATATTTTAACTACTTTCCATATATCATTAAATAATTTTATATTTTAATATACCATTTATTAAAATAATATTAATAACAATATCCTCTAAATATGTATATATTTATTTATTTCTTATAAGTCCTCAAATAATTATATATCTCATTTTATCAAATAATAATAATTATTATTATTATAATATTTTCATAATCTTACATTCTATATTTTATTATACCCCAATTATTATTAATAATATGTATCCTCAAAATATGTATTTTCATACATCCCACTATTGTTATTTCCTTTATTTATTTATTTATTTCTTTTATAGGTCACTTTTAACCTAATAAAAAAGTAAAAAAAATAAACTGATTATATAAATGGTTATAATTTTATTTATTTTCTTATTCATTAAACTTTGTATTTATCATTTCATTATTAAATAAAAACAATAAAATAAAATAATAATAATAAAAATACAAATACAAGTATACATCTAGATCTTATACCCAAAATAACAAACAATCAACAATAACAAGTCCAGGAGCATCACCACCACAAGCCCGACACCACCATGGTGCGGCTGTGGCTGTTGTGACGAAGTCCGGCCGCCACCACGACGGTGGTTGGGCGGCGGACTGCCCTTTTTCCGATCAAAATTCGCGGCCAAAACAACCATAACATATAAAAATGATAAATAACCCATCTTGTCTAATCTTGATGTAACCATCTTGCATGCATAGATCGGGATAAGATCAAAAGGATTTTGGGGTTTTTAAGGTATACCCACATGTTGAAATGGTGACTCCGTCACCCACACACCACCACAAGGTGGCAGCGGCTGGAAAACACCACAGCAGTGGCGGTTGAGGTGAATGAGTGGCGGCATGTATGGTGATACAGCATAGATCAATATGATCTATCATTTAAGGGTTGCGGCGGCGAAAGGTTTAGGTGGCCGGAAAATATTTTCGGTGACCGGAAAACAAAAGGAGGCGCCGGATTTTTAGATAGAGAGAGAGATTATGTTTTAGGTTTTAGTGTGTTTTTAGTTTTGAGAGAAATGAGAGAAAAATGAGTTAAAAATTCCCTTTATATTTGCTAGTCAAAATTTTACAAAAGTAAGTGAAAGGTTCTAAATAATGCAGGGACTGTTAATGAAATTTTTGTTATCACTTTTGTTAATACATGGTTCGGGACTCGTTTGGGAGACTTAACGGACATTCAAGTCACGATACTTGCGCCATTGTTTTTAAAATCATTTTTCCAATAAATATGAGTCCTTACTTTGTCGAGTTTCGAAAACATTTGCTATTATTTATTTAATTGCTCGTTTAATCATTTATAGTTATTTCGGTTAGATTTTACCGTAAAAATAAAATGTAAATTTTATTACTCACGTTATTAGCAACGTTTTAGGATATAATAAAAATACTATTCCTTCATATTTTCTAAGTTTTAAATTTTGAATCGTTTCAACTATTATTTTATCAGTTCTGCTCAGTCCGTCGTTTAAAACGTCGATAAATATTACATGTAATTAAAATAAATATTTATTTTACGAAACGTAAACGTAAAAATTTTAAATTTCTCAGTTCATAAACTAAAAGAAAATATTCAAAATAAATTTGAATTTTAGCTAACACGATCTTCGTTAAATTATCGAAAATAAATAACTAGTTTCGTAAATGTTCGAAAAATCTTAATTTAAACTTTGGTCAAAATTTTTGGAGTGTTATATCATCCACTCCTTTAGGAAGCGACGTCCCGGCGCTTAATTCGCATACGATAGTCTTCAGTCTAACAGTGAAGAGTGAAAAACAGGCAAGTTATCATCTAAGTTCCAAAGAAAGTCAAAAGATATTATATGGTACACGTTCTCCATGATCGGACGTCATTGGACAATGTCGTCTGAAGTTCTCACAACTTACGATCATTCGACTAGATCACATGCCATATAAGTATCTAAAAGCAAAAGTCAAACATAAATATCAAATACAGATTTCCGCCGTTTGTCATCGAGTAGGAAAATGAGAGCGAAGAATAAATTATACATTATTATTAAAATAATATTTGTCACAATTATCCGTCCCGGATTTGGTATTACCTTAAAACTCAGTTGAGGTACTTTCTCGATAAAGATGATACATCAAAAATCAAAGTAAAATAGTTTTAAAAATTTATTTGGTCGTCTTAAGAAACTTTGAAGGAATGACGTAAATCTATTAATTAAACTCATACTGATGGTTACAATTATAGAATATAATTTCCAAATTAAATCACTATTAGGAATATAAATTAAACTGGCAATTTCATTACATTAAAAGTAAAGTATGATAAGTCAGTTAGTTCAAAAGGTAGAACATAATTTTATTTTAAACATTAGTTTTAGTTATACAAAATATGGTGTATAAATTTGACCTTTTACTTGTGATGGCTATTTCGATGATTGAAAATCATTAGAAAATGTAGACAAGTTCCATAAAAAATTAATAATACTTTGTAGAAATACATAAAGGTGTTTATTATTTCAAAATAACATGGGATATATTCGGGTTCAAAATGTGACAAGATAATAAACGAATATGAATGGAAATAATGGTCAACAATTAGCACGAAATCAGCGGTACGAAAGAAAACGAAGCAAATGTCGTATGAATTCTTAAAGAGAATAATAAAATAAAGGCGTCGATGGTAAGACGATAAGAAATAATAGATTAAACAAGTTGTCAATTTTGTTAGTGCGGTTGATGGTTCACCAATATCAGCTCGTTAACTTAGCGGTGGTCGATACATGATCGGAAAGAAGATCCATACAAAAATTTTAATAAATGAAATTCCTAATAATCACTTGTAATTAAAACAAATCAAATGAACGGTGTTAGTGTTTAAAGAGAGAAGTCAAAGCACGGTTCACAAGAGTGGACTTCGAGACAAACGAGAGTGACAGACGTCATCCCGGATATATGGAAATCACTCTAATGATAATTCATTATTCACGTGCGGAGACATTCCAAAGATCTATAAAATCGCATAAAGATCAATGGACGAAAAGGAAGGATAAAACATCGAGACTTTCAAGTCATTTATCAACAGTCAGTAATTAGACGAACGGTCAAAAGAAATCAGTTATAAGACAAAATGAAGTAACAAGTGGAAAAACGATTGTCGAGTAAAAACGTATTCGTAAGCGCGTAATTCATTCCAGAAAAGGTAAGAAAACGTATGTGGATGCATAGAAATTGCGCTACTTGCATGAAATATAAAGGTTTTTAAAACTACTTTTCATTTTATTTCATTCTATTTATCTTTACCATAAATACAAGTAAAAAGTTATTTATTATCAAGATTTTTAAGTTGACTACTATTCAGCCTAGCATGGCTCCTTCTAAATTAGACATAGGTGATCAGGCCATGTATAATTTAGGGCTAGCAATGCAGTGCTTCATTTCGTCGAAAAGTATTACGTTTCTTATGTTTATATAAACCATGCCATTTGTAAAATGGAATTTAAAAATAGTTTATAATTTTATAGGATACAAGTAATTTGTGAGATACTCAATAAGCAACAACTTAAATGTTATAAAAATTATTTCATAATATCAAAGTAAAACAATTTGTGAAGTAATTGTAGTAAAAATGTCAATTAAAATTATATGGTGACATTTAATGGGGTATATAATAACCAAAAAGGTTGCAAAAAGTTGCAAATAGTAGCTCATAGGAAAACCAATGAAATCTTCACGAATTAATAAGGTTTCAAAAGGTTATAAGGTTTAGACGGAAACGCCATGAGACACGCGATAATAATATCGACGAAGAATATGAAGACAAAACTTCAAAACTCAACCCAAATCAGTGGAAGGTTAAAAGAAAACGAAAATAAAATAACATCGAATGACAAATGAGTCATATATATGAAAAGAATAAAACAATCCACATTTGTATTCTTTGTAAGATACTCGACACAACCTGCTTTTAAAAAAGTATGTTATTCGTTTTTAAATTACACCATTAATCCGGTAATTGTTAATCCTGTACTGTTTTTATTTTTAAATATTTTCACATGCAACTAGTATTCGTTAGTTGTAAAATAATATTTGTTAAAATTTTACGATCTCAAATGAAATCAAAACAGCTTAGAAACATTTAAAACTCATGTTCTGAATTTTCTATCAGATTTAACTTTTAAATAAGAGCCGATTAATTGACCCGATAAACGACATTTCCAAGACTCAGAGTCTAAAGCATTTTGATGCAAAACGACGTTTCAGACGACTTTCTAGTTTTACCTGAGACCTGAAAACCAATGTAAAATTACCAAAATACCCCTGCAAGTTCTGTGCAGGTTTGACTATTTTATTTTAAAAAAAAACGCAGGTTTTATTTCTAAGTTTTGACCTGTTTATACTGCCCCTACAGTTTCTGCATAAAGTGTATTTTTCGACACTTCTTAACGGCTCAAAATATATACATATATACACACATATCTTGTGGATTTTATAACAACGAAAAATAAATCTCGTAATGAGCATCAAATAAAATATAGCATGATGAATGACAGAAAATGCTTCAAGGTATTCAACACGAAATTTAGGAAGCAAGACGGTGAAAGACGTTCGTAATTTAAATTTCAAAATGCAATGTAGGCAAATCTCCTTGGTGTCACGATTGTCAAAAACACAAAACATAACAAGAAAAGAATGGAACATTAACATGCTACACTCCGGGAGCGAGAAGGTTAATGAAAAACAAATGATACAATTTTATATAAGTAAAATCGTATTCCAATTCTAGCGCCATAATCTAGACGATGATTTATAAAATGACGATGACGTTACCGATATATAAGTGAACAATACACTTCGGAGTCGATACATATAAATGTCAATAAATAGCGGTTAGTCTATTCCAAGGACACATTGAGCTACACAATGGTCTAGAAATTACGTTAAAAGACGTCCAAGCACAAATAGCCGGTAAGACGATTGAATATCTATATAGATATCACAAAGGTTTAAACAATGAAAGTAACGCGCGCAGATGGAGGTATGTAAGGTCATAATATAAAATTTGCAATAAAAGCAATTTAAATACTTAAAAAATAAATACAGAAAGATCTTGAAAATTCAATGTATTTATTTAAGTTAATCATTAATAAATGATAAACTTTTATCGAAAAGTTTAACGACATAAATATATATCGATAAAAGGGATCCTAGATATAAATATATATCCGTAAATGGATCATAGTATTTATTTATAATTACTTGGCAATAAGGTATACGTAATAACGTATACTAAAATTGTAATCTCAGAAGTAGCTTGAACCTGAAGTCACGCGAAATCATGTGCACCGACTCTTTGAAAAATAAAAACTGACAGTTATAGTTTAGGTTTTTAAAATAAAGACCTAGTTCTCTATAACTCATGGCTCTGGTACCAATCTTTAACACCCCCAAATTTACACGCAGCGGAATACATCTTTGGGTGCTAAACATTGATACAACAACACATAATTTATAAAGAACGACTCGAAAAGAGACGTTTTAGATTTATTGTTCCTAAAACATTTGTCAGAGTAGCGTAGTCCCAAGTAATCGTTACCAAAAGATAAGTTAAAACAACATATTAGTTTGTTTTAAAAATGGAACGATAATTAAATCAAAGAGTTTGAACAACAAAAGCAGTGCACAACTTCATTCCCGTAACCTCCAAGCTTCCACTTCTTGATTACCTAAAATACATGTGAGTAAAACAATCAGCAAAAATGCCGAGTGAATCTATAGGTTTATAAAATCAATTTGAACACAAGCAAAGGTTATAAGTTTGTGGCATGCTTATAAGCATCAAATAATAATTTGCATCAACAATGATAATTGTATATAGCATAAATTGCAATAAGCTCATGGAACCGAGCCCTAGACACTCCCATATCAGTCTAATAAGACGAGAGATTTATTAATTGTCGGTTACCTCCAGATTATTGGTACATTGCCGTATACCTGACTTCTTAATACAATATGCTCAAACAGTGTGGAGGTCGGGCCTAAGCTTCTATGACAAGTCCATAAAAACTGAACCGGGGCGGCTTCCCCCTATAGATCTATTAATTGTACTAGCGGTTAACCCGTCATAGGTTAATTAACGGTCCATAATTGAGGTTTTAACAAAGGCAATCACTTAATGCAATTTAAAGGCAACCACGGGTCTATTCATAGAGGGACAAAGCATACCATAAAAATCTTGTGTTCTAAGTTTATAAAACATGTATTCCCCCTCGCGAGTTTAAAAATCATTTAATAACTAGTATAAAGCGAGGCTATAGACTCACCTTAAATGCAGACATCAGCAGAATATAAGTATCACACCACACAACATCACATAATATATACGGCTTGATTCCAATAGTCGTAATACACCATAATAAATAATCATGTAGCGTCAACAAATATCTTTCCGCGGTTGTAAATAATTCCACAGCTGTGCTCCAATCGTTTGGTGAGGTTTATGTTTTGGTGTTTTCCCGGTGGATGGTTACATCAACTCGACACAAAATAATTAATAAAATTTAACTCGTAAAACTTTGGTGGTTGGCCAAGTAAAATAAAATGATAAAATAAATCATATAATATATTCGGTATATAATTTATATGTGAACATGACGCTCAAAATTCATGTCGTAAGCTATTATTTAGAACAAACATTTAAAAATGTATTTCTTAAGTTATATACCATATCCTTCGGTTATAATAGTGTATACAAAGTTATTTTTATATAATTCGACACTCGTTGGAAAATCGTTATATAACTCATTAAAATTTATTTATCATATATAACGTTAAATGTCATATTAACTAAAATAATACTTTTCAAAAATTATTTTATAACGTAGTTATTCGTTAACTATTTCTTTTATAAAAGTATATATATTTTTAGAAAATTTCGGCATGACCTTGCCGTTTTTATAACATTTTCCATGTATATAAAATACATAATTTTTCCTATTTTGTCTCAATAAATACCCAATTAATATTTTTCTCAATCAATATTCTAATTAAGGTATTTTTAATAATATAATTATTATATTTATTATATATTCCTACCATTAATATTTTAATTACTTTTCATTTCTCCTTAATTAATTACTTTCCATTTTTAATCAATACCTTATTTAATATATTAATTATCCCCATCAATATTTTAACTACTTTCCATATATCATTAAATAATTTTATATTTTAATATACCATTTATTAATAATAATATTAATGACAATATCCTCTAAATATGTATGTATTTATTTATTTCTTATAAGTCCTCAAATAATTATATATCTCATTTTATCAAATAATAATAATTATTATTATTATAATATTTTCATAATCTTACATTCTATATTTTATTATACCCCAATTATTATTAATAATATGTATCCTCAAAATATGTATTTTCATACATCCCACTATTGTTATTTCCTTTATTTATTTATTTATTTCTTTTATAGGTCACTTTTAACCTAATAAAAAAATTAAAAAAAATAAACTGATTATATAAATGGTTATAATTTTATTTATTTTCTTATTCATTAAACCTTGTATTTATCATTTCATTATTAAATAAAAACAATAAAATAAAATAATAATAATAAAAATACAAATACAAGTATACATCTAGATCTTATACCCAAAATAACAAACAATCAACAAGAACAAGTCCAGGAGCATCACCACCACAAGCCCGACACCACCATGGTGCGGTTGTGGCTACTGTGACGAAGTCCGACCGCCACCACGACGGTGGTTGGGCTGCGGACTGCCCTTTTTCCGATCAAAATTCGCGGCCAAAACAACCATAACATATAAAAATGATAAATAACCCATCTTGTCTAATATTGATGTAACCATCTTGCATGCATAGATCGGGATAAGATCAAAAGGTTTTTGGGGTTTTTAAGGTATACCCACATGTTGAAACGGTGAATCCGTCACCCACACACCACCACAAGGTGGCGGCGGCTGGAAAACACCACAGTAGTGGCGGCTGAGGTGAATGAGTGGCGGCATGTATGGTGATACTGCATAGATCAATATGATCTATCATTTAAGGGTTGCGGCGGCGAAAGGTTTAGGTGGCCGGAAAATATTTCCGGTGACCGGAAAACAAAAGGAGGCGCCGGATTTTTAGATAGAGAGAGAGTTTATGTTTTAGGTTTTAGTGTGTTTTTAGTTTTGAGAGAAATGAGAGAAAAATGAGTTAAAAATTCCCTTTATATTTGCTAGTCAAAGTTTTACAAAAGTAAGTGAAAGGTTCTAAATAATGCAGGGGCTGTTAATGAAATTTTTGTTATCACTTTTGTTAATACATGGTTCGGGGCTCGTTTGGGCGACTTAACGGACGATTCAAGTCACGAGACTTGCGCCATTGTTTTTAAAATCATTTTTCCAATAAATATGGGTCCTTACTTTGTCGAGTTTCGAAACATTTGCTATTATTTATTTAATTGCTCGTTTAATCTTTTATAGATATTTCGTTAGATTTTACCGTAAAAATAAAATGTAAATTTTATTACTCACGTTATTAGCAACGTTTTAGGATATAATAAAAATACTATTCCTTCATATTTTCTAAGTTTTAAATTTTTAATCGTTTCAACTATTATTTTATCAGTTCTGCTCAGTCCGTCGTTTAAAACGTCGATAAATATTACAAGTAATTAAAATAAATATTTATTTTACGAAACGTAAACGTAAAAATTTTAAATTTTTCAGTTCATAAACTAAAAGAAAATATTCAAAATAAATTTGAATTTTAGCTAACACCATCTTCGTTAAATTATCGAAAATAAATAACAAGTTTCGTAAATGTTCGAAAAATCTTAATTTAAACTTTGGTCAAACTTTTCGGGTTGTAATAGATTCTCCCGTTTAAACTGTAAAGGATTGGACAAGCTTTGCTTGTCCCAGACTTCTAGGGTTCTTAAGTGATCTTTGAGTGTTGTCAACTCAGAGATCATTGAACACCAGTACATTCCTTCAACATCCCAGCTATCCATAATCACTGGTGAGTATGACTTCAGATTGTCTTCGACTTCTCTGACGTTGTCTTTGACTTGAATGTTCCTGGTGTGCCAGCTGAGGCTTTGCCTTCCACTGGTCTAGTCTCTGTCGTTGGTCCTCTCAACTATCAGTAAACACTTAGTCTAATTAAACAAATCTAGACTGGGCCATAGTTAAAACTTTCATTGGCCCAACAATCTCCCCCTATTTGTTTATAAATTATACTAAGTCTAAAATTATTGTAAGTGATTACACAGCTTCTTCTTACACATAATTTAACAAACATACCATAGAGTTTTATTAAACATAAAGAACCTAGTATATTACAAGAACACCCAGAGGTGTAAACATAAACAAAAAGTCAAAACGTTCTTCAGCGATCGAGGCCTTGATCACAGATTCTCTGGGCTTCAACTTTGTCAATTCTAGAGTTGATGACTAGCTCTACTTCAAACTCAAAATCCTCAGCTATTTTGCAATTCCTTAGGATGCCCTGTTTGAGTCTGATAAGCTGGATGGTTGATGCCAGATGTAGTTCATTCATCCGCTGAAAGCAATACTCACAATTACCATTCATGAAGACCATACCTGTCTCTGGTTCTGAGTATACTTGGCCACCTACTGGTTTAGTGATCTCTTTGGGCAGTACCAAGTTTCTGTGCATCCCATCAACAAAAATGTTTTCAGTGACCAACTTCTCCACCAGAGGCCCCATTTGGGTTTTTCTTTTCCTTTGTCCTTGAGAAGGTTGTTGTTGTGAAAGTTGAGGAGGCAGAGGTACCTTCAGCTTCTTTGCCGTGTCTCTTACCCAATTCAGCTTTGCTTGAATTTTTTTCATCATTTGCGCAGCACCAGGCCCAGTTTTCTTTTGGGGCAAGAGACAGCATTTCTAACCATTTAGAGAGGCCCAGATCTTTGAGTTTAAAGTCACTGAAGACTTTGTAGTTTGTTAGTTGGTTCTCTCTGTAAAGGGTCATCACCACTCTTTTGTCTTTGTCAGTGTAACATGCATACTTGGTTATTTGACTAGGTTCAGCTCTTTGGTTTACAAGTCTTTCATATTCCTTTTGAAGGTTGCTCCTTTTAACCTCTAGTTCTTTGATCTTAACCAACTGTGCTTCCTTTACAGCAGGAGAGAGTTTGTTCAGAGCTTCTTTTCTCTTGAGTTCAGCTGCTCTGATGTTTGTAAACCTTTAGTGTTCCAAGATTTGAGCCTTTGCCTGCTCTGGGGTAAGTGGTGGTTCATCAGCGCTCTTGAATTTGTTCAGGTCAGAGTGTTTGGAGAGCTTGGCTGTAGATCTGCCTTCTTCTTGGAGGGAGTGCAGGGTTATTTCAGGTTGTTCAATGGCAATTCCTTTTCCCCTGTCCTTTATTGCTTCAGTGCTGGGGTTGAAGGATCTGAGAGGTTTTGGTGTAGGAATCCCTGTTGAAGGTGTTGGTTGTTTATGTGATTGCTCCCTTTTAGGTGGAGCAGTGTCTTCTTCTTCTTCAGAGGTGGAGATTGCTGAATTCTCCCCTCAGGCATAGCGCCGGTAGTAGCTGTGCCTGATCCAGGCTTAAGGAACTTAACGAATTCTTGATGGACAAATAAGCAGATCTCTTTAAGTTCCTCGTGCAACAGCTCTTGAATAAGTTTTCTTGAAGGCTCAGACGCCTTAGAAATAGCTGCAACATTTGCTTTGACAGCTAATGTGAGGACATATGGTATGTATTGCTGGAGGCTCTGGTCTAGAACAGCTGGGAGGTGAGCTTGCAAGGAATTGCCCAGTAGTTGCGGAAGCAAGGCAGTTAGAGAGGACTCCACAAATGAAGTTAGTGAAGTCTCTAGTGCGGTGGTGAGTTCCTCAGCAGCATGTGCGAGTGTTTGCAATTCCTTAGGATGCCCTGTTTGAGTCTGATAAGCTGGATGGTTGATGTCAGATGTAGTTCATTCATCCGCTGAAAGCAATACTCACAATTACCATTCATGAAGACCATACCTGTCTCTGGGCTTGGTTTTACTAATGTCACCCCTCTTAACCCATAGAACCTCAGCAGCGAGATCCTGAACATATTTCATTCGTGAACATGGACAGGCTTTAGGTTTTATAAATGTTCTAAGTGTTGCTTGGCCCCTAGTTCCATGACATTTGGTAAGGTTGGGAAGGGAACTGGGGTTGGTGTATAGAGCCTCTGGTCCAATAGCCGCTTAGCAGCCAGTTCTTGCACATTGGGCATTGATGGGAAGGAGATGGGTTTCAACTTTGATCTAACTTGGTCATCATCAACATCCATATCAACATAATCTTAAATGGTCAAGTCCTCTTCAATAATGAAGACCTCATCCTCTGGCATGTAATCAATGTCTGACATGGCATCGAGATCTATGTGGGGGGGGCTTCAACATTTTCATCACTTGCAATGGAATAGGCATCATCATTCTGCTGTTCTTCATGAAGATTATGAGCCTGTTATGATATTTGTTAGTAACCAATTGTGAAAAAATATGAAATTATAGATCGCCATTCGCTGCCCCTAGGAAAGCTGGGTGTGATTATCCAGCCCCCCCTCCTAAGGATTTCTCCTTGGGACTCTTTTAAGTGTGAAATAGTTATGTTGAAGGGTCTCCATTCGCTGCCCCTAGGATAGCTGGGTGTGATTATCCAGCTCCCCTATAAGGATTACTCCTTGGGACTCTTTTGAGTTGTGAAAAATATGTGGTGAATGGTCGCCGTTCGCTGCCCCTAGGATAGCTGGGTGTGATTATCCAGCTCCCCCTGAAGGATTGCTCCTTGGGACTCTTTTAGTTGTGAATTCATGGAAGTTAAAGGTCGCCATTTATCGCTGCCCCTAGGAAGACTGAGGGTGATTATTCAGTCCCCCCAAAAGAATAAATTCTTTGGGACTCTTTTAGTTGTGACTTATTTGAAGGTAATGGTCGCCTTTTATCGCTGCCCCTAGGAAGACTGAGGGTGATTATTCAGTCCCCCAAAAGAATAAATTCTTTGGGAATCTTTTCATATGAGGGGACCCAAAGATTGCGTGAAGTGCAGAGACTCTGGGTCGGGACCTATAGCATGCTCAAGTTGGTATGGACAAGAGCACAGTCCAGAGGGTGAAGGATCATCGGGTGCGTTATGAGCACAAATGAATCATATCCTTGTGCTAAGAAAGAGTGTACAGATAATCCTAAGAGTTCTAGGTGCTGACACAAACACTCTATGGGTTGAGGCAAACCCTAAGACTTCATCACTCTCTCCTACAGAATGTTGAGAGTGATTGTATGTGAACCTCCAAGAGAATAAAATGGCAAACTAATACTTGAGAGATATCAGCGTTGAGAAGGTTCTTAGTCGTCTCTGCTGACTGGGAGACGCTAGACTCAGGTTGTTTGTCAGCGGTAGGCTCTTCAACCACATCCTCCAGAGAAGGGGATGGGTTCTTCTTAGTCTTCTTGGGCTTGGAATGATTAACATAAGGGGTTTCAAAGGAAAGGGGGATTTCTTTCCTCTTCTTCTTCTTTTCCTTGGGCACCTTGGGTTGAGAAGAAGACTACACAGAGGTCTTTAACAGAGACTTGTCAGTTAGTCTTTCAGCATTCACCTCATTGTGAGGGATCAAGGGCTCTCCATCAGCAACCAGTAGCCCAGCGACCTGCATCATGTGCCTGCTAAGAGGCACTTCATCTTCCAAAGGAGTCTTTAGTGATGCTGCAGTGATGTGATAAGGAGAGAAGGAGAGAAGTTCATCATTTGTGTAGCCTTCACCCAGCATATCTTCTAAGAGAAGAGAGAGATATCTTGTGTAGCAGATGGTAGCTAGTCTGTTCTTCTTCCCTTTGTTTTCTAGCTTAGCAATGAGGTCAGAGTAAAGTATATGAGCGTTCCTTATATCTTGCCCCCAAATTAAGCTGTAATCAATTGCTTGTTAGGATCCATTAAGTTGATCATGAGACCCCTGGTTTCTACCCAGACATTTCACAATGTATAACATCAGCGTCCTCCAAATAGGTGAAAAGTAGTTCACTTTGATCAGTGATTTGTTCTGGAAACCTTGGGTGGTGAAGGGTTTATCATTGTCGTCATGAGGACGAAGGGTAGCCAGAGCCTTTTTTACCGTGGCGCTGGCAGGCACAGCGGGCATGCCTTCATTGACTGGAAGTCCAATGACTTTGGCAAAGGTATGAAGATCAAAAGTGAGAGGTTGAGGATGTGTGGAAAGGTTGAAGGTGATGTGTGAAGAGGTTTGATCAACTTCGGCGCTATACCAGAACTCCTTCAAATATTGGTGGTAGCATGTGGAACGTACTCTAGTTATGGCTTCAAAAATGGTGGAGTTTTTGAGGAAGGAGAACAAAGGTTGGTAGAGGGAATTGTTATGTTCCAAGAGAGCTACACAATTTTTCAAGGCAATTTTGCCATCATGTATCCCAATATCAACGTTCGTGGCGTCCAGGACGGTGAAAGCGGTGTTTGTTGATGAAGACGCCATTGTTGATGTGAGGAAGAAATGAAGGTTTTGGAGAAGATGAATAGTATGTGTGTGTGAAAGTAATGAGTAATGTGAGTTTTGAAAAGTGAGTCAAGGGTTTTGATAAAAGGGTTAGCCGTTTTACAATTAAAACATTTAATGCAAAAAATTACCTTTTAGGAAAAGTGGGACGCCTTGACTCTTCATGTGATTTTTATGTCCCTTGGAAAGTGGGAAAGTTGTTGACAATAAAGGTTAATCATTTGAATTAAATATGGGAATATATTAAGTCCCACTAGAATTAACTACCTCGTTACATTCAATTCCCTTTAATGCCAGAGACAAAGATCAGAGATCATTTATCAGATTTATTTACCAATATTGAGCATACCTAGCTCAACAACCAACCTAATAAAATATGGCTCAGCCAGAGGCTTGGTGAATATATCAGCGAGCTAGTATTCAGTGGGTATAAAATGAAGCTCAATATCACCTTTTAAATTATGGTCTCTGATAAAGTGATACCTGATGTCAATATGCTTAGTTCTGGAATGAAGTACCGGATTATTTGAGATGGTTATAGCACTTGTGTTGTCACAGAATATGGGAACCTTTTCATAAATGATCCGATAATCACCCAGTTGACTTTTCATCTAGAGAACTTGTGCACAACAACCAGCGGCGGCTACGTATTCAGCTTCAGCTGATGACATGGCCACAAAGTTTTGTTTCTTGGCACTCCAGCATACTAACTTTCCTCCAAGGATTTGACAACTTCCAGAGGTGCTTTTTCTATCAAGACAGCACCCAGCATAGTCAGAGTCTGAGTAGGCTTTGAGGTCGAAGCCTGATCCATTAGGATACCAGAGACCCAATGTGGGAGATCCTTTTAAGTACCTGAAAATTCTTTTGACAGCTACAAGGTGGGATTCCTGGGGGTTAGCTTGGTACCCAGCACAGAGACATGTGGCAATTGTATGTCTGGTCTGCTTGCTGTGAGGTACATCAGTGACCCAATCATGCCTCTATATACGGTCTCATTAATAGAGACCCCTGAGTCATCAGCTCCCAAGTTGTTGGGAGGAAGCATGGGGCATTTCACTGATGCACAATCAGACAGATCATACTTCTTGAGCAAATCCTTAACATATTTTCTTGACAAATGGAAATTCCTTTTGAATTTTGTTTAATTTGAAAACCCAAGAAAAAAGTTAATTTCCCCATCATGCTCATTTCATATTTTTTGGTCATTAATTTGGCAAACTATTTGCCTAGTGTAATATTGGTTGAACCAAAAATTATATCATCCACATAAATCTGTACTAAAATGACATCACCCTCGGACCTATAAGTGAACAGGGTTTGATCAATGGTACCTCTAACAAATTTATTTTCAAGTAAGAATTTTGATAGGGTTTCATACCAGGCTCTAGGCGCTTGTTTCAGCCCATAGAGTGCTTTGTGAAGTCTGCAGACGTGATCAGGATACTCACTGCTTTCAAACCCTGGGGGTTGATAGATATATACTTCCCCTGCAAGCTTCTCATTGAGGAAATCACTCTTCACATCCATCTGGTATGCAGTAAACCCCATATAAGCTGCAAAGGCTAGGAAGATTCTGATAGCTTCCAATCTGCCTACTGGTGCAAACGTTTCATCATAGTCAATCCCCTCAAATTGATTATATCACAGCACCACAAGCCTAGCCTTGTTTTTGACAATCGTGTCAGCTTCATGCCTCTTGTTTCTGTAGACCCATTTAGTTGCAACCACTTGCTTCCCAGCTGGAGCTTTTACCAGAGTCCACACCTTGTTCCTCTTGATCTGATTCAACTCATCTTGCATGGCAACAACCCACCCTTTATCTAGAAGCGCAGCAGCCACATTCTTAGGCTCATCCTCAGAGAGAAAATCAGCGAAAAGGCATTCATTCGCTGAGGCGGTTTCCAGAGATCTCAATTTGCCTCTGGTGGTGACTCCCTCTAAGGGTTCACCAAGAATATTCACCAGAAGAATATCTTGGTTCCTACTCCATTTGGATTGAGGAGCAGGAGTCTCTGTGGGTTCAGGAGTCACATCAGGTTCAATGAATGCTGAGGGATCTTCACATATAATTTCTTCATCCATAATCTCTTCATCAAGAGGAGAGATTGGTTCGATGAGATCAGCATTCACAGTAGTGGGTGGAGTGATATGTTTAGCATTTTCAACCTCTGGAGTGATGTCAGAGATTGAGTGAGGATCAAATGCATGAACATATGGGAAGTCCTTGTAACAGCCATTGGATGATTCCTTGGTATATGAGAAATCATCCTCTGGATATGATTTAACTTCATTGAATTCAATGTCACATTCTTCTGAGTTGGTGTGGTTGATGACAAAATCTGCTTCATTAAAGGTGACATGGATAGATTCTTCTAGTTCTTGTCTATGGATGTTGAATACTCTATAAGCTCTGGAGGTGAGAGAGTAACCAACGAAGAATCCATCATTAGACTTTTCATCAAATTTTCCCAGGTGATCTCTGTAGTTTTGAATGAAAATAGGGCAACCAAAGACATAGAAGTAGCTTACATCAGGGGCTCTCTTCCTATATACTTCATAAGAGGTCTTGCGGTGTCTCTTCACTATAATGGATCTGTTTTGTGTATGACAGGCTGTGTTCACAGCTTCACCCCAAAACTGTTTAGGAAGTCTTTATTCGCTGAGCATAGTTCTAGCCGCCTCTATGAGGGTTTTGTTTCTTCTTTCAGCGACACCATTTTGTTCAGGGGTGCCTGGGTTAGAAAAGTTCTGTGATATTCCCTTTTCATCACAAAAGGCTTCCATGGCATGATTCTTGAATTCAGTGCCATTGTCACTTCTGATAGCCTTAACTCTTCAGTCATTGAGATTATCTATTTCTCTGATGAAGGACATTATTCTTTCAGCAGCATCACTCTTTCTTTTGAGAAACAATACCCATGTGAATCAGGAGAATTCATCTACAATGACTAGTGTATACTTGTTGTGATTGAGGGATTGAGGTTTTACTGGTCCAAATAAGTCCATGTGAAGAAGATGGAGGCACTAATTTATGGAGAATGATTGTTTAGTCTTGAATGAGGCTCTGTGATGCTTCCCTTTCTCGCACGCTGAGTAGGGTCTGTCTTTGGTGAAGGTCAGAGAGGGAAGCCCAGCTACTAAATCATTCTTGGCCAGTTTGTTAATGTTTTTGAAGTTGAGATGGGAGAGTCTCTTATGCCATAGCCAATTTTCACTATCAGATGCTTTGGCGTAGAGACAAGTGTTTGTCCCTTCTGGACAAGATGTCATGTCGATGACATACACATCCCTTCTCCTGGGTGCAATTAGAACAACATCATCATTTTGATTGAAGATTGTTCCTTGGGTCTTAGTGAACAGAACTTTGAAGCCAGCATCACAGAGTTGACTAATGCTGATTAAGTTTTGCTTCAGTCCATTGACATAAGCGACCCTTGTGAAGGTTATTCCATTACAATCCACTGAGCCATAACCCTTAGTAGCCCCTGAGGAATCATCTCTAAAGACTACTTTTGGACCAGACTCCTTTTTATATCTATGCAGATATTGTTTAACCCCTGTCATGTGTCTGGAGCACCCGCTATCCAAATACCAAACAGATTTCTTCAGATATTCCTGCATAGATATAACAAAGCCAGATTAGTTTCTATTATGAACCCACTTTCCAGTGGGTCCATGCTGTCGCTGAACAACAACATTGGTCCTTCTCTGGTTTCCTCCCCCTCTTTGGTTACAGTCCATGGGTTCATGACGCATGCTTCCATAGATGTCACATCCAGGATAATGCTCGCACTCATCAGAGTGATGGTCGAAGAAGCCACAGTACTTGCAGGGGGGATTAGGTCTGTAACCCTGAGAGTTATCTCTGGGTTTAGGCTCAGCCTTTCTAGAGGGTCGATGAGGAGTTTTTGATTTCTTTTAAGTTCTGGTTCTTTGAACCGCAATGACCTCCTCATGCTCTCTACATGTGTGTTCAGTGGACTCGCATGTGATACATTTTGGTTTCTTAGTGCAATCCTCAGATGAGTGATTCTTGAAACCGCAATGCTTGTAAGGTCTGAACAAAGCTCTCCCCTTGGAGCTACTAGATCCTTCACCAAGAGAGTTAACAGATGGACTATTAACTCTGGGGTTGATTTGTTCTTTCAACCCTTTTACCTCTTCCATCAAGGTGAGGAGAAGTTGCTTGGTGGGTGAAAGCTCTTTAGGGGGAGGAGTGGGTTTGTTGGAGTCCTTAACCATAAAAACCTTTTTATTTGCTTTATAAGCGACTTTGAGAATTGAATTACCAGGGGTTTTAGTTGGAGGTTTTGGGCTAAGCAAGGAATCAGATGGGTTAGCACCAGCGAGTCTTGGTGGGGCTGGTACCTCTGATTCTTTGTCAGAGTTCTTCTCATCCACAGAGGTGGAAGAAGGAGAAGAAACATCTGAAGGGACAAATTTGACATTGGGAACAGGGATATGTTTTTTGTATCTACCCTTTCCCCCAATAGCCTGAACCACATCACCAGGTATGGATTCAGTGACTATTTCTTCCACTGTGGATTGAGCCAAATTCCATTTTTCAATGGTTTTTCTAAGTTCAGAATTTTCATCAGACAAAGACTCATCTCCAATGGATAATTTTCTCACTTCATTTTGAAGTTGATTAGCAAGATTCACAAATGGTTTAAGATTTGTTAATTCAGATTGGCAAAGATTTAAATCTGTTTTAAGACTATGAAATTTGTTTAACAGGTTTTTTCTTTGTTCTTCCACAAAGTGGAGGTCAACCAAGGTATAGTCACGGACATGGTCTCTATCAGGACCTTCAGCCATAGATAGCATTCTTTGTACCTTTTTTTAGGGTGATGTCCACCTATTAAACAGATCTTGCTTCACTTTTACCCACAGCGGGTTCTTCATCAGCGACAGCCATAAAGGCTCTGACGGTAGTGGTACCTTCATCCTCATAAGTGAGGGTTTCATCATCCCAGCCGAATGAGGCAGCGATCAGACCTTTTTCAGTCTTCTTAACATCTTTTTTCTTTGCTTCATCATCGGCTTTCTGATTGAGTTTTAGCACCTCAGCTTTCAAGGCTTTGTATTTGACTTTGTAGTCCTTCTTCCCTTCTGAGTCAGAGAGAGAGGTTTGCTTGAAAGGTGAGGTGGAAAACTTCTTCTTGCTGTTGTTGTTGCTGGATGAAGGGAAGCTTGGAGAGGAGGTTTTATTTGACCAGTAATCCTTCTGATAGTGACCAATCTTTCCACAAGTGTAGCATGACACCTTGGATTTATCAACCTTTGCAGCTCCAACTCTACCAGATCTCTTGTAGTACCTCTTTTGATCAGCTAAAAGAGATCTGTCATGGAACTCAACATGTAATTCATCAAGAAATTCTTGACTACTTCTGGTGTCCTCTTCAATGTCAGAGTCACTGTCCTGAAAGGAATGGTTAGCAACAAGAGCTTTTGAACCAGTGATACTGGTGGTAAACCTGTCAGTCTCTGATTTGTAAATGGAGTTGATAGGTCTGTAAACACCCATCCTTTTACCACTTAACTACAATAATACCCAAGCCAAAACGTGTATTTTATGTCGTAAATGTCGAATTATGCGTGGTTTGTGTTTTTGTTGGGATTTAGGATCAAAATGTGAAAAGGGAGGAAAACACGGGCTTTCACAGGCTTTTATCGAAGAAAAAGACAAAAGACGAAGTTGAAAGATCAAGAGTGCTAAAAGAACGGAAGTCCAAGGCCAATTCTGAAGATTTATCAAAGAAAAAGTCTAAAGACGGAAGTTTAATAAAAGCCGAAGAACTCAAGTTTAAATTAATGAAGAAATTACAAGACGAGTTTATTAATCCCGAGACAACGTCGTAGAATTAAGAAGACGAAAAGACGTGAAGAAGAAGAATAACCAAACATGCTTAGTCTTTCCTAATCCCCTATAAATACCCTCCTAATGCCACCATTAGGAGGTGTTAGCTAATTTGACACATTAGTCTTTCCAATTTATTTTCCAATCACTTTCATATTGTCATTTACTTAATTGCACCTTTAATTACCTTGTCTTGCACCTTAAATTTGTAAGTTTAATCTTTACTTTTATTGTTGAATCTTTAATTTTAATTAAGTTTTATATTAATCTCTCCTTCTACCTTTCTTATTTTTGTTAATCTTTATGCTTATTATCTTATTGTCATGCTTATTTGATTAATGGTTATGTTTTTATGTGGTTGATTGTGTTAGCTTATTGATTTGATAGCTTATTGTGTGTTTGATTTGATTTTAGTTAAGTGTTTTTATTAGTTTATTTTATTAAAAGTTGATTTTTAATGTTTAATTTTATTAGTGTTTTTCAAGTTTTTGATTTGTGGTTGAATTAGTTTTTCTTAAAAGTGTTTTGGATTAAGTTTTGGTAGATTACTTATTTGATTTTAGCTTATTCGTGGCTTATTTCTTTAAATTTTGATGTTACTGTTTATCTGTATATGTGTTGTTATCTTTTCGGAAAAGGGTTTTAAACTCCGAATTCATCCTTTTTCTAAAATTGCAATTATTCCGAAATTCTTCTTTTCTATGAATTTGTGTTTCTATGAATTCATCATTTTTATGAAAAGTCCTTTATTCCGAAAATCCACTTTTTCTGAAAACTTCATTTTACTGAAAATCTTATTATTCCGAAAATATTACTTTTTCTGAATTTGCCATTTTTTCGAAGATATTGTTATTCCGAAAAAATCACTTTTTCTGAAAAGTCCGTTTTTTCGAAGAAACCCTTTTTACTGAAAAGATCATTTTTCCGAAATTTTCATTTCTCTGAATTTGTTGTTTTTCCGAAGATTTCTCTAAAACATTTATTCCGAAAAAGTCAGTTTTCCGAAAAGCTTGTTATTCCGAAGAAGTTCATTTTTCTGAAAAGTTCATTTTTCCGAAAATGTTACTTTCTCTGAAAAAGCCATTATTCCGAAAAACATGTTTTCCCGAAAAGATGGTTATTCCGAAGAAATGCAATCTCTGAAATGTACTGTAGCTTTTCCGAAATAATTATTGTTCCTGCTTGCTTGTTTTAATTTCTTGTCTTAGTTTTAGTTTTCAAAGTTTTCAAAGCTTTCTAGTTTTTATTTTTAGAGAAAAAGTGACAGTTTTTCTCATTTTACTTTTAGCCTATTTAAATTTTAAGTTTTGCATTTTTATTACATTGTCAATTTAATTTTTCGTCACGCTTTTATTTTCTGTCATTTAATTCATTTACTTTTAAATGTTTTAATATTGCACCATTTACATTTTAATTAGTTTTAGATTTAAATTACTGGCGTTTACGTTAAAGTCTTGCATTTTAAATTTAAACAACGACCAAAACATTTGTTTTCACCAAAAGACGACTGAGTCGCACGTTCACCCTTTCTCAATTCGAAAAGACCGGACGATATCTTTTTCATACTGGGCAAAAACTGAGTTATTAAATGGCGCCGCTGACGGCTCTTTTCGTAAAGATTAACGGTTTTCTGTGAGAGACGCGTTGAATTTTGGGATCCGTTCACTTGTGACCGTTATTTTTCTTGCATAACAATTTCCAAAAATCCATAAAAATTAAAATTTTTTAAAATCCATAAAAATTAAAAATTTTCAAAAAATCCAAAAAGATTTTATTTTTATTTCATAGTGTATATATATTGTCTATTGCTTTGGTATCTTTTTCTTTTGCTTTTGCTGGTGTATGCGTACTAGATCTTCTACTTATCCAGAGCCCGAGACTCGTGAAGATTTAGCTATGGCAGGTGTGAACAACAACAATAATCCACCGCACCTCAACAATAACAACAACAATGTTCTTCCATAGCCCGATCTTCGGACAATGGAGGAGCTTTGTCAACCAACTATGTATGGACGAGGAGGACCGATAGCGCCGATGCAAATCACGGCTCCGGAATTTTGGTTGAAGCATCACATGATCCAACAAGTGCAAACTAATCTATTTCGCGGATTGCCTGATGATGATGCCAACAAGCACCTCGAAAAATTCATTACTATTACTCAAAGCATGAAGTTGCCCGGTGTTACTATGGATGTCCTTCGCCTACAGCTCTTTCCACATACTTTATCCCACCATGCCGAAAAATGGTTTGATCATCTCCCGAAGAATTCCATTCATACTTGGGACGACATGACTCAACGATTTTTGTCGCGCTACTTTCCACCATCCATGGTCACGAGCCTTCGAAATCAAATCAGCGGTTTCATGCAAGAACCCGATGAATCTCTCTTTGATGCTTGGGAAAGATATAATGTTTTGATCGATCGATGTCCAAACCACAACATGCTCCCCGTCACCTTAATTGATACTTTCTACAACGGTTTGACTTTTCGTGATCGTGATACGATTAATGCAGCCGCCGGTGGCACATTTATGAAAAGAAGACCTGAGGAGTGTAGAGAGCTTATTGAGAAAATGACTACTCATCACAAAAATTGGGATTCCTCCGCATATTCAAGGAACAACCCGAGAGTCAATGTTTCTTCTACTTCAGCAAACCCCGACATGACCGAATTCACCCGCATGATGGCCGAAAAGAACAAAAATATCTTGCTCATCGCTACAAACCAACAACAAGTTAAAGCTGTAGCAATTTCTTGTGAGACTTGTGGTGGTCCTCATTCATACACTGATTGTCCTTCTACTCAAGGCAATCCGGAAAACGTGTATGCGGCTTATGGTAACTATTCATCGGAAAATTACCAAGCCCGACCTCAAGGTGATCGGAATTTGCTAAGTTACCGTTCTAACAACTATCTTTCACCCGGGTTGTCTCCTCAAAACCAAAACCCCAACAAATACAATAGAAGCAATCCAAACCCACGTCGAGCTTCTAATCCTTATCACCCACCCGCTTAACAAACACCACCCACTAATCATGATGTTGAAGCTTTAATGAGAACCCAAGGAGAGCAAATTAAGAATCTCCAAAGCCAAATTATCAACTTGAAAAGGGATATCACTAAGCAAGGTAATGACATTAGATCCGAGCTTCGACATGATATACAAACCTCCTTCAGCACTCAAACTAATGATTTGAAAAATATGTTGGCTAGTTTCTTATCAACTACTCAACCTTCCAGTTCGGGCTCTCTACCTTCAAACACCGTCACCAACCCAAGAGCGAATGTGAGTGCTATTACTACACGCAGTGGAGCAACCTTAGTAGGACTATCTACCCCTTCCCCAGTTACTCCATCCACACCTCCTCCACCACCATTTATCCCTCTTACTCCCACGCCTATTATTAGTTCTCCATTACCGTCTCCACCTCTTACTGAAGTACCCAAGAAGAAGAACCCTTCACCAACCCCACCTTCCACCTATAAACCAAATTATCCTTATCCTTCTCGCTTGGACAAGCCTAACTTGCTAACCAAGGATGACATTCAAGTGTCGAACTATTTGAAGATGATCTCTCAAATGAATTTCAACATTAGCCTTGTTGAAGCACTTGTCCATATGCCGAAATTTGTCAAAGCATTCAAGGAATTGCTTAACAAGAAAGAAAAGCTGGTTGAGCTTGTCAACACACGCTTAAATGAAAACTGTTATGCATTCATTCTTAAAGAATTTCCGGAAGAACTTGGAGATCCCAGTCGTTTTGTGTTGCCTTGCATTTTTAACAAAACCGAAGAATTTACTGCCCTAGCTGATCTCGGGGCAAGTATTAATTTGATGCCTTTAAGTGTTTGGACAGCACTATCATTACCCGACCTTACACCAACAAAGATGACTCTTGAGCTTTCAAATCGCACTCTCGCTTACCCCGTTGGTATTGCCGAAGATGTGTTCATTAAAGTTGGCACCTTCACTTTTCCGGTCGACTTTGTTGTTGTTGATTATGAAATGGACCCTCGTATTCCTTTAATACTTGGTCGGCCATTCTTGCGAACCGGAAAAGCTCTAGTCGATGTTGCCGAAGGTGAATTAATTTTAAGGGTCGGGAATGAACAACAAGTGTTCAAAATGGGGAAGATCACAAACAAATTCTATGGAAGAGAATCAGCAAATATGATTAATGTGCTTGATGATTTTGTCGTCTACAACAATCCTCTATTCGATTCTTGCTATGATAATCCACTGTTCCAAGATGATGTGGATGATTCTCTATCCAATTCTGATCCTCCACCAATTTATGATTCTCCACCGATCTTTGATACTTATGATGACGATTCTAGTTCTAATGGAGATGATTATGATGAATTTACTTATGAGTATCCAAACATGCCCACTTATGATGATTTTGATGAGGCTGATACTCTTTCGAGTGATTCTTCACATGATGAAGATCCTCCGCCAACAACACTTGATCCTACTTTGGATGACTACTCATTTGAGGAAGACTTTGCTACTTTTCTCAACACCTACTTCCCAAATGAGAGTGATTCTCCTCCTTTGGACTTTGATGATTATGGTCTTTATCCTACTTTGGATATGAAGAAATCCATTTCAAAGGAGAAGAAACCGGACGACACCGATATCCACAGCACTTATGTCTTAACACCTCTATATCCTCCTTCTGAGGATGAGATTGCGAGATTTATGATCGGATCTTCTTCAAGATCTGCTGAGCCTGAGTGTTATTTTGCCCTAAAGGAAAAGGTGTTCGACCCTGGTACTACACTTTTTAAGCCATCTCAGTATCCATCTGATGAAATAAAAGGAAAAATCTTTGGAACTTATGGAGATATGCTTGCACTACACCCTTGCTCCCACCGGGCTCACCAACTGCTTAAGGGAACCTTGCCTACTCTTCTTTGGCTTGCCTTGTTCGCCTTAAGCTTGTGCTATTTGATAGATGAAAACCACGTCTTTGATCCCGGTGGATGTGTTTCAAGCTTCTTCCTATGCTAATCAAGGTCGAGTCAGGCTCACGACTCGGTTATAAAAAATAAGCGCTTTTTGGGAGGCAACCCAAGTATCTATCCTTTTTCTCTTATTTTTTATAATAAGTGTAGGGGGAGACCCTAGTATGTTGTTTGTTGTTTTCTTTCTTATCATATGCAGGGATTCGAGCTTTCAAAAATCCATTCTTGATGACTTTTGATGACCCGTGATTCCGTGTACCCGTCTTCCCGGTTGTATCCTAATATTGAAATAGGAATCACTTTAGTTGTCCTTTCCTTAGCAAGATTTAAACAACGTACACAATGTCCTAAGTGTAGGGGAGGTTACTTCCACGTGCTTAAACATTGAGGACAATGTTTATATAAAGTGTAGGGGGGACTTTTATCGAAATTAAGTGGCCTTTTCCTTGTTTTTGTCCTCATTTTAACCGGAAAATTGATTTTTCGATATTTTTCAAAATTTTTGATCTATTTTGGCCTAGTAGTTTACCTTTGTTATAGTTATTTTATTTCGTTGTTAGAATAAATTTTAATAAAGTGGATTTAGTTTTCAAACGTTGTGAATCTTTTGACTCAACCCGAGTTTACTTATCTAAGTTTACTCTTGCTAGTATCCTTAACGTGTTTAAGTCAAGTTTTGCTAGGCTTTTATATACGGAGCTTTAAAACGCGGAAGTCTTAACTCTCACGGGTTAAGAACAAGAACTTTTCGCAAGTTCCTATTATTGATCCTAGAGAGTTGTTTATCAAGGGAACTTTAAAATGCGATTTCTAAACTTGAAAAAGTCTAAGAGTTTGTAAGATCCTATAGATGACACGAAAACCCAAAACTTTGATTTAATTGGCTAAGCATCCACGAGTCTCATTCCTTGAGATTTTAAATTGTGGAGAACGAGAGATGATAGAGTCAATTATAAGTTTTTATTCTTTCATGAATTTATGTGAGTTAATTATGAGCTTTTTCTCTAATCACTTGTTAATAAATTTATCTGCAATAAATAAGGTTGTACGATTTGAAAAGTTACTTAGCTTCTAGCCCAAGATCGTTTAAAAGTTGCTCGGTATTGATTAGAGTTCATAGCCAATGCATAACTTATTGAAGCGGGATGCGAAGATTGGCGAGTCCGAAAAGGCCCTAACAAGGTATGAGGGCTACATTTTGTTGCTAAAGATCCAAAAGTGATGTGAAGAATCATTTATCAAAAATCAATATGAAGGATCGAGACACACGACGAAAAGCAAATACTCCCCTAAAGATCATGGAGAAGTCTATCCAAAAAGGCCCTAACAAGGTATGAGGATAAATAGATCCAAGTCCTAAAAGGAGGCGGATCGTTGTATATCAAAGTCCAAAATAAAGATTGGAGAAAAATGAAGAAGTGGTGGTCCAAATATGAAGAATCTCTCAAAACTTCAAGTGAAGAAATTCCTATTATGAAGAGAAGACCATTATTTCATGAACGTCTCTCAAGATTTGAAGTATGAAGTCGCTGCCAAATATCGGTCTGAGAAAGGTCTCAAATCGTGAAGCGAGTTATGCCAAGATATGAACTTTATGAGGTCCCGAGAAGCAGTTTTAAATGATTTTGTCCTTTAGCTAACTATTGATTAAATAGTCCTACTTTATTTTCGGCCTAAATAAAATATAAGAGATACACCTAGGAAGAAGGGAGTATAAGTAAATAATTGTCCCACATGAGTTTGTGTTAGTTTGATAACTTATAATAACAAGGATCTCGTTTTTAAGCTTGGTATGGGGAACGTGAAACTTGAGGATGATAATCATTCATGACACTCCAAAACCCTAAGGTAAGTTTTTGATTTCTTTACTTGTTTTGTTCTATCTCTTTAATAAAGGCCAATGTGGATTGATTGTGATGGAAAGTGTAATCTTGCTTTGTAATTAATGCATTGCATGAGGACATTGCAATGGTTAAGTGTAGGGGATTTGATAGGTGTGTAAACACCCATCCTTTTACCACTTAACTACAATAATACCCAAGCCAAAACGTGTATTTTATGTCGTAAATGTCGGAATTATGCGTGGTTTGTGTTTTTGTTGTGATTTAGGATCAAAATGTGAAAAGGGAGGAAAACACGGGCTTTCACGGGCTTTTATCGAAGAAAAAGAAAAAAGACGAAGTCGAAAGATCAAGAGTGCTAAAAGAACGGAAGTCCAAGGCCAATTCTGAAGATTTATCGAAGAAAAAGTCTAAAGATGGAAGTTTAATAAAAGCCGAAGAACTCAAGTCTAAATTAATGAAGAAATTACAAGACGAGTTTATTAATCCCGGGACAAAGTCGAAGAATTAAGAAGACGAAAAGACGTGAAGAAGAAGAATAACCAAACATGCTTAGTCTTTCCTAATCCCCTATAAATACCCTCCTAATGCCACCATTAGGAGGCGTTAGCTAACTTGACACATTAGTCTTTCCAATTTATTTTCTAAGCACTTTCATATTGTCATTTAGTTAATTGCACCTTTAATTACCTTGTCTTGCACCTTAAATTTGTAAGTTTAATCTTTACTTTTATTGTTGAATCTTTAATTTTAATTAAGTTTTATATTAATCTCTCCTTCTACCTTTTTTATTTTTGTTAATCTTTATGCTTATTATCTTATTGTCATGCTTATTTGATTAATGGTTATGTTTTTATGTGGTTGATTGTGTTAGATTATTTATTTGATAGCTTATTGTGTGTTTGATTTGATTTTAGTTAAGTGTTTTTATTAGTTTATTTTATTAAAAGTTGATTTTTAATGTTTAATTTTATTAGTGTTTTTCAAGTTTTTGATTTGTGATTGAATTAGTTTTTCTTAAAAGTGTTTTAGATTAAGTTTTGGTAGATTGCTTATTTGATTTTAGCTTATTCGTGGCTTATTTCTTTAAATTTTGATGTTACTGTTTATCTGTATATGTGTTGTTATCTTTTCGGAAAAGGGTTTTAAACTCTGAATTCATCCTTTTTCTGAAATTGCAATTATTCCGAAATTCTTCTTTTCTCTGAATTTGTGTTTCTATGAATTCATCATTTTTATGAAAAGTCCTTTATTCCGAAAATCTACTTTTTCTGAAAACTTCATTTAACTGAAAATCTTATTATTCCGAAAACATTACTTTTTCTGAATTACCATTTTTCCGAAGATATTGTTATTCCGAAAAAATCACTTTTTCTGAAAAGTCCTTTTTTCCGAAGAAACCCTTTTTACTGAAAAGATCATTTTTCCGAAATTTTCATTTCTCTGAATTTGTTGTTTTTCCGAAGATTTCTCTGAAAACATTTATTCCGAAAAAGTCAGTTTTCCGAAAAGCTAGTTATTCCGAAGAAGTTCCTTTTTCTGAAAAGTTCATTTTTCCAAAAATGTTACTTTCTCTGAAAAAGCCATTATTCCGAAAAACATGTTTTTCCGAAAAGATGGTTATTCCGAAGAAATGCAATCTCTGAAATGTACTGTAGCTTTTCCGAAATAATTATTGTTCCTGCTTGCTTGTTTTAATTTCTTGTCTTAGTTTTAGTTTTCAAAGTTTTCAAAGCTTTCTAGTTTTTATTTTTAGAGAAAAAGTGACAGTTTTTCTAATTATACTTTTAGCCTATTTTAATTTTAAGTTTTGCATTTTTATTACATTGTCAATTTAATTTTTCGTCACGCTTTAATTTTCTGTCATTTAATTCATTTACTTTTAAATGTTTTAATATTGCACCATTTATATTTTAATTAGTTTTAGATTTAAATTACCGTCATTTACGTTAAAGTCTTGCATTTTAAATTTAAACAACGACCAAAACATTTGTTTTCACCAAAAGACGACTGAGTCGCACGTTCACCCTTTCTCAATTCGAAAAGATCGGACGATATCTTTTTCATACTGGGCAAAAACTGAGTTATTAGGAGTCAATTAGCCCTTCTTCATAGTTATATCTACCAAACAATTGGGCTAAAGTATCATTCTTTATAGCATTGTTAGCTCTTAAGGTGTGATTTAGGCTAAGCCATTTTCTAGGTAAACTATTGACAAAAGTAGCATTAACCTCAGCCTTAGGTAGAACAACTCCATTGTTTCCCAAATCATTCAACAAAATCTTAAGCCTAGTATAAGTTTGTGCAACAGTTTCTGTTTCCAAAGCTTTAAAAGCATAAAACATAAGTCTAAGGGCTTGGATTTTGGTTTCTTTTGTTTCCTCTAGACCTTCATACCCTAGAACTAATTCAGTCCACATCTCCTTAGCAGAGTTGCATTTAATGATGGACTTCATAATGTTCTTGGGTAGGCAAGAGACTATGATACTTTTGAGTCTCTTGTCCTGGTTAGCCAGACGTCTATCCGCTGGAGACCATTGCTTAACAGGTTTCTTAATGGGTATCTCAGGGGTAGAGGAAACGGCCAGTGGTACATATGGACCATTTTCTAAGATTTATATCAAGAAGGGTTCTAAGCCATCTAAATATAAGAAATTCACTTTTCCAACTTGAGAAATCCTCTTCATCGAATGTTGGTACATTGGACACATGTGACCCCCCTCGAACATCAAGTAGTTGGGGAAGGTCATCATCATTATTACCAGTGCTTACAACTGGTGTAGGCATGGTAGTAGATGTGGTGGCCAGTATGGTAGTCGAAGTGGTACCTAAACTGGTTTGACCAAAAGGTGGAGGAGGTATAGTATCAACCATATTAAGATCTTGATTTTAAAAACAAGAACGGTTTATGAAAAGTTTTACAAATAAAACCGCTCTGATACCAATTGAAAGTCCCTTAATATGACAATTATTGATAAACTATAACTCTTGTAACCACGAAACACAATGAAATACTTTACAAACGCGTAATGCTTTATTAAGTATTATAAACAAAGTATTACAAAGTGCTATGAATACACTCGTTGAATGACAACAAGATATGAACCCTAGAACAAGTAAACTAGATTCGAGACTCAAGTTTAAAAGGGAACCAATGAGACGCTGGTAGACAGCTGGGGGCTCAACGGTTCCAAGGTGAGAAAGAACTTAGATAAATTATCCAAGCACAAGGGTTGATTTATTTCTCCTTTCTCACTCCTATTTATAGTGTACGAGGTTGCTTCCTTAGTGGGAGTAGTTGATATAGGTTCTTAATATAATTAATAACATGTTAAATATAATCAAACGCAGCGGAACAAGCACCTATGAACGGATCCATAGAGTCATATGATTAATCAATAAAAAGGGAAGATAAAAGTATACCTTTGTAGCGTGATTCGGTAAGATCAATCGGAGACAATCACCACACGATCTATCCAAGAAACCATGTGATCAAAGTAGATCACCTCTATAATGTATCCACACTACACTTCCTTTTGTACCAAATAGATGCTAGTCTATATAACCCGTGATACGTAAATTAGTTTCTTAGTACGTAAAACAAGATTAAAATCATTTATATGAATTGAAAACCATTTTTCAAAAAACACTCCAAAGTGTGCCGTCCCTTTTTTCTATGTGCACATCACAAATCAAAAAAAGGTCAAATGAAGATTTGTACTTATTACATTAATGAGCAAAATCAATACCTATAATTGGTTTTAAAAACCAAAACGTATATGTCATAAATCCTCATTAAAAGGTTGGTTTAAAATGAACATATAAATGGGCATTTTCAATTATAGTTTTTATGTATAATAAAACAAGTTACGTAGGTTATATTAATATCGTAAATACAATAGATACGATATATTTAAGTAGTACCTCTGTGTATATGTGTGTGACCTCATAGGCTCACATGTGTCTAGCCGTATAATTATTTATTATGACACGAGCATACTCCAACAGCTCCCACTTGCACACGTCATAATCATCAAGTAATAATACAAGCAAAGGTTAGCGTCTAGCAACGCGCCAATGCCCCTAGAAACATATGAGGATAGTTTCTTAAACATCTCGATTTAAATGGTTTAGATATCAGTCATCCTTTTGTTTCAGATACTTTGTTAAACTATGGACATGGATCAACAGTCATTCTTAAGTTTAACTATTCTGTATCTTGATATTGATATTGAACTAGATTTCCAAATTAATCAAGTATCATCTTAATTAAATTTGGGTGTGGCCACACATACATCTGTACAATTCATCGAGGGGCCCATTAGTATCTAACTCCAATACATGTGGAGGAACAAATTCTCCTTTTTACTGCACGTGTCGTTCATGAATTTCATATCGCACCTGAAAACGGCCTTTATGGCAGCCTTGTTCAGGACAACGTTGAACCACATCAAGGATTGACATTCCACACATACAAAACCTACTTGCATCTCAAGTCAAAGGATGAGAGATTCAACCACTTGCGAGATTCACTATTGACGCTGATCCATGTAGTGAATTCTCGTTGGTTAGGTCAATCCAATGTTCATCCAATGAACACATATGAGTTTGGCGGCATCATCAATTAATATTCATTCCAAATGAATATGACCAACTCACATTTGTCTTAACTCGACAATACTCCCATATTGTCAACCGACAATGGATAATTTAGAATAATAAGATTACTCTTGGATTAAACATGCAAATATAGGACACAGTTGATATAAATTGAAAACGATCATACCTCATATATCAATTCATTACAAATAAGAACTGTTTTACATCCCAATTATTCAAATACTAAAATACACAAATCTACATGAAACTACCAGCTGGTCTAAGTCCAATGTTCCTAGCATGCTCAACATGTTTGGTACAAGACATTGGTTTAGTAAACGGATCAGCTAAGTTGTTATCTGTGTGAATTTTAAGAATACGAATATCACCTTCTTGAATTACTTCTCGAATGTAGTGATATTTTCTCCGAAAATGTTGGCACCCTTTTGAACTCCAGGTTCATCGGCTATAGTAATTGCACCCGTATTATCGCAGTACATTTCCATAGGTCTATCATTACTGGGAACAACGCCAAGCCCAGAAATGAATTTACGTATCCAAATTGCTTCCATTGCAGCTTCAGAAGCAGCTATGTATTCAGCTTCTGTAGAAGACATCGCAGTAGTGCTTTGTTTAGAACTCTTCCAATCAACAGCGCCTCCGTTCATCACAAAGACATATCCGGTCTGTGATCGAAGATCATCCCGATCTGTCTCCCAACTAGCATCAGTGTAGCAAGTAACACCAAGCTCAGTTGTTGAATCACCTCCATAAACAAGAAACATATCTTTAGTATTTCGAAGATACTTTAATATGTTCTTCACAGCAGTCCAGTGACATTCACCTGGATTCTGTTGGTATCTACTTGTAAGGTTCTGAGAGAACGCTACACCAGGTCTAGTGCACCTCACAGCATACATGATGGATCCTACAGCCGAAGCAAAAGGTACTCCTTTCATTCGCTTCACCTCATTAGGTGTAGAGGGACCTTGAGTCTTACTCAATTCTACATTGGATTGCATTAGAAGACTCCCACGTTTGGAGGCATCCATCCTAAACCGCTTTAAGATTTTGTCAATGTATGCACTTTGACTCAAACCGATTAATCGCCTTGATCTATCTCTATAGATCTTGATTCCTAGAATGAACGCCGCCTCACCCAAGTCTTTCATGGCAAAACACTTTCCAAGCCAGGATTTTACATCTTGTAGCATTGGAATATTGTTTCCCATGAGTAATATGTCATCGACATATAAGACTAGGAAAACGACGATACTTCCACTAGCTCTTTTATATACACATGGCTCATCAGGATTTTGAGTGAAACCAAACTTTTTGATCTCCTCATCAAATCTCTTGTTCCAGGTCCTAGATGCTTGATTTAACCCATAAATGGATCTTTGAAGCTTACATACACGTCTGGGATGTTTAGGATTCACGAACCCTTCAGGTTGCACCATATAAACGTCTTCGTTCAGATGGCCATTCAAGAAGGCGGTCTTGACATCCATTTGCCAAATCTCGTAGTCATAGAACGCTGCTATGGCTATAAGAATCCTAATAGCTTTAATATCTGCAACAGGCGAGAAGGTTTCTTCATAGTCAACCCCGTAGGTTTGAGTGAAACCTTTTGCTACAAGACGAGCTTTAAAGGTGTGTACAATGCCATCCATATCGGTCTTCTTCTTGAAGAGCCATTTACTCGCAACAGTCTTACAGTTGGGAGGGAGGTCAACTAAGATCCAAACTTCGTTATCCCTCATGGATTGCATTTCCGCATTCATAGCTTCAAGCCACTTATCAGATTCAGGATCCGACAATGCAACTTTATAGTTAACGGGTTCATCATGATCCCCTAACTCATGTTCCTCAGCATCGATATAGAAACCATATCGGTCAGGTGCGTGAGATATCGTTGCGGATCTACGAATGGGAATAACATCACTTTGAGATTCGACATTTTCATGTTTAACCTCTTGGTGATGTTCACTAGTGTTCTCAGAAGGTTGTGCATCTTGACTTTGAATTTCATCAAAGTCTATGGTGCTCCCACTTGCTTCTTGTGATATGAGACTACTCTCAAGAAACTCAGCATACCGAGCAACAAATATTTTGTTCTCGGGTGGGTAGTAGAAGTAGTAACCCATTGTTTCCTTTGGGTATCCTACAAAGATACACTTGATAGATCTGGGCTCAAGTTTGTTTGGTGTTTCTCGTTTAACGAGAGCCTCACAACCCCAGACTTTCAAATAAGACAAGTTCGGGACTTTCCCGTGCCATATTTCATATGGAGTCTTATCAACCTTCTTAGTTGGAACCATATTGAGTATGCGTGCAGCAGACTCTAGAGCGTAGCCCCAAAAGGACATTTGCAAAGTGGTTGGACTCATCATTGATCGAACCATGTCAAGCAAGGTTCGATTTCTCCTCTCTGACACCCCATTATGTTGTGGTGTATAGGGAGGAGTAAGTTGTGAGACAATCCCACGACTCTTAAGATGATCTAAAAACTCAAGGCTTAAATACTCGCCTCCTCGATCAGATCGAAGTGCTTTGATTGTCTTCCCGAGTTGATTTTCTACCTCGTTTTGGAAGGTTTTGAACGTTTCAAAAACTTCATGTTTATGTTTAATCAAGTAAACATAACCATATCTACTGAAGTCGTCAGTAAATGTAACGTAGTAGTTAGCTCCTTCTCTAGACGTGGTTCTAAATGGACCACATACATCACTATGTATTAGTCCAAGAAGATCATCAGCTCTTTCACTTGCATGAGTAAAAGGCTTTCTTGCCATCTTGCCAGATATACAAGATACACATATATCAAATGATTCATCATCAGTTGACTTTAAAAGCCCATCATGTTGCAGCTTCGCAATGCGTTTCTTGTTTATATGGCCAAGTCGGCAATGCCATAGAAAAGTAGAATCCAAGTTGTGCTTGGACTTCTTTTTGCTACAAGTATAAATAGAACCCTCATTTGATACATGATTATGCATATCAATTTCAAAAATTCCATCACGAGGAATAACATTAAAATAAAATACATTATCCTTGGAAACTTGAATAGTACCATAATCAGTAAATTTATGTGAAAAACCATTATTCCAAAAACGCGAAAGAGAAATAATTCCTCTAGTAATAGAGGGTGAAAAATGACAATTGTCTAGTACAAGAATCATTCCACTAGGTAGGATAAGATCATAGCTCCCTATGGCTTCGATAGCTGCACGGTTTCCATTGCCCACGTGCAAGTCCAAAGCGCCTTTATTTAACTTTCTGATCCCTCTAAGCCCCTGAATAGTATTACAAATGTGAGTACCACAACCAGTGTCATATATCCAGGTATTAGTTTTAGGGAATGAGTAGAGTTCTATCATGAAGATACCTGATGTGCCGGACGTGCCAGCTTTGTTCTTCTTTTTGTCCACTTCTGCCAGGTAGTAAGGACAATTCCTTCTCCAGTGTCCAATCTCATGACAGTGATGACACTCTACATCCTTAGCAGGATGCTCCTTTTTGCCAGGTGGGGGGAACTTGCGTTTAGGGTCATGAACCACAGTGGCTTTTCCCTTAAACTTCTTACCCTTGCCTCCTTTGATAGTTCTGAACAGAGGGAGATTTCTTGGGCATACCCTTCTCTGCAAGCTTCAGCATGGCATGCAGTTCAGGTATAGTCTTCCCCATGCCATGCATATGATAGTTCTGAACAAACTGATCATAGTCTTTGGAAAGTGAGGTGAGTATCAAGTTCACTTCTAAGACTTGTGGCATAGGGTAGCCAAGTCGGTCCATCTGATCAAGGTAGCCTTTCATTCTCAACACATAAGTGTTGACTGATTGGCCCTCCTCCTGCTTGCAGTTACGGAACGCTTTGACCGTTTCAAAGAGTTCTTGTTCTACTTGTTGTTGGAACATTGTCTTGAGTTCCTCAATCTTCCAAATGTTTTTGGATTTCAGGGACCATACTACATAACATTAAGCTAGCCACTTCTTGTTGTTCAGCAACCCTTTTAGTATGGGCATTGCGAACAGCAGCGGTGGCAGTAGCAGGAGGTGCTTCAGGTAAGGCCTCTTCCAAGTGGTGCAACTTTCCTTCTGATCTGAGGACAATCCTCAGATTTCGAAACCAGTCAAGGAAGTTTGTACCACTCAATTTCTCCTTATCAAGAATTGATCTGATTTGATTGTTAATGGATTGATTCGTTGCCATCTACAAAATAAACAAAGTTCAACATTTTAGTACTTTCAATAATTAATCCTTTAAAATTTAACTACCCAAGTTTATATAAAATCAATTAATTTTACGAAAAGGCTAAGATCCTCATTGAGGTTATACCATCACATTAGTTGATCTGCTAGCAATGATAGATTCAATAGGTAGATGACGTTCATCAATTGCAAACCACGTGCAATTCTTAGATCCTTATAGGACTCATAACATAAGTGAACAATTCACAAAATGTTAAATTGGCATGTTTAGTCCCATCCTTGCCTCGGTCAAGGTCTCACCACTTAACCGATTAAGTCATCCAATTTGAGAACATGCGAGTATAAGTCTAGGTCTCACGCATAGATAATAATCACCTTGGGTTACAATTCGCATCCGTCTCACAAGATGCAAAAAGTAATTGCAAGTGATCTCAAACGATTGGACGGCATGACTTAAATTTTAGACGGGTATAAAAGTTTGACTTACAAATCAAAAAGTGTGTACGAGGAAGCATGCATTCATCCATCGTAGCACAAGTTAAAAACATTTCTTAACTTAAGTCTAATCTTGTGTTAATTTATGCGTGTTAAGTTGTCCATGTTTAAATACTAATATAAAACCTAAATGAATTTAATATTAGATAAGACAATACATAAGTCATAACATTCATAACACATTAAGAGTTATTATGAAAAACAAGATTTTAGTTTTAAATCATATTTAAACTTTAAACTAAATCAAGGATTTAGTTTTATAAATGGTTTGTGATTTGCAAGTAATATCAAGATATCAAGCAAACAAGCAACCACACAACCACAAGTATGCAAAGCCTCAAACCGATGAAAAACCTATGCTTGATCTCGTGAGCCATCACGAGGACCAAGAAGTCAACTAAGGGTAAGTCAACATAACCACAAAGTGGGCTCCCACTTGCTCCAAGACCATCAAGAGCAAGTAGAACCCAAAATGAACATGAGGCCCAAATCTGCCTAAATATTTCAGTCGACTTCTAGGGCCCAAAACCCATAGAAGGAGTCTTCCCTAGCCTGAGCTCCAGTTGAGACTTTTGAAGGCCTATGAGTTGTGAATTAGCACACCAAATTTGGGCTTCTATCTCCTTATAGAACTCCGGGAAATAACTTTTTAGTGCAGGTCACTCAGCAGCTCCGAATTTCACAATATGTCTTTAATTCTTTAGCCATTCCCATCCAAGCATCGGTTACAAATGATTTATGACTAAAAACATTTAACCTATCATTAACGTAAAATACCCAAACAATGGCTATAACCAACATCAAAAACATATTAATGAAGCCGAAACAATGGCAAATCCCCAAAACTGAAATTAAATGCAAATCAACACACAACATGTCATATTTGGTCTAGGTTTTCATCGGCTTTGCATAAGAAACATAATAATACCATAAGATTATGAATATAACAAGGTGTTGGCTATGTTCATGGCCAAACATGCATGTATTTGCCATGGAAATAAAATTAAACAACAACAAACGCTTGTTAGCCAACGAAATCGAAAGAATAATCAACAATTAATTAAACCCCCGATTGGTGCGTGTAACCAATGACCTTAGGACCTTAAAACCACATTTTATAAACCTTGTAATTATCATATATTTACAGAAAACATGGCCATTAGGGCTGTTTAAAACCCGATTCAAGGATCGTTCCAAAAAACGCGTTTTAGGTCATTTTACACGTACCCGTAATAAACCCATTTAAGTATGTGTTACCCGTGACTATGAGATCATTAAAAACTGATTATAAGACCTCCTAAAAGTCTATAATGCCACGAAAATAATGCCATAGGGGCTGTTTTAATATTGGTTTAACAAATCCCTCAAAAACACTCATATTTAGCCATTTTTACGCATACCCGATAATCATATGACATCATATGATGGCTCGTGATACCACTATAGGTGCTTAATATAATTAATAACATGTTAAATATAATCAAACGCAGCGGAACAAGCACCTATGAACGGATCCATAGAGTCATATGATTAATCAATAAAAAGGGAAGATAAAAGTATACCTTTGTAGCGTGATTCGGTAAGATCAATCGGAGACAATCACCACATGATCTATCCAAGAAACCAAGTGATCAAAGTAGATCACCTCTATAATGTATCCACACTACACTTCCTTTTGTACCAAATAGATGCTAGTCTATATAACCCGTTTTACGTAAATTAGTTTCTTAGTACGTAAAACAAGATTAAAATCATTTATATAAATTGAAAACCATTTTTCAAAAAACACTCCAAAGTGTGCCGTCCCTTTTTTCTATGTGCACATCACAAATCAAAAAAAGGTCAAATGAAGATTTGTACTTATTACATTAATGAGCAAAATCAATACCTATAATTGGTTTTAAAAACCAAAACGTATATGTCATAAATCCTCATTAAAAGGTTGGTTTAAAATGAACATATAAATGGGCATTTTCAATTATAGTTTTTATGTATAATAAAACAAGTTACGTAGGTTATATTAATATCGTAAATACAATAGATACGATATATTTAAGTAGTACCTCTGTGTATATGTGTGTGACCTCATAGGCTCACATGTGTCTAGCCGTATAATTATTTATTATGACACGAGCATACTCCAACAGTTGATACGTGTCACCTTCTCAATGGAAGAGTACAACTTATTAAATGCATGTCCAAATCGATACATACCTTTAAACAACTTTAGGTTAACAGTTCTGCCAACTGTTCACCTTTTGTCCCACTAGGTTATTCTAGGCTTTATCTTGAATCTCTTGTTTTGTCCCGCTCAAAACACTTAGTAGATTCTCCTGCTTAAACTGTAAAGGATTGGACAAGCTTTGCTTGTCCCAGACTTCTAGGGTTCTTAAGTGATCTCTGAGTGTTGTCAACTCAGAGATCCTTGAACACCAGTACATTCCTTCAACATCCCAGCTATCCATAATCGCTGGTGAGTATGACTTCAGATTGTCTTCGACTTCTCTGATGTTGTCTTTGACTTGAATGTTCCTAGTGTGCCAGCTGAGGCTTTGCCTTCAACTGGTCTAGTCTCTGTCGCTGGTCCTCTCAGCGATCGGTAAACACTTAGTCTAATTAAACAAATCTAGACTGGGCCATAGTTAAAACTTTCATTGGCCCAACACATTAAATAAAACTAAGAACATGAAAACTAAAAATGAAGATAGAACCTGATGATGAAAACCTTTGAGTAGAAGGGTAGCGCTGAACCCCCTTTTAGACCGAATCAAACACCACCTTACCCAAACATCATCATCGAACCATAATCATAACTACATATCAACTCTCGAACCAACATCATCTTCGAACCAGTTTTTTAGACAAACTTCCAGTAGGGAAGTTTTATAATTCACTTTTTTACTTTATATTAATTAATCAGAAACAGTATAAAGAGTAAATTGCAATAAAATTTAAAGAGACAAGATTAAACCGAAATAATTTTTTTTTATTAATAACTAGAAATTGGATTACAATACTGAGAAAATAGAAATTACAATTTAACATAAAAACTATTTTTGCATAATTAAAAAAAATGGCACCCGAATAGATTACAGAATGAGGGTTTTAATAGGCAAACCCTAAAAACCTTCTTGATGAAACTTGGTGAGCAAGGAGAGACATCACAGCCGCTCTTTTCTTCTTTCTTCATTCTCTTTTTTGATCTACGGTGGATAATAAGCCCTCATCACGCGGATTGCCAGGTTGGATGAAATTATGCTTGTTGTGTTTCTTGGATTCCTAGGTGGATTAAGATGATTGGATGATTGAGGGGAGTGATTTGTTTAGGACAATCAGGAGATAGAAAAGGGCCATGTCACTGATCTCTACCCATCTTCTTCATTCCGAAAAGATTGGGAATTAATTTCCAGTAGTGATTCACACGCGCCTCTAATTAACTATATGGTGAACACCCCCAATTTTTGGGTTAATTAGGGTTTGGGGTGAATAGTAAAATCTGCGTTTGATTTGGGTGAGGAGAGAAGGTAGGTTTTCTTGTTTTTATCTAGAGTTAAAAAAAATGAGTGTGTGGTGAGTGGATGAAACGTGTGTGGTTGACTGGGTAAATAAAACTTTTGTTTTATATTTCAATTCTTTGTTTGGCAATGAAATGGGCTTTGGTCGACAAAATAAAACTCCCATTCGTCTTATTTACTTTCTTTCAAACATGGGCTTGAAGCCCAATAAACTTCATCTGTCGTTATTACTTTTTGGCTTATCTTGGGCTTTATCCATTTAAACACATAATACAACTTTCCAAATGGGCTTTTGAGCCCATTCACCCAAATGTGGGATCCGCAAGCCCGTTAAACTCCATAAAAGATTAAATCCGCTAAAAACGAGCTCGTTATTGGCTTTGTTGATCTTTTCATCAATCTCGTGTTGTTTTTGCCGGTTTTCGTGATCTTTAGTACACTTTTGGTTCTTCGACTTTGTCTTTGTCTCTTTCTTGGACTTTTCTTCAACATTTGACCGTGAAATCCCGTGTTTTCTTTCCTTTTGATATTTTGTACCTATTTCACACAAAAACACAAAACCACGCGTAATTCCGACTTTTATGATATTAAACACAGGATTAGGTCTTGTTTTTCCTAGATTTTAGTGGCAAAAGGATAAGTGTTTACACACTTATTAAATCCCCTACACTTGACCATTGCAATGACCCCATGCAATGCATAATTTTAAAGCATAAAGTTACATTTTTCTCATAATTAACCTATCTTGGCCTTTATTAAGATATACTATTACTACTATGAAGAAATGATAAAAACTTCAAAGGAAACAAAAGTTAAAACAATTTATTAACTTGGAAATTGTTTGATGGAAGAAACTTGTAAAGAAATCTAAGACTTAAATTAGGGCTTTGGTGTCATGAATATTAATCACCCTCAAGTTTCACGTTCCCCATACCAAGCTTAAAAATGAGATCATTGTTTACCATAAGTTCTTAGGTTAAAACCACTTATATAAGATAATTGTGTAATACTCTTTCTCCAATTCCTAAGTTGTATCTCTAGCTTTTAAGGATTGTCATTCACCCGTAGGCTCATTTCACTTATTTGATAATTATTAGTCTAAAAATAAAGGCAAAACGGTGCAAACCCGACACTCAGAACCTAACCTCATCCTCTAAAACGTTGTCACTAAAGTAAGCTCACATCAAGGATGATTTAACACGATTTGGGGAATAAATTCCCGGATCCAAAATTTGGCCAATAGTACTACTTATAATTATTCCTCCAAAGTCATGTAGACTTTATGCGGAGTTTAGCAAATTTACATCATATACCCTTAGGCTCTTTAAGATGTAAAAATGCTCCTCATCTATTGTCCACACCCTAAGGCTCCTTGAACGATAAACAAGGGAATTGATTTTTGATCAATTTTTATTCAACACTTACCATGCCATACACCCTAAGGCTCTAATGACAATGTTCGTGCTACATGCCCCACACCCTAAGGCTCCTTGAGGTCATGTTTTAATCTTATTCTTTCTTATTTATGATATATATAGTAGGCCAAATTCCGCGGTCCCATGGTCTGAATACCTCCTACTTAGTGGTTATGAGCCACCTTAGTCGGAAGTACACAACGCTGGCGCCCTCAATGTGTTCATGCTTTAATTACAAGGAGATAAAAGATTTGGCTAAGAGCTAAGATATCGAATCTACACCGCAAAAATCCTCATTTATTAAGCAATTAAATATACCAGCGAGAAGAAAGAGTCACAAAAACTCATATAAGCAAGAATTAACCCTTAAACTTATTATCAACTCTATCATCTCTCGTTCTCCACAATTTAAAATCTCAAGGAATGAGACTCGTGGATGCTTAGCCTAATAAACCAATTAAGGTACATATGGTTAAGGATACTAGCTAGAGTAAACTTGGATAAGTAAACTCGGGTTGAGTCAAAATATTCACGAAGGGCCTAATATATCAAAGACATCTAAAGTTGTTAAAACCATTTTATTAATTTTTTTACTTTATTCTTTGAAATGGAAAATATAAATACGATGCGATGACAAAAGGAAAGAAAATAAAAGAGAATAAATTTGAAATACTACTAGGCCAAAATAGATCAAAAATTTGAAAAACGTTGAAAAAATTTAATTTTCCGGTTAAATGAGGTCAAATTCATGGAAAAGCCCACTAAAATTCGATAGAAGCCCCCCTACACTTAATATAAACATTGTCCTCAATGTTTAAGCATGTGGGAGAATAAACTCCCCTACACTAGGACATTAAGTACGTTGTTTAAATCGAGCTAAAGAAGAGACAACTAAAGTGATTACATTTATTCGTCTTATTTATATACATGTATGAATCACAATAGTTTTGAGAGAACATGGTACACTTTTGGTTCTTCGACTTTGTCTTTGTCTCTTTCTTGGACTTTTCTTCAACATTTGACCGTGAAATCCCGTGTTTTCTTTCCTTTTGATATTTTGTACCTATTTCACACAAAAACACAAAACCACGCGTAATTTCGACTTTTACGATATTAAACACATGATTAGGTCTTGTTTTTCCTAGATTTTAGTGGCAAAAGGATAAGTGTTTACACGCTTATTATTAACCCAAAGGTTTCACATCTACATGCTGTGAAGAAGATTTTTAAGTATCTTAAAAGTCAACCTAATTTAGGATTATGGTATCCTAGAAACTCAAGCTTTGAATTGGAAGCTTACTCAGACAGTGATTATGCTGGAGCTAATCATGATAGGAAATCTACAATAGGAGGTTGTCAATTCCTAGGCAGAAGACTCAGATCATGGCAGTGTAAGAAGCAAACAATTGTTGCTACTTCTACAACTGAAGCGGAATATGTAGTTGCTGCTCGTTGCTGTGGACAAGTACTCTGGATTCAAAATCAATTGTTAGATTATGGGTTCAACTTCATGAACGCTGAAATTTATATTGATAATGAGAGCACTATATGCTTTGTCAAGAATCTAGTATTTCACTCCAAGACCAAGCATATTGAAATCAGACATCACTTTATAATAGATGCCTATGACAAGAAGCTAATTCAAGTCTTGAAGATTCATACAGACAACAATGTAGCTGATCTGCTGACCAAGGCATTTGATACTAAGAGGTTTGAATTCTTGGTGACACATATTGGTATGCTAAACCAATAGATTGCTGCATATGTTGAGGAGAGGTAACAGTTGTACAATTTTCAATGCTAATTTTATTGTATAGTATGTGTTTTGTGTTTTTGATGTGATTACATATTGATTGTATAAAATAAAAGTGTTACAGTGTTGATGGATTGCATGAACCGGTCTTATGTTTGAGGTACCGCTTTACTGCTAAGTACCGCTAGGCAAATTTGAAGTACCGAGTATGTTCTATGTATCGTTACATAACCATTGTACCGTTTATGGTGTCTTTTGTAAATTTGGTGGTTTCTTCGTGAATGGGTTATTTCCTTCTATAAATACCAACCCCAATTACATTATTGATTCACCGTATCTTTTATTTTTACACCTCGATTCTACACTCTTCGTTTTAATCGTCGATCATCTAAAACAAGCAAATACAACAATGGCTGCTCTACAAGTGAATTCTAAGCAAAATTTGGTTGCGAACCTTGCTCAGAATGACGATTCACTTGGTTTTCATGAGATGCTAGGCTTTTTATCTCGATGTCCTGTTAATTTTGCACTCACTGTAAGTCCTATTATTTCTATTCCTATTGTTGAACAATTTTGGAACACTGTTGTTTTAGGTACTCGTTGTGATCAACCTTGCATTAAGGCTAAGGTAAATCATAGAAATATCTATGTGACTAAAGTACTGCTAAGAGCTAGTTTGAGATTGAATGATGTAGATGGACTTAGTATGCTTAGTAATACAGAGATACATGATGGCCTTACAGCCATGGGATATGAAGGTGGTAGGGAAAGTTTAACTTTCTTTAAGACATTATTTTCACCTCAATAGAAATTGCTTTTTCATGCTATTATTCACTGTTTAAGCTCCAAAAGTACTTCTTTTGATCAGATTTCTGCTGCTTTATCATCAGCTGGTATTTGTTTAGCAAACAACAGGATTTTTAATTTTCCAAAATTGATTTTTGAAGGCATGACTAGGAATTTGGAAGGCTCCAAAAAGTTTTTAATGTATCCTAGATTCATTCAGACTTTAGTTAATGACTAAACCCCTAACCTACCAGAGTTGACAAACACTTGGGATGTTCCTTCTTTCACCAAGAGAACTTTCTCTTTCTTAACCAAAAGAGGCAATGCCTTTACAAGAACTGTCACACCCTTGTTTGTTCATATGTTAGCTCAACCTACACACCAAGAAGGTGAGGATTCTAGTACTGCTAGTGATTCTCAGCAAACTCCTTCTAACCAGAATCTTGATTCCCTAGAAGATACTCAATCTTCTTCTTCTCATAACATTGGTAATAAACCAAGTTCTGATGAGATGATCCACACATCTTCTGATGTTGCTACAAGTGGTTCACCGCCAGCTCAAGAAACAGAAGCTGTGGATGTTGTAAATTTAACTGCTTTGTACACTAGCTTGTCCAAACAGGTACAAGTATTACAGAAAGAGAAGCTTGTTCAAGACAAGAAAATTGCTAAATTGGAGGCCAGCCTAATCAAGCTAAGGAATAAAGTATCACCTTGGATAAGGCAACACGGGTCTATTTAGAAAGCTTCTCTTATGAAGCAAAGGTTTAGAAACCTCAAGAAAAGGCAACTGAATGCAACCAAACAGGGGGAATTATGAAGAAAAACAACCTTCTTCTGATATTCAAACAAGACTTTCTGGGAATAACATCAAGTTTGGAGCTGATGATGTCAATACAAATTTTGAAGATGGAAATGGTCTAGGTGCTGGTGTGGAGATAGCTAGTTTGGACCAGTTAACATGGAGATTCAAACAGAAGAACCACAAGAAGAACCACAAGAAGAACCACAACCTACTCATGAGGAACCACATATTGAAGAACCAATGGTAACTCAGCCAGACTCACAACCTCAATCACCACAACTTTAAGTAAACTAGAATAGTTTCTATGAGAGACTAGAGGAGATTAACATTCAATTTCCTATATCTTCAACTTCACCACAAAGACAATATTGGTTTCATAGGAAACATTCTTTCCAAGTACTGTCAAGATCAAAAGTAAGCCATGGATCAGACAAGACTGGGGAGATACAAGTTGAGAAGATTACTTCAATGGAAGAAAAAGTATCTGCAGATACTTTGGTGATTGAAGAAACAAGTGTGTCATATACTGGCGAAGTCAACACTTTTGAAGATCCAAGTACTACTAAGCCAACTAAGCCGACTACAATTATTGCTGACAATGTTGAAGATCCATGTACTGCTAAGCCAACTAAGCCGACTGCAAGTACTGCTGATGATAATCCTTCACTAGAAAGTCAAACTCCTTTTGAGGAAGTTGAGACTTTAGCTCAAGTACTGCTTGATCTCAGAGAGAAGAATTCAGCTGAGAAAGCAAGACAAGCAGAAATAGAGAAAAAGGCACAACAGGAAATTCTTGCCAAAAAGAATAAATCTAAAGGTAAGAAAGTTCAAGATTCACAACCCACTAAAGGTATTGTTATTCAACAACAAACAAATAAGGATGAGGACAATTCTTCCAAGATGAAGAGGAAACTACCAAAGATTAATCCAAAGGATAAGGGCAAGAAGCAAAAACTATCAGAGTCTGAAGATGAAAGTGATTCAGATGATGATATAAGAAAAGTCATGTATATATTTAATCAAATAGACCATAATAAGGAATATGCTATGAGAATGCAAGCTCAGATTCGTAAAGAATAATTACAGGAAGAACTTGCAGCAAGACAACAATTGCTTGAAGCAAAAAGGATACAACAAGAATGGAACATACAAGAGTATGATAGGATTCAAGGTGAATTACAAGCAAGTGAACTTCTTGCAAAAGAATTAGTAGCTGAAGAGAGAGATGCTTATGATGAAGATGAGAAAGCAAAATTGATTGATGATTTGGTAAGGGAGCAACAGAGATACTTTGCTGAGAAGAGAAGAAAGGAAAAGATCAAGCCTCCAACTACCATGCAAATCAGAAGTCAGATGATGACTCATCTCAAGAAAGTTAGGCGTTTCACTCATGTTCAATTGGTCAAAAAGAATTTTGAAGAAATCAAGGCTTTGTATGAACAATAGAAAAGAGTAGAATTGAACTTTGTTGAAATAGGTTCTAAAAAGGACAAGCAAGAGATTGAAGAAGTTAAGAAGCAATTTAAACAACAAAGACAATTTGGAAGTACCCCTAGACTTGATGCAGGTACTGCTGAACCTACAAGAACATCTCCACCTATCAAAGCTACTTATGCTAGGAAAAGTGTGAAGGAAAAGGTAAGTTCAAAAGAGACAGAGGTTACTCAAAGAATGAATACAGGAGAACAAACTCAAATTGTTGATAAGACTGAAAATGTACAAGCAGTACATACACAGTCAACAATACATACTGAAGAAACGGTACAAGCTGACTTTGAAAAGGTTTCTAATGAATCAGTCCAAGATGAAGTTTTCAAGGTGGGTAAAAGGAAGTGATCAACAAAGAAGAAGCTGAAAGCCAAGAAAAAGGCTAAGTCAACAACAGAAGATAGTGATGAGGATGAGAGCTTAAGAAAGTACTTGAAGATAGTAGATTTTGAGGATCAATGTGTGGATACAGAGATTTTTGGAAAGAATTCATCTATTGTTAAGTAGATATATTCTACATTTCAAGGACTGGAAGCTCGTGGAATACAAAGATCAGATGGGTCAACAAGAATGTTTAAATTGTTAGAAGATACTCTGCACATTCTTGATAGGCAAGATATTCAAGATCTTTTCAGGCTAACTCAGGAAGCCAGTATAGGTAAAACTGAGGTATCAGTATTATACAGGGAATTTCTCTTTATGTATGAACCACACAACTGTAATCAGAAAATATTGAAGGACTTAGAGAATCAGGTTCCTAGTTACTAGAGATATTATATGTCATGTGGAATATATGCTTTGGCTGTAGATGACATCACATACTACATGCTGCAAGAGAAAAGATATCCTTTTGGAAGAAGATTGTTGGAAAGAATGTTAGAACAACAATTAGAAGTTTCAGAAGAATCTGCTGGTGCTTTGGAGTTGATCAGAATGGTTAAACAACAAATCAAGGATTTGGAACAAGAGGAAGAAGCTGAGAAAGATCCTTAAGTGTTTGACTTTCAGTCATACTTCATAAATGGTTCTCAGTTCACCATGTCTAACACACATAAGAACTAGCTAGTCCATAAGAAAACGGTTTGTGGTAAAGACTTCTCAAATCCGTTGACAGCTGGTAGTTTGCTAAAAACTATAGGGTTCTAACTCACCTTGTTTCAAAAGAAAGAGTTGGCTAGTCCTAGACAAACGGTACTAGGTAAAGACTTTCCCAAATCCGTTGATGGTTGACAATTTACCAATAATTGTAGGGTTATCAGTACACCTTATCCTTTATGAATAAAGTATTGGCTATTCTAGAGGGTACGGCTAACTAGTAAAGAATAATCAAATCCGTTGATAGCTGGTGATTTGCTAAAAATCATGAAGCCAATACAGATTGGTTTTCGTTGTTAACTGTTTTATTTTAGGTATGAAGCTGCAGGCAAGGAAGTATTGTAAAGAAATACTTAGAAGTTTTTGTCTCATCAAATCAAGATAGAAGTCATTATTCAGAGTTCATAAGTTTTACTCACAGAAGACAATTCCTATTGTTGTAGAGCTTAATGAATGTTTACAAGACACAAAAAGATAATAGATCAAGATACTGTTCATGGGATTTGAAGGTTATCTTATCAGAAGAAGATCTACATTGAAGTGTTTGGCTACATTCAGTTGGATACAAGTAACAATTCCAAGTTCAATCCAACTTTTAAGAAAAGGCTGAAGATATGTATTCAGATACATTCAAGACAAAGAAGAACAAGAAGACAACAAGTTATCATTCTTGTTTATGGGAGGATTGTTGGGAATTATTATTAATTGTCAAGTACCGTCAGTGTAAACTTAAGTACTGTTAGTATCTTTCAAGTACCGTTAGTGTTAACGCGGTACATAGTAAGTACTGCTACTTATAAAGTAAATACTGCTCGGACATTTAGGACGAATATATCTTTGTATAAGATATGTCATAGTTTATAGTAAGTATATATCTTGTGTGATATACTTTAATAGTTAGAATATATATAATATATCATCTGTGATATAGTTATCTTTATAGAATATTCTAAGGATTCTAGGGTTCCTTACTCTATTAAAGGAACATAGGTACGATGACATTCATGTACCTCATTCAAGTCGATTAATAAGAGAATCAAATAGTTAATAGTATTCTGTTTGTTTTGTGCTTTATAAGTTAGATTCCGCATAACTTATTTAGTGTTAAGTAAGAGATCTCATAGTGTTTTAGTTTAATTAAAAACTATTATACTAGTTCTTAACAGAATATAGATCCAACCAAAGGGATCAACAGATCCTACCTTTGCCCCTGACTGGGAGCTGCCTGCATCCTCCGACCTAACGAGTGCGTTTGACTACGCAAGCTTCTTAGACAACATTGTGCCATCTGGCCGAGAGGAAGTGCTAGAAGGGATGAGCGATATTGTCCTGGCCGACGAGGCTAGTTACTTGACAGCGCAGCATGTGACATTGATGTCGCACCTCAAAAGGAGATACCTGGAGTTGTCTGCCAAACTCCGCACCACTAAGGAAAAACTGAGGCAGGTGACTGAAGAGAAATCTTCCACTCATGGCGATATGCAAGAAAAAGTAGACCAAGAGGCCGAGAGAGGAAGAAAAGATGTCTCCCTCCTCCACTCTTTAACAGAGGAAAGGAACAGGCTATCCACCGCTCTTGATGAAGAGCGCGCTCAACTCCACCAGATAAAGGCCTCCAACCTAGTTGCTATGGGGGACTTTGAGGAGGGAAAGAATAGTTTTGTTGCCGTCGTTGACGTGCTTGGTGTTAGGGTGAAGGAAGATGTAAACGATCTCAGTTGCTAATTGAAGAGGCTGAGCATCGAACTTGATGAAGAACTGTACCCCCGCCTAATGAAAGAGATAGCCGAGAAGTGGTGGCTAGTGCGCCATGGTCTGCGCCTAGCCGCAATGTGTGCTTTGGAAGACCCCGCCCTGCGAACCTCATTCTCCAAGTCTTTCATAGCCGCAGTTAACGAGGGTACTTCAAGGGGTTTGGTGACAGCGCACAAGGCGAAGTTACTGAACAAAGAACTAGCGGAGGTGTCTTTTTATGATCCGAAGGCTGATGCCAAGCTTACAACAGCCTTGAAAGAAATGAGTGTATGTCCGCTGCCCTCTTTTGGCCTTGAGGACAAGGATCATGAAGTGTCCTTTGAAGCTGTAATGGAGGGCCTCACCTTAGCGCGCCACAAGACAGAGGGCGTAGAAGCGCTGCCGGACTTCCACTTAAAACCATCTCTGGAGCAACCGACCATACCAATTTTTACTCACCCTATAGATACTCTTGATCCCTTCAAAATTGAGCTGGAAGTTCCACTGTTTGAGGTGCTCGTAGCTCATGAGAGCCACGCTGCTACCAAGAAAGCCCTGCTGAACAAAGAAGTAGCACCTTCTGTTGGTGCGGCTCATCTTGCTCCTTCTATCCCTGTGTTGCCATTACCACTGCTAGAGAGGGATTCACGCCTACTGGACCGGATGGAAAAAAGTCTGAAGGATCATCGCACTACTGCGTACTGCCCCCTCTACTGAAACTGAAGAGGTCCTCTTCCGAGACCCATTTGCTTTCCAACCGCCTTAGTGATATGTAAACATTTTGTATTATATTTTTTACGAATATTTGCCCTTGTAATAAACACTGCCCTCTTTTGTTATGAAAAAGTACGTTGGATGTTTATATTACAATTTCGCATAATAAGCTTAATGTAAACTTATAAATGGTCCGTATGGGTTTGAGAAGCTTATTACGTGCGGTATACCGCTACTACCATAAGGACGGTCAGGTGAGGCTGACCAATTTTTAGGTGTGCACAAGTGTGTCTTAACAGTCTCTGTAGAAATGTAAATCTAGCTTATGTTTTTAGAGAGAGAAAGAGATAGAGAGATGGTGGATTACACACACTTCTAGAGAGAGAAAACCAATGTTTACCATGTGAAAAGTGAATAACCACACACCCTCTCCATCTAAGGAGAGGGTTTATATACCCAAGCCTTGTAATGGGCTTGGGCTTACACGTTTGGGACGGCCTACACATGTTGTTGGCTAGGCTTGGACTTGTTTGATAAATAAAGAAGGTTAACTAAACTACGAGCTATTACATAGACTATCGTTGGAGTGACCGATCCTTCTTAATACGAAAAACGTATTTCCAACAATATCCCCCTAAGGGAGGTCACTCCAAACAAGGGCGTTACCCAAGTTACAATAACCTAGCATACTATGATTGTCTTGAGCTCGTAGTCTTCGTCTTTCTTTTTCTTTTTCTTTTCTGGTTAACATGCTGATGTGATCTTTGATATCAATCTTTGAGCATTAATCTCTTGCCTTGATCTCGTGCATCCATCACTTGTGATATTCGCCTCTTCGTGACCTCACGTCCCACATACTTATACCTTTGTAATTCTTGAAAGCTTCAGAGTTCGATACAGCGGAAGACTTAACTTTTAGGCTTTCTTGAATTAGATGAGGTATTAAGTGCATAAAGTATAAGCATGCGGGGACGACTTCTTCTTGGATTTCGCAACGCCACCGTCTTCAAATGCCGCAACATAAGTAGACACGAACGAAATGGCTTTGAACATTTCATTCTAAATCGGTAGCATTTTACCTCCGGTCGTTGAAGACCGTTGAACGATATTAGATATCATACCCGTGACGGATAGTTTCAGTTAAGTAACTTCCTGACAGGATTTCGCGGGTAAACCCGTTCTCTTTATTCGACTGTCCAAAGCTGCCTGCGAACATAAAGAGTGAATCATTTGGATAGTAATATCCGCATGATTTGAAGCCGTCAATTCATGTTCTTGGAACAAGTGAAATTAAATTAAGAACCGCACCATCGTTGCTTTCCAGTTGTCACGAGCTTGATTCGTATAGAATCTTGCAAGTTACCTACCAAGTGCTGTTTGAGGTTAACACTAGAAGGATTTCCACTCATCACTGTGAACACTAAGGTATCACTCTAAGTGTTCTGGCAAGATCACTGAGATTTTGCGTAGAGGCCTCCAACGTGTTTAAATTCAGTTAAGAATTAAACCACTGTTGCTTTCCAATTATCACAAGTTTGTTTCACAAAGAATCGCACAAGTCACCTACCATGAGCTTTTTGATATTCGCTCAAGAAGGATTTCCATATTCATTGTAAATACTTTCGTATTACTCGGATGTTCAGGCAAGATCATGAAGATTTTGCGTAGGACTCTTAAAATCTTTCTTACTTTTCACAGTGTGTGAAGAAGCAAGGAAATATGAAAGTGTGTCTTAATGAGATATTTGATGATCTCAAATGGCTCTAGACTCGATCGTGCATTTCGGATTTTAGTGATCGGAGGCTGGAGAGGAGTGCCACCATTTCAATACCAATTTATTCGGGGTGAATAAATCGATAGATAACGTGTTGTCTCCGTGTGATTAAAACAAATATCTTTTAAGAGATATCTGAGTTAGCTGGGATGGGTTGTGCATTGCATCACTGGGTCCATGATGTCTGTCTTCAATATCGAGAATCATTGAAATGATCTCAATAGCATATGTGTTGACCCGGTTTCTGCCTAAAGTTGTAAGGAGGGCTTCTTTCTTTACACCCTTTATTTTTACAATTCTTTTTCATTCTTCAACCCCTTCAATGCTTACCAATACATCATAACTAGCACCTTGTTGTGATTGTTCCAGTGCTAACTTAAGTACTTGGTCGGCATTCAGCTACGTTCACAATCTTACTCCATCTTTCCTAAGGACTACTATTTCTAGCTATGGAATGTCCTTGGGAAGATTCCTCCGGTTCTGGAAGAATCATAGGACTTAACCTCTCCTACCATCCTTATGTCACCACAATCTTCATCGTCGTGAAATAATTGAATTTTTGTAAGAATATGTCACCATGAAAATCCATTTTGATATGCAAATCCATTTTGCTCCCCCTTAACATATGCCACGATATTCGAAAACATTTCGCACATGTCGGGATGAGCCAGCACATTAAGTCAAACAATTTGTGATAATATCCCATATTAAATCACATTTTCTCCCCCATATTAAAAATATTAACCCAATCGATGTTTTTAATATCAATTGATTTAATGAAGTTTTAACAAAGTTTTTGGGAAGAAAAATGCATGTCCGTTTAATCTTCATGATATCAAATGAGATATGATACCGATTTGTAACATGATCACATATTCACCATATTAGAAAAGAATGGACAAGGTTGGACCTGATAGATGAGATCATCATATGATAAGATCAAATGGTTCTTGTCAGCATATGTTTGTCCCCTCGTCACGTCTGAAGTCATCTCTTGACATCACATGTACGATTGGTATTGTTGTCTTGACACCAACTTGTGAACTTGGCACGTTCGGCATCAAAGATTCTGAATGCTGACAATTGCTCCCCCTCAATTGTTGACCGTGTTCTATTGAAAGAGCTGTAGTCGTCGGTTGAGTAGTCGCATCGTCGAGTATGTAGATACCAATTGTAGATTGCTATGGTTGTAGAGATGATGGCTTCATAAAAACAAGACTTCTCTTGTTTTAACAAATAAATGCACTGATGCGTACATAGATTTGTGTTAGACCAAGTTATAAAGTAAACTTGATCCCTTACAAGGTTTTAAAGTAAACCTTGCCCGAGAAAATTAATTCCCGTTGTGAGCCAAATCTTTCATAAGAAATACTTGACTTTAATGTGAAAACCGGGTTGTAGTCTGAAATAACTACAAGCCATAAGGCATGTTTTATGAAATATTTACAACTTTTGTACGAACTCTATTTATGGCGCCGTGTCTATATTAATCAACATTTCTAAGGCCGTAAATATTATCGTACCAAAAGACATGCCTTTCTAGAAATAATGTAAAAATATTTTTGGATTTTTCTAGATTTTTCAATTTTTATTGTTTTTATATGGTTTTATTTTTTTGTATTTTGCTTTTGTGGATAATAATATAAACAATATATACAAATGATCACCAAGGATACAGAGAATAGTTTTACCAAGACTATTCTTTCGCTTCATCTGCTAGTTCCTTTAGAGTCTCAGGCGAGAAAGTTCTCATTCCTAGCTTGTCGGCCAAAAATTCAATTCGAGCGCAATCTAAAGCCTTCGTGAAAATATCCGCCAATTGATACTCAGATCGGACAAAGTAAAGCTCGATTACTCCATTTTCCACTTGCTCCTTGATGAAGTGGTAGCGAATGTCAATATGCTTCGACCGGGAGAATTGAACATTGTTGCAACATAAGGCAATTGCACTCTTGTTGTCACAGTACATCGGAATTTTGTTGAAACCTAGACCATAGTCGGTTAATTGCGATCTCATCCAAAGAATTTGAGCACAGCAACCGGACATAGCTATGTATTCTGCTTCCGTACTTGAAATTGCAGCACTTTTCTGCCTTTTCGATGCCCAACTAATTAATCGATCTCCTAGTAGTTGCAAAGTTCCACTCGTGCTACGCCTTGTATCTTGACAACCCGCGTGATCCGCATCTGCATATGCCATTAGTGCAATAGAAGAGTCCTTCGAATACCAAAGTCCTCGATTAATGGTTCCTTTAAGATATCGAAAGATCCTTTAAACAGTATCTAAGTGTAACTCAGTAGGCCTAGTTTGATACCTGTTACACATACATATAGCAAACTGAAGATCAGGTCGACTGGCTGTGATATACAGAAGAGTACCGATCATTCCACGATAAAGTGTCGGATCAACAGCAAATCCATGTGGATCTGCATCAAGCTTAGATTTTTCCACCATTGGAGTATCCACAGGGTCACAAGATTCCATGTTATATTTCTTTAGTGATTCAAGGGCATACTTGGATTGATTGATAAAGATGCCTCTGGGACTCTGAGATATCTGAAGACCTAAGAAGAGTGATACATTGCCCATCATTGACATCTTAAACTTGGAAGACATGAGTGTCCCAAACTCATCCGATAAGGTTTGGGTCGAGGCTGCAAATATAATATCATGAACATATATTTGTACCATAATCATATCTTTACCTCGTTTTTGAATGAACAGCGTGGGATCCACCTTGCCTCTAGTGAAGCCTTGCGTAATGAGGAATTGTGACAATATATCATATCATGCGCGTGGAGCTTGCTTCAACCCATAGAGAGCCTTCTTAAGCTTGTACACATGATTAGGATATTTAGGATTCACAAAACCATCCGGCTGTTGAACATAGACCTCTTCCTTGATTTCACCATTAAGAAATGCCGTCTTCACATCCATCTGACAGACGATCATATTCATATGGGCTGCATAAGCGAGGAATAGTCTAATAGCTTCCAAACGGGCAACAGGTGCAAAGGATTCCATAAATTCGATGCCCAATAATTTCTTGTATCCACGAGCTACTAGACAAGCTTTGTTCTTCAATATTCCGCCTAACTCATCGAGTTTCACCTTGTAAACCCATTTCAAAGTGAGTAACTGCACTTGATCCGGGCATGGGACAAGTTCCCATACTTCAAGACGTATAAATTCATTAAGTTCTTCTTGCATAGCTTCTACCAGCATGATTGAGTTAAAGCTTGTTGCCATGTCGTAGGTTCAACTTCAGTGAGAAAAGCATCAAAGTGACAAAACATTGCATTTTCTTGTAGCTGACTTCGTGTGGATACCGGACGATTAGGGTCACCAATAATAGAATCTATAGGATGATCCTTTGTCCACTTGCTGTCATGTTCACGAATCTGTGGATTGGAGTAAACTGTAGAAAGAGCTTCCTCTGAGGTGGACGACCCAGCTTGATTAGGGTCGGGAATTGGTACACCAAAGAATGGAAGTTCACGCATTTGAGCGAATTCCAAATCGTGATCATCATCATCCGCTTCATCATCAATAGGCATGATATGGGTAGTTGAAACATGTGTTGGTTGAGAATTACCCGTTGATGGTATATCTTGACCAATTGTAGGTGCAGACGTATCAGATTGTGCTTCGGTTGCTGGAGCGACAACTTCGGTTACTGGAGCTATTACCTCAGGTTCTGGAGCAACAATACTTGGAGAAGTAAAGAATTCATCAAAGAACGGTTGAAACAACGTATCCCATTCAGTCCTAGAAGGTGGTTTAAATGATGATGAAGTAGGGTTATTTGGGACAAGACCAGAACTTATATTACTGGGTCCCATTTCATGAAGTGCGGGTTCAGAGCTGCTTTGCTCAGAAGCCATTGCTGTTAGCTCATCAAAATCAACATTCATAGTTTCAAGGATCTTGCGAGAGTTACGGTTGTAGATTCGGTATGCCTTCTTTGCGGGTACGTAACCAATGAAAATACCAATATCAGCCTTTGGTTGAAGTTTTCCCAAATTGTCACCATCATTATTTGGATAGGAAAGAGAACCAAATACATGAAGATATGATAAATCTGGTACTTTTCCATGGAGAAGCTCATAAGGTGTTTTACCATGGCGTTTACGAATTAGTGACCGGTTTTGGGTGTACACTGCTGTAGATACTGCTTCTGCCCATAAAAACAATGGAGCCTTTGCATAAATTAACATCGTTCGAACAACTTCCATAAGTGTGCGATTTCTCCTTTCAACGACACCGTTTTGTTGTGGAGTGCGTGCAACAGATGTTTCATGAGATATGCCAACTTCTTCATAATAATCACGCAAGATTTGATTCACAAATTCGGTTCCATTATCTGTACGTATGCGTCGGACAGTAGTGTTGAGACGCACTTGAATCATCTTGAGAAATCCGATGATGAATTTAGGTGCCTCATTTTTTGCTTTAAGAAATTTCACCCATGTAAACCGATAGTAATCATCGACAATGACGAGGATGTACTTTTTTCCACTAAGACTTTCAACAAGCATTAGCCCACAAAGATCCATATGCAAAAGATAAAGTTTCTCTTGGTTGGTGTCTTCAGTCTTGGGTTTGTATGACTTCTTAGTGCTTTTCCCCATTGTAAACGCGGAACACAAATGATCCTTGTGAAATGATAGTTTAGGAAGACCCCGAACAAGTTCGTTTTTCGCCAGGTGATTCATAGCGTCAAAGTTAAGATGAGATAACCGTCGATGCCATAACCATGACTTAGTCTTCGATGCTTTGGAGAGAAGACATACGGGAGAAGTGGCCATCATATCTTGTAGAGAAAAAGTATACAAATTAATCCCTCGAGTACCTTTCAATAAATCAACCCCTTCCAAATTACGAATGAAGCAGGTATGCTCGCGAAAAGCAACTTCTAGGTTTGCATCACAAAATTGTCCCACATAAAATAAGTTGTGACCGAGACCCTCCACATAATACACTCTTGAAATAATAACATTCCCAATATGATATTCACCATAACCCATTATCTTTGCAATATGATCATTTCCAAATCGAACCGTACCAAGAAACTTGCTGACGAAATTTCTGAGCTGAGAGCGATCTCCGGTCATATGCTTGGAGCAACAAGAGTCCAAATACCAGAAAACAATTTGGACCACCTGTTTTCAATAACAACAATAGACAATGCATTGGAAACTATTGGTTCCTGAGTGTTAGCATATACGGATATAAGATTATCAGAATTGCTAACATGTTTGTGACCCTTAGATTTCCTGCGTTTTCTAATCTGAGTTTTAGCACTAACAGGTTTTACAGTTCCAACTTTCTTAGGTTTTGGATTATCCGCGGGCACTACAGTGGGAGTAGACCTAGTTAAAGGACACACTTGTGTTTTGGTAGCCTTGGTACTCCTACTTAAAGGGCACGCTTTCTTCGCTTTAGTGGGAGTGATCCTAGTCAAAGGGCAAGTATTTCCTACTATAGTGAAAGTTCTACCAGTGGGGCGCCACATCCAACCAACTTGGGTTAACACTTTCCCAGTCGGTTTCCATTCTAATCCATTTTTCCAGGCATGCATCTCATTCACATGGTCAATAAGGCAAGAATCATGACGACTAGAAAACATACTTTCATTGCAATTCCAACATTTTAAATTAGAATTCACAGTAGGCTTAGAACGCTGCACAACCGCAGAGCCTTTAGGTTTAGCTACATGATTCTTTTTATTCAAAACATAAATAACATTCCTAGGATGGGCTTCTACTTTCTTCTTCACTTGACTACTAGATGGGGGCAAGATCCTATCATTCTTCTTGTTTCTTTTAAGCTTAGATCTTTGAGCCTTAGTAGTGGTGATTACTCCTATAGAAGGCAACACGGGAATATTAGAAACTGGTTTTGATTCTGCCTTATCTAGTGACCAAAGTTTGAGATGGTTTAGTCCTAGGGCCCTTGTTAAGTGGTGTGACGGCTATAAGGTTCCTTTTGATTGCACTAGAGGACGATGCTGAGACAGTGGCTGCGTTATCCACAACATTCTTACCTTTTAAAGTACAAAGTGTTTCCTTTAACTCAGCCAAGACCAGATTTTTATCACAAATTTTTTCCCTCAAATCAGATATTTCCACCGACTTTTGATTCAATTGTTCAATCAATGATTGATTTTGTGCAGTGGTATCAACACATGCGGGCTTTACTGAGTCGAAAAGTCGTGTATTTTTCTGTTTTAAGTTATCAACTTTGGACAAAATTTTGGAAACTCGATTATCTAGATCAAGTTTAATATTCTCAGCGGCCTCAAGTACGTTCACACAGTTAAGCTCCTTAGATTTCTCTATGTCTATCGGCAAAGATTTAGCAACTTTGTCACTTGGCTGAGGCTGTTTTGATTGTAAATTAAATCGAAAATCCTTTTCAAAGTTTGCATCATCGATATTAACACCTTAGAATGACGTTTCAAAGATTTCTTGAATAAATTGTTGCTTGCATTCAAGCGAAATACAATGTGTTTGAATCTCATCAAAACGTTTTGAAAGCAAAGAATATGAATCTTGAAGCTTTAAAATTCAGCGTCAAATTCGTGACAAGTACTATCTACCACATTATCCACAGATTCAACATTATGCACAATAGAATCATTATCAACACTTGTATTCACACAGACATAAACTATATCATGAGACATCACTTGCTTCAGAAGTAGATCATTTTGGCGTGAAATCCGTTCTATTTCAAGTAAACTGTTTTTATAAGCATCTTCCATTTCATTGAAAACACGTCTAACTTCTTCTATTTCCGAAAACAAATCTTGATCAAGATTACTAAGACAAGCCTTAACATTGTCTACAAACGGAATAATTTTATTTCGGAACGCAGCTCTAGTGTGCTCAAAGTTCCATTCACCTTCCGTTATGGCCGAAGCCGTCGTACGTTCCAAAATGACCTTGTCAAAATCAGCTAGGTGTTGGTGTACCGCATTTAAGTTAACCGACGCCTTACTTACCGGTGGAATTAACTTCGTTAAATCCGTTTTAACAAGTGTAGGAGACGTACTAGGAAGGTTTTCATTTGACAAACTTTTGGGCACAAGAACTGTCAATTCAGCTAATTCCTTTTGTAAACGAATGCGTGTCTTTTTCGAAATTGATCTTTGTTATGTTGATCATAATCAATTGTATGGAATTTTGAAATCATTTTAGAATGAGTTTCATCCGCAAGTAACTGTGTCTCCTCAGTACAAACGAACAAAAGGTGCTTCTTTCGATTTGCCAATTGTGGTCATATCATAAAGACCGGGAATATGTTCCTGAGCTTGTTTTGCATAACCTGGATTAGGTCGTAAATCTTGAAGACGCTTAAGTTCGAGTTATTTAAATGATTTAGTTAAAAGATGAACCTTTTATGTGGAAGCGTATTGTTTTAAAAGCTGTTTTTCTTTGAATTTAAGAAGTTTGGTAGCATTAATTTCCGATTCAACCTTTTTAGACTCGAGAGTTTCGAGATCCATTTTAAGTTTCTGAAAATCATTGACAACCGACTCTTTTGCTTTTAATTAATTGGAAAGATTAGCTTTTAATGATTCTATTTCTTTCAAGTGTTCAATCTTTTCAAAACGAAATTGGTCAAATTCAGAACATGTTATTTTCACTGCTTGAGGGACCATTTCAAAAGTTTTGACCTTTTCTTTATGCAATGCAAGCTCAGCAGTTAGGGTGGAATTGGTATTTACGGATTGTCCGAGGGCCATATGCATTTGATCAATAATATGTTTAGGCACCATGACCAAATCATGTTGAGCATAAGATTCCATACCCGTCGTAGCATTTGGTTGAGGTTCACTCAAATGTGAAGGTTTGGGTACCATATCATTTGAATTACTAGTTCCCGAATGCTGTTCGAGGTTGTATTTTCATGCCCAACTTGATGTTGGTTATCATCAATATTAGTAGATGTGGTTGGTACCTCACTGAGGACATCAGAACCGTAGTGAGAGAGATTAGCAACGAGAGCAGCTTGGGAAGAGTGAATGTCATCACAATCCGAATCATATGCGTCAAGATCATCTGCTTGATAAGCTGCATTAGAAGTGGAAACAACTGCAATGCCTTCAGTATCTTCTGCCCCTAGGTCTACAAGAAATGCCAAATCCTCTGAATCCAAAATCTTCCCCTTAGACTGAGCATCAACCAAATACATCTTCTCACGAAACCATGCATCATCCCTTCTCCTTTTCGGCTGAGTGCATTCCCTAGCCATATGACCTTGTCCTCGGCAATTGTAGCAAGTCACAACCTTCTTAGGACCAATAGGACTCCTATTAACACTAGCTTGAGAATTCACAGCTTGATTGTTCCCAGTCCTTGTAAGAGGTCCATATGAATTTTGCCTTCCCTGAATAGGTTGCACCGTCACTTGACCATCTTGAACAGTGGCTTGTTGTCGAGGATTTGATGAGGTGCGGAGCTGATTGTTTGTTGGTGGAAATCCTCTAGTTGCAACAAGTTTTGACAAGTAGGATATGAGATGGTTTAGAACATCAGCTGGCGTATCATTTGGAGTAAAGACCGGTGCTTGGATTGGTGGAAGTTCATTAGAGTAGAAAGCTTGTGCTGGTTGTGCTTCTATTGGAAAATATCCTTGCTGAGGAGTATAGCCCAATGGAGAAGTGTTGGCTTGTGATGGTGATGTCTGATATGGTGGTTGCTGTTGAAAAGATTGTTGATGAACACCTTGTTGAAATTCTTGTTGTGGCATCATTAGTGGTGGATAAGATGGTTGCTGTGGTTGCTGATAGTTGTGTAGTGGTGTCTGCTGCAAGTATGATGGTTGCTGATAAGTATAAGCCATGTTTTGTTGAGAAGCATACATTGCAAGTGGATCATGAACTTGAGGTGTAGACAACCGAGCCTCGATCACATGGCATTCGTGTTGTTGAAGAAAAGCTTGAAGTTGATCCACATTGGTGTTATGCAAGTCCTTAGCCAATTTAACATCCGTCACGTATTTTTTCCATTCTGGAGGAAGAGTGTTCAAATACTTGGTGTTCAATTGAAAGGTAGGGATTGCCATGCCATAGATATTAAGCTCATTCAACAATAGGGTAAATCTCAGATAGTAATCATTGAGAGTCTCCCCTGGCACATAGGAAAACTTATCAAAAGTATCATAAAGCTTACACTCTCGTTCTTGTTTAGTTAACGAGGTGCCTTGCATTAGAACCCGAATTCTATCCCATAACTCTTTGGCAACTTTATGTTTGCTGACGAGTTTGTAGACATCTGGAGGAAGGGCTTGGAGAATGATGTTTGTAGCATACTTATCACATTTGTCTTGAATTTCATATCTCCAGTCAACTCACCCGTTGTGCGAGGACGAGTAGTCGTACCTTCCGTCACTGTACCATAATCTAATGGTCCATTGAGCACCGATGCCCAAATGAGATGTCCATTCTCTTTGTTCAACATGTAAAGTTCCATTCGGGAAGTCCAATCCTCGTACATAGACTTCTCCAACATTGGTGGACGATTATCCGTACCCGAGAGTATGGACTTATCCGTAAGAGATGTGTACTCCATTTCAATAAGTTAAGATTTACAAAGTTGATCGAACAATGAAATAAGGTTAAGTATTTTTGTGTTGTTGTGAGTTAAAATCGAGAAACAATGTTAAAATCCCCTAAAATATGTTCTCGATAAACCAAAAATTCCAAGTCAAAATTACGCACGATCGAAATTTTTTATGGAATAATTTTTGGATTGTCGGAATGTCTAGATCGGAATGCCAGATCAGAATGTCACACTATCTGAATGTACAGATCGAAATGTCAGATCGGAATGTCCAGATCGTAATATAACCCTGTCGAAATGCTGATGGTATCAGAATGCCTAGATCGCAATGCACAACTGTCGAAATGTTCAGATCGCAAAGTCCTAACGGAATGCTCAGATCGCAGAGAGCTGTCGGAATGATTCAGACCGGAATATAGCTGATAAAATTTAGGCAGAGTAACGACTTAAAACTTCCTTATAACCGTCAGAATCCCAGATCGCAAAGAACAATCGGAATGTCCAGATCGGAATAAGTATTGAAATCAAAGTATCGCAATGTGGAACTAGTCACTTTCCGATGGTGATGGTTATTGCGATGGAGACCCCTTTGCACTTGTACTTTCCGATGGTGATGTTTGCTTGAATTTCGGAATGAAGAACACAAGAACTTTTTGCACTTTTGATCCAAGAAAGATTGTGTTTTAACCAAAACCAAGATACCAAAAAAACTATAACATGAATCACTACGTTATACTACTTGAAATCACGATCAAACACAAAAAAATTTGAAGATTCGGCAAGAAATACTCAACAACCTACGAAATGTTTATGAAACATACGCAACACTAAAAACAAACCTATATTTCATCCCAAGCTCTTGATACCATCTGTAGAAATGTAAATCTAGCTTATGTTTTTAGAGAGAGAAAGAGATAGAAAGATGGTGGATTACACACACTTCTAGAGAGAGAAAACCAATGTTTACTATGTGAAAAGTGAATAACCACACACCCTCTCCATCTAAGGAGAGGGTTTATATACCCAAGCCTTGTAATGGGCTTGGGCTTACACGTTTGGGCCGGCCTACACATGTTGTAGGCTAGGCTTGGACTTGTTTGATAAATAAAGAAGGTTAACTAAACTACGAGCTATTGCATGGACTATCGTTGGAGTGACTGATCCTTCTTAATACGAAAAACGTATTTCCAACAGTCTCAGAGTTTACTGGCTGCATAACTTGCTACGACGTCATTAATAGCAAGGGGCATAACAAGGATACACGACCCATGGTCGAAGGGGTTACACCCCACTTACTGGACGAGTCTAATTAGTAGGGTAGGCTCAATCCTATTATTTCTCCTGGAAACTTTGTGCACGCGTGTGCCAGTAGGCAACATATAATAAAAAGAGAATACGTATGACATAAAGATTTTGTTCAGAATGTGCCGTGGAACTAGCTAGGGACCACGTCTGTTTTATTAATACTTGTAATATTTTAAATACATAAAATAAAAGAAAAAATAATATATTCTTTAGATGGCATATGTTCCAAGGCCTTTGTAGGTCGCGACCATCCATGTCACGTAGCCGGTACGTGCCATTTCTGAGTGCATCTGTCACTATGTAATGTCCCTCCCATTTTGTTCCAAGTTTTCATGTATTCCTGGCGCGTCTAGCCGTGTTTGAACGATACAAGAAGTCACCCGGCGTGAAAGAGGTGTTTCGTACCAACGCGTCATAGTAACTTTTCATTTTTGCCTTTGATTTAGCTTCGTGGATTGCTGCCAACTCTCTTCGCTTCTCGATTATGTCTAGGTTTAATCGCAGCTCCTCGTCATTTGTGACCTTATCTACCTTTGCGGTACGAAGTGTTGGCAACCCAACTTCTGCTGGAATGACTGCCTCTGTACCATATGTTAAGGCGAAAGGGGTATCCCCTGTGGCTGTTTTGATCGTCGTGCGAAGTGCCCACACTACATGCGAAAAATCATCGACCCACTTCTTGTTAGGCTCTACCAATCGCGCTTTGATGCCGTCCCCAAGACTCCTATTTGCTCTTTCCACCAGTCCATTCGTTTGCGGATGGGCCACCGATTCAAACTCTGATGTATTCCATTTTTCGCGCACCAATCCTTTAATGGGTTTTCCGTGAATTGCTTTCCATTATCAGATATTATTTCACCTGGTAGTCCGAAACGACATACTATATTATCCCATACAAACCTTTTCACCTGGTTCCCCGTGATTTTTGCGACTGCCTTCGCCTCAATCCATCTCGTGAAGTAATCCATCGCGACCATGAGGAACTTGATACCACCTGTCGCGACGGGAAAAGGTCCCGCTATATCTATGCCCCACTTAAAAAATGGCCATGGGGAAGTGATAGGCGTCATCTCCTCCTGAGGTTGCCACGGTATCGGCCTGTGCACCTGGCTGTCGTTGCATTTGTTGATGAGCGTGCGCGCATTTGTGTGTATATTTGGCCAGTAATATCCACCGCGCAACGCTGTTGCTACCACGGACCTTGGCCCTGCGTGCATGCCACACGACCCCTCTTAGATTTCTCTTATGAGGTACTGCGCTTGGCGTGGCCCTACGCATCTCAGCCATGGCTGAAGGAATGATCGTTTGTAGAGAATTCCGTCTCTGACTTCAAATTTCCTTGATCGTCTCTGTTTTCGCCGTGCCTCGACTTTGTCATCTAGGAGTAAACCGTCAGTTAAATAGTCCAAAATTGGTGTTATCCATGTATGACCTTCTTCCTTCATTATCGAGGTAACCTCTTGCTCCTTTATTGGCTTATCCTTGAGGATCTCCACTAGGACGTGCTTTGATAAGTGCGCAAAACTGGTGGACGCTATTTTTCTATGTGCGTCTGCTTTCTTGTTCTCCCCCTGGGTACTTGGCGTATCTGGAACTTATTGAACCCTTCAATCAGCGCTTTCGCTTTTTGTAAGTATTGCACCATATTATCTTCTTTTACTTCATACTCGCCAAGTATATGGTTTGCTACCAGTCGAGAATCCACGTTCTCTTCGAGATTGCGCACGCCCATTCTTGCTGCAATCCTCAGCCCTTCTATCAGCCCCTCATACTCTGCCTCATTGTTTGTGGCTATGAACTCAAAATGTAATGCGTATGTGAACTCCATTCCTTCGGGATTGGTGAGTATGAGTCCCGCGCCTGATCCATCAGTGCAAGAGGACCCGTTTATGAACAAGATCCATGTGGCTTGGTCTTCTTCCTTTTGTTCTAGTCCATGAGCGCCTTCTTCTGGTTTTTCAATGATAAAATCTGCTAGAATTTGTCCCTTCACTGCATTGCACGGTCTGTAGGTAATATTGTGTTCCCCTAGTAGAACACTCCACTTTTGGAATCTGCCTGCAACCTCTAGTTTTGAGATCACCTGCTTTATGGGTTGATCCGTTATCACCACTATCGGGTGCGCTTGGAAATATCTACGCAACCTCTTCGCTGCAAATAGTAGCGCGAGCACCAATTTCTCCATTGGGGTATAATTTAGCTCCGATATCTGTAACGCTCTACTTATGAAGTACACTGGTGTTTGCACGTTTTCTCTGTCCGTCATTAGCACCGCACTGATCGCTCCATGCGTTGCGGACAAATATATTATCAGCTCTTCTTTGGGTCACGGAGCGACTAACATAGGAAGCGAAGCTAAGTGTGCTTTTAATTCCTCGAAGGCCTTTTCCGCTTCCTTCGTCCAATTGAAGTCCCCCTTCTTGATGCACTTTTTGAGTGTTTTAAATAAAGGGAGCAACTTCTCCGCAACCTATTCAGCCCTGCGAGTTTCCCATTCAGCGACTGGACCTCCTTTTTCGTTTTTGGGCTCTGGAGTTGAATGACCGCATCTGTTTTTTCCGGACAGGGTTTGATGCCATTGGGGTCAATCATGTATCCTAGGAACATGCCTTCTGTCGCTCCAAAGGTTCACTTCTTTGGATTTAACTTCATGTTTATCCTCCTGAGTGTTGAGAATGTTTCCTCTATATCCCAAATAAGCTCGCTCTTCGTATGACTATCACCTAGTCATCGATATACACCTCCAAGTTTCACCCTATTTGACCTTCAAATGCTTTATCAACCAGCCGCTGATACGTGGCCCCCGCGTTCTTAAGTCCAAATGGCATTTTGGTGTAGCAATACACACCCTGGCTGGTATGAAATGCTGTTTTTTCCTCAGCTTCTTCTGCCATTTTATATGGTGGTAGCCCTTATATGCGTATAGGAAGCATTTGAAGGGGTATCCAAACAATGATTCTACCTTCCAATCTATCTCTGGGAGTGGGTAGCAATCTTGGGGGCAGGCTTTATTGAGGTCTGTGAAATCAACGCACATGCGCCAACTACCATCATGTTTGTTTACCATTACCAGGTTATCAAGCCAGTCATGATAGTAAACCTACCTCATCATTCCTGCGTCTACCAGCTTTTTTACTTCCTCTAGTATCACTTTGTGGCGTTCTGGGGCCTGTCCTCTTTTCTTTTGCCTAACTGGAGGGTATCCTTCGCGGATTTGAAGCTTGTGCTCGGCTATTGACCTTGGTACCCCTGTCATATCTTTGGGTTCCTATGCGAAGACGTCTAGGTTATTCTTCAAATGGTGACACATGTCCGTCTTTCCTTTTTCAGATAATGTCCCTCCGATAGTTATCTCCTGATCTGGATACTGCGGATGCACCGCTACCTTTAAGTTCGGTGGTGAGCTCACCTTTGGTTCCGTCGTGATCCGAGGAGGTTCTGTGATCGCGTTACACTCTGGGGGTGTTACCTCAGTGTTGAAGATCGTTATGATCCCTCCATCAACTGGGATTTTATCATGCCATGAGCCGTAGAAGGTACCGCTCGCATGGCTAGTATAGCTGGTCTCCCTATGATCCCGTTATACTTTGATGGATACCGTTTGATCAAAAAATTCATCGAGACTTTCGTCGAGTGCTCGTCGTTTCCTACTTTCACTACTAGATTTAGTTGGCCCAAAGGCCATACCGCTTCTCTACTGAATCCGATGAGCGGGGAAGTTGCAGGTATCATTTGGCTCTTCACTTCTGCGCTAAGCTTTAGAAAGCAGCGCTCATACATTATTTCTGCTGATGAACCCCCATCCACATACATCCGATGTATGCTATGCTCACAAGCGCTTACTTCTATGACTAACGGGCCTTCTGTGATATTCCTTGTGCTGAGTGGTGGGAAGGAGATGTCTTTTCCTTTTGAGTATTTTTGGCTCACCTTTTGCTTTGTCCTTCGCTGCCACGATTCCACCTTGTAAATAGTCACGCTAGTGATTTTTCGTATTTCGTTTTTCGTGGTTCCTTAACGAGGTGTTTCATCTTACCTTCTTTTACCATATTTTCGATATATTTTTGTAGAAGAATACACTCATTCGTAGCATTCCCCCTCTCATCATGATATTTGCAATACTTATTACCGGTGCGCTTTTCGACCGAGGTGGTCATTGGTGTTGGTTTTGGAAAATTCGCACCTTCTGATACGAGAATTTCTCTTGGGGTTATCTTAAGGGGAGTGAACCTGGAGTTATTAGTTTGCCCCTCTCTTCTCCTTCCTAGGTAATCAAGACCTCTAGGCCTATTCTGCTTGCTGAGCCATTCACTGGGCGCGTCAACCGACCTGCGTCCATAAGTGTTTCGTGTTACTTCTGAATCAGATGATTCCCCCTGTATGAATGATCTCACTCGCCTTAGTACTGCATCGAAGGTTTCGAGCGTTTTTTCGTGCATCTTCTTTATCAGATCACTGTTTCGTATACCCGCCATGAAGCAAGATACCTTCAAAATCTCTGGGGCACTATTTTATCTGGAGGCACTCGCTTTTGAAACATTCCAGGAAGTCCTCTAGGTATTCCCCCTGATTCTGCTTGACTCTAGCGAGTGATACCGCGCTCCTATCATATCTTTGTTGTTGCACATAGTTTCTTTTGAATGCTTTTCGCAACACTTCATATCCGCTGATTGTTCAGGGCGGAAGTCTGTCAAACCATATCCGCACGTTTCCTACGAGCGTGGAGTTGAACATGTTGCACCATACAGGTTCTGGCCATTGTTCAATACCTGCTTGGGATTCAAAGACTTTTAAATGGTCTCCTGGATCTATAGTGCCATCATAAGTTTTCACGTTCGATGGCATGCGACGCTTTCTTGTATCTACGTAGTACTGTATGCGCCATGTAAAAGCGTTTTTTCTGGCTCTTCTCCATGGTTGCGAGAAACTTTGGTCATCCGAGGAGTAATGTTTGCGCACGTAATCTTCTGGGAGGTTATCATCCGATCTTGGTAAGTTGCTTTCGTAGGATACAACGCGTTTCGCGCGCTTCACTTCTTTTATTTTCTTTTCGTGTTTAGCAACAAAAGGGATGAGGGTTTGTAGGTTACTGGCTACGAAATCCTCCATTACGCGTGCTTCCGTGGCAACGACTTCCTCGCTATCTTCTTGAAGCATTCTTATTTTTTGTTTATTAGGAGGATGCTGAGTTGACTCTCGTTCCGTACTTCCTTCTCCTACAGCGGGTAGGGGGGTTGAGAACAGTCCGCATGTTCTTATGATTGGTGGGTTGTTTACATCCCGAGTGTTTGCTTCAATGGTATATCCAGGAGTAACATTCGCAGATGTGATACGACCATCCACCGTTGAGGATCCTTGACGGCCCTCCATTGTGCCGCTTTTCGTCATTTAGCTAGAGCTTAGTATAGGGTCCCAGGGATGGCGCCAACTTGTTGATACAAAATTTGGATGGACCTAGCTTGACCCGAATTAGGCTTAATTCGAGGTCTTGTGGACTCCGGCTCTTGCATCAAGTGAAACTTGTTTGAGGACCATGCGCACTAAACAGACACCGTTAGGCTTACTATGGGTTTGTGACCCACGATTAAACTCCGGCGTGAGAGTAAGTAATCGGTTTGAGTATATTAGTGTTTAGGGTATTGTGTGTATCGTACCTTTGTGGAACCGTGGGGGTTCCTTTTATACTCGAGAAAATCCAGGTTGGGCTCCCTGTTCTTGCGACCTAAGGAAGAGATAATGACTCAAAATAGCTTGATCTTCAGTATCTAACTAAGTAAGTGTATATCCCTTTTCCTTAGGCGAATATAACTATAATATAGGTTATATTCTGTTTGATCATGTCGCGCAGCGACAAAGACCTGGCTAAGTAACCAACCTCATGTGCGACAGCTGCTTACCGGGCCTCTTGGGCTGCGCGCGCACATCGCACAAGTATCCAATCCATTCCTGATGGATACGGGTAGTACCCGTGAGTCGGACTATCCAGCCCGACTAGGGACTATACGTCATCAGTTTGTGTTTTGGGAGTAATACAAGGATCAGGAACAAGTTTATAGTAGAAAAAAAAATATTTTACAAAAAGGAAGTGGACAGGACTCGAACCTGCACCACTCCCCTCACACACCAAAGACATAACCATTCACGCCCTAGGGTCTTTACTGTCAAGACATCGTAGGGCCATTTATTTAAGGTGTTTTGTTTCTAACTTATTAAAATAAGTTCGAATCTGTTAAGTTCTTTTCCATCTTATTGATTAAGCTATTTTGGTTTTTTTTTCATTTTTCCTTTGTTATTTACATAGTTTAGCATTTTTTAGTATAAAAATATTATTTTTCACGTTATTACTTAATTTTTTATAATTATTTTTAGATTAAATTTTAAAAAGTCATTAGAAATAGATAAAAGTGTTTTAAAAATTTCTAAAAATAGTTTTTAAGTTTTTAATAATATTTTAGAGGTTTACATTAGAAAAAGTTTTCATTTTCACTTATTTTTAATTTTATTTAATTTTGGGGTTTTTAATAAACTTTAAAAATTATTATAAAATTATTAGAAAGTTCTTGGAAATTTTTGTTTGCATTTTTGGTTTATTTACATTTTTCTTAGTTTAGATAAAAATTTTGGTTAATTTTTAGAGGACTTGTATTTTTCGTCGAGTTTTACGGTTTTACGTTTTTTACGCCGTAGTGTAATTTTTAGCTTACATCGTCTTTACTTTTCTCTCTTTATAATCAAAAAACAACACTAATCCAAACTTGATTTTATTTTGGCACCTAATACTCACACCTCCTTCGAGAACGAACTTGGAATTTATTTGATTTGTCGGGTTTTCATTAAATCGTCAAGTTTAATACTTACCACGGTTATTTGTTTTTCCAAAAATAAGTGACTAAAATACAACCATCAATTTTGGCGCCGCCAGGGAGGTATTTTTAGTGCCATATTAGATATCGTGTTTGTGTGAGTAGTGCGTTTTTACTTTTCATTTTTCGAAAGCGTAAATATCGTACATACTCCTTTTTACTTTTCTTACTATATTATAGAATATCCAAAAAATCGTGTTTAGTTTTCCTAAATTAAACACACACAAAAAATCATTTTACTATATTGTAGATATACCATTATTGTTTTATCGTTTTCTTTGTGAATAATATTACTATATTGTATATGTATCACAATAAACTTACAATATCTCCAAAAGCGTGAAAACGCAACCTTAATTGGGATTTCATCACTCAATTATTGTATTCGAATCTAAACCAAATTAAAGGCAAAATAGATAAATACTTACGCTAGGCTTAATTTTGATTAACACAAACTATAATGTGTGTATAAGGCGGTTGTATTTCACGACCTAAGGGAAAAAGGCTCTTAAGTACTTCGCGCCGCCTCTTTTCCCCCGCTTGCGTGTGCGTGTTTTGAGAAAGAGGGCTAATCGAGGGTTTGCCGCCCAAGTATTATCTACGTATCATATAAATTTGCTTGTTATCAAGACAAAACCCTCTTGAACGTTTTGGTGTTCCACCAACGTTCTAAAGTCACCGAAATCGTTCACTCAATGTGATCGTTTTCATTCCTTGAGGCTCCTTTAAGCAAGAAATTGATTCGAGGAGAGATTTGTAGATTTTAGACTACGTAATACACCAAGAAATCCAAAAAAATAAAAATAAAAAACAATCAAAAACCAAAAAACTTGAAAAATCATAAAAACATCAAAAAGAATCTTCGTTGCTACCCCCCATTTTTACGTTAGTGCATGCGCACTCGATCGAAGGACTATACAAATTCTAGCGACGCATCAAATCGACGCAATCGAAATCGAAGGAATCGACGACGAAGACAAAGTTTAGAAACCGACGTTCCTAATATCGTTATCGAAACTAAAGACGAGATGGCCAAGAATCGTACGATGATGGAATTGCTCCAAGCACCCACCGAGGGTTATGGAGACGGGATCGTAATTCCCGCTATCGAAGCTAAGAATTTTGAGATTAAGAGCGGAATGCTTTCGTTAATCCAAGCTACGAAGTTTCGAGGTCGTGAAGACGATAATCCTCACGATCACATTCGAAATTTCGATCGTCTTTTAGCCACGAGCATGTTTAAGAACGTCGAAACCGATGTCGTCAAGCTTATGCTTTTTCCGTACTCGCTCGATGGTGCCGCCAAGGATTGGTACGAGAAAGAGCCACCTAATTCCATAATTACGTGGAAGGATCTCGTTTCCAAATTCGTTAATCATTTTTTCCCACCGTCTAAGAAGACGTTTTTTAAAAACGAGATTACGAGATTTGAACAAAAACCGAATGAATCGTTTAGAGACGCGTGGGATCGTTTTAAGGAATTGCTTAGCCAATGTCCTCACCACGGATTTTCCGAGTTACACCAAATCGACACGTTTTATAACGGTCTTAGTTTTCAAGAACAAGATTCGTTAAATTCCGCCATCGGTGGCACTTTTTGTGTAAAACTTCGAAAGACTCTTTGCTGATTATTGAAAATCGATCCAAGGTCTTCCAACTCCGTAGCACACCGAGTGTTGCCAATGTCGCCAACATTAGTAATTCTAATCGCGATATTGAGAGGGTTGATGAAAAAGTCGATAAATGGACGAATGTGTTTACGTCTTTTCTCATCGAAATGCAAAACAAGGACGCTCCCGCTACGGTGAAAGCGGTCGAGGTTTCGTGTACGTTTTGCGGTGGACCTCACAATTATTACGAGCATTCGGCTACGGATGGCCAAACGTTGAACGTAAACGCGCTAAATAACAATTTTTCTAATCAAAATCAAAATAACGCCGGTCCATCGCAACAAACGAACTATAATCAAGGCAATAATTTTTCGAACCAAACCGTAACAATTTTCAAGGAAATAATCAACAAGGAAAATTTTCAAATCAAGGTCGTAATTTGAATTGGCAAAATCGAGATAATAACCAAAACTCGAATTTTTCGAACAACAACAATCAAGGGAATTTTCAAAAAAATAAACAAAACCAAGCAAACTCTAATTTTAATCAAAATAGTTCGTCAAACGATTTTCAAAATTACATGAAAACGAATGAGGCTAATATGAGACGATTAGAGGGAGAAATTGGTACTTTGAAAAACGAATTTTCTTACGACGTTGAGAAATCAAAACACGAAAATTGAACAAGGACAAATCGACATAAAAAAGATGTTTTCGGCTATAATGAACAAGTCTTCGGTTTCGTCATCGAGTTCGTTACCTAGTGACACCGTTGCCAATCCGAAAGAAAAATGTAAAGCCGCCTCAACTATCGGAAAAGGTCGTTCGATTTCCCCAAACCATAACGGTTTTAGAGTTGTTACTTCATATCGACCCTCGACCTCTAAAACGCCTTCATATTCTAAAGTCGAGGGAATGTATGTGGCGACGAAAGAAAAGAGTGCACACCCTCGTGTACCTCAAATTCCATCCACGGTTCAAAAAGCGAGCTTTATCGACCTTACCCAACTGACCCTTGAAGAAACTTGTGCTTCGATTCTTCTACAAAAGCCTAAAAGGCGTATGCCAAGAAAGGAAGAAGATCCGGGCCAATTTCTATTATCTTGTGATTTTCCTGAGATTGAGGGATGTTTAGCACTTGCCGATTTAGGTGCTAGCATCAATCTCATGCCTCATTCTCTTTGGAAATTGATGAGATTGTCGTGTCTCACCCCAACAAACATGACAATCGAGCTAGCGAATTGTACACCATTAAAACCAATTGGAATAACCGAGGATGTCTGCGTTAAGATTGGAACGTTTATTTTTCTCACGGATTTCATCATTTCCGATTACGAATGTGATCCTAAATTTCCCATTATTTTAGGTCGACCCTTTTTATCGACGGCTCTAGCCGTAATCGACGTCCACGGTGGAGAATTAACGATGTCGTATGGGGAGGAAAAAATGGACTTTTTCACGAGTAGATCCCAAATTTCAAATGATCATGATAAAACCGAAGCTTAAAATTCTAATGATTTTAAAATGTTAACTTTAGCGGAAAATATGAGGCTTGATGCTTGTTTTGAAAGTTTTAATATGAACGGTTTTAAAGATAACGATTTTAATGATAAAGAGTATGTTTACTTAATTCAAAAGGGTATTCATAGATTTATGGACGAAAAATCATTGTGGGATTTATTCGATGAACAAAGTGAAAAACAAATTCCAAAGGGCGACGTTAGTGCCATCACGACAATGACAAAAATGGACTCGTCTTCACCATCTTCGAAGGACCACGTCTGTAACACCCCACTTTGCTAAGTAGACCGTTACGCGTAATTATGGCGTGTCATCAAAGCATGCAAGGTAATATGTAGTAAAACATACATGGCCATAGGGAAAACCGGAATCAATCATCGGTTCCCATAATAAGCCCAAAACATAATTAAAGTAAATGAAATGAATGAAAGACTAAACAAGCATAAGTATATGAAGGCAAAAGGAAAAGAAGTCTATGGCAACTCCCATCCTATGCACGTCCTCTAAATGCTCGATTTTGCCCTTGGGTACCTGCCGTTTTGGGACATGGAAAGGAAAGTAACGGCTGAGCATAACACTCAGTGCGCGGATATATGACATGGTATGAATGACTGAAACATAATAATGACTTAATAGCAGCGGAAATGTATAAGTCCTGGAAAACCTGGTATAACTTAGTAGAACTGGTTTTATAGTTTGAAAAGCCTTATGTTTATCTTATGAAAACTGTTTAACTGATTAACCATTAATCCAATATAGGTCATGAGATATCAACGTGCATGAATGCTTAGAGGGGTGACCTCATCATGCAATTAGAGGGTTTGCCTCTAATTAATACAAGTCTGGGTAGGAGGGATTAACTCCTTGTGAAGGATGCAAGGCACACACCACATTCACCCGAATAATCTGTTGAAACACGTTATCTAGGATGCACCCATAGGCCCACATGATAATATAATAATATGGCCAAAAGCTGAAAGGGACGCCACGAGCAATCACTCCACCGTGGGGAAGTCATAACACTGGTGCCTCTAGTATTATGGTCATGGTACCTCCATAACTAGGTTAAACTAGTCATGCATGTATATGGCTTAGGAATTTAAAACTAAACATAATCAAATTCAAAAACATATAAAACATATACTGGGAAAACAGTTTGCGGCATACGGGGAATCCTAATAAGGAAAGAATGTCCATACTGAAGGACGGAGAATCCGTACCTTAAGTCCAGTGAACGAAGAAGACGAACGTAAGAGAGTCCTACTTCGATCTCACTAATGCTACATACATAGGATACATGTATAAGTATTCTGATTACTGAGTACGTAACTGGTTTTATATCATGTTTTAGCTTGTTTTATATGTTCATGTCTTGTTTTACTGATTTTAACGTTATACTGAGTTTATCGTGTATTATGTATATTCTGATTAAATATTACTTGTATTTCTTGTATTATTATACTTGTTGTGTAATAATAAGTAACTTTCTAAAAATAGCAGGTTTCCTAAAATAGAATGTTTCCAAAAATATAATGTTCCAAAAATAGATTAGCTGCTTAAAATAAATAAGTTTCTAAAAATAGAAAGTTTCCATAAATAGATTAACTGCTTAAAATAGATAAGTTTCTAAAAATAGAAAGTTTCCATATTTAGAAATAAGCTGGATTAATAAGCTAATAAGTCATGTGATTATAATATAGTTTATTAATTAATACATGTAAATTAAATAAACTATAGGTTTTCGGATTTAATTAAATATAACCATGATTTAATTAAATTAACCGTATAAAAATACTTAGGTTAAAACATGTATTAATATTTAATATTAATATAACCTAAGTCATGATAATTAATTAATTATATGTCATGTTTAATAATTAATTAATACAATAGTGTCAAATAAATAATTAAATACTTAGGTTATAACATGTATTATATAATCATAATAATTAACCTAAGTCCATGTTGTAATTAAATTAATTATATATCGTGCTAAATTAATTTAATTAACTTGACAATTCATATACTTGTAGAATTAAATAAACTTGTAAAAGGAATCATGAATCGAACCGTGTATTATAATTTAAACGTGAGGTGAACCGGACCCGGAACCGCATGAACCGGACCAAATAAATTTAGTAATTCTCGTATAACTAAGGTTTTAAATAATATAACCTAACTTGACAAGATTAAAATCAATACTAAATAGATTAAATAAATTTAATATTGCATGATTAATTTAATATTCTAATTGAATTAACTAATCTAGCTTGAAAATGATAACCAAACACCCCTTTTAAGTTTCTAAAACTGTTAACCAAACGCCCTGTCTAAAACCAACAGCTAAACACCCCCGGTGTTGCTGTTGGCTGCGCAGTAGCCACTGGCAATAGCCAGTTCCCCCTGCTGCGTCTAAGATTCCCACCGAGAGTCATAGACTCTCGGTTCCTACTGCTTGAACAAACAGACCACTGGCCGCAGCCAGTGGTTTCCCCTGCTTGGCTGTCGTTGTCACTGCTAAGCCAAACGTACCCTTGCTGGCTGCAGCGGTTGCAGCTGATGAAGCAAAAAACCCACCGTGGTTGTTTGGTTTGTAGTAGTTCGAAAGAAAACCACCACCGAGAGTCATATACTCTCGGTTTGGTGAAAGCCGAACCAAAACCGACAACCTTGATTAACTCCCCACTTTTACAACATGTTTTCCAATCCCTTTATGAACTCTTGATTAATTTAAACGTATAAAACGATTGATTAAAAAGGGTTTAGAACTACTTATGTTTTTAGGGTTTAGGAGCATAAACACGACACCAACCTTGATCTTATGGATTCAAAAGCCACGTTCGATCTTGTTCTTGGTGATGTAAACCCACAGAAGAAGGATCCCCAAAGAAGAAGAAAAGTGACGGCAGTTTTATTTTGTTTTAGGGTTTCTGTATGATTGCTATGTTGTCCAAAAGTATAAAAACAATACCCCCTCTCGTCTGTTTCTTTTTTTAAGCCGAACAAACACACTTGGGCCTTGGGCCCAAGTCCTTCCTTTTTTGTCCTTTGTCTAAACGGCCCATATATATATATATATATATATATATATATATATATATATATATATATATATATATATATATATATATATATATATATATATATATATATATATATATATATATATATATATATATATATATATATATATATATATATATATATATATATATATATATATATATATATATATATATATATATATATATATATATATATTTACAAAATTCGCGTATTGTAAAATGACGCGCATAATCGTGTATTGAAACGTCATGAATTTTCCCAGGGTTATCTTTATACGTTTAAACGTAACTATTACGTACGTAATAACTTACCGTGTTTGATTTAATATACGGAGAATAATCGTGTTAATTATTCGTGTTTACGTGTTACGTAATTATTAATTGTTCATGTTATTATAATTACTTGTACGTAACGACATTCAACGTATTAATAATATACGTAAGTTCATAATTATTTGTTCGTGATTTCGTGTTCATGATTTTTATGTTCGTGATTATAATTATTATTGTTAATAATTATCGTGTACTAACACGTATTTAATACTTATCGTGTAGTAACACGTACGTAATTCTTGTAATTAATATTCGTGATACGTGTTCATGTTATATAATGAAAGTTTTAATCCTGTACGTATGATCATAAGTCTACTGTTCATCGTAAAGGGATGCGGGTTTTACAACTCTTCCCCATTAAAAAGAATAATTCGTCCCTGAATTATAGATAACATAACTGGAAGCATAACATTCCCGACTCAAACTGGAAGGGTATGCAAGATAAAAGGAAAAGAAGGTGACGTGAAACGTGACATAGCTTAAAAGGACATGGAACGTGAGGTGACTGAAAGAGTCTTACTTGGTTATGGAAGGATGAGAGGATAAAATCCTGATGGACTCGTCCGTATCCAAGTGGCCTCCCTCTCGGAACGGTTCCTATATGAGATCTTGACACATATGATAATCCTAATCTTGTGACCTTGATTTGACAATACGTAAAAGTTCCTGGTTACAACGTAAGATAGATTCTCAAAATTTGATCGAGGAAATGAGTGTTAACGTGCAAGGGTAACTGAAACGTTATGATGCAAAATAACCTCAACTAAATGATAATAGTAACGTCTTAGCAATGATGCACGAGACATACTGAAACGTAGTACGTGAACAATTGAGAACGTGATACGTGAACAATTGTGAACGTGATACGTGAAGATATGGTGAGTGAAATATGGCAAACATATCGTGATCAATGATACGTGTAACATATTGTGAACGTGATATGAGGAACATGGAATGAACATGACATGTGAAACATATCGTGAACATGGAATACAACTGCGGCAACACCAAACGCTACACGGTAAGACGTGGAATGTGACGTGAAACGTCTATCTGAGGATAGGGAGTTATACTAAACTTGGGTCTGGTCTCTCAAGTTCTTGCAAAATTTCCCAGAACGAAGATGAGCGTAAAATCATAAGCCAAGATATGATCCTGAACGTGAATAGTGTCATGAACGTGAGTGTGAAAGCAAGTAGTAAAATTAGAATAACAATGTGAACGTAAATAAGGAGCACAAATGCGATCCTTTGTCCGACCCGATAGCTGATGGATTACCAAGTGATCGGATGAGCATTGGCTGGAACATGTCCGATCAATCTGTTGGTTCTGAAATCCTTGCGGATGTAAGGATTCCGAAGACTTGATCAACTGTTGGCAAAAACCCAGATAACATCATGCTTCTTCTGAGTTTGCGTTAATCTAGTAACCAAAATCCAAGGAGATCTTGTCCCATTTTTGTTCACAATTTCTGATGATGGAAAAACATCCTAGTCTGTTGGTGTTCTATCTTAGCCTGTTGGTATGACATGTATGTAGATATGAACGTAACTGTATCTTGCTTCATAGAACTTGATACATAGAAGTTTGTGAAACTCTGAGTCTCTGAATCTAGACTTCTCTTAGCGTAGGATTTTCTAGTACACCTAATGTAGTGTAGGGTTCTCTCCTTTACCCATAAGCTGAGTCATGGTAAGATTAACCGTGGAAATCCATGTGATTCAGCGTGTCACTGTAATCAAACAAAATTGATATTGAAAAATTTCCAGGGTGAAATTTCTCTTTTCATAGAATTTGAAACATAGTGCAAATATGGTCTTCCTGTTCTTCTCTAGCCTTAGAGAAAATCAGGTTATCCTCAACGAAAACACTGTTGAATTTTCTTATGAGTTCATGGAAACTCATTCTTATAATGCTGCTGGAGCCTTGATGAGACTTATTCAAAATCATAAATCTAGCATGACCGAGTCGTGTACGAATAGTAGTCATAGACATGTCCTTCTTTTTCACTCGTCACTGTTGGCAGCATGATCATGAATCCGATCTTGTAAAAGTGCTTAACACCCTAAAGTCGATTGATCATGTTGTCAACACGTGGAGGAGAATAACGGTTATGAATGGTGTTTTGTTTTAAATCGACGGTAGTCGACACATAATCTCATGTTACCGTCCTTCTCCTTGAAGGTTCTTCTAGAACGTATGGGAAGATTTTGGTATAATCGACTGATTATGCATAACAGGAACTTTAGTGGTCGTGTCTTAACTGACAGCTAGAAAATTTAGCAGTCATGGCTAACAAAGCACGTGCTTGTAAAGCATGGATAATTTGCACAGATTTTCCTGATGGAAAACCATGCTGAATGTATTCAGGAGCCTGAACATCGCTGTACATAATCATGAATCGTAGCATGGTGTGCTGTTCGTAGTCCATAATTAGGATTTAATTCAACTCGCATCTGTCCTAGGTAATGCGTTAGCAGCTTGGATCTTATCATTAGGTTGAAGGACAACCTTCGTATACCTAGGAATACGAATGGCATCCTTTATGTTAATGAATATATATGAAATATGGGTGCAAGAAACGAAAGTGTCATCGAGCAAACGTGACAGTTCTCACTGATACGCCGGTGATGGTACTGAAATTCTTGTGGCCTGATTAATACATGGCACAATAAAATGGATATACCCTTTAGAGGGTTCCCTGAATTTCTTAGGGATGTTCTCGAATTAGATGTGAGTCATGTGTCATGACCCGTTTCTTAGGAATTGTAAGCATGACATGTTTCTTGACTGGTGTCTTGACATGTGTCTTCAGGAAGAATACGTGAGACATGTGTCTTGACTGATGTCTTGACATGCGTCTCGAGATTTGAAACCAATAAAACTACAAATATTAGGTTATTATGCCAAAATTGGTGGATCGGTTGGACTACTGGTCCCTTGTATTTCTGATTACGTCCGCGGTCGGAGCTTCGGTTGCGATTGCTAGGATAGTTGCTGTCATAGTAGTGGTTACTATCGTCTTTTCTGTCAGTTCCATGACGATCATTTTCATGATTGTGATTCATGTAACTATTCAGTTGAGTGGCTAGCTGGTACCGGTTCTCACTCATATGACTAAAACGACAACTGAATGACGTGTGACATGTAACTAAGAATTAGGGACAATGATTGATGGAAATCGTCTGGTGGTGAAGCATCTTCTCGTCTAATCGCTTTGATCTAACGCCTTTGTCTTCGTCTTGTAAGATCTCCAAGTTATGAACAGCATCATCATCTCATAGCGTCTTCAAAAATCAGCAGCATCAACCTTTAGTAACGTCTCCAAGTCATGAGCGGCATCAGCAATCTTGTAGAATATCAGCAAGTGGAATATGCACATGGGATACGGTACATAGAGTACACATAGAATGTACATGAAATGATCGATATGGGGTCGATCATCTGACATGATTTGAAAGGAAAATAACTGATTAAACGGTTAGAAAGACCATCATGATAACCTGTCCATGCCAGTATATACCTCATTCTAGGTGCATAGAGAAACGCTAACGTGTGGTTAAACGAATTTCAACGATGATTTCCCTGAAAGCATGATTACTAAAAACCAACCATGACTATCATGAAAGCAGGATTTACATGAATTCCAACAGTATCGTGCATGAAATCAAAAACAACAAAAGAGACGTAAGACATAATCACGTGAAAATGAAGTCATCATGAAGAAACATGAGGGAGTATATAACATAATCAACATGGAACAGAAATTAACCATGACAGTATGAAAACATACTTAACATAAAAACCTAGTAACTTATGAGGGTACATGTAATAACCCATATATTAGAGATTGATATTTTATTCGTGTTTCGTTCTTTATTTTACTTCTGAGTTAAATGTTATGTTCACGATTTACCCGAATTGCATTTTTTTAAGTTTTTGCTTATTTTAAACTGTGTTTAGGGATTTTAACTATTTGAGTGTCTCACATAGCTTATTATATCCTTAAAAATACTTTGATGTTTTATAACATTTTACTTTACTCTTTGGATTTTTGTCATGTTTTGTCAAAAACTCCGCATTTTTGCTTAAACTGTCAACATTTTTGTTAAAAATTTACTTTTAAACATTCGAATAGATTCACTAATAATATTATATGAACTTAAGTTAGTTATATTTATAAACTTGGGTCACTTCACTTTCTAAGAGTTCTATGTTACCCGGTAAGTCCGATTTTACATCAAAACTCGCGTTTGTGCACTAATACCTTTAACTTATGTACCATAGACTATATTTAAACCAAATAAATAATAAAAACCAGATTTATTCCCCATTCGTACCTTAAAAATGTGACATCCCACACCCATATGCACCAATAACATCTTTTCTTCCTCCCACACATTAACTCTTTATCTCTCTCTCACACACACATGCATGAAAATAGATCTCAAGAAAACTTCATCTTCTTCCTCCTCCTCTCCAACCACGAAATCAATTCATCACCACCTTAATAATCCATTTTTCCAACATGTAAACACAATCCACCCTTTATAATCATTAGAAATTAACCTATGCAAAGTTTGAAGCCTTGAATCAAAGAAATAAAGAAGTTGTGTAAAAATCTTTTGAAAAAGGGTTTATGGGCTGGAGTTATGGGATTAATATAAGTTCTTTCTTATGATTAAAATCACAAAGGAGTTGTGTTCTTGGTTTCTTGAGTCGTTCGAATAAAAACACCCCTAATGGAGTGGGTGATTAATTTGTGTTTTCTTCAATTAACCTCATTGTAAGCCCTAATCCATGTTTAATTACTTTTTATTTTAATTGATTATTTCTTATTCTTATTTTTGAGATTTATTGATGAATGCATACATTTAGATGATCATGAAAGTGATATGGCATTAGGTCTTAGTTTGAAATTGTTATTGGGATATGATAGATTGGATTTAAAGGATGTTTGAATTAATAAAATTGGGACAATAGGTGGTCTGTTGTATTCGGAATTATTTTTGACTTGAGGTCTGTGAGTTTATGAATTGGTTGGATAGATAGTTAACTAAGGTATAAGTGGTGAGTTGGATGGTTCCGTAACTCATCTCGAAGACCAAGTTATGATCTAAACGGTTTTACTAGTTTTATTGGGTGTTTTTATAGTGTTGTGCAGATAGTTCAGCACTTTGGTTAATATTTTTATCTTGAAGCCTACTGTATTTTTACGATAAATTTATAGGTTATAATATCAGGTCCATTTGGTTAATTGGATGGATTCGTATCTCTTCCAGACGAGTGAGATAGGTCTAAGTTAGCAAGCTAGTCTTAAAAACGAACTCAGAATTTACTAAGCATATTGTCTGGCCTTAAACGAATTATTTTTACATTGGGCACTACTGGGTATTTACATTTTTGAATAGTAAAATATATTAGGACCATGTGGTTCCTTCGGTAGAGCCGTAATCCTTCCAGATGATGGAGTTATGACTAAAATAACTTAAAGAACTAAAAATGATGTTCAGATTTTCAAATGGAATTATGTCCAGGTCTTTTCAAAGTGAGTAACATATTTCATGATTCATAACAGTAGTATTTAGATAAAATTAAATTTTATATTTCGTTTCGGATCAAAATAAGTTATGGTTTGGTAATTACACTAAAAACGGTTAGACGTAAAACTGTTTTAAATAATCAGATTTGACACTTGAGAGTAAAATGGTAATTTCATCTAGGCTCTGAACACTTTGGGTTATTTCTCTTGTAATATCAGTAAACTAAGGACTTATATCTAGTTTGAGGCGAAAACCTCATGTTCATACCTATTATGAATGTTGAGATATGATTTTATTAATTTCAGGGTATGGGCAGAATTTTTACAAAGACATGTTTTAAAAGGAGTTAAATAACGTAAATGATTTGTAAATGATTTGGTTAAGACCTAGAGATAGATAAGGATGTAATCGATTTATATCAGGTCCTAAAGAGGTGTTTGGGTGAATTTAACTTGGTTTAGAAAGTACCTAGTAACGTCATATCGCGATCATTGATTTTTCTTGCATCTTTCGTTTGTTTTTGTCGTGTGTGTTTTATTTCTATATATTAAGGCATCGTTTCTTCTAGGTGATACTAGGCGACCGATGTTTCATGCCATCATTGATCTTACTTCGGTAATTCTACTTCATTACTCTTGTGGTTTAAGGTGAGTTCATAGCCTCGCATTTAAATCCTTTAATGTTTTACAAACCCGCGAGGGGGATACATGCTTGTTTTAGAAAAACAAACACAAGTAGTTTTATTATGTGAACGTTGCTATGAGTGTTATGTTGTGGCCTTTCCTTCATGGACCGTTAATTACCGATAACCGGTTAACGCTAGTACAATAATAATAGATCTATTTTGGCCTAACGACCTGTCTGGAGTATGTTTCTTGCGAGGAGCATATGAGGATATATTGTATTTTGTATTGGGAGTGTCTCACTCCAGGTTGGGCACACAGTTAAGGTTCGGTTCGTGGCTCTAGCATCGTTTGATTTTTCTATGAATAAAATGTTTATTAAGCTTGTGTTCAAAGTTATTATTTATAAACTCTTTGGATTCACTCTGCATTTGGCTGACTTTTAAGCATGTTTATCTCAGGTTCATATTGGCATGCTTGAATAGGATTGGATGCGGATATCGAAGGAAGTGGACTCGGTGAACTTTGTACATTGGATAAAAATGTTTTCTTTTTAATAAAACATAAAAATTGTATATTGCAACTTATTTGAGAATAAGTTTTCTTAATTTATTGGGACCTTGTAACTCTGATCTTTCGATGAAATCATCCTTGGTAAACGTTTCTTTTAAAATGCGTTTACTGTGACTCGTGAGCTTGTATTATGAAGTAGCACCCCAAAGTTGTATTCCACTGCATTGTAAATTTGGGGGTGTTACAGATTGGTATAAGAGCTCGAGTCATAGCGAACTAGGTCGTTTTTATTAAAACATGGACTATGACTATTTTCGAATAAAATTTCACGAGTATTTCACCGATGTCTGATATTCACGCGTGCAATCCTTCTCGATTCTTTATGTGCTTTGTGCTAGGCCTTTAATTGTATATTGTATACCATATGTGTGCGTAGTATAAATTCTAATTATATATGTACGATACCGTTCTTTGACGAACCATTAGATCTCTATTTACACCTTTCGATTATCTCTATGGACGTACTTTCGATTGTACTATTTATACTAAATAATGGTGTTTCTATTATCATCTGATATGGTTAATTTCGTACATATGTAATATATACACGTTACGATATTATATATATCTATATATCTGAAACATGGTTAGATTTTGTTTGTGTTTTGGTTTGGTTTTCTCTTTTGAGCTTCGACTAAGGAACGCAAGAAGGAGGCGAAACTATTTCCTCCCTAGTCTTTTTGATAAATCATTTAAAGTAATCTCTATTACTAATATAATCATTTGTTTTACGACTTAACTTGTTGTTGATAAATGCTTGTGATGAGATCCGTCGAAAACTTGCTTAGATTAGTTGAAAGGGTTTTGAGAAATTTCACGGTTTGAAACGCGTGTATACATGGGTTTAAACATGATATAAATTGATTTTTGGGTCAAATATAAACTTTGGCATGTTTCATAATATACGCTCGTGAGTGGGAACTGTCACGTATGTGGAGGTTTGAGATTTTATAAAAAACTTATTGTTAAATTTTAAATAAGATAAAATTTATTTTTACAAATATTCTAACGTAAAACAAAGCTTGTGTTTTGTTATAATGAATAAACTAGAGAAAAATCAAAATATACACTTTAAGTGAAAATTTAAATACTTGAAATTATTAATTAAAAGTTGACATAAATTTTGAAGGACCGACTCGAGCATTTTAGAGTCAGTTTTAGCGATCTGACAAAACATGATTCTTGTTCGAAATGTCGTTGTTAACCTGAAACTCTTGAAATATATTAGGTGTATCTTGACTCCTGGTGTAATTAATTTTAGTATAAAATATATTGCTCGTTTACCTCATTCAATCTCATTGATTCTTGATTTCTACTCTTTATACTTGGATTGATCCTTGATTCCAAACCACCTTAGCGTCATATTATGAAGTAAAAAATTCCAAGAATATATATTAATATATAAAGTATTTTATCGAACTAAATACCAAATTGTGTTGATATGTTTTTTACAATAAGACGAAGGAAAAATATATTTCCCAAGAAAGAATATACAAATAGTTGATGTATTTCTAGAAACAAGGGTAAAAATAATTTCTGATTTCTATGTCACGTGATTTACTTATTTTCAAGAATAAGTCAAAACCCTTCATAATCTTGTATGTTGTGCAATAATCATAAAGTTTCTTTTAGTAGTGTCGAATATGTCGTCACTCGGTCCTCAATTATGCATAGCCTAGCTAACTATACATAATTCGGGAAGAGTCGTGATGTATTAGATGTGTCGTTGCTCGGTCCTTAATTATACATAGCCTAGCTAACTATGTATAATCCCGGAAGAGCCACGTCGTGTCAGATCCGTCGTTGCCTTTAAAATAGTGGTTTTGAATAAATGTTTGGATAAGAACACTTCCAAATGGTGGATCCTTATGAAAGTAATCATGTTAGATTCGATTCAGTAAGAATGTTCGATTCGATTCAGTAAGAATGTTCGATTCTATTCAGTAAGAACATGTTCCAAATTCTTTGTGTTCCTTGACATATTCTCTTTCGACTAGTGTTAGCTTAGAAACTAACCTTGACCGAATATTTCCGTAAAATATTTTTATTTGTCATGCATAACGTATGAATCCCGTGTAAATCACCATGTTGGTGACGAATTACCAAGAAACCTCGTACCAAAACTAAGAAGAAATTTTAACAAGATCAGCCGACTACCAAACTAGAGGAAGGCCGAATTTGAGTAACTTCGAGGCAATTGAAGAAGACTTCTTCTCGCGTAACTTATGTGTTCGTTCAGCTTATGTCACGGACGAATCTTCATAGACTCGAGTTTTGAATTTGAGGTGTTTAATTTGTTCCTATTATGCCTTGTGAACTCGAATACCAACATAGAGTGCTGAATCGTATACCAACGTAGGGTCACACAAGGATGGCTCAAAAAGGAGAGCCTTCGGCGCGAGAGCCAAGCACAATGGTCGGATCCTACTAGCTCTAGTGGTGTCGTCCGTCATCATAATCTGTAGGGAATAAAACGGTATGCGATGGATAGTTGAAGTTTGCCGACCGCGCATCGGTAGATGAAAGATAATCCGGGTTGCCGTCTTCGTTTATTCAATTGAGGAATCCTTGTGTTTGACTCGATCCCATTTGATCGTCGATGATCAAACGGCGGATAGCCATAGTTGAAATTATGTGCAAAACCTTTGTTTGTTATGTGTTTATGTGATATGCGACTTAGTCAAGTGGTCGTACGTTGTGCGAGCTCGAGGAGGCATTGTGGAATGTTGTCCGATCAGCAGGTAACGCGTACCTATATTAATTTGGGTATGTATCCGTATGAGAACACCCCGTAATATTATTTTGGGTTTAGTCGAGTGATCGTACATGGTGCGAGCTCGAGGCGGCATTGTGAAATGTTGTCCGATCGGCAGGTAACGCGTACCTATATTACCTTGGGTATGTATCCGTTTGTGAAATCATTTTGGGTATGTATCCGTATGTGAGCACCCTGTAATACATTTTAGGTATGGATTCGTGTGTGAGCAGCCTCCTATGACAAAAGTCGTTATGGATATGCATCCATGACTATCAGGCCCGTGAACATCCTTTAACATGCAAACTTTCTTTTGACTGGACTTATTCGAAAATCCTGTTAAATATTCATATTTATCATGGCTTGACTATTTAGCAAGCATGAGTTAACTTGATTGAACTGATTGATTTGGCATGGCTTGGTTAGTTTGCAAACGTGTCGTCATGTGATTATATGTGCTTAGTGATAGCATTCAATGTTTTAATTTATGTCGTAGTGCGTTCGATGGAGAATGTATACTCTGAATGATTTCTGCTTCGAAGAAATCTCCTTTGATGGAAGTATTCACTGTTAGCGATCATGTGATTAGGTGATTTTGTACGATTAGTTACAATTACCTTGTTTTAAGTAATTTTGTAACGCATTCGATGGAGTTATGTACTCTCGAGAAGATTTTCTATGACGTGATCTCTTTTAACGAGACGCATTCGATGGAGATATGTGTTTCGGCGTGATCATCGATGGTTATGAATTTATTGTCGCTTTGAAAATTTTCCAAATGCGCTCGCTCCTTTCCACTTGTAAATTGTTATATGGATTTATTTCCGAATGTGTATCGACCGTTGCAATCCATATAGATATAATTCGAATTGAGCACCGGGACGATGCTCCCTTAAGGTGGGTAGGATGTAATAACCCATATTTTATAGATTGATATTTTATTCGTGTTTCGTTCTTCATTTTACTTCTGAGTTAAATGTTATGTTCACGATTTACCCGATTTGCATTATTTCGAGTTTTTGCTTATTTTAAACTGTGTTTAGGGCTTTTAACTATTTGAGTGTCTCACATACCTTATAATATCTTAAAAAATACTTTGATGTTTTATAAAAATTATCTGTAACATTTTACTTTACTCTTTGGATTTTTATCGCGTTTTGTCAAAAACTCCACATTTTTGCTTAAAACCGTCAACCTTTTTGTTAAACATTTACTATTTAACATTCAAATAGATTCACTAATAATATTTTATGAACTTAAGTTAGTCATATTTACAAACTTGGGTCACTTCACTTTCTAAGAGTTCTATGTTACCCGGTAAGTCTGATTTTACGTTAAAACTCGCGTTTGTGCACTAATACCTTTAACTTATGTACCATAGACTATATTTACACCAAATAAATAATAAAAACCAGATTTATTCCCCATTGGTACCTTAAAAATGTGACATCCCACCCCCATATGCACCAATAACATCTTTTCTTCCTCCCACACATTAACTCTTTATCTCTCTCTCACACACACATGCATGAAAATAGATCTCAAGAAAACTACATCTTCCTCCTCCTCTCCAACCACGATATCACCTTTATCACAACCTTAATAATCCATTTTTCCAACATGCAAACACAATCCACCCTTTATAATCATTAAAAATTAACCTATGCAAAGTTTGAATCCTTGAATCAAAGAAATAAAGAAGTTGTGTAAAAATATTTTGAAAAGGGTTTATGGGCTGGAGTTATGGGATTAATATAACTGTTTTCTTATGATTAAAATCACAAAGGAGTTGTGTTCTTGGTTTCTTGAGTCGTTCAAATCAAAACAGCCCCAATGGAGTGGGTGATTAATTTGTGTTTTCTTCAACTAACCTTATTGTAAGCCCTAATCCATGTTTAATTACTTTTTATTTTAATTGATTATTTCTTATTTTTATTTCTGAGATTTATTGATGAATGCATGCATTTAGATGATCATGAAAGTGATATGGCATTAGGTCTTAGTTTGAAATTGTTATTGGGATATGATAGATTTGATTTAAAGGATGTGTGAATTAATAAAATTGGGACAGTAGGTGGTCTGTTGTATTCTGAATTATTTTTGACTTGAGGTCTGTGAGTTTATGAATTGGTTGGATAGATAGTAAACTAAGGTATAAGTGGTGAGTTGGATGGTTCCGTAACTCATCCCGAAGACCAAGTTATGATCAAAACGGTTTTACTAGTTTTATTGGGTGTTTTTATAGTGTTGTGCTGATAGTTCAGCAGTTTGGTTAATATTTTTATCTTGAAGCCTACTGTATTTTTATGATAAATTTATAGTTTATAATATCAGGTCCGTTTGGTGAATAGGATGGAACCGTATCTCTTCCGGACGAGTGAGATACTTCTAAGTTAGCAAGCTAGTCTTAAAAACGAACTCAGAATTTACTAAGCATATTGTCTGGCCTTAAACGAATTATTTTTACATTGGGCACTACTGGGTATTTACTATTTTGAATAGTAAAATATATTAGGACCATGTGGTTCCTTCGGTAGAGCCGTAATCCTTCCGGATGATGGAGTTATGACTAAAATGGCTTAAAGAACTAAAAATGATGTTCAGATTTTCAAATGGAATTATGTCCAGGTCTTTTCAAAGTGAGTAACATATTTCATGATTCATAACAGTAGTATTTAGATAAAATTATATTTTAGATTTCGTTTCGGATCAAAAGGAGTTATGGTTTGGGAATTACACTAAAAAAGGTTAGACGTAAAAACATTTTAAATAATCAGATTTGACACTTGAGAGTAAAATGGTAATTTCACCTAGGATCTGAACACTTTGGGTTATTTATCTTGTAATATTTGTAAACTAAGGACTTATATCTAGTTTGAGGCAAAATCCTCATGTTCATACCTATTATGGATGTTGAGATATGATTTCACTAATTCAGGGTATGGGAAGAATTTTTACAAAGACATGTTGTTTAATAGGAGTTAAATAACGTAAATAATTTGTAAATGATTTGGTTAAGACCTAGAGATAAATGAGGATGTAATCGATTTATATCAGGTCCTAAAGAGGTGTTTGGGTGAATTTAACTTGGTTTAGAAAGTACCTAGTAACGTCATATCGCGATCATTGATTTTTCTTGCATCTTTCGTTTGTTTTCGTCGTGTGTGTTTTAATTCTATATATTAAGGCATCGTTTCTTCTAGGTGATACTAGGCGACCGATTTTTCGTGCCATAATTGATCTAACTTCAGTAATTCTACTTCATTATTCTTGTGGCTTAAGGTGAGTTCATAGCCTTGCATTTAAATCCTTTAATGTTTTAAAAACCCGCGAGGGGGATACATGCTTGTTTTAGAAAATCGAACACAAGTAGTTTTTTTATGTGAACGTTGCTATGAGTGTTATGTTGTGGCCTTTCCTTCATGGACCGTTAATTACCGATAACCGGTAAACGCTAGTACAATAATAATAGATCTATTTTGGCCTAACGACCTGTTTGGAGTATGTTTCTTGCGAAGAGCATACGAGGATATATTGTATTTAGTATTGGGAGTGTCTCACTCCAGGTTTGGCAAACGGTTAAGGTTCGGTTGTTGATCCCAAACTTAGATCGATTTAGCTTGTGTAAACGAGATTAAATCAAGTTAAACACGTAAAGAAACTTTGTTTGTGTATAAAATAGTTTAAGTATTATGCGGAATTAATACTCAAACAAGAACACACAAAGAATGTAAAAACAAACTTTCACTTGATTGATTAGAACAAAATTGCTTACAATGAAAGAGTTAAACGTATGAAAAACTTATATGAAACAAAACCTAAAGGTCTTCTTTTATAGACATAAGAAGCCTTTTACAAGAGTCTACGTATCAGCTATTCTAGGAAAAGATAAATATAGAAAATACATTGTCGATCCTATCTTTACTAGAAACAAACTAGAAACATAATACGCGTAGACCATATCTTTCTATCAGTGCTTGACTTCATCCTATCAACGCTTGACATCTTCTTGTCAACGCTTGATCTTTCAACGTTTGTTTTCTTCTTATCAATGCTTGTTTTCTTCTTGTCAGCGTCCAAGTGTACTAGCTACATTTTATTCCCAACAATCCTCCCCTAAACTTGATATCTACTCTAGTAATCAAGTTTCTGAATAAAAAATAAGAACCAGGAGGAATCTTACAAATCTTATCATATTGGTAATAATTATGCCTAATCAAATCTTTAGCCATGTCACTTGAATAGTCAATCTCCAGCTGTGTTGTCTTCATCTTTTCCAAAACTTCTTTAGACATGGGGTACTCGGCATCTACAAGAAGATACTCAGCAAACTTTGTAGAACTCAAATAGTACACACCAGCAACTGAATACAAACGCCATTGAAGTCCACTGATATCATCCTCAAGATCCTTCCAAACAGGATCTTCATCTTCTGGTGCACACATTCTCTTGAATTTTGACCAAAGATTTATTCCATTGACTGAAGTAGGTGCTTCAGCTCATACTTGGCCATCATCAACTTCCAAAGGTCTGCCAAGTCTTCCCTATCCATACTTACAAAGAGAGACATAAGATTAGTAAATGTGTGTAACTCTTTCCCATATCTGCCAATCATCCAAAACCCACTTGCATCTTCTTCATAGCTAATGATAGGGTTTCTGGCATCAAGAGGTAACACTTGTACCATATCTGAAGCTTCCATGGGTGAGATCTTAATGCTCCTTCTAAGAACAACTTCACTAGGATTCAATTTATCCATATCTTTAGGGAACTCAAGTGGAAATCCCTTCTTCAAAGGCCTTGGTACAATCATAGCCTTCTGAATCTCCATCTCTTCTGCAAGTTCTTCTTTCATTTCATTTGAAAGAAGTCTGGTAGTATTCATTTCATGCACTTTTGCCCAAATGGGATAAGCCTTATACTCCAATTCTTCAAAGGATAATCCCTGCAATTTCTTAAAGGTCCATCCAGTTCCATGACATCTGAGTAACATGTAGTAAAGCTCCCTTCTATCCCTCTTTAGTAGTGAGAAAACATTGCTAGCCTTATGCTTCAGAATTACCTTGCAGTCTCTTTGAACTCTTAGAAGAATTTCCAATCCCCAAATTTGATCTGAAATAGTCATTTCTGGATGCTCCATAACCTTATCTTCCCAAGCATGGTACATCTGAGCAACTTCTAGCATATCATAATCTACTTGCAATTTCAATTCTCTAAGCTTTTATCTTCCCAACTCATCACCATATTCAAGTCTTTCTGGTTGTTCAATTATCATTACACTTGAATCTGAACTCCCTTCATCAATTCCTTCTGGTTGAGGTTGTGTTGCTGCAATAACAACAAGCATAGCTTGGGTGAGGGGTAATTCACGTTGAGGGGGTGAGTTCATCTTATTAAAAATAGCTTTCTTTTGCACAGGGATTTCATAAAAATCATCATGATCCCTTGTACAATACCCTTGGTCATCAAAAATCATTTGTAAAAATCTGGGATAAGCCAAAGTCATCTTACTCCCCTTGTTTTTACACATGCCATCAAAAATTAGTTTTGAAAAATTATACTTTTGCCCATTTGTAATGCACACAATTGCACTAGCAATTGATCTGTTAATTTCATTATGTGCAGTACATTTGGGACTCAAACATTGAAGGATGACATGAATGAGGTACTTCCAAGCTGGGGGAAATTCTTGTTTATGATATTTATTTAAAGTACCCTCTTCAGGGAAAGGATATCCCAAAGCCCAAAGTCCTTGTTCTATCTCATTAATGGGGAGAGTGGTTATACCATCTGCCTCATCAAGATGCAAAAGCTGGCGAACCAAGGCTTCAGTAACCACCCAAGTACGCCCATGAACAATAGCTGTTAATGTAGTCACATTATTAAGCGCTGAGGAACTAACAGTGTTCCAAAACTGTTTAATATGAGCGACAGGGAAGAGAGGAGCATGAGAAAGTGCATACCTAATTGGAGATGCATTCAAATACGCCACCATCTGAGTGTATTGTGGAAACAAAGTATCATCAGCCTCCAAATAAGCAATCATGTTTTGCTGACTCCTGAATCCCAATACCAAGTCACTTGGTTTAAATTTTGGTGCCATTGTTGAAGAAAGCTGTTTGTGAAAAATTGAGGAAAGATGAATTATAGGAGAAAAAGTGTTAGACAAGAATATGATAATACCCTGTTTAAGAATAGGAGCCAAATATATAGGAGAGATAGGCACATGTGATTGGTAAAAAATAAGGCAAGTATTTTCAAAATATAATGATGAAAATATTGAAAAGAAAATAAGTTATCTTGTGCATTCATTAAAAGTTGTATACTCCCAAAATTACGGCCCCAAAATTCGTCAAAAATAACAACTGGGTAGGTCCCAATGAGTGTCAACGGTCAAAAATAACCCATCAACGCCCAACGGCTATATTCTTGTCAACGTTTGCAAAAGCCATGTCAACGTCTAAATTGGTCACAACAACGCTTGGAAAAATATTTGTCAGCGTCCAAAAATAAAAGTAATAAAAATGAAACAGGACCTAAACAAAGTAATTTATCCTAGTGAAGATAACCTATAAACTGAAAATAATTATAGGGCGGCAAGCACTGTCCACTTATGCACACTTGCTTATGCAAGATAGACATAACAGTCCTCTAGTGTCCCTTGCTAACCAAAATTCTTAACAATTAAGTTATCTCATAAAATCCTTTGTAACTCCCAGGTAAACCCAATATAAATCATTCTCAAGTCTCCCAACAGACCACATCCAGTTCTAGGCCAAAAAGGTCTTGGCAGCATTCATAGTATGTTAACTTTGCATGCTACAGTGCCTCATGATTTAGTAATCTAACTCATACTCACCAATGGACACAATCTAAAATTATGATAAGAGTATTATAGAATACCCAAAAAGTCCTAAAGGTTCCTAAAACCTCCCCTTAAACTGTGATACATAAGTTGCCAAATAATATGCACGTAAATAAAAGTTTATGTCAAGATAGGAATATAAATATTCCAACCATCATCTATAAATTGAAACATGCTCCAATGCTTCTCCAAGAATCCATAAGCAACTCTTTATCCAATGGTACAATGCTAACAACGCCTGCACACTTAGATCAAAAACCACAAAACTAACATGTTGCTGACAACGTCACGATAACACGTATCAGCGTTAAAATAACCTTTGTCAGCGTTAGACAAATATAGTGGAAAATCTAACTTATCAAAAAGACCAATAACAATGCATATCCTGTACATACTTTTACAAAAAGACCCCAAAACACATATTAAGTGAGATTGATCATTCCAATACTTGTTACCAAGTATTGAAACCTTCCAGTATCAAAAGGTTTAGTTAATAAATCAAACACATTTTCTTCTGTGTCAACCCTATCTGGTTGTATTAAACCCTTTTCAAAACAATCTCTTATAAAATGATGTCTAATTTCTATGTGTAGAGTGATGTACAGGATTTTTAATAATGCATAAAGTGTTGTTATTGTCTACAAAAATCTTGGTATGCATGAAATTATACCCATAATCCAACAGCTAGTTCTGAATCCATAAGACTTGTCCACAACAACCAGCTGCTGCAACATACTCTGCTTCAGTTGTAGAGTTGGCCACCACGGTTTGTTTCTTGCATTGCCAAGATATCAACCTACTCCCAAGAAACTGACATCCACCAGTTGTGGATTTTCTATCAATTTTATCATCACCATAGTCACTGTCTGAATATGCAATAAGCTCCAATGGTGAATCTTTTGGATACCATAATCCCATGTCTGGATAACATCTAAGGTACCGAAAGATTATCTTGACAGCATGAAGGTAACACTCTTTGGGAGTCACTTGATGGCGTGCACATGCACATACATCAAACATAATGTCAGGTCTTGAAGCTGTGAGATACATCAATGAACCAATCATTGATCTATAGTGCCTGACATCCACATCTTTTCCATCTCCAGCTTTTCCCCAAGGGTGTTCTCTATCCATAGGAGTACTATCCCTTTTCTCAAGTGGAGAAAAGCCAAACTTCTTCAAGATTTTTGCTACATATTTATCTTGAGAGATGAATATACCATCTTCTTTCTGCTGAACTTGTAACCTTAGAAAGAAGTTCATCTCCCCCATTGCACTCATCTTGAATTTGTCTGTCATAAGCTTGGAAAAGTCTTCACTCATCTTTGGGCTTGAAGAGCCAAAAATGATATCATCCACATAAAACTGGAAAAGTAAGAAATCCTTACCAGTCTTCTTTGTAAATAAGGTCTGGTCTATGGTGCCCCCTTTGAATCCATTTTTCACCAGATAGGTAGACAATGTGCCATACCATGCTCTTGGGGCTTGATGAAGTCCATACATAGCTTTCTTGACTCTATATACCTTGTCTGGATGATCTGAATCTTCAAAACCAAGAGGCTGCATTACATAAACCTCCTCTACAATTGTGCCATAAAGAAAATCACTCTTCACATCCATTTGATAGACAGTAAAGCCCATGCAGGAAGCATAGGCTAGAAAAATCCTTACAGCCTCAATCCTTGCAACTGGTGCAAAGACATCATCATAGTCTATCCCTTCCTCTTGTGTATATCCTTGAGCCACTAAACGTGCCTTGTTTCTGACCACAATGCCTCTTTCATCCTTTTTGTTTCTAAGAACCCATCTTGTCCCAATAGGTCTGACATGTCTGGGACAATCAACCAACTCCCAAACATCCTGGATAGCAAATTGGTGAAGCTCATCCTGCATTGCTTACACCCAAATTGGTTCTTTGAGAGCATCAAAAATCTTCTTGGGTTCCTGTTATGACAGAAAACAGGCAAACAAACATGCTTGAACAAGAGGCGTATCAACCTTCTTGTGAATATTGGCAATAAATCCTCCAAGATTCTGATGAGATCTTCTAGTTTGAACAAGAGACATCACATCACCAATAATTTGAGAAGGAGGGTGATTTTTGGTTGTAGTAGTAAGCACTCCTCCTTCAAAAAGTGTGTTGTCTTCAATCTCATCTTCCATGTTACCAATATCTTCTTCAGACTCTCTTCCCTTAAAATCTTAATGAACTTCTCCATTTCTGTTTGAAGGTTCACCTTGTTCAAAATTGGAAGAGAAAATATGGTCAAGAGAACTGTCAACGCCTGAATCATAGTTGTCAACGTTTGAGCTATCAACGGCTGAAGTTGTCTTGTCAGCGCCAGATTTTCCTTTTTCAGCGCCTGAAAGATCATGCATGTTGTCAACTGATGATACTTGGGGACCACCATTTTCCTTTCCAGCAGCAGTAGCAGCAAATGCATCTGTCCATATGGGAATAGTGACATACTCAAGTATGGGTGATGATTTGTCTGCTTGTGATCTAACCTCTTCATTAACCTGTGTACCTGAAACATCAACAACTGGTTCTTCCATAACATTTGAAGTTACCTTCACAATGTTCGGATTAGTAATAGGCATATAATTCAAAGCCCTAGATAGAGGTTCCAGGTCAAACAACCAATTTGGACCACTTTCAGGATCACTAGGTTTACTTTCTAAAAACCTAACATGTACTTTTTCAAGTATACGTTTTCCTTCTTAATCTAAACCCTATATCCTTTACTCTGCACTGAATAACCCATGAAGTAGCCTTCATCACCTTTAGCACTAAATTTACCTAAGGCATTACTAGTATCTAGTACAACTACATGACAACCAAAAGGTTTAAGAAAACCAATATTAGGTTTCCTTCCCCAAAGTAACTCATAAGGTGTTTTGTTATGTATCTTGTTGACTAATGCTCTATTCTGAACATAACAAGCTGTATTCACAACCTCAGCCAAAAAAGCAATGGGAAAGTGAGCATCATCCAACATAGTCCTGGCTGCTTCTATGAGGGTTCTATTCTTTCTCTCAGCAACCCCATTTTGCTGTGGGGTTCTGGCAACACTAAACTGTCTATTAATCCCTTTCTTGGCACAAAAATCATCCAATAGCTTATTTCTAAACTCACCACCATTATCACTTCTAAGCATCTTAACTTCATTACCAGTCTTCTTCTCAATTTGGTTAATAAAGTTAATTAAAGTATCAGCAGTGTCACTTTTCAAAGCTAAAAAGAAAGTCCAAGTAAACCTAGAAAAATCATCAGTAATGACAAAGCAGTAAGATTTACCATTCAAGCTTTCTATATTAGTTGGACCAAACAAGTCCATATGCGGCAAGTGAAGTGGTTTAGAACTAGAGTGCACCTGTTTAGACTTAAATGAGACCTTGTGCTGTTTGCCTTTAAGGCATGCAACACAAGAGTGGTCATTGTGGAAAGCCTTTTCAGGCAAACCATCAACCAAGCCATGTCTCACAAGTATGTTTATATTTTTAAAGTTAATGTGCCCTAGTCTCTTGTGTCATAGATTACACTCATCAATTGAAGCCTTAGCATAAAGACATGACAAGTTATTATTCATCCTAATCCCATTAAGATTCACATTATAAATGTCCTTATGCCTAGGTGTTCTATAATCAATGAATTTCTCATCTGGTATTTTAAAATCCTTGCTCAACACCAAGCATTCAGTATCAGTGAAAAGAACCTTATTTTTGTTATCACAAACTTGTGATACACTAAAAATATTATAGTCAAGTTCTTTTACCAAAAACACGTTTTCAAAACACAAATTGTTGGTGAGATGAGTTCCTTTGCCTGTGATAGTTCCATATCCGCCTCCAATGTAAACTTTATCACCATCCTTAATGGGAGTGAAGTTTGTGAGATAATCTTCCTTCCCAGTCATGTGCCTAGAGCATCCACTATCCCAATAGCCATAATCATTAACCTGTTTTTGAATGCCCTGCACATAAAGAAAAGAAATTAGTTTTCTTTGGTAACCCAAGCCTGAGCAGACTTGGATTCATTTGGTAGTTCAACAAGAACAGACTTAGTCTTCATAACAACCCCTTGTTCATCCCTTTTTGGATTAAACACCCAGTTAACCCCAATTGGTTTTGTGATGACCTTTGAAATATAATTAAATCTGTTACATGTCATAGAAATCCTATCTGAATTAGGGTTTTTATTTTGATTAGGTCTCCATGTCAAGCTAGAAGAAGCTTTAGACCCCTTTCCCTGTGGTTGCAAATATTTACCATTATTTGGTCTGGCAACGTTTCTGTCAGCGTTTGATTTGGTCTTGTCAACGCTGCAATTACCCTTATCAGTGTTGAACCTAGGGTTTGATACAGGAACCCATTGTCTATTAGACCATGTATTGGTCTTCTGTAAAGGTCTTTCTCCATAAGTATTAGACCCTTTAGTAAAGAATGGGGCTGGTCTAACAACTTGTGGACTTTGCTGCACAAAAGTTTTGGGTTTGACAGTGTTTGTCTTTTTGTCAGCGTTGACACACTTATAGGCTAAATGTGAAAATCTACCACAAGTATAACAGGCTTTTCTAGACATAACTGTAGGTCTAGAAGAAAAGAAACCTGTTCCATTATCACTAATTTGGCTTTTTGGTGACCTAGTTTTTCTATACATTTCTGCATATTTAATACTAGGTTTTCTAACAACGTTTGAGCCAAGGTCAACAATGTTGCCAGTGATTGGGTTTGTTACTTTGATAGGTGTAGACTCATTTGGACTATCACTAAGCATGCCACCCTTGACAAACAAGGTAGGGTTGGCTTTCTTCCATTGGTCTAAATCAGTCAACTTCTGCATATATTCTTCTACTGGGGTAAGGACTCTTGGTGGAGGAATAAATTCCTCTTCTTAGAGTTCTGGTAAACCAGTCCAAGATAGGTCCTTTCTTTGGACACCATAGAAGTCCCCAGCTGGTGGTGGAACACCAGCATACTCTTTCATCCTAATCCCAGTCATATCCCTATAATCCCTTTGTTTAGTAACACATTCTCCTAGGGTTTGTGAGGCTTTATCAAATCTCTGAATTTTAAGATCTACATTATCCTTATTCTTGATAGCCTCATCTAACTTAGCTTGTAATTCATCATTGACCCTCTCCATGATGTTTCTAATATCAGTACTAGCATTTAAATCATGTTTTAAGATATTGATTTTATCTTTTAGGTCAAGCTCCATTTTCTTATACTCAGTTACAGTCTTTTCAGTTTGAGTAAGAGCAAGTTGATAGTTAGACAACTTGCATCTTTCATTACTCACATCTGTTGACAATCTTAAAACTTCTTTGTTAAGTCTTTCAGTATTTAGACGACAACCCTTACTTCAAAAAGCATCATCATATACCTCATTGTCTGATGAAGATGAGAAGTGTGCCATGAGAGAATAGTGAGCATGCTCTTCTTCTTCCATCTCAGCAACCAAAGCTTTATTCTCTTTCTCATCCTTAGCCAAATAGCTCCAATCCCATCTAAACCATCAATTTCTAGCATTGCCACCATGGCCTTGGGATCCTGAGCCTTAACAATTTGGCTTGAAGGTTTTCTAGCATCAGATCTTCTTGGAGATCTGCATTCTCTCATAAAGTGTCCTATACGATGACAATTGTAACACTCAACCTTGGATTTATCAAATCCAGCAGTGTCCTTAGCATTCAAAGTCATCTTCTTCTTTAATCTTCTATTCTATCTGTTAGCTCTAATACTTACAAGAGCCATATTCCACTTTATGTCCATCTCCTCCAAATTCTCATCGCTAATTTGCTCAAGGTCCTCATATGTAATCACTGAACCATTGGGCAATGAAGCAATGTATGCACACACAGTATCCAGATCAATACTAGTAGGCTTAACTCTTGGTGAGTCAATTTTGTATGTGTCAGCGTCTGAATGTGAGGCGTTGACAGGATATGATCCAGCGTTGACACAAGTTGATCCAAGAACGGGGTGCATGTATGACTCCTTTTGATTAAATTGACCTTCACTATGTGAGAAGAAGGCCATGTTTCCATTGGTAGACTTGCTTCCATGATCCAAGAGGGTTTCATTCTCCAACAGCCTCGGTTTGTTGTAAACATCATCAAAATTAGAACTTTTGTGAGTGTTATTGGCAATTATAGATCTTGCTTCAATCTTCCATGCATCACCAAGGCTTTTAAGAAAAGTGGCAATAATACCAACATCACCAAGCACTGTTCCCATGAAGGATAGCTTTCTTGTGATGTCGAGAAGTCTGCTTCTCACACTACTTAGCTTCTCATTAGGTTGAGCCTTAAAAACAACATACTCATGCAAGAGTTGCTTCGTTTTCTCTTGTACAGTATCAGCATTACCACCATAAGCAACTTCAAGAGTTGCCCAAAGGTTTTTTGCAGACTCATAACTTCTGTATTTGTTCTGATTTTCTTGTCCCAAAGAGAGTTTCAGAATGCTTAGGGTTTTCATGTCAACTCTTCTTTTTGTTATGTCCTCAACTGAGACAGCTCTACCATCTTCAGGTGTTTCTTTTTGTTCCTCTTCAGTAGAACCTTGAATAGCTGTTCTTGTAACAATAGCAGATGCAATCTTTTCATCTTTATTGAATGTGTTTCCATATTCAATAATTTCCCATAAAGTGTAGTCATGGTTTTGTAGATATTGCTCAAAGTAAAACTTCCATAGCTCAAAATTGTCTGGTTCTAACATGGGAATCTTGATGTTGTGGTTTGAGGAGGAGGAGGAGGAGTTTACTTATGGGGTAGACATGATGTTTTTAGGGTTTTGTGAAAATTAGGGTTTTTGGTGATTTAGGGTTCTTGTGTTCTTTAGATCAAAGTTTCTCAACAAGCTCTGATACCACTTGTTGATCCCAAACTTAGATCGATTTAGCTTGTGTAAACGAGATTAAATCAAGATAAACACGTAGAGAACTTTGTTTGTGTATAAAACAATTTAAGTATTATGCGGAATTAATACTCAAACAAGAACACACATAGAATGTAAAACACACTTTCACTTGATTGATTAGAACAAACTTGCTTACAATGAAAGTGTTAAACGTATGAAAAACTTATATGAAACAAAACCTTAAGGTCTTCTTTTATTGACATAAGAAGCCTTGTACAAGAGTCTACGTATCAGCTATTCTAGCTAAAGATAAATATAGAAAATACATTGTCGATCCTATCTTTACTAGAAACAAACTAGAAACATAATACGCGTAGACCATATCTTTCTATCAGTGCTTGACTTCATCATATCAACGCTTGACATCTTCCTGTCAACGCTTGATCTGTCAACGTTTGTTTTCTTCTTATCAACGCTTGTTTTCTTCTTGTCCGCGTCCAAGTGTACTAGCTACATTTTATTCCCAACATCGGTTCGTGGCTCTAGCATCGTTTGATTTTTCTATGAATAAAATGTTTATTAAGCTTGTGTTCAAAGTTATTATTTATAATCTCTATGGATTCACTCAACATTTAGCTGACTTTTAAGCATGTTTATCTCAGGTTTATATTGGCATGCTTGGATATGATTGGATGCGGATATCGAAGGAAGTGGACTCGGTGAACTATGTACATTGGATAAAAATGTTTTCTTTTTAAAAAACATAAAAATTATATATTGCAACTTATTTGAAAATAAGTTTTCTTAATTTATTGGGACCTTGTAACTCTGATGTTTCGATGAAATCATCGTTGGTAAACGTTTCTTTTAAAATACATTTACTGTGACTCGTGAGCTTGTATTATGAAGTAGCACCCCAAAGTTGTATTCCGTGTTGATCCCAAACTTAGATCGATTAGCTTTGTGTATACGAGATTAGATCAAGTAATACACATAGAGAAACCTTTGTATATGCTTTATGAATCTATGTGTTATGCGGAATTTAACACTTAAACAAGAACACACAAGATGTAAACAAACTTTCACTTTGATTATGAATGTAGAACTTGCTTACAATGAAAGATGTTTACGAATGAAAACTTATATGAAAACTTAATAATAAACATTAACCTAAAGGCCTTCTTTTATAGACATAAGAAGCCTTGTACAATAATCTACGTATCAGCTATTCTAGGTAAAGAAAAATATAGAAAATACATTGTCGTTTCTATCCTTACTAGAAGTATTCTAGAATATAATAAACGTGTAGATTATATCTTCCATCAGTGCTTGTCTTCAATGTGTCAACGCTTGACTTTAACTTGTCAACGCTTGAGCTGTCAGCGCTTGTATTGTTCCTGTCAATGCTTGTTTTGTTCTTGTCAGTGCTCAAGTGATCTGGCCTTAATTTATTCCCAACAATCCTCCCCTAAACTTGATATCCACTCTTATGATCAAGTTTCTGAATAAGCATTAAGGACTAGGAGGAGTCTTACAAATCTTCTCATATTGGTAATGAATAAATCTGATCAAATATTTTGCCACGTCACTTGAATAATCTATTTCCAGCTGAGTGTCCTTCATCTTTTCCAAAATAGCCTTGGATATGAAATACTGAGCATCCACAAGTAAATACTCAGCAAACTTTGTAGAACACAAATGGTATACACCAACAGCTGAATATAACCTCCATTGAAGACCACTGAGGTCATCTTCAAGATCCTTCCATATTGCAGGATCTTCATCTTTTGGCCCACACATTCTTTTGAATGTGGTCCAAAGTTTTATTCCATTAGCTGAAGTTGGTGCTTCAGCCTCATACTTGGTCTCCAGTAACCTCCAAAGGTCCACCAAGTCTTCTCTATCACAACTTGCAAATAAAGATATAAGAGTGGTAAAAGTGTGTACCTCCTTGCCAAATCTGCCAATCTTCCAGAACCCACATTCATCTTCTTCATAGCTCACAATTGGGTTCCTGGAATCTAATGGTAACACTTGCACCATATCTGAAGCTTCTAATGGGGAGAGCTTGAGGCTATTTCTTATAACTGATTCACTTGGATATAGTGGATCCATATCTTATGGAAACTTAAATTTAATTCCCTTCTTCACTGGCCTGGGAACCATCATAGCTTTCTTGATTTCCATTTCTTCTGCAAGTTGCTCTTTTCTTTCATCTGAAAGAAGTCTGAGAGTGTTTGCTTCCTGCACTCTCACCCAAATTGGATAAGCCATGTTTTCCAACTCATCAAATGTCAAAGCTTTCAACTTCTGATATGTCCATCCAACTCCATGACATCTGAGCAACATAAAGTAGAGCTCCCTTCTATCCCTTTTTAACTCTGAGAGAATATTGCTTGCCTTGTGTTTCAAAATTACCTTACAATCCTTCTGAACTCTAAGAAGAAGCTCCAAACCCCATATTTGATCTGAAATGGTCAAGTCTGGATTATCCATGCAGCTTTCTTCCCAAGCATTGTACATTTGAACCACCTCTGGCCTGTCAAAGTCAACCTGCAATTTTAACTCTCTCAGCTTCTCTTTGGCCAACTCATCTCCATACTCAAGCCTTTCAGGTTCTATAATCATTACACTTGAGTCTGAGCTAACTCCATCACTTTCTTCTTCTGAAGTCACAACCAATGGTGACTTTTCCTTTTCATCTTGTTCCATCATTTGTGCAGCTAATCTTCTATCAAACTCAACTTGAGCTGCATCTTTTGGAACAATCTCTTCTACCATTTTACCCTTACCCTTATCTGATGGTGCAATGGTTGGTAAGGTAGATGGTAATACCTGAGTAGAAACTTCCTTGATGATAGATGATGACTGGGATACATCACCTTCATGTGCAGATCTGTCAACGCCTAAATTTATCCTATCAGCGCCCAAAATACTTCTATCAGCGTCCAAATTTGCCTTGTCAACGCTCAAATATTTTCCCTCAGCGCCTTGTGTAACCTCTCTCAACATAGCTGTAAATGATAAATTTAAGTTGGTGGGAGAGACTAAGGACGTATCAAAACCTGTTTGTTTCTTCAAAGTTGTAAGGGCTTCAGCAACATCCATTGATTGACCATCCTGGCTGCCCTTATCACTCAGATTTATTTGATCTTCCTCCCCTTTGGAAGACTCCTCCATACCCCTCCTAGCACGATCACTTTCCAAAACAAAAATCCTCTCCCTCAATTGCTTGAGTTCAAGGCTTTATGAGCTGACAATTTGTACTAAGTCTGCATTTTGCTTTTGCAAGCTAATGCAGACTGTCGTCAATTCCAAAAGAGTCATTGGTTCCAGTCTGCCCTCTTCTAAAATGGGGATTTGACCTCCCAAGTCAGATTCATTGGGCAAGGATGAGGACTTAATGATGGTGGGACTGCCTTGGCTAGCTTCTAAGCCAGAACCAATAGTCCCAGCCTCATCCAGGTCACCAGCCACACTTGTGGTGGTGGTTCTCTCTGCTTCATGGCTAGGACCACCTGAGGAGAACACTCCAGTAGTCCTTTGGCGTTTCATCAACCTATATTCAGGGGGTGTGGAAGATGGTGTGGAAGAATGAGTAGATGTGGGTTGGTTAAGGGGTGTTTGGGATTGTGAAGGTTGTGTGTCAGCGTTGGAAATAGGCACATCAACGCCAACATTTGATGTGTCAGCGTCAAAGGGTTCTTGGTCAAGTTGCATGTGTTCAGGTGAAGGTAAAGGTTCAGGAATGGGTTCAAGTTGTGGTTGAGGGTCAATTTGAGGTTGGGGGTCTGGTTGGGGTTGTGCTGCTGCAATAACAGCAAGCATGGCTTGGGTTAAAGGTAGGTCTCTATGGGGTGGTGAATCCATCTTCATAAAAATAGCTTTCTTTTGCTCAGGGATCTTATAAAAATCATTGTGATCCCTTGAGCAGTAACCTTAATCATCAAAAACCATTTGCAGAAAACGGGGATAAGCTAAAGTCATTTTTGTCCCCTTGTTTTTACACATCCCCTCAAAAATCATTTTAGAATAGTTATATTTTTGCCCTGTTGCAATGCACACAATAGCACTTGCAATGGATCTTTTGATCTCATTGTGTGCAGTACATTTGGGACTCAAACATTGAAGGAGGACGTGTATGAGGTACTTCCAGGCTGGGGGAAATTCCTGCTTATGATACTTATTGAGAGTACCTTCATCAGGAAAAGGATATCCCAAAGCCCTAAGCCCTTGTTCTATTTCATTTATGGGAAGGGTGGCTATACCATCAACATCATCAAGATGCAAGGCTTGGCGTACCAAAGCCTCAGTAACCACCCAAGATCTCCCATGAACAATAGAAGTCAATGTGGTCACTCCATTAACTGTTGAGGAACTAACAGTGTTCCAAAACTGCTTAATGTGTGTGACTGGAATGAGTGGTGCATGAGAAAGAGCATACCTTAATGGGGATGCGTTCAAATACGCCACCATTTGTGTTTATTGGGGAAACAGAGCATCATCAGCTTCAAGATAAGCAATCATGTTGTGTTGTGATCTGAACCCCAATGCCAATTATGCTGAGTTAAACTTTGGTGTCATTGATGAAAGCTGTTAATTTTAAGTGTAGAAGATGAAGTTGATAAGAGAAATGAAATGTTAGACAAGAATTATAGATACCCTGTTTAAAATAGGAGCCAAATTTATAGGAGAAAAAGAATGCATGTGATTGGCCCAAAAATAGGCAAAGATTTTCAAAAATCAATCATGAAAATATTGAAAAAGTTATAAGTTATCTCATGCATTAAATGAAAGTAACAACTCCTAAAATTACGGCTTGAAAATATGTCAAAACGTAACAACTGGGTAGGTCCCATTGAGTGTCAACGGTCAAAAATATCCTATCAACGCCCAACGGCTATAATCTTGTCAACGTTTGCCTAAAGCCATGTGAGCGTCCAATTTGGTCACAACAACGCTTGGAAAAATCTTGTCAGCGTCCAAAAATAAAAATATTTTAAAAAGTGAAAAATGACCTTAACAAGTAATTTATCCTAGAGAAGATAACCAAAAGCTGATAATTATCATAGGGCGGCAAGCACTGTCCAGTTATGCACACTTGCATAAGCAAGATAGACATAACAGTCCTCTAGTGTCCCTTGCTAACCAAAACTCTTAACAACAAAGTTACCTTATATAATCCTTGTTACTCCTAGGTAAATCCCATATCAAAATCATTCCAATGTCTCCCAACAGACCACAACCAATTCTAGGCCAAAAATGTCTTGGCAGCATGCAAAGTTGATATACTATGCATGCTACAGTGCCTCATGATTTAGTAAAACTAACTCATACTCACCTGTGGACACAATCTAGAATTGTGATAAGAGTATCATATGGATACCCAAACATCCTAAAGGTTCCTAAAACCTCCCCTTAAACTATGATACAAAAAGTTTGCTAAAATCATGCATGAACATAAAAAATTTATGTCAAGATAGGAATGAAACACTCCAACCATCATCCATGTTTTTCTTTCTTATCCTCTTCAGGGCATCCTTCAACAGCTGTTCTTTGACTAATGGCATCAAGAATCATTTGAGCCTTATTGAATGTGTTTCCATATTCAATAATCTCCCAGAGTGTGTAGTCATAGATCCCCAGATATTGTTCAAAGTTGAACTTCCATAAGTCAAAGTTGGTTGCATCAAGCATGGGAATCTTGATGTTTGGTAAGGATGAGGATGAGGAGGTTATTGCTTCAGACATGATGTTGTTAGGGTTTCTGAGAAAATTAGGGTTTTGGTGTTTTTAGGGTTCTGGTGTTCTTTAAAAGATCAAAAGTTCCTCAACAAGCTCTGATACCACTTGTTGATCCCAAACTTAGATCGATTAGCTTTGTGTATACGATATTAGATCAAGTAATACACATAGAGAAACCTTTGTATATGCTTTATGAATCTAAGTGTTATGCGGAATTTAACACTTAAACAAGAACACACAAGATGTAAACAAACTTTCACTTTGATTATGAATGTCGAACTTGCTTACAATGAAAGATGTTTACGAATGAAAACTTATATGAAAACTTAATAATAAACATTAACCTAAAGGCCTTCTTTTATAGACATAAGAAGCCTTGTACAATAATCTACGTATCAGCTATTCTAGGTAAAGATAAATATAGAAAATACATTGTCGTTTCTATCCTTACTAGAAGTATTCTAGAATATAATAAACGTGTAGATTATATCTTCCATCAGTGCTTGTCTTCAATGTGTCAACGCTTGACTTTAACTTGTCAACGCTTGAGCTGTCAGCGCTTGTATTATTCCTGTCAACGCTTGTTTTGTTCTTGTCAGCGCTCAAGTGATCTGGCCTTAATTTATTCCCAACATTCCGTTGCGTTGTAAATTTGTGGGTGTTACAGGACATGAAAAAAAAAATTATGCCAATAAATCATGAGAAAAAATTTTATGCATGAATACATGATGCAGTTTATAAAAAATTTTATATGCGCGAGGGGACGCCTATGGGTCGGTCCCAAAACAAAAGACATGGCGAGGGGACGCCTATGGGTCGGTCCCAAGGTTAAAAGTTTCGATAAAAGCACATGCGACTAAATAGGGCCAGTCCTGTACCAACCATTACTTAGTCATAATTCCTGCAACAACGATACATGAAACATAAATAAATGAAACTCGTCTGTCAAAACTTATCAGAAAAAAAAAAGTATTATGTGACTAATTATGAACTACTGGGGTTCAGTCCACATAGCCACAGTTCACGAGGAACATCATGCATGAAACAATGACACATAACTAAATATGAATGACGGTTGTCCATCCATATTAGTAAAACAATATCGATGAAAACATCAAGGTGCTGAAAACATCATGGTTAAAACAACAATGCGCTGAACACATCAATACGTGAAATAAAAAGCGTTGACTTAGGAAGCTCTTGGTGACTACCCACTAGTCACAAGTCAAGTTTTAGAGCCTACAGGACGAAGCCTTGGCTCTGATACTATAATTGTAACACCCCACTTTGATAAGTGGACCGTTACGCGTTGTTATGGCGTGTCATCAAAGCATGCAAGGTAATATGTAGTGAAACATACATGATGTGACAATCCGTCAATTTATGGTCGATATTTTATTCTCAAATATTATTTAAAACCATTATTTTAATGTTATATCATGAACTCACTCACTTTTGGGAAGAAATTTGGGTTTACATCTTAAAGTAGCATCGTCTAGGTCTAAACAGGAGAACTTTACGTTACGTGCTTAAGTTTACATACACCGTTTTTGTGACAGTCCGTCATTTCAGGAAATAAATTTATTCTCGAATATTATTTTGTAATTTTAATTTATGTTGGTTCATAAAATCACAAATTTACGAGAAGAAATTAGGACTTACGTGCATAAATCAACGTCTTTTACGATTAAACCGGAAACCCTAGGTTTACGTATTTACGCTTTTGTGCTCCATTTTTATGAGACAATTTTTATTAGAATCGTTTTGTGCCGTAGATTCATAATTTATAAAAACGTTTTTCGTAAATCGAACCGAGGGCACGTAAATCGAGGAAACTAGAATCGAGGAGTACCCACTTCTCACACACACACATGCAAGATAACCAAAAACTATTATCCCACCCTCTTGTTCACTATATGAACTTCCAACATTCACCCCAAATCACCCATCATCATCATCAATTTAACCATAAACTTTATCTATATTCAACATATGTTGAAGCCTAGTTGAAAAGATGAAGATTGAAGGTGATTATAACCCATGAAAGGAGTTTTCATGAGGTTCAAGAGCTGATTTCAAGAGTATGTTCATCTACTTGGAGGTTTCTAAAAGTGATCTTGCTAAGCTAAAGATTTGGTGACAAGAATCAAGACTTGTTCATCCAAAATCTCAACCTTTTCATCACTTTGGTGGTATAAAGATTGTTTCTTCCTATCCTCTTATTATTTTGTAAAAGTAATCATGTATTTTCTTTATAAATATATATGTATATGATGATGAATGATGATCAAAAGTATTATGTGGGGATCTTGTGTTGATAGCTTTGGTTAAAAAGATTAAAATCTACATGAAAAGATGATGAAATCATGACTAAAATAGTAGGCTGTATAAAACAGTAAAGAACCATATGACGACTTGCTAAAATGACTTGGATAATTTAATATACAGTAAGGTATTTGACTTTTACAAATGTGAGAGTTGGCCACTCAATGGAATTCATAAAATGAGTAAGATATGATCAAAACATTATTGAAGTTCAAATCCGTATAGTCTGTTTTGGACGAACTGTTAGAGACATTTAGAAGATGATTGAGCAGTAGCTAAAAAGGAGTTAATTGTAGCACATATTATATAGTTTTGTGCTGACCAAAAATTATCTTCTCTCTCTCTGTAGAACTCAAGATATGGTAAATATGGTGAAAGTTAATTTCATAATTAGATTTGTAAAGTAAAAGTATATATTATAAAATTAGCACTCAAGTAAAACTAATACAAAATGAATACCTAAAACCCACTAACTTATATATCACTTATAAATAAGTATATACTTTGATAAGTAAATGGGAATTTTTTCAAAATGGCAATTTGATATGTTTTATAATTTATAAAAGTATATACATAAGTTTTACGTCTTTTCGGCTAAAACCGAAAGATTTCCGTTTTCGTCAATTAAAACTTAGACGATCGGACCCGCCTAATGTAAACTTTTTATAACTTATCTAATGATGTATAAGTACATTTGACAACTAAAAATCGATAAAACCCGAGCTTTATAACATATGGATATTAACGGGCCAAAGTAGCCTTATTGGGCTATTGACCCAACTAGTTTGAATAAACACTAATGGACTTACTCATTGGGCTTAAGCCACTTGGGACCAACATATGAGTATGGGCCTGATATTAAAAGTATATTTGGACTAATAAAATGTATTGGGCTTGTAATGGGCTTATTGGGCCTCAATATATATATATATATATATATATATATATATATATATATATAAGTTGAAACTAATATGACTAGTCAAAAATTTGACTAACACATAACACTATAATCTGTATGAAGATATAAAATCTCACTTGATCATCATCATACTTATGATGTCACCATCTATATACATAGCCATTGTTTTTATAAAGTCATTGGACAAGAGTCTAAGACGAGTATTATTTGTCTAGGTTTCCGTGAGTGAAGCACGTACTGTACATCCAAAACGTCGATAACCCACCTTTCCCAATCAATGTGAGTTCATAGCCTCGCACTCTTTTTAATGTTTTATGAAATGTTTTATAAACCTGCGAGGGAGATAACATGCTAGTTTTGTTAAAAATAGGGCACAAGATGTCCCGATTGTTTGTTTATTGATATGGACCCGAATGATTAAATGACCCGATGAATGAGATGAAATGGATTATTATTCATTAAGTTATGTCACTAAAAGTCCCATTAGCATGAATTGTGAACTACCAGGATTTGGTAGACGCTTATGCATATAATAGTACTATTTGGGAAAGATCACCCCAGTTCGCGCCTTGACGGTTGATCCCCGTTGTGCCACGGTGTTGGGCAAGCGAATTTATGTATGAGAGTGATATAATTAGCGTGATTTTTGTGACGACACGCTGTTTAAATGGGCAAAGGAGTTACGGGCTAGCTACCCGATATATGTTAAAGAAAGGTAACAATGTCATGCGGCTTATAATAATCCGATAATAAAAATACTGAGTTACAATATATTGTCTGACTAGCAATATGGGGTCTTATTACTGATATTATATTTGTGTTTTGGTTTTACATAACTGTTTTTATATAACAGTATTTATTAAACCCTATACAATGTTATAAAACGTCTTGTATGATGTTTTACGACATTGGTTCGTATAATGGTTTTAAAGGTGAAAGCCTATATAATGATTTACGACAAGGAATTATACAAAAATGTTTTCGGTAAATATACTAGTGATATATTAATAGTTTTCTTTATTAAACTCTATGAATTCACTCGGCGTTTTCGCTGACCTTTTCTTTTAACATGTTTTATCTCAGGTACTTGATGGTAATTCTCGGGAAGACGACAATAATTTATGGCCCGCACTTAAATAACAATTTCCATTCAAATGTTTTGTAAAATTGTATGAAATACTATGACTTGGGACCTATGTAATTTGATATTTATGAATGAAAAATTCTTTATTATTAAACAAAGCGATTTTAAGCATTGTCTATGATTTGAGTAATGTGATATCCCGTAACACCAACGACTCTTCCGCTAAACTAAAATATGAATATTTGGGGGTGTTACAGTTTGGCATCAGAGCTCTCGTTATAGAGAACGAAAGATTTTTAAAACCAAGGTTTTGAATAAAACATTTCAAAATCTTTTAACTAGAAACATTTTTCTCAAAATGTCTAAAAATCTTTTGACTATAACGGTGCCGAAGAATTCTCGAGTTACCGACAAGGCCAGACTGAGAAGTGTTATTTTAATATATATATATATATATATATATATATATATATATATATATATATATATATATATATATATATATATATATATATATATATATATATATATATATATATATATATATATATATATATATATATATATATATATATATATATATATATATATATATATATATATATATATATATATATATATATATATATATATATATATATATATATATATATATATATATATATATATATATATATATATATATATATATATATATATATATATATATATATATATATATATATATATATATATATATATATGTATATATATATATATATATATATATATATATATATATATATATATATATATTATATATGTATAATTATGATTTGAAACCACAGTTTCAATCCCAGTCATATCCCAGTCACATCTTTTAGCCAATAGTATTTGAGTATTCCCTAGAAAATCTCCAAATTCCACGAATTTTCCGTTTGAAATCGCAGTTTTATGGAAATCGCGTTGTGGAAACGTAGTTTTGTAAATCGCGTTTTTATTAGCATTTTCGGAAATTATTTTAAAAAAATGTCAAGCACAAGATTTGACCTTATGACCTCTGGTTAAGAAGTAGTCAGGTTTACCACTAAGCCAGATTATTTTTGATGATTTTCTATCCAAAACAATGTTAATAAATTCTTGAAAAAGATATACATCCAAACATATTATATTATATCTCTTTTCAACGGTATTTTAATCTTAATCCAAAAAACACAATGAAACTATTCGATCTTTAATATTTGTTAACAAAAACATTCGATCCACTGTAAATCGTATTCGATGTTTGATTTTTGTTGTTTCATCCACTTTCAATTGTATTACTTTTAAAAACCCTAATCCATTTTTCCCTAATTAATCGTTTTTTATTTTTGATGTTTTCTGTTTGACCCACTTTCAATCGTATTACTTTTAAGCCCTAATTCAACTTTTAAACCCTAATTCAAAAAACTCTTTGATCTTTGTGTTTGATTCTGATTAATCAATTTTCCCCTAATTAATTAGATTTAAACCCTAATACAAAAAAACATAAAAATCAATTTTATCTTTAAGGTCATTATGTCATTCATCTTTGTTAAGATCGATTTGTTGCTGGTACTACTACAAAGATTTTGGTTGGGCGTGTTGACTGAGAAAGTCAATGTTCTATTATAACAAACACATTTGATTGGTATTTTGCAAAGAACCGGGGTTGATGGAGTGCTGCAGCACAGGTATATTTGATAATTGTCGTCTTTTGGCCTATATGTTCTGCCGTACCTATATGTGAACAACTGCTTATTGTCATTTTGGTTTTAGTTGCCAAAGGAGGTAATTCAAATTTATGACCTGCATTGAGTATTAAAGGTACAACACCCCTTTACAGCAGAAACAAACACCCCGTTACAACTTGATAGTGATATCAGTGGCTTAGAACAAGATTGAGAAGAACTGATACTAAAAAAATTGATTTTGAACAACTTTCAACCCATAAAACCCTTTTCCCAATTAGCTAATTTTTTTATTCAACCCATTTGACAACGTCTTTGATGCTATTCCAGTTGTAACTAATGTTCAAAACGATGGTGTTTTACTTAAATCCCAATTGCTTGGAAAGGAGCCGGTTTCTGTGGTTTATCAGTTTAACATTCATATGAAAAATGACAAAACTGCTTATGTTATTTTAGCTGAAAGCCATGTCCAAACGAGCGTACTTTTATAATGTCCGTCTTTTGATTATAGCTTTTTGCTTTTACGAGAACATTGTAAAACAGGGAATGCTTCATTCGAAGGAGAAACTACTTCAGATGCTTATGTATATGCAGACCAAGTAATAGTTGACCGCTGCTATAAGTACCCAACTGCTACAACTGCAGAGGTTCCAAAGTAACTCAAAAAGGAGCTTTCGGGTGTTTGCAGGGCCTGGTTTTAAGCAGATGTTGTTTACAAACATGTTGAATTTGTAAGAGAGTATAAGAAGGATTTTGAGCCAGATGCGTTTTTCCATGTTGGCGTCTTTACACCACGATTACGAGACAACCCAACTCTTAAGATGATGCTGCTTAGCAAAACGAAGGCAAGTTAGATAATTTAGAGCTTGGTTAATTTCCTTGCTAACTGTGGTCAATAACTAAGTCCTATCGAACTTAATCACCATTTTGGTGGTTTAGCACTAAAACAAATTTCTATATGTCGTTGAGTCCCTCATCCTTTGTAGGTCATTTCTTGACAGTTATTCTGCGAGTCCCAAATCTCGCTAAGATATTTAGTTGACGGCTTAAAAGTTTGCTTATGGTTTTTAGGTAAGTGGAATTGGTTAACGCATTGTAGTATTGCATTTGCTTAGGAGTTATCTAACAATAGTAATCAGATAGTGAATAATCGAGGAACTACTACTGTGTACACTTCTAATATGCAGGGACACAAGCTCTTGAACTAAAGTTTTTTGGGGGAGATCCTTTCATGTGTCATACTCACAAATGTGGGCGCTGTAAAAAAAGAATGCAAAATAACTATTTACTTTGTTTCTTCGGAACAGGAGCAGTAGCAGGAAACAATATGGAAGACCCACAAATGAAAATAGGAGATTGGAGGATAGGAGAGTGGAGGCCGAGGACTATCATCTTCGGGTTTAAAAGGCAATACACCTCCAACCTCATTATACCTCGAGGGTGCACCAGACTACAATATGGAAGACCCACGAGCGAAAGTGCAGAGAACCTTACAGGTAATCACAATATGCAGTTTCCGGATTATTTTTTTTATATGGTTAATATCCGAATAGCATAAAAAAATATCAGAGAGAGAAAAGTAGGTGTTGGTATACTTTTTGAAACCGACACATATGTTTAATATTGGCCACGCACCCACTATTGTTTATGATCGGATAACAACACATTAAATGTCAGGGAAAATATTGGATCAGACCTATACCATAAACCTGATTTTGTGTGTGCCATTTGTTTTTTCACGGGTTTAAATTGTCAAGTTCTTGAGCTAGCCAAGGGCGAAAAATCCGATAAGGTATGTATTATTATTATCTTCAAGTTAATTTTATACATGTTCATAACGTGATGTTTGAATTAGCTATCTTAAGTTTAAAATCGGGTATGAAACTTAACAATAGTAGGAGAATCCGACCAATAATCCAAACCGGATGTCACTGTCGTTTCATGTATCAAACATGAAACATCTGAGTCTCTCGATCTCCCTCATGTTTTTATTTACTGATATTGTAATTGATTACTGGTAGTGCAGATCAGTCAGCAATGCCATGGGATGTTCAGAGTGGAAAGCAGCTTTTCACTTTTAATTTTGATTCACCTGCTAGATCTGTTGATTTCTCTATTGGTGAAAAGTTTGTTGTGATCACTATTGATCCTTTTATGGGGTTGACTTCAGCTATTCACATCAAACACATGGCTGAATACCCCGAGGACCGTGAGTTTACTGTTTCACAACTTGTCTATTTAGTTTGTATGGTGTTACCTGTACTTTCTTAATTCTTTTAATTATATGACAGTAGAATCTGGTTTCATGTCTTTCTAGCTAGACAAAGTGCATACAATTAGTTTTTAGTATCTTATGTTGTAATTGGTGTGACTTTTCAAAGGTTGCTGAATCTAAACTTGAATTCATAAAATAGATATGAAAAAACTCAGATCATTTCTGTTGAGACGGATAATTCTAAACATGTTCGGGCTAAAAGCACATTCTGATATTAAACTACCTGATCAATTAACTACTCAATTGGATCTTGACAGCGGCCACTATCAGTTGATTCAAAGGGTATTCAAAACAATAAATCATGTAGGTCTTTTTATCAACCAGCCCATATACCCTTTTAGTTAGGTTGTTAGAATAAGTATTGTTCTGTGCAATAGGACAGAAAAACGCAGAAGAAAAAAGTTGTTGCAAATTATGCTGAATATGTTAATCACAAGGGATGGATAAGGATGATCAGTTAACCATTTCAGAGCTAAAAATGTCTCCACCGGTAGACCAATTACTCAGGATAGTTAAAAGCAAAAGTCACAAATTGGCGCAACTACTCAAGAGAATAAAAAGCTGAAACGAATTCAATCCTCGCGTGTGTAGAAGATGTTAAACTTTGGATGTCTGTTGAATTGCTGAGCAAAAAGGATGCTTTAGTGGACTACCATCTATCTCTTGAGTAGGAGGTTCGTTCTATATAATAAACATATAATCTTTATGTATTATTAACAATCAACTTTAAAGTGTATCGACTTTTACCATGGAAACAAATGTGTATGTAGGTTGCGACATTAATGGAACAGTTGTGAAGGGAAAGAGAAAATTGAGAAAAGTACTTCAGATTGGGCTTATGATTTCAAAGAATATTTTACAATTTCTTGTCTCCATTGATGATAATGTATCTTTCTGGTCGAGGTGGCAATTTGGACCCCTATTTACTTATAACGGTCGATTTCTGTCTGTTTTATCTTAAAAGGGTCAAATGGGTAATATTTTGAACTTAAGAAAAATAGCAAACATGGTAATTTCTCAAATAGGTGAAAGATTTTGAAATTCAGCCATTTTGAACTAAATTAGATGAAAAAGATTCCATCTTTATTCTTATAATTATGAGATTAGCTGTCTTTTTTAAACTAAAATAGATATCCATTGTGGAAACCTGTAAGGAGGAGTTTAGCATATCAGCTTCTTTATAAAATATAATTTGCAACTTTAAACCAAGTTTGTTGTTTTACCCATTTTGATAGTTTCCTTAAACTCCTTATAATTAACCTATTACTTTTTTTCCAATAAGGTCAAGCAACAATCTGATATAAGAACATGCTAGAGGTGTTTTGGTCTCTTATTTAAGTGCTCATCTGATTATATATTAAGCAGATAAGTAGTTTTGAGCCTCTTCTAAAATCTGCTTATCTGATATTATATCAGTGTACATAGGCACATACAGATAAGCAGTTTAATATAGACATCCGCATTTAATATTTCTGAACTTCTATAACTTTACAGAATAGAAAAAGCTACATCTTTTTTCAGGTATCTAGTTTCAAGGTGGTGACGGGTGCTTATTATTATTAAAGAACAATGAATTTTATACTTGGCCGAAAGATGAAAGGAAACCATCTTTCATCTGCACCTGAACTATTTGCAAAGTTTGTTAAAAGAAACAAAATGCTTGAATCCGAATACTATGATGACAGCATCTTTAATATCATATTCATTGATAGTGTTATTTATTTGGAACTTTTTGATTAGACGTGTTCAACTGATTCACTCCCATCATTATTGAAATTTCGTTTTTAAGCATTATTATTTGAAGATGTTAATATATTATTTTATTTTAATAATGATAGATCTATATATATCACATGTTCATGGTAATAATTTGTTTTCAAGTTATATTATAGAAGATTTCTGGGAAAGTTGCAGGCTCTGCTGGCCATGAAACTTCTTCTAAATCCTAAGCAATCTAAGAGCGAATCTGATGGATTAAGGCCCAATTTCAATTCTGAAAATCATCATTTATGTACGGAAGACTGTGCTTCGAGGTTTTGCATATGGAAAGGTTTATTATCAAGCATGATATAGTTTTATAAGAAAAGCTGGTCAAATTTCATAGCAGACGTGTACTCAGACTTAAATGTGACTTTTTTATGTTACAGGTGGTGGCTGAGCATGTGATTAGGACACATTTGCTGTATTTACTTGAAAGGGGCCGATTGATTGATAGTCACTTGTGCCAGAAACCTTTCTGAAGTTAACGGAAGTCACAAACACCCCCTTAAGCAGCAACTGTAACGGAACCTTTTACAGGAGCAACCAAACAGAAGGTGGTACACTTACTCAAGCCGCGCGCAGAAGGCCGTAATCAGTTCATCTCATCAAACTGAAAAGGCACACCCTGATACACTGATTTCTTATGTTACTACTTTGAAAGGTAAATGCACTATGTCATAAATTAAATGATTACATATTACCATTACTACATTAGATTTTCCGTTTTCTCTAAATTAGTCTTTTGTTCCATCTACAAGCAGCATACTTTCAATGCTTCTACATCCCAGCGCGGTTTCATTTTATAGAATTTGACAGAAAATCACTTTTATTCTTGTGATTATGGTTGAATTGAATGGACCCTTGAACAAGTGTGGGGTTATCAGTCCCCGTTTTGATGTTGGCGTTAAGGAACTTGAGCCTTGGACTGCAAGACTTTTTCCTTCAAGACAGGTTAGTATTCATGTCTACGAAAAGGTCACTCTAGGTTGGAGATAGGTGATAACAGCTTTATTTATAGTATGGGTTGAAACTATTGGATTCATTACCCATTTGGTTCAAGGCGAGCAATTATGCAAGTAAGAGTTACATACGCACGATGGTTTTGACTTTGTTTGATGAAACAAGGAACATCGATAACTTGACTGACCAGTATGCTTTTCTTCATGGGGGAAAAATTTTTTCAATACTAATTCAATTTTTTTTATAGGTTAAACAATTCAGATATAGACGTTTATACATTCTGAACAAAGTCCGTTACTGCATTGAATCTTTATGTCCATTAGATCAGTATGTCTCTTTCCAGCATGCCCATCTTTTGGCGTCGTAAAGCTTCTGAGACATAGCAAGAGCAGGAGGTATTCAGGGCGCACCAGGATTCTACCATTTGGGAAAGGGGCACTTTTGACACCTACAATATCTGTCAGTAAGACTCATGTCATAAATCTGTTCATACATGTCTATCTGCCTTATCTTAGCAGCGATGACATAAGCTTTGAAAAGGAGGTTGTATGTGTATCACACGCTCTTTTTCTCACAGTACGTATTTTCAGTATTGGACCGTTACAATTTGATAGAGCATTAAGGACCATGAAGGTAAAAAGCCCGAAATCATTACAGGATATGTAGAGATACGCGTTGCGGACTTTGGATACCCCGTCCGACCTGATAAAAGGTCGTACGGTCGTACCATTCAAGAAAATATATCGCACTTGTGAGCCAAGAACCAGCGTAATTCGCGGGCACTATAAGTTAGCCGACCAATCCAATTGCTTGCCAAAATGACAGGATTTCCCACTGATTTTTATGGTTTTTGGTTTTTTGTTTTTTGTTTTTTATGGCCACCGTCCACTAAAAGGCATGAGTAATGGAAGAATTAACAGAAGAGATAGAGGTGACGAGAAAGGAAGGATTTTTATCGGTTCAGATGATACTGTATATACTTATGCCCTAGCAAGAAAATTGGAACCAGAATGGAAAAGGCTGGAGATATCGTTAGGAAAATGAGATCTGAGAGTAGTGCAAAAATCAATATTGGTGAGACAGTACGACACTGTGACGAGCGTGTCATTACCATCTATAGCTCAGGCGATGAAACAAATGATTTTCAAGACAATGATCGAGTTTGTCCAGCAGAAGTCGCTCTTTTTTAAGTACATGACCACCTTTGAAATTAGAGTATACCCACAGTTGGACCAGCTCATGGATTGTTGAATAAAAAGGCTACGGCTCAAGCATTGACACAAGGTCACATAGCTCAAGCATTCTCAATAATTTTATATGGAGTACTATTGTAGCTTCTGATATTTTTCTAATTATTGAGTTTTCGATTGTTTTTATTAAGATTTTAACTAACAAAGCTTCAGAATCTTTAATTGATGCTTTGTTTCCTGATGCGCAGAAGAAAATAGATTTATTGATGCTAAAAGGATTGGAAAAGAGATTTGCCAGTGTAGAAAACATTATTAGTTATATTATTTTTATTGATGCATATCGTTTAAATCTCAATTGCACTGCTCCGTATGCACTTCTTACAATTGGAGTTGCTCATGTAGCTAACTTGGACCTCCCAAAGGTAGCTTGAGATGATGTCTTAATTGGATTATAAATGTTATCCGCATAAGAAATTTATACAAAGATTTACCAAGGACTGTTAATGCCTAAAAGGAAGCTGATAGGCGCAATTTAGTATATAAGAGCCTTTCAAATTAGTTTAAAAGTTGGATAAGCCCCTGGTCATATTTTAATTTCAGTTTTGTTGCAAGTAGTAAAACAACTAAATGACCACTAGATAACACTCTTTTTACACAATTATAAACTGGTTATTGTGAACAAAATTTTAGAGAGCTTGCATCGGATAGTGTACATTAATAGCCTTTGTCACCACTACTAATTGGATTTATCTATTAATGTGTAGGAAAAGACAAGCAGCAGCGAGACGCATGGGCCGTTAATGAAACTATAACCAATGGAATTGAAAAGTTAGTTGTTGATACAATAAATGAGCAGTCTCGTGTTCTCGTGCCATAGGGGAGTATCATAATGGATTAGATATCGCCTCTGCATGAAAAAAGTAATGGACGGTCTCAAGTTTCACCAGGCTCTTCGCTGGTGATAAATGGAAATGTAAAACATAGTAAAAAGGACGTCTTCCAATGGAAGTCTGGACGGTGTCTGATACAAATGTGTAGTGTTGAGACGTACGTCCAGAACGACGCTAACCAACCACTTATTTCAGCCACAAATCAGTGATTAGAAATAGTTTTCAACACATGATTTCAGCCACTAACCAACCACTTATTGTCAATGGTATTGGTTTTTCTGCTGTTTATGCACAGATGTCAACAATGCTTGTGTAGCAAGGGACGACGATGGACACTACTATCGGTTCATTCACATTGCCAGCTGCTTCTCTCACTACTCTTGATGTCATCAGTGTCCTATTCTTGGTACCAGTCTATGACAGAATCATAGTAACTGTGGCAAGGAAATTCACGAGTCAAGGAAGGGGCTTTTCTTAAAGAATGGGTATTGGTCTGTTTCTTTCAATTTCTGTATGGCGGCTGCAGCGTTGGTGGAGATTAAGCGTCTTAATATTGCAAAATCACTTAACTTGGTCAACGAAGATGTTTCAGTACCAATAAATATCTTCTGGCAAGCACCTCAGTATATATTTCTAGGTGCTGCTGAAGTGTTCTTTTCCGTTGGTCAGACTGAGTTCTTTTATGAGCAGTCTCCTGATGTTATGCGTAGTTTGTGTAGTGTCGGTTCGTTTATTAGTTCGGTTCGGTTGTTTTGGTTCGAATTTGAATTCGGTTTTCGGTTTACTCGGTTTATTTGGATATTTTGAACTCTCTTAACCAAAAGAGTCATGTTTTTATGTTTATTAAAATTCAGATCTAATTAAAAATTAATAAAAAACAAAACATAAATTTAACGTCATTTAAGCATAAACTATGACTAAAAAATACTAAAGAATAAATTAAAAAACAATAAAAATAAAACGCACAAACAATAAACCTTCTGGAACAATAAAAAAACGACCCCGCCCGTTGGGCGGGTTACGACGCTAGTATATATATATATATATATATATATATATATATATATATATATATATATGTTGTAATTTGATTTCATGATTGTTTGATGATCATTTTAATACTTATACGAGATATTTATACGACGTAGATTGTCACAAGAAACCCTAACTTCCCTAACAAATCAATCGAAGCTATTCCCGTAGGAATTCTAGCTACTCCAGATCAAAACCAAGTTGTGGATATTTATGATCCTAACAAAATGGTTGATATTCATAGAAATGTTGATATTAGTTGATTGTGATATTAAAGAAGAACTGGCGAGATTAAATCTGATATCAATGTCATGACGATCTTTCCTTATAAAGTGGAGTTTGACAAAGCCTTACCACCTAGAAAGGTGTCATTTGATTCGTTGTCACCCAATTCTTAAATTTGAAATTGAAAAGGTGAGTGTTGCACTTGAGGTTGTCATTGGAGCTTTTACCCAAAAGCCTCATGCCACTAGTATCTTTCCGAGAAGTCTAATTGAATGTGGAGTCATCTCATACTAGTGACTCATTTGATAACTATTGTTGTAAGAAATATAGGATTGGAAATTAAGTGTTGATCATATCGAGCTTTTATTTCCCTTTCAAGATATAATAATAAGGTTGAAAGTATTGGAAAATGAGGTAGGATGTAACATTGAGTATAATTTGGTTGAGACTTGAATAAAGTAAAATTTAACTCGTATGGAATATGAGATTGTTAAGAGGAAGTCGTTGAGTCATGTGATTGAACTATAAGGTTTTAAATGATCGTTGGTTCGTGTTAAGGGTTGTTCCTAGGCCATTGTCCAATAACGAGAATGCCTAGTGTCCAAGAATTAAATTGAAGAAATCTTCTTCCGAATTGGGACCGATGGATCTTCTGGGACACGTGGAACACCTAATGACTATTGTAGTTTAGTATTCACTGTAGTATCTTTAAAAAAATCCCTAACTTAACTGAGACATCAGTTGGTAGGATGAGTTCTTGGAATTGTATGACATAGTGACACGTAATGTGTTACGGTACAATTTTGACTTGTTTGTGATTAATGAAAAGACCACCTTTGATTACTAAATTCTACATGTATCAATATTATCTATCTTTTATTGCTTCATCCTAATGTTCACATTAGTGATACAACCGTTGGACGAATACTCATCTCGGTGTGAGTTGCGTTGTGAATTATTCTCTCGAATTCCTGAGTGCCATCGAGGTCATGAACCTCATGATTAATTGGCTAAGCTCACTTCCTACCATATTGTAGTTAGTTCTGGGTGAACAAATCTTCATCACTCTTTTTGTAGATCACTCATTGTTTTATAAGCTAAAACAGTATTCCTTGAGAAAATTGACTTTTCATCACCATAAGGATTATTCAAAGTGAGATTTATAAGTAATCGTTATCGAAATAAAGTTGTTTATGAAACACCTTGGAAAACTTAATTTTTTTCACAACAAAGAACACCTCTGTAAATTCATTTTGATTCTTATTCAAGAAGTAAGCATGAAAATATTTTTATTTTAAACATGATGAAAAAAGTTTTGGCGAACTGAGTATTGCATCGTTAATACTGAAATTGTATATAGTTGCGCGCCTACGTACAATTTGGAAGGGACCATGCAAGGCTGATTAGTAGTCACCATGAAATTGTTAATAAACATTACATTTTCCTTGAAATTGTGAAGGATTAAATTTTATGAGATCTGCAAGAAGTGCAAAATAGGGACATATTGTTAGGGATACCTACATATGTGCTCGTACCATTTATTTTTCTGAATCGGATTTACTCATCCATGGAAATTGTATTATTTGACAATTGATATCCCCTCCTTGTCCAATCCTCTCATGGTGAGATTATTTGGAAAAGTATCTAATTACCTAGTGTTGATACCCGACTGGTGTATCGACATTCCTATCATTTCTTTTGATTAGATTTCACTTGAATGACCTGGGTAACGATCCGAGGAGCTTTCGAATGCGTACTCAAATCATGAAAACATAGGATATATTCATATTTGTTAATATTTTCGTTTGTATCTGATTTGAAATTCTCTCGCGTAAATTATGCGTTGACCTGATTCTTTTGATATTAGCTATGTCTACATATATCCTTGAATCTGTGAAGGATTATGAGTTATTAGTAGTCTTTTGAGAAGTTCACATCTTATCAACGGTAATAAAACTGAAAAGTTGATAGTGCCATTAGAATGGATTGGTTGATTACGACATGATGTCATTGTCTAAATTGATGGTAACTCAAGTGGAATTCCCCTAAGAGATAAGATGTTGATTATCAAAAGTGATCTAAATAATTCCTGATGGATGACCGTATCCTACATTTGGGCTTGAAATTATACCATGAATGGTTATGAACAAGTCATAGAACTTGTAATCTAGAAAGAACGTAAGGTGAACTTATTAAAAGATGTTCCAGTTAACTGAAACTTTCTGAGGTAATTGTTGATAAATTACCTAGACTTTCTCCATTAAGGCAAGTTGAATTTGGTATTGATTATATTCCCGATGCTGCACCTGTGGCATGTGCACTGTACGTCAGCACCATCTGAATCGAAAGTGTTACCGTACAACTGAGAGAGTTGTAGGAGAAAGCTTTTATTCTACCAAGCTCGTCATTATGAAGAGCTATGGTATTATCATTCCTTATATTTCTTGATTACCGTGAACTAGGTAAGTTGACGATAAAAATCTATATCCACTACCCAAGATGATAGATTTGTTCGATCATTTACAAGGTTCTAGCGTATGTTCTAAATATTTGATCCACGACATGGTTATCATCAACTTCGCGTCCACGAAAAAGATTATCTATCCCAACCACTACATCTAGAACTTGTAATGAACATTATGAGTTTCATGTTATGTCGTTTGGATTGACCAATGCACATGTAGCATCTATAAATTTGGTGAATCACGTGTGTAGGCTGTAATTTGATAAATTCATGTTTGTGATCATTAAGAACCATCTGTTTGTTTCTAAGAATAGGAAGTAGTTAATAATCATTTATAGACTGCCCTGAGTTGGCCGAACAATGAAAAACTATATCTTGAGTATTTAACATGTGATTTAAGGCTTAATCCTTTATATTATTTGACCATGTGATTAATAAATAACGGAATCTATATTGACTCTTCAAAGATTAGAGCCATTAAGGCTTTAGGTTATACTAAAAAGAAAGTGCAAAAACGTTCTGACAGATATTTTATCAAAGGATTTTTAAGGAATCATTCCCTTATACACAAATTATTTAACTAAACTCCTTTAGGGTAAATGTTTGTGTATACCTCAAGACAACCTAAGAGGGATTGAAGAAACCATTTAAAACAATGACTTGGAATATGGAACGACAATTTTTGCTTTTCAACTAAGAAAATTTTGACCAAAGTATAAACAAAGATTTTTCGAACATTTACAAATCTTATTAATTATTCTCGATAAATCAACAAAATTCGTGTTAATTAAATTCAAATTTATTTTGAACATTTTTCTATAATTGAACGAACTGAGAAATTTAAAATTTTTACGTTTACGTTTTATAAAAATTAAATATTTATATTTAATTACTAGTAATATTTATTAACGCTTTAAACGACGGATTGAGCAAAACTAATAAAGATAATAGTTGAGACGAAACTAAAACTTAGAAAATATGAATAAACAATTTCTGAGTAATTATGGCCATGATATTTAATTCATCAGGGAAGGTGAAGGTAGATACTGACACATTATGTAGAAAAGATAAAGAATCAATCAGGATGTGTTCCTTAGTAATGAATGTGCAAAATAATTTGCCCGAACAATTTAGAAATAACTGATGCTTGTAAGAAGGATAATATAGATAATAAAAAGGGGTTCACGGCTAATGCGAACCATTAGAAATGAGAGCCGATCGCGTTAAATGTTTATGAGGCCGCTTGTGGTTGACTAAATATGAAGGATTTTGAGATTCAGTCATGTTGGAATCTCATAAGTTTAAGTATTCTATTCATGCCATTTCTGATTAAATGTATCTTTATCTAAAGAAGTTGTAATGATGGCAAATTATGAAGGCATACATCGCCTCATACATTAGTAAACGTCTAACTATTGTAAAGGTCGTCATCTGAATTTAATTCAATTTGGGTCATCGTCGACAGACTCACCAAATCTACTAATATCATTCCCGTTAATGATAGATTCTCGATGAAGAAATTGACTCTTTGTATTTAAAGGAGTTGTGTAAACATAGTGTGTCTGTATCGATCATCTCTATCAAGATCCTCGCTTCGCATCGAATTTCTATAGATTTGCTCAGAAGTCATTAGAAACGAATCTTGAAGAGAGTACTGTTTACCACCCCAATCGGAGGGACATGGTAAAGTAACGATACAAACACTAGAAGTATTGTTTTATGTTTGAATGATTGTCCTTTGGTAATAAACCATATAATCGTTCTCCTTTGGAGAGATTCTCATTGATAATTATCGTATTAGGATCGAGATAGAATCTTGTGAGGATCTATATAAAGAGAATCTGTAGGTGAGAGTTGGGATGAAGACATCCGACATACACCCATTGTGAGTTGGACATGTCTTTTAAGTTTAAGGTTGCCTATGATGACAAACCTAACCATACAAAATACTCGACCCGTGAAACCTGAAATGATTGTTGAAATTAGGATCTGATTATTGACTGCCAATAGTGGGCAGGAGGTTATGTGAATATGAAGTGTAGATCTTGAAGTGCAGGATGGGTAGCGAAGTTATGCCAAAAATTTTCACCTTGGAAAAATGAATTGATGATCTGAAGGATCATGTGAAATAAGTCCACGTTGTATGGGACCAATGAGATAATGTAAAAAGTTGGTTTGAAATGCATATAAGCTGGATCTACCCTAGGACTTCAAGGGCTGCGTGAATTATGTTTCGTATATCGAACTTGATAAAATGTCTATCAAGTGAAAATCTGATTATTCTTAATAAAGTTTGGATCGGCGAAAAGTTGCATTTCCTCAAAAACCCGTGGACATCATGGAGAGAGAAAGTGAGTCAACTTAAGCACGATCGTATTCCCATTGTTATGTTGATGAAACTCGCATATAGTAATTAATTATACTTGAGAGAAAAGACCGAATATGGAGGAAATACCCACGTGTCTCTAACTCTATAAGAAGTGAGTAGTAAGATAAATTGATCTTTGAGGACAAAGATCCTTTTAGGGGTAAATGCTGTGACAATCCGTCAATTTATGGTCGATATTTTATTCTCAAATATTATTTAAAACCATTATTTTAATGTTATATCATGAACTCACTCACTTTTGGGAAGAAATTTGGGTTTACATCTTAAAGTAGCATCGACTACGTCTAAAGCGGAGAACTCAACGTTACGTGCTTACGTTTACATACACCATTTTTGTGACAGTCCAACATTTCAGGAAATAAATTTATTCTCGAATATTATTTTGGAATTTTAATTTATGTTGGTTCAGAAACTCACAAATTTACGAGAAGAAATTAGGACTTACGTGCATAAATCAGCTTCTTTTACGATTAAACTGAAAACCCTAGGTTTACGTATTTACGCTTTTGTGCTCCATTTTTTATGAGACTATTTTTATTAGAATCGTTTTGTGTCGTAGATTCATAGTTTATTAACGTTTTTCGTAAATCGACCCGAGGGCACGTAAATCGAGGAAACTAGAATCGAGGAGTACCCGTAAATTAGTGGAGATGAGACAAGTGGGACACTTGTCCCACCCTCACTATGGGTGGCCAAAACTAGCCATAAACTCATCTTTGGTGGCAAGTTTATACAAGTACAAGGATACTTGTCCTTATATGTAAAACACGTAAAAATAAGGTCATAATTTAATTCTACTTTCAATTATTTTGAAGTATTTTATAACGTTAAATATTATTATGTTTAACGGTTTAAGTTGAAACCGATATTAAATATTATATTTTAATATTTTGACGAGTAACGAGGACTACTAGTGATCGCGATACCGACGGATGCCAAAAATTTTATATTTTATTATCGATCGTTTCGATATTTTATATTTTCGACGATGTCGTTTTAATTACGTATCGAGTCGTTATATTATTATTTTTCGTGTGCGTTTAAACTTTTAAAAAGTACTTTTACGAAACCCGAGTCTCGTAAATATTTAAAAATTTGCAATTTACATTTTTACCCTTTTAAACTATTTTATTACATTTTGGCCCAAAACTATCACAAATTGGCAAAAACTACCCTAACCTTACACTATATATATGTTTTCCACTAACACAATTCATTTTAAAAAAATTCATTAAACAAAAACACCATCTTTCTTCTTTCTTTTCCATTTTGGCCTACACCACCACCATCCATTCCATCAATTTTTTTTTATGATCAACTTTGATCCATCCAAAAACAAAACAAGTCCCATTCCTATTTTTGAAATGTGATTCTAATGATACCATTTTTACTTACATGCATTGAGTTTTGAATTTTGATAAAAAAAACTAGGCTTGTTAGGTGGTGATTTTGATCATGCATGTGTTAGAGATGATGATCAAATGATGTTTATGTAATGTTTTGGTTAAAAAGTTGAATTTTAATTTTTGGGTTTTTGATTTTGATGATGATACAAGTGTTAGGATTGGTTTATGGTGATGTTAGGCTGTTAGAATGATGATAAAAGTTGTTGGTTTTGATCAAAAACTTGATTTTGTAAGAGATTTTTATAGTCAATTTTAGGCAGTAGGTTTGAGGCCATTTTCGAGGGTCTTAAGTCTGAATATAGGATGATATGATGGGATTATGTTGTAGAGAATTTCGTTAGCTTCGATTTGATATAAAGTAGGCCTTCCAACTCCAAACGAGGTGGAAGTTACACTAGTTTGATTTTCGTGTACCGGGAGACGAGTGTTGACAGAATCCGAAAATTGTTGTCGATATTTGGATCGAATCTCGGGGACTATAAAATAAGTTTCAAAATGATTCAAGGGCTGTTCTCAGGCTCCAAGTTTAGCATTTTGAGTCTATTTTTAGAATCAAGTGGCGGTTTTACAAACGGAGTTGTTTAGAATGGTCAAAATGGTTTCGTAAGTCAAGGTCGCTAAACTGTCTAGATTTTGTGATTCAAAGATGAGTCGGGCAGGGAACTTTAGAAGTAACATCTTTTAATGGGCTCTTGGGAGGACTTTCTACATATAGTAAGTGAGTTCTCTGAGTAGTATCATAAAAAGTTGATATGTCTAAGTATGGGAAAACGGCTTGGACATTCGGTATGTTCCGGCAGATTTTTATTAAAGGCGTAGAATAATAAAATGAATATATAGGAGAGTGTAATAGTATCACTTGTATCGTTTTCTCTCGATTTTGTCATGATTTTATGGGTCGAGTTTTATATTCTTATGTATGGGTTATTTCTCGAGTCTATTATTAATGAACGCACCTCATTTGATAGGTTGCAGTTCTCGTGTTTGAAAGGCATCATCTATCGTCGGCGATCGTCTCATTACCACTATTGGCTAAGGTGAGTCTATAGCCTCGCTTTATACTAGTTATTAAATGATTTTAAACCCGCGAGGGGGAATACATGTTTTATAAACTTAGAACACAAGATTTTTATGGTATGCTTTGTCCCTCTATGAATGGACCCGTGGTTGCCTTTAAATTGCATTAAGTGATTGCCTTTGTTAAAACCTCAATTATGGACCGTTAATTAACCTATGATGGGTTAACCGCTAGTACAATTAATAGATCTATGGGGGAAGCCGCCCCGGTTCAGTTTTTGTGGACTTGTCATAGAAGCTTAGGCCCGACCTCCACACTGTTTGAGCATATTGTATTGAGAAGTCAGGTATACGGCAATGTACCAATAATCTGGAGGTAACCGACAATTAATAAATCTCTCGTCTTATTAGACTGATATGGGAGTGTCTAAGGGCTCGGTTCCATGAGCTTATTGTAATTTATGCTATATACAATTATCATTGTTGATGCAAATTATTATTTGATGCTTATAAGCATGCCACAAACTTATAATCTTTGCTTGTGTTCAAATTGATTTCATAAACCTATAGATTCACTCGGCATTTTTGCTGATTGTTTTACTCACATGTATTTCAGGTAATCAAGAAGTGGAAGCTTGGAGGTCACGGCAATGAAGTTGTGCACTGCTTTTGTTGTTCAAACTCTTTGATTTATTTATCGTTCCATTTTAAAACAAACTAATATGTTGTTTTAACTTATCTTTTGGTAACGATTACTTGGGACTACGCTACTCTGATAAATTTTTTAGGAACGATAAATTTGAAACGTCTCTTTTCGAGTCGTTCTTTATAAATTATGTGTTGTTGTATCATTGTTTAGCACCCAAAGATGTATCCCGCTGTGTATAAATTTGGGGGTGTTAAAGATTGGTACCAGAGCCATGAGTTATAGAGAACTAGGTCTTTTTCTAAAAACCTAAACTATAACTGTCGGTTTTATTTTTTTCAAAGAGTCGGTGCACATGATTTCGCGTGACTTCATGTTCAAGCTACTTCTGGGATTACAACTTTAGTATACATTATTATGTATGCCTTATTGCTAAGTATTTCTAAATAAATACTATAATCCTTTATCGATATATATTTATGTCGTTAAACTTTTCGATAAAAGTTTATCATTTATTAATGATTAACTTAAATAAATACAATGAATTTTTAAGATCTTTCTGTATTTATTTTTGAAGTATTTAAATTGCTTTTATTGCAAAAATTTTATATTATGACCTTGCATACCTTCATCTGCGCGCGTTACTTTCCTTATTTAACCCTTTGAGATATCTACGTAGATATCCAAATCGTCTTCCGGCTATTTGTGCTTAGACGTCTTGAAACGTAGTCTCTAGACCATTGTGTAGTTCAATGTGTCCTTGGAAAAGACTAACCGCTATCGTGTGAGTCACACATTTTGAAACTCTCCTATAATCGTATTGAATACTATCATGGTTTTTCATAATATTTTGTTGATTATTATCACCGTTTTACACGGCATGTGAAGATTTAACTTATTGACATTTATATGTATCGACTCCGAAGTGTATTGTTCGCTTATATCTCGGTAACGTCATCGTCATTTTATAAATCATCGTCTAGATTATGGCTCTAGATTGGGATACGATTTTACTTCTATAAAATTGTATCATTTGTTTTTCATTAACCTTCTTGCTCCCGGAACGCAACCCTTTAATGTTCCATTCTTTTCTTGTTATGTTTTGTGTTTTTGACAATCGTGGCACCAAGGAGATTTCCCTACTTTGCACCTTGAAACTTAAATTATGAGCGTCATTCATCGTTTTGTTTCCTAAATTTCGTGTTGAATACCTTGAAGCATCTTCTGTCATTCATTATGCTATATTTTTATTTGATGCTCATTATGAGATTTATTTTTCATTGTTGTAAAATCCACAAGACATGTGTATATATATATATATTTTGAGCCGTTAGGAAGTGTCGAAAAATATATTTTATGTAGAAATTGCAGGGGGCAGTATAAACAGGTCAAAACTTAAAAGCAAAACATGCGTTCTTAAAATAAAATAGTCAAACCTGCACAGAACTTGCAGGGGTATTTTAGTCATTTTATATTGGGTTTCAGGTCTCGAGTAAAACTAGAAAGTCGTCTGAAACGTCGTTTTACATTAAAATGCTTTAGACTCCGAGTCTTGGAGATGTCGTTTATCGGGTCAATTAATCGGCTCATACTTAAAAGTCAAATCTGATAGAAAATTCGGAACATGGGTTTTAAACGTTCTAAGCAGTTTTGATTTCATTTGAGATCGTAAAATTTTAACAAATATTATTTTACAACTACGAACACTAGTTGCATGTGAAAGTGTTTAAAATAGAAACATTACAGGATTAGCAATTACCGGATAAATGGTGTAATTTGAAAATGAATAATATACTTTCTTAAAAGCATGTTGTGTCGAGTATCTTACATAGAATACACATGTGGATTGTTTTATTCTTTTCATATATATGACTCATTTGTCATTCGATGTTATTTTATTTTCGTTTTCTTCTAACCTTCCACTGATTTGAGTTGAGTTTTGAAGTTTTGTCTTCACATTCTTCATCGATATTTTTTTATTTTATCACGTGTCTCATGGCGTTTCCGTCTAAACCTTATAACCTTTTGAAACATTAACAACTTGTAACCATTTCATTGATTGTTTTATGAGCTACTATTTGCTACTTTTTGCAAACCTTTGGCTACTTTATACGTTGTCATAATGTCATATTATAAATAAATATGATATTGTTTTACGATTATTTCACCAATTATTTTTACTTTGGTCTTATAAAATACTTTTCGTAAGATTAAAAGCTGCTTATTAAGTATCTCACAAATTACTTGTATCCTATAAATTTATAAAGTATTTTTAAATTCCATTTTACAAATGGCATGGTTTATATAAACATAAGAAACGTAATACTTTTCGACGAAACTGAGCACTGCATTGCTATTCCTAAATTATACATGGCCTGATCACCTATGTCTAATTTAGAAGGAGCCATGCTAGGCTAAATAGTAGTCCACTTAAAAATCTTGATAATAATCAACTTTTTACTTGTATTTATGATAAAGATAAATAAAATGAAATAAAGTGAAAAGAAGTTTTGAAAACCTTTATATTTTATGCAAGTAGCGCAATTTTTATGCATCCGCATATGTTTCCTTACCTTCTCTTGGTTGAATTACACGTTTAGAAATACGTTTTTACTCGATGATTGTTTTTCCACTTGTTACTTCATTTTGTCTTATAACTGATTTCTTTTGATTGTGCGTCTAATTACTGATTGTTGGTAAATGACGTGAAAGTCTCGATGTTTTATCCTTCCTTCTCGTCCAATCTTCTTTATGCGACTGGGTAGATCTTTGGAATGTCTCCGCCCGTGAATAATGAATTATCACTAGAGTGATTTCCGTATATCCGGGATGACGTCTGTCACTCTCGTTTGTCTCGAAATCCACTCTTGTGAACCGTGCTTTGACTTCTCTCTTTAAACACTAACATCGTTCATTTGATTTGTTTTAATTACAAGTGATTATTAGGAATTTTCTTTGATTAAATTTTTGTATGGATCTTATTTCCGATCATGTATCGACCACCGCTAAGTTAACAAACTGATATTGGTGAACCATCGACCGCACTGACAAAATTAACAACTTGTTTAATCTATCATTTCTTATCATCTTACCATCAACGCCTTTATCTTATTATTCTCTTTAAGAATTCATACGACATTTGCTTCGTCCCCTTTTGTACCGTTTATTTCGTAGTGATTGTTGACTATTATTTCAATTCGTATTCGTTTATTATCTTGTCACATTTTGAAACCCGAATATATCCCATGTTTATTTTGAAATAATAAACACCTTTATGTATTTCTACAAAGTATTATAAAATTTTTATGGAACTTGTCTACATTTTCTAATGATTTTCAATTATCGAAATAACCATCACAAGTAAAAGGTCAAATTTATACACCATATTTTGTATAACTAAAACTAATGTTTAAAATAAAATTATGTTCTACCTTTTGAACTAATTGACTTATTATACTTTACTTTTAATGTAATGAAATTGCCAGTTTAATTTATATTCCTAATAGTGATTTAATTTGGAAATTATATTCTCTAATTGTAACCATCAGTATGAGTTTAATTAATAAATTTACGTCATTCTTTCAAAGTTTCTTAAGACGACCAAATAAATTTTGAAACTATTTTACTTCTATTTTTAATATATCATCTTTATCAAGAAAGTACCTCAACTGAGTTTTAAGGTAATACAAATCCGGGACGGATAATTGTGACAAATGTCATTTTAATGTTAATACTTAATTCATTCTTCGTTCTCATTTTTCTAATATTGTGAATTATTATGTTTTACGGTTACGTGATTCGAGATCCCTCGTCGATCGTTAACCTTAAATCATTTTACCACATCTTGTCCGTTTATGCGTTTATTGAATTCATTTTTATCTCGTTATGTTCCTCGTATTGAAGATCACTATTTTATTCTGAGTTTTAAATGAATCTCGGGAAGCAGTGTATAAGGAGAAACGATAAGTGTCACCAGGATTTATGCGTGTACTTGTGGAATGATTGAGGACCGAATCTCTTAATGAATGGAGTTAATAAATTCGTTACGACCTCGAGGAGTATGTTGAAGCCGACACCGCAAGTGGAAAGACTCTGGAGATCAAGTGGTTATTATCAAGGGTTCGTTCAAGGTTTTCTCGATGATTTACGGTGGAGATCTATACTCGATGTTTATGTTCGACCTTTTCTTTTATGTACTTAATGATGTGTGATCTAGTCAAATGATCGTAAGTTGTGAGAACTTGAGGCGGCATCATCCGATGACGTCCGATCATGTAGAGCACATATTTTGTAATATCTTTTTGACTTTCAACAACGATGTTTATTGAGACTTTAATGCGCGTTGGCGAAAGTGAGATGGTGTCTTTGTATTATCTTTTGAGTAGGGACCCGCGTGTGAGCACCCTCCGACGACGAAAATGTTTTCTTGTTAGTTCTTTTTGATGTGTGTCCATGGCTATCCGGCCGATGGATATCCTTTAAATTGCAACATTCTTTTTAACTGGACTTACCCGAAAATCCTGTCACCTATTCTTGTCGTTGAATGAGCTTCATGTGATTCATAAAATTTTCATGTGTCGAACTTGACGGGTGACTGGTGGATAAGGATTTATTTATTCCTTTTTGGTGAGATACACTTGACAGCAAGTTACGTTTTGTAAAAGAACCAGTGGAGATCGTGGATCAAGATTCACGTAGGAACGTGAAGACTTCTTTATAAGGAATGCCCTCCTCTTTCCGGGTAGTGAACAATTCGTGTATGAGGCGAGTTGAGCGCCGGGACGTCGCTCCCTTAAGGTGGTGAGGATGTAAAACCCGTAAAAATAAGGTCATAATTTAATTCTACTTTCAATTATTTTGAAGTATTTTATAACGTTAAATATTATTATGTTTAACGGTTTAAGTTGAAACCGATATTAAATATTATATTTTAATATTTTGACGAGTAACGAGGACTACTAGTGATCGCGATACCGACGGATGCCAAAAATTTTATATTTTATTATCGATCGTTTCGATATTTAATATTTTCGACGACGTCGTTTTAATTACGTATCGAGTCGTTATATTATTATTTTTCGTGTGCGTTTAAACTTTTAAAAAGTACTTTTACGAAACCCGAGTCTCGTAAATATTTAAAAATTTGCAATTTACATTTTTACCCTTTTAAACTATTTTATTACATTTTGGACCAAAACTATCACAAATTAGCAAAAACTACCCTAACCTTACACTATATATATGTTTTCCACCAACACAATTCATTTTAAAAAAATTCATTAAACAAAAACACCATCTTTCTTCTTTCTTTTCCATTTTGGCCTACACCACCACCATCCATTCCATCAATTTTTTTTATGATCAACTTTGATCCATCCAAAAACAAAACAAGTCCCATTCCTATTTTTGAAAGGTGATTCTAATGATACCATTTTTACTTACATGCATTGAGTTTTGAATTTTGATAAAAAACACTAGGCTTGTTAGGTGGTGATTTTGATCATGCATGTGTTAGAGATGATGATCAAATGATGTTTATGCAATGTTTTGGTTAAAAAGTTGAATTTAAATTTTTGGGTTTTTGATTTTGATGATGATACAAGTGTTAGGATTGGTTTATGGTGATGTTAGGATGTTAGAATGATGATAAAAGTTGTTGGTTTTGATCAAAAACTTGATTTTGTAAGAGATTTTTATAGTCAATTTTAGGCAGTAGGTTTGAGGCCATTTTCGAGGGTCTTAAGTCTGAATATAGGATGATATGATTGGATTATGTTGTAGAGAATTTCGTTAGCTTCGATTTGATATAAAGTAGGCCTTCCAACTCCAAACGAGGTGGAAGTTACACTAGTTTGATTTTCGTGTACCGGGAGACGAGTGTTGACAGAATCCGAAAATTGTTGTCGATATTTGGATCGAATCTCGGGGACTATAAAATAAGTTTCAAAATGATTCAAGGGCTGTTCTCAGGCTCCAAGTTTAGCATTTTGAGTCTATTTTTAGAATCAAGTGGCGGTTTTACAAACGGAGTTGTTTAGAATGGTCAAAATGGTTTCGTAAGTCAAGGTCGCTAAACTGTCTGGATTTTGTGATTCAAAGATGAGTCGGGCAGCGAACTTTAGAAGTAAAATCTTTTAATGGGCTCTTGGGAGGACTTTCTACATATAGTAAGTGAGTTCTCTGAGTAGTATCATAAAAAGTTGATATGTCTAAGTATGGGAAAACGGCTTGGACATTCGGTATGTTCCGGCAGATTTTTATTAAAGGCGTAGAATAATAAAATGAATATATAGGAGAGTGTAATAGTATCACTTGTATCGTTTTCTCTCGATTTTGTCATGATTTTATGGGTCGAGTTTTATATTCTTATGTATGGGTTATTTCTAGAGTCTATTATTAATGAACGCACCTCATTTGATAGGTTGCAGTTCTCGTGTTTGAAAGGCATCATCTATCGTCGGCGATCGTCTCATTACCACTATTGGCTAAGGTGAGTCTATAGCCTCGCTTTATACTAGTTATTAAATGATTTTAAACCCACGAGGGGGAATACATGTTTTATAAACTTAGAACACAAGATTTTTATGGTATGCTTTGTCCCTCTATGAATGGACCCGTGGTTGCCTTTAAATTGCATTAAGTGATTGCCTTTGTTAAAACCTCAATTATGGACCGTTAATTAACCTATGATGGGTTAACCGCTAGTACAATTAATAGATCTATGGGGGAAGCCGCCCCGGTTCAGTTTTTGTGGACTTGTCATAGAAGCTTAGGCCCGACCTCCACACTGTTTGAGCATATTGTATTGAGAAGTCAGGTATACGGCAATGTACCAATAATCTGGAGGTAACCGACAATTAATAAATCTCTCGTCTTATTAGACTGATATGGGAGTGTCTAAGGGCTCGGTTCCATGAGCTTATTGCAATTTATGCTATATACAATTATCATTGTTGATGCAAATTATTATTTGATGCTTATAAGCATGCCACAAACTTATAATCTTTGCTTGTGTTCAAATTGATTTCATAAACCTATAGATTCACTCGGCATTTTTGCTGATTGTTTTACTCACATGTATTTCAGGTAATCAAGAAGTGGAAGCTTAGAGGTCACGGGAATGAAGTTGTGCACTGCTTTTGTTGTTCAAACTCTTTGATTTATTTATCGTTCCATTTTAAAACAAACTAATATGTTGTTTTAATTTATCTTTTGGTAACGATTACTTGGGACTACGCTACTCTGATAAATTTTTTAGGAACGATAAATTTGAAACGTCTCTTTTCGAGTCGTTCTTTATAAATTATGTGTTGTTGTATCATTGTTTAGCACCCAAAGATGTATTCCGCTGCGTATAAATTTGGGGGTGTTAAATTATACTTCTACAAACCACTTAGCAAAACCACCAACACCACTTGTTTTCTTCACACTTCTCACACACACATGCAAGATAACCAAAAACTCTTCTCCCAACCTCTTGTTCACTCTATGAACTTCTAACATTCACCCCAAATCACCCATCATCATCATCAATTTAACCATAAACTTTATCTATATTCAACATATGTTGAAGCCTAGTTGAAAAGATGAATATTGGAGGTGATTATAACCCATGAAAAGGAGTTTTCATGAGGTTAAAGGACTGATTTCAAGAGTATGTTCATCTACTTGGAGGTTTCTAAAAGTGATCTTGCTAAGCTTAAGATTTGGTGACAAGAATCAAGCCTTGTTCATCCAAAATCTCAACCTTTTCATCACTTTGGTGGTATAAAGATTGTTTCTTCCTATCCTCTTGTTATTTTGTAAAAGTAATCATGTATTTTCTTTATAAATATATATGTATATGATGATGAATTATGATCAAAAGTATTATGTGGGGATCTTGTGTTGATAGATTTGGTTAAAAAGATTAAAAGCTACATGAAAAGATGATGAAATCATGACTAAAATAGTAGGATACATAAAACAGTAAAGAACCATATGATGACTTGCTAAAATTATTTGGATAATTTAATAAACAGTACGGTATGTGACTTTTACATATGTGAGAGCTGACCACTCAATGGAATCCATAAAATGAGTAAGATATGATCAAAACATTATTGAAGTTCAAATATGTATAGTCTGTTTTGGACGAACTGTTAGAGACATTTAAAGAGGATTGAGCGGTAGCTAAACTGGAGTTAATTGTAGCATGTATTATTTAGTTTGTGCTGCCCAAAAATGAGCTTCTGTCTCCTTGTAGAACTCAAGATATGGTAAATATGGTGAAAGTGAATTTCATAATCAGATTTGTAAAATAAAAGTATATATTATAAAATTGGCACTCAAGTAAAACTAATATAAAATGTATACCTAAAACCCATTAACTTATATATCACTTACAAAAAATTATATACTTTGATAAGTAAATAAGACATTTTATAAAAATACCAATTAGATATGTTTTATAATTTATAAAACTATATACATAAGTTTTACGTCTTTTCGACTAAAACCGAAAGATTTCTGTTTTCGTCAATTAAAACTTAGACGGTCGGACCCTCCTAATGTAAACTTTTTATAACTTATCTACTGATGTATAAGTACATTTGACAAGTAAAAACCGATAAAACCCTAGATTTATAACATATGGACATTAACGAGCCAAAGTAGCCTTATTGGGCTATTAACCCAACTAGTTTGAATAAACACTAATGGACTTACTCATTGGGCTTAACCCACTTGGGCCCAACATATGAGTATGGGCGTGATATTAAAAGTATATCTGGACTAATAAAATTTATTGGGCTTGTAATGGGCTTATTGGGCCTCAATATATATATATATATATATATATATATATATATATATATATATATATATATATATATATATATATATATATATATATATATATATATATATATATATATATATATATATAAGTTGAAACTAGTATGACTAGTCAAAAATTTGACTAACACATAACACTATAATGTGTATGAAGATATAAAATCTCACTTGATCATCATCATACTTATGATGTCATCATATATATATACAAAGCCATTGTTTTCATAAAGTCATTGGACAAGAGTCTAAGACGAGTATTATTTGTCTAGGTTTCCGTGATTGAAGCACGTACAGTACATTCAAAACGTCGATAACCCGCCTTTCCCAATCAATGTGAGTTCATAGCTTCGCACTCTTTTATATGTTATATGAAATGTTTTATAAACCCGCGAGGGAGATAACATGCTAGTTTTGTTAAAAATAGGACACAAGTTGTCCCGATTGTATGTTTATTGATATGGACCCGAATGATTGAATGACCCAATGAATGAGATGAAATGGATTATTATTAGTTAAGTTATGTCACTAAAAGTCCCATTAGCATGAATTTTGAACTACCAGGATTTGGTAGACGATTATGCATATAATAGTACTATTTGGGGAAGATGACCCCAGTTCGCGCCTTGTCGGTTGATCCCCGTTGTGCCACGATGATGGGCACGCGAATTTATGTATGAGAGTGATATAATTAGCGTGATTTTTGTGACGACACACTGTTTAAATGGGCAAAGGAGTTACGGACTAGCTACCCGATATATGTTAAATAAAGGTAACAATGTCATGCGGCTTATAATAATCCGATAATAAAAATACTGAGTTACAATATATTGCCTAACTAACAATATGGGGTCTTGTTACTGATATTATATTTGTATTTTGATTTTACATAACTGTTTTTATATAAAAGTATTTATTAAACCCTATACAACGTTATTAAACGTCTTGTATGGTGTTTTACGACATTGGTTCGTATAATGGTTTTAAAGGCGAAAGCCTATATAATGATTTACGACAAGGAATTATACAAAAAAAAATTCGGTAAATATACCGGTGATATATTAATGGTTTTCTTTATTAAACTCTATGAATTCACTCGGCGTTTTCGCTGACCTTTTCTTTTAATATGTTTTATCTCAGGTACTTGAAGGTAATTCTCGGGAAGACGACAAAAAATTATGGCCCGCACTTAAATAATAATTTCCATTCAAATGTTTTGTAAAATTAAATGAAATACTATGAATTGGGACCTATGTAATTTGATATTTATGAATGGAAAATGTTTTATTATTAATTGACGCGATTTTTAAGCGTTGTCTATGATTTGAGTAATGTACTATCCCGTAACACCAACGACTCTTCCGCTGAATTAAAGTATGAATATTTGGGGGTGTTACACTTGACCATAGGGAAAACCGGAATCAAACATCGGTTCCCAAAATAAGCCCAAAACATAATTAAAGTAAATGAAATGAATGAAAGACTAAACAAGCATAAGTATATGAAGGCAAAAGGAGAAGAAGTCTATGGCAGCTCCCATCCTATACACGTCCTCCAAATGCTCTAGTTTGATGATTGTAGTGTTTTACTACTCTTTAGGAAAAGAGCGTAAATAGCGGTAAGTATCGAGTGATGATTTTAGGAAAAATCAACACAAATGACCCTTAATCAAATAAAAGAGAGAAAAAGTTCGTTTCCCAAGGAGGTATATGTGTTGTGAGTTAACTTGTATTTATTTGAGATTAATATTTGAGAAGAATGGGGATGAGAAGACGAAAAGACGGATACGTTAAAATTAAACTACGACGTAAAAGACGTAAAGTCGTGAAAAACTACCCAAATTAAAAAATTATTATACTAAGACCAAAAACAAAATCAATAATTAAAAAGGCTAAAAAGAAGTCAATAATAATATAAATAAAGACAAAAATCCAACAAAGATATTTTAAAACCTTTTATTAATTAAATATTTAATTTTAAATGCTAATTAAAGCCCTAAAATTAAATATAACTAATTCAAATGTCTAAAATATGATTTTATTGAATAATTACTTAACTTATATTATTAGAAGACTAAAAAGTAATTTTCTAAAAATTAAAAGCTATTAAAACTATTTTTAAAACTCTAAAAATGATTTAAAATGATTAAAAACTAATTAAACTTAAAATAATTATAAAAATAAATCTAAAAGCTATAAAAATATTCTAAAATTGGAAAAGGTCTTAATTAATGATAAAGATCCTAAGAAAAATGAAAAAGAAAGAAAAATAAAATTTTGATTTTTTTTAATAATAAAATAATAATAAAATAATGCTAAAAATAAAAAGTTACTAAAATTAATTCTAAAAATTTTATAAAAATCCTAAATAATATAACTAAGAGAAAAACACAAATTTAAGCTCCTAAACCTTTTTTAATAATTTTATAAAAATGTTTAAAGTTTATAAAAAACCTTAAAATAATATAAAATTAAAAATTAAAGTTTTTAAAACCAAAACTAAATGTAAACCTCAAATTATATATTAAAAAGCTAAAAACTATTTTTCCTAAAAATTAAAAATCTTTTTTCTATTTTTTATTGCTTTTATAAAAAACGGGTATAAAATAAATCCTAGAAAATAATTAAATTAAAGGAAAAATAAGAAAATTAGCTAGAAAAGTCTGTAAACCTAATATTATTCTAAGAAAAATCAAAATAAGCAAAAACGCTAAGCAAATAAGCTGAAAAGTTGATAAATAAGCTACGACTTTTATTTAAGCAAACAAATGCAAAACTGGTTAACTAAATAACCTTTGCACCCTTAGTCAGTAAAAGACCCAAGGGCGCAACGGTTAAGTTTGATGTGTGTGAGTGTGGTGGCGGGGGTTCGAGCCTGAAGAACCCCTTTTTGCTCTTTTATTTTCTTTTTTTATTTTTTTCTTTTTCAATCCAACCAGTGATCCTAATAAGCTTAAAAACTCAAATCCAATTCACTTTTTAGCCAAGGATCAACAAGTTATTATCCAAAATGTGTGCAGTTTATGAAATGAACACAAGTAGTTGTGCCTTGTTTCTGTTTTGCTTCACAACTAAATAACCACCAAGAGGAGCTTGGTATAAGCTTATTTGGTGATGAATATTGGACAATGGGGGCACCCTTGTGCTCATAGAAGCACAAGGAGTCAGTACAAGCAAGGATGAACACTTAGCACACACCAAAATGCAAATCAATAGCACACAAGGGCAAAATAGAGTTGCTGATACAATTTGTGCAGGTCTGGGACTTATGAGCTAGACAGAATGCACTCCAATGAGATTCCAAGGCCAACACTTAGCATACAATAACACCCAAAGGCACACAATCAACTTCAATAACTCAAATACCCTATATCTTAACAGATTTACAAGATCATGAATCAAAAATCTTATAAAAATGAGCAGACTATGACTTATGCAGATTTGAGTTACTCTTTACCTTTTTTAACACTCAAACTAGCTAAAACTTGTCCCAATCTACTCTCTAACTAGCATACAACCTACCTCAATCCTTACCAATAACTCTTAACACTCTTTCTAAGCATGAATCAAAACTTTACCCTGCTAAACCAAGGATCCAAACACCCTATTAAATCTGAAAAACAAACTTTAACATACCAATACCTTATACAACCTATTCAATCTGATCCAAATAGCTTCTATCATGCATATAAACACATTTAGAACACAAATCAACAACTAGAACACATTTATAGCAGCAGATCAAACAAATCACATGAAAATCCTATTTTCTGAAAATTTCCAAAGGTAAAAGAGTGTTACCTTAGGGCTTTACATCCAAAGCCCTAGTGGTAGCATAACCACCTCCTTATGCACCCGGGTGCATGCAGACTCAATCAACAACACCCTTTGATCCTGCTCAAAGAAAATCAAAGAAAAGAAATACAAGCAATAATATGGTTAATCTGATTTCTTTTCTTCTTTCTTAAAACTCTTCCAAAACCTTTCCAAACTTCTTAATATGTTTTTCTAACACTAAGTAACCAATAACATCAAACTTCTTAACAACCAAAACCTGAAAGAGATTATACCAAATAATCTCAATTTCAGAAACTTTTTAAACAACTTTGAAAATCAAAGATACTTAACCAAATGACAAATTGGAACTCAGAATCAAGCTTCACACTACACACAACTTTTGAAAACAATAAAAAGGAATTATACTTGTTTCAAACAAAAACCAAACTTTTATTTCTTTAAAAAGGAATTACAAGGAAAAGCTTGAAACTGGAACAAAGGGGATACCACAAGCTGGTCCTCCTTTTATACTAGTCTAATGAACATACTAGAAGCTTTAAAATTAAAACCCTAATCAGTAGAAAATCCCAAATTTGCCCTTGACGGTTTTGAGCTATGAGTTGTCACATTTTGATCCTGGACGTTTATTCTTGCGTTGTGAGTAAGCTATACATCATGGCCTTTGATTGTGGACACGTCACATGCCTTGGGGACTAAGGTGTTCTCTGATTGGTGGAGTGGGGAATTGGGGGTAGGGTCCATAATGAGTGGGTTGAGGGTTTTAGGTGTGGGAAAGGTTTTCACATGTGTGAATCAAACGTGGGCAAGGTGAATTAGATTTTACCCAAGTTTAAGTTGGGGTGAAACCTGGGGATGTAAAAGATGAATAGTTACCCCTTTGATCCGAAATTAGGGGAAACACATGTGTTAGGCGCCCTTTTTGGATTTGAATGTTTCATTTGGCAACTTCAGTCCTTGTCCTTTGATTTTTTTGGCAAATGAAGTTTTAAGCCCTAAAACCCGTTTTGCTTTGTTAATATCTTTCCCATCTTGACATTTTTGGCACCAAGTTTTGGAAAAGGGTTTCAAAGGATTGTTTTTGTCATTTTTGAATATTTCAAGGGCTGTTCTTGGACAATCTTGATCTTCAAAGGTCTTCATAGTCTCTTAATCTTCATGAGGGACCATAATTGACAAATTGATTTTGTTGAGGGACCAATCTTGTCATTTCTTCAAAGTTGAAGGACCTTTTTGTAATTTTGACAAACTTAAGGGACCAAACTTGTAATTATTAATATACAAGGGTTTTAAGTGTCATTTCTTCATTCTTGGAGGATCAATCTTGCTTGTCTTCAAGTCTTCAAGGGTATTTGATGAAAATTCCATGATTAGGGCCCGGTTCATTGTACGGCTTCGTTTCTCGTGTCCGTTTTTTCCTTGTATCTTGTGATCTTTTGTCTTTTTCACGATATCCATACCTAAAATACACATGAACACAAAAGCAAGCATATATATGGTATTTTATGACATTTTAATGCATTAAAAGCCCGAAAAGAACGATGAGATCATGTATAAATGCCATCTCATCACTCCCCCATACTAAGCCATTGCCGTGCCCTCACGCAATGCTAGAATAAAGTATCTAAGCATCACCAAAATTCAATTTTATTAACCTTTATTGAAAAGTAAAAGACTTGCAACATACTACGAGAATGTGTAAAGACATAATGTATGATTTTCATCACCAAAATGTGACTTTTAGGGTCAAAGAATAGAAACAAGTTAATGTTCCTTAGAGTAAACTTCGTCATCCTTGATTGTCATACATTCCATGCTAAGTGCAAAAACAAGATCATTGTTGGTACAAGTCACAATGCTAACACTACTCATACGTCCAAATTGTGTAATACTTTTTCTCCCCGCAATCCTAGTTATTATAAAAGGAAATGGGTTACTAGCATTTTTTATTTATTTTTCATGGATCACAAGTGATACATATTGACTTATTTGAGTAGTTATTAGTCCGAAAGCAAAGTATCATGATTTGATCAATAGTTAGCCGAAGGACAAAATCTTTTAAAACGGCTTCTCGTGTATCTCCTTAAGTTCATATCTTGGCATAACTCGTTTCACGATTTGAGACCTTTCTCGGACCGATATTTGGCATGTACTTCATACTTCAAATCTTGGGAAGACGTTCTTGAAATTATGGTCTTCTCTTCATATATTTGGAATTTCTTCACTTGACGTTTTTGAGAGATTCTTCATATAGGACCACGACTTCATCATTTTCTTCAATCTTTACTTTGGATTTTGATATACAACGATCCGCCTCCTTTTCGGACTTGGATATATTTATCCTCATACCTTGTTAGGGTCTTTTTGGATAGACTTTCTCCATTCTTTAGGGGAGTAATTGCTTCTCGTCGTGTGTCTCGATCCTTCATATTGATTTTGGAATAATGATACTTCACATCATCTTTGGATCTTTAGCAAAAATAGAGCTCCTCATGCCTTGTTAGGGCCTTTTTGGATGATCGCCAATCTTCGCGTCCCGCTTCAATAAGTTATGCCTTGGCTATGAACTCTATTCAACCCCGAGCAACTTTTAAACGATCTTGCGCTAGAGGCTAAGTAACCTTTCAAATCGTACGACCTTACTTATTGGAATTATGATTTATTCCTAATGCATTGATCTTATGGGAAGAAAAAGCCACAATTAAAAACATATGAGTTTTTGAAAGAACACTTTTCATGTTCTACGTTTAGCATGATCACTTGTCTAACTCTATCATTTCTCGTTCTTCACTATATAAAGACCTCTAATTAAAGAGACTCGTGAATACTTAGCCATGCAAGTCAAAATTAAGCCAAATTTGGATTAGCTTTCATTAAGACTATATCAAATCAAAGTTTTGGGTTTTCAAGCCACCTATAGGATCTTGCACTTTCTTGGACTTTTTCAAGTTTAGAGAATGCGTTTTATAGTTCCCTTGATAAGTGACTTTCTAGAATCAATTATAGGAACTTGCGAAAAGTTCTTGTTCTTAACCCGAATGAATTAAGACTTTCGCGTTTTAAAGCTCCCTATATAAAAGTCTAGCAAAACTTGAATTGAGCGGGTTAAGGAATGTAAATGGCTCCAAATGCCCATCAAGTCAAAAATTAACTCTTATTCTACCCATCGGAAAATATACATTCGTGTCTTAAAAACACTTATGAAAACTAAGAAAAATTTTAAAATTTGGCCATTTTTAGCCTTATTAGTAAAACAAAACATTGAAAATTGGAAAACGTGAGGGCGTAGCAAAGCAAGTACCTATTCACCCCCCCATACTAAAAGTAAACATTGTCCTCAATGTTTCGAGTCTAAAGGTGGAGCACCCCCATACTAGAGACGAAGAATCGAATGCTTAGGATCTAGCATGGAAAGGGTGATCAACAATATATCTAAAGCCGTTTATTAATTATGCTAAAAGATAATTGTTAGAACAATAAAGGATATGTCATGGATTCGTGAAAAACTTCTTCAAACGAACGATGGAGGCTCACGTAAACGAACACGAGAGTCTTCAATCGTAGACGATGATGATGATCTAGATAACACAATCACAAACAACCACGAGACAACGAGTTGGAAGGGTACAAGTCCCCTTATTAGTGAATAATAAGCCTAAAGGATAAGCATGGGATCTCCCCCACGAGGCACCTCGTTTTTGATTACCGAGTCATGAGCTCGACTCGATCCCCTCAATGTTAATTATCATTAGGGAAGGTGTCTTGGTCGGGGGCAACCATTGAAGGAATTTCCCCACCAAAGTAGTGCTTAAGCCTATGTCCATTCACCTTGAAATTGGGACCATCACCTTGAGCTAGCTCAATGGTCCCATATGGAAACACTTGTGTAATGGTGAACGGACCCGACCAACGAGATTTCAATTTCCCGGAAAATATCTTAAGACGAGAGTTAAAAAGCAACACTTGATCACCAACGTTAAAAACCCAGTTTTTAATCTTTGAATCATGAAACTTTTTAGTCTTTTCTTTAAAAATTAATGAATTTTCATAAGCATTATCCCTTAATTCATCCAATTCATTTAATTGTATTTTCCGGTGATCTCCCGCGGTCTTCAAGTCAAAATTAGCATGCTTAAGGGCCCAATATGCCTTATGCTCCAATTCAATGGGCAAATGACAATTCTTCCCATAGACTAACTTATAAGGAGTGCAACCGATAGGTGTCTTATAAGCGGTCCTAAAGGCCCATAAAGCGTCATCGAGTTTGTCGGACCACGAAGCACGGTTTTCTCTAATTGACCTTTCTAAAATCCTCTTCAAAGCTCGGTTCGAAACCTCGACTTGCCCACTCGTTTGCGGGTGATAAGCCGTAGAAAGACGATGTGTAACCCCATATTTCTTTAGAACCTTTTCGAATTGGTCATTACAAAAATGGGTTCCACGATCGCTTATAATAGCACGAGGGGTTCCGAACCGAGAGAATAGTTGCTTCAAAAACTTCACTACCACACGAGCATCATTAGTAGGCAAAGCCTTAGCTTCCACCCACTTAGAAAGGTAGTCCACCGCGACGAGGATATATTTGTTGCCATGAGACGATGGGAACGGCCCCATAAAGTCTATTCCCCATATGTCGAAAATCTCACACACTTGAATTATATTTTGCGGCATTTCATCACGTTGAGACGATTTTCCTTGACGTTGGAACGAATCACACGACTTCACAAGTGCGTGTGCATCACGATAGATAGAAGGCCAAAAGAAACCGGCATCGAACACTTTCTTAGCCGTGAGATTAGCACCGTGGTGACCACCCGTGGGTCCCTCGTGACAAGCTCTAAGGATATTAGAGGCTTCGGCACCAAATACACAACGTCGAACGAGTTGATCCGCACAAATCCGAAAGAGATAAGGGTCGTCCCAAAAATAGAACTTGACGTCACGAAAGAATTTTCGTTTTTGTTGTGTCGTCATACCCTTGATTATGAAATTTTCCGCATGGTAATTTGCAATGTCGGCAAACCATGGGGTGGTGTCTTTAGAATTCACTACACCGAGAGTCTCAAGAGGAAATGTTTCGGTAATTTCCTTGTTCTCGAAAACATCTTTGTGAGGATCTTCTAGACGAGAGAGATGATCGGCCGCTAGATTCTCGGCTCCTTTTTTGTCAAGCACGGTGACATCAAATTCTTGGAGGAGGAGCATCCAACGAAGCAATCTCGGCTTAGCATCTTGCTTAGCTAAGAGATACTTGATAGCCGAATGGTCGGTATACACGATGCTTTTAGTTAAGACGAGATAAGGTCGGAATTTCTCAAAAGCATAGACCACGGCAAGGAATTCCTTTTCCGTTGTGGTGTACTTTAATTGAGCCTCGGTCATCGTCTTACTAGCATAGTGGATAGGACGGAAATGCTTGTCATAACGTTGCCCTAAGACGGCCCCTATAGCATAATCACTTGCATCGCACATGATTTCAAAGGGTAATTCCCAATTAGGAGCAACAAGAATGGGAGCTTCGGTAAGTTTCCTTTTTAGAGTCTCGAAAGCCTTAACACAATCCTCATTAAAGTTAAAAGGAGCATCCTTCTCGAGAAGGTGTGTCATAGGACGAGAAATCTTCGAAAAGTCCTTGATGAAACGACGATAAAAGCCCGCGTGGCCTAGGAAACTACGAACTCCCTTAACGGTTTTGGGATGAGGTAACTTGGCGATGACGTATACCTTAGCTTTATCGACCTCAATCCCCGCCTTCGACACCTTATGTCCTAAGACGATTCCTTGTTTACACATGAAATGACATTTCTCCCAATTAAGCACAAGATTGGTTTCTTCACAACGTTTTAACATTTGTTCGAGATTAGATAAACATGACGTGAACGAATTACCAAACACCGAGAAGTCATCCATAAACACTTCCATCGACTTCTCGATCATATCGTGAAAAATCGCCATCATACACCGTTGAAACGTACCGGGTGCATTACAAAGTCCGAAAGGCATCCTACGATAAGCGAACGTTCCATAAGGACACGTAAAAGTAGTCTTCTCTTGATCACGAGGGTCGATAGGGATTTGAAAGTAACCGGAAAAACCATCTAAAAAGCAATAGAATTCATTTCCCGCAAGTCGCTCCAACATTTGATCCATGAAGGGCAAAGGAAAGTGGTCTTTACGAGTGGCGTCATTTAACTTTCGGTAGTCAATACACACCCTCCAACCGGTCACAACACGAGTGGGAATTAACTCGTTGTTTTCATTAGGCACAACGGTCATTCCTCCCTTTTTAGGGACACAATGGATTGGGCTCACCCATGGGCTATCGGATATAGGATAAATCATTCCCGCGTCAAGGAGTTTAAGGACCTCCTTTTTAATGACATCGTAAATTTTGGGATTCACCCTTCTTTGACTTTGAATTGCGGGTTTGTAGTCCTCCTCCATTAAAATCTTGTGAGTACAAAATTTTGGGTCAATACCCTTAATGTCGGAAATTTTCCACGCAATTGCCCCTTTATGAGCCTTAAGAACTTTCAAGAGCTCGGTTTTTTCATTATTAGCAAGATCTTTTGCAATAATAACCGGCAACTTGTCATCACCTTCCAAGAATGCATATTCAAGGTGAGAAGGAAGATCTTTCAATTCAAGGATAGGCGGTTCCTCGATTGAAGATTTTGGTTCAATACTCATAACTCCCATCGGCGGAAGAAATGGTGGAATAGAAATATCATTACTAATCAACACCTCATCTTCATTGTCGATTTCATTTGAAGTGAGATCGCCTCCTTGGAATGGAGTGAGATTTGGTGTGGAATTAGCAAGAATCGGATCCAAAATAGTGGGATTGCCACTTGACGAGCTATCGGAAAAACCTAACACTTCTTGTGAAAACTCATCGCAAACCACATCAACGATGTCAATGTGATTGATGGTAGCGATTGCATAAACATGAGAAGGTTTCGAGTTTTGAGTAGCGTTTATAACAAGTTCCTCTTCGTTGAATCTCAAAGTGATAGTTCTCGCATGAACATCGATAAGCGATCTCGAAGTATCTAAAAATGAACGACCTAAAATTAGAGGAACTTGAGGATCCGCGGGGATGTCAACTACTATAAAATCAACGGGATAGTAGAACTTCCCCACTTTCACGAAAACATCTTCGGCTATTCCACATGCCATAATCGTAGAATGATCGGCCATCTCGATGGACATGTTCGAAGGAATAAGAGCCGGAAGCGAAAGCGATTTCCAAATGGAAAATGGCATCAAATTAATGCTCGCACCAAGATCGGCCAAGGCGAGGCATTCTTTCATATCTTGTATGTCACAAGGAATGAGAAACTTTCCGGGATCACCAACTTTTTCCGGTATGCGGTTAAGATAAACCGAAGAACAATTAGCAAGCTTTGAAAGCTTTTCCTTATCGCTCATCATACTTTTAAAAGTGGAAGCGAAACGAGGCATATATAACAACGCGTCGGCTAAACTCACATCAAAATGCACTTGTTGAAACATTTTTATAAAAAGCTCGATTTGTTGTTTGTTACGTTCTTGCAACTTTTCTTTGTTTCGTCTTGAAGGGTAGGGTAAAGGTGGTGTGGGTTGGTCATTAGGCAACGGCCTTGGAAACTCGGGTTCCATAATTGGTATTGGTTCAACCGTAGGTGTGGTTTGAGCGGTACTTCGTGGGATTGTAATATGCTCCTTTTCGACCATCACCTCGGGTTCTTTCTCGATTTCCTTCTCCGTAGAAGTACTTGGACGAGAGATTGGTTCCTTGAAAGTTTTACCACTTCGTGTAGTAATAACCTTCATTTCTCCCTTCGGGTTTGCAATGGTATCACTAGGAAGACCACCCGAAGAAGAGGGCTTACACATGATTGCTTCAAACATCTTAGCCATTCGGTCCTCAAATTTTGATTGCCTAGCATCCGCTTTCAATAACTATTGCTTAATCTCATGTTGTCCTAATTCCATCTTTTTTTGGTTTTGTTGAAGACGTTGGACATTTCCTTCCATTTTGTTTGCATGAGTTTTAAGTTCATTAGCAAGTTCATTTTTAAGCTCGTTTTTCAACTCGGACCTTAAGCTAATCATCTCACGTTGCATATTATCAAATTTAGCATCATTTGCTTTTGCATAATCCAAAAATTCTCCTTGCAAATTTTTCGTGTGAGCATTTTGAAAACCTTGTGTAGTGTTTTGAAAATCACGGTTTTGGTTTTGATTAGAGATTTGTCCATTCCCACTTTGATAATTCCCTTTGTTGTAATTGCGTGTATTGCCTTGGTAATTACCTTGGTTGTTGTTTCGATAATTGTTAGCATTTTGATTGGGTGGAGCTTGATTTTGGCGGGAACCTTGGCCGTTTTGGTTGTAAGTTCCCGTTGCTACATAAGCACTTGAAGTGTTACCATCCGCGGTAATGCACTCGGAAAGATCATGAGCTCCCCCACAAGATAAACAACTCTTAGCAACCGCTTTAACCGAAGCGGAATTGGAAGCTTCTTGAGCCTTCCAATGGGACATTAGATTAGCAAATCTATCAAAAAACCGATTTTCCTCATTAGCTTCATTATGTAAGGCATTAATGCTACGAGACGATTGTGACGAAGATGACGAACCCATATTGGCAACACTCGGTGTGTTACGAGGGCTATAAACCTTAGATCGATTTTCAATGATTTGTAAAGCCTCATTTGTCGTCTTGCACAAAAAATTACCACCCGCGGCGGCGTTCAAATAATCTCGTTCATGATCATTATGCCCATTATAAAAAGTATCAATTTGATGCAATTCCGAAAAGTCATGGTGTGGACATTCATGTAACATCTCTTTAAATCGTTCCCATGCCATTGAAAAACTTTCATTGTTACGTTGCACAAATCGTGAAATCTCATTTTTTAAGTGTGTTGTTTTAGATGGTGGAAAAAACTTGTTCACAAACTTAGAAACGAGATCGGCCCATGTCAAAATCGAATTTGGCGGTTCTTTCTCGAGCCAAATTTTTGCGGGTCCATCCAACGAATATGGAAACAACATCATCTTAATGGCGTCATGTGGAACATCCTTAAATTTGCTAGTAGCGGTGAGACGGTTGAAATTCCTAATGTGGTAATGCGGGTTGTCTTTCTCGTGACCTCTAAACTTGTTTGCTTGCAACATAGACATTAAACCCGTCTTAATCTCGAAATTCTCCGCAAGGATGGCGGGAATAACAATAGCCTCTCCAAAACCCTCGGTGGGTGCTTGTAGCAACTCCATCATAGTACGATTAGCCATGACGACTTCTTGTTCTACAATAGGTTCAACAATTGGAGGTTCTTCAACAATCAACGATCCTTGATTTCCTTGCTTTTGAAGACGTTTACGAGCTCGTTTAGCTTGATTACGAGTGATCATAAACTTCACGAAGAATGGGAGGTGAGCAAAGAAGATTCTTTTTGGTTGTTTTGTGGATTTTCAATTTTTTTGTGTTTTTGATGATATTTAATTTTTTTGGATTTTGGTGTATCTTCGTAGACAACAATCTACAAAATCTCTCCTCGAATTAAACTCTTGATTAAAGAAGCCTCAAAGGAATGAAAACGATCACGTGGAGTGAACGCCTTCGAATGACTTTGGAACTTTGGTGAAAACCAAATTGTTCACGAGGGTTTAATCACAAAGAAAACCAAGCAAATATAGTATACGTATTAATACTTTGGGCGGCAAAACCCTCGATTAGCCTTCAATCTCAAAATACTCACAAGCAAGCGGGGAAACGAGGCGGCGCGAAGCACTTAAGAGCCTTTTTCCTTAGGGTATATTTTATAATACCCGCCTTATACCCACCTTATAGTTCGTATTTTTCAAAATCGAGCTTCACGAAAGTATTTATCTATTTTTGCCTTTTCTTTTTGTTTGAGATTCGAATACAATAATTAGGAGATCAAATCCCAATTAAGGTTGTGTTTTCACACTTTTGGAGATATTGTATATTGATTGTGATACTTAATACAATATATTAATAATATTTGTACAAGAAAAACCAAGAAAACCGATAATACGTGTTAAGGGAGTTCCACTTAACACAAATACTTATTATGGATAATATCAAAAACAAAAGCTTCCAAATTAAAGCACAACACACCTCCCCGGCAGCGGCGCCAAAATGATTGTAGTGTTTTACTACTCTTTAGGAAAAGAGCGTAAATAGCGGTAAGTATCGAGTGATGATTTTAGGAAAAATCAACACAAATGACCCTTAATCAAATAAAAGAGAGAAAAAGTTCGTTTCCCAAGGAGGTATATGTGTTGTGAGTTAACTTGTATTTATTTGAGATTAATATTTGAGAAGAATGGGGATGAGAAGACGAAAAGACGGATACGTTAAAATTAAACTACGACGTAAAAGACGTAAAGTCGTGAAAAACTACCCAAATTAAAAAATTATTATACTAAGACCAAAAACAAAATCAATAATTAAAAAGGCTAAAAAGAAGTCAATAATAATATAAATAAAGACAAAAATCCAACAAAGATATTTTAAAACCTTTTATTAATTAAATATTTAATTTTAAATGCTAATTAAAGCCCTAAAATTAAATATAACTAATTCAAATGTCTAAAATATGATTTTATTGAATAATTACTTAACTTATATTATTAGAAGACTAAAAAGTAATTTTCTAAAAATTAAAAGCTATTAAAACTATTTTTAAAACTCTAAAAATGATTTAAAATGATTAAAAACTAATTAAACTCAAAATAATTATAAAAATAAATCTAAAAGCTATAAAAATATTCTAAAAATGGAAAAGGTCTTAATTAATGATAAAGATCCTAAGAAAAATGAAAAAGAAAGAAAAATAAAATTTTGATTTTTTTAATAATAAAATAATAATAAAATAATGCTAAAAATAAAAAGTTACTAAAATTAATTCTAAAAATTTTATAAAAATCCTAAATAATATAACTAAGAGAAAAACACAAATTTAAGCTCCTAAACCTTTTTTAATAATTTTATAAAAATGTTTAAAGTTTATAAAAAACCTTAAAATAATATAAAATTAAAAATTAAAGTTTTTAAAACCAAAACTAAATGTAAACCTCAAATTATATATTAAAAAGCTAAAAACTATTTTTCCTAAAAATTAAAAATCTTTTTTCTATTTTTTATTGCTTTTATAAAAAACGGGTATAAAATAAATCCTAGAAAATAATTAAATTAAAGGAAAAATAAGAAAATTAGCTAGAAAAGTCTGTAAACCTAATATTATTCTAAGAAAAATCAAAATAAGCAAAAACGCTAAGCAAATAAGCTGAAAAGTTGATAAATAAGCTACGGCTTTTATTTAAGCAAACAAATGCAAAACTGGTTAACTAAATAACCTTTGCACCCTTAGTCAGTAAAAGACCCAAGGGCGCAACGGTTAAGTTTGATGTGTGTGAGTGTGGTGGCGGGGGTTCGAGCCTGAAGAACCCCTTTTTGCTCTTTTATTTTCTTTTTTTATTTTTTTCTTTTTCAATCCAACCAGTGATCCTAATAAGCTTAAAAACTCAAATCCAATTCACTTTTTAGCCAAGGATCAACAAGTTATTATCCAAAATGTGTGCAGTTTATGAAATGAACACAAGTAGTTGTGCCTTGTTTCTGTTTTGCTTCACAACTAAATAACCACCAAGAGGAGCTTGGTATAAGCTTATTTGGTGATGAATATTGGACAATGGGGGCACCCTTGTGCTCATAGAAGCACAAGGAGTCAGTACAAGCAAGGATGAACACTTAGCACACACCAAAATGCAAATCAATAGCACACAAGGGCAAAATAGAGTTGCTGATACAATTTGTGCAGGTCTGGGACTTATGAGCTAGACAAAATGCACTCCAATGAGATTCCAAGGCCAACACTTAGCATACAATAGCACCCAAAGGCACACAATCAACTTCAATAACTCAAATACCCTATATCTTAACAGATTTACAAGATCATGAATCAAAAATCTTATAAAAATGAGCAGACTATGACTTATGCAGATTTGAGTTACTCTTTACCTTTTTTAACACTCAAACTAGCTAAAACTTGTCCCAATCTACTCTCTAACTAGCATACAACCTACCTCAATCCTTACCAATAACTCTTAACACTCTTTCTAAGCATGAATCAAAACTTTACCCTGCTAAACCAAGGATCCAAACACCCTATTAAATCTGAAAAACAAACTTTAACATACCAATACCTTATACAACCTATTCAATCTGATCCAAATAGCTTCTATCATGCATATAAACACATTTAGAACACAAATCAACAACTAGAACACATTTATAGCAGCAGATCAAACAAATCACATGAAAATCCTATTTTCTGAAAATTTCCAAAGGTAAAAGAGTGTTACCTTAGGGCTTTACATCCAAAGCCCTAGTGGTAGCATAACCACCTCCTTATGCACCCGGGTGCATGCAGACTCAATCAACAACACCCTTTGATCCTGCTCAAAGAAAATAAAAGAAAAGAAATACAAGCAATAATATGGTTAATCTGATTTCTTTTCTTCTTTCTTAAAACTCTTCCAAAACCTTTCCAAACTTCTTAATATGTTTTTATAACACTAAGTAACCAATAACATCAAACTTCTTAACAACCAAAACCTGAAACAGATTATACCAAATAATCTCAATTTCAGAAACTTTTTAAACAACTTTGAAAATCAAAGATACTTAACCAAATGACAAATTGGAACTCAGAATCAAGCTTCACACTACACACAACTTTTAAAAACAATACAAAGGAATTATACTTGTTTTAAACAAAAACCAAACTTTTATTTCTTTAAAAAGGAATTACAAGGAAAAGCTTGAAACTGGAACAAAAGGGATACCACAAGCTGGTCCTCCTTTTATACTAGTCTAATGAACATACTAGAAGCTTTAAAATTAAAACCCTAATCAGTAGAAAATCCCAAATTTGCCCTTGACGGTTTTGAGGTATGAGTTGTCACATTTTGATCCTGGACGTTTATTCTTGCGTTGTGAGTAAGCTATACATCATGACCTTTGATTGTGGACACGTCACATGCCTTGGGGACTAAGGTGTTCTCTGATTGGTGGAGTGGGGAATTGGGGGTAGGGTCCACAATGAGTGGGTTGAGGGTTTTAGGTGTGGGAAAGGTTTTCACATGTGTGAATCAAACGTGGGCAAGGTGAATTAGATTTTACCCAAGTTTAAGTTGGGGTGAAACCTGGGGATGTAAAAGATGAATAGTTACCCCTTTGATCCGAAATTAGGGGAAACACATGTGTTAGGCGCCCTTTTTGGATTTGAATGTTTCATTTGGCAACTTCAGTCCTTGTCCTTTGATTTTTTTGGCAAATGAAGTTTTAAGCCCTAAAACCCGTTTTGCTTTGTTAATATCTTTCCCATCTTGACATTTTTGGCACCAAGTTTTGGAAAAGGGTTTCAAAGGATTGTTTTTGTCATTTTTGAATATTTCAAGGGCTGTTCTTGGACAATCTTGATCTTCAAAGGTCTTCATAGTCTCTTAATCTTCATGAGGGACCATAATTGACAAATTGATTTTGTTGAGGGACCAATCTTGTCATTTCTTCAAAGTTGAAGGACCTTTTTGTAATTTTGACAAACTTAAGGGACCAAACTTGTAATTATTAATATACAAGGGTTTTAAGTGTCATTTCTTCATTCTTGGAGGATCAATCTTGCTTGTCTTCAAGTCTTCAAGGGTATTTGATGAAAATTCCATGATTAGGGCCCGGTTCATTGTACGGCTTCGTTTCTCGTGTCCGTTTTTTCCTTGTATCTTGTGATCTTTTGTCTTTTTCACGATATCCATACCTAAAATACACATGAACACAAAAGCAAGCATATATATGGTATTTTATGACATTTTAATGCATTAAAAGCCCGAAAAGAACGATGAGATCATGTATAAATGCCATCTCATCATTTGACCTTGGGTACCTGCCGTTTTGGGACATGGAAAGGAAAGTAACGGCTGAGCATAACGCTCAGTGCGCGGATATATGACATGGTATGAATGACTCAAACATAATAAAGACTTAATAGCAGCAGAAATGTATAAGTCCTTAAAAACCTGGTATAACTTAGTAGAACTGGTTTTATAATTTGGAAAGCCTTATGTTTATCTTATGAAAACTGTTTAACTGATTAACCATTAAGCCAATATAGGTCATGAGATATCAACGTGCATGAATACTTAGAGGGGTGACCTCATCATGCAATTAGAGGGGTTGCCTCTAATTAATACAAGTCTGGGTAGGAGGGATCAACTCCTTGTGAAGGATGCAAGACACACACCACATTCACCCGAATAATCTGCTGAAACATGTAATCTAGGATGCACCCATACGCCCCACATGATAATATAATAATATGGCCAAAAGCTAAAAGGGACGCAACGAGCAATCACTCCGCCGTGGGGAAGTCATAGCACTGGTGCCTCCAGTGTTATGGTCATGGGATCTCCATAACTAGGTGAAACTGGTCATGCATGTATATGGCTTTGGCATTTAAAACTAAACATAAGCAATTAAAAAACATATAAAACATATACTGGGAAAACAGTTGGCTGCATACGGGGAATCCTAATAAGGAAAGAATGTCCATACTGAAGGACGGAGAATCCGTACCTTAAGTCCAGTGAACGAAGAAGACGAACGGAAGAGGGTCCTACTTCGATCGCACTAATGCTACATACATAGGATACATGTATAAGTATTCTGATTACTGAGTATGTAACTGGTTTTATATCATGTTTTAGCTTGTTTTATATGTTCATGTCTTGTTTTACTGATTTTAACGTTATATAGAGTTTATCGTGTATTATGTATATTCTGATTAAGTATTACTTGTATTTCTTGTATTATTATACTTGTTGTGTGATAATAAGTAACTTTCTAAAAATAGCAGGTTTCCTAAAATAGAATGTTTCCAAAATAGAAAGTTTACAAAAATAGATTAGCTGCTTAAAATAAATAAGTTTCTAAGAATAGAAAGTTTCCATAAATAGAGTAACTGCTTAAAATAGATAAGTTTCTAAAAATAGAAAGTTTCCATATTTAGAAATAAGCTGGATTAATAAGCTAATAAGATGAGCTTAAGTTTTACTGGTTAAATATCATAAGTTATGTGATTATAATATAGTTTATTAATAAATACATGTAAATTAAATAAACTATAGGTTTTCGGATTTAATTAAATATAACCATGATTTAATTAAATTAAGCGTATAAAAATACTTAGGTTAAAACATGTATTAATATTTAATATTAATATAACCTAAGTCATGATAATTAATTAATTACATGTCATGTTTAATAATTAATTAATACAATAGTCTCAAATAAATAATTAAATACTTAGGTTATAACAATAATTAACCTAAGTTCATGTTGTAACTAAATTAATTATATATCGTGCTAAATTAATTTAATTAACTTGACAATTAATATACTTGTAGAATTAAATAAACTTGTAAAAGGAATCATGAATCGAACCGTGTATTATAATTTAAACGTGACGTGAACCGGACCCAAAACCCCATGAACCAGACCAAATAAATCTAGTAATTCTCGTATAACTAAGGTTTTAAATAATATAACCTAACTTGACAAGATTAAAATCAATACTAAATAGATTAAATAAATTTAATATTGCATGATTAATTTAATAATCTAATTAAATTAACTAAACTAGCTTGAAAATGATAACCAAACACCCTTTTAAGTTTCTAAAACTGTTAGCCAAACGCCCTGCCTAAAACAAGCAGCCAAACACCCCCGGTGTTGTTGCTGGCTGCGCAGTAGCCACTGGCAATAGCCAGTTCCCCCTGCTGCCTCTAAGATTCCCGCCGAGAGTCATAGACTCTCGGTTCCCACTGCTTGAACAAACAGACCACTGGCCGCAGCCAGTGGTTTCCCCTGCTTGGCTGCCGTTGCCACTGCTAAGCCAAACGTACCCCTGCTGGCTGTAGGGGTTGCGGCTGATGAAGCAAAAAACCCACCGTGGCTGTTTGGTTTGTAGCAGTTCGAAAGAAAACCACCACCGAGAGTCATATACTCTCGGTTTGGTGCAAGCAGAACCAAAACCCACAGCCTTGATTAACTCCCCACTTTTACAACATGTTTTCCAATCCCTTTATGAACTCTTGATTAATTTAAACGTATAAAACTATTGATTAAAAAGGGTTTAGAACTACTTACGTTTTTAGGGTTTAGGAGCATAAACACGACACCAACCTTGATCTTATGGATTCAAAAGTCACGTTCGATCTTGTTCTTGGTGATGTAAACCCACAGCAGAAGGATTCCCAAAGAAGAAGAAAAGTGACGGCAGTTTTATTTTGTTTTAGGGTTTCTGTATGATTGCTATATTGTCCAAAAGTATAAAACAATACCCCCTCCCGTCTGTTTCTTTTTTAAGCCGAACAAACACACTTGGGCCTTGGGCCCAAGTCCTTCCTTTTTTCTTCTTTGTCTAAACGGCCCATATATATATATTTACATAATTCGCGTATTGTAAAATGACGCGCGTAATCGTGTATTGAAACGTCATGAATTTTCCCATGGTTATCTTTATACGTTTAAACGTAACTATTACGTACGTAATAACTTACCGTGTTTGATTTAATATACGAAGAATAATCGTGTTAATTATTCGTGTTTACGTGTTACGTAATTATTAATTATTCATGTTATTATAATTCATGTTATTATAATTACTTGTACGTAACGACATTTATCGTATTATTTACGTAAGTTCATAATTATCTGTTTGTGATTTCGTGTTCATGATTTTTATGTTCTTGATTATAATTATTATTGTTAATAATTATCGTGTACTAACACATATTTAATACTTATCGTGTAATAACACGTACTTAATTCTTGTAATTAATATTCATGATACGTGTTCATGTTATATAAGGAAAGTTTTAATCCTATACGTACGATCATAAGTGTACTGTTCATGGTAAAAGCATGCGGGTTTTACAACGTCTTTGAGGCATCGACTTCTAAATCTTTTGAAGTGCCTCCATTAGCTAGCCCAAAATCCATTGAGTCTAAAGGTTTTACCGATCTCGATCCACTCGTTATAGAAAGGTCACCTAAGCGTAGCCACTTGACTTGTAAGACCATGGTTGTGAGTTCTCACATCGACACTTTCTTTGACGAGGAAGGCGAGAACGATTTTACCGAACTCGATCACATACTCAAAAATCCACAAGCGATATTTGATTCTCCAAAGAATTCTACGTGTGGTGAGTATGATGATTTCGTCTTCGAGCCCGAGATCGAGGAAATAATCGAACGAGAGCTAGCTCTTTTACCTCCACTTCCACCTACGAGTGAGGTCGATTTTTCCAACGTCGAGGCCGAACTTGATGAGTTGGAACATTTAATTTCTAATGATGACGAACCAACTCACGTACTTCAAAATCCCATTCTCGAGGAGTTACCTAATCAACGCTCCTTAAATGAGAATGACGTTTACCACATTCGTGAGGGTCTAACTTATCAACGATCCCCACAAAACAATGATAGTTTCGTGGTTGATCACGATCTTTTAGATAGAGTTTCTAAAATCATTAACGAGGGGAATGACAAACCTTGGTTTGACAAGCCTATCTACGATGAAGAAATCGACGAGATCGACGTTCATAAGGATGATGAATATGTAGACCCCGAGGGGCGGTGGTCTTTATCGATCATCGTTTTTAGAGTTTGTACAACCCACCCCCTCCCGCCAATGATGTAAATGTGAGAATTTTTAGCGCGACTAATTTCGTCTTAGAAACGCCAAATATTTTCGACATAATTAAATCGGGTTTTCATAAAGGGTTTTCATAAAGAGTTTTCGACATAATTAAATCGGATTTTGAATTTGATTTAAAAGAGTTTTCCGCATGTTTAACTCCGTCATCACTACGTTTAATGAGTGTTACGAGCTCGTCTACTCCTTTTGACGATGCGTCGTGTGGATCTATTGTGGGGGAAGCCCCTTATGTTTCCTCACATTTCTCCACCGAGGACGAGATCTTTGATCCTGGAATTGCTTGTAAAAGGAAATATCGGTCTTTCACCGATGCAATAAATGGAAAAATTATCTATTTGCTAGGTGTGAGTCTACCTCGAGTAGCTCATTGTGTTCTCCCACCCATTGTCCCACCCTACCTCTTTGAGGTTTTCGTTTGCGTTGAAGTGGCGTTGGTTCGTTTATCCCATGAAAACGAGGACGCCGTCTTCGATCCCGGTATTTTGCATCATCGAAGGACTTAGTCCTTAGTACCGGTTGCTTTGGGCATTGTTTATCATGTAAGCCCCACCAAAAATGACCAAACCATGATAATCCCTAAATGATCACATTTATGGGGATTCGAGTCGAGCTCTTGACTCGGTTATCAAAAACGAGGTGCCTCGTGGGGGAGTTCCTATGTTTATCCTTGTGCATATTATCGCTTTCGTAGTTAACGTAACGAGAGGACTTGTGCTCTTCCACCTTTTGTTCCGTGGTTGTTTGTGATTGTGATTTATTAGGTTCATCGTCAGCATTGAAGCCTCTCGTGTTCGTTTTACGTCGCACTCGAGCTTCGATCGTTGCCTTTGGAGATTCCGATATCCGATGATATCCTTTTACGTTCTAACGTTTATCTTATTAGCATAACTCATAAACGGATATAGGTTATTCGTTTTATCCTTTCCATGCTCGAGATTAAGCATTCGACTTCTCATCTCTATTATGGGGGTGTTTCACCCTTAGACTCGAAACGTTGAGGACAATGTTTAGTTTTAGTATGGGGGGGTGAGTAGATACTTCACCTTGCTTACGTCATCACACAATCCAATTTTCATCGTTTTATTCTCGTTTTGTTGCAAAATAAGGCTAAAAATGGCCAAATTTTAAAAATTTTCGTATTTTTCATAAGTGTTTTAAGACACGGATGTAGGTTTTCCGATGGTGAAAATAAGAGTAAGTTTTGACTCGACTGTGCGTGTTGAGCACTTAGCTTCGATTCCTTGACTTTTTAGGCTAAGTCTCTTAAATGAGGACGAGAAATGATAGCGTTATTTATAAGTTACATAATCTTTCACGATCTCATGTGTAGTAATTATTGCTTATTCTCCCCATGCTTTTATAAATAAATTGCTAATAAGTATTAATGTAGCGGTTTAGTCTTAATTGTTGGTTTCTAGCTTTTTCTAGTAGCTTCCATGTAATTAAATTGGGAAAATATTTGAGAATCGCCAGCGTCAAGGTTTTGAAGTATTGGCAACCCGAATAATCGAAAGCTTCAACCAATAATAAGATTTCAAGTGCTCACCTAAATCAAGCAAAAATTTGAAGCTCACAAGGCCGAAAAATCTATGCAAAATTGGAAGTGATTAAGCCTTAATCTTTGATGATTTAAAGATCTAAAATTCGTTTTCAGCGTGAGGATATACGTCTTTGGCCATAATAAACACCTCATGGAAAGGTTAAATAAAAGGAAAGGCAAGACCGATCCCAAAAGGTAAAGGTAAACTTAAGTTTACGTTTTCAATAAATTTCACATAAAAATGAATTTTGGAAGTGCTACGATACTTAATTCTAGCATTGCGTGAGGGCACGACAATGGATTAGTATGGGGGTGATGAGACTGCAATTATACATAGTCTCATCGTCCAAATCGGTCTTAAAACGCTTAAAATATCATTAAAGTACCATAAAATATGCTTGTGTTTGTTCATTGTGTATTTTAGGTACGGATATCGTGAAATCAACAAAAGATCACAAGAATAAAGCAAAAACGAACACGAGAAACGAAGCCGCACAAAGAACCAGACCAGAATCATGAATTTTCATTGAAGTCCTTGATGTTTTGAAGATTGGCAATATTGGTCCCTCATCCTTTGAAGAATTGTCCTTTTAAACCCTTGTAAAACTATAATATTCCACATGGGTCCCTAAAATGACAAGAATGTGCAAGAATGCCCTTAGAAATTGGTCAAATTGCATTTATTACCCTTGGAAAAAGTTTATCCAAAACTTTGTGGCAAAAATAGAAGAAAGGAAACTTCATTAACAAGGGAAATTAGCTTTGAGCTATTTAAAGTTTAAATGACAACAAAAGAGGAATACAAGGACCTAAATGGGGAGACAAGCAAACTTCTATCCTCCACTAACAGCCTGACACGTCACCCACTATCTCTCACCAACCAATCATATTGCACCTTTACTACACGTCACACCCCACTTCTTAATTTAACTGATTTTTATTAATCAGTTATAATTTATGAGGGAAACACTTATTCAAACCTTAAACCAGATTAAAACAACTGTTTAACCTTCCCCAACCCCTCACAAACCCTAATCCCAAAAACACTCCAAAACAAAGGAGAAATGGGTATAAACTTGTAGATTAGTGATTAACGAAACCCTTAACCAAACCCACTCACTTTTTTTCCCTCCCCTTGACCACAAGTGGGTCCCCACGTGTCCCCTACTCTTTCAAAAATAGCCATATGAGCATCTTTCAGAGAATCAACGACCAATTACCAAACTTGCTCCCAAAGTATAAAATCTACAGCCAAGACGCAAAGAACACAGCTGGCATGTCGACATCTTCACATGTATGAACAATTGACCAAAATTCAGATTTTGACCAAGGGCCTTATTGGAATTTCAAGCTGTTAGGGTTTTGTGTTTATCATTAGTCTAGAATAGTCTTTTACTATCAATATAAAGAAGCCCAACCTGTTGGTGATCTTTTATTCCAATATTTGTAAAAAAAAATTAATTATTAATGAAAATGAACGTTTAATTTTTTGTGCAAATATTGAGTTCCAAATTACAATTTTTCTTAGTTTAATCTTACTTTTATTGCAAGTTTAGTTTTATAAAAAGTTCATTTGTTCCAAAGTTTTAGTCAAGAAACGTTTTTTTTTAAGATTTTCAGAAAACTCAAATCCAAACTCAAGAGGAAGTGAAAGTGGAATCATTGAGTTTGGTTTGTTGTTTATGGTTTGTTTGTCTCAGTTTGTTTCAAAGGTTTTCAAAAGGTGTTCTAAAAAGTTTTCAAGAATCAGTTTTCTTAATTTTTATTTGACTCTTTACTGTAGCAAAAGCTACAAGCTTTCAGCTTTTAGCCTTTTGGTACAAGAAGTGTTTCTCTTGGTTGGTTGTGTTCTGTGCAAGGTACAAGACTCAAAACAAGACCATTATTCCATTTTCATTTGTTGAAGGCATATAGGGTGTTGACTAATTAAAGTCACACCATCATATCTCTACAACAGCTATTTCTCAAAGCCCATAAGCTCCTCTTTTTAGCTTCTAAGGAGAAGGCATCAGCAGCCTTTGTGAGGCCTGGATTTGGGTCTCACAATGTAAGACAGCTTAAACCCTCATTTTTAGCTCAAAATCTGTGAACCTTTGTGTTCTTTGTGGAATCTTGTTATTTGCTAGGTTAAGTGTTTGGTTATGCTTTAATGTTATGTTTATACATGTTAGAGTAGATTGAAATCAGCTTGGTTGCATTTTGATTATACATCCTTTGTTAATTTGTTGATTTTGAAGTTTAAGGGGTGTTTGGGATTAGATTATTAAGATAGTATTTGATTAAAATTTGCCTTGTAATCTGCTTAGACACACTCTCTAGGTTAGTGTTAGGAGTATTCAGTATCCAGGTTTCAGTTTGGTAGGTTTTAAATCAGAGTTAGCAAGATTATTTTTTGGTAAAAACCTGTTAGAACAATCAGTAGGCCAATACAACTTTTTTTAATGTTTTGTATGATCAAACCTTGGTTATTGTTAGAACATCAGTTAATATAGGATTTGGAAATTGTTAGTTTAGGTTTGGTTGTGATTTGACCGATTTGTGGTGTTTTAAAACTCACAAAAAAGTCATTTGAATGAGCTAAAAACCACCAGACCCGTGCCTAGTACATCAGTGAATGTGATTGTGCATGTTTGTGTTTTTCTTGTGTTAATCTTGTGCTTTTTCTTGCTATTTGTGACTCCATACACTCTACTGAGTGTAGGGGTGCCAATTTTGTCCAAAAACATCAAGTAATAAACAAGAACAAGCGAAATCAGGCTCCCAAAAAAGGCATACAGTGAAAGTTTTTTTATTTCAAACCTGTTTCATTTTAGTTCAAGACTAGGCACGTTTTTGTTCAAGTTTGAGTTTAATCTTGTTAGAAATTAGGTTTGTTTGTGTTTTGGGAGGAATACAAGGACCAAGAACAAGTTTATAGTCGTAAAAAAATATTTTTACAAAAAGGACGTGGCCAGGACTCGAACCTGCGCCACTCCCCTCCCACACCAAAGACATAACCATTCTCGCCCTAGGGTCTTTACTGTCAAGACTACCTAGGGCCATTTATTTAAGGTTTTTTGTTTCTAGCTTATTAAAATATGTTTGAATTAGTTAAGCTCTTTTCCAGCTTATTTATTAAGCTATTTTGGTTTTTTTTCATTTTTCCTTTGTTATTTACATAGTTTAGGATTTTTTAGTATAAAAATATTATTTTTCACGTTATTACTTAATATTTATAATTATTTTTAGATTAAATTTTAAAAAGTCATTAAAAATACATAAAAGTGTTTTAAAAATTTCTAAAAGTATTTTTTAGGTTTTTAATAATATTTTAGAGGTTTACATTAGAAAAAGTTTTCATTTTCACTTATTTTTAATTTTATTTAATTTTGGGGTTTTTAATGAACTTTAAAAATTATTAATAAGTTTTTGAAAATTTTTGATTGCATTTTTGGTTTATATACATTTTTCTTAGTTTAGATAAAAAAATTTGGTTAATTTTTAGAGGACTTATACTTTTCGTCGAGTTTTACGGTTTTACGTTTTTTACGTCGTAGTTTAATTTTTAGCTTACATCGTCTTTAATTTTCTCTCTTTATAATCCAAAAACGAAACTAATCCAAACTTGATTTTATTTTGGCACCTAATACACACACCTCCTTCGAGAACGAACTTGGAATTTATTCGATTTGTCGGTTTTTCATTAAATCGTCAAGTTTAATACTTACCACATTTATACGTTCTTTTTCCTAAAAGACGTATTTCTAAACCGATTAGTCCAGTATTTATAAGACAAACATCCAACGACTATATCTGCCCGCGGTTCCTAATTGGAACACGCGATTCCTTATTGGAACCCGCGATTCATTATCGATAAGGAACCGCCATAGCCACTAAGGAACCGCCTGGGTAGACTCCGCTCCTTTTTGTCTTTTAGTGGTATGATTCAAATCTGGAGATTAAAATATCCTCAAAGGATATTCCAAACCTAGATAGAATACGCCATTTTCAAATTTTCAAATTTTCAAATAATTAATTTATAAATCATTTTCTTATAAAGAAAGTTTAATAAAAACTTGTCACCCTTAATAAAAAGTGAGTTTTAAGAAAAGATTAAATCCTTGATCACTTAATTAGGATGGGTACTTGTTTGTACATACCTTAAGTGATAATAGTTGAAATAAAAAATACTTGAACTCAAGAATTCGTTTTTTGTTGTTTTCGTAAATGCTTGTTTTTACATATTGTCGTAATCAAAACAAAGCGAGACCGAAAAATGCAAGTACCGTTTTTAGGCATCATTGCATTAACAATCTACCCCTTTTTTATTCCAACAGTACATAAACTCAATCACGTAATGAAAACAAGATTTTCGAAGATGAGTTTATTTCATTTCTCCCCCTTTGTCGAAGCAAAAAGGTTGCAAAAGTCTTTGATGAAGAAAAGAACCGGACTATGCAAATGCTCCCCCTTGGTACTTACTCCACCTTGCTTTGGGCACCAAGGAATCGAGACATGGTGACAAGCTACATACAAGGGTTAGTAGTAGAGAAGAGACACTCAACAATATATAACAAAGGTCACAAAAAAGAAAAAAATATAAGAGAAAAAGACAAAGATCCAAGATAAGTCATGTTAAAAGGAAACATGATAAAAGATACAAGGAAGCAAGGCATACAAAGTTCTATGAGAAATAAAACAAGCCAAAAGAGAAGCATAAATCTAATCCTAGTTAAACTAGAACTCTAAGATTTGCTTGAACTAGATGTCTTGAAGATAAGCAACCAATGCTTAGATAAAAGACAAAGTAGTGGCGGAAGGAGGTGGTGGTGTCTTGGTAGAAATCTCATAGTCATAGTGAAGAGGAGGTTTGACTAAGAGACTCTTGATGTAATTCAACTCCTCATAGATATGAGCCATAGCAAGATGTTGATATTGACAACAATAACAATATGTTCCATGATGCATGACATTATCATGTGAAGGAGGAAGAACAATAAAGGCTAGTGGTGGAGGATAAGAAATTCCACAATCAACATTCTTAGAAGGAGAAGAGATGTGATTTTAAGTGTTCTTGGGTGAATGGGTATTGAAAGAAATTGGAGAAAATGGAGGAGAATCATGGCTTTCATTGGAGAATAAGACATTTTGATATGAGAAAGGATGCAAAATCCTTAGGGTTAAATAGATAAAGCCAAAGATATTTTAGGGGTGGTCAAAGGGTTGAAACAAAGATTCCAAAAAGTGTTGGAAAAATTTTGGAGTTTCAGAAGTAACCGAAAAAGGAGGCTCTGGGCGCGGTTCTTTATCTCCACAGGCGGTTCCTTATCGATAAGGAGTCGCGGCCTCAATATGGAACCGCCCACAGTGGGTTGAATTTGGTGATGAGTGAGGATTTTCCAATTCAGCAAATCCTATTTGTCGAGTCTAACTAATCATGGAGATGTGCTAAGAAGCAAAGATAGACAAAGAAAACACACATGAACTCATCAAACAAGGTTTTGACCAAAATTGTAACACCCCATTTGGATAAATGGAATATCACAGGATAATCATGGAGTAATATCAAAGCATAAGGTAAATGTCCTAGAACATTACATGACCATAAGGGATAACCAGAATCAAACATCGGTCCCCAACATAAACTCATAAACATAGCATAAAGTAAAAGTAATGCATAAAGAACAGGACATAAAATAGCTCCCATCCTATGCATAACCATTCCATGCTCCTGACCTTGTGTACCTGCCGTTTAGGGACATGAAAAGAGAAAACGGCTGAGCGAGACGCTCAGTGCGCGGATATATAATAATAACATGGAATAGCGTAACATCAGTGAAGGATGAAATGAAAGCATAATAATGAAAATACAGCGGAATAATGTAAGTCCTGGGAAACCTGGTGACATGTAATAAACTTGTAACTTGTAATAAACTGGTTTATTCTAAAAGTATCATGTTCATGTGAATACTGAAAGTCTGTTGTTTAATCATGAAAACTGTAATTTAACTACAAAAGAACTCATATAGGTCATGAAATATATCACCGTGCATGAATACATAGAGGGGTGACCTCGTCATGCAATTAGAGGGGCTGCCTCTAATCATAATAGTCTGGGTAGGAGGGATCAGCTCCTTGTGAAGGATGCAAGGCGCACACCACATTCACCATGAAATTCTTGTAAACTTGTAACTAGGATGCACCCATTCGCCCCACATGATATAATAAAGACCAAACTTGTAAAGGGACGCTGCGAGCAATCACTCTCCCGCAGAAGAGTCATAACACCGGCGCCTCCAGTGTTATGGTTATGGTACCTCCATAACTAGGTGAAACTAACATGCAAGTATATGGATATGGCAATTAAAATAAACATAACATAAAGTTTCCTGATGTTTTTAGGACACATAACTACAAGGAAACAGATGGCATAATAATGGGAAAACCTAATCAACATGAAAGAGAGAAAAGTTATCCATACTGAAGGACGGAATATCCGTACCTCACGTCCAGTAAATGCAAACGACGAATAGCGTGGAAGATGAAAACGTTAAGAAGATCATACTCCATAAATGCTACATAATAAATAAGGACGTGTATGAGTCGCTTGGTTAACTTGTACTTAATAATTATTAATTACTTGACGTTAACTTAACTTGTTCTTGTATCGTCCTAAATGTTCTTGACTTATTTACGACTTCATATTAAATCATGTATTATGATTAGTGTAATCCGTATTCTTACATGTTAACAAGCATAAACTGTATAATTCATGATCATGTAGTAAAGTTTACTTAATAAATACTTATGCTAAAATAATAATACTTATTAGTTAACAATAAAATGAGTTATTTATTTGGGATCGTAATTTAAAAATAAGGTAATCCTAATTAAATAAAATTTACTAAAACTTGATGATTACGTAACTAAATTAAGTCTAGTTATTAATTTAATTACGCTAACAAATACCTCGGTTAATATCATTAATTAAATATAAATTTAGTCGCGTAAAATATTTAATCATAACGCGTAAATAATATTAAAACTAATCATGTTTAATAACATATTTTTAACGTACCCAAGCCTACCGAGACACCCGTGTCTCGGTCGCACGAAACAAAACTAGTAAAAATACCCTAAAAAACTTGCTGTCCAATATACACTTTTTTCTGTGTTATCCGATATAAACCTACATTACTATCTAAGATAAAATTTTCATGTTCTGTCCGATATAATCCCTTCAGTTTCGTCCGATATATCCACCCAGACTTGCTAATGCCTATTTACTACCCACTGGTTTATCTAGGTTCCTTCTGTTAGGTTATAGCCACCCACTGCCGTTTTACTTGTTCCTGATGTCTGTATAAACTTTACCACCGAGACACATGGTGTCTCAGTTCCCACTGTTTTACCCAAACACACCCCTGCTGTGTGTTTTGGGGTTGTCGCTGGTAGAACAAAACCACCACTGCCACCCCTAGGTTGTGGCTGGTGGACAATAAAACCCACTGAGACACATGGTGTCTCGGTTTGTGTGTCATTTGGCCAACACGCCACCCTTAAACTTGTCTATTTAACGCGATTTTTAACATGTTTATAACATGATTAACAAATTCCAACATATAACCCACGAATCAAAAGGATAAAAAGGATGAATGAGCACTTATCCTGTGTCTTGGTTTTAGAAACATAAAACATGAACCAAACCCCTGATTCTAGATCGACCCACGATCTCCTCTCCTTGTTTCTTGGTTCGTGTGATGACGGCAGGAAGAAGATGGAAAACAAAAAGAAAAAAACGATTGTGGTGTCTGTTGGTTTAGGGTTTTTTTGGTGTCGACTAAACAGAAAACCAAAAAAAAAACGATCCTCCCCTTGTTTTATTATGTTTCATGTCGGTTTGGTCCAACCCATATTGGGCCTCGGCCCAGTTGCTCCTTACAGCCGCCTAACTAAAAACCAAAAAGCCCTCCTTTCTTAATTCTACTTTTTATTCGCGACTCGAATAACGTTACGTGCTTTCGTGTTTTATATGTCGTAAATTATATTTCTTGGCTTGTTAATTACATGTTATACGTTCATAATTATATCCGTAATTCCTTATCGTGTTAATCACATACCTAATCATATCCATGTTTATTTAATATGTACGCACGTTCATGTATTTTTAAATACCTTGTTAATTATTCGTGTGGCGTTAATTAAATGACGTGAATTATTATTTTGTGATTTTACTGATTATTCGTAACTACATGTCGTAAATTAATAATAATAGACTACGTAATTATTTGTCGTACTATGAATAATATACGTAGTAGTCGTGTTGATTATTCGTACCGTGTGTCATATATTAAATAATCGTAAAGTCTTTTAAATATATACATAATTTCATGTAATTCGTGTTCTAGGGTTTTTAAAGCGGGTTTTACAACTCCTCTCCTCTAAAAGAATAATTCGTCCTCGAATTAGAGATACGATACTCTGGAAGGGACATGAACGTGACGTGATCGTAGAGAACATGGAACATGACGTGACTGAAGGGAACATGGAACATGAAGTGACTGAAAAGGAATATATCTGAACTTATAGAAGAAAAGAGAATAAGAAATAACATGAGAAGATACATGAAACGATATATTACTAAGTGTCATACTTACTAGTATAAGCACACACAAAGCATTGATATACGAGACATATTGAGACGTAGTACGTGAACAATTGTGAACGTGATACGTGAACAATTGTGACCGTGATACTTGGAGATATGGTGCATGAATTATGAGAACATATGGTGAGTGAGAATACGTGCAAAATATATCAAGAACGTGACATGAGAACGTAGGGTAAACATGACATGGAAACATATCGTGGGCGTGCAATAACTAAGGAGGTAAAATCAATGATACTAGATGAGACGTGAAATATGACGTGAAAAGTCTATCTAAGGATGAAAAGTCATACTAAACTTGAGTCTAGTCTCCCAAGTCTTCTACAATTCTTTCTTTAACGAAAAGTGAAACGTAAATCGTAAGATAGGATATGATCATGAACGTAAATGATGTCATGAATGTGGGAATGAAAAGGCCTAATCATTAAATAATGTATAATGGACATAAGCATGAAAAAAGTCATGAACGCTAACGTGAGACATAACTTGAGAGCTGAATAATCATACGGACGTGAACGCAAATAATGAATGCTAGCATAAACCTTTTCTGATCTGATAGCTGAAAGAGTGCCGCATAATCGTACGATCATTGGCTGGAAAATATCTGATAATCTTCTACTGCGTACTCCTTTCGGATGAAAGAAAACGTGTAGGCTAAGTTAAATGATCGAACAACGATCCAAATATTCCTAAAGGTTGAAATGACTACAAGCGTGTTGGCGTTCTATCTTAACCTGCTGAATATTCAGTCATTTAGATATGAACATAACTACATATTGTTTCATGCCTCTCCACCAAAATGTAGTTAAGATCATGATTTGGTAGGATCTGGATACATGGAAATTGGAAAGCTATGAGTCTATGTAAAATTTAGACTTCTCTTAGCGTAGAATTTTATGTAACACATAAGTTAATGTAGGATTTTCTTCTTTACACGTAGGCTTAGTCATGGTAAAATTTACCGTGAGAACAAAGTGATTCAGCGTGTCACTGTAATCAACTACATACGTACAAAGAAAATTCAGCGTGAAATTCTTCTGTTGTAAATCTTGTAACATAGAGTGAAGATGGTCTTCGTGTCCTCTAGAGTTAAAGAAAGTCAGAATTTAGCAATGAACAGAATGACGAACTCGTCCAGAATTCATAGAAATTTGATTTCTTAAATCCACGTTCATTGATGTCATTCGTAAACTAAAAGGCAATAACATGAATTCATAATGACCATGACGTGTGTGAAGAACAGTCACGGAAGTTTCCTCTTCTTTCACTCACAACTGTTTATAGCCTGATAATAAATCGATCTTGAAAAGTGTTTAGAGTCTAGTAGTTGATTGGATGACTTAATAATACTTCGAAGGGAAAATATTGTCATGAATGGTGGTAAAATTTGGTAGTTCCTTCTGGTAATATATCTGAGAAAATTCTGAAGTAATCGACTGATTAATTGATAAGAATATAAGGAGTCGAGTCATAAATGATAGCTAGAAAATCTTCATATTGTAAGGCAGAAGAAAAATAAAATTTCACCGATTATCCCTGGTGGAAAACCAATGCTGAGTGTATTCAGAAATCTGAACATTACTGAATATGATCTGGTACGAATAAGGATTCACTATAGGGATGAAATATTTGTTATCAACTTGAAATGAAAGTCTATATATACATGGGTGATATAACGGCTTCTAAAATGGACATGAATATCTGAACATGAAATCGTGAAATGAAAGTGTTATGTCAGCACATGAGGTAAATGTGACAGATTTCACAGAATGTGTTTCGTCCGTCTTATACGGAACGAACACTGCGTGACCAACTATGAACAATAAGTTAGAGATGGTACTGATTAGTGGCTAGATTTGTACATGGCATATCAGAATACGTATACCCTTGGAAAGATACCTTGAATTACTTAGGCTGAATTCAGAATTTATGCATGAGTCGTGTGTCTTGACTCATGTCCTGAGAACTTTACGTGTGACTTGTGTCTTGACTGGTGTCTTGACATGCGTCCTTGGACATATACATGAGATGATCCGCCTTGACGGATGTCTTGACATATAAAATAAATCATAATGAAAATGGTGGTTAAAATGCCGGAATTCGCCTTGTATTACTAAAAGACAAATAATTGGTAAATGGCATAAAACTAGGAGAATAATGGCATGGAAATGAAATAACAGTGTATGGTGGATGAAGTATGTTTCAGTCGGGTGGTTCCGATCTATCGCCTTCATCCTTGTCTCGTAGGATTTTCAGGTATGTAAATAGTAATAACATGGTAAACAACATCTTGTAAAAGATGTCATGTGAGAAAATTCCTGAGGTGAATGGGAATCGTCTAGCGGATGCTCATGGAGTATTGTAGGTAAAATACACATAGACTACGGCACATGGAATACACGTGGAATATGGTACCTGGAATACTACATGTGAGTTTCATGTGAAATACATATGAGATGATCGATGTGGTATCAACCATCTGACATGATTTAAAAAGGAAAACTGATTTAAACGGTTAGGAAACCGAACTGAGTGAGGGACATGATAGCCTAGAAATATTAGCGTAGCTATCATTCTGATTGCATAGAGGGAACACTAAAAGAAATTCAACGGTGATTTTCCTGAAAGCATGATTAATGAAAACAAACCATGACTATCATGAAAGCATAATTAAATGAAATCCATCAGTGTCTTGCATGGAAACATGGTCAACATGATGAAAAAATAGTTTATATAAAGAGGCATGGAACATAATCATTATGAAGATGAAATTATCATGAAGAAACATGAGACAAAATTAACATGAAGGGGCATAAAACATAATCAGCATGAAAACGAAGTTAACCATGATAGTATGAAAACATACTTGACATAAGGAGTCATAACGATTAAATGAGGGAACATGAAAAGTTATGACTGTAATCAGATAACTTTTGAAAGTTAATAGTGTGGACGACTAGGAGTCGTTTCACAATGCAAAACAATGCAAGTTAAATGATAAGTATGACTCAATATAATACGACATAAACATGAAAGATGCGTGAAATAGTTTATTATGCATGAAACAATTTATAAGGCATAAAATAGTTTAAAATGCATGGTTAATATCTATGATGATATGTACATGAGTGAACGCCTATGGGTCGGTTCACAAAACAAAAAGGCAAGTGTGGACGCCTATGGGTCGGTCCACTAATCAAACAAAAAGTTTCGATAAAAGCACATGCGACTAAATAGAGCCAGTCCTGTACCAACCATTATTTAGTCAAAATTCCTACGACTATGAGATGCATGCATGAATGAATACATGAAATAAAAAAATAAAATGAATGCGTGAAAACCAACTCTCTAAACCTAACAGAAAACGTATGACCAAGTATGAACTACGATGGTTCAGTCCATATTAGCCAAAGTTCTTAAGGAACATCATGCATAAAACAATGACATGTAACTAAGTATGGATGACGGTTGTTCAATCCATATTAGTAAAAATAATTCTGAGAAAACATCATGGTTAAAACATCAAGGTGCTGAAAATATCGATACATAGAATAACAAGCGTTGGCTTAGGAAGGTCCTGGTGACTACCCACTAGTCACAGGTCAAATTTTAGAGCCTACAGGTCAAAACCTTGCGCTCTGATACCATAATTGTAACACCGCATTTGGATAAATGGAATATCATAAGATAATCATGGCGTAATATCAAAGCATAACGTAAATGTCCTAGAACATTACATGACCATAAGGGATAACCAGAATCAAACATCGGTCCCCTAAATAAGCTCATAAACATACCATAAAGTAAAAGTAATATAGAAAGAACAGGACATAAAATAGCTCACATCCTATGAATAACCTTTCCATGCTCCTGACCTTGTGTACCTGCCGTTTGGGGACATAAAAAGAGAAAACGGCTGAGCGAGATGCTCGGTGCGCGGATATATAATAATAACATGGAATAGCATAACATAATTGAAGGCTGAAATGAAAGCATAATAATGAAAATGCAGCGGAATAATGTAAGTCATGGGAAACCTGGTGACATGTAATAAACATGTAACTTGTAATAAACTGGTTTATTCTAAAAGTATCATGTTCTGTGAATACTGAAAGTCTGTTGTTTAATCATGAAAACTATAATTTAACTACCAAAGAACTCATATAGGTCATGAAATATATCAACGTGCATGAATACATAGAGGGGTGATCTCGTCATGCACTTAGAGGGGCTGCCTCTAATCATAATAGTCTGGGTTGGAGGGATCAGCTCCTTGTGAAGGATGCAAAGCACACACCATATTCACCATGAAATTCTTGTAAACTTGTAACTAGGATGCACCCATTCGCCCCACATGATATAATAAAGACCAAACTTGTAAAGGGACGCTGCGAGCAATCACTCTCCCACTGAAGAGTCATAACACCGGTGCCTCTAGTGTTATGGTTATGGTACCTCCATAACTAGGTGAAACTGACATGCATGTATATGGCTATGGCAATTAAAATAAACATAACATAAATTTCATGACGTGTTTAGGACACATGACTACAGGGAAACATATGGCATAATAATGGGAAAACCGAATAAACATGAAAGAGAGAAAAGTTGTCCATACTGAAGGACGAAATATCCGTACCTCACGTCCAGTAAATGCAAACGAAGAATAACGTGGAAGATGAAAACATGAAGAAGATCATACACCATAAATGCTACATAATAAAGAAGGAAGTGTATGAGTCGCTTGGTTAACTTATACTTAATAATTATTAATTACTTGACGTTAACTTAACTTCTTCTTGTATCGTCCTAAATGTTCTTGACTTATTTACGACTTCATATTAAATCCTGTATTATGATTAGTGTAATCCGTATTCTTACATGTCAACAAGCATAAACTGTATAATTCATGATCATGTAGTGAAGTTTACCTAATAAATACTTACGCTAAAATAATAATACTTATTAGTTAACAATAAAATGAGTTATTTATTTGGGATCGTAATTTAGTAATAAGGTAATCCTAATTAAATAAAATTTACTAAAACTTGATGATTACGTAACTAAATTAAGTCTAGTTATTAATTTATTTACGCTAACAAATACCACGGTTAATATCATTAATTAAATATAAATTTAGTCGCGTAAAATATTTAATCATAACGCGTAAATAGTTTTAAAACTAATCATGTTTAATAACATATTTTTAACGTACCCAAACCTACCGAGACACACGTGTCTCGGCCCACGAAACAAAACTAGCAAAAATACCCGAAAACACTTGCTGTCCAATATACACTTTTTTCTGTGTTATCCGATATAAACCTATAGTACTATCCAAGATAAAATTTTCATGTTTTGTCCGATATAATCCCTACAGTGCCGTCCGATATATCAACCCAGACTTGCTAATGCCTATTTACTACCCACTGGTTTATCTAGGTTCCTGCTGTTAGGTTATAGCCACCCACTGCCGTTTTACTTGTTCCTGTTGTCTGTATAAACATTACCACCGAGACACATGGTGTCTCGGTTCCTACTGTTTTACCCAAACACACCCCTGCTGTGTGTTTTAGGGTTGCCGCCGGTTGAACAAAACCACCACTGCCACCCCTAGGTTGCGGCTGGTGGACAATAAAACCCACCGAGACACATGGTGTCTTGGTTTGTGTGTCATCTGGCCAACACGCCACCCTTAAACTTGTTTATTTAACGCGATTTTTAACATGTTTATAACATGATTAACAGATTACAACATATAACCTACGAATCAAAAGGAGAAAAAGGATTGATGAGCACTTATCTTGTGTCTTGGTTTTAGAAACATAAAAAATGAACCAAACCCCTGATTCTAGATCGACCCACGATCTCCTCTCCTTGTTTCTTGGTTCATGTGATGACGGCATGAAGAAGATGGAAAATAAAAAGAAAAAAAACGATCGTGGTGTCTGTTGGTTTATGGTTTTGTTGGTGTCGACTAAACATAAAACAAAAAAAAAGATCCTCCCTTGTTTTATTATGTTTCATGTCGGTTTGGTCCAACCCATATTGGGCCTCGGCCCAGTTGCTCCTTACAGTCGCCCAACTAAAAACCAAACAGCCCTCCTTTCTTAAGTTTACTTTTATTTCGCGACTCGAATAACGTTACGTGATTTCCTGTTTTATATGTCGTAAATTATATTTCTTGGCTTGTTAATTACATGTTATACGTACATAATTAGATCCTTAATTCCTTATCGTGTTAATCACGTACCTAATCATATCCATGTTTATTTAATATGTACGCGCGTTCATGTATTTCTAAATGTCTTGTTAATTATTCGTGTAGCCTTATTTAAATGACGTGAATTATTATTTTGTGGTTTTACTGATTATTCGTAACTACATGTCATATATTAATTATAATAGACTACGTAATTATTTGTCATACTATGAATAATATACGTAGTAGTCGTGTTGATTATTTGTATCGCGTGTCATATATTTAATAATCGTAAGGTCTTTTTAATTTATACATAATTTCATGCAATTCGTGTTCTAGGGTTTTTAAAGCGGGTTTTACAAAAATACATGGATTTTGAAGAAAATTGATGTTGGAGGTGTGTAAAACTAGACAAAAAGTCATGACACAATGATCCTCCATAGCTCACTTTTATTCTTGCTATATTTGAGAGACACATACATATGAGTTATGTAAGCTCATTATTAATAGCAAGAAGCTATGAAAAATGTTTTTAGATTGAAATAACAATGCAAAAACATTTCTCGACCGTTTTCGAAAGAATTTTTCAGAATTTTGAAAAAGAAGTGAAGGTTTTCAAAAAGAGTTTGCAATACTCAATAACTCAAAGAAAGAAAAGACTCAAAAGAAAAATAAGACTCGATTAATAAAATGCGCACATAAGGAATATGTTCCATTAAATCTAGACCTAGACGCAAGTAATTAAAAGGTTCCCTCTTAAGTGGCTTAGTGAAGATGTCGGCTAAGTTTTCTACCAAGGGTAACTACTCAATCGAAATGTTCCCCTTTTTAACATTATCTCTAAGGAAATGGTGGCGAATCTCTATGTGCTTAGTTCGCGAATGTTGCACAGGATTCTTGCTAAGGTCTATTGCACCCTTATTTTCGCACATGATGGGAACATCATCAAGAGAAATCCCGTAATCAAAAAGCGCTTGCTTCATCTATAGAGCTTGTTGACAAGCTTTACCGGCACTTACATACTCGACTTCCGTGGTGGATATTGCAAGAGCGGTTTGTTTCTTGGAGAACCAAGAAGTTAAACAAAAACCCATGAAGGTACAAACTACACTAGTGCTTTTCCGGTCCACATAGTCTCCCGCATGATCCGAGTCAGCGTAGACAATGGTTTCTATGCCAGTCCCTTTAGGATACCATAATAAGTTCTCATATGTTCTAATCAGTTTAATCATTTCGTTTCATTTTGTTTTAAAGTGTCAGATGGTTCTCACACATGAACAGGAACAAATGAACGCAGCAGTCCAAGCTGCCATTCAAGCTCTGCTTCCTCAACTGAGGAATGAGATCCGTGGCGAGGTGCAAGCTAATCAACAACATCACCCTCAGCAGAATATTCCTCCTCGACCTCCAACTACACTGGTCACATGGCTGTAACGTTTTAACAAACAGCGACCCAGATCATTCGAGTAGACTGATAGCCCCGCTGAAACTGAGAGCTAGATCGCTCACATTGAGAAGATCTTCAAGGAAATGGGTTGTGATCCGGTCTTCAAGGCAAGGTTGGCATGTTATAAGTTCGAGGGAGACGTGCTTGCATGGTGGAATGCACTTAAGCTGTCGAATGGAGGCGACAACTGGTGACTGGCTTTACTTGGGCATAGTTTAGGGAGCTGGTTATGGGGCAGTTATTCCCAAAAGCTGAGCAAGATAAGCTCAAGAAGGAGTATTATGGGATTATGCAGAGAGCTGGGGAGAACAACAATGAGTTTATGCAGAGGTTCCTTCGACTTGCAGGATTTCTTGGTGCAACAGCCGGGACTGTGGAAGAGGAAGCGTACCACTTTCGTTGGGCTCTTCGTACTTCGGTCGCCAATAATTTGGTGTGTGCTACGTTTAACACTGTGGCACAGGTGGTCGATGCAGCACGCAAGTTGGAGATGCTGCAAGAGAGGGATGAGTTTGGAGAAGCAGAAAGATCTGACAAGAGGTATATTTTTGTCATCTAACAGTGATCATTTCTTTCCTTTCAGTAATGTCCATTTTATATCATTTCTCTATACAATTACATCTTTCAGGCAGAAGATTGGGGACCGGCCCCAACCGGCAACTCAGCAATATCATCTAAAGGGAAATGGTAAGGCACAGGACCGTTATGCTTCTAACACGTGTGGAGGTAATGAAAATTACCGTAACAACGCCATTACCTCCAACAACAGCAGGTCCCTACATTTCATTCAATTCTATGTTATGTCACTTTATGATTTATGAATTCTGACACTTCAGTATCTTTTCCTAGGAATACTGGCAACGGTAGGGATCAGGACCGTAGAGGTTCACAGCCAAACCGTGCAGCCACATCTGGTATAACATTTTAAACTTTATATGTAGTCTTGTTTGTACCCCTTAATCATGTCTCACGCATACTTTCTGAAACAGGCTCCCAACCAGATCGAGCACCTGATGGAAGGTATACTCACCCTATCTGCACCTCTTGCAACCACAGACACCTAGGACCATGCCGCCGTGGAAACGATACTTGCTTCAAATGTGGCCAGCCAGGACACCAGATGAAGGATTGCCATAAGGGTGAGATGGAGGGTACCTCTTGGCACGCGGATACCAAGCCACTTTCTACTACTTGACACGTGTACACTACTTCACGTGACCAAGATGGCAAGTCATAGGGTACCATCACTGGAAACTTGTTTATGTTTGGTCAAGCTGCATGCGTTTTATTTGACACGGGTGTGACTCACTCGATCATATCTACTGCTTATGCTAAACGTGTTAGGATATCCCCCACGCCATTAGAAAATGTATTAAAAATTTACACGCCTATTAGATAACCTATACACATCACGCATCAGTACAAAGGTCATCCCCTTGAGTTTGACGATAAAATCCGTTCAGTTGAGGCACTTCCATTAGACATGTGCGAGTTTGACATGATATTAGGCATGGACTGGTTATCCAAACACCACGCCACCATAGACTGCCATTCATATCGGGTCATTTTCGGCTATGTCAACGCATCAAAGTACATTCACAATGGTTTTATACCAGGAAGGTCTGTACAAATCATATCAGCCTTACAAGCACGTGCATTACTGTCACATGGATGCGAGGGTTTCTTAGCCGTTGTACATGATATCAAGGCTGAATCTCCATCCACTCAAGATCATCTTATCGTGTCAGAATTTCCCGACGTGTTTCCTGAAGAACTTCCGGGCATACCACCTGCTCGTGAAGTAGAGTTTGGAATCGAGCTTGTCCCAGGAGCTGAGCCAATCTCCAAGGCACCTTACCGCATGGCTCCCGTGGAACTTAAGGAGTTGAAGGAGCACCTACATGAACATTTGGACCGAGGTTTCATCCGCCCTAGTGAATCTCCATGGGGTGCACCGGTGTTATTCGTGAAGAAGAAGGATGACAGTATGCGCTTATGCATCCATTACCGTGAGCTTAATAAGATCACCATCAGGAACCGATATCCTTTACCACGCATAGACGGTCTGTTTGACCAACTGCAAGGCGCCAAAAATTTCTCAAAAATTGATCTGTGGTCTGGCTACCATCATTTACAGGTGAAACAATAGGATATTTCCAAGACTGCTTTCCGTACACGCAATGGACACTAAGAATTTGTAGTCATGCCTTTTGGACTTACAAATGCTCCAACAGTCTTCATGGACTTGATGAACCGTATCCTCCATGAATTTCTGGACAAGTTTGTTATCGTCTTCATTGACGATATCCTGATTTTATCTAAATCCAAGGAGGAACACGAAGACCATCTTCGTACTGTGCTGCAGATACTTCTTCAAAAGCAGTTGTATGCCAGCTTCTCCAAGTGTGAATTCTGGCTAAACAAAGTGGCGTTTCTGGGCCACATTGTCTCTGCAGAAGTCATAACCATGAACTCTGCAAAGGTTGAGGCTATCACCAACTGGTCGAGACCAACATCAGCTATAGAGGTTCACATCTTTCTGGGTCTAGCTGGTTACTATCGTTGATTTGGGGAGACTTTCTCACGACTGGCACTACCTTTGACCAAACTAATGCGCAAGGGGGAAAATTCATCCGGACTGATGAAAGAGAGAAGAGCTTTGAAGAACTGAAGCAAAAGTTGGTATTTGCACCCATTCTTACTCTCCCATCTGGCACAGGTAGATTTCAAATCTATAGTGATGCTTCAGGGAAAGGTCTTAGTTATGTTCTCATGCAACATGGGAAAGTGATTACTTACGTATCACGAAAATTGAAATCATATGAGGTTAAGTATCCTACACACGACTTCGAGCTTGCAGCAGTTATGTTTGCACTAAAGATTTGGAGGCACTTGTAATACCCGCATTAAAATCCTATGAACAGTACACATGAACAGTAAACACATGAAAATACGATAAAATTTAAACTTTCCATCTATAATATTAATACACGTGTCACGACATTTAATAATGAACAAACATGAATATTATAAATGCGACATGATCACGAATACCAAAATCACGAATATTAAATCACAAACATACACGATAATTATATTAACATGGAAAAGCTACGGGTTTACCCGTGGGCTCCCTTAATGCCGCGGCTACACAAGAGAAAGAAGGAAGAATGGGCTTTGGCCCATGACCCAAGATAAATGCACTAATAAAAAAAACTCCACGAAACCATTTCATAATTTAGGTTTAACCAAAAAGTTCTTTCCTTGCCTCCTTCTTGCTCTTGCCACCGACCACCATAAACCACAAGGACGATTCAGACAATTTTGATCACTGATTTTGGAGTCTACGTGTTCGTGATCTTTAATTCTTCCATTCCACGTGTTCGGTATACTCAAACACTTTTTCTTTCCCTATAATTCTGATGAATTCATGATTTGGTATTTAATTAATCTTAAAAACAAGTGAGTAAAACATGTAGATTAATTAAATCATGGAAAAAAGGAGTGTTTGGTTGTGTTTTTGGGTTAGCCGCGACACCACCGAGAGCCAAAGGGCTCTCGGCTTGCGTTCATCACCACCACTGAGCCAACTAGGGGTCTTGGCTTGGTTGGTCTTGGCTCGGGCAACACAAAGAAACCCCGACCGCATGTCGGGGTGAATTTTGGCTTGGATTGAGTGTCAACCGAGACCTATAGGGTCTCGGTGGGGCTTTTTGGCTAACCGGGGGAACCCTACAAAGCAAGCAGGGGGAACCGGGCACAACCGGTGGGAAGCGGCTATGAACTGGTGTGAACCGGGCTGCCATGGCTCGGCAGTGGGAACCGAGTACCAGCAGTGGCAACCGGCTAGCCGGTCTAACCACTGGCAGGGGTGTTTGGCTCGGTTTAATTGGAAACACGACGTACGGGCTCGGGTTAATTTTTAAAACATGGACTCGGGTTTCCGGACATATTAAATATCAGAAAAACATATTAACTAAATTAATTATTAGACTTTTACTTTAATTAATTTCATGACTTAGGTTAAATATTAAAACTTAATATTACATGCATAACCTAAAGTATTTCACTAGTGTAATTTAATTAAAAGATGTATTTTAATTAAATTTGTATAACGTATAGTTAATTAAATTAACCAGTTACTTAATTAATAAGCTATAACCATGACTTGTATTATACTAATTAAACCTTAATTATTATTTATAATCCAGCTTCTTTATAATTATGGAAACTTACTATTTTTGGAAACTTTCTATTTTTGGAAACTTACTTATTATGGAAACCTGCTATTTTTAGAAAGTTACTTAGTATTACAATACAAGTATTATAATACACAAATACATGAACAATACTTAACAGAACATCAAAATAACTACAAAATACATAGTAAAGCAGTAAAACATGACAGAACACGTATAACTAAGAACACTTAGAACCAGTAAAACACATGTAATTCAGATAACTTATACACGTCCATATTTCTTATGTAGTATTATCCATCAAGGCGGAATAGTTCTTCATCGTTTCGTTAGCTTCTACTGGACATAAGGTACGGATTCCTGTCCTTCAGTAAGGATAATTCTCTTCCTTTATTAGGATTTCCTGTATGCAGCTAACTGTTTTCCCAGTAGCTACAGATTAAATGCTTATGTTATATTAGTTTATCTTAGCCATATATATACATGACCAGTTTCACCTAGTTATGGAGGTACCATAACCATAACACTGGAGGCACTAGTGTTATGACTTCACCACGGCGGAGTGATAGCTCGTGACGCCCCTTTCAGTTATTTGGCCATTATATTTATTATGTTATCATGTGGGGCGTATGGGTGCATCCTAGTTACATGTTTCATTCCGGATTTCATGGTGAATGTGGTGTGTGCCTTGCATCCTTCACAAGGAGCTGATCCCTCCTACCCAAACCAGTATAATTAGAGGAAGCCCCTCTAATTGCATGACGAGGTCACCCCTCTATGTATTCATGCACGTTGTTGATCTCATTGACCTATATTGGCAATTTTGGTACATTAAACTAATACAGATTTTATAAGTAAACATAAGCTATACTTTCAGAACTAAAATCAGTAAAACATGTTATATGCCTATGTTTTACCAAGACTTATTCATTTCCGCTGCTATTCATGCTTTATGCTCTTTCTATGCTTTCATATATTATGTCTTCCATGCTTTATTGTATATCTGTGCACTGAGCGTTATGCTCATCCTTCTACTTTTCCATGTTCCCAAACGGCAGGTACCCAAGGTCGCAAGTAGGATCTCAAGAGTATGTGCATTCGGATGAAAGCTATCCAGCCTTCATTACTTTATGCATTGTATTCCTACTTTATCATACTTTTCTTCATTTTGGACATTGTTTATTCCTTTCATTTACATTACTTATATTTGCTTGTGTGGGAGTTACTTGGACTACCGATGTTTGATTCCATTATTTCCTTTTTATGGTCATAAATGTTTAGACATTTCCTTGCATGCTTTGATGACACGCCATAATACACTGTAGCATTCCATCTTAACAAATGGGGTGTTACATTTATGGTATCAGAGCCCAAGGTTTCGACCTGTAGCTTTGTAAACATGACCTATGACTTACGGGTAGTCACTAGTGTCTTCCTAGAACTGATAGTTGGTTTTCATGCATTCATTCATTTTCATTTTCATTTTATTTCACGCATTCATATCATTGTAGCAGGGGTTTTGACTAAGTAATGGTTGGTACAGGACTGGCCCTATTTAGTCGCATGTGCTTTTATCGAAACTTTTAACTTAGGGATCGACCCATAGGCGTCTCAGTGCCCTGTCATTTGTTTTGGTTGAACTGACCATCGGCGTTCACTCTTGTTCATATACAAGTTTCATAAACTGCATCATGCATTTTTCATTGTTTCATGCATTATAAAATGTTTCATTAAAATTATACCTTGTTCATGCATTTTATGTTCATATCATTTCAGACTTATTATTCATGTTTCATTTTGATGTTTTAAACTGTCAGATGGTGAATCCACGCAACAATCCAGATTTGGCTGTAGCTGTCAATGCAGCACTGCAAGCCCTCCTTCCCTAACTTCGCAATGAGGTCAGGGAAGAATTCCATGCGGAACTCCAGGCTCATGGCAATCAGAACAATAATCATGCACCTCCTCCACCTGCTACCCTCATGACTTGGTTGGAGCAATTCAACAAACAACGACCCCGTTCGTTTGAGCAGACTGACAACCCCAACGAGTCTGAAGCTTGGGTTTCTCACATCGAGAAGATATTTGATGCGATGGGTTGTGATGGTGTTTTCAAAGCAAGACTGGCTTGCTATAAGTTTGAAGGTGATGTGCTGCAGTAGTGGAGGTCAGTCAGGCAGTCCAACGATGGTGATAATTGGGTTGCGCAACTGACATGGGACTAGTTTAAGGAGCTCTTCCTTAACTAGTACTTTCCACATGCCGAGCAGTAGAAGCTCACGAGGGACTATCACAACATTCGGCAGGTTGCTGGTGAGAACAACAATGAATTTGTGCAAAGGTTTCTCCGTTTGGCTGATTTTCTGGGAGCAGCAGCTGGCACTGCTGCGGAGCAAGCTGAGAAGTTTCGCTGGGCACTTCGCACTTCAGTCGCCAACAGCTTGGTATGTGCTACTTTCACTACAGTGGCACAAGTGGTCGATGCAGCCCGTAAGCTCGAGATGCTCCAGGAACGAGAGGAGTTTGGTGATGACCGCACAGTGAAGAGATATCTTCAATCACCAAATGTAAACATTCATTTCCTTCTAGTATTTTCATGTTTATATCATCCTCTGTTCAATTTTTCATTTCAGACAGAAGACTGAGGACCGGAAGCCTCCGGTTACTAAGCAACAGTCCTCCAAGGGAGACGGTCAATCCAATGATCGTTCTGCTTCAGATAGGCGTGGCGGTAATGATAGTTACCGTACTAATTCCAACAGCAGCAGGTCCCTACATTTACCTTCTTTATTATTAAACTGTGTATGTTTCATCATTCTAACATTTCAATGCTCGCATTCAGGAGCAATGGCAACGGAAGGGACCAGGACCGTAGAGGTTCGCAGCCTAACCGTTTTGCTTCATCTGGTAATCAATTTAACCTTCTATGTAATCATGCTTATGTTTCATGATCATGTCTCATGCATGTAATTCCATAACAGGCTCACAGTTAGCAAGGACGCCTGTTGGAGGATTTACGCATCCTACCTGTCCTACTTGTTCGCGCAGACATTCTAGTGTTTGTCGCCGAGGTACTGGTGGTTGCTTCAAATGTGGTCAACAAGGCCATCAGCAGAAGGATTGTCGCCAAGATGAGATACAAGGCACCTCTGGACACGCCGACACCAAGCCACCTCCTACTTCTGGTCACGTGTTCACTACCACTAGAGACCAGGCGAACAAGACTTCAGGTACCATCACTGGAAATATCTTTATGAATTGTCTGGCAACATGTGTTTTGTTTGATACTGGAGCGACACATTCAGTCGTGTCCACTTCTTTTGATGTACGTGTTAGGATTTCCCTGATGCCATTAGATAATACCTTATGCATTTACACACCACTTAGGGACTCTGTACGAATCACCCAAGTGTACATAGATCTTCCCCTGGAAATTGATGATAGAATCCGCAGAGTAGACGCACTGCCTTTGGACAAGTGCGATTTGACTTAACTTTGGGCATGGACTGGTTATCCAAACACCAAGAAACTATAGACTCCCACACTTAGCGGGTTATCTTCGGTGATGTTAAATGTCCAGAGTACATACACCATGGTTTTCTGCCAGGGAGGTCTGTACAAATTATTTCGTCCATGGAGGCGCGTGCATTGCTAGCACATGGCTGTCAGGGCTTCATAGACAACATCCATGACATCTCTGTCGAGTCTCCATCAATCCAAGATCAGCCTACAGTGTCAGAATTTCCTGATGTATTTCTAGAGGAAATTTCGGGCATATCACCTATTCGCGAAGTCAAGTTTGAAATTGAGCTCATTCCAGGAGCAGAGCCAATTTCCAAGGCTCCTTACCGTATGGCTCCCATTGAGCTTAAGGAATTGAAGGATCAGCTGCAAGAACTTTTGGAGCGAGGTTTCATTCGTCCCAGTGCGTCGCCATGGGGTGCACCGGTACTATTCGTGAAGAAGAAAGACGACAGTATGCGTTTGTGTATAGACTATCATGAGCTGAACAAGATCACGATCAGGAATCGTTATCTTTCGCCGCGTATTGATGAACTTTTCGATCAACTTCAAGGCTCCAAGTATTTCTCAAAGATCTATCTGAGGTCCGGCTACCATCAGTTATGGGTAAAAGAACAGGACATCTCCAAGACTGCTTTCCGTACACGCTATGGACACTACGAATTCGTAGTCATGCCTTTCGGACTCGCAAATGTTCTAGTAGTGTTCATGGATTTGATGAATTGTGTCTTCCATGAATTTCTGGACAAGTTCGTGATTGTCTTCATCGATGACATTCTGATTTCTCCAAATCCAAGGAGGAACATGATGAACACCTTCGTATAGTCTTGTAGATTCTTCGTCAGAAGCAGTTGTATACCAAATTCTCCAAGTGAAAATTCTGGTTAAGCAAGGTGGCATTTATAGGCCATATTGCATCCGCATAGGGGATCACCATGGATCCTTCAAAGGTTGAAGCTATTACCAAATGGCCGAGACCTACATCTACAACTGAGGTCAAAATTTCTCTGGGTCTAGTTGGCTACTACCGCATGTTTGTTGAGAACTTTTCAAGACTGGCCTTACCGTTGACTAAGCTGATGAGAAAGGGTGAGAAATTCGTCTGGATGGAGGAACGAGAGAAGAGCTTTGAAGACCTTAAGTAGAAGTTAGTAACTGCACCTATTCTTACTCTCCCATCCGGCTCAGGTGGATTTCATATTTATAGTGACGCTTTAGGAAAGGGTCTAGGTTGTGTTCTCATGCAACATGGGAAAGTTATTGCATACGCATCACGACAGCTGAAACCTTATGAAGAAAACTATCCTACGCATGATTTGGAGCTTGCAGCAGTTGTGTTCGCATTGAAGATCTGGAGGCATTATTTTTATGGTGAATCATGTGACATCTTCACAGATCACAAGAGTCTCAAGTACATTTTCACTCAGAAGGAACTAAACATGAGGCAGAGGAGATGGTTAGAGCTACTAAAGAATTATGACACCAACATTCAATACCATCCTGGTAAGGCGAATGTGGTGGATCAGAAGAAGATTAACCAAATCGTTCTTCTTCCTGTGACTCAGAAGAAGAACGACGCCATCTGGGTTATTGTTGATAGATTAACCAAATCTGCACATTTTCTGCCATTCCGCAAGGAACATCCGGTCAGCAAATTGCCAGATACTTTTCAAAAGGAGATCGTGGGACTACACGGTATTCCATCAAAAATCATCTCTGACAGAGATACCCATTATACATCACGTTTCTGGCAGAGTTTGCAAAAAGCTTGGGACACCAAACTCAAGCTCAGCAATGCCTTTCATCCTCAGACTGACGGACAGTCAGAACGCACCACTCAGACAATGGAGGACATGCTGCGGGCGTGTCCTCTAGAGTGGGCCGGGAACTGGGATGATTACATATGTTTAGTCGAGTTTGCATACAACAACAGCTGGCACGCCAGCATCAAATGTGCACCTTTTGAGATGTTGTATGGCAGAAAGTGTCGTGCCCCAATCTGCTAGGATCAGGTGGACGAACGACTGATTGAGGGGCCAGAGATGATTAAGGTGACAAATGAGAAGGTTGCCAACGCCAAGGCTAAGATTCAGGAAGCTCGTGCTTGTCAGAAGAGCTATGGTGATAAACGTCATAGAGATGTATCTTTAAACGTAGGTGATCATGCCTTCCTCAAGGTATCACCTGCACGGGGTGTTAAACATTTTGGAATCAGAGGGAAGCTCAGTCCTCGCTTCATCGGACCGTTCGACATCATAGAACGCGTTGGTGAAGTGTCATATCGTTTAGTGTTACCGCCTCAGCTATCACACGTTCACAACATGTTCCATGTGTCCTTACTCCGAGGATACAACTATCATCCAGTTCACATTGTTCAGTATCCGCTAGATCAGATTCGAGAGGATCTTTCATACGTCGAAGAACCGGAGAGAGTTCTCTAGCGAAAAGATCGTGTCATGCGGAGGAAGACGATCCCTTTCGCAAAATCCTCTGGAGGGATCATCATGAACGGGAAGCCACTTGGGAGATGGAGGAGTCTATACGGACTTCTTACCCTCATTTCCAGTTCTAATTTGGGTATGTTTTCTTTCAGTTTACGTTTCTCCAATTCGAGGACGAATTGTTCTTTTAGAGGGTAATTGTAAAACCCGCATTAAAATCCTATGAACACTACACATGAACAGTACATATATGAAAATACAATAAAATTTAAACTTTCCATTTATAATGTTAATACACGTTTCACGACATTAAATAACGAACAAACATGAATATTAGAAATGTGACATGATCACGAATACCAAAATCACGAATATTAAATAACAAACATACACGATAATTATATTAACATGGAAAAGCTACGGGTTTACCCGTGGGCTCCCTTAATGCCGCGGCTACACAAGAGAAAGAAGGAAGAATGGGCTTTGGCCCATGACCCAAGATAAATGCACTAATAATAAAACTCCAGGAAACCTTTTCATAATTTAGGTTTAACCAAAAAGTTCTCTCCTTGCCTCCTTCTTGCTCTTGCCGCCGGCCACCATAAACCACAAGGACGATTCAGACAATTTTGATCATTAATTTTGGAGTCTACGTGTTCGTGATCTTTGATTCTTCCAGTCCACGTGTTCGTTATATTCAAACACTTTTTCTTTCCCTTTAATTCTTATGAATTCATGATTTGATATTTAATTAATCTTAAAAAAAAGTGAGTAAAACATGTAGATTAATTAAATCATAGAAAAAGGGGGTGTTTGGTCGTGTTTTTGGGTTAGGTGAGACACCATTAAGAGCCAAAGGGCTCTCGACTTGCGTTTATCACCACCACCGATCCCACTTGGGGTCTCGGCTTGGTTGGTCTTGGCTCGGGCAACACGAAGAAACCCCGACCGCATGTCGGCGTAGGGTTTTGGCTTAGATTGAGTGTCAACTGAGACCTATAGGGACTCGGTGAGGCTTTTTGGCTAACAAGGGGAACCGAACAAAGCAAGCAGGGGGAACCGGTCACAATCGGTGGGAAACGGCTCTAAAGCGGTGTGAACCGGGCTACCATGGGTCGGCAGTGGGAACCGAGTACCACCAGTGGCAACCGGCTAGCCGGTCTAGCCACTGGCAGGGGTGTTTGGCTCGGCTTAATTGGAAACACGGGGTACGGGCTCGGGTTAATTTTTAAAACACGGACTCGGGTTTCGGGACATATTAAAAATCAGAAAAACATATTAATTAAATGAATTATTAGACTTTTAATTTAATTAATTTCATGACTTAGGTTAAATATTAAAACTTAATATTACATGTATAACCTAAAGTATTTAACTAGTGTAATTTAATTAAAACATGTATTTTAATTAAATTTGTATAACGTATAGTTAATAAAAGTAACTAGTTATTTAATTAATAAGCTATAACCATGACTTGTATTATACTAATTAAAGTTTAATTATTATTTATAATCCAGATTATTTCTAATTATAGAAACTTACTATTTTTGGAAACTTTCTATTTTTGGAAACTTACTATTTATGGAAACTTGCTATTTTTAGAAATTTACTTAGTATTACAATACAAGTATTATAATACACAAATACATGAAAAATACTTAACAGAACATCAGAATAACTACAGAATACACAGTAAAGCAGTAAAACATGACAGAACACGTATAATAAGCTAAGAACACTCAGAACCAGTAAAACACATGTAATTGAGATAACTTATGCACGTCCATATTTCTTATGTAGTATTATCCATCAAGGCGGAATAGTTCTTCATTGTTTCGTTAGCTTCTACTGGACATAAAGTATGGATTCTCGTCCTTCAATAAGGATAATTCTCTTCCTTTATTAGGATTTCCTGTATGCAGCCAACTGTTTTCCCAGTAGCTACAGATTAAATACTTATTTTATATTAGTTTACCTTAGCCATATACATGCATGACAAGTTTCATCTAGTTATGGAAGTACCATAACCATAACACTAGAGGCACTAGTGTTATGACTTCACCACGACGGAGTGATAGCTCGTGGCGTCCCTTTCAGTTATTTGGCCATTATATTTATTATGTTATCATGTGGGGCGTATGGGTGCATCCTAGTTACATGTTTCAGTCAGGATTTCATGGTGAATGTGGTGTGTGCCTTGCATCCTTCACAAGAAGCTGATCCCTCCTACCCAGATGAGTATAATTAGAGGCAACCCCTCTAATTGCATGATGAGGTCATCCCTCTATGTATTCATGCACGTTGTTGACCTCATTGACCTATATTGGCTATTTTGGTACATTAAACTAATACAGATTTTATAAGTAAACATAAGCTATACTTTTAGAACTAAAATCAGTAAAACATGTTATATGCCTAGGTTTTCCTAGGACTTATTCATTTCCGCTGCTATTCATGCTTTATGCTCTTTATATTCTTTCATATGCTATGTCTTCCATGCTTTATTGTATATTCGTGCACTGAGTGTTATGCTCAGCCATCTACTTTTCCATGTTCCCAAACGGTAGGTACCCAAGGTCACAAGTACGATCTCAAGAGTATGTGCATTCGGATGGAAGCTATCCAGCCTTCATTACTTTATGCATTTTATTTCTACTTTATCATATTTTACTTCATTTTGGACATTGTTTTGTACTTTCATTTACAATACTTATATTTGCTTTGTGTGGGAGTTACTTGGACTACCGATGTTTGATTCTGGTATTTCATTTTTATGGTCATCAATGTTTAGACATTCCCTTGCATGCTTTCATGACACACCATAATACACTGTAGCATTCCATTTTAACAAATTGGGTGTTACAACACTACTTGTACGGTGAATCATATGATATCTTCACAGATCACAATAGCCTGAAATATATCTTCACCCAGCGTGAACTTAACATGAGGCAAAGGCGATTGTTGGAACTGCTGAAGGATTATGACATTAATCTTTAGTATCATTCTGGCAAGGCAAATGCAATGACAAATGCTCTTAGCAGGAAGTCGGGTATGATAAACGGTATTAAGATAGAGGAAGAGATCATTCGTGACTTGGAACGACTGGACATCGAAATTTTGGTACGTGGACAACACGGGTACTGGGAAAATCTCAAAGTTGAACCTGACTTACTCTTTAGGATCAAGGAAGCTCAGAAGGATGATGGTGAAATCTGGGCGATTATTCAGAACATTGACCAGAAGACGGAGTTTCGGGTAGATGACGACGACATTGTATGTCAGGGCACTAGACTTTGTGTCCCTGGTGATCCTACACTCAGGGAGGCTTTGCTGACTGAAGGTTACTACTTTCCATTCTCTATTCATCTTGGTTCCACCAAGATGTACCATGATATCAAGCAGCATTTCTAGTGGAGTGGTATGAAGGAGGATGTCGCTACTTTTGTATCCTAATGTGTTACCTGTCAGCAGGTTAAGATTGAGCATCAGCGACCTAGTGATTTACTACAACCGTTAGACATTCAGAGTGGAAGTGGGAAAAGATCTCCATGGATTTTGTCATCGGACTTCCGCAGACCAAGAGGAAACATGATGCCATCTAGGTTATCGTTGATCGACTTACTAAATCAGCTCACTTTATGCCAATCCGTAAGGACGACTCGGTCAGCAAATTGGCAGATACTTATCAGAGGGAGATCGTGAGACTACATGGTACTCCATCCAGTATCATCTCTGACAGAGATCCTCGTTTTACTTTGCAATTATGGAAGAGTCTGCAAAAAGCTTGGGGCACCAGACTTAAGATTAGCACAGACTTTCATCCTCAGACAGACGAACAGTCAGAGCGCACCATTGAGACACTAGAGTTCATTTTGCGACCTTGTACATTAGAATAGACAGGAAGTTTGGACGACTACATATGTTTAGTAGAATTTGCATACAACAACAGTTGGCACGCCAGCATCAAGTGTGCACCATTTGAGATGTTGTATGGCAGAAAATGTCGCGCCCCAATATGATGGGCTCAAGTTGGACAGCGAATTCGTGAAGGTCCGGAGATGATACATGTGACCAACGAGAAGGTTGTTGTCGCCAAGGCCAAACTGTAGGAATCTCGTGCACGTCAAAAGAGCTATGCCGATAAGCATCATAGAGATTTCCATTTCAACGTAGGTGATCATGTCTTTCTCAAAGTATCACCAGCACGAGGAGTTAAACGTTTTGGAATCAAGGGAAAACTCAGTCCTCGATTCATCGGGCCGTTTGATATACTTGAACGTATCGGTGAAGTATCATATCGATTGGCGTTACCACCACAACTATCTCACGTTTATAACGTATTCCATGTGTCCTTACTTAGAGGGTACAATTATCATCCCATACATATGGTTCATTATCCACTCGAGCAGATTCGTGAGGATCTTTTTTACGTTGAGGAACCTGAACGAGTTATCGATCGCCAAGAGAGAGTCATGAGGAAGAAGACGATTCCATTCGTCAAAATCCTTTGTAGGGATCATCTTGAGCGGGAAGCCACTTGGGAGACAAAGGAGTCTATCCGGACTTCTTAACCTCATTTCCAGTTCTGATTCGGGTAAATGTTTTCTTTCAGGTTATGTTATCTATATTTCGGGGACAAATTATTCTTTTTAGAGGGGAAGAGTTGTAAAACCCGCATATAAATACCATTAACAGTACCCACGTAAAATATCGTATAATTTAAAACTTTCCATTTATACATTGAACACGTGTCATGAATATTAATTACGAGTAATTACGTAAACATATTAATACACGATAAACAAGTGTTACGTATAATAAATATATCATGAATATTAAAAAAAGAACCAACACGAACATTTAAACATACAAACGAACACATAAAATACATAAACATCAAAAAGCCCGGTTTACTCCTTTTGGGCCTTGTGTCCGCGGCAACCAAAGACAAGGGGGCCAAGCCCACTTTAATTTTGACTAAATGGTAAAAAGTAAAAACACAGGGAAATCATTCACAAAATTTTTACAAAAAAAATTAGAAACCCAGATTTCTAACCCTCATTTCTAGTTTTGATTCGGGTATGTTTACTTTCAAATTCCATTCGTCAAAATCCTTTGGAGGGATCATCCTGAGCGGGAAGCCACTTGGGAGAAAGAGGAGTCTATCCGAACTTCTTACCTCATTTCCAGTTCTTATTCGGGTATGTTTTCTTCAGATTATGTTATCTATAATTCGGGGACGAATTATTATTTTTAGAGGGGAAGACTTGTAAAACCCGCATATAAATACCATGAACAGTACCCACGTAAAATCTTGTATTATTTGAAACTTTCCATTTATACATTGAACACGTGTCACAAATATTAATTACGAGTAATTACGTATATATTAATACACGATAAACAAGTGTTACGTATTATAAATATATCATGAATATTAAAACACGAACTAATACGAACATTTAAACATACAAACGAACATGTAAAATACTTAAATATGAAAAAGCCCAGTTTACTTCTTTTGGGCCTTGTGTCTGCGGAAACCAAAGACAAGGGGGCCAAGCCCACTTTATTTTTGACTAAATGGTAAAAAGTAAAAACACAGGGAAATCATTCACAGAATTTTTACAAAAAAATTAGAAATCCTAGCCCCCTAGAGAAGCTATAGTCGCGGAACACAAAGGAGACAAAGAGGAGAATTTTTGGTCTTTGATCTTTGATATATACTTCGTGTTCCTAAACCCTTTTTATTCACGCAATCGGTATATTCTTAAACCTTCATCTTTTCATTTCCTTTTAATTTATTTATGAACACATGATTTAATCTTTAAAAACAAATGTTATAAACATGTTACGGATTATAATAAATCAAGGGAGGGTTGCGTTTGATTTGTGTTTGTGGTTCGGCAGCCAACCTAGAGCTCCAAGCTGTCGGTGTCCCTTGTTTGTCCAAAGCCGAGACCCCTTAAGGGGCTCGGTGTGTGTCTCGATCGAGCAGTAGGAACCACCGGCTCCAGCCGGTGGCTAGGTTTTGCGAGTAGGGGGAACACGCGGGCCAACAGGGGGAACCACCGGCTAAAGCCGGTGGGGTTTTTGGTTCAAGAAGTGGCACCGGCGGCGCCGGTGTGAGCCACGGGAGCACCACCAGCCGCCGGCTGGGGGTGTTTGGCTCGGCTTACTTTGGTGACGGGTTCGGGCTCCAGTTATTTTAATTGTTAAAATACATTACAAGATTAAATATATTAATTAACACGTTTAAATAATTAATTTAATTAAATCATAGACTTAGGTTAAATTTATTAAAATTATTAATACATGTTTTAGCCTAAGTATATTTGTCACATAATTTTAGACTATAGTTGTGTTAATTAATTATTAAAACATGAAGTTATAATTAATTAATGAATTTCATGACTTAGGTTATTTTAATTATATTATTAAAACATTTATAACCTACATATATTATTAGACTTAATTTAATTAAACCATGACTTAATTGAATTAATTTGTATAACCTATATATTAATTATTTAATCATGATATGTTATTAATTAATAAAACATGTACTTTCACTATTAATTAATAACCACTTATAACCTATAGTATTTAATTAATAATTGTGATATAAATTCCATGACTTATAATATGACTTATAATCACCAGCTTATCGATTAGCTTATTAATTCAGCTTATATCTAATTATTGAAACCTTGTATTTCAAAAAAACTTTCTAATTCTAGAAACTTACTATTTTAGAGACTTTCTTTTTTGGAAACTTTCTATTTTTGGAAACTTTCTATTTTTGGAAACCTGCTATTTTTAGAAAGTTACTTATTATTACACTACAAGTATAATAATACCATAAATACATGAAATACATAATCAGATCATACTTAAACCATGAATAATACAGTATAACCTTTAAAAATAGTAATCTGGACAAGAACATATAAAATACATTAAGAACATACGAGAACCAGTAACACACTCAGTATTCAGACAACTCATACATGTTCCCTATTTATGTAGCGTTAGTGAAGTCGGCGTAGGACTTTGCATCCTTTCCTCTTTTCACCGTTCACTGGATAAGGTACGGATATTTCTTCCTTCAGTATGGTCATCCCTTTCCTTTATTAGGATTTCCCGTTTGCAGCCAACTGTTTTCCCCAAGTATTTGTTTTATATGTTTTGATAGCTTATGTTTAGTTTTAAATGCCTTAGCCATATACAAGCATGACCAGTTTCTCCTAGTTATGGAGGTACCATAACCATACACTGGGGGAACCAATGTTATGACTTCCCCACGGCGGAGTGATTGCTCGTGGCGTCTGATGATAGTATAAATACGCTCTTTCAGGAAAAAGGCGTAAAAGCGGTAAGTATTAAACAAACGACTTTAGGAAATGTCAAATGCTTATGACCCACAAAGGTAAAATGTAAAAAACTCAAAAGTTAATTTCCCATGTGTGTGTTTAACTGGTATGCTTTGGATTAATATTGCTTAGAAGAAAAGAGAATGACGGATGCATGAAATTTAGACTAAGACGTAAAAAACGCAAAATCGTAAAAAATGCTAAAATAAAAAATAAATTCCAAAAATTCCCAAAAAATTACCAAAAATACATAAAAATAAACTAAGGGTTTACAAATGATCAAAACTTTTCCAAAATTTATTTAATTAAATATTAATTTTTAAATGCTAATTAAAGCCCTAAAAATCAAAGTAACTAATAAAAATCCCTGATTTTTCTACTTGTAAACCTTAAAAGCAACTAAATAAGAATAAAAACTATTTTTATGAATTTTAAAACTAATTAAAACTATTTAAATGATTAAAAACTATTAAAACCTTAAAATAATTCTAGAAAATAAGAAAATGATGATAAAATTAATCTAAGAGTTGCAAAAATCCTATTTTAATGTATTAGACCTAAGAAAAATATAAAAATTGCAAAAATGTGAAAATTGAAATTTAATAATAAAATAATATTAAAATAATATTAAAAATCCAAAAATTATAAAAAATTCAAAAAAGTTGTAAACTAGTTTATTTTAACCTAAATAAATAGAAAATGAAAGTGAAATTACCAAAACTCCCCTAATGGGCACCCAAATGGGCTGAAAAGGAAAACAGACCCACAAATGGGCTAAATGGGCCCAAAAACTTCAACTTGGCCCAAATAACCTGAAAGTCCATATCTAACTCAAAATTTAATTCTAAACACAAAAGTCTAAAGGCCCAAAAGCTGATTATGAGCTTATCACAGCTTATTAACACAACAGCTTATTCTTATTGGGCCAATAAGCCCATTAAGTCATAAGCCAATGCCATAAGCTCTAATTCAACACACAACCTTCTTTTGGGATACCTAAGAGATCTGTGAAAATAAATTTTGAAAAAGCAAACTCAATAAGCCAGAAATAAGCCAAGAAGAAATTCACTAAAAGACAAAATAGTCGACTTAGAGTTCTAGACCACCTCAGGACTTGATTCAACTTGCAAAAGACTCTAAATGCTTAAATAAGCCAAATCAATCAACAAAAGTTCAACAAGCAAAGCCAAATAAGTTGGACTATTTGATAAGCACTTATGAAAAAGTCAAATAAGTTGTTTTCTAGTCAAAGCTTAAAGTCAACCTTCCAAATGCTCCAGTATGAACAAATGGGTCAAATAATGAGCACCTATTACAGATTTAAAGTTGTTTCACGTCTAAATAAGCTGGAGTATCTTATTGATAAGCTGAACCAAAATTAACACTAGTAGTGGCTAGCAGTAGGGGAAACGAGTTCCCATTGCTTTGACTTTTTGACTGTTGATTATTGAGAGATTTACTTTGATTCAATGGATAAAAGGGCACCCTTTTAATCAGTGGATCACAAGGAGTCAATATCAACAAAGAAATCACAATTTGGTTCACTCAATAAGCACAGAATAAGAAAACAGTTCACAAATATGTCACAGACCTTTAAAATAAGCAGTTATGAACAAATAAGCAGATTGAGCATGAATAAGCTAACCAGAATTAACCATATGTATTCACAAGATATAATAACTATCAATAAGCACAAATAAACTTGTTCCAATTACTAGATCAAAGATTAGAAGAAAATTCAAGCACAAACAGGTTGCTGATATAAACAACAAGAACATAAAACATTTTTGCTGATATAAATGACCACAAATCCAATTTCAACACTCAAATTCTCTTTCCCAGGTTGTTTTAACTAAGACCTAGCACTTGTTAACCCTAGTCTATGCTTAGATCTAGGTGTCCTCTAAATTTTAGCCAAAAATACCAAGAATAGCAGATTTTAAAGCCCTTGTTAGATTATGATGATTCAAACCACAAAACTTGCATACAAATGACCACTTATACTTGTTAAAAAATAACTCACATAAAGCAACACAATACGACAACACAAGTTTCCTTAAACCTTGGTGAATCAGTTAACCCAAACACCCCTTTGGAATCTGATTTATCAAAATTTCAAAGGACTGTTATGATTTAACCCACAAACCAGGATCTAATCAACCTTATGAACAATAATCAAACCTCAGAAACACAAATCAACCACAATAACACCCTTTCACAGATCAAAAACCAAATTCACCCAAAACTCAAATAAATTTCAGAAAAATTCAAGAGACAAGAGATTCAAACCTCCAAAATGAACATCCACACTTTGGATTGTTTAAGCTTAGGTGCTAGCAAGAACAAGCACCAGCTTCCAATAGATGCTAAGAAGAACAAACACAAAAGTAAGATCCAAACAGATTATCCTTTGGTTTTTGAAAACAAGTATTTTAAAGCTTAAAACCTTTTCTCAAAATCAATCAAACATGTATATGAAACTCAGATGTTAGCTATTCAAACACCAAACTGTAATAAATCACAAAAGAGATTTCAATATTTTCAGAAATTCAAATTTTATTTAATAAAAAGGAATTACAAAAAAATAGCTAAAATCTGGAACAAAGACCTCACCACAGGTTGGGGGTCCTTTTATAGGCAACGATAGAAGATTCTAGATGCAAAATACATGAAAACCCTAGCTAGAAAATTCCTAGAATGCCGTTGAGTGCTTGAAGTGTGTTTGATGTTGTGAGCTGTCAAATTTGATCATGAATGTTCATTTTTGCTTTGGGGCCAAGTAATGAGTATGAGTCGTTGATTTGGACACGTGGCTTTGCTTGGAGAGGAGGGTGGCATGTGATTGGGTAAACAGGGTTGAGTGTGGGGTCCTTGGTGAGTGGAGAAGAGGGATTTTATGTGTGGGATGAGTTTGTGTGTGTGTGAATTAAGCGTGTGCCTGGGTTATTTCATTTTACCCTTTATTTTAAGTGGGATAGTAACTGGGGATGATAGGTGAATAGTAAAAAGGTTTAATTTGTTTTTCTTGCTACAGTAAGTGTTTGGCGCCCCTTTTTCTTGTTTGAACTTTGGGAAATGGAAAAATGAGTCCTCAGTCTTTGGGAAAAAGTGTATAACAAGATTTTCAGCTTTATAAACGCATTCCCTTCACAAATAAACTTTTATTCTTCACACTTTTGCCACCAAACTTTTCCAAAAAGGTGTCAAGGGTTGTTTTTGCCATTTTGTGATATTTAAAGGGATGATTTTCAACATTTCTCATCTTTGAAGGTCTTCATTGGTTCTTTGACTTCATGAGGGACCATTTTTGACAATTTAGAATTGTTGAGGGACTAAACTTGCAAAATCTTCAAAGTTGAAGGACCTTTTGCAATTTTGACAAACTTAAGGGACCAATCTTGTAATTATGAATATACAAGGGTTTTAATTGCCATTTCTTCATAGATGAGGGATCATTCTTGTACATCTTCAAGTCTTCAAGGTCTTTTCTTTGAGAAATCATAACTAAAGCCCGGTTCATTGTGCGTCTTCGTTTCTCGTGTTTGTTTTTTCTTGTTTCTTGTGATCTTTTGTCTTTTTCACGATATCCATACCTAAAATACATACATATACACAAATACAAGCATATATATGGTATTATAGTGACATTTTATGCATTAAAAGCCCGAAAAGAACGATGAGATCATGTATAAATGCCATCTCATCACTCCCCTATACTAAACCATTGCCGTGCCCTCACGCAATGCTAGAATAAAGTATCTAAACAACTCCAAAATTCATCTTTATTAACCTTGAAAGAAAAACATGCTATGCTACTACTACAATGTGTTAAAGACATTATGTATGATTTTCATCACGAAAGTGACTTTTAGGGTCGAAGAATATAAACAAGTGAATGTTCCATAGAGTAAAATTCGTCATGCTTGATTGTAACACATTCCATGCTAAGTGAAAAAACGAGATCATTGTTGGTACAAGTCACAATTCTTACACTACTCATGCATTAAAATTATGTAATACTTTTTCTCCCCGCAATCCTAATTTATTAAAGAAAAGGAAATGTTTCTAGAATTTTTTAACTATTTGTCATGGAACACAATGATTCATATTGACTTATTTTGATATTTATTAAGGCCGAAAATAAAGTAGGACGATTTAATTAATATTTAGATAAATGACAAAATCTTTTAAAACGGCTTCTCGTAATCTTCTTAAGTTTATATCTTGACATAACTTGTTTCGCGATTTGAGACCTTCCTCGGACCGATATTTAGCATTTACTTAATACTTCAAATCTTGGAATACGTTCTTGAAATAATGGTCTTCTCTTCATATATGGAATTTCTTCACTAGACATTTTTGAGAGTTTCTTAAAACTTGGACCACGACTTCATCATTTTTCTTCAATCTTTATTTTGGATTTTGATTTACAATGATCCGCCTCCTTTTCGCACTTCGATATATTTATCCTCATACTTTGTTAGAGTCTTTTTGGATAGATTTTCTCCATGATCTTTAGGGGAGTATATTGCTTTTCGTCGTGTGTCTCGATCCTTCATATTGATTTTTGGAATAATGATCTTCACATCATCTTGGATCTTTAGCAACAAAATGGAATCCTCATGCCTTGTTAGGGCCTTTTTGGACTTCGCCAATCTTCGCGTCCCGCTTCAATAAGTTATGTGTCGGCTATGAATTCTATTCGAACACGAGCAACTTTTAAACAATCTTGTGCTAGAAGCTAAGTAATTCTTTTAAATCGTACGACCTTATTTATTGCAATTATTTATTTCTAATGCATTGACCTTATGGGAGAAAAAACCACAATTAAAAACACATGAGTTTTTTAAAGAACATTTTCATGTTCTACGTTTAGCATGATCACTTGTCTAACTCTATCATCTCTCGTTCTTCACTATATAAAGACCTCTAATTAAAGAGACTCGTGAATACTTAGTCGTGCAAGTCAAAATTAAGCTAAATATGGATTAGCTTTCATTAAGACTATATTAAATCGAAGTATTGTGTTTTCAAGCCACTATAGGATCTTTCAATTTCTTAGACTTGGATAAGTTTAAATCTTGCGTTTTAAAGTTCCTATGATAGATGACTTTCTAGGATCATTGATAGGAACTTGCGAAAAGTTCTTGTTCTTAACTCGTATGAATTAAGACTTTCGCGTTTTAAAGTCCCCTATATAAAAGTCTAGCAAAACTTGATTTAAGCGGGTTAAGGAATGTTAGGGGCTCCAAATGCCCATCAAGTCAAAAATTAGCTCTTACTCTACCCAACGGAAAATATACATTTGTGTCTCAAAAACACTTATGAAAAACTCCGAAATTTTTTGAAATTTGGCCATTTTTAGCCTTATTGAAAACAAAAACAAAACGATAAATTTTGGAGTGCGTAAAGACGTAGGCAAGGCAAGTACTTATTCACCCCTAGACATTGTCCTCAATATTTCGAGTCTAAGGGTGGATTACCCCCATACTAGAGACGAAAAGTCAAATGCTTAGGATCTAGTATTGAAAGGGTAAGTAACAAATAATCTAAAGACTATTGTTAGAACGATAAAGGATATATGTCGTGGATTCTTGAAAAAATACTATAAAGAAAACGATCGAAGCTCGAGTGAAATGAACACGAGAGGCTTCGAACGTGATGATGATCTAGATAACACAATCACAAACAACCACAAGGCAACGAGTTGGAAGGGCACAAATCCCCTCTCATTAACTACATTAGAAAGCGAAAATATGTACATGGATAAACATGGGAACTCTCCCACGAAGCACCTCTTTTTTGATTACCGAGTCATGAGCTCGACTCGATGCCCTCAATGTTTAATTATCATTGGGGAAGGTGACTTGGTCGAGGTCGTTCAAAAGAGGAACTTCCCCATCGAATTAGTGCTTAAGCCTATGTCCATTCACCTTGAAATTAGGACCATCATTTTGAGCTAGCTCAATGGTCCCATATGGAAAAACTTGTGTAACGGTGAACGGACCGGACCAACGGGATTTCAACTTTCTGGAAAATATTTTTATACGAGAGTTAAAAAGTAACACTTGATCTCCAACGTTAAAAACCCCGTTTTTAATTTTAGCATCATGAGACTTTTTAGTATTTTCTTTAAAAATTAATGAATTTTCATAAGCAAGATCTCTTAATTCATCCAATTCATTTAATTGTATTTTCGGGTGATCTCCCGTGGTCTTCAAGTAAAAATTGGCATGCTTAAGTGCCCAATATGCCTTATGTTCTAGTTCGATGGGCAAATGACAATTCTTTCCATATACCAACTTATACGGAGTACAACTGATAGGCGTTTTATAAGCTGTACGAAAAGCCCATAAAGCATCGTCGAGTTTGTCGGACCATGAGGCACTGTTTTTCCAATCGACCTCTCCAAAATTCTCTTCAAGGCTTGGTTTGAAACCTATACTTGCCCACTCGTTTGCGGGTGATAAGCCGTAGAAAGACGATGTGTAACTCCATATTTTTCAAGACTTTTTCGAATTGGTCGTTACAAAAATGGGTTCCACGATCGCTTATAATAGCACGAGGGGTTCCAAACCGAGAGAATAATTGTTTCATTAATTTTACAACAACACGCGCGGCATTTGTAGGCAAAGCCTTAGCTTCTACCCATGTGGATAAGTAGTCGACATTGACGAGGATATATTTGTTTCCTCGAGACCATGGGAACGGTCCCATAAAATCTATGCCCTAAACGTCGAAAATCTCACAAACTTGAATTATGTTTTGTGGCATTTCATCCTTTTGAGAGGGTTTTGCCTTGACGTTGACAAGAATCACACGAATTCACAAGTACGTGTGCATCACGATAGATCGTAGGACAAAAGAAATCGGCATCGAACAACTTCTTAGCCGTGAGATTAGCACTGTGGTGACCACCCGTGGATCACTCGTGGCAAGCTATAAGGATATTAGTAGCTTCGGTGCCATGAACACAACGTCGAACGAGTTGATCCGCACATACTCGAAAGATATAAGGGTCGTCCCAAAAATAGAACTTGACGTCACAAAAGAATTTCCGTTTTTGTTGCGTCGTCATACCCTTGATTATGAAGTTTCCCGCATGGTAATTTGCGATGTCCGTAAACCATGGGGTGTCGTCTTTAGAGTTCACCACACCAAGTGTTTCGAGAGGAAATGTTTCGGTAATTTCCTTTTTCTCGAATACATCTTTGTGAGGATCCTCTAAACGAGAAAGATGACCGGCCGCTAAATTCTCGGCTCCTTTTTTGTCAAGCACGGTGACATCAAATTCTTGTAGGAGGAGAATCCAACGAAGAAACCTTGGCTTAACGTCTTGTTTAGCCAAAAGGTACTTAATAGCCGAATGGTCCGTATACACGATGCTTTTAGTTAAGACGAGATAAGGTCGGAATTTTTCAAAAGAGTATACTACGGCTAGGAATTCCTTTTCCATTGTAGTATATTTCATTTGAGCCTCGGTCATCGTCTTACTAGCATAATGGATAGGACGGAAGTGTTTTTCATAGGGTTGCCCTAAAACGGCTCCAATTGCATAATCGCTAGCATCACACATTAGCCCAAATGGAAGATTCCAATTTGGATATACGATAATAGGAGCTTCGGTAAGTTTCCCTTTAAGAGTTTCGAAAGCTCGGACAAAATCTTCGTTAAAGATAAAAGGAGTATCTTTTTCGATTAGATGTGTCATCGGTCGAGATATTTTCGAAAAATCTTTGATAAAACGTCGATAAAAAGCCCGCGTGGCCTAGGAAACTTCGAACTCCTTTGACGGTTTTGGGGTGAGGTAATTTCGAAATGACGTCAATTTTTGCTTTGTCGACCTCAATCCCCGCTTTTGATATTTTATGTACTAAGACGATTCCTTGCTTGCACATAAAGTGACATTTTTCCCAATTAAGTACGAGATTTGTTTCTTTACATCGTTTTAACATTTTTTTCTAAGTTATTTAAGCATGACGTAAACGAATCACCGAATACCTAGAAATCATCCATGAACACTTCCATCGACATCTCGATCATATCGTTGAAAATAGCCATCATACACCGTTGAAACGTACCCGGTGCATTACGAAGTCCGAAAGGCACTCTACGATAAGCGAACGTTCCATAAGGACACGTAAACGTAGTTTTCTCTTGATCACGAGGGTCGATAGGGATTTGAAAGTAACCGGAAAAACCATCTAGAAAGCAATAGAAATCGTTTCCCGCAAGTCACTCTAACATTTGATCCATGAAGGGCAAGGGAAAATGGTCTTTTCGAGTTGCATCGTTGAGTTTACGATAATCGATACATACTCCCCAACCGGTCACAACACGCGTTGGAATTAACTCGTTGTTTTTGTTGGGCACAACGGTCATTCGTCCCTTCTTAGGGACACAATGGATTGGGCTCACCCATGGGCTATCCGAGATAGGATAAATCATTCCCGCGTCGAGAAGTTTTAAAACCTCTGTTTTAATGACATCGAAAAATTTTGGGGTTTACCCTTCTTTGAGATTGAATTGCGGGTTTATAGTCTTCCTCCATTAATATTTTGTGAGTACAAAATTTAGGATCGATTCCTTTAATGTCGGACATTTTCCACGCAATTTCCCCTTTATGAGCTTTCAAGATTTTTATAAGTGCAGTTTTTTCGTTATCGGAAAGATCTTTCGCTATCGGAAAGATCTTTCGCAATAATTACCGGCAACTTATCTTCACCTTCTAAAAATGCGTATTCTAGATGAGGTGGAAGGTCTTTCAATTCTAGGATTGGTGGATCCTCGATTGAAAATTTCGGTTCAACTCTCATAATTTCCACCGGTGGAAAATATGATGGAATTTTTTCGTTACTATAATGCACGTTTTCTTCATTGTCGATAAAATCGCCTCCTTCGAATGGAGCGAGAGAATGTGAATTTTTAGCAACAATAGGATCTAAAATATTGGGATTGCCACTAATTGAACCTTCGGAAAATTCTAATACTTCTTGTGAAAATTCATCGCAACTACGTCAATTAAATCAACGTGATTTATAGGAGCGATAGCTTAAACTTGAGAAGGTGTCGAATTTTTGGTAGCGTTTATGACAAGTTCCTCCTCGTTAAATCGTAACATAATTTTTCTAGCGTGAACGTCGATAATCAATCTCGAGGTGTCTAAAAATGGACAGCCCAAAAATAGAGGAACTTGTGGATCCGCGGGAATATCTACAATGATAAAATCGACCGGAAAGTAGAAATTCCCAACCTTAACGAAAATGTCTTCGGCTATTCCACATGCGAGAATTGTTGAATGATCGGCCATTTCAATGGACATTTTCGAAGGAGTAATGTAACACCCCCAAATTTACACAATTCAATACAGCGGAAGACTCGTTGGTGTTACGGGATAGCACATTACTCACATCATAGACAACGCATAAAAATCGCGTCGTTTAATAATAAAGCATTTCCATTCATAAATATCAAAGTTACATAGGTCCCAAGGCATTGTATTTTATACAGGTTTTACAAAGCATTTGAATGGAAATTAATATTTAAGTGCAGGCCACGAATTCTTGATGTCTTCCCGAGAGTTACCTTCAAGTACCTGAGAAAAAACATGTTAAAAGAAAAGGTCAGCGATAACGCCGAGTGAATTCATAGAGTTTAATAAAATCAATCAATATAACATCGGAATAAAATTATTACCGAAAATAATCTTGTACAAATCTTTGTAATAGGCCATAAAATAGCAAAAATCATTTTATGCAAATCCTTGTCAAAATCATAATAAAGGCTTTCGCCTTCAAAACCATTATACGAACCAATGTCGTAAAAATATCATACAATACGTTTTATAACGTTGTATAAACCAAATAAAAATAGTTACATGAATATGGTTATGTAAAACCAAAACACGAACATAAAATCAATAATAAGACCCCATATTGCTAGTCAGGCAGTATATCGTAATTCGGTGCATATAGCAGTATTCCGTTAATTGGATTATTATAAGCCGCATGACATTGTTACCTTACTACAACAAACAAAGGGTAGCTAGCCCGAAACTCATTTGCCCATCTAAATTAGTGTGTCGTCACAAAGGTCACGCTATGTAAATCTTCTCATACATAAATTCGCTTACCAATCAATGTGGCACTACGGGGATCAACTGTCAAGGCGCGAACTGGGGTGATCGTCCCCAAATAGTACTATTATATGCATAAGCGTCTACCAAATCCCGGTAGTTCACAATTCATGCTAATGGGACTTTTAGTGACATAACCTAACTTTAATAATCCATTTCATTTCATCTATCGGGTCATTTAATCATTCATCAGGTCATACAATCATTCGGGTCCAAATCAATAAACAGACAATCGGGACAAATGATGTCCTATTTTATCAAAACTAACATGTTATCTCCCTCGCGGGTTTATAAAATATTTCATAAAAACATTTAAAAGTGTGCGAGGCTATGAACTCACGTTGATGTGGGAAGGCGGGTTATCGGCAATTCGAATGTACGGTGCGTGCTTCAATCACGGAAACCTAGACAAATAATACTCGTCTTAGACTTTTGTCCAATGACTTTATCAAAATAACAACTATGTATACATATGATGATTTTATATATATGATGATCAAGTGGGTTTACATATTCTCTTTTACTCATTTTAGTGTTTATGTGTTGGTAACTTCTTACTAGTTTACTAGTTTTACCTATTTACGTGTTTTAAGTCCAATAAGCCTATTATAAGTTCATTAACTTGTATTAATCCATTTCATACTTGTATTATGAGTATTTATACTTTACATGTTGGGCCCAAATGGGTTAATCCCAATAAGTAAGTTTATAAGTGTTTTAGCCCATTTTGTTGTATTATTAGTCAAATAACGTTAACTTAGCCCGTTAATGTCCGTATGTTATATAGTTCGGGTTTTATCGGTTTTTACTTGTTATATATGTTTATATATCAGTATATGAGTTTATAAAAGTTTACATTAGACGGGTCCAACCGTCTAATTTTTATTTTTAAAAAAACGTTAATTTTTACGGTAATAGACGAAAAAGTCGTAAAAATCATGTTTATAGTTATATAACTTATAAAACTTATCAAACTAGCATTTTTATAAAATGTTCATTTATTTATCCTTATACATATTTATATAAATGTATTATATGAGTTAGTGGGTTTTAATTCACATTTTATACTATTTTTATTTGAGTGCTTATATAATACTATTATACTTTAATTTCCAAAATCTGATTTTTACTTTCATGTTCACCAAAACAGCCATATCTAGAGTTCTATATGAGTTCTATATGGAGATAGAAGCTCAAATTTTTATGACATAAACTACATGATATGTGCTACATTTAACTCTTCTATAGCTACTGTTGAATCAGCCTCTATGTATTTTCTAAAAATCGTCCAAAACAGTGAACTCAGATTTGTACTCTAAACTTGTTTTGATCATATCTCACTCATTATAATGATTCCATTGCATGGCCAACTCTCACATGTGTACAAGACATATTACTTACTGTATACCCATTAATCTGTGCCATTTTATCAGTTCATGACATGGTTCTTTACTGTTTTATACAGCCATCATTTTAAGCATGATTTTAACCTTTTTACATATAGTTTTTCATCTTTTTACCCATGATTATCAACACCAAATCCCCACACAATACTTTTATCATCATATAATCATCATATACATATACAATAGGAAATAAAATACATTATTACATAATCAAAATAACAAGAGGATAGGAAGAACAATCTTTATACCACCATTAGTGATGAAAAGATGAGATTTTTGATAAACAAGACTTGGTTCTTGTTATCAAATCTTCAACTTTAGCAAGGAAACTTCTTGGGTCCTTTGGATAGATGAACACCTCCATGAATTCATCCCTTTAACCTCATGAAAACTCCTTTTCATAGGTTAAGATCACCTCCAATCTTCATATCTTCAAAGGGTTTCCATCATATGTGTGAATAACACAAGTTTTAGTGGTTGAAAATTGATCAAATGGGTGGTTTAAGGTGAGGATGGGACGAATTTTAGAGAGAGGGAGGAGAGTTGTGTGGTTTTTGCATGTAAGAAATGAGTTAGTTGTTTTAGGCTTGGTGGTTTTTTGGTTTTGAAAGCTTACAAGTTAAGCTAATGCTAACATGTGTTAGCTTTCTAGCTACACACTTGACACATCAAGAGATGTGATGGCAAGTTTTTGGCCATCCCTTTTAGTGGGGTGGGATAAACTTGTTTTGTCCCATCCCGCTAATTTACGGGTATTCCTCGATTCTAGTTTCCTCGATTTGCGTGCCCTCGGGTCGTTTTACGAAAAACGTTTTTATAAATTAAAAATCAACGGCACAAAACGAATCTAATAAAAATTGTCTCATCAAAAACGGAGTTCGAAAATGTAAATACGTAATCCTAAGGTTTCCGGTTTAGTCGTAAAGGACGCTAAATTAAAATCGTAAGTCCTAATCTCTTCTCGTAAATTTGTGAGTTTATGAACCAACACAAACTTAAAACTCCAAAATAATATTCACGGATAAATTTATTTTCTGAAATGCCGGACTGTCACCAAAGACGGTGTATGTAAACGTAAGCACGTAACGTTGAATCCTCCGGTTTAGACGTAGTCGACGCTACTTCAAGACGTAAATCCAAATTACTTCCCAAAAACAAGTGAGTTCATAATATAACATTAAAATAATGTTTTTAAATAATATCTGAGAATAAAATATCAACCATAAATTGACGGATTGTCACAACATTTACCCCTAAACAGGATCTTTGTCCTCAAAGATCATCTTACTACTCGCTTCTTATAGAGTTAAAGCCATGTTGGTATTTCCTCAACATTCGGTCTTTTCTCACAAGTGTAATTCATTACAATACGCGAGTTTCATCAAACATAACTACGGGAATAAGATCAGGCTAAATGCTGACTTACTTTCTCTATCCATGATGTTCACGGGTTTCTGATGAATGCAACTTTTCGCCGATCTAAACTTTACTAAGAAACAATCAGATTCTCACTTGATAGACATTTTATCAAGTTAGATATACGATACATAATTCACGCAGCTCTTGAAGTCCTAGGGTAGATCCAGCTTATATGCCTTACAAATCAATCTTTTACATCATCTCAATGGTCCCATACAACGAGGACTTATATCCCATGATCTTTCAGATCATTAATTCATTTTTCCAAGGTTCAAAATTTTGGCATAACTTCGCTACCCATCTAGCACTTCAAGATCTACATTTCATATTCACATAACCTCCTACCCACTACCGGCAGTCAATAATCAAATCCTAATTTCAACAATCATTTCAGGTCTCGCAGGTCGGGTATTTTGTAAGGTTAGGTTCGCCATCATAGGAAACCTTAAACCTAAAAGACATGTCCAACTCACAATGGGTGTATGTCGGGTGTCTTCATCTCAACTCTTGCTTACAGATGCTCTAATATTTAGATCATAAAAAAAATCGATCTCGATCCTAATACGATAATTATCAATGATAATCTCTCCAAAGGAAAACGATAGTTTATTACCAAAGGTCAATCATTCAAACATCAAATAACACTTATAGTATTTTGCATCGTTACTTTACCTCGTCCCTTTGATTGGGGTGGTACACAGTACTCTCATCAAGATTCGTTCTTAATGACTTCTGAGCAAATCTCTAGAAATTCAATACCAAGCGTGGATCTTGATAGAGATGATCGATACAGGCACACCATGTTTACACAACTCCTTTAAATACAAAAGAGTCAATTTCTTCATCAATAATCAATCATTAACAGGAATGATATTAGCAGATTTGGTCAGTCTGTCGACGATGACCCAAATCGGATCAAATTCAGATGATGACCTTTGCAATAGTTTAGACGTTTACTAATGTATGAGGCGATGTCTGCCTTCATAATTTTCCATTAGTACAACTTCTTCAGATAAAGATACATTAAATCAGAAATGACATGAATAGAATACTTAATCTTATGAGATTCCAACATAACTATATCTCACAAACCTCCATATTTAGGCAACCACAAGTGGCCTTTAATTCTTTAACACTATCGGCTTCTCAATTTTAATGGTTCACATAAGCCGTGAACTCTTTTTTATTATTATCTATATTATCCTTTTTACAAGCATCGACTATTTTTAAAATGTTCGGCAATTTATTTTTGCACCTTCATTATTAAGGAACGTGTCCTAATTGGTTCTTTATCTTTTATACATAATGTGTCAGTAATTACGTTCACTTTCCTAGATGGAATAATTATCATGACCGTATTTATTCGAAAATTATTTCTTCACATTTTCTAAGTCTTAGTTCTATCTCAACTATTATTTTTATCCGTTTTGCTCAATCCGACGTTTAAAGCGTCGATAATTACTACAAGTAATTAAATAATATTTAGTTAATTTTTATGAAACGTAAACGTAAAAATTTAAAATTTCTTAGTTCGACCAATTATATAAAATGTTCAAAAATAAATTTGAATTTAATTAACAAGATTTTTGTTGATTTATCGAAAATATTTAATAAGATCTATAAATGTTCGAAAAACCTTTGTTTATACTTTGGTCAAAGTTTTCTTAGTTGAAAAGCAAAAATTATCGTTTCAAATTTCAAGTCATGAATTAAAAGGTTTCCTCAATCCCTCTTAGGTTGTCTTGAGGTATACACAAACATTTACCCCTAAACATGAGTTTAGTTAAATGATTTATGTATAAGGGAATAATCCCTTAAAAATCCTTTGTTAAAACATTTGTCAAAACATATTTGCACTTTTCTTTTTAGTAATACTCAAAGTCTTAAAAGGGCTCTTAATTTTTGAAGAGTCAATATAGATTCCATTATCTTTTAATCACACGGTCAAATAATATAAAAGATTAAGTCTTTAATCTCATGTTAATTATTCAAGGTACATGTTTTTATTGTTCGGCCAATTCTGGTCAATCTATAACTAATTATTAACTCATTCTTATTCTTATAAACAAACAATAGTCCTTAATGATCACGAGCATGAATTTATCAAATTACAGCCTATACACGTGATTCACCAATTTTATAAATGCTACATGTGTATTAGTCAATCCAAACGACATCACGTGAAACTCATAACGTTCATACAAGTACTGGATGTAGTGATTGGAATACATAATCTTTTTCACAGACGCGAAGTTGATGATAACCATGCCATGGATCAAATCTTTAGAACATATGCTAGAACCTTGTAAATGATCGAACAAATCTTCCATTTCGAGTCATGGATATCGTTTTCAATTGTCAATTTACTCAGTTCACAGTAGTCAATAAACATAAAGAATGATAACACCATAGCTCTTCATCATGACAAGCTCGGTAGAATAAAATCTATCTCCGACAACTATCTCAGTTGTACGGTAATTCTTTTAATTCAGATGGTGCTGACGTACAGTGCACATGCCACAAGTACAACACCGGGAATATAATAAATACCAAATTCATCTTGCCTTAATGGCGAAAGTCTAGGTAATTTACCAGCAAATACCTCCTAAAGTTTCAGATAACAGAAACATCTTTTAATAAATTTACTTTAAGTTCTTTCTAGATTATAATATCTATGACTTATTCACAACCATTCACGGTATAATTTCAAGTCTAAATGCAGGATATGGTCATCCATCAAGAATTATTTAGATTACTTTTTATAATCAACATCTTATCTTTTAGAGGAATTCTACTCGAGTTCCCATCAATTAAGACAATGTCGTCATGTCATAATCAATCAATCCATTCTACTGGCACTACCAACTTTCCAGTTTTATTGTCGTTGATAAGATGTGAACTTCTCAAAAGACTAATAATAATTCATAATCTTTCACAAATTCAAGGATATCAGGAAACATAACTAACCTTAAAAGAGTAAGGTCAACGCATAATCTACGCGATAGAATTTCAAAACAGATATAGACGAAAACATTTAACGAATTTGAATATACCCCATGTTTTCATAATTTGAGTACGCATTCGAAAGCTCCTCGGATCGTTACCCAGGTCATTCAAATGAAATCAAATCAAAAGAATGATAGGAACGTCGATACATCCAGTCGGGTATCAACACTCGGTAATCATATACTTTTCCTAAGAATCTCACTACGGGAGAATTGGACAAGAAAGAATTGTCAATTGTCAAATAAGACGAATTCCACATATGAGTAAATTCTAATCGGAAGAATAAATTGTACGGGCACATATGTAGGTGTCCTAAACAATATGTCCCTATTTAGCACTTCTTGCATATCTCGTAAAATTTAATCTTTCACAATCTTCAAAGAAAATGTAGTGTTTATTCATTACTTTTATGGCGACTACTAATCAGCCTTGCATGGTCCATTCCAAATTGTATGTAGGCGCGCAACTATATACCATTTCAAGATTAACGATGCAATACTCAGTTCGTCAAAATTTTATCATCCATGTTTATAGTAAAATCATTTTCATGCTTAATTCATAAATAAGAATCAAAAATAAATTTACAAAGATTTTCTTTGTTATGAAAACAATTAGGTTTTCCAAGGTGTTTTATAAACAACTTCATTTCGATAAAAATCACTTATAAATCTCACTTTAAATAATCCATATAGTGATGAAAATCCAATCTTTTATCAAGGGATACTGTTTTATCTTATAAAAACAATCAGTGATCTGCAAAAGAGTGATGAAGAGTTGTTCACCAAGAACTAACTACAATATAATAGGAAATGAGCTTTTGCCAAATAATCATGAGGTTCATGACCTCGATGGCGCTCAAAAAGAATAATCCACAACGTAACTCAAATCAAGATGAGTACTTGTTCAATGGTTGCATCACTAATGCGAACATTAGGATGAAGCAATAAAAGATAGATAACATCGATACATGTAGGATTTAGCAATCAAAGGTAGTCTTTCCATTAATCACAAACAAGTCTAAATTGTACCGTAACACATTACGTGTCACTATGTCATACAATTCCAAGAACTCATCCTACCAACTGATGTCTCAGTTAAGTTAGGGATTATTTTTAAAAGATACCACAATGAATACTAATCTACAAGAATCATTAGGTGTTCTACATGTCCTAGAAGATCCATCGGTCCCAATTCAGAAGAAGATTTCTTCAATTTATTTCTTGGACACTGGGCATCCTCGTTAGTGGGCAATGGCCTAGGAACAACCCTTAACACGATCTAACAATCATTTAAAACCTTATAATTCAATCACAGAACTTAATGACTTCCTTTTAACAATCTCATATTCCATACAGGTTAAATTTTACTTTATTCAAGTTTCAATCAACTTATACTCAGTTCGATATCCTACCTCATTTTCCAATATTTTCAATCTTATTCTTAGACCTTCGAAGTGCAATAAAAGCTCGATATGAACAACACTTAATTTCCAATCCTATAACTCCTTTATCAATAGTTATCAAGTGAGTCACTAGCATGAGATGACTCACACATTCAATATTTCTCGGAAAGGTACTAGTGGCATGAGGCTTTTGGGTAAAGGCTCCAATGACAGCCTCAAGTGCAACATTCACCCTTTCGATTTCAAGTTTAAGAATTGGATGACAACGAATCAGATGACATCTTTCTAGGCGGTAACGTTTTGTCAAACTCCACTCTATAAGGAAAGATCGTCATGACATCGATATCAGATTTAATCTCGCCAATTCTTTTTCAATATCACAATCAACTAATATCTATATTTCTACGAATATCAACCATTTTGTTGGGATCATAAATATCCACAACTTGGTTTAGATCTAGGATAGCTAGAATTCCTACGAGAATAGCTTCGATTAATTTACTAGGGGATTTAGGGTTCCTTGTGACAATCTACGTCGTATAAATACCTCGTATAAATATCGAAATAATCATCAAACAATCATGTAATAAAATTACATCATATATATATATATATATATATATATATATATATATATATATATATATATATATATATATATATATATATATATATATATATATATATATATATATATATATATATATATATATATATATATATATATATATATATATATATATATATATATATATAATCCAAGTTATATATATTAAAATAACACTTCTCAGTCTGGCCTTGTCGGTAATTCGGGAATTCTTCGGCACCGTTATAGTCAAAAGATTTTTAGACATTTTAAGAATAATGTTTATAGTCAAAATATTTTGAAATGTTTTATTCAAAACCTTAGTTTTAAAAATATTTCGTTTTCTATAACGAGAGCTCTGATACCAAACTGTAACACCCCCAAATTTACACAATTCAATACAGCGGAAGACTCGTTGGTGTTACGGGATAGCACATTACTCAAATCATAGACAACGCATAAAAATCGCGTCATTTAATAATAAAGCATTTCCATTCATAAATATCAAAGTTACATAGGTCCCAAGTCATTGTATTTTATACAGGTTTTACAAAGCATTTGAATGGAAAATAATATTTAAATGCAGGCCACGAATTCTTGATGTCTTCCCTAGAATTACCTTCAAGTACCTGAGATAAAACATGTTAAAAGAAAAGGTCAGCGATAACGCCGAGTGAATTCATAGAGTTTAATAAAATCCATCAATATAATATCAGAATAAAATTATTACCGAAAATCATCTTGTACAAATCTTTGTAATAGGCCATAAAATAGTAAAAATCATTTTATGCAAATCCTTGTCAAAATCATAATAAAGGCTTTCGCCTTCAAAACCATTATACGAACCAATGTCGTAAAAATATCATACAATACGTTTTATAACGTTGTATAAACCAAATAAAAATCGTTACATGAATATGGTTATGTAAAACCAAAACACGAACATAAAATCAATAATAAGACCCCATATTGCTAGTCAGGCAATATATCGTAATTCGGTGCATATAGCAGTATTTCGTTAATTGGATTATTATAAGCCGCATGACATTGTTACCTTACTACAACAAACAACGGGTAGCTAGCCCGAAACTCATTTGCCCATCTAAATTAGCGTGTCGTCACAAAGGTCACGCTATGTAAATCTTCTCATACATAAATTCGCTTACCAATCAATGTGGCATGACGGGGATCAACCGTCAAGGCGCGAACTGGGGTGATCGTCCCCAAATAGTACTATTATATGCATAAGCGTCTACCAAATCCCGGTAGTTCACAATTCATGCTAATGGGACTTTTAGTGACATAACCTAACTTTAATAATCCATTTCATTTCATCTATCGGGTCATTTAATCATTCATCGGGTCATACAATCATTCGGGTCCAAATCAATAAACAGACAATCGGGACAAATGATGTCCTATTTTATCAAAACTAACATGTTATCTCCCTCGCGGGTTTATAAAATATTTCATAAAAACATTTAAAAGTGTGCGAGGCTATGAACTCACGTTGATGTGGGAAGGCGGGTTATCGGCAATTCGGATGTACGGTGCGTGCTTCAATCACGGAAACCTAGACAAATAATACTCGTCTTAGACTTTTGTCCAATGACTTTATCAAAATAAAAACTATGTATACATATGATGATTTGAAGAACAATGATAATCTTTGTGAAACAATGGGGGTTGATGTTTTCTAGAGATAGAAACTTAGAGAGAGAAATGAGAGAACTTTTCTATATTGAACATATGAAATGAAAACAACCAACACCTCTTTCCATGGTGGAAAGAGGCTTAAATACCCCAAGTCCTTAATGGACTTGGGCTTCCGGCACATTAACATGCTCATGGGTCGGGCTATTTAATGAATGAAACTTAACATTACTACGAGCCTATAACTACATTGTTGGAGTGACCGAGACTTTCTATATATGTAAAACGTATTTCCAACAATCTCCCCCTAAGGGAGGTCACTCCAAATTTACAATGTCCTAATCTAGCATGTTAGATCTTGTTCTTGAGCTCGTAGTCTTCTTTTCTTTCTTTTTTCTTCCTTTTGTGAATATGTGTTGAATAATATCAGCTTTTTGCTTGGAACACGTTCTTTTGGCCTTTCACGTGCAGTCTTTATTTTCTTGTGATTTTCGTTTCTTTGTGACTTCATGTCCCACACACTTATCCTTTGTTGAATTCTTGAAAGTTTCAGAGTCGATACAGCGGAAGACTTTCAGGTCATACTTTCTTGAATTTGATGGAGAAGGAATAAGCATGTGAGGACGTCTTCAACAGGTACACCGCAACGCCACCGTATTCAACAGGTACACAGCAACGCCTCCGTCTTCATCAGGTACACAACAACGCCACCGTCAGCAACATAATAAGACACGAATAAAATGGCTTTGACATTTTATTCTAATTCGGTAGCGATTTACCTCCGGTCGGTGAAGACCGTTGGACGATATTAGATATCGTACCCGTGACGGATAGTTTCAATTAAGTAACTTCTTGACAGGATTTCGCGGGTAGACCCGTTCTCTTTATTCGACCGTCCAAAGCTGACTGCGAACATAAAGAGTGAATCATTTGGATAAAAAATCCTTATGATTGAAGCCGTCAATTCATGAAACCTGGAACAAGTGAATTTCAATTAAGATATTCACCATCGTTGCTTTCCAGTTGTCACAACCTTGATTCAAATTGAATCTTGCTTGTCATTTACCAAGTGTTGTTTGATGTTAACACTAGAAGGATTTCCACTCGTCACTGAACACTAAAGAGTGTCACTCTGAGTGTTTTGGCAAGATCATATGATAATGCGTAGAAGCCTGGAACGAGTTTAAGTTCAAGTAAGAATAAACTACTGTTTCTTTCTAGTTGTCACAAGATTAGTTCTTAAAGAACCGCACGTGTCACCTACCATGAGCTTGTTAGATGTTGGCTCAAGCAGGATTTCCATCTTCACTGTAATACTTGCGTATCACTCGGATGTTCTGGCAATATTACAAGAATACTGCGTAGGTCTCATAAAAGATCTCTTACTTTTCACAGTGTGTGAAGAAGTAAGGAATCAATGGAAAGTGTCCTAATGAGACTTTTGATGATCTCGTGGCTCTAGACTCGATAGTGCGTTTTGATTTAGTGATCGATGGCTGAGAGGAGTGCCACCTATTCAATATCAGTCTATTCGGAGTGAATAAACCAATAGATAACCTTCTGAGAGATATTTGAGTTAGCTGGGAAGGGTTGTGCATTGCATCACTGGGTCTATGATGGCTTTCTTCAATATCGAGAATCATTAACTAATGATCTCAATAGCATATGTATTGACCCGGTTTCTGCCTAAAGTTGTAAAGAGGGCTTCTTTCTTTACACCATTTATCTTTACAATTCTTTTTCATTCTTCAACCCCTTCAATGCTTACCAATACGTCATCACTAGCACCTTGTTGTGATTGTTCCAGTGCTAGCTTAAGTACTTGGTCGGCATTCAGCTACGTTCACATTCATTCTCCATCTTTCCTAGGACTTCTAGTTCTATCTAGGGAGTTGTCCTTGGGAAGATTCCATCGGTTCTGATGAATCATTGGACTAATACCTATACCTACCACCCTTTTGTCACCACATCCGTCATGAGTTAAGTGTGTTTTGGGTTGATATAGTCACCATGAAAAATCTTTGAAAAATCACTTAAAGCACTTGTGATATTAAAATCAAAATTTTTGTGCCTTAAGTGTTTTTATCATAAAAAACGCTCCCGCTTAACACGTGCTTTACACATGTTAAGTTGGATTATCGTTAAGTCTTTTTCATTGTTTTAGCCAAGTATCATTTAAGTCTCCTTAATCCCATTTTCTCCCCTTTCCAAAATGTTAACCATCAATATTTTTCATATTAATGGATTAACAGGTCTTTGGGTAATAAAATGAAATTAGATGATGGCCAAAGAACATATTAATGCTCCCCCTCAAATTAATGAGGGTAATTTGTAGTGCTTGAGTATGATTTGTTTGAAGAATTTAGAATCTCGAGAGAAATTCTTGAAAAAATATCATACTTTTACACTACAACAAGCCACAAAAGCTGACAAAGCAAAAAGATAACATATTCACAAATATAGACATATGGAGTTGACCTGATATAAGACGAACCAAAATTAATTGGTTCGTTCCGTGAACCGATGGTGAGCTCCATATGGTCGTCCAGCGACGAATCGTTCTATACTTCGTAGCAACCGGTGCTTCCTTAGAAGTTCCTCAATCTTCCTGATTGCATACGATGCTCCCTTTCTGCATTGGGTTGTCCAGGTGTATGTGACTGCCAGAAGTGGTAAGTTGGCATTGAGAACTGATAGATCATCTCGAACATGCTTTAGCGTTCCATCACTGAATTTGTGAAGTTCGGAGAATCGCATGTATTGCATGACCCTGGTCTCATTGGATAAAAAATCCCTGCTTCCGGCGTTGTTGTCCCCATGTAGACCTTCTTGTTCTTATGGAAATTACTGAGTGGAGTCGTATGGGGACGTTCCAGATTTAGCTTCTTCTGATAGCTTTCTACTCCAAGTTGAAAGTCTTCCACCCGGTTTTGAATGACTATTTTCCTGGCATATTGACGAAAGTTTGAACTCAAGGCTATGACAATGTCAGGTGATAGATGGTCAACTTTTTCTTGAGCCAAGAGCAACAAAAGATCTTCGATGTCTTCAAGTTGAAGGTACTGGAGATCACTTTCGTCAATGCGGTATTCTTTCTCATCGGTACGTTTGAACATGATTACGTTTAAGTAATCATAACCGAAAACAGTCTGAGTGGTTGCTCCTTGGATGCTTTTGATTCTGTGAGCTGAGACAATAGAGGCATCTCTCTTGGGACGATGAAAGTGGTTGTAAGCTAACTTCTTCTTTTGATTCCAGTGAGATATTCCAAGTGAAGCATAGGTATCATAAAACTTGAGTAGTTTCTTTCTCCATATTGAAACAGGAATTTTATCCTCTATCTATGGAACATTCTCCAAGTTAACGGCCTTGAGCATTGTTAATGACGTGACATATTTCTTTGCTCCATTTTCAAGGTATTCAAGATCGTGAGAGACAAAATGCTCTATTGGGATAGTGGCAGAACCGGTGATGACCGTTGGTGTAAGAGGTCGCAACACGGGAGTCTGAATTCCTGTAGTTGTCGCCCTCATTGCTTTTGTAAGCTCATTCAGGTGATATTCTGCTTCATTATGGCTGATCTTTAACGTGTCAAATAAGTCCACATTTGCAGCTGCCATTTTGATCAAATCCGGGGTCATCGTCGGTTTCCCATGAGAATACCTTAGAAAAGCTGAGAAGTCGATAGGGTTGTTGAGGAATTGAGTCAGATCCATTTCAGTTGCAGTGTCAAATGGATGCTGCGGTGCTGCATCTGTTAGCCAAAGTTGCTCTTGTAAAGTATCATCGATGATAAGTGATTCAGCAAATGTCGGTTCTGGAACATTTAAATCTTCAACTTTCATATCATCGTCATGCTGAACTGCAGATGATGCTTAAGGTTGAGTTTGCATCACCGGTATATCATCGTGAGGTTCTTCTTCAAGCATTGTCTTGGTCGGTTCTTCTGCTTGCATGTATTCTACAGATTCAATGTGAGAATCAGTAGTGAATTCTGGTGCAGTAGATATAGTTGTAGCAACCTGCTGAGTTTCTGGAACTGTTGACTCCAGTGTCTTTTCTGTGGTGTCAGCAATCTTTTCTACAGTTTCCTCTAAACCTTTCTCAGTGGCCGTATCCTTGTTTGACTATTCGGCATTTGTACCGGTGTCGTCATTCTTATCACCCTGGTTGACTTCATTACCCTTTTCATTATCATCATCGTCATCCTGATCATCGTCTGTATCCTCGTCCTCTTCCTCATCTTCATCTTCATTCTTATCCTTTCCTTGTTCATCCTCTTCTTCCTCCTCATCTCCTTCCTTATCCTTATCCTCATTACCATCATCCTCTTCAACATTTTCCTCGTCATCTTCCTCTTCTAACTCATTTTCATCGTCAGACTCAGAGTCGGTCGTGTCTGCAGGTTTCTCTTCAAGAATTGCTTTGTTGAGATATTGCAGAACTTTGCGTTTGTATTTCGATTTATGAGCTCCCATATCTAGCAGACGTGTCTGTAGCAATGTCATTAGTTGAAGAGTAGATAAACCATTACCGACAAGATGTGGTAGTTGTTGATCAACATAAGACTTGACTTCGCGTTGAATGATCGTGGTCATCTGCTCGTCAATTGACCCGAGAAAAGCAGCATTTTCTTTATCCCGAGTTTTCTTCTCTTTAAGAAATGATTTATGTTGTTCTTTAAGCTTTGACACTCTGTCTGTTAGTTTTTGAAGAGTAGGCTCATCAGGTTACGGTTCCTTTGGAGGAGTAGCAAACCTTTCAGTCAACGTAGCTATTTGTGTAGCTTGAGCCTCTAGCTGTTGTTGAAGAGATTGGATCAACGGATCATTGACTGTGAGGAAAGGATTTGATGTGGATGATACTTGTGGTTCTGTTGGTGGAGGTGTAACCATAACCGTTAAGGTGGTGGTGGATGATACTGGTTGTACAGGGATAGGTGTTGATGTAGATACAGTGGTTAGGACGGTGGTTGATACAGGTTGTTCAGTTGTGGATGACGGTGTAGATTCAGTGGTGATGGTGGTGGTTGATACTGGTTGTTCAACAGGTGCGGGTGTGATAGTGGTGGTTGTGACCTCACTGATGACCGGGGTTGATAGTAGTGGAGTGGTGGTCGATGTAATAGTGGTTATAGGAACATCCACCATTTGTTCGTTTGTTGACGGATCAGTGTTTGTGACCTCAACACCCTCCCTTCTTGATTGAGATATTTCATGACATCATCAGAATTTGAAGTAGACTTACTTTGAAGTTGCGTTTCTGGTATGAAAGTTGCATGAGCATCTTCATTTAGCACCATGTGAGTCGGTTCTGGCAAAGATGTGGTGATATTGGCATCTCGATACATCATACTTGTATCAGTGTCAGCACTGCTCTCACGTTCTTCACTTGGTTCCCGACTTTCAAGATGATAGTTAGCAGTATCTTCATACACATCTTCATAAGTATCTTCCTCAGTAGGATCGTCGAAAAATTCCGTATCACCATCAGGATTACCAAAATCTGCTAAGTCTTCAAATACTCTTGAGCCTGATCCGCCAAAAGCTTCCTGTCGGCTTTGTTGAAGAACAATACGAAGTCTTTTGGCTTCAGTGATTTGTTGTTGAGCAGGTTCATTTGGAGCAACACTTGCCTCTTTGCCTTTAGCTTTTCTTGCTTTCTTAGGCCTGCGGAGTGGTATTTCTTCCGATTCTTCTTCAGTATGGATCAGCTCATCTTCATCATCTTCATCAATAATTTGCATTTTTCCTGGGCCTTTATCTTTAGAAGCAGCTGATTGACGCTTTGAAACTCGTTTCTTGCGTTTACCTTTTTGCTTCTCTAAAGGATGTGAATTTGCACGCTTAAACTGTGCGTCAATATCATTAAGCATCTCTTGGTATTTATCACTCTCCTTGATTCCATCATTAAGCATTGTGTCGAGTACTAGTGCAGGGAGTAATGCATACTTTGTGGAATTAGTGTCTGCATTCATTGAGAGAATCACATAATCATCATCTTTGGTGTGATAGAAGAAATTCCCGCGAGTGTCGATGGTTGGGTCATTCTTCATAAAATGGTGGATAATGAGCTTGGTGAATCTCGGGAATGGAAGATGCACGGATTTCTTCTTCGTTCCAGTGAACTGATAACAAAATTCTTGCCAGAGAAGAAGTGCATAGTCGACTTTGGATGCAGTATACAATCCCCAAAATAAGTGAGCCTGTGGTGGTCTCATTGCATCGGTGCCCCTAGTTTTTCCAGTAAGACACTTGACGATGATGGTTATAAGTGCTTTCCAGGGTTTCCCTATGCGTGAGGTGTTAAATTGTGATAGGTTTTTGATTTCACCCTCATAATTCATAGCACGAATGACTCGAAGCATTTCATCATTATTTGGGTTAGCCACAAATTGTTCTCCTTGTGCCAACCTTGGAAGTTTAAACAATTTCCGAAAAATGCTAAAGTTGAGTAACCTTGGTGTTTTGTTCAGTTCAAAAGAGATAGTCTTTTTGGAGAAAGATGCAGTGTTCCAGAATTCATGCATGTAGAATTCGGGAACATATGTAGTACGTATGAGTGTGTCTCTGATGGGTGATATGTCTAGGATATCCGTGGCTATTTTGAAAGCTGGTAAAGCCGGATCAAAATCATCTTGTAGTCGAGAGTTGTTCTAAGCATATGGAAGCCTATTACTGAGCGAAACAAGTTCAAGATCACGAAGTCGTTGTTGTTCCTCGGTGATTGACATTTTCCTGCTTTGATGACATAATCACAAATGACATACACAATATATGTAGATGTCTTAAGTCTATGCCAAGTTGAAACATAGGGAAAATATCATTACAATTATTACCACAACATTCACACATACATCAGATGAACAAGGTCCTTACATTTAGCAATACACTTAGGATAATGACATAACTTCCAAAGACATTTTTGTTCTAAAGAGATACCGACCTAGCATTAGTTCTTAAAATATTTGGATTTCTTGGTGGTCATGACCAAAACCTCAGTAGGTTTAGGTTTGATATCTACAAACACCTCAGTAGGTCTTGGTTTGATTTCAACCAAAACTTCAGTGGGTTTTGGTTTAGCTTCAACCACTACGTCAGGAATTGTAGGATTATCCTCAACCCAAAAGATAGTGGGCTTGAACAAAGATGAAGCTTTGTCTGCCATGGCCTGGAAACAAAACACAAGACATTGACTAAGTAATTTGTATCTCTTTTGTTTACATAGGAATCAACTTATTAAATAAGATGAACTTCTATAATAAGAAACCGTTCAGGTATTCTTATGAGATAAAAATTAACTTGTTTCAATAACACTTGGTTTCGTTTAAATGGCCCTAATGTACTTAAACCTAAGGAGGAAGTAGTGCAAGCTAGGCCGAACTCATTAGATATTCTAAGGCAAGTGCATAATCATAAGAAACCTAATTCCATCGTAATGTAGCAAACCATCGGAATCCTAACCAAACCATCGCAATGAATCAAGCATCGGAATCCTAATGAAATAACATCCTATCGCAATATTTATGTCCATCGCAATAAATGACAATTCATCGGAATATTACCCATTGCAATACCTAGTGCGAAGCCATCGCAATGACACATCGGAATGCGCCATCGCAATAGGCCATCGCAATGAGCCATCGTAATGACCATCGCAATGAGAGGCATCGCAAAGATGTATCGTAATGTGCATCGAAATCCATGACAGGGATTCGATCTCAAACGTTGACTTCTCGATCTTGAACTTAGGCAATGTTTTAAGTGATTCTGGGCAAACCCACTGATCATCTAAGCATATAGAACAAATCCCACAACCTAAATACCATATCTATAGCAAAACACGAAACCCTAGATCATGAAAAAGATCTAATCGGTACTGTTTTGATGTGTTGAGATGAAACAGATTAAATGAGATTAACTTAACCAAGATATAATACCTAGATTTTATGTAGAAAGTGATAAGTCACGAATCAAACAATCAACTGGAGCTCAAGGTCGTTAATGGCGGATAAAAGAGATATGTGTGTGTTTGCAATAGATACGGGGAAGGGGGGTGACAAGTTTTGACTTGGTCAAAGTTTGGTCAAGTACCCACCATTTTGCAAAAAGTTCAATAATGGTCCCCCTGGTTTAGAATGTAAGTTAAAGTTAAATGAATTAACTTAACAAAAAATAAACCCGCTCCCAAACACGACCACAAATACTTAACGCCAAAATTTTAATGACCTATTCATGAGATTCTATATCACACAAGGCACACATAGCATAACTGATGATGAAGAATAGCTAATATTTTTTGACAACCCTTTTTTAATGACCAAATTTGTTTCCACGAAGAATTAATATTTTATCCCCCTTAATCCCTGACCCGTTTTCTATTTAAAGAGCTATAGTCAATGATTTTAAGGACACAACTATTAATGAGGACAATTGCCGGTTTAGTGCTTTTTATAGAACGATTCTGGTGGCAATAAGATTTCTCTTATTTTTACAAAATAAGTGCACTGAAACGTACACAAATTTGTGTTAGACCAAGTTATAAAGTAAACTTAGTCCCTTACAAGGTTTTAAAGTAAACCTTGCCCGAGAAAATTAATTCCCATTGTGAGCCAACGTTTTCAAAAGAAATACGTGACTTTAATGCGAAAAGCGGGTTGCAGTCAGAAATAACTACAAGCCATAATGGGCATGTTTTAAAATGTACAACTTTTATACGGACTCTATTTATGGCGCCGTGTCAATTTTGATCGACATTTCCAAGGCCGTAAATATTACCGTACTAAAAGACATGCCCGATTTAAAAGGAAATATTTTTGGGTTTTCTTGGTTTTATATTTTTTATGGTTTTTCTTGGTTTTATATTTTTTATGGTTTTTCTTGAATTTATATTTTTGTATTTTTCTTTTTGTGGTTTATATATATACAATAATATACATGATCACGAACAAAGGATACGCATGAATAGTTTACCACCACTATTCTGCTGATTCCTCTGCCAACTCTTTGAGAGTCGCTGGAGAGAAGGATTTCATGCCAAGCTTATCGATCAAAAACTCGATTCGTCCTCGATCTAATGCTTTTGTGAACATATCTGCCAGCTGATACTCAGTAGTGACAAAATACAGCTCGATCACTCCGTTCTCCACCTGCTCTTTAATGAAATGGTAGCGAATGTCGATGTGCTTGGCCCGGGAGTGTTGAACGTAGTTGCAGCAAAGGGCAATGGCGCTCTTGTTGTCACAATACATCGGGATTTTGTTAAATCCAAGACCGTAGTCAGTTAGTTGTGATCTCATCCAAAGGACTTGAGCACAACAACCGTACATGGCAATGTATTCAGCCTCCGTGCTTGAAATTGCAGCGCTTTTCTGCCTTTTTGAAGACCAACTAATCAATCTGTCTCCAAGGAGTTGCACAGACCCAGAAGTGCTACGTCTCGTGTCTTGACACCCAGCATGATCGGCATCTGCGTATGATATTAAAGCAATAGAGGAATCTTTTGGATTCCATTGACCACGATGAAGTGTTCCTTTGAGATACCGAAAGATCCTTTTAACAACATGTAGGTACTTTTCGGTAGGCCGAGCCTGATACCGGGCACACATGCATACAGCAAATTGCAAATCAGGCCTGCTAGCAGTCAGATAGAGAAGGGTGCCGATCATTCCACGGTAGAGTTTCGGATCGACAATAGTCCCTTTCCTATCTTCATCTAACTTGGATTTCTCCACCATTGGAGTGTCCACGGGGTCACAATTTTCAAAGTTATATTTCTTTAAAGATTCTAGAGCATATTTGGATTGATTAATAAAGATGCCTCTGGGATTCTGAGAAATTTGTAATCCTAAGAAAAATGAAATTTTTCCCATCATTGACATCTGAAAGCGTGTGGACATTATCTTCTCAAAACGGTTTGACAATTGTATGTTAGAGGCAGCAAATATTATATCATCAATATAAATTTGTACCAGTATCATGTCGTTGTCTTCCTTGAGAGTGAATAGAGTGGGGTCCACCTTGCCTTTGGAGAAGCCTTCCGAAATGAGATATGTTGAAAGGAGATCATACCACGCGCGTGGAGCTTGTTTCAAGCCATAGAGAGCCTTCTTAAGCTTGTACACATGATTAGGAAACTCCGTGCTAACGAACCCATCTGGCTGACTAACATAGACTTCTTCCCTTAGTTCACCATTCAAAAATGCTGTCTTCACATCCATTTGATAGACGATCATGTTCATATGAGCAGCATACGCAAGGAATAGTCTAATAGCCTCCAATCTTGTAACAGGAGCAAAAGATTCTTCAAAGTCGATACCCAAGGCTTGTTTATATCCTCTAGCAACCAATCTAGCCTTATTCTTCAAGACTCCACCCATCTCATCAAGTTTAACCTTATAAACCCACAACAAAGTAAGGACGTTTACCTTGTCAGGGAGAGGAACTAATTCCCATACCACAAGTCTTTGAAATTCATTTAGTTCCTCTTGCATGGCTTCAATCCAAGATGATTGAGTCATAGCATGTTGCCAGTTTTTAGGTTCAACTTCGGAGAGAAATGCATCAAAATAGCAATAGAGTGCACTTTCTTGTAATTGACGGCGTGTCGAGACTGGTCGATCGAGACCTCCAATAATATTCCGAATTGGGTGATCTTTTGTCCATTTGGTGCTGTGATTTTCAATCCGTGGTGGTCTGGAGTGAACGATTGTAGGAGCTTCTTCTGAGGTGGACGCGGCTGAAGGATTTTCAGGTATCGGTATACCAAAGAATGGAAGCTCTTGTAGATGAGCATATGCCAAATCGTGATCAATAGAGTCCTCTTCCACATCATTAGGCACAAGTAAGGGTGAAGATTCAGGTGTAGTTTGAAAATCACTTGGTAGAGGTGCATCTGGTTCAATGTTAATTGAAGATGCATTAGATAAAGCTTCATTAGCTTGAGCAACAACTTCAGGGATTGGAGCTATCACTACAGGTGCTGGAACTTCATCATTTGGGGGATCAAAGAATTCATCAAACAACGGTTGAAATAGTTTATCCCACTCGGGCCTTGTAGGTGGTAAAAATGATGTAGAAGTAGGATTATTGGGAACTAATCTGGAACTAATAGCACCGGTTCCCATTTCATGAAGCACGGGCTCAGAGCTTCGTTGATCAGAAGCCATCGCTGTCAGCTCATCGAAATCTGCGTCCATAGTTTCTACTATCTTACCAAGACGACGGTTGTAAATTCGGTATGCTTTCTTGGAAGGTGAGTAACCAATGAAAATACCTATATCGGCTTTCGGTTGAAGTTTACCCAAGTTCTCACTATTAATGTTTGTATAGCAAAGAGCACCAAACACATGAAGGAATGAAACATCGGGTTTACGATTATGTAGAAGCTCGTAAGGTGTTTTTCCATGGCATTTCCAAATGATAGAGCGGTTTTGGGTGAAACATGCGGTAGATACAGCTTCTGCCCACAAGAACAATGGAGCGTTCGCATAAATCAGCATAGTCCTAGCAGCTTCCATAAGCGTACGATTCCGTCTTTCAACGACACCGTTTTGTTGTGGAATACGTGCAGCGGATGTTTCAAGTGAGATACCAAATTCTTCATAGTAATCACGAAGAGTCTGGTTGACGAACTCTGTTCCATTATCTGTACGAATACGGCGGACAGTAGTATTTAAACGTGCCTGAATGAATTTCAGAAAAGTGATGATAGCCTTCGGTGCTTCATCCTTTGTACGCAAAAATCTAACCTATGTAAACCTGGAGAAATCATCCACAATAACAAGGATGAATTTCTTACCGCTCACACTTTCGGTTCGCATTGGCCCACAAAGATCCATATGCAAAAGATGAAGTTTTTCTTGATTGGTGTCTTCAGCTTTGGGCTTGTATGATTTCTTGGTACTTTTCCCCCTTGAACACGCGGAACATAAATGGTCCTTGTGAAATTTGAGCTTTGGAAGACCACGAACTAATTCGTTTTTAGCCAAATGATTAATAGCATCAAAATTTAGATGAGATAATCTGCGATGCCATAACCATGACTTGGTCTTAGATGCTTTGGAGAGAAGACACACTGGAGAGGCGGCCATCATGTCTTGTAGGGACAAAGTATAAATATTTGCACCACGAGACCCCTTCAACAAGTCTTTTCCTTCCAAGTTGCGGATGAAACAAGTAAGTTGTCGAAAAGCAACCTCTAGGATGGAATCACAAAACTGTCCTACTGAAAATAAATTATGACCAAGACCTTCTACGTAGTATACCCTTGAAATCGTAACATTTCCAATCTGATATTCACCATACCCCATTATCTTTGCAATATGATCATTACCGAATTTAACCGTTCCAAGAAACTTGCTAACGAAATTTCGGAGCATCGAGCGATCTCCGGTCATATGCTTTGAGCAACCGGAGTCCAAATACCAGAGGATGATTTGGACCACCTGAAAATATCACCAGAAGAGGACAATGTATAGGTTTCGGAATCTGAATGTTCCTTGTTATTAGCAGGTACAGATTTAATGATCTTAGATTTGCTAACCTTAGGTTTCTTAGATTTCCTAGCCTTCTTCCTAGTTGGTGGTGTAGATTCAAGTTGGCTTAAATCCTGAGGTATTTCTTCACTGATAGGCACTATAGTGGGGGCTGACCTAATTAAAGGGCGCGGTTTCCATACTTTAGTGCTAGTGTGCCTAATTGAAGGACGCTGAGACCTAACCTCAATGGATGCATTCCTAGTTAAAGGGCACATTTTTCCATCTACTGTAAAAGTCCTACCAGTGGGACGCCATTGCCATCCAACTTGGGTACGAGTTCTCCCAGTTGGCTTCCATTCAACATCATTCCTAATGGCATTCATTTCATTCACATGATCAATAAGACACAAATCATGACGTTGCGAAAACATGCATTCATTACAATTCCAACATTTCAAATTAGAATTCACAAATGGTTTAGACTTCTGCACAGGCGCAGAGCTTTTAGTCTTAGCAACATGATTCTTTTTATTTGAATCTTAAATAACATTCCTAGGGTGAGCTTCTACTTTCTTCTTGATGGTACTACTAGTGGAGGGTTTGACCTTATCTTTCTTGAGTGGCGATCCTTTTGCCCTAGTATACTCTTTTACTCCTGTAGAAGGCAAAGTGGGAACATTAGCAACAGATTTTAACGGTGCCTTAGTTGATGGTGCCAATGACGGTTTTGCTCCCGGGGTCTTATTGAATGGAGTTACAACAATGGGTCGATTAGTGAGTAGTGCAGAACCCGGTTTTCCTATGTATTGCAAATATGCTAAGCAATATTGAACACGCTTAATATATTCATGAGCTGAATAATAGTAACTGCTTGAGGGATCTAACGCATACACATCATCTAAAATATCCCTAACAAGATCCACGTGCTTAATTGCATTCCTCATATAGTCATCGTAAGTAATCGGATTTTTCTTATGGCGCGGGTTCTTATAGAGCACTACTGAATTGGTTGATGGAGCACTAGAGGATGGTGTAGAGTTGGTAGCTAAGTTATTAACAACTTCTTGTCGGGTGAGAAGAAGTGTCTCCTTTAACTCGGCTAAAACCATGTTTTTATCAATGAGTTGGATATTTACGTCAGAGATTTCTTCACACTTTTGGTTCAGTTGTTCAACATAAGATTGTTGTTGTGCTGCATTAAAAGCAAAGCTTTCTTCTATTGAACCATAAAGTGCGGATAGTCCCTGTCTTGCCCGATCCATCTCCCCTAGAATAGACGAAAGTCTAATTTCTAAATCCTGGTTTTTAGACTCTGCAGCCTCTAGTTCCAATTTTAGTGTTTCATTCGATGACACATCTCTCTTTAATCTCATAATCTCTTCCTCTAATGCCTTAACTATCTCAATCATCTTGTCACTCGTCTCAACACTGTTTTCACAACCATTTGTTATCAAAAGATCCTCATTTAGAGTTTGCTGTTTTAATTCTAAAGATATACAATGTTGTTCAAGTTGATTAAAGCGTTTTGTAAGTAAATTGTAAGAATCTTAAAGCTTTAAAAATTCAGCGTTAGACTCGTGACAAGAATGATTATCTACCTCATTTACAGTATCAACAACATTTACAGAGAGATCACACACATCATCATCATTTATATTCACAGCATCACATTTAATCATAGCGGATATAAGCTCATTCGATTAATTAACATTCACAGTAGTAAGCACATCACACGAAATTACTTGGGACAAGAATCGGTCCTATTCGGATAAAATCTTTTCCTTGTCGATTAATTGTAGTTCGTAAGCGGTGTCCATTTCATAAAACACTTTTTGAACTTCTGCAATTTCAAACTCGAGATTTTCCGAAAGAGATGCAAAACTTCCTTTAAGACTTTCGAAAAACGGATTGATCTCATTCTTAAACACCTCGTTCATGTGTTCGAAAGCCCATTCTCCGGCATTTAGGCCATTTGAAGTCGTACATTCCCGGATGACCTTGTCAAAACTAGCAAAGTATTGATTAATCTCTTGCAAGTTTATCCATACAGTGCTAACAGGTGGAAGGTCCTTTGGAATTTCCTTAGGTCCTTCCATTTTGACAAGTGTAGGAAGTGTACTAGGGTTTTCTTCATTTAACATGTAGGTTGGTTCTGTAATGAGATCTTTATCCATATGGAAGCGAATTCTAAAGTCCGTTTTTGCAAGCTCCTGATTCATTTTAAAATAATCACACTGGGGATATTTTGCAAAGTTGTATGACCGATTCTCATCAACTAGATCCTTATTTGTGCGATCCTCGAACGTAACAATCAGATCTAAGACCAATCCTAATTGGGTTGCATTATAGAGTCTTGTACTATGGATACAAGCTTGTCTTGCATACCGTGGGTTAGGGGGAAGGCCTTTTTGACGCGATAAGTTAAATTCTCTAAACGAAGCATCAAATAAGTGCACTAGTTGAGAGGCAGCGTATTGTCTTAAAAGCAAATAATCTAAACTTCTAATCTTATTAGCTGCATTAATTTCCATTTCATTCTTTTTAGACTCGATTAACTCAAAATCCGTTTGAAGTTTATGAAAATTAGTGACCACTAACTCTATTTCTTTAAGTTCGTTGGAAAGATCTGCTCTTAAGGTTTCAATTTCTTGCAAATGACCCATTTGTTTGTTTCAAAAATGATCATATTCGGGATTGGTTAGAACATTGGACGAAGGAACTAATTCCAAAGTTTGAACTTTTTCGTTGCACAAGGCATGCTCAGCAGACAAATTCTTATTCTTAGCTAGGGTTTCTAATAGTGCAATATTGATTTGGCTAAGTAAATTTGAAGGAACCATGACCAAATCTTGTTGAGCAGAAGTATGCGTATGCGAAATGACTCCCGGTTGTGATTCACTCAAAGTCTGGGGACTTGCATTGATATTTCTATCATTGTTTGTCTCCTCATTTGAAAGACCCACCACCGAAGACTCATTCGGATCAGCACCCTCTTGCCCAGCTTGATGTGGTTGAATACTAGTATCAGTGGAATTAGTAAGTACCTCAGATATTTTATCTGACCCAAAGCTAGAGATAGTTGCCATAAGAGCAGCCTGAGCAGATTGAAGATCATCATAGTCTGAATCATAAGCATCTAGATCATCTGCTTGGTATGCTGCATTCTGTGTAGTGACAACTTCTTGTTCCGCAATCCCTGGATCAGCAAGAAATGCAAGCTCCTCTTCATCAAGTTCCTGTCCTTGTACCTGAGCATTTACCAAATAAATCTTCTCTACAAACCATTGACCATCCCTTCTCCTCTTGGGTTTTGTGCAATCCCTAGACATGTGACCCTCTTCCTTACAGTTGTAGCATGTAATCATTCTCAACTTACCTGTAGAATTAGCCCGTGGAGGAGTTTTGACCATTGGAGCAGGATTGACCATGCGTGCATTGGTTGATGTAGTGGGTCTCCCCTGATTAGGTTGTATAGGTTGAACCATTACCTTGCCATTCTCAATGGTAGCTTGTTGTCGAGAATTGGATGAATTCCTCAGCTGATTGTTAGTAGGAGCTGGTCCTCTAAATCCTCGTTTGCTCAATGTCCTTGTGAGATAAGCAGACATAGTGGCTAACACTTGAACTGGGTCAGTTCCTTGTTTGAACTCAGGAATGGGAACTTCATCATTATCATAATACAATGCTTGGTCTTGTTGAGGAATACTCATGTGGTCAGAATAGCTTGATGGATATGCAGCATTTTCTTGATAAGAAGGGTATGATGACTGACCATAAGGTGCAATGCTTGCTGGTGAATATGGGTGAGGTTGTGAAGCATATTTTGATGCTTGTGGTTCTCTCTGAGATGAAGGTGCATTAAACCGATATTGTTGCTGATGTGAGGTGGGTGGTTGAGGTAGAATCGAATATTAGGGGAAGCTTGGAGTCAGGTACGGTGATGGATGATAAGCTTGGTGTCCCATGATATAAGGAGTGTTGTTGTATGACAAGCTTGGTTGATTAGCCATCAATGCTAGAGAATCAGGGTACATACCTCGAGGTGAACGGTGCTTGATCACGTGTTTCTCATGCTTCTGAAGAAAAGCATAGAGTTGATCCAAATTACATTTATGCAAATCCCTGGTTAACTTAACATCGATAATATACTCACCCCATTCAGCTTGAGGTAAAGTATTCAAAAACTTGGTGTTAACCTGGAATGGAGTAATCACGAGATTATATACATTCAAATAATTCATTAGAGTAGTGAATCTAAAGTAGTAGTCGTGAAGCGTTTCCCCTGGGCTGTACGTGAACCTATCAAACAGATCATACAACTGACATTCCCGTTCCTGTTTTGTAAGAGACGTACCTTGTAGCAAAACCTTTAGACGTTCCCATAAATCCTTTGCAACCGTATACTGACTCACCATTTGATAGATGTCATGTGGAAGAGCTTGGAGAATGGTTTGAAGCGCCTTTTTGTCTGCATCAGCAATAAGTTGTTGAGCTGGTGTAAGTTCTTCAAACTCCCGTGGTCGAGTCACATTGTTAACAACGATGGTACCATAATCAAGTGGACCATTTAGAATGGACTTGACCATAAGCCTCCCATATGTCGGTTTTCCCTTAATGTATGACATCATACGACCTTGCCATGCTTCAAAGACTTCTTTAATGAGCATTGGAGGGCGATTATCCGTTCCCGTAATGACGGAAATATCCGTAAGTGATGTCATTTGAGGCATTAATGAACTCGGATTCATTTTGATCACTTAAACAAGATTATCAAAGATGATCGAACAATGAAATAAGGTTATGAGTTTTTTGTGTTGTTATGTTGTTGTTGTGTTTGCTTTTAAAATTTACCAAATTACCAAATTAATTGCCAAATAGAAGAAATCCCCTAAGTATCTAAAAACATGTTCTATCGAAATGTTCTTTTTGTCGAAATACCCAGATCGGAATATCTCACTATCGAAATGCTTAGATCGTAATGCAAGGCTATCAGAATGATTTCAGATCGCAAAGCTCAGATCGCAATGTAACTTTGTCGGAATGATGATGGTATCGGAATGCCTAGATCGTAATGCAATGCTGTAGAAATGTTCAGATCGCAAAGTCTGTCGGAATGCTCAGATCGCAAAGCCTATCGGAATGATTCAGATCTGAATGCTCAGATCGCAAAGTAGCAGACAAAATTTAAGCAGAGTAACGACTTAAAAAACTTCCTTATACCCGTCGGAATCCCAGATCGCAAAGTACGATCGGAATGTCCAGATCGGAATAAGTAATGAAATCCAAGTATCGCAATGTAGAACCAAACCCTTTCCGATGGTGATGGTTATTGCGATGGAAGCCCACTTTTCACTTGTACTTTCCGATGGAGATTTCTGCTTGAATTTCGGAATGAAGAACACAAGACCTTTTTGCACTTTTGATCCAAGAAAGATGATGTTTTAACGAAAACCAAGATACCAAGAACACTTTAACACGAATCCCTATGTTACACTACTTTAAACTACGATCAAACACAAAAAAAATTTGAAGATTCGGCAAAAACAAACCAACACTCCACGATATGTTTAGAAAACAATAAGCAACACAAAAAAAAACCTATATCTCATCCCATGCTCTTGATACCAATTGAAGAACAATGATAATCTTTGTGAAACAATGGGGGTTGATGTTTTCTAGAGAGAGAAACTTAGAGAGAGAAATGAGAGAACTTTTCTATATTTGAACATATGAAATGAAAACAACCAACACCTCTTTCCATGGTGGAAAGAGGATTAAATACCCCAAGTCCTTAATGGACTTGGGCTTCCGGCCCATGAACATGCTCATGGGTCGGGCTATTTAATGAATGAAACTTAACATTACTACGAGCCTATAACTACATTGTTGGAGTGACCGAGACTTTCTATATACGTAAAACGTATTTCCAACATGATTTTATATATATGATGATCAAGTGGGTTTACATATTCTCTTTTACTCATTTTAGTGTTTATGTTTTGGTAACTTCTTACTAGTTTACTAGTTTTACCTATTTACGTGTTTTAAGTCCAATAAGCCTATTATAAGTTCATTAACTTGTATTAATCCATTTCATACTTGTATTATCAGTATTTATACTTTACATGTTGGGCCCAAATGGGTTAATCCCAATAAGTTATAAGTGTTTTAGCCCATTTTGTTGTATTATTAGTCCAATAACGTTAACTTAGCCCGTTAATGTCCGTATGTTATATAGTTCGGGTTTTATCGGTTTTTACTTGTTATATATGTTTATATATCAGTATATGAGTTTATAAAAGTTTACATTAGACGGGTCCAACCGTCTAAGTTTTATTTAAAAAAAAACGTTAATTTTTACGGTAATAGCCGAAAAAGTCGTAAAAATCATGTTTATAGTTTTATAACTTATAAAACTTATCAAACTACCATTTTTATAAAATGTCCATTTATTTATCCTTATACATATTTATATAAATGTATTATATGAGTTAGTGGGTTTTAATTCACATTTTATACTATTTTTATTTGAGTGCTTATATAATACTATTATACTTTAATTTCCAAAATCTGATTTTTACTTTTATGTTCACCAAAATAGCCATATCTAGAGTTCTATATGGAGATAGAAGCTCAAATTTTTATGACATAAACTAAATGATATTTTCTACATTTAACTCTTCTATAGCTACTGTTGAATCAGCCTCTAAGTATTTTCTAAAAATCGTCCAAAACAGTGAACTCAGATTTGTACTCTAAACTTGTTTTGATCACATCTCACTCATTATAATGATTCCATTGCATGGCCAACTCTCACATGTGTACAAGACATATTAATTACTGTATATCCATTAATCTGTGCCATTTTATCAGTTCATGACATGGTTCTTTACTGTTTTATACAACCATCATTTTAAGCATGATTTTAACCTTTTTACATATAGTTTTTCATCTTTTTACCCATGATTATCAACACCAAATCCCCACACAATACTTTTATCATCATATAATCAACATATACATATACAATAGGAAAGAAAATACATGATTACATAATCAAAATAACAAGAGGATAGGAAAAACAATCTTTATACCACCATTAGTGATGAAAAGATGGGATTTTTGATGAACAAGACTTGGTTCTTGTTATCAAATCTTTAACTTTAGCAAGGAAACTTCTTGGGTCCTTTGGATAGATGAACACCTCCATGAATTCAGCCCTTTAACCTCATGAAAACTCCTTTTCATAGGTTAAGATCACCTCCAATCTTCATATCTTCAAAGGGTTTCCATCATATGTGTGAATAACACAAGTTTTAGTGGTTGAAAATTGATCAAATGGGTGGTTTAAGGTGAGGATGGGACGAATTTTAGAGAGAGGGAGGAGAGTTGTGTGGTTTTTGCATGTAAGAAATGAGTTAGTTGTTTTAAGCTTGGTGGTTTTGTGGTTTTTAAAGCTTACAAGTTAAGCTAATGCTAACATGTGTTAGCTTTCTAGCTACACACTTGACACATCAAGAGATGTGGTGGCAAGTTTTTGGCCATCCCTTTTAGTGGGGTGGAATAAACTTGTTTTGTCCCATCCCGCTAATTTACGGGTATTCCTCGATTCTAGTTTCCTCGATTTGCGTGCCCTCGGGCAGTTTTACAAAAACGTTTTTATAAATTATAAATCAACGGCACAAAACGAATCTAATAAAAATTGTCTCATCAAAAACAGAGTTCGAAAATGTAAATACGTAATCCTAAGGTTTCCAGTTTAGTCGTAAAGGACGTTAAATTAAAATCGTAAGTCCTAATCTCTTCTCGTAAATTTGTGAGTTTATGAACCAACACAAATTTAAAACTCCAAAATAATATTCACGGATAAATTTGTTTTCTGAAATGCCGGACTCTCACCAAAGACGGTGTATGTAAACGTAAGCACGTAACGTTGAATCCTCCGTTTAGACGTAGTCGACGCTACTTCAAGACGTAAATCCAAATTACTTCCCAAAAACAAGTGAGTTCATAGTATAACATTAAAATAATGTTTTTACATAATATCTGAGAATAAAATATCAACCATAAATTGACGGATTGTCACAAGTAAGAGCCGGAAGTGATAGTGATTTCCACATCGAAAAAGACATCAAACTAATGCTTGCGCCAAGATCGGCTAAGGCAAGGCATTCTTCCATTTCTTGAATATCACACGGGATAAGGAATTTCCCGGGGTCTCCCACTTTTTCCGGTATTCGGTTAAGATAAACCGAAGAACAATTAGATAGCTTTGAAAGCTTCTTCTTATCGTTCATCATACTTTTAAAAGTGGAGGCGAAACGAGGCATGTATAACAACGCGTCGGCTAAAGTTACGTTAAAATGCACTTGTTGAAACATTTTTATAAAAAGCTCGATTTTTTGTTTGTTACGTTCATTTCATTTCTCATTGTTACGTCTCAATGGATAAGGCAAGGGTGGTGTGGGTTGGGGCGTAGGCAATGGCCTTGGAATCTCGGGTTCCACAATTGGTATGGGTTCGACCGTAGATGTGGTTTGAGCAGTACTTCGTGGGCTTGAGATATGCTCCTTTTCAACCACTACCTAAGGTTCGTTTTCAATTTCCTTCTCCTTGGAAATATTAGCACGAGAAATGGGTCGTTAAAAGTTTTACCACTACGAGTAGTAATAACCTTCATTTCACCCTTCGGGTTTGCAATGGTGTCACTAGGAAGACAACCCGAGGAAGACGGTTTACATATTATGGCTTCAAATATACTTGCCATTCAATCTTAGAATTTAGATTTCCTTTGATCTGCTTTTAAAAACTCTAGCTTAATTTCATGTTGGCCTTGTTCCATCTTTTGTTGATTTTGTTGAAGACGTTGAACATTACCCTCCATTTTATTAGCAAGAGTTTTTAATTCATTTGCAAGCTCATTTGTTAACTCGTTCTTCAACTCGGTTCTAAAACTTATCATTTCTCGTTGCATTTTATCAAACTTATCATCGTTGGCCTTTGCGTAATCTAAAAATTCACTTGGAAGATTTTTAGTGTGAGCGTTTTGAAAACCTTGACTCGTATTTTGAAAATCACGATTTTGGTTTTGATTTTGCACTTGCCCATTATTACCACTTGTATAATTACCCTTGTTGTAGTTACGTGAATTTCCTTGGTAACCATTTCCTTGATTATTGTTTCGATAGTTGTTAACGTTTTGATTTTGAGGGACTTTGTTTGGACGTGAATTTTGACCAAAAGTTCCCGTGGCTACGCAAGCATTCGAAGTGTTTCCACCGGCGGTAATGCACTCGGAAAGATCATGTGCTCCTCCACACGATAAACAACTCTTTTCAACTACTTTGACTGATGCAGAATTGGAAGCTTCCTTAGCTTTCCAATGAGTCATGAGCGATGAAAATCTATCGAAAAATCTATTTTCCTCATTTTCTTTGTTTTGCAAAACGTTCATGTTGTGAGAAGACGATGATCCCATATTGGCAACACTCGGTGTGATACGAGGGTTGTAAACCTTAGATCTATTTTCGATGATCGTTAAAGCTTCATTTTTCGTTTTGCACAAAAAATTACCACCCGCGGCGACATTTAATAATCACGTTCATGATCGTTAAGTCCGTTATAAAACGTATCTATTTGAAGCAATTCGGAAAAATCATGGTGTGGACATTCATGTAACGTCTCCTTAAATCGTTCCCATGCCATAGAAAAACTCTCGTTAGGTTTTTGCGTAAACCTCGAAATCTCATTTTTCAAATGTGTCTTTTTTGATGGTGGAAAAAATTGGTTTACAAGTTTAGACACGAGATCACCCCATGTCAAAATCGAATTTGGGGGTTCTTTCTCAAGCCAAATTTTGGCGGGACCATCTAATGAGTATGGAAACAACATCATCTTAATGGCGTCGTGTGGAACTTCCTTAAACTTGCTCGTTGAGGTGAGACGATTAAAATTCCGTATGTGATAATGTGGATTATCCTTTTCGTGTCCTCGAAATTTATTAGCTTGAAGCATCGACATTAAACCCGTTTTGATCTCAAAATTCTCCGCAAGGATGGCGGGAATCACAATCGCTTCTCCAAAACCCTCGGTGGGTGGTTGAAGCAACTCCATCATAGTACGGTTAGCCATCGTGACTATTTGTTCTACAACGGGTTCGACAATTGGAGTTTCTTCAACAAAAGTGTGGTTTCCTTCTTGTTGACGACGTTTACGAGCATGTTTCGCTTGTGAGAGAGTTTGCATAAACGTAACGAAGAATGTGGTGGTGAGCAAAGAAGATTCTTTTTGGTGTTTTTACGTTTTTCAATTTTTTTTGTTTTTAATTTTTTTGGATGTTTGTTTGTATTACGTAGACAATCAATCTACAAAATCTCTCCGCGAATCAAACTCTTGATTAAAGGAGCCTCAAAGAATGAAAACGATCACGTGGAGCGAACACCTTCGAATGACTTTAGAACTTTGGTGAAAACCAAATTGTTCAAGAGGTTTTAATCACAAAGAAACAAAGCAAATATATATGATACGTAATAATACTTTGGGCGGCAAAACCCTCGTTTAGCTTTCAAAATCAAATACTCACAAGTGAACGGGGGGGAATGAGGTGGCGCGAAGCACTTAAGTACCTAGCTTCCCTTTAACGGTCTTTTATAGCACGTTTCCTATCTATTCACCTTAAAGTTTGTATTTTTCAAAATCGAGCTTAACGAAAGTATTTATCTATTTTTTCCTTTTTCTTTTTGTTTGAGATTCCAATACAATGATTAGTGATTAAATCCCAAATCAAGGTTGTGTTTTCACACTTTTGGAGATACAGTGTTTTTATTGTGATACGTATACAATATAGTAATAATATTCACAAAGAAACCAAAAACCGATAATACGTGTTAATGGAGTTCCAATTAACACAAATACTATTTATGGATAATATTAAAAATAAAAATTTGCAAATTAAGCACAACACACCTCCCCGACAGCGGCGCCAAAATGATTGTAATATAAATACGCTCTTTTAGGTAAAAGGCGTAAAAGCGGTAAGTATTAAACAAACGACTTTAGGAAAAGTCAAATGCTTATGACCCACAAAGGTACAATGTAAAAAACTCAAAAGTTCGTTTCCCAAGTAGGTATATGTGTGTGTTTAACTTGTATGCTTTGGATTAATATTGCCTAGTAGAAAAGAGAATGACGGATACGTGAAATTTAGACTAAGACGTAAAAAACGTAAAATCATAAAAAATGCTAAAATAATAAATAAATTCTAAAAATTCTCAAAAAATAACAAAAATACTTAAAAATAAACTAAGGGTTTACAAATGATCAAAACTATTCCAAACCTTTTATTTAATTAAATATTAATTTTTAAATGCTAATTAAAGCCCTAAAACTCAAATTAATTAACAAAAAGCCCAAATAAATATTTTTCTACTTGTAAACCTTAAAAACAACTAAATAAGAATAAAAACTATTTTTATGAATTTTAAAACTGATTAAAACTATTTAAAATGATTAAAATCTATTAAAACCTTAAAATAATTCTAGAAATTAAGAAAATGATGATTAAATTAGTCTAAGAGTTGAAAAAAATCCTATTTTAATGTATTAGACCTAAGAAAAATATAAAAAGTGCAAAAATGTGAAAATTGAAATTTAATAATAAAATAATCTTAAAAATACAAAAATTTTAAAAATTTCTAAAAAGTTGCAAACTAGTTTATTTTAACCTAAGTAAACAGAAAATGAAAGTGAAATTACCAAAACACCCTTAATGGGCCCCCAAATGGGCTGAAAATCAAAACAGACCCACAAATGGGCTAAATGGGCCCAAAAACTTCAACTTGGCCCAAATGACCTGAAAAAGCCATATCTGACTCAAAATTTAATTCTAAACACAAAAGTCTGAAGGCCCAAAAGCTGATTCTGAGCTTATCACAGCTTATTAACACAATAACTTATTCTTATTGGGCCAATAAGCCCATTAAGCCATAAGCCAATGCCATAAGATCTAATTCAACACACAACCTTCTTTTGGGATCTAAGAGATCTGTGAAAATAAATTTTGAAAAAGCAAACTCAATAAGCCAGAAATAAGCCAAGAAGAAATTCACTAAAAGACAAAATAGTCGATTAGAGTTCTAGACCACCTCAGGACTTGATTCAACTTAAAAAAGACTATAAATGACTTAAATAATCCAAATAAATCAACAAAAGTTCAATAAGCAAAGCCAAATAAGCTGGATTAATTGATAAGTACTTATGAAAAAGTCAAATAAGTTGGTTTTCTAGTCAAAGCTTAAAGTCAACCTTCCAAATGCTCCAGTATGAACAAATAGGTCAAATAATGAACACCTATTCAAATTCAAAGTTGTTGCACGTCTAAATAAGCTGGAATAGCTTATTGATAAGCTGAACCAAAATTAACACTAGCAGTGGCTAGCAGCAGGGGAAAGGAGTTCCCACTGCTTTGACTTTTTGACTGTTGATTATTGAGAGATTTACTTTGATTCAATGGATAACAAGGGCACCCTTGTAACCCGAATGAACCATATGCATACACAAGCTATAATAACTATCAATAAGAACAAATAAACTTGTTTCAATCACTGGATCAAAGATTAGAAGCAAATTCAAGAACAAACAGGTTGCTGATATAAACACCAAGAACACAAAACACTTTTGTTGATATAAATGACCACAAATCCAATTTCAAAACTCAGTTTCTCTTTCCCTGTTTGTTTTAACTAAGACCTAGCAATTATTAACCCTAGTCTATTCTTATATCTAGGTGTCCTCTAAATTTTAGCCAAAAATACCAAGAATATCAGATTTTAAAGCCCTTGTGGGATTATGATTATTCAAACCACAAAACTTGCATACAAATGACCACTTATACTTGTTAAACAATAACTCACATAAAGCAACACAATACGACAATACAAGTTGCCTTAAACCTTGGTGAATCAGTTAACCCAAACACCTCTTTGGAATATGATTTCTCAAAATTTCAAAGGACTGTTATGATTTAACCCACAAACAAGGATCTAATCAACCCTATGAACAATAATCAAACCTCAGAAACATAAATCAACCACAATAACACCCTTTCACAGATCAAAATAAAAATTCTCCCAAAACTCATATAAACTTCAGAAAAATACAAGAGATAAGAGATTTAAACCGCCAAAATGCACATCCACACTTTGGATTGTTTAAGCTTAGGTGCTAGCAAGAACAAGCACCAGCTTCCAATAGTTGCTAAGAAGAACTAACACAAAAGTAAGATCCAAACAGATTATCCTTTGATTTTTGAAAACAAGTATTTTAAACCTTAAAACCTTTTCTCAAAATCAATCAAACATGTATAGGGAACTCAGATCTTAGCTATTCAAACACCAAACTTTTATAAATCACAAAAGAGAATTTAATATTTTCAGAAATTCAAATTTTATTTAATAAAAAGGAATTACAAAAAATAGCTAAAATCTAGAACAAAGGCTTCACCACAGGTTGGGGGTCCTTTTATAGGCAACAATAGATGATTCTAGTTACAAAATACATGAAAACCCTAGCTAGAAAATTCCTAGTATGCCCTTGAGTGCTTAAGCGTGTTTGATGTTGTGAGTTGTCAAATTTGATCCTTAATGTTCATTTTTGCTTTGGGGCCAAGTAAGGAGTATGAGTCGTTGATTTGGACACTTGGCTTTGCTTGGAGAGGAGAGTGGCATTTGATTGGGTAAACAGGGTTCAGTGTGGGGTCCTGTGAGTGGAGAAGATGTATTTTATGTGTGAGATGAGTTCGTGGGTGTGTGAATTAAGCGTGTGCCTGGGTAATTTCATTTTACCCTTTATTTTAAGTGGGATAGTAACTGGGGATGATAGGTGAATAGTAAAAAGGTTTAATCCATTTTTCTTGCTACAGTAAGTGTTTGGCGCCCCTTTTTCTTGTTTGAACTTTGGGAAATGGCAAAATGAGTCCTCATTCTTTGGGAAAAAGTGTATAACAAGATTTTCAGCTTTATAAACGCATTCCCTTCACAAATAAACTTTTATTCTTCACACTTTTGCCACCAAACTTTTCCAAAAAGGTGTCAAGGGTTGCTTTTGCCATTTGTGATATTTCAAGGGCTGATTTTTAACATTTCTCATCTTTGAAGGTCTTCATTGGTTCTTTGACTTCATGAGGGACCATTTTTGACAATTTAGAATTGTTGAGGGACTAAACTTGCCAAATGTTCAAAGTTAAAGGACCTTTTTGCAATTTTGACAAACTTAAGGGACCAATCTTCTAATTATGAATATACAAGGGTTTTAAGTGTCATTTATTCATAGATGAGGGATCATTCTTGTACATACTCAAGTCTTCAAGGTCTTTTCTTTGAAAAATCATAAACAAAGCCCGGTTCATTGTGCGTCTTCGTTTCTCGTGTTCGTTTTTTCTTTTTTCATGTGATCTTTTGTCTTTTTCACGATATCCCAACCTAAAATACACATACACAAATACAAGCATATATGGTATTATAGTGACATTTTATGCATTAAGAGCCCGAAAAGAACGACGAGATCATGTATAAATGCCATCTCATTAGCGTCCCTTTTAGTTTTGGCCATATTATTATTTATCATGTGGGGCTTTTTATAGGATTTTCATGATGAATGTGGTATGTGCCTTGCATCCTTCATAAGAAGTTGATCCCTCCTACCCATACCAGTTTAATTTTAGGCATCCCCTCTAATTGTATGATGAGGTCACCCCTCTAAGTATTCATGTACGTTGATACTTCGTGACCTATATGGGCTTTTGGCAAATTAAATACAGTTTTCATATTAAAAATAAGGCTTTTCAAACGATAAAACCAGTTTTACCAGCATATACTAGGTTTTCCAGGACTTATACATTTCTGCTGCTATATGTGTCTTGTTATGCTTATACCTTCATTGTATGCTATATATCCGCTCACTGGGCGTTATGCTCAGTCATTTCCTTTTCTTCCATGTTCGCAAACGGCAGGTACTCAGGGACGCAACTAGGACTTGAGAGTACGTGCATACGGATGGAAGCTATCCAGCCTTCATTTACTTTATTCACTTTCATGCATTCGTTACATTATTTTACTTAATTTCTTTAGACATTGTTTAGTCCTTTTCATTTTAGTACTTATATTCATGTGTGTGTGAGATTATTTTGAGACTACCGATGTTTGATTACGATATTTATCTTTATGGTCAATAAATGTTTTTAAGACATTACCTTGCATGCTTTGATAACACGCCATAATTATCCTGTGATATTCCATCTGTCAAAATAGGGTGTTACATCACCCCTCTATGTATTCATGCACACGTTGTTATATTACATGACCTATATAGGCTCTTGGCACTTTAAATACAGTACATTCATGTTAATAGATTTATCAGTTCAATTCAGTTTTCAAGTTATAAACCAGGTTTTCCAGGACATACACAGTTTTCCGTTGCATGTTACTTATCAGTCTTTCAGCTTCTCTGCTTTTATCTGTTTCAGCTTAGTATTTCAGATCTTTCATTTATATTCCAGATCTTTCATTTATATTCCAGATATTCTTATCATGTCATTATATCCGTTCACAGATACCCAAGGACAGACATGAGAATTTAGCGGACGTGCATAGGATGGGAGCTACCTTATACTTCTATTCCTTTTTGCATTTCATTTACTTTATGCATATCTTGGGCTTATGTTTGGGAACCGATGTTTGATTCCGGTTTTCCCCTTTATGGTCATGTATGTCTTTATTACATATTATCTTGCATGCTTTGATGACACGCCATAATTATTATGTAACGGTCTACTTATCTAAGTGGGGTGTTACATCACAATCCGAATCGTATGCATCAATATCATTCGTTTTATATGCTGCATTTGAAGTAGAGACTGCGTGAATGCCTTCATTTTCTGCTGCTCCTAGGTCTGCAAGAAATGCTAATTCCTCTGAATCCAAAATCTTTCCATTTGCTTTAGCATTTACTAGCAACATCTTCTCATTAAACCATGATGTATCCCTTCTCCTTTTCGGCTGAGTACATTGCTTAGCCATGTGACCTTGTCCTCGACAATTATTGCAAGTCACCACTTTTTGAGGACCATTGAAACCTCCATTCGCCTAACCATTGACGGTTTTTATACTTGGTCCAAATGAGTTTTTTCTGCCTTAACTGGATTGTACCGTCACATGGCCGTCTTGAATAGTGGCTTATTGGCGAGGATTTGAAGATGTGCGGACATGATTGTTCCTTGGTGGAAATCCTCTAGTTGCAATAAGTTTTGAAAAGTAGGCGGTGAGATGGTTTAGAACATCAATGGTTTTATCACTTTTCTTGAAGACCGGTACTTGAATCTCTAAAAGTTCAATGGAATAAAAGGCTTGTGCTTGTGGTGCTTCAATTGGAAAATATCCTTGATGGGGAGTATAGACCATTTGAGAATTGGTACCTTGAGATGAAGATGCCTGATGAGTTATTTGCGATGTATAAGGCTGTTGTGGAACACTTGGCTGTTGAAATGCTTGTTGTCGCATCATTGGTGGTTGATATGATGGTTTGCTGATTGCTGATAGCTATGTTGTGGTTGCTGCTGATATGACAGTTGTTGATAAGTGACACCAAGTTATGGTGAGGAGTCATTTGGTGTGAAGCAATCATGGCAAGTGGATCAAAAACTTGAAATTTTGAAAAACAAATCTCTTACACGTTTCGTGTTGTTAAAGATAAGCTTGAAGTTGATCCACGTTGGTTTGATTAAAATCCTTAACCAACTTAACATCTGTCATAAACATGCTCCATTCTGGAGGAAGGGTATTTAGATACTTAGTGTTGAGTTGAAACTACGGAACCTTCATGTAAAAAATATTAAGCTCATTCATCATTAAAGTGAATCTCAAATAGTAATCACAAAGAGACTCCCCTGGAGCATACGCAAAGTAATCAAACGATTCATATAGCTTATACTCTCGTTCTTGTTGAATTAAAAAGGTACCTTGCATCAAAATATGAATTCTATCCCATAACTCTTTGGCAACTTTATGACGACTCACGAGTTTGTAGACATCTGGAGGTAGGCCTTGGAGGATGATGTTTGTAGCTTGAATATCACACTTATCTTGAATTTTAGCCCCCCGATCAATTCAACCATTCTGCGAGGACGAGTAACCATACCCTCAGTGACGGTACCATAATCTATTGGTCCATTTTGAACGATGCCAAAACGAGATGTCCATTTTCACGACATATAAAGTTCTATTCTAGAATTCCATGAGTCGTACATTTCCTTAACCAAAATTGGTGGAAGATTATCCGTACCTGACAAAAAGGACTTATCCGTGAGACAAGTATACTCCATTGCGATAATTAAGATTTACAAATGATGATCGAACAATGAGAGAAAGTAAATGTGCTTGTTGTCGAAATAACAATACGGGATTTACAAATCATGTAGAAACCCAGAAATAAATTCGCGGGGTTTTACATAGAACCAATAAAATAATAAAATTTATTGAATCCTTGATTGGTGATTAACTTGGTGATGAAAATAATCCTGGTTGTTGAATAGTTAAACAACTTCGGTTTTGCTCTAAATGATATAGCATAAATATTTGGCATAATTCCGGCACCAATTTTTTTTATAAATCCAGCACTAAAGCTTAGTACAAATCCGACACTAAAATTTGGTACAAATCCGACACCAAAACTTAGCACAAATCCAGCACGCAAACAATGCAAATCCGACAATGAAAAGTTATAAACCCGACACTGAAAAGTTATAAACCTGACATTGAAAAGTTAAAAACCTAATGTTATAAGCCCGGAACTGAAAACTTGTAAACCCGACAGTGGAAAAAGTTGTAAAACCAGCAGTGGCAAAAGTTGGAAACTCGGCAGTGGCAAAAGGTATAAACCTGGTAGTGGCAAAAAAGTATAATTCCGGCAATGGAAAATTAGACAAACCCGACAGCGGCAAATTAGACAAACCCGGCAGTGGAAAATTAGACAAACCTAGCAGTGGCCAATTAGACATACCCGAAAGTGGCAAATTAGATAAATAAGGAGTGTTAACTTTGGACAAACCCGACAGTGGAAAATTATACAAACCCGGTAGTTTTAAAAGTTATAAACCCGGTAGATTTAAAAGTTACAAACCGGCATGTTAAAAGTGACAAACTCGACATATGAAAAACTATATTCTCGGCATTTCAAAATCACATTTCTGACATTTTTAAAAGGTGCATATTTTTGACATATTAGGGTTTTAAAAATGCCGGAAATTTTCAACTTTTGCAACTTCAAAAAAATGATATTTTTGAATGATTTCCACAAATAGGCTTGTACTTCCAAGTATTATAGCATACAAAGAACCATAAAAATACAAACTTTTTAAAATTTTTGATGAAAAAATATAAATCGAGATTTTTACTTTTAATATAGATTTTCACCAGAAATCAATCTAAACACCAAAACATTTTGTGTTTTTACCCACAATAAAAGAACCCAAATCAATCCTAAAAGATAGAAGATGACTTTTAACAATATTAAACCATAAAAACATTAAAAATATTAGTCATGGGTTTTTGATCTAAATCACACAAAATTATTGAAAACCAAACACAATAACAATACTCTTATCCGAGGCTCTTAATACCATTTTTTGGATATTGTAAGTCTATATATTTCTAGAGAGAGAGAGAGAGAGTAGAGAGAGAAAGACTTATGCACACACACAGTTTAGAGAGAGAAACCAGAGAAAACACATATTATGTGTGTGAAATAAAATGAGCAACCAACCTTCTCCAACTAAGGAGAAGGTTTATATACCCAAGCCCACAAGATGGGCTTGGGCTTACACTTGGGCCGCCATCTATTGTAAAATAGGTCGGCTTTCGCTTGTTTGTTTAACTTAATATTACTAGACTAAGAGTTATCACTAATATATTGTTAGAGTGACTGATCATTCCTAAATACGTAATAATGTATTTCTAACACTATCCCGGTTTCATTTAATTAATAATAATTTTTATATTAGTATTAATTAATAGATCATGGCACCTAGCACTTTCTCTTACCCCCTAATCAGATCAGACACGCCCCAAATTAACATAAACCCTAGAAACTCTAATCTTATCAAAACAAAGGGGTAATGTTTGATTGTTTCCAGAACAATAATTAACCATCTTCTTAACAAATCCTCACCCTTAAACCTATAACAGCTCACCCACATGGGTTGTGGGACCCTCCCCTGCCTCGTCCCTTTCTCCCCAAAACCCTAAACCAGACAAGATGGATGGTTGTGATTCACTATCGTGTTGGCTACTCAAATCCAAATCCGAAGATCATGTTTACACTCTACCATCTCCACAAGGATATAAGAAATCGTCACATGAGAAGATCTAACCAAGGCATCAAAATCTAAATTCGGCATCAAACTAGCATATTCAAGATTTTAAGGGCACTTTGGGAAGATTAATATCTAGGGTTTTTCATATTGTATCTAGATTCTAGTATCTTCCAAGTAGTAGTATAAATAGCCAATGTAACTTAGCTTATTTCTTTGTTCTAAAAATTTTGTAAATCCGTTTCAATGAATAGTTTAAGTGTTATTGTGGCCTTGCAAACTTTTTGAGTTCTTTTTTAGTTAAATTGATTTCAATTTCGTCTCACTTTACTTTATGAAAATTATTTTCATTTTTATCAAAATCCCTTATAAAAAAAACTGTAAAACCTTTTGAGAACCACTTTCACTTGAATATTTGAACACTTGACTGACAATCAAGTGTCTCAAAGTGTGATGAGATGGCATTTATACATGATCTCATCGTTTTTTTCGGGCTTTAAATGCATAAAAATGTCATAAAATACCATATATATGCTTGTGTTTGTTTACTTGTGTATTTTAGGTATGGATATCGTGAAAAAGACAAAAGATCACAAGATACAAGGAAAACGGACACGAGAAACGAAGCCGTACAAAGAACCGGGCCCTAATCATGGAATTCTCAACAAAATACCTTGAAGACTTGAAGACAAACAAGATTGATCCTCAATTATTGAAGAAAAGACACTTAAAACCCTTGTATATTAATAATTACAAGTTTGGTCCCTTAAGTTTGTCAAAATTGCAAAAAGGTCCTTCAACTTTGAAGAAATGACAAGATTGGTCCCTCAACAAAATCAATTTGTCAATTATGGTCCCTCATGAAGTAAAAGACACAATGAAGACCTTTGAAGATCAAGATTGTCCAAGATCAGCCCTTGAACTATTCAAAAATGGCAAAAACAATCCTTTGAAACCTTTTTCCAAAGTTTGGTGCCAAAAATGACAAAGTGTGAAAGTTATTAACAAGGCAAATACGTTTTTAGGGCTGAAAACATTGTTTGCCAAAAATCTCAAAAGATAAGGACCAAAGTTGCCATACTCAAACATTCAAACAAAAAAACGCGCCTAACACTTTTTCTCCCCCAAAATCGGATCAAAAAGACTTACTGTTCACTTTCACCCCACCCAGATTTTTACTTCACTTAAACAAGGTTAAAAAGCAATTAACCTTGCACATGTGTGATTCACACATGCAGAAAGGTATCCCACGCATAAAACCTTCACCCCATTCACTGTGGGCCCTACCCCCAAATTCCCTTTCACCCAATCACATCACACCTTGGCCTCCAAGCATGTTGACGTGTCCAGAATCAACAGTGGTGATCTTATGCTTACTCACAACGCAAAAAGGAACGTCCAGGATCAAATTTGACAGCTCAACACCAAAAACGCGTCAAGGGCATATTTGGGAATTTCTTAGATTAGGGTTTGTGATTTTAGCCTACTAGAATGTTCATTAGAGTAGTATAAAAGGAGATGAGCCTGTTCATCCTTCCTTGTTCCAGTTTTTCTTCAAAAAACTTTTGTAATACCTTTTGATTAAATATAAAAGTTTGGTATTTGTTTTTTGGCAATTTAATTCCTTTTTATGATTTTCTTAAAGTTGGTATAAGTGTTAAAGGAAAACTGAGTTCCATTTGTTATTTGGTTAATTAATTTTGTTTTTCAAAATTAGTTAAAGGTTTTGTTGAATCTGAATTTTTGTGAAGGAATTTGTTCTAGGAATCTGTGTTAAGAAGTTATATGTGTTTGGTGATTTAGTGTTATAAAAACGTATTTTCAAAGTTTTCATAGATTTTGGAAGGTTTTAAGAAAGAAGAAAGTGACCAGAATATATATTGCTTATATTTGTGCTTGCTTTTCTTTGATTGTTCTTAAACAGGTGGAAGATATTTGGTTGATTATTGATCTGCATACACCCGGGTGTATAAGGAGGTGGATTGACATCCACAAAGGACTTGGATGTAAGTCCTTGAGGTAAAATCCCTTTTTCCTTTTTAAAATTTCAGAAAAGTTGTGGTTTATGTGATTTGCATGATTATTTGATGATTGTTGTTAATTCTGGTTTGAATTGTGTTCTTTTGAGTTGGTATGCATGTTAGATGTTATTAGGATCAGTTTGAGTAGTTTTAGAGTGTGTTGATTTGAAAAAGTTGCATAAAAAGATTTTAAAGTGGTGTTTGGATACGTGTTTTAGCAGGTTGAGTAATCCATGATTGTGGCATGAAAACGTGTTAGAGTTGGTAAGCAGGGTTGAGTAAGGTGGTTTGCTAGTTATAGCTTAGATTGAATAAGTTTTGGAGCAAGTTTGTGTGATAAAAAGGAAAAAGAGAGCTCAAAACCTGCATATCAATTTTTCTGCTTTTTTTTCATGAGAGTTGGTGCTTGGATTCTGTTAATCTGTTAAGATTAGGTTGTAGTAGGGTTGTGGTTGCTTTATTATTGATTATCATCACTTGTATGCAAGATTTAGGGAGTTAAAGATCATTTGAGTGCAAGTTAAAAACTCATAAGTCCACCAGACCTTGTAAAAAAAATAAATTACAGCAACTTGCATATGCTTGGACTTGATTTGTGTATGTTATTTTTGTGCTAAGTGCTACTTGTTTTTGCTATTCAGTGACTCCTTGTGCTTCAAAGAGCACAAGGGTGCCCCCCTTGTCCAAGAACATCACCAAATAAGCTCAAAAAGCCAAACCCTTTTGGCTTTGTAACCTGTGAAGAAAAGAACACAAGCACAAAAACCTGCTTGTGCTCTTGTTTAAAATCTGGATACGATTTTGGTCCTCACCTTGGCTTAATCTTGGTTAAATTGGACATTGGATTGGTGAATAACAAGCAAGAAGGTGTCAGTTTGGATTGTGAAAAGTAAAAAATAAAAAAAGAATAAAGTGCAAAAAGGTCGCCCGCAACAGGACTCGAACCCCAGACCTCTCGTTGGAGGAGTAGGGGAACTACCATTGATCTAGACGCCTTTTTACGTTAGTGTTTGATTTCATATTCTATTTAACCTCTTTTTCATTTGTTAGCTTAATATTAAGCCGTAGCTTATTTCCCACTTTTCTAGCTTATTTATTAAGCTAATTTTGTTTAGCTTATTTTTCCTAGGATTAATATAGGGTTTAAGATTTTTCCAGCTTGCTTTTAGATTTTTCCCTTTATTAAATTATTTTCTAGCATTTATTTATTAGCCGTTTTTTATAAAATCATTAAAAAATAGAAAAAAGTAGTTTTTAAGTTAGGAAAAATAATTTTTAGCTTTTAGATTAATATTTTGAGGTTTACATCTAGTTTTGGTTTTATAAACTTTTATTTTTAATTTTATATTATTTTAAGGTTTTTTATAAACTTTAATTAATTTTATAAAATTATTAAAAAGGGTTTAGGAACTTTAGTTTGCATTTTTCTCTTAGTTAGAATATTTTAAGATTTTAGAATTTTTTTAGAATTAATTTTATAAACTTTTTATATTTAGTATTATTTTAATATTATTTTATTATTAAAAATTCAAAGTTTTATTTTTCTTTATTTTTCAATTTTCTTAAGTTCTTTAGCATTAATTAGGACCTTTTCCATTTTTAGAATAATTTTATAGTTTTTAGATTTATTTTTATAATTATTTTAAGTTTAATTAGCTTTTAATCATTTTAAATCATTTTTAGAGTTTTAAAAATAGTTTTAATAACTTTTAATTTTTAGAAAATTACTTTTTAGTCTTCTAATAATATAAGTTAAGTAATTATTCAATAAAATCATATTTTAGACATTTTTATTAGTTGTATTTAATTTTAGGGCTTTAATTAGCATTTAAAATTGAATATTTAATTAATAAAAAGTTTTAAAATATCTTTGTTGGATTTTTGTCTTTATTTATATCATTATTGACTTCTTTTTAATCTTTTAATTATTTTGTTTTTGGTTTTAGCTAAATTTTTAATTTGGGTAGTTTTTTTCACGGCTTTACGTTTACGTCTTTTTCGTCGTAGTGTAATTTTAACATAACCGTCTTTTCATCCTTTCATCCCCATTCTTCCAAATATTAATCTCAAATAATTACAAGTTGAATCACACACATATACCTCCTTGGGAAACAAACTTCCTCTCTTTTATTTGATTGGGTCATTAGTGTTGATTTTTCCTAAAATCATCACTCGATACTTACCGCTCATATACGTTCTTTTGTTTTCCTAAACAAGAGTCGTGTTTTACTATAATCATTTTGGCGCCGCTGCCGGGGAGGTGTGTTGTGCTTTAATTTGGAAGCTTTTGTTTTTGATATTATCCATAATAAGTATTTGTGTTAAGTGGAACTCCCTTAACACGTATTATCGGTTTTCTTGGTTTTTTCTTGTACAAATATTATTAATATATTGTATTAAGTATCACAATCAATATACAATATCTCCAAAAGTGTGAAAACACAACCTTAATTGGGATTTGATCTCCTAATTATTGTATTCGAATCTCAAACAAAAAGAAAAGGCAAAAATAGATAAATACTTTCGTGAAGCTTGATTTTGAAAAATACAAACTATAAGGTGGGTATAAGGCGGGTATTATAAAATATACCCTAAGGAAAAAGGCTCTTAAGTGCTTCGCGCCGCCTCGTTTCCCCGCTTGCTTGTGAGTATTTTAAGATTGAAGGCTAATCGAGGGTTTTGCCGCCCAAAGTATTATTACGTATACTATATTTGCTTGGTTTTCTTTGTGATTAAACCCTCTTGAACAATTTGGTTTTCACCAAAGTTCTAAAGTCATTCGAAGGCGTTCACTCCACGTGATCGTTTTCATTCCTTTGAGGCTTCTTTAATCAAGAGTTTGATTCGAGGAGAGATTTTGTAGATTGTTGTCTACGAAGATACACCAAAATCCAAAAAAATTAAATATCATCAAAAACACAATAAATTGAAAATTCACAAAACAACCAAAAAGAATCTTCTTTGCTCACCTCCCATTCTTCGTGAAGTTTATGATCACTCGTAATCAAGCAAAACGAGCTCGTAAACGTCTTCAAAAGCAAGCGAATCAAGGATCGTTGATTGTTGAAGAACCTTCAATTGTTGAACCTATTGTAGAACAAGAAGTCGTCATGGCTAATCGTACTATGATGGAGTTACTACAAGCACCCACCGAGGGATTTGGAGAGGCTATTGTTATTCCCGCCATCCTTGCGGAGAATTTCGAGATTAAGACGGGTTTAATGTCTATGTTGCAAGCAAACAAGTTTAGAGGTCACGAGAAAGACAACCCGCATTATCACATTAGGAATTTCAACCGTCTCACCGCCACTAGCAAATTTAAGGATGTTCCACATGACGCCATTAAGATGATGTTGTTTCCATACTCGTTGGATGGACCCGCAAAAATTTGGCTCGAGAAAGAACCGCCAAATTCGATTTTGACATGGGCCGATCTCGTTTCTAAGTTTGTGAACAAGTTTTTTCCACCATCTAAAACAACACACTTAAAAAATGAGATTTCACGATTTGTGCAACGTAATAATGAAAGTTTTTCAATGGCATGGGAACGATTTAAAGAGATGTTACATGAATGTCCACACCATGATTTTTCGGAATTACATCAAGTGGATACTTTTTATAATGGGCTTAATGATCATGAACGAGATTATTTGAATGCCGCCGCGGGTGGTAATTTTTTGTGCAAGAAGACAAATGAGGCTTTACAAATCATTGAAAATAGATCCAAGGTTTATAGCCCTCGTAACACACCGAGTGTTGCCAATATGGGTTCGTCATCTTCGTCACAATCGTCTCGTAGCATTAACGCCTTACATGATGAAGCTAATGAGGAAAATCGGTTTTTTGATAGATTTGCTAATCTAATGTCCCATTGGAAGGCTCAAGAAGCTTCCAATTCCGCTTCGGTTAAAGCGGTTGCTAAGAGTTGTTTATCTTGTGGGGGAGCTCATGATCTTTCCGAGTGCATTACCGCGGATGGTAACACTTCGAGTGCTTATGTAGCAACGGGAACTTACAACCAAAACGGCCAAGGTTCCCGCCAAAATCAAGCTCCACCAAACCAAAATGTTAACAATTATCGAAACAACAACCAAGGTAATTACCAAGGCAACACACGCAACTACAACAAAGGGAATTATCAAAGTGGGAATGGACAAATCTCTAATCAAAACCAAAACCGTGATTTTCAAAACACTACACAAGGTTTTCAAAATGCTCACACGAAAAATTTGCAAGGAGAATTTTTGGATTATGCAAAAGCAAATGATGCTAAATTTGATAATATGCAACGTGAGATGATTAGCTTAAGATCCGAGTTGAAAAACGAGCTTAAAAATGAACTTGCTAATGAACTTAAAACTCATGCAAACAAAATGGAAGGAAATGTCCAACGTCTTCAACAAAACCAACAAAAGATGGAATTAGGACAACATGAGATTAAGCAAGAGTTATTAAAAGCGGATGCTAGGCAATCAAAATTTGAGGACCGAATGGCTAAGATGTTTGAAGCTATCATGTGTAAACCCTCTACTTCGGGTGGTCTTCCTAGTGATACCATTAACAACCCGAGGGGAGAATTGAAGGTTGTTGCTACACGAAGTGGTAAAACTTTCAAGGAACCAATCTCTCGTACAAGTACTTCTAAGGAGAAGGAAATCGAGAAAGAACCCGAGGTGATGGTCGAAAAGGAGCATATTACAATCCCACAAAGTACCGCTCAAACCACACCTACGGTTGAACCAATACCAATTGTGGAACCTGAGTTTCCAAGGCCGTTGCCTAATGACCAACCCACACCACCTTTACCCTACCCTTCAAGACGTAACAAAGAGAAGGCACAAGAACGGAACAATTATCAATTTGAGCTATTTATGAAAATGTTTCGTGATCTACATTTTAACATAAGTTTTGCCGATGCTTTAATCATGATGCCTCGATTCGCCGCAAACTTCAAAAGTATGCTAAACAACAAAGAGAAGTTACAACAATCGTCTAGTTGTTCATCGGTTTTTCTTAGCCGCATACCACAAAAAGTCGATGATCCCGGTAAACTTTTGATTCCGTGTGCAATTCAAGATATGGAGGAATGCTACGCCTTGGCCGATCTTGGCGCTAGTATTAATTTAATGCCTCTCGAGATTTTCAAATCACTTTCGCTTCCGGCTCTTACTCCTTCGAACATGTCCATCGAGATGGCCGCTCATTCTACGATCATGGCATGTGGAGTAGCCGAGGACGTTTTCGTTAAAGTCGGAAAGTTTTACTATCCCGTTGACTTTATCGTTGTAGACATTCCTATTGATCGAAAAGTTCCTCTCATTTTGGGTCGTTCATTTTTGGATACATCAAGAGCACTTATCGATGTTCATGCTCGAAAAATCACCCTTCGTTTCAATGAAGAAGAACTTGTCATCAATGCAACACAAAACTCCAATCTTTCTCATGTCTATTCTATTGCAACTTTAAACCATGGTGATTCGAACAATGTCATTTGCAAAGAATTTTCACCAAGAGTTTTAGGAAATGTCGCCAAAAACAATTTACCATTTCCTCCGCCGGTGGAGGTTATGAGTGTAAAGCCTACAAAGAAGAAACCGTCAATACTTGAATCGAAAAATTCTTCGCCTCACCTCGAACATTCATTCTTGAAAAGTGTTGATAAGTTGCCGGTTTCTACGGAAGATCTTTCGGATGATGAATATGTAGACCCCAATGGGGAGGTTTTCTTCGTCGATAAACGTTTTGAGAACTTTCCACCACCAAAACCAAAACGGTTTCAAAATGTGAGAATTTTTAGTGTGACTAACATCGTCTTAGAAACACCAAATATTTTCGACATAATCAAAAAGGGTTTTCATAAGGAGAGTTCAAATGATAAAAAAGGAAATGATTTTAAATGTGATTTAATTGAATTTTCTACAAAACTAACTCCGTCATCACCACGTGTTTCGAGTACTACAAGCTCGTCTACTCCTTTTGACGATGCTTTGTGTGGTTCTAGTATGGGGGAAGCCCCTTATGTTCCCTCATCCTTGTCCACCGAGGACGAGATATTCGATCCCGGAATTTCATGTAAAGGGAAATCTCGGTCTTCCACCGATGCAATAAATGGAAAATCTTTCTATTTGCTTGGTGCGAGTCTACCTCGAGTAGCTCGAACGTTTGTCTTACCAATTGTCTCACCCTTCTACTTCTCATCTATTTTCTTCAAACTCTTTGAGTTTATGGCACATGTTGGAGTGGTGTTAATTTGTCTTTCCAATGGAAACGAGAACGCCATTTTCGACCCCGGTATTTTGCATCATTTAAGGACTTAGTCCTTTATACCGGTTGCTTTTTGGGCCTTGTTTATCATGTAAGCCCCATCAAAAATTGACCACACCATGTTTTTCCCTAAATGTTCACATTTTGAGGGGATCGAGTCGAGCTCATGACTCGGTAATCAAAAACGAGGTGCCTCGTGGGGGAAATCCCATGCTTATCTTTTATATTCACTAATAAGGGGACTTGTACCCTTCCAACTCGTTGTCTCGTGGTTGTTTGTGATTGTGTTATCTAGATCATCATCATCATCTACGATTGAAGACTCTCGTGTTCGTTTACATGAGCCTCCATCGTTCGTTTGAAGAAGTTTTTCACGATTCCATGACATATCCTTTATTGTTCTAACAATTATCTTTTAGCATAATTAATAAACGGCTTTAGATATATTGTTGATCACCCTTTCCATGCTAGATCCTAAGCATTCGACTCTTCGTCTCTAGTATGGGGGTGCTCCACCTTTAGACTCGAAACATTGAGGACAATGTTTACTTTTAGTATGGGGGGGTGAATAGATACTTGCTTTGCTACGCCCTCACATTTTCCAACTTTCAATGTTTTGTTTTGCTAATAAGGCTAAAAATGGCCAAATTTTAAAATTTTTCTTAGATTTCATAAGTGTTTTTAAGACACGAATGTATATTTTCCGATGGGTAGAATAAGAGTTAATTTTTGACTTGATGGGCATTTGGAGCCATTTACATTCCTTAACCCGCTCAATTCAAGTTTTGCTAGACTTTTATATAGGGAGCTTTAAAACGCGAAAGTCTTAATTCATTCGGGTTAAGAACAAGAACTTTTCGCAAGTTCCTATAATTGATTCTAGAAAGTCACTTATCAAGGGAACTATAAAATGCATTCTCTAAACTTGAAAAAGTCCAAGAAAGTGCAAGATCCTATAGGTGGCTTGAAAACCCAAAACTTTGATTTGATATAGTCTTAATGAAAGCTAATCCAAATTTGGCTTAATTTTGACTTGCATGGCTAAGTATTCACGAGTCTCTTTAATTAGAGGTCTTTATATAGTAAAGAACGAGAAATGATAGAGTTAGACAAGTGATCATGCTAAACGTAGAACATGAAAGTGTTCTTTCAAAAACTCATATGTTTTTAATTGTGGCTCTTTCTTCCCATAAGATCAATGCATTAGGAATAAATCATAATTGCAATAAGTAAGGTCGTACGATTTGAAAGGTTACTTAGCCTCTAGCGCAAGATCGTTTAAAAGTTGCTCGGGGTTGAATAGAGTTCATAGCCAAGGCATAACTTATTGAAGCGGGACGCGAAGATTGGCGATTATCCAAAAAGGCCCTAACAAGGCATGAGGAGCTCTATTTTTGCTAAAGATCCAAAGATGATGTGAAGTATCATTATTCCTAAATCAATATGAAGGATCGAGACACACGACGAGAAGCAATTACTCCCCTAAAGAATGGAGAAAGTCTATCCAAAAAGACCCTAACAAGGTATGAGGATAAATATATCCAAGTCCGAAAAGGAGGCGGATCGTTGTATATCAAAATCCAAAGTGAAGATTGAAGAAAAATGATGAAGTCATGGTCCTATATGAAGAATCTCTCAAAAAACGTCAAGTGAAGAAATTCCAAAATATGAAGAGAAGACCATAATTTCAAGAACGTCTTCCCAAGATTTGAAGTATGAAGTACATGCCAAATATCGGTCCGAGAAAGGTCTCAAATCGTGAAACGAGTTATGCCAAGATATGAACTTAAGGAGATACACGAGAAGCCGTTTTAAAAGATTTTGTCCTTCGGCTAACTATCAATTAAATCGTGCTACTTTGCTTTCGGACTAATAACTACTCAAATAAGTCAATATGAATCACTTGTGATCCATGACAAATAGATAAAAAATGCTAGTAACCCATTTCCTTTTATAATAACTAGGATTACGGGGAGAAAAAAGTATTACACAATTTGGACGTATGAGTAGTGTTAGCATTGTGACTTGTACCAACAATGATCTTGTTTTTGCACTTAGCATGGAATGTATGACAATCAAGGATGACGAAGTTTACTCTAAGGGACATTAACTTGTTTCTATTCTTTGACCCTAAACGTCACCTTTTGGTGATGAAAATCATACATTATGTCTTTACACATCATCGTAGTATGTTGCAAGTCTTTTACTTTTCAATAAGGTTAATAAAATTGAACTTTGGTGATGCTTAGATACTTTATTCTAGCATTGCGTGAGGGCACGGCAATGGCTTAGTATGGGGGAGTGATGAGATGGCATTTATACATGATCTCATCGTTCTTTTCGGGCTTTAAATGCATAAAAATGTCATAAAATACCATATATATGCTTGTGTTTGTTTACTTGTGTATTTTAGGTATGGATATCGTGAAAAAGACAAAAGATCACAAGATACAAGGAAAAACGGACACGAGAAACGAAGCCGTACAAAGAACCGGGCCCTAATCATGGAATTCTCAACAAAATACCTTGAAGACTTGAAGACAAACAAGATTGATCCTCAATTATTGAAGAAAAGACACTTAAAACCCTTGTATATTAATAATTACAAGTTTGGTCCCTTAAGTTTGTCAAAATTGCAAAAAGGTCCTTCAACTTTGAAGAAATGACAAGATTGGTCCCTCAACAAAATCAATTTGTCAATTATGGTCCCTCATGAAGTAAAAGACACAATGAAGACCTTTGAAGATCAAGATTGTCCAAGATCAGCCCTTGAACTATTCAAAAATGGCAAAAACAATCCTTTGAAACCTTTTTCCAAAGTTTGGTGCCAAAAATGACAAAGTGTGAAAGTTATTAACAAGGCAAATACGTTTTTAGGGCTGAAAACATTGTTTCCCAAAAATCTCAAAAGATAAGGACCAAAGTTGCCATACTCAAACATTCAAACAAAAAAACGCGCCTAACACTTTTTCTCCCCCAAAATCGGATCACAAAGACTTACTGTTCACTTTCACCCCACCCAGATTTTTACTTCACTTAAACAAGGTTAAAAAGCAATTAACCTTGCACAGGTGTGATTCACACATGCAGAAAGGTATCCCACGCATAAAACCTTCACCCCATTCACTGTGGGCCCTACCCCCAAATTCCCTTTCACCCAATCACATCACACCTTGGCCTCCAAGCATGTTGACGTGTCCAGAATCAACAGTGGTGATCTTATGCTTACTCACAACGCAAAAAGGAATGTCCAGGATCAAATTTGACAGCTCAACACCAAAAACGCGTCAAGGGCATATTTGGGAATTTCTTAGATTAGGGTTTGTGATTTTAGCCTACTAGAATGTTCATTAGAGTAGTATAAAAGGAGATGAGCCTGTTCATCCTTCATTGTTCCAGTTTTTCTTCAAAAAACTTTTGTAATACCTTTTGATTAAATATAAAAGTTTGGTATTTGTTTTTTGGCAATTTAATTCCTTTTTATGATTTTCTTAAAGTTGGTATAAGTGTTGAAGGAAAACTGAGTTCCATTTGTTAGTTGGTTAATTAATTTTGTTTTTCAAAATTAGTTAAAGGTTTTGTTGAATCTGAATTTTTGTGAAGGAATTTGTTCTAGGAATCTGTGTTAAGAAGTTATATGTGTTTGGTGATTTAGTGTTATAAAAACGTATTTTCAAAGTTTTCATAGATTTTGGAAGGTTTTAAGAAAGAAGAAAGTGACCAGAATATATATTGCTTATATTTGTGCTTGCTTTTCTTTGATTGTTCTTAAACAGGTGGAAGATATTTGGTTGATTATTGATCTGCATACACCCGGGTGTATAAGGAGGTGGATTGACATCCACAAAGGACTTGGATGTAAGTCCTTGAGGTAAAATCCCTTTTTCCTTTTTAAAATTTCAGAAAAGTTGTGGTTTATGTGATTTGCATGATTATTTGATGATTGTTGTTAATTCTGGTTTGAATTGTGTTCTTTTGAGTTGGTATGCATGTTAGATGTTATTAGGATCAGTTTGAGTAGTTTTAGAGTGTGTTGATTTGAAAAAGTTGCATAAAAAGATTTTAAAGTGGTGTTTGGATACGTGTTTTAGCAGGTTGAGTAATCCATGATTGTGGCATGAAAACGTGTTAGAGTTGGTAAGCAGGGTTGAGTAAGGTGGTTTGCTAGTTATAGCTTAGATTGAATAAGTTTTGGAGCAAGTTTGTGTGATAAAAAGGAAAAAGAGAGCTCAAAACCTGCATATCAATTTTTCTGCTTTTTTTTCATGAGAGTTGGTGCTTGGATTCTGTTAATCTGTTAAGATTAGGTTGTAGTAGGGTTGTGGTTGCTTTATTATTGATTATCATCACTTGTATGCAAGATTTAGGGAGTTAAAGATCATTTGAGTGCAAGTTAAAAACTCATAAGTCCACCAGACCTTGTAAAAAAAAAATTACAGCAACTTGCATATGCTTGGACTTGATTTGTGTATGTTATTTTTGTGCTAAGTGCTACTTGTTTTTGCTATTCAGTGACTCCTTGTGCTTCAAAGAGCACAAGGGTGCCCCCCTTGTCCAAGAACATCACCAAATAAGCTCAAAAAGCCAAACCCTTTTGGCTTTGTAACCTGTGAAGAAAAGAACACAAGCACAAAAACCTGCTTGTGCTCTTGTTTAAAATCTGGATACGATTTTGGTCCTCACCTTGGCTTAATCTTGGTTAAATTGGACATTGGATTGGTGAATAACAAGCAAGAAGGTGTCAGTTTGGATTGTGAAAAGTAAAAAATAAAAAAAGAATAAAGTGCAAAAAGGTCGCCCGCAACAGGACTCGAACCCCAGACCTCTCGTTGGAGGAGTAGGGGAACTACCATTGATCTAGACGCCTTTTTACGTTAGTGTTTGATTTCATATTCTATTTAACCTCTTTTTCATTTGTTAGCTTAATATTAAGCCGTAGCTTATTTCCCACTTTTCTAGCTTATTTATTAAGCTAATTTTGTTTAGCTTATTTTTCCTAGGATTAATATAGGGTTTAAGATTTTTCCAGCTTGGTTTTAGATTTTTCCCTTTATTAAATTATTTTCTAGCATTTATTTATTAGCCGTTTTTTATAAAATCATTAAAAAATAGAAAAAAGTAGTTTTTAAGTTAGGAAAAATAATTTTTAGCTTTTAGATTAATATTTTGAGGTTAACATCTAGTTTTGGTTTTATAAACTTTTATTTTTAATTTTATATTATTTTAAGGTTTTTTATAAACTTTAATTAATTTTATAAAATTATTAAAAAGGGTTTAGGAACTTTAGTTTGCATTTTTCTCTTAGTTAGAATATTTTAAGATTTTATAATTTTTTTAGAATTAATTTTATAAACTTTTTATTTTTAGTATTATTTTAATATTATTTTATTATTAAAAATTCAAAGTTTTATTTTTCTTTATTTTTCATTTTTCTTAAGTTCTTTAGCATTAATTAGGACCTTTTCCATTTTTAGAATAATTTTATAGTTTTTAGATTTATTTTTATAATTATTTTAAGTTTAATTAGTTTTTAATCATTTTAAATCATTTTTAGAGTTTTAAAAATAGTTTTAATAACTTTTAATTTTTAGAAAATTACTTTTTAGTCTTCTAATAATATAAGTTAAGTAATTATTCAATAAAATCATATTTTAGACATTTTTATTAGTTGTATTTAATTTTAGGGCTTTAATTAGCATTTAAAATTGAATATTTAATTAATAAAAAGTTTTAAAATATCTTTGTTGGATTTTTGTCTTTATTTATATCATTATTGACTTCTTTTTAATCTTTTATTTATTTTGTTTTTGGTTTTAGCTAAATTTTTAATTTGGGTAGTTTTTTTCACGGCTTTACGTTTACGTCTTTTTCGTCGTAGTGTAATTTTAACATAACCGTCTTTTCATCCTTTCATCCCCATTCTTCCAAATATTAATCTCAAATAATTACAAGTTGAATCACACACATATACCTCCTTGGGAAACGAACTTCCTCTCTTTTATTTGATTGGGTCATTAGTGTTGATTTTTCCTAAAATCATCACTCGATACTTACCGCTCATATACGTTCTTTTGTTTTCCTAAACAAGAGTCGTGTTTTACTATAATCAAAGTGTTTCATGTTTATGTGTTAATTATCAGTCATTTACTTTTTGTTTACAAGTATTTTCTTTCTAAAAGTTTTCAAAAAAACTAGATTTTGATTTTTGGTTTATTTCCTTAACGTAGCATAAGCTTATAAGAGGCTTATTTGACAATTAAGCTTCTTATTAAGTTTATGGTTCTTTTTTATTCTTTCTTTCATTGTGTTTCAGGTTTCAAGAGTTCCTTTGCGTAGATCTTGTAGATTTGTTAATTGATAATTATTTGATATTTCACCACACCCACAAGTAGTATCATGCCATAAGCTCACTCATTAAGCTGTATATCTCTAAGATACCCTACTGATTGCATCCATCAGTAGCTGAGCTTAGCCTGAAATAGTTGAGACTGGTAATGCTTTAAACTCCCCTAAGTTCTTGGTTAATTCACATGCTTATATGGTGTTATGTTTATGTGACCTCACTTGTTCATCATTATTTTTTGCTTATTTGATGTCCTCATTGCTTAGTTTGTTCTTGTTCCAAAAAAAGTTCTTTGATAAATCTTGCAATCTGTACAAAAAGTGGTGTTTGGTAATATTTATTTGAGCTTTGGGTGACAACAAAAATTAAGCAAATCTTGCATGCACACCTAGATTAGGGTTAATATAGTTCATATATTCACCTTTTGTTTGGATGCTTTAGTGTAAAATTCTTGTTTTTCAAGTTTGTTCTAAATCTACCAAATCTTTGATATTTGTCTGATTTTCTTTTCGTGTGTTATCTGATATACCCTTGTTTATTGTCTGAGTTATTTGGTTGTTGGTTTGCTTGAAGAGGGTGATTGGTGAATTGTGACAAGTGTGAACAACACTTGTACCATTTTTGCACTTAATTTCTGCCAAATACCCCAGATATTAGATCTTGCTAATGTTTAGTTTTTAAGTCTTGTAATTTGGTATACTGTTAGATTTTAGAGTAGACCTTGATATGTTTTTATTCAATCTTGTAGTTTTTTGCCTTATTTGATAGAATTTTTAGCTTAAAATTCATGTTTTAGCCAATTAGATCAGCAATAGTTCTATGTGATGTTTGCACTAGCAGTGGTAACATTTTTGCCACTGCTAGCTTTAAGGGTCTAACCACTGGTAGTGTTAATTATCTATTTGCATTATTTGCTTATCTATGCTATCTGTTAGCTTCTTACTTGCTTATTATTGTTGTTTTTGCTTATTGTTTACATCCCAATAAGCTAACTTGTTGCCGGGCCGAGGGGGAGGGGGCGGGGGTGTCCAAAAAGAAAAATCCCCAAAATAAAATTCGTCCAAAAAGTCTTGGCCTGGATTCGACCACTCGACCAAAAAAAATAATGAGTTACCAGTTTACCAAGCTTTCTTACTTGTTAGAGTTTCATTTCATTGTCTATTTAACTGCTTTCTTTTCCCTTTGTTTATTTATTATGTCTTGACTTGATAAGCTGTGTATGGCTTATTAAGTTAAGCTAACATCGTCTTTTTATTTTTCCCATAGCTTAGACCACTTTTAGGGCTTTTTGGTCATATTTCTGTTTTTTCTCATTAGTTTAACTATATTTAATCTTTTTTTTTTCTGTTTTTGTTTTTCTTGATTTGAAAATACAAATAACAGTTTTAAAATTTTCAAAAAATAATTTTTAGGTTTAATTAAATTAGTTTGAGTACTACAAACAATAAAATTAGAATTTGGACGTTTTCTACTTTATTTTTAATTTGAGGTCTTTAATTAGATTTTCAAAATTAAATAGTAACTAATTAAAATGCTTAAAAAAATTTTTCTAGTTTTTCATTTTCTGTTATGCTTTTTAGAATTAGTTTGTAAATTTTTAAATTTTTTTATTATTTTATTATTTTTCGTCTCGTTTTGTGTGAAAATGTGATTCAGCGTAGTTTAATTCCTTTTAGCGTAACCCGTCTTTAATTTACATCTTTTCTCTTTCCAAAAACGAAACTAATCCAAAAACTTTTAATTTTGGCAAAACAACCATACCTCCTTCGAGAACGAACACATTGTCAGTTTTTACGTTTTCCTAAGCGTATTAACTTAATATTTACCAGCGTTTGTACATTTTTCCTAAAGTGTTTCAATTTACTAAATCTAAGGAGAGACAATGCCTGGAGCTAATAATGAGTTCTAATTTCCCTTAAATGACTTCTCCCATAGCCACTCCTAGTTCTCTACCACCTTTAACTGACCCTGCGACCGCACCTGAGGTTGTCATTGAGCAGAGTCCTTTTGTTAGAAATACGTTTTTACGTATTTAGAAAGGATCGGTCACTCCAACGAGATACATCTAGTATGGGCTCATGATCTAGTAATGTAACAATATAACCTACGAAGCCCACATGTAGGGTGGGCTATATATACCCCCTCCTAGCATATTAGGAGGGGTTGGTTCTCATTTCACATAATCTAATATTAGACTTTCATCTTTTCTCTCATTTCTATATCTAGTTTCTCTCTCTAGTTATTCATCTATCTCTCTATCTTTAGATCATTCCAAGCTTAGTATAATCCAAGGATTACGTAGACAGACAATTGGTATCAAGAGCCATGGGGTGAAATAAGGTTTTTGGTTGTGTTATTTTGGTTTTGTGATCTTTTATTTAAGATTTACCCGTGGTTTAAATCATTTCGTGTTCTTCACCTTAAATCTAGCTTACAAATTACCTACATAGTTGTGGTAGGGATTTGTGCTATTCATTTTGGTGATATACACGCAAAAGTTGGAATATTTGGCTTGATTCTTGGGTAAAACATGAAAAAACAAGTTTTTTGGATCGTTCTTAGTACATTTCGGTATATTGGGTATATTCCGGATCTGTGTTATTCAAAATTCTTGTCAGGGGGTATTCCGGAATTCTTGTTATAGATTCCAGATTATTACTTGGTGGATATATTCCGGAATTTTTGTTATAGATTTCGATATTCTTGTGGTATTCAAAATTTTTCATTTAATCTGGATTGCATCCTCAATCCATATTCTGGATTGCATCCTAAATCCATATTCGGGATTGCATCCTCAATCCATATTCGGGATTGCATCCTCAATCCATATTCAGGATTGCATCCTCAATCCATATTCGGGATTGCATCCTCAATCCATATTCCAGATTGCATCCTTAATCCATATTCCGGATTGGATCCTCAATCCATATTTGGGATTGCATCCTCAATCCATATTCTTGGTTGCATCCTCAATCCATATTCCGGATTGCATCCTTAGTCCATATTCCGGATTGCATCCTCAGTCCATATTCCGGATTGCATCCTCAATCCATATTCCGGATTGCATCCTCAATCCATATTCCGGATTGCATCCTAAATCCATATTCAGGATTGCATCCTCAATCCATATTCCGGATTCCATCCTCAATCCATATTCCGTATTTAAAGTTTTTTTATTCCCGATTTAGGGTATTCTGACATTAGTATATTCAGGATTACAAGTTCAGGATTCCGGATCTTCTATTATTCAGGAATCATAGTTTATGGATTCCATATTTGGATCTTCTTATTCATGATACTTGTTGGATTCCGGAATTTTGTTCATTCCGGATTTGACCAGGGATTCCGGATTATTAATTTATTCCGGATTGAGTTATATTCCGGATTTCTTAGTTATTGCATTATGGATTTAACACTTGGCAATTTCTTTTAACATACCGAAATTGTTCAAGTAAACATTCCAAAATTTTTGAAGGGTCTTATTTCGAAATATTTGAAAGAATCACATTTTGAAATTATGTGTTATAAAATTTTCAACAACGTGATTTTGAGAACTTTTAATCGTGAGTTATTTGGTCATGGAATTTTTCGGTGGTTTGTAAAATCTCTCGAATTTGATTCTCGATCTTTCCACGACTTGTAAAACTCTATATTCTTCTTTCGACAACTAACACAATCACTTTCTTTCATTGCTCGATCGATCAGTAATCCTCACCTTCAGTTATCATTGAACTTTAATGGAGTCGTTAAATTTAAAGTCTCAAGAGGGATAATTGCATCAAATGCAAGACAACGCTATAGAAAGTGGTATAACTTCATTTCGACTACTTTAGTCTCATCTAGTGACTCTTTCATAGCTTCAAGGAGGACGCGCATTTGTGACACTCTATGGTTAAGATCATCATATATTCATGGAATTTCTATTCCTCAACTTGAACCAACCAGCTGAAGAAATTCACAAAGAAAAGTTTAATCACTCTACATCCGAATCTGCATATAAAGCTCTCGTGACACAACTTACGCATTTCTTCCAATTCAACATCGTTAAGTCTGAAAATTTAGGGATATGCCAGTCATTTCTTCAAGACACACATACCGACATTCAAGGCTTCTATGGTACATTGTTGAAATTCATGACATCGGTTTCATCTTCGATTTATCCAAGAACCCGACTTCAGCTAGCGTATGATAGTGGAGTGCTAGAATCTACGATGCAAATGCAAGAGGAGAATGGTCAAATGGTTGACAATTTAGAGACTAAAGACGGCAAGAGAATGGAATCATGAGGAAAGCATGATACCATTAGCACGTCAGGGAATGTTACATATATATCTTATGATGACACCATTCCCATATATGACGAAGAACCTACATATACGGTACAACGAAATGTGGTATATGATATATTTGTTGATGATATACCGTATGTTGAGCATTCTGAACCTAATTATGACAAACATGAAATAGAAACGGGTAATATGTATACCACTTCTGATTCATCCGATGTGAGTCATAATGGGGGAGAGATTCTTTAGAATGCTATAGTAAATCATGATAAATGCTATATTCCTGCTTCATTAACCGATTCTGATTCCAAGATTAAAGAGCTTTAAATGATGTTATCTCAACAACCTGAAAATCTTGAGGATGTCCAATTTGAATTTGAAGAAAACGGAGAAATTTTAAACATATTTTGAAAAATTTGAAAAGTCAAACGTCGTTCTCGAACGAAAATTGGGTCAAAAAGTTCTAAATTCTAAAGCTGAAAAGGACAATCTTTTGAAACAAATTAAGTTGATAGAATCTAAGTTGGCATCCCAAGATAAATTTTTTAAAGATAATGAGACTTTAAAGGCTCAGGTTCGGGAAAAGGTTTTTTTATAGCTGCGTTGAAAAATGAATTAAGAAAATTCAAAGGCACTAGTGTGGACACTAAGCTTGAAAAACCATAAATCTTGGGGAAACCGCCTAAGAAGCAGTCTGTTAGACAACCGAATGCATTTAGATCCGAGTGATCAATATCCTCGAAACTGCGGTTTGCCTCCCAAGTTGATATGGTTCATGTTTCTAGAACAATCACTCCACCAACTAGGCCCAATGTGACTAAATTAGCTTTTGCAAGACCTAATCACATGATTTCATCTAGCTTCCCTAAGAATAGTTCAAAGAACACGTCTAGAACTAGTTCAAATGACGCCCACCATAATTTTGGTTTTAGGGAAGCAAAGTAAAAGACACAAGTAAGAGATATGAATTTCAAACCTAGTAAGATGCCATATAGATCATCGAACACTACTAACTGTAGCATATGACATCTTAGGAGCATCAATAAATCATCTACGAATTCTAGATCTTACTCGGACTTTAACTATGCTACTTTTAAAACATGTAGGAAATATGTCTTCAAGGAAAATCATGACTCTTGTGTCAAGAAATTACTTAATGAGGTGAACGCCCATGCTAGAGTTAAATCCCAGTGGTTACCTGGAACCAAACCCATTGGTAAAGTTTGGCACCCCACTGGTAGAACATTCACTATTGTAGGAAACGAGTGCCCTTTAACTAGGATAGTCTTCGATCCTATTGAGATTACTATGGAGGATATTGAAGAGGATGATACATCACTTAAGCCTAAACTAAAGTTATTTTATAAAAGGGAACGTTTGTCAGCTAAGAAAAGTGACCCATCTCCTCAAGTCGCCTCTGGCACAAGAAATGACAACTATGAAACCCCACGTGGTTCTAAAAGAGATATTGCTAACCCATATCAAAGCATACAAACTCCTAATAAGAATGAAGGTACCAATGTCAACGTTCAACAAGAACAAAGCCGTCCAATTGTTGTATACCACTCAACTAAGGACACTCTCAGAGTTTAGTTGGTGAAGAAGCAGATATCAGAAAAGCAAGTGTCTCAGGGGATTCATGGTTAATCTTATAACAAAGGTTTGTAGTCACATGACAGATTGTAACCCACGTTTCAAAGAAAGGAAAGTTTATCATCACTGATAAACTTATCTTCACAAACGAGAAATTAAACTTTCTCGGACACGAGCTGTAATTAAAACTATTCAAAGGTTTTAAGCTCGTCTAAGTGGCTTACAGTCGGATCACAAATTGTAACTCATGCTTCGAAGAAAGGGAAGTTTATCTATGCAACAATAACTTGCCCTCAAAATGATAAATTAAATTTTCTCGGACACGAGCTTACATTAAAACTATTGAAAGGTTTTAAGCACGTGTATATGGTTCATTGTTAAATGACAAGCAATGACCCGGACTTCAAATAAAGGGAAGTTCATCTCGTCAACGATAACTTAGTCTCACAATGAGAAATTAATTTTTCTCGGGCATGAGCTTATATTAAAAACATTCAATGTTTTTAAGCTCATGCACAACGGTTTGCAGTCACATGACATATTGTAACCCGCACTTCAAAGAAAGGAAAGTTTATCGCCGCTGATACACTTATCCTCCCAAATGAGAAATTAAAGTTTCTCGGAAACGAGCTGGAATTAAACTATTAACAGGTTTTAAGCTCGTGTAAATGGCTTACAGTCGGATCACAGATTGTAACCCATGCTTCTAAGAAAGGTAAGTTTATCTATGCAACGATAAATTACCCTTAAAACGAGAAATTAAATTTTCTTGGACACGATCTTGCATTAAAACTATTCAAAAGTTTTAAGCTCGTGTATATGGTTCATTGTTAAATGACAGACAATGACCCGGAATTCATATAAAGGGAAGTTCATCTCGTCAACGATAACAACCCTCACAACGAGAAATTAATTTTCTAGGGCATGAGCTTATATTAAAAACATTCAAAGTTTTTAAGTTCATGCACAACGGTTTGCAGTCACATGATAGATTGTAACCCGCGCTTCAAAGAAAGGAAAGTTTATCGCCGCTGGTACACTTATCTTCACAAACGAGAATTTAAACTTTCTCGGGCACGAGTTGGAATTAAAACTATTCATAGGTTTTAAGCTCGTGTAAATGGATCATAGTCAAATAACATATTATGCCACGGATTTCAAAGAAAGGAATGTTTATCACCGATTATAGACTTATCCTCACAAACGAGAAATTAAACTTTCTCGGACACGATCTGGAATTAAAACTATTCAAAGGTTTTAAGCTTGTGTAAATGGCTCATAGTCAAATAACAAATTATGCCCTGGACTTCAAAGAAAGGAAAGTTTATCGCCGATGATAAACTTATCCTCACAATGAGAAATTAATTTTTCTCGGCCAAGGGCTTATATTAAAAACGTTCAAAGTTTTTAAGCTAATGCACAGTGACTTACAATTAAATATCGGACTGTAATTCAGACTTCAATTTTAGGAAAGCTTATCTTTAATGATAACTTATCCTCTTAACGAGAAATTATTTTTTCTCGTTCGTGAGCTTGTATTAAAACATTCCAAGTGTTAAGCTCATAAAGGAAAGTGTATAATTTAAATAAGAGAACTTTTCTTCATAACGAGAAAGTCACCTTTCTCGGTCATGAGATTTACGATTAAAACATTCTAAAGTTTCCAAGCTCATGAAAACGACTTCTAAATAAATTTTAGCTTAGGACTCGTTCTTCTGTTAGAAGGAAAGTATATCTTTAATGATAAACTTATCCTCACAACGGGAAGCTCGCAACTTCTCGGACTTGAGCTCGTTTAGTGAGATATCAAAAATCTTAAGCTCAAGTAGTTAGTTTTCAAAACGTTGAACACTTTTTTTCAAGAATGTTTCAAAAAGTTTTTCAAAATCTTTCCAAATTGTGTGTTCAAATATGTTTTGATAAAAAGAGCATGTCTTCTGTAACACCCCACTTTGATAAGTGGACCGTTACGCGTAATTATGGCGTGTCATCAAAGCATGCAAGGAAATATGTAATAAACATACATGACCATAAGGAAAACCGGAATCAAACATCGGTTCCCAACATAAGCCCAAAACATAATAAAGTAAAGGAAATAAGAAATGACTAAACAAGCATAAATATATGAAGGCAAAGGAAGAAGTCTATGGCAACTTCCATCCTATGCACGTCCTCTAAATGCTCGAGTCCTGGGTACCTGCCGTTTTGGGAACATGAAAGGAAAACGGCTGAGCATAACGGTCAGTGCACGGATATACAATATAGCTTGAATGGCTGAAACATAAATAAGACTAATAGCAGCGGAAATGTATAAGTCCTGGAAAACCTGGTATAACTTAGTAAAACTGGTTTTATAGTTTGAAAAGCCTCATGTTTATCTTGTAAAACTGTTTAACTGATTAACCATTAAGCCATTATAGGTCATGAAATGTCAACGTGCATGAATACTTAGAGGGGTGACCTCGTCATGCAATTAGAGGGGCTGCCTCTAATTAATATAAGTCTGGGTAGGAGGGATCATCTCCTTGTGAAGGATGCAAGGCACACACCACATTCACCTGAATAATCAGCTGAAACATGTAAACTAGGATGCACCCATACGCCCCACCTGATAATAATAACATGGCCAAAAGCTGAAAGGGACGCCACGAGCTATCACTCCGTCGTGGTGGATTCATAACACTGATGCCTCTAGTGTTATGGTTATGGTACATCCATAACTAGGTGAAACTGGTCACGCATTTAAATGGCTTTAGGTATCTAATTAACAAAAGCAATTCAAAACATATAAAACATATACTGGGAAAACAGTTGGCTTCATACGGGGAATCCTAATAAGGAAGAATGTCCATACTGAAAGGATGGAGAATCTGTACCTTGTGTCCAGTGAACGAAGAAGATGAACGGAAGAGAGTCCTACTTCGGTATTACTAATGCTACATAAATACATACGTGTATAAGTATCTGATTACTGAGTACGTAACTGGTTTTATATCTTGTCTTAGCTTGTTTTATATGTTCATGACATGTTTTACTGATTCAAAGCTTAATACTGTGTTTATCATGTATTCTTTATATTCTGATAAAGTATTACTTGTATTTCTTGTATTATTGTACTTGCTGTGTAATAATAAGTAACTTTATAAAAATTGCAGGTTTCCTAAGATAGAAGATTTCCAAAATAGAAAGTTTCCAAAAATAGATTAGCTTCTTAAAATAAATAAGTTTCTAAAAATAGAAAGTTTCTATAAATAGATTAACTGCTTAAAATAGTTAAGTTTCTAAAAACAGAAAGTTCCCGTACTTAGAACTAAGTTGGATTAATAAGCTATTGATATGAGCTTAAGTTTTAGTGATTAAATATGCTAAGTCATGTGATTAAATAGTATAGTCTATTAATAATTTCATGTAAATTAAATAAACTATAGGTTAAAGTATTTAATTAAATATATCATGATTTAATTAAATAAAATGTATAAAACATACCTAGGTTAAAATATGTATTAATATTTATTATTAATATAACCTAAGTCATGTAAATTAATTAATTGTAAGGCATGTTTAATAATTAATTAATCATATAGTCTAATTTAAATAATAAACACTTAGGTTAAAATCTATGTATTATTAATAATAATAATAAGCTAAGTCATGTTGTAATTAAATTAATTAAGTAACATGTCAATTTAATTTAATTAAACTTGTAAATAAATAATCTTGTAATTATAAGTCATGTTTTATTAATTTAATTACCTTGTAATTTAATATACATGTAAAGCTAATTAAACTTGTAAAAATAATAACCCGAACCATGCATTATTTTATTAAACCGTGTAGTAAACCGAACCCGTGAAAACCCGTGTTGTGTTTACGTATGAGCCGAACCAAACAACCCCTTATTCTGCCCTAAACCCATAACCAAACAGCTTGACTAAAACCCCCAGCCAAACACCCCTTTGTGTTTCTGCTGCTGCCACTGCCTGGCCTAAAATCCCACCGGCAGTGGTCTTTTCCCCCTGCTTGTATCAGTTTCCCACCGAGAGCATAAGCTCTCGGTTCCCACTGCCAGAACAATTACACCACTGGCCGCAGGCAGTGGTTTCCCCCTGCTTGGCTGCCGTTTCCACTATCAGCACAAAACTAAGCCAAAACCCTTTTAGGGTTACGGCTGGTGACATCTTTTTACCACCAAGACCATGAATGGTCTCGGTTTGTGGCCATACGACAACAACAGCACCCAAAACGTCACCCTCTTTTAATCTGTCTTTATTATCACGTGTGTCTTAATCCCATACCCTAGATTCGTGATTTATTAAACAAAGAAAGCAAATAAAACATGATTAAAGTATACCTTGTTTTGATGATTAGGGTTTATGTTGGGACTTATATGTCTTGAGTTGATATGACAAAAGAAGATGAAGGACTTAGTAATAAATAGGTAGCTTTGTAAGTAAGATAGTGTTGTGATGTAACCCTAGTACCTCTATTATATAAAGAGGATTAGGCACACACGGTTATTCACTAATTCATATACAATGTAAACTAAAGGTGCGTGTGCGTTCCTCTTGGTGTCAAGCCTATAAGGCACCAGGAGTAGTAGTTAATAGCTTATTAGTAAGCAGTTTATGAATAAGAAAGCCTTGTTCATAACTTTGACTGTGTTTGATATTATGTTCCGCTGTGCATTATAATCATTGTTATATATCCCAGATGAGTCTAGATCCTAAGACTCAACAAGTGGTATCAGAGCTTGTTGGCTCCCGATCTGGTTGATCTACAAGGTTTTCTAGTTTGCGTTAATTTTCTGTTTTAATAAAAAGATGTTCCCGCTGTTCTAAGGGTTTTTCCCAACAAACCCTAGATGATTCGTGTGAATGATGTGGTTGTTGTTCATATGATGTTGCTGCTGTTACTTTAAAGTTGTTACTCGTCCTTATTTGTGATGGTAGTTCTACTAGATTTGGTGAGTTGATCCTTGGATCAATGATGAACCCTAGTAGAATCACTTGCTGCCAAGACATATTCGCTTTTTGGGGTTCTATGTGTTTGAAAGTTTGAACCAATAGGTGATTGGCGGCTGGTTTTCATTAGGTTTTTTGCTTGTAAAACCCTGAAATCCATTCCTATGTTCAGTAAAGGCAGAAGGGTACATGATGATAGACAGATCATTAGGGTTTTTGTAAACCCTAGAACACGTGTGACAGTATGAAGACAAGCTTAGTCTGCTTAAATACCATTGTGTCTTGCATTCCTTTTGTATATTTAAACAAAGGAACTTTGGACATCTGGCTGTGCTTCTAGGGCAGATGAAAGAGGCATGGGAAATTAAAGCACATGATTGATAGTCGTCCCAAGGGTTTGTTACAAAGTGTACATCACGTGACATTTTGTCAATTAGATTTGTTCTATATGCTGGCAAGATGGATTCGTTCGATAAAGGTGACAAGGAGAAAGGGACATGTATCATATTTCTATGTATACTTGTTATTTGCTTTCTACAAAAGGAGAAAAGTAGTCTTGAACATATAAAGGTACTTTCATATGTCTTCTACATTTCAAGTACTGTTGATATTGTTGTCTCCTATGGTTTCAAGATGTCTCGTATGGTTTCAAGATAATGGTAGAGACTCCAAGATACTATTCGTATGGTTTCAATTACTGTACACAAGTTCATCACGTGAGGTATTTTATTCTGCTTATACTATATGTTACGTGAAAATTGGTCATGGCGTTATTGACTGAGGATTCGTATATTTATATATTTGGATGAGATAGCAGTTTTTAAATAAATGATACGAAGATTATGGATGGAATTATGGCATGACATATTCTAATTATGGATGTTGATATATACCCACATAAGTGAAAACAGTTGCTGGTTCCTAAGAAAAAAACAAATGGAGGACACGTTTTATACATCGGACGAGATTTCTGGGTATATTGTTTGGCCATAATTTGTGGAGAATAGGTCAAAACGTGTGGGGCAGTTATTTGTTTGCTAAAGTCATTCTATTTGGACGTAATATGTGGGTTTTGATAAAGTCCAAGACGTGTGTAAATATCTTGATATCCCTGATTTTATGGACAAAAACGTGGGAATAATATACACACTTTAATATGGTCAATGCCTGACTTCTAGGGATTACCTATTCATTCACATCTTTTGGACGTGGGATATTTTATGAAAACATGTGATGGCTATTGGATTGCTATAATGTCGGAATTCGATGTTATCATATCTTCCTGATTTCTTGGGAATAATATGAGAAAATATCTCTTGGACACACGTCTTATGTGATTTAAGGAGAAAAATAGGATGCGAAATGTTTGGCAGGTTCCCAATTATCTTTTGATTGCTACTTATGGTAGGTTGTCCACGTTTTGATTATGGGCTGCTGTTTGACTTTGGGATGAATTTTCTAATGATTGGGCTACAAGTGTATCGTCCATATTCATTTTTCATTCATCCAGGTGAGCAACTATACAGCAACAGATTCGGGACAGACGTGATGTCGCTAGAAGTAATGGAAGGATGGATCGTTTAGTTTTAGGAACAGGTGGTGAGAGAATATTTAAAATAAAAAAAATGAAAAAAAAAGAAAAAAAGAAAAAAAAAGAAAAAAAAGAGAAAAAAGAGAGAGATGGTTTGAGATGTACTGGTAAACTATTTCTTACTACTGGTCGGTTCCTCCTGGTCGGTTTCTACAGGTCGGTTCCTCCTAGTCGGTTCCTCCTGGTCGTTTCCTCCTGGTCGTTCCTACTGGTGATCTTGAACAATGAAGAGGTATATGGTTCGTTTCGAAAGTTCAGTTTATGCTATAATTCTTGATTGGAACAGTTACACGCTCTTTTACAAATATTTGGGGGGCATATGATACCATATAGTTCATGATATGATCATCACAAAATTATCATGATCATAAGCATCGAGTGGTTTCTGGTTGATCCGTCAGAGCTCACTGAGACTATCGGCCATTGCATGTGATCGCCATGCATATATTGATTACAATAATTATACAAAGACATTTTATTACATGTTATTGTAATAAGCATGTCTTTTTCACACTGAATGAGTGGATGATCTATACTACTGAGTTTAAGATGCAAGAGATGGTTCGCTTATGGTTCCTACTGGTGAGTTATGGTTTCTTGACGAAGACAGTTGATTATTGCTTATTTGATGTTGGAGTTGCTTTTCACAAACTTGTTATCTTCTTATATCTCAATTAGGTGAGCAATACACCTTGTCTTTGGACTAAATATATTGTTACCGCTTACAACTGGCTAATAGTTGTGAAGGTTACCAGTTCTCATGTACCAAAAGCTGTTGGTGAGCAATACACCTTATCGTTGGATTAAATATTTTGTTATAGCTAACAGATGGCTTATAGTTGTGGGGGTTATCAATCCTATGTAATAAAAACTGAGATGATATAAGACACAAGTTTGGGATATTTCACTTTTTCATAAAATTTGTTATACTTGATTTTCTTCATCAGTGATCTCTCCAAGGAAGCCTACTGGATTCGACATGCACTTCTTAAGGGGAAGACGATCCTTTTTAAGTTGCTGTGACAAAAAGGGGAAGAATGCATGGATCAAGGGGAAGCTTAGCCTTCATCTATATTAGCTTCAGGGGAAGCTCGTGCTTACTGGTTTTGTCAAATCAACCAGGGGAAGATTGTTGTGACTTATATATCTTGAGTTGATATGACAAAAGAAGATGAAGGACTTAATAATAAATAGGTAGATTTGTAAGTAAGCTAGGGTTGTGATGTAACCCTAGTACCTCTATTATATAAAGAGGATTAGGCACACACGGTTATTCACTGATTCATATACAATGTAAACTAAAGGTGTGTGTACGTTCCTCCTGGTGTCAAGCCTATAAGGCACCAGGAGTAGTAGTTAGTAGCTTATTAGTAAGCAGTTTATGATTAACAAAGCCTTGTTCATAACTTTGATTGTGTTTGTTATTATGTTCCGTTGTGCATTACAATCATTGTTATATATCCCATTTGAGTCTAGATGCTAAGTCTCAACAGTTTAGGATAACAAACAAATGCAATCCTTGTTTTTCTCTCTTGGATCAAAACCCTCGATCCATTCTTCTTGTTTTGATGATTAGGTCGACGATAGGAAGGAAACACCAAAGAGAAGACATAGAAAAGTGACAGCTTGTAGGGATATTTAGGGTTTTATGAGATTGTTGTCTAAAAGGAAAAAAAACATACTCCTCCCCGTCTGTTTTTATGTTTACACGGCCAAACCAACCCACTTGGGCCTTGATCCCAAGTCCTACTTCTTTTCTTCTTTGTCTAAACGGCTCTAATACCTTTTTCATAATTCACGTATTATTAAACGATACGCGCAGTCATGTTTTAAACTGTCGTGAATTTCCCCTGATTATATTTATACGTTTAAACGTAACTATTACGTACGTAATGACTTACCGTGTTTGATTTAATATACGAAGAGTAATCGTGTTAATTATTCGTGTTTACGTGTTACGTAATTATTAATTATTCATGTTATTATAATTACTTATACGCAACGACATTCATCGTATTAATAATTACGTAAGTACATAATTATCTGTTCGTGATTTCATGTTCATGATTTTATGTTCGTTATTATAATTATTATTGTTAATAATTATCGTGTACGAACACGTATTTAATACTTATCGTGTAATAACAAGTACGTAATTCTTGTAAATTAATATTCGTGATACGTGTACATGTTATATAAGGAAAGTTTTAATCCTGTACGTACGATCATAAGTGTACTGTTCATCGTAAAAGCATGCGGGTTTTACAACTCTTCCCCCCTAAAAAGAATAATTCTTCCCCGAATTATAGATAACGTAACTGGAAGTGTAACATACCCGAATCAAACTGAGATGGTATAAAAGATAAAGGACGTGGAGGTGATGTGCTTGAAAGGAACGTGGAACGTGACATGTCTTGAAAGGACATGGAGTGTGACGTGACTGAAAGGACATATCTAATCGATAAGAGAAAAACGGATAAGAAGTCAAGATGAACTTGTCCGTTTCCAAGTGGCTTCCCTCTTGGAATGGTTCCTTCACAAGATCTTGTTACAAATGATACATCTTGGTCCTCCTGACCTTGGCTTGAAAACACGAAGAGTTCATTGTCATCTACGTAAGATGAACAGAAATAACATGCAAGGGGAACTGAAACATTACGATGCAAAATACTCTAACCTAACTGATAATTAGCAACGATGCGCGAGACATATTGAAACGTAGTACGTGAAAAATTTTGAACGTGATACGTGAAAATATTTGAACGTGATACGCAGAGACATGGTGAGTGTAGTATGAGCAACACATCGTGATCAGTGGTATGTGTAACATATCGTGAACGTGATATGAGAAACGTGGAATGAACATGACATGTGAAACATACCGTGAACATGGAATACGGCGGCGGTAACGCCAAATGCTATAAGGTGAGACGTGGAATGTGACGTGACACGTCTATATGAGGATAGAGAGTTATACTAAACCTGGGTCTGGTCTCTCAAGTTCTTGGAAAGCTTCCCATAACGAAAAAAAACGTAAAAACGTAACGCAGGAGACAATCATGAACGTAAATAGTGTCATGAACGTGAGTGTGAAAGCAAGTAGCAAAATTAGAGCAAGGACGTGAAGTTAAATAAGGAGCACAAATGCGAACCTTTGTCTGACCCGATAGCTGACGGATTACCAAGTGATCGGATGATCCTTGGCTGGAACATGTCCGATCAATTGTTGGTTCTGAAATCCTTGCGGATATAAGGATTTTGCAGACTTGATCAAACTGTTGGCAATAACCCAGATTGCATCTTGCTTCCTCTGAGTTTGTGTTAATCTGGTAACCAAAATCCATGGAGATCTTGTCCCATTTCTGTTCACAATTTTTGATGATGGATCCAGGTACATAGATATGAACGTAACTGTATCTTGCTTCATAGAAACTTGATACATAGAAGTTTGCGAAACTCTGAGTCTCCGAAAATAGACTTTTCTTAGCGTAGGTTTTTCTTGGAACACCTAACGTAGTGTGGTGTTCTCACCTTTATGTATATGCTGAGTCATGGTAAGATTAACCGTGGGAATCCATATGATTCAGCATGTCACTGTAATCAAACATATTTGATATTGGATAATTTCCAGGGTGAAATTCCTCCTGTCATAGAATTTGCAACATAGTGCAAATATGGTCATCCTGCTCTTCTCCAGACTTAGAGAAAATCAGGTTGTCCTTGAAGAAAACACTGATGAATTTGTTTATGAGTTCATGGAACTCCCTTCATAAATCCATAATGCTACTGGAGCATTTATAAGACTAAAACAACTCATGAATTTAGCATGACCAAGTCGTGTAGAATTAGCAGTCATGGAAATGTCCTGCTCTTTCACTTGTCAATGGTGGGAGCATGATCGTAAGTCGATCTTGGAAAGGTGATTAACACCCTAAGGTCAATTTGGACATGTTGTCAATACGTGGAGGAGAGTAACGGTTATGGATGGTGATTTGTTTAAATCTATGGTAGTTGACACATAATCTCATGGTACCGTCCTTCTCCTTGAAGGTTTAATATAAGAATTTTTCAACTCTTTTTATGTCTATTTATCGTTCCTCGACTCGACTCGAATTGAAATTCAATTTTATCATTAAGACTTTATTTGTTTTTGGTTAATAAAAGCGTATTTTGGTATTATTAACTACTTGGCACAAAAGACGTAAAAAGTAAAAATACTAATATACGTAATACGTACTATTCTAAATAAAATTGCAAGTATACAATTGAAACACAAAATAAAATTTTAACAATCTATTATTATTAGACCACTATTCTTTCTATACTAAATTAAAACGAAAATGAGAAATTGACTTAAACTAATAGACACAAATTTGCAAACAAGTATGAAATCAGTATACAAACATTACGCTTATAAAACAAAGCCCAAAAAATGGCCCACAAGAAATATAAACTCACTTACTGTTTATCTATAACCAACAAATAGGACTAAAACTGGAATAGACTTAACAGACTAATACTAACATTAAACTATGTTTATCTATAACCAACAAATAGGACTAAAACTGGAATAGACTTAACAGACTAATACTAACATTAAACTATTTGAACAAGAAAAGGACGAGTACTGAAATACGAACATACAAGATCAGTGACTAAACATGCCTAATTTTGCAAAAATTCAAATGAATTGACATGATAACAGAATGCAAGATGAGACTTATAGTTACCTTTTTCCTTACCACTTATTATTATTTATAGAAAAAAAATCTTTAAACACTTCCTAGGGAATAATACTGATTGTCCATTTTTCATGTAAACTATCATTCAATGAAATCAAACTCAACTATGTTCATTAGAAAATTCATATAATGAACAAAGCATATCATCAGCTTTTCTTTGATAAAAAAATCAGCTAAACTAATTAACTATATATATCATAGACCTCAAATACACTATCTAATAGGTAGAATTTAGGCAGGCAATACTATTCTCTAATCTTAGGCAGCTGAGCAAAAAGTCTGCAATTTCTCATCAGCTTTTACCAAATTTAAATTCCAATTGCCTAAAATACTAATTCAAAGCAGCTCTTATAATAATCCACTAGAATTATCACATTACCAATTCATTTAAGCACTATCTGAGGCACAATCAGGTGATATCTACTAACTCCAAAAACTAGATAACAAGTTTTACTAGAATTAATAAACAGCAAACTTGGAAAGTCTAAGAACACTTTCAAAACAATTACACGTCGGATTCTAACAAACAAAGCAGATGAAACTATTACACTACAACTGCTACTATCAGATTTGACTAAAAAAACTTAAAAAGGAAAAGATTATACCAGCATCTCGGCCTGTCCGCTGATGACGACGAGCTGCTGAACGAACTAAACATATATCGAAGCTAACCGAGCTATCAATCCTTATGAACAAAATCTAACCGAAACTTCAACAACGAATAACCACCACCTACTGAATATAAGCAATAAGCTATAACAGTTTCTTGATCACCCGATGCAACTAAGCTTGTGAACAGTAATCAAAACTGATATCGAATAACTAAGCTATCGAACAAACCAAAAACTGATATCAAAACAAATCTCGAACCGAGGTCGAGACTGATATCGATACTTAGCTACTGTGTACTTTAAATCAAGAATTAATCGAAACCAATTTCGAAGCTACACCGAACCAGAATCAATCAAACTAAACTAATGCCGAATCCAAACACCGCTTACGACTAATGAAATTAAAACTCGAATCGAACCACTTGGATTAACAAATATCACTCCTACAGCTGAACATTGAACCATCATAATGTAGATTTTGCTAGTTTGAAAAGTTCTCGTTTCTCGGTATCTTCTCGAATTGATTTTCGGTTAATTGTGTGACTCAGTTGTTCTTGGTGAATCGAAAGAAAGGGTGTCGTTGTCTAAAACTAATGAAAGATAAAGACTTGAAACAAATAAAAATAAAGTAAAGACGGTAAAAAGAAACAATGAAAGATTAAAACTTGACGAAAAGTAAATGACGAGAAATTAAAAGGGAAATAAAGTAAATGGCACAAAGTTAAACTTAAACTAAAAGGAAGGCAAGTAAAAATGCAAATAAGGAAAAAGGCGGGAAAATTAAAGCTTAAAACTAAAAACTGGAAAACACTCATTCTAAATAAAACAGTTCATCCGGAATATGTCACTTATCCGAAATAAACTAGTTGATTCAGAATAAGGCTTTGATCCGGAATAAAAAAGGGAAAAGAGGTTGATTCGGAATACGGACCTTGATCCAGAATAACCAATATTCCGGATGAAAGACTTGATCCGGAATAATCAAATATTCCGCATGAAGAGACTGATCCGGAATAACAGATATTCCGAATGAAGTGGGTGATCCGGAATATTAAAGTATTCCGAATAAAGAGCTTGATCCGGAATAACTAGTATTCTGAATAAAGAAGCTTGATCCGGAATAACAAGTATTCCGAATAAAGAGACTTGATCCGCAATAACAAGTATTCCGAATAAAGAGCTTGATCCGGAATAAACGAAAGAAAACTTTTGATTCGGAATCTGGGTAGCATAAACAGAACGATGAACAGGGAATGAAGAACAAGGACGAATTTAACCAAAACTAATTAAATCAAACCAAACGATAAAACCAAAACAACCACAAATGATCTACTAACAATAATCAATCAAATCAAATCAATAAAACTAACAAATATGACCAAATCAATCAAAACCCACTTGATTGAAAACCATAAAACTCAAGAACATGAATAAAAAGATTAAACACAAATAAGAAAGGTAGATGAGAGATTAAACAAGAAAAGTAAAGATTCAACAACAATTAAATAAAACTTACTTGATAATTAAAGGGTGTGATACAAGAAATTAAAGTGCAAGAATTTAAAGTGCAAGGAATGAAAATGGTGGAAGAGGTGGGTTGTCAATCCACCCAACAACTACAAATGAAGGAAAATGGAACTATTTATAGTGGATTAGGGAGGTGCTTAGTGGAAGATTCCTCCCTCTTTCTTCTTTCTCTAATTGCATCATTAAGTCCTTAATCTTCTTAATCTTTTGACTTTAATGACTTTGTCTCAGGATTTCTTCAAACTCGTCTTGTAATTCTTCAATAAATTAGACTTGAGTTCTTCGGCTTTTAGTAAACTTCCGTCTTTTGACTTTTTCTTCGATAAATCTTCAGAATTGGTCTTGGACTTCCGTTCTTTTTGCACTCTTGATTTCTTGACTCCGTCTTTCGTCTTTTTCTTCGATAACAGCCCGTGAATGCCCGTGTTTTCTCCACTTTTCACCTTTTCGTCCTAAATCACAACAAAAACACAAACCACGCTTAATTCCGACATAAATGACATAAAATACACGTTTTGGCTCGGTTATTATTGTAATTAAGTGGTAAAAAGGATGGGTGTTTACACACCTATCAAATCCCCTACGCTTTACCATTTTAATGTCCTCATGCAATGCATTAGTTACAAAGCACGTTTACATTTTTTATCATAATCAATTCACGTTGGCCTTTATTAAAGAGATAAAAAACTATAAACATTCAAAGTAAAGAAATCAAAAACATACCTTAGGGTTTTGGAAATGTCATGAATGATCATCATCCTCAAGTTTTCACTTTCTCCAAACCAAGCTTAAAAACGAGATCATTGTTATTATAAGTTAGCAAACTAACATGAACTCATGTGGGCCAATTATTCACTTAGACTCCCTTATTCCTAGGTGTATCTCTTATATTTTATTGTTGTCTTGAATGATCACGAGGATGCATTGTTGACTTATTTCGATAGTTATTAAGGTTGAAAATAAAGTGGGACGATTTAATCAATAGTTAGCTAAAGGACAAAATCTTTTAAAACTGCTTCTCGGGAAATCATAAAGTTCATATCTTGGCATAACTCGCTTCGCGATTTGAGACCTTTCTCGGACCGATATTTGGAAGCGACTTCATACTTCAAATCTTGAGAGACGTTCATGAAATAATGGTCTTCTCATCATAATAGGAATTTCTTCACTTGAAGTTTTGAGAGATTCTTCATATTTGGACCACGACTTCTTCATTTTTCTCCAATCCTTATTTTGGACTTTGATATACAACGATCCGCCTCCTTTTAGGACTTGGATCTATTTATTCTCATACCTTGTTAGGGCCTTTTTGGATAGACTTCTCCATGATCTTTTGGGAGTACTTGCTTTTCGTCGTGTGTCTCGATCCTTCATATTGATTTTCGATAAATGATTCTTCACATTACTTTTGGATCTTTAGCAACAAAATATAGCCCTCATGCCTTGTGTAGAACAATGATAATCTTTATGAATCAAGAGGGTTGATGTTTTTCTAGAGAGAGAAAGTTAGAGAGAGAAGTGAAAGAAACTTGTATATTGAAATCAAAGAAATGAACAACCAACACCTCTTTCCATGGTGGAAAGAGGTTTAAATACCCCAAGTCCTTAATGGACTTGGGCTTCCGGCCCATGAACATGCTCATGGGTCGGGCTATTTAATAAATGAAACTAAACATAACTACGAGCCTATAACTACATTGTTGGAGTGACCGAGACATTCTAAATGCGTAAAACGTATTTCCAACAATCTCCCCCAAAGGGAGGTCACTCCAAATTTACAAAGTCCTAATCTAGCATGTTAGATCTTGTTCTTGAACTCGTAGTCTTCTTTTCTTTCTTTTTCTTTCCTTTTGTGAATATGTGTTGAATGATATCAGCCTTTTGCTTGGAGCACGTTCTTTTGGCCTTTCACGTGTAGTCTTTATTTTCTTCTGATATTTGCCTCTTTGTGACTTCATGTCCCACACACTTATCCTTTGTTGAATTCTTGAAAATTTCAGAGTCGATACAGCGGAAGACTTTTAGGTCATACTTTCTTGAATTTGCAGGAGTATTTAATGCAGAAGGAATAAGCATGTGAGGACGTCTTCAACAGGTACACCGCAACGCCGCCGTCTTCAACAGGTACACAACAACGCCACCGTCTTCAACAGGTACACAGCAACGCCACCGTCTTCGAATGCAGCAACATAAGAAGACACGAATAAAATGGCTTTGACATTTTATTCTAATTCGGTAGCGTTTTACCTCCGGTCGGTGAAGACCGTTGGATGATATTAGATATCGTACCCGTGACGGATAGTTTCAATTAAGTAACTTCCTGACAGGATTTCGCGGGTAAACCCGTTCTCTTTATTCGACCGTCCAAAGCTGACTGCGAACATAAAGAGTAAATCATTTGGATTAAAAATCCTTATGATTGAAGCCGTCAATTCATGAAACCTGGAACAAGTGAATTTTAATTAAGATATTCACCATCGTTGCTTTCTAGTTGTCACAAACTTGATTCAAATTGAATCTTGCTTGTCACCTACCAAGTGTTGTTTGATGTTAACACTAGAAGGATTTCCACTCGTCACTGTGAACACTAAAGAGTCTCACTTTGAGTGTTCTGGCAAGATTACGATAATGCGTAGAGGCCTGGAACGAGTTTAAGTTCAATTAAGAATTAAACTACCGTTTCTTTCCAGTTGTCACAAGATTAGTTCGTAAAGAACCGCACGTGTCACCTACCATGAGCTTGTTTGATGTTGGCTCAAGCAGGATTTCCATCTTCACTGTAATACTTGCGTATTACTCGGATGTTCTGGCAATGTTACAAGAATACTGTGTCGGACTCATAAAAAGATCTCTTACTTTTCACAGTGTGTGAAGAAGCAAGGAATAAATGGAAAGTTTCCTAATGAGACTTTTGATGATCTCGTGGCTCTAGACTCGATAGTGCGTTTTGATTTAGTGTTCGATGGCTGGAGAGGAGTGCCACCTATTCAATATCAGTCTATTCGGAGTGAATAAACCAATAGATAACGTGTTGATCTCCGTGTGATTAAAACAAATACCTTTTGAGAGATATTTGAGTTAGCTGGGGAGGGTTTTGCATTGCATCACTGGGTTCATGATGGCTTTCTTCAATATCGAGAATCATTAACTAATGATCTCAATAGCATATGTATTGACCCGGTTTCTGCCTAAAGTTGTAAGGAGGGCTTCTTTCTTTAAACCCTTTATCTTTACAATTCTTTTTCATTCTTCAACCCCTTCAATGCTTACCAATACGTCATCACTAGCACCTTGTTGTGATTGTTCCAGTCCTAGCTTAAGTACTTGGTCGGCATTCAGCTACGTTCACATTCATTCTCCATCTTTCCTAGGACTTCTAGTTCTATCTAGGGAGTTGTCCTTGGGAAGATTCCATCGGTTCTGATGAATCATTGGACTAATACCTATACCTACCACCCTTTGTCACCACATCCGTCGTGAGTTAAGTGTGTTTTGGGGTGATATAGTCACCATGAAAAATCCTTGAAAATCACTTAAAGCACTTGTGATATTAAAATCAAAGATTGTGTGCCTTAAGTTTTTTGATCATCAAAAACGCTCCCCCTTAACGTGTGCATTACACATGTTAAGTTGGTTTATCTTTTAAGTCTTTTTCATTGTATTAGCCGAATATCATTAAGTCTCCTTAATCCCATTTTCTCCCCTTTCCAAAATGTTAACCATCAATATTTTGGATATGAATGGATTAACCGGTCTTTGGGTAATAAAATGAAATTAGATGTTGGCCAAAGAACATATTAATGCTCCCCCTCAAATTAATGAGGGTAAGTTGTAGTGCTTGAGTATGATTTGTTTGAAAGATTTAGAATCTCGAGAGAAATTCTTGAAAAATATCATACGTTTACACTACAACAAGCCGCAAAAGCTGATAAAGCAAAAAGATGACATATTCACAATTATAGACATATGGAGTTGACCTGTTATAAGACGAACCAAAATTAATTGGTTCGTTCCGTGAACCGATGGTGAGCTCCATATGGTCGTCCACCGACGAATCGTTCTATACTTCGTAGCAACCGGCGCTTCCTTAGAACTTCCCCAATCTTCCTGATTGCGTACGATGATCCCTTTCTACACTGGGTTGTCCAGGTGTATGTGACTGCCGGAAGAGGTAAGTTGGCATTGAGAACTGACAGATCATCTCGAACATTCTTTAGCGTTCCATCACTGAATTTGTGCAGTTCTGAGAATCGCATATATTGCATGACGCCAGTCTCATTTGGATAAAAAAATCCCTGCTTCCGGCTTGGTAGTCCCCATGTAAACCTTCTTGTTCTTATGGAAATTACTGAGTGGAGTCGTATGGGGACGTTCCAGGTTTAGCTTCTTCTGATAGATTTCTACTCCAAGTTGAAAGTCTTCCACCCGGTTTTGAATGACTATTTTCCTGGCATATTGACGAAAGTTTGAACTCAAGGCTATGACAATGTCAGGTGGTAGATGGTCAACTTTTTCTTGAGCCAATAGCAACAAAAGATCTTCGATGTCTTCAAGTTGAAGGTACTGGAGATCACTTTCGTCAATGCGGTATTCTTTCTCATCGGTACATTTGAACATGATTACATTTAAGTAATCATAACCGAAGACAGTCTGAGTGGTTGCTCCTTGGATGCTTTTGATTCTATGAGCTGAGACAATAGAGGCACCTCTCTTAGGACGATGGAAGTGATTGTAAGCTAACTTCTTCTTTTTATTCCAGTGAGATATGCCAAGTGAAGCATAGGTATCATAAAACTTGAGCAGCTTCTTTCTCCATATTGACTCAGGCACTTTATCCTCTATCCATGGAACATTCTCCAAGTTAACAGCCTTGAGCATTGTTAGTGACGTAGCATATTTCTTTGCTCCACTTTCAAGGTATTCAAGATCGTGAGAGACAAAATGCTCTATTGGGATAGTGGCAGAACCGGTGATGACCGTTGGTGTGAGAGGTCGCAACACGGGAGTCTGAATTCCTGTAGTTGTCGCTCTCATTGCTTTTGTAAGCTCATTCAGGTGATATTCTGCTTCATTATGGCTGATCTTTAACGTGTCAAAGAAGTCCACATTTGCAGCTGCCATTTTGATCAAATCCGGGGTCATCGTCGGTTTCCCATGAGAATACCTTAGAAAAGCTGAGAATTCGATAGGGTTGTTGAGGAATTTAGTCAGCTCCATTTCAGTTGCAGTGTCAAATGGATGCTGCGGTGCTGCATTTGTTAGCCAAAGTTGCTCTTGTACAGTATCATCGATGATAAGTGATTAAGCAAATGTCGGTTCTGGAACATTTAAATCTTCAACTTCCATATCATCGTCATGCTGAACTGCAGATGATGCTGAAGGTTGAGTTTGCATCACCGGTATATCATCGTGAAGTTCTTCATCAAGCATTGTCTCTGTCGGTTCTTCTGCTTGCATGTATTCTACAGATTCAATGTGAGAATCAGTAGTGAATTCTGGTGCAGTAGATATACCTGTAGCAACCTGCTGAGTTTCTGGGACTGTTGACTCCAGTGTCTTTTATGTGGTGTCAGCAATCTTTTCTGCAGTTTCCTCTAACCCTTTCTCAGTGGCCGTATCATTGTCATCCTTGTTTGACTCTTGGGCATTAGTACCGGTGTCGTCATTCTTATCACCCTTGTTGACTTCGTTACCATATTCATTATCATCATCGTCATCCTGATCATCATCCTGATCATCATCTGTATCCTCGTCCTCGTCCTCATCTTCATCTTCATTCTTGTCCTTTCCTTGTTCATCCTCTTCTTCCTCCTCATCTCCTTCCTTATCCTTATCCTCATCATCATCTTCACCGTTTTCCTCGTCATCTTCCTCTTCTAACTCATTTTCATTGTCAGACTCAGAGTCGGTAGTGTCCGCAAGTTTCTCTTCAAGAATTGCTTTGTTAAGATATTGCAGAACTTTGCGTTTGTATTTCGATTTATGAGCTCTCAAGTCTAGCAGACGTGTCTGTAGCAATGTCATTAATTGAAGAGTAGATAAACCATTACCGACAAGATGTGGTAGTTGTTGATCAACATAAGACTTGACTTCGTGTCGAATGATCGCGGTCATCTGCTCGTCAATTGACCCGAGAAAAGCAGCATTTTCTTTATCCCGATTTTTCTTCTCTTTAAGAAATGATTTATGTTGTTCTTTAAGCTTTGATACTCTGGTTGTTAGTTTTTGAAGAGTAGGCTCATCAGGTTGTGGTTCCTTGGGAGGAGTGGCAAACCTTTCAGTCAACGTAGCTATTTGTGTAGCTTGAGCCTCTAGCTGTTGTTGAAGAGACAGGATCAGCGGATCATTGACTGTGAGGAAAGGATTTGATGTGGATGATACTTGTGATTCTGTTGGTGGAGGTGTAACCATAACCGTTAAGGTGGTCGTGGATGATACTGGTTGTACCGGGATAGGTGTTGATGTAGATACAGTGGTTAGGACGGTGGTTGATACAGGTTGTTCAGCTGTGGATGACGGTGTAGATTCAGTAGTGATGGTGGTGGTTGATACTGGTTGCTCAACAATTGCGGGTGTGATAGTGGTGGTTGTGACCTCACTGATGACTGGGGTTGATAGTAGTGGAGTGGTGGTCGATGTAATAGTGGTTATAGGAACATCCACCATTTGTTCATTTGTTGACGGATCAGTGTTTGTGACCTCAACACCCTCCCCTTCTTGATTGAGATATTTCATGACATCATCAGAGTTTGAAGTAGACTTACTTTGAAGTTGCGTTTCTGGTATGAAAGTTGCATGAGCATCTTCATTTAGCACCATGTGAGTCGGTTCTGGCAAAGATGTGGTGATATTGGCATCTCGATACACCATACTTGTATCAGTGTCAGCACTGCTCTCACGTTCTTCACTTGGTTCTCGACTTTCAAGATGATAGTTAGCAGCATCTTCATACGTATCTTCATAAGTATCTTCCTCAGTAGGATCGTCGAAAAATTCCGTATCACCATCAGGATTACCAAAATCTGCTAAGTCTTCAAATACTCTTGAGCCTGATCCGCCAAAGGCTTCCTGTCGGCTTTGTTGAAGAATAATACGAAGTCTTTTGGCTTCAGAAATTTGTTGTTGAGCAGGTTCATTTGGAGCAACACTTGCCTCTTTGCCTTTAGCTTTCCTTGCTTTCTTAGGCCTGCGGAGTGGTACTTCTTCCTGTTCTTCTTCAGTTTGGATCAGCTCATCTTCATCATCTTCATCAACAATTTGCATTTTTCCTGGGCCTTTATCTTTAGAAGCAGTTGATTGGCGCTTTGAAACTCGTTTCTTGCGTTTACCTTTTTGCTTCTCTGAAGGATGTGAATTTGCACGCTTAAATTGTGCGTCAATATCATTAAGCATCTCTTGGTATTTATCACTCTCCTTGATTCCATCATTAAGCATTGTGTCGGGTACTAGTGTAGGAAGTAATGCATACTTTGTGGAATTAGTGTCTGCATTCATTGAGAGAATCACATAATCATCATCTTTGGTGTGATAGAAGAAATTCCCGCGAGTGTCAATGGTTGGGTCATTCTTCATAAAATGGTGGAGAATGAGCTTGGTGAATCACAGGAAAGGAAGATGCACGGATTTCTTCTTCGTTCTAGTAAGCTGATAACAAAATTCTTGCCAGAGAAGAAGTGCATAGTCGACTTTGGATGTAGTATACAATCCCCAAAATAAGTGAGCCTGTGGTGGTCTCATTGCATCGGTGCCCCTAGTTTTTCCAGTAAGACACTTGACGATGATGGTGATAAGTGCTTTCCAGGGTTACCCTATGTGTGAGGTGTTAAATTGTGATAGGTTGTTGATTTCACCCACATAATTCATGGCACGAATGACTCGAAGCATTTCATCATTATTTGGGTTAGCCACAAATTGTTCTCCTTGTGCCAACCTAGGAAGTTTAAACAATTTCCGAAAAATGCTCAAGTTGAGTACCCTTGGTGTTTTGTTCAGTTCAAAAGAAATAGTCTTTTTGGAGAAAGATGTAGTGTTCCAGAATTCATGCATGTAGACTTCGGGAACAGATGCAGTACGTCTGAGTGTGTCTCTGATGGGTGATATGTCTAGGATATCCGTGGCTATTTTGAAAGCTGGTAAAGCCGGATCAGAATCATCTTGTAATCGAGAGTTGTTCTCAGCATATGGAAGCCTATTACTGAGCGAAAGAAGTTCAAGATCACGAAGTCGTTGCTGTTCCTTGGTGATTGACATTTTCCTACTTTGATGACATAATCACAAATGATATACACAATATATGTAGATGTCTTAAGTCTATGCCAAGTTGAAACATAGGGAAAATATCATTACAATTATTACCACAACATTCACACATACATCAGATGAACAAGGTCCTTACATTTAGCAATACACTTAGGATAATGACATAACTGCCAATGATATTTTTATTCTAAAGAGATACCGACCTAGCATTAGTTCTTAAAATATTTGGATTTCTTGGTGGTCATGACCAAAACCTCTGTAGGTTTAGGTTTGATTTCTACTAACACCTCAGTAGGTCTTGGTTTAATTTCAACCAAAACCTCAGTGGGTTTTGGTTTAGTTTCAACCACTACATCAAGAATTGTAGGATTATCCTCAACCCAAAAGATAGTGGGCTTGAACAAAGATGAAGCTTTGTCTTCCATGGCCTGGAAACAAAAACACAAGACATTGACTAAGTAATTTGTATCTCTTTTTTTTACATAAGAATCAACTTATTAAATAAGATGAACTTCTGTAATAAGAAACCGTTCAAGTATTCTTATGAGATAAAAATTAACTTGTTTCAGTAACACTTGGTTTCGTTTAAGTGGCCCTAAAGTACTTAAACCGAAGGAGGAAATAGTGCAAGCTAGGCCGAACTCATTAGATATTCTAAGGCAAGTGCATAAACATAAGAATCCTAATTCCATCGCAATGTAGCAAACCATCGGAATCCTAACCAAACCATCGCAATGAATCAAGCATCAGAATCCTAATGAAGTAACATCCTATCGCAATATTGATATCCATCGCAATAAATGAAAATTCATCGCAATATTACCCATCGCAATACCTAGTGCGAAGCCATCGCAATGACACATCGGAATGTGCCCTCGCAACACGCCATCGCAATGAGCCATCGTAATGGCCATCGCAATGAGCCATCGCTACGAGCCATCTGAATGACCCATCGCAAAGACCCATCTATGAACCATCGCAATGACACATCGCAATGAGCCATCGCAATGAGCCATCGAAATGACTCATCGCAATAGCCCATCGCAATGAGTCATCGGAATGACTCATCGCAATGACAGGCATCGCAATGATGTATCGTAATGTGCATCGAAATCCGTGATAGGGATTCGATCTCAAACGTTGACTTCTCGATCTGGAACTTAGGCAATGTTTTAAGTGATTCTGGGCAAACCCAATGATTATCTAAGCATATAGAACAAATCCCACAACGTAAATACCATATCCATAGCAAAACACGAAACCCTAGATCGTGAAAAAGATCTAATCGATACTGTTTTGATGTGTTCAGATGAAACAGATTAAATGAGAGCAACTGAACCAAGATATAATACCTAGATTTTATGTAGAAAGTGATAAGTCACGAATCAACAATCAACTGGAGCTCAAGGTAGTTAATGGCGGATAAAAGAAATGTGTGTGTGTTTGCAATAGATACGGGGAAGGGGGGGTGACAAGTTTTGACTTGGTCAAAGTTTGGTCAAGCACCCACCATTTTGCAAAAAGTGCAAAAATGGTCCCCCTGTTTTAAAATTTATAGTTAAAGTTAATTGAATCAACTTAACAAAAATAAACCCGCTCACAAACACGACCACAAATACTTAACGCCAAAAATTTTAATGACCTATTCATGAGATTATATATCACACAAAGCACACGTAGCAAAACAAATGATGAAGAATAGCTAATATTTTCTGATAATCCCTTTTAACGACCAAATTAGTTTTCACGAAGAGTTAATATTTGCTCCCCCTTAATCACTGACCCGTTTTCTATTTAAAGAGCTGTAGTCAATGATTTTAAGGACACAACTATTAATGAGGACATTTGCCAGTTAAGTGATTTTATAGAACGATTCTGGTGGCAATAAGATTTCTCTTATTTTTACAAAGTAAGTGCACTGAAGCGTACACAAATTTGTGTTAGACCAAGTTATAAAGTAAACTTAGTCCCTTACAAGGTTTTAAAGTAAACCTTGCCCGAGAAAATTAATTCCCGTTGTGGGCCAACGTTTTCGAAAGAAATACGTGACTTTAATGCAAAAAACGGGTTGCAGTCAGAAATAACTACAAGCCATAATGGGCATGTTAACTTTTATACGGACTCTATTTATGGCGTCGTGTCAATATTTATGGCGTCGGACATAGCAATGTATTCAGCCTCAGTACTTGATATTGCAGCGCTTTTCTGCCGTTTTGATGTCCAACTAACAAGTCTATCTCCAAGAAGTTGCACACTGCCAGAAGTGCTACGTCTGGTATCTTGACACCCGGCATAATCTGCATCTGCATATGAAATTAGTGCAATAGACGAATCCTTCGGATACCACAGACCACGATGAAGTGTTCCTTTTAGATACCGAAAGATCCTTTTCACAACATGTAAGTGCTTTTCGGTAGGCCGAGCCTGATACCGGGCACACATGCCTATAGCAATTGCAAATCAGACCTGTTAGCAGTCAGATAGAGAAGGGTGCCGATCATTCTACGGTAAAGTTTAGGATCGACAGCTATCCCTTCCTTATCTTCATCTAACTTGGATCTCTCCATCATTGGAGTATCCACGGGGTCACAGTTTTCAAAGTGATATTTCTTTAAGGATTCAAGAGCAAATTTGGATTGATTAATGAAGATGCCTCTGGGATTCTGAGAAATTTGCAACCCTAAGAAAAATGAAATTTTTCCCATCATCGACATCTTAAAGCGTGTGGACATAATTTTCTCAAAACGGTCAGACAAACGTTGATTAGTAGCAGCAAATATTATATCATCAACATAAATTTGTACCTGTATCATGTCGTTGTCCTCCTTGAGAATGAATAATGTTGGGTCCACTTTGCCTTTGGAGAAGACTTTGGAGATGAGATACGACGATAAGAGATCGTACCACGCGCGTGGAGCTTGTTTCAACCCGTAAAGAGCCTTCTTGAGCTTGTACACGTGATTAGGATACTCTGAATTGACGAATCCATTCGGCTGGCTTACATAGGCATCTTCCAGTAATTCACCATTGAGAAATGCCGTCTTAACATCCATTTGGTAGACGATCATATTCATGTGAGCAGCATAAGCAAGGAATAGTCTAATTGCCTCCAATCGTGCAACAGGAGCAAAGGATTCTTCAGAATCGATACCCAAAGCTTGTTTGTAACCTCTAGCAACCAATCTAGCTTTGTTTTTCAGCACACTACCTAAGTCATCGAGCTTAACCTTGTATACCCACAACAATGTCAAGATTTCAACGTTGCTGGGTAACGGAACTAATTCCCACACTTCAAGACGTTGGAATTCATTAAGTTCCTCTTGCATGGCTTCAATCCATGATGATTTCGTCATGGCTTGTTGCCAGTTTTTAGGTTCAGTGTCTGAAAGAAATGCATCAAAATAGCAATATAATGCATGTTCTTGGAGTTGATGGCGTGTTAAGACTGGTCGATCGATGTCACCAATAACATTGTGGATTGGGTGATCCTTTGTCCATTTAGTGTTGTGAGTTTCAATCCGTGGTGGTCGGGAGTGAACGATTGCAGGAGCTTCCTCTGAGGTAGACGCACCGGTAGGGTCTTCAGGTATATGTGAACCAAAGAAGGGAAGCTCTTGTAAGTGAGCATATTCCAGATCGTGATCATATAGGTCCTCTTCAACATCATTAGGAACGAGTGAGGGTGATGATTCAGGTGTTGTTTGAGAATTGGTGGGGGATGGGACATCTTGTTCAAGAGTAACAGTAGATGCCTCGGATAGATTTCCATTATTTTGAGCAACCGCTACGGGAATCGGAGCTACTGCTACAGATGCTGTAGAATCATTACTCTGTGGATCGAAGAATTCATCAAACATAGGTTGAAATAACTTATCCCACTCGGACCTTGTTGGTGGTATGAATGATGGAGAAGTAGGTTTGTTGGGAATTAATCCGAAACTGATTGTACCGGTTCCCATCTCGTGTAATGCGGGTTCAGAGCTGTGTTGCTCAGAAGCCATTGCTGTCATCTCATCAAAATCGACATCCAAAGTTTCTACTATCTTGCCAAGACGGCGGTTATAAATTCGTTAAGCTTTCTTTGCAGGCTAGTAACCAATGAAAATTCCAATATCAGCCTTCGGTTGAAGTTTTCCTAGATTCTCACTATTTGTATTTGGATAGCAAAGTGCACCAAACACATGAAGATATGAAATATCGGGTTTATGTCCATGAAGTAGCTCATATGGAGTTTTACCATGACGTTTGCGAATGATGGAGCGGTTTTGGGTATAACATGCGGTTGCCACTACTTCAGCCCATAAGAATAAAGGAGCATTCGCATAAATCAACATAGTTCGAGCAGCTTCCATAAGTGTATGGTTACGTCTTTCAACGACACCATTTTGTTGTGGAGTGCGAGCCACAGATGTTTCATGAGAAATACCAACCTTTTCATAATAATTTCGAAGAGTCTGATTAACGAACTCAGTGCCGTTATCAGTCCGAATGCGGCAAACAGTAGCATTACGACGTACTTGGATCATCTTTAAGAAAGTAATGATATACTCTGGTGCTTGATCCTTAGATGCTAAGAACTTTACCCATGTAAACCTTGAGAAATCATCCACTATGACGAGGATGTATTTTCTACCACTCACACTAGCCGTACGCATTGGCCCGCAAAGATCCATGTGCAAAAGATACAGTGGTTCTTGGTTGGTGTCTTCTGCTTTAGGTTTGTAAGATTTCTTGGTGCTTTTCCCCAAATGAACACGCGGAACATAAGTGATCCTTGTCGAACTTAAGTTTTGGAAGACCACAAACAAGTTCGTTTCTAGCCAAATGGTTAATAGCATCAAAGTTAAGATGAGATAACCGTCGATGCCACAACCATGACTTGGTCTTAGATGCTTTGGAGAGTAGGCAAACAGGAGAGGCGGCCATCATGTTTTGAATAGACAAAGTATAGAGATTATCCCTTCCAGAACCCTTTAACAAATCATTTCCTGCAAGATCGCGAATGAAGCAAGTATGTTGTCGACAGGCCACTTCAAGGTTTGAATCGCAAAATTGTCCTACTGAGAATAGATTGTGACCAAGTCCCTCTACATAATAAACCCTTGAAATCGTGAAATTCCCAATTTGATATTCACCATAACCCGTAATCTTTGCAATATGGTCGTTGCCGAATTTAACCGTTCCTAGAAACTTGCTAACGAAATTTTTGAGCATCGAGCGGTCTCTAGTCATATGTTTGGAGCACCCCGAGTCCAAATACCAAAGAATAATTTGGACGACCTGAAAATATTACCAAACACAGACGATGTATCGGATTCTAATTGTTCTTCTGAGTTAGCAGGTACAGATATAATTATCTTAGATTTGCTATCAGATGAAACTTTAGGTTTCTAGATTTTCTTACTAGTGGTTGGCTTAGATTCTAGTTGTCTAGTATTCTGAGGTACTTTTTGACTGGGGACATTACCACTGGTAGGCACAATAGTGGGGGCAGACCTAGTTAAAGGGCGCTTTTTCCATTTCTTAGTGCTAGTGTTCCTATTTAAAGGAAGCTTAGACCTAACTTCCGTGGATGTGATCCTAGTTAAAGGGCACTTAGTTCCATTAGCAGTAAAGATCCTACCAGTGGGTTTCCATTGCCACCCAACTTGGGTGAATTTCTTTCCTGTTGGAATCCATTCAAGATTGTTCTTAATAGCATACATTTCATTCACGTGATCAACAAGGCATAAATCCTGACGCTGAGAAAACATGCATTCATTACAATTCCAACATTGAGCATTAGAATTCACATTTTGCTTAGGTTTCCACTCAGAAAGAGAACCTTTTGTCTTAGCTACATGATTCTTTTTATTTAAAACTAAAATAACATTCCTAGGGTGCACTTCTACTTTCTTCTTTTCAGTCCTAGTAGTGGAAGGCTTGATCCTATCTTTCTTTTCTTGAGATCCTTTAGCCTTAGTGGACACAGTTACTCCTGTAGAAGCCAAGGGAACATTAGTTATAGATTTTGACTTAGCCTTGATGGGTGTATTTAAAACGGGCTTAGCTCCTGGGGTCTTATTAAATGGAGTAATGGCAATGGTGGTTTGTTGTTTAGATGGTACAGATATCGGTTGCCCAATGTACTTTAAGTTTGCTAAACAATCCTGAACGCGATCCACATATAATAAAAGCTCATATACACTATGACTTGTGGGATCACGTTCACGCATTTCATCAACAATCTCTCTAGCTAGATCAGCATGTTCTAAGGCATTTTTCATATATGTGGCAAACTTAGTGGGACTTTTCTTAAATTTTGGATCCCGATATAGCACACATGGGTTGGGTTTGGGAGCACTAGAGGTCGAGGCAGAGACAGTAGCTGGATTATCAACACTTTCTCGTCCTTTGAGTTGAAGTGTCTCATTTAACTATGCTAGAACCATGTTTTTGTCTATGAGCTGAATTTCTAGGTCAGAGGTTTCCTCACATTTCTTGTTCAGTTTGTCAATTAAAGACTTTTGCTCTGTCGCATTAAACACGAGGTGTTCTTCTATTGAACCAGAAATTTATGAGTCTCCCTGCCTTACTTGTTCACGCTCTCCTAGTATAGAATTAATTCTATTTTCTAGGACATGATTCTTAGTCTCTGCAGCCTCTAGTTCCGTTTTTGTTTCTAGTAATTCTCTCTTAAGTCTCATCATCTCTTCTTCTAAATTCCGAACCATCTGAATCATCTTGTCACTTGTCTCAACGGAGTTTCCACCATCATTTAGTTTTGAAAGAGTTTCATTTTCAGATTGATTCTCAATTTCAAGAGATATAGAATGTTGTTGAAGCTCGTTAAAACTTTTTGAGAGTGTATTATACGAATCTTGAAGCTTTAAAAATTCAGCGTTGGATTCATGACAAGAATGATTTTCTACAGTATTCACATGTTCAACAGTATTCACAGATTCATCCACATCATCACAAATATTCACAGTAGTCTTTTCCTTTTCAATTAAGTGTTGTTCATAAGCATCATCCATTTTATTGAAAACTTTTTGAATTTCACCAATTTCAAAACTTAAATTACACGCTAGATCATAGACTCCTTGTTTAATATGGTCTACAAACGGAACGATCTCTTTCTCAAACACCGTTTTCATGTGTTCGAACGCCCATTCTCCAGCGGTTTGAGCTGTTGAAGTCATACATTCCAAAATGACCTTGTCAAAATCGGTAAGGTATTGCCCAATCTCTTCCAAGCTGAGCTTTACCGTACTAACCGGTGGAAGATTCTTAGGAATTTCCTTTGGTTTGTCCGAGTTGACAAGTGTAGGAATTATACTAAGGCATTCTCTAGTCGGCATGAAAGTGGATGTTTGGAGAGTTCTCTTTTTCATATTAAAACGAATTCTAAGATCTATTGTGGCATTTTTTGCATTCATTTGAGCATAATCATATTCAGGATATGTAGAAAGTAATTTTAACTGCTTTTCATCATATGGTGTCATAGAATCATTTGAGAACACTATCGGATCTAATACCAACCCTAACTTTGTTGCATCATAAAGTCGTGGGTTGTGGTTAAGCGCTTGCTTTGCATACCCGGGTTAGGTGGTAAGTCTATAAGACTCGATAGATTGAACTCTTTAAATGATGCATGAAACAAGTGTACTAGATGTGAAGCAGCATATTGTTTTAAAAGCTTAATTTCCGTTTCTTTTATTCTTTCAGACGTCTTAATTTCCAATTCAAGCTGTTTGGACTCGAGAATTTCAAAATCCGTTTGAAGTTGTTGAAAATTAGTAACGACTGACTCTTTTTCTTTAAGTTCATTCGAAAGATTTGCTCTTAAACTCTCAATTTCTAGCAGATTGTCCATTTGAACTTTCCTAAACCTATCAAATTCAGGATTGGTTAAGGTAGTGGACACAGGAGTCATTTCCAAGGTTTTAACCTTGTCCTTATGCAAAGCAAGCTCGAACAATAAAGTCTGATTAGCATTCATGGTTTCAAGGATCGTACTCTTCATCCTGCTAAGCAAAGATGCCGGGACCCTAACCAAATCAGGTTTAGCAGACGAATTGATAGTCGTAAGAGCTCCCGGTTATGGTTCACTCAAAGTCTGAGGACTTGCAATGTTATTGCTATCATTGTTTGTCTCGTCCATTGAGTTACTAACCACCGGAGGCTGTTCCGAATACTCAGACATTTGCTCAACTTGATAAGGTACAATACGAGTATCTGTAGCAGTATTTTGTACCTCAGAAATGGTATCAGCTCCATATAGTGAAAGGTTTGCCATAAGAGCTGCTTTGGCGGTGTTGAGATCATCACAATCAGAGTCATATGCATCCAAATCATCACATTGATATGCAGCATTGTTGGTGATGACTGTTGTGAGACCATCAGTTTCCGCTACTCCCGGATCTGCAAGGAATGTCAATTCTTCTGCATCAAGCTCACGGCCTTGGGCTTGAGCATTCACCAGGTAAATATTCTCCTTAAACCATGTGTCGTCCCTTCTCCTGTTAGGCTGCTTGCATTCTCGGGCCATGTGCCCTTCCCCTTTGCAGTTGTAGCAAATAACCACCTTCATTTTTCCAGTGCTGTTTGCCCTTGTAGCAGAAGTAGTGGATGAACGTGCACCAGCAGTAGACGAATTCGATCTCCCTTGAAGTGGTTGCACCATGACTCTTCCGTCCTGAATTGTTGCTTGTTGACGAGAGTTAGACGAGTTCCTTAACTGATTGTTAGTTGTTGCTGGAGCTCGGTAACCTCGTTTGTTCAATGTTTGACTTAAATAAGCAGACATCATAGCAAGGATTTCAGTAGGGCTATCTCCTTGTCTAAATTCAGGTACAGGGATGTCATCTTCACAGTAGAAAGCTGGTACTGCTTGAGCTACAGTATGATTGGTTGGAGCACTGACTTGTTGTGAGTAATGAGGTTGAGGAGCCTCTAGTTGTGGATAGGTACTAGCAAGGTTGGTAGGAGGTTGATACGGTGAATACTGGTGTGAAGCATAAGGTAATGGGTGTGAATCTCCTTGGGATGATGATGTTGCTGGTTGGTGATAAGATGTTGGCGGCAGTGGCAGAATCGAGTACTGTGGAAAGCTTGGTGTTTGATACACAGGTTGATATGAAGATTTGTGTCCTAAAGCAAGCTGAGAGTTGTGGTATTATAGTGTAGGATGGTTTGCCAATAATTCCATTGGTTCATGATAATGTCCTTGAGAAATTCGGTTTTGGATCACATGCTTCTCATGTTGTTGTAAGAAAGCATAGAGTTGATCTAAATTGGACTTGTGTAGATCACGAATCATTTTGACATCAGTCACATATTGACTCCCTTCAGGGGGTAGTGTGTTCAAAAACTTGGTGTTTAACTGAAACTGTTCAATCCTTAGATTATAGACATTCATGTCATTCATCAAAGTGGTAAAACGCCAATAAAAATCATGAAGTGTCTCCCTTGGAAGGTATGTGAACCTATCAAACAAATCATACAGTTGACACTCTTGTTCTTGTTTAGTGAGAGATGTCCCTTGTAGCAAAACCGCAAGTCGATCCCAAAGATTCTTTGCTACTGTATGTTCACTCACCATTCGAAAGATATCGGGTGGAAGGGCTTGAAGAATTGTCTGAACAGCCCTTTCATCGGCATCTGCAATGATTTTATTGGCATCAGTTAACTCATGATACTCCCTTGGTCTTGTCACATTGTTGACGGTAACCTCTCCCCAATCTAATGGTCCTTTATCAATTGATTGAAGCATAAGTCGACCATGTTGTTTGCCCATGATATATGTTCTCATACGGCCTTGTCATGCTTCAAATAGATCTTTGATGAGCAAAGGCGAGTATCGGTACCCGAAATGATCGATATATCGGTGAGTGAAGTCATAGTTGGCATAAATGAATGTGAATTCATTTTGTGATCCCTTGAAAAAAAGATTATCAAAGATGATCGCAATGAAATAAGGTTATGAGTTTTTTGTGTTGTTAACTAAAAGATGTTGTTATCTTGTTGTTGTGTTTGCTTTTGAACTTTTCCAAATTACCAAATTAAATGCCAAATAGAAGAAAATCCACTAAGTATCTAAAACAAGTTCTATCGAAATGTTCTTTCTGTCGGACTACCCAGATCGGAATATCTTACTATCGGAATGCTTAGATCGTAATGCAAAGCTATCGAAATGATTCAGATCGCAAAGTGCTTGTCGGAATGATTCAGATCGTAATGCTCAGATCGCAATGTAACCTTGTCAGAATGATGATGGTATCGGAATGCCTAGATCGCAATGCAAAGCTGTCGAAATGCTCAGATCGCAAAGTCTATCGGAATGCTTAGATAGCAAAGCCTATCGGAATGATTCAGATCGGAATGCTCAGATCGCAAAGTAGCTAACAAAATTTAAGCAGAGTAACGACTTAAAAACTTCCTTATAGTCGTCGGAATCCCAGATCGCAAAGTACGATCGGAATGTCCAGATCGGAATAAGTAATGAAATCCAAGTATCGCAATGTAGAACCAAACCCTTTCCGATGGTGATGGTTCTTGCGATGGAAGCCCACTTTTCACTTGTACTTTCCGATGGAGATTTCTGCTTGAATTTCTGAATGAAGAACACAAGACCTTTTTGCACTTTTGATCCAAGAAAGATGATGTTTTAACGAAAACCAAGATACCAAGAACACTTTAACACGAATCCCTATGTTACACTACTTTAATCTACGATCAAACACAAAAAAAATTTGAAGATTCGGCACAAACAAACCAACACTCTACGATATGTTTAGAAAACAATACGCAACACAAAAACAAACCTATATCTCATCCCATGCTCTGATACCAATTGTAGAACATTGATAATCTTTATGAATCAAGAGGGTTGATATTTTTCTAGAGAGAGAAAGTTAGAGAGAGAAGTGAAAGAAACTTGTATATTGAAATCAAAGAAATGAACAACCAACACCTCTTTCCATGGTGGAAAGAGGTTTAAATACCCCAAGTCCTTAATGGACTTGGGCTTCTGGCCCATGAACATGCTCATGGGTCGGGCTATTTAATAAATGAAACTAAACATAACTACGAGCCTATAACTACATTTTTGGAGTGACCGAGACTTTCTAAATGCGTAAAACGTATTTCCAGCACCTTGTTAGGACCTTTTCGGACTCGCTAATCTTCGCATCCCGCTTCAATAAGTTATGCCTTGGCTATGAACTCTAATTAATACCGAGCAACTTTTAAACGATCTTGGGCTAGAAGCTAAGTAACTTTTCAAATCGTACAACCTTATTTATTGCAAATATATTTATTAGCAAGCGATGGGAGAATAGGCTTATAATCAACTCACATAAATTCGCGAAAGAATACCAAACTTATAATTGACTCTATCATCTCTCATTCTCCACAATTTAAAATCTCAAGGAATGAGACTCGTGGATGCTTAGCCAATTAAATCAAAGTTTTGGGTTTTCGAGTCGCCTATAGGATCTTGCATCTTCTTAGACTCTTTCAAGTTTAGAATTTGCGTTTTAAAGTTCCCTTGATAAACGACTCTCTAGCATCAATTATAGGAACTTGCGAAAAGTTCTTGTTCTTAACCCGTGAGAGTTAAGACTTTCGCGTTTTAAAGCTCCTTATATAAAAGCCTAGCAAAACTTAACTTAAACACGTTAAGGATACTAGCTAGAGTAAACTTAGATAAGTAACTCGGCTTGAGTCAAAATATTCACGACTTTGAAAAATTTAAAACCACTTAATTAAAATTTTATTCTAGCAAGGAGAGAAAATAAACATAACAAAGGAAAATGCAACTATACAACTAGGCCAAAATAGATTAAAAAATTTGAAAAATGTCGAAAAATCAAATTTTCCGGTTAAAATGAGGGCAAATTCATGGAAAAGACCACTTAACTTCGATAGAAGTCCCCCCCTACACTTAAGATAAACATTGTCCTCAATGTTTAATCATGTGGGAGTAAACTCCCCTACACTTAGGACATTTTGCACTTTGTTTAAATCTCGCTAAGAAAGAGACAACTAAAGAGATTCCTCTTTTAATATTGAGAAATATAAAATAGTGAATCGAAAAGAGTTTAGGATAGAACCGGGAAGATGGGAACACGGAATCACGGTTTGTCAAAAGTCATCAAGAGTGTGTCTTTGAAGCTCTAATCCCTGCACATAATAAGAAAGAAGACAAGAAACACCAACGGGGCTCCCCTACACTTATGCTGAAAATAGAGAAAGATAGATAGATAATTGGGTTGCCTCCCAAAAAGCGCTGGTTCTTATTAACTGAGTCACGAGCCTGACTCGTCCCCGAATTAAATGGTCCATGGGGAAGCCTCAAATGTAATACCAGGATCAAAGACCTTGTCCTCGTTCCCGGTTGACATCAACAAAGGAGAGGAGGGGGGTAAGTCTTAAATGGGAGAAAGGTTCTTTCAACATACGAAAAGTATGTGAAATCGAGATCCACGGGAGGTGGGATGGGTAAAGTAAGCACATTGTCATCCCCCAATGACAATGGATGTTGAGCACTCGGCAAAACCGTAATGTTATCAATCATGAAATAGTGAATGTCACCTCCTGGGTCAAAGCACTCATCCTCTGTAATAGTGGCTAAAGGGGAGGATGAAAGGTGCTCGGGAGGGGGACTTGGGTCAAATCCTTCATGTAGCAAATTATCAAGAATAATATCCCCCTCCATGTCATCGTCATCAATACCTGGAGGTATGGAGTGAATGTCAATTTCTTCCAGCAATGGGTCATTATCTTCAACGGGAGGAATAGATGGAGGCAAAGACTCGGAGAGAGGAGGAGAAGTCAACTCTTCGATTTGAGCAATAAGAAGGTGCACTTTCCGTAATCTATCGCGAAGAAGCACGTCTTCCACCTCATCCACAAGATCAATTTCATCGGTGAACTTCTCGTAAGCCGGAGAGAATAAATCGTCATCGCGCGCATCTCCCGGTGGAGATTGAGAAATTTCAAAAGTGAAATTCTCATAGCGTGGAGAAAAATCGTCATCACTAGGATCGACCGCTTGCGTAAGAGCAACGTCGTCCTCAAGCTCCATAGTTGGTAAGTCACAAACCTCAGCATCCAATAATTTGTCGAGACCAACATCACTAAGCTCATTCAACGAATCAAGATCCTTAGACGCAGTAGGAATATCGAGAGTAGGAGCAGCAATTTCAGAAGATGGGTTGAAAGTGCATACAACATCGTCGTCATCATCATCGAAATAGTAGTAAGGACGCAAAAGAGGAGGGGTAGAATCACTAAGATTAGATACTTGCTCTTGTTGCGGTCGCTTTTCCTCCTCCCATGCTTCTTTTATTAGAACAACGGCTTCTTGAAGTTGCATAATAATGGAGTGTGTTTCGTCATTCAAAGTAGTGAGTTGTTGGGCAAGACGAATTCTCTGAGAGGATTGATGATTGAGGGTGTGATGTGGGGGCTGAAATTTTTGAAAACCTGAATTATAGCACGGATGTGGCTCATAATAATTCAGTGGCTGACAATAAGAAGTATCGTGAGGGCCCCCACAGTTGTTGCAAAACGGGTGAGGAGAAAGACTGGGTGCGTCTTGTGGATAGCTATTACCATTGGCATGAATGTAATCCGGTTCTTGCTCGTCATAAGACGGGTATCGAACCGGACACGAAACATGCCAATGAGAATCGCTTCCACAATACATGCAAGAGGGAGGAGTAAGTTCATTAGAAGTAAAGGATGAATAAATCGAATTACACGATGGGTAAAATCCTATTTGTTAATCGATTGAAATAGGAGGAAGATCTCTTACGCATCGCTCGCATGAACACCATTGACATGAGTCGTTTCAAGATAATTGTTTCCCACACCCGACGCAATGGACATAAGAATCCGTAAAGAAAAATAGATAAGCAAGAAGAATATTTTTGGTGCAAAACTTTGAAAAAGAAATGCTTTTTATGATTTTTTAAATGTTTTTGGATTTTTGAAAATTTTTGTGACACGAAAAATAACGTTCACAAGTGAACGGATCCCAAAAGCCAACGCGTCTCTCACAAAAAACCGTTAATCTTCACGAAAAGAGCCGGCAGCGGCTCCATTTTAATGTGGATTTTGCTAGTTTGAAAAGTTCTCGTTTCTCGGTATCTTCTCGAATTGATTTCCGGTTAATTGTGCGACTCAGTTGTTCTTGGTGAATCGAAAGAAAGGGTGTCGTTGTCTAAAACTAATGAAAGATAAATACTTGAAACAAATAAAAATAAAGTAAAGACGGTAAAAAGAAACAATGAATGATTAAAACTTGACGAAAAGTAAATGAAGAGAAATTAAAAGGGAAATAAAGTAAATGGCACAAACTTAAACTTAAACTAAAAGGAAGGCAAGTAAAAATGCAAATAAGGAAAAAGGCGGGAAAAGTAAAGCTTAAAACTAAAAACTGGAAAACACTCATTATGAATAAAATAGTTCATCCGGAATATGTCACTTATCCGGAATAAACTAGTTGATTCGGAATAAGGCTTTGATCCGGAATAAAAAAGGGAAAAGAGGTTGATTCGGAATACGGACCTTTATCCGGAATAACCAATATTCCGGATGAAAGACTTGATCCGGAATAATCAAATATTCTGCATGAAGAGACTGATCCGGAATAACAGATATTCCGAATGAAGTGACTGATCCGGAATATTAAAGTATTCCGAATAAAGAGCTTGATCCGGAATAACAAGTATTCCGAATAAAGAAGCTTGATCCGGAATAACAAGTATTCCGAATAAAGAGGCTTGATCTAGAATAACTAGTATTCCGAATGAAGAGCTTGATCCGGAATAAACGAAAGAAAACTTTTTATTCGGAATCTGGGTAGCATAAACAGAACGATGAACAGGGAATGAAGAACAAGGACGAATTTAACCAAAACTAATTAAATCAAACCAAACGATAACACCAAAACAACCATAAATGATCTACTAACAATAATCAATCAAATCAAATCAATAAAACTAACAAATATGACCAAATCAATCAAAACCCACTTGATTGAAAACCATAAAACTCAAGAACATGAACACAAAGATTAAACACAAATAAGAAAGGTAGATGAGAGATTAAACAAGAAAAGTAAAGATTCAACAACAATTAAATAAAACTTACTTGATAATTAAAGGGTGTGATACAAGAAATTAAAGTGCAAGAATTTAAAGTGCAAGGAATGAAAATGGTGGAAGAGGTGGGTTGTCAATCTACCCAACAACTACAAATGAAGGAAAATGGAACTACTTATAGTGGATTAGGGAGGTGCTTAGTGGAAGCTTCCTCCCACTTTCTTCTTTCTCTAATTGCATCATTAAGTCCTTAATCTTCTTAATCTTTTGACTTTAATGACTTTGTCTCAGGATTTCTTCAAACTCGTCTTGTAATTCTTCAATAAATTAGACTTGAGTTCTTTGGCTTTTAGTAAACTTCCGTCTTTTGACTTTTTCTTCGATAAATCTTCAGAATTGGTCTTGTACTTCCGTTCTTTTTGCACTCTTGATTTCTTGACTTCGTCTTTCGTCTTTTTCTTCGATAAAAGCCCGTGAATGCCCGTGTTTTCTCCACTTTTCACCTTTTCGTCCTAAATCACAACAAAAAAACAAACCACGCATAATTCCGACATAAATGACATAAAATACACGTTTTGGCTCGGTTATTATTGTAATTAAGTGGTAAAAAGGATGGGTGTTTACACACCTATCACATCATATATCTTCGATCGTTTAAAACCAACTAAAAGGGCATATCTGTTGGAAATACGTTTTACGTATTAAGAATGATCGGTCACTCCAACGATAGTCCATGTAATAGCTCGTAGTTTAGTTAACTTTCTTTATTTATCAAACAAGAACAAGCCTAGCCTACAACATGTGTAGGCCGGCCCAAATGTAAGCCCAAGCCCATTACAAGGGCTTGGGTATATAAACCCTCTCCTTTGATGGAGAGGGTGGTGTGGTTTCATAATTTACACATAGTTCTTCTTATTTTCTCTCTCCAGCTTTGTGTGAAATCCACCATCTCTCTATCTCTTTCTCTCTCTAAAACATAAGCATAGATTTACAAATCTACAAATGGTATCAAGAGCTTGGGATGAAATATAGGTTGGTTTTCGTGTTGTGGATGCTTTCTTAAGCATTTCGTAGGATTTTGAGTTTTCTTTGCCGAATCATCAATTTTTTTTTTGTGTTTGATCGTGATTTCAAGTAGTATAACGGAGTGAGTCGTGTTATAGTATTTTTGGTATCTTGGTTTTGGTTAAAACATAATCTTTCTTGGATCAAAAGTGCAAAAAGGTATTGTGTTCATCTTTCTGAAATTCAAGCAAACACTTCCATCGGAAAGTACAAGTGCAAAGGGGTTTCCATCGCAATAACCATCACCTTCGGAAAGTGTTTGGTTCCACATTGCGATACTTGGATTTCATTACTTATTCCGATCTGGACATTCCGATCGTTCTTTGCGATCTGGGACTCCGACGGCTATAAGGAAGTTTTTAAGTCGTTACTCTGCCCAAATTTTATCAGCTTCATTCCGACAGCACATTGCGATCTGAGCATTCCGATAGGACTTTGCGATCTGAACATTTCGACAGCTTTGCTTTGCGATCTGAACATTGCGATAGGACTTTGCGATCAGAACATTCCGATAGGACTTTGCGATCTGAACATTTCGACAGCCTTGCTTTGCGATCTGGACATTCCGATCTGACATTCCGATCTGGCATTCCGATCTAGACATTCCGACAATCAAAAAATTATTCCATAAAAAATTTCGAATCGTGTGTAATTTTGTCTTGGAATTTTTGGTTTATCGAGAACATATTTTAGGGGATTTTAACATTGTTTCTCGACTTCAACACAAAAACACTTAACCTTATTTCATTGTTCGATCAACTTTGTAAATCTTAACTTATTGAAATGGAGTACACATCTCTTACGGATAAGTCCATCCTCTCGGGTACGGATAATCGTCCACCAATGTTGGTGAAGACTATGTATGAGGAATGGGCTTCCCGAATGGAACTTTATATGTTGAACAAGGAGAATGGACATCTAATTTGGGCATCGGTGCTCAATGGACCATTAGACTATGGTACAGTGACGGAAGGTACGACTACTCGTCCTCGCACAACGGGTGAGTTAACTGGAGATATGAAGATTCAAGATAAATGTGATAAGTATGCTACAAACATCAATCTCCAAGCCCTTCCTCCAGATGTCTACAAACTCGTCAGCAAACATAAAGTTGCCAAAGAGTTATGGGATAGAATTCGGGTTCTAATGCAAGGCACCTCGTTAACTAAACAAGAACGAGAGTGTAAGCTTTATGATACTTTTGATAAGTTTGCCTATGTGCCAGGGGAGACTCTCAATGATTACTATCTAAGATTTACCGTATTGTTGAATGAGCTTAATATTTATGGCATGGCAATCCCTACCTTTCAATTGAACACCAAGTATTTGAACACTCTTCCTCCAGAATGGAAAAAATACGTGACGGATGTTAAATTGGCTAAGGACTTACATAACACCAATGTGGATCAACTTCAAGCTTTTCTTCAACAACACGAATGCCATGTGATCGAGGCTCGGTTGTCTACACCTCAAGTTCATGATCCACTTGCAATGTATGCTTCTCAACAAAACATGGCTTATACTTATCAACAACCATCATACTTGCAGCAGCCACCACCACACATCTATCAGCAACCACAGCAACCATCTTATCAACCACCAATGATGCCACAGCAAGAATATCAACAAAGTGTTCATCAACAATCATTTCAACAGCAACCACTATATCAGACATCACCATCACAAGCCAACACTTCTCCATTGGGCTATACTCCTCAGCAAGGATATTTTCTAATAGAAGCACAACCAGCACAAGCTTTCTACTCTAATGAACTTCCACCAATCCAAGCACCGGTCTTTACTCCAAATGATACGCCAGCTGATGTTCTAAACCATCTCACAGCCTACTTGTCAAAACTTGTTGCAACTAGAGGATTTCCACCAACAAACAATCAGCTCCGCACCTCATCAAATCCTCGACAACAAGCCACTGTTCAAGATGGTCAAGTGACGGTGCAACCTATTCATGGAAGGCAAAATTCATATGGACCTTCTACAAGGACTGGGAACAATCAAGCTGTGAATTCTCAAGCTAGTGGAAATGGGAGTCCAATTGGTCCTAAGAAGGTTGTGACTTGCTACAATTGCCAAGGACAAGGTCATATGGCAAGGAAATGCACTCAGCCGAAAAGGAGAAGGGATGATGCATGGTTTCGTGAGAAGATGTATTTGGTTGATGCTCAGTCTAAGGGGAAGATTTTAGATTCAGAGGAGTTAGCATTTCTTGCAGACCCAGGGGCAGCAGATACTGAAGGCATTGCAGTTGTTTCCACTTCTAATGCAGCTTATCAAGCGGACGATCTTGATGCATACGATTCGGATTGTGATGACATTCACTCTGCCCAAGCTGCTCTCGTTGCTAATCTCTCTCATTACGGTTCTGATGTCGTCAGTGAGGTACCAACCACATCTAATAATATTGATGATAACCAACATCAACTTGGGCATGAAAATGACAACCTCGAACAGCATTCAGGAACTAGTAACTCAAATGATGTGGTACCAAATCCTACACATTTGAGTGAACCTCAACCAAATGCTACGACGGGTATGGAATCTTATGCTCAACATGATTTGGTCATGGTGCCTAAACATATTATTGATCAAATGCATATGGCCCTCAGACAATCCGTAGATACGAATTCCACCCTAACTGCTGAGCTTGCGTTGCATAAAGAAAAGGTCAAAACTTTTGAAATGGTCCATCAAGCAGAGAAAATAACATGTTCTAAATTTGACCAATTTCGTTTTGAAAAGATTGAACACTTGAAAGAAATAGAATCATTAAAAGCTAATCTTTCCAATGAATTAAAAGAAAAAGAATCGGTTGTCAATGATTTTCATAAACTTAAAATGGATTTCGAAACTCTCGAGTCTAAAAAGGTTGAATCAGAAATTAATGCTACCAAACTTCTTAAATTTAAAGAACAACAACTTTTAAAACAATACGCTTCCACAGAAAAGGTACATATTTTAACTAAATCATTTAAAGAACTCGAACTTAAGCGTCTTCAAGATTTACCACCTAATCCCAGTTATGCAAAACAAGCTCAGGAATATATCCCCGGTCTTTATGATATGACCATAGTTGGCAAATCGAAAGATGCACCTTATGTTCGTAGTACTGAGAAGACACAATCACTTGCGGATGAAACTCATTCTAAAATGCTTTCAAAATTCCATACAATTGATTATGATCAACACAACAAAGATCAATTTTCGAAAAAGACACGCATTCGCTTACAAAAGGAATTAGCAGAATTAACAGTTCTTGCGCCTCAAAGTTTGTCAAATGAAAACCTTTCTAGTACGTCTCCTACACTTGTCAAAAAGGATTTAACGAAGTTAATCCCACCGGTAAGTAAGGCGTCCGTTAACTTAAATGCGGTTCACCAACACTTAGCCGATTTTGGCAAGGTCATTTTGGAACGTACGACGGCCACGGCCATAACAGAAAGTGAATGGAACTTTGAGCACACTAGAGCTGCGTTTCGAGATGAAATTGTTCCGTTTGTAGACAATGTTAAAGCTTGTCTTCGTAATATTGATCAAGATTTGTTTTTGGAAATAGAAGAAGTTAGACGTGTTTTCAATAAAATGGAAGATTCTTATGAAAATAGTTTACTTGAAATAGAACGGGTTTCACGCCAAAATGATTTGCTTCTGAAGCAAGTGATGTCCCATGATATAGTTTATGTCTGTGTGAATAAAAGTGTTGATAATGATTCTATTATGCATAATGTTGAATCTGTGGATAATGTGGTAGATAGTACTTGTCACGAATCTGACGCTGAATTTTTAAAGCTTCAAGATTCATATTCTTCGCTTTCAAAACGTTTTGATCAGATTCAAACACATTGTATTTCGCTTGAATGCAAGCAACAATTTATTCAAGAAATCTTTGAAACGTCATTCGAAGGTGTTAATATCCATGATGCAAACTTTGAAAAGAATTTTCGATTGAATTTACAATCAAAACAGCGTCAGCCAAGTGACAAAGTTGCTATATCTTTGCCGATAGAAATAGAGAAATCTAAAGAGCTTAACCGTGTGAACGTACTTGAGGCCGCTGAGAATCTTAAACTTGATCTAGATAATCGAGTTTCCAAGATTTTGTCCAAAGTTGATAACTTAAAACAGAAAAATACACGACTCTTCGATTCAGTAAAGCCCGCATGTGCTGATACCACTACACAGAATCAATCGTTGATTAAACAACTGAATCGAAAGTCGGTGGAAATATCTGATTTGAGGGAACAAATTTGTGATAAGAATCTGATCTTGGCTGAGTTAAAGGAAACACTTCGTACTCTTAAAGGTAAGAATGTTGTGGATAACGCATCCACTATCTCAGCATCGTCCTCTAGTGAAATCAAAAGAACCCTTATTACCGTCACACCACTTAACAAGGGCCCTAGGACTAAACCTTCTCAAGCATTGGTCACTAAAGATAAGGAGAAATCAAAACCAGCTTCTAATATTCCTGTGTTGCCTTCTACAGGAGTAAGCACCACTACTAAGGCTCAAAGATCTAAGCTTAAAAGAAACAAGAAGAATGATAGGATCTTGCCCCCATCTAGTAGTCAAGTGAAGAAGAAAGTAGAAGCCCATCCTAGGAATGTTATTTTTGTTTTGAATAAAAAGAATCATGTAGCTAAACCTAAAGGCTCTGCGGTTGTGCAGCGTTCTAAACCTACTGTGAATTCTAATTTAAAATGTTGGAATTGCAATGAATGTATGTTTTCTAGTCGTCATGATTCTTGCCTAATTGACCATGTGAATGAGATGCATGCCCGGAAAAATGGATTAGAATGGAAACCGACTGGGAAAGTGTTAACCCAAGTTGGTTGGATGTGGCGCCCCACTGGTAGAACTTTCACTATAGTAGGAAATGCGTGCCCTTTAACTAGGATCACCCCCACTGAAGTGAAGAAAGCGTGCCCTTTAACTAGGAGTACCAAGGCTACCAAAACACAAGCGTGTCCTTTAACTAGGAACACTGACACTACTATAGGAACCAAGTGCCCTTTAAATAGGTCTACTCCCACTGTAGTGCCCGCGAATAATCCAAAACCTAAGAAAGTTGGAATAGTAAAACCTGTTAGTGCTAAAACTCACATTAGAAAACGCAGGAAATCTAAGGGTCTCAAAAATGTTAGCAATTCTGATAATTCTATATCTGTATCTACTAACACTCCGGAACCAATAGTTTCCAATACATTGTCTACTGTTGTTATTGAAAACATGTGGTCCAAATTGTTCTCAGGTATTTGGACTCTGGTTGCTCCAAGCATATGACCGGAGATCGCTCTCAACTCAGAAATTTCATCAGCAAGTTTCCTGGTACGGTTCGATTTGGAAATGATCATATTGCAAAGATAATGGGTTATGGTGAATATCATATTGGGAATGTTATAATTTCAAGAGTGTATTATGTGGAAGGTCTCGGTCACAACTTATTTTCTGTGGGACAATTTTGTGATGCAAACCTAGAAGTTGCTTTTCGAGAGCATACCTGCTTCATTCGTAATTTGGAAGGGGTTGATTTATTGAAAGGTACTCGAGGGAATAATTTGTATACTTTGTCTCTACAAGACATGATGGCCGCTTCTCCCGTATGTCTTCTCTCCAAAGCATCGAAGACTAAGTCATGGTTATGGCATCGACGGTTATCTCATCTTAACTTTGACGCTATTAATCATTTCACAAGGATCATTTGTGTTCCGCGTGTTCAAGGGGGAAAAGCACTAAGAAATCATACAAACCCAAGACTGAAGACACCAACCAAGAGAAACTTTATCTGTTGCATATGGATCTTTGTGGGCCAATGCGTATTGAAAGTCTTAGTGGCAAAAAGTACATCCTCGTCATTGTCGATGATTACTCTCGGTTTACATGGGTGAAATTTCTTAAAGCAAAAAATGAGGCACCTAAATTCATCATCGGATTTCTCAAGATGATTCAAGTGCGTCTCAACACTACTGTCCGACGCATTCGTACAGATAATGGAACCGAATTTGTGAATCAAATTTTGCGTGATTATTATGAAGAAGTTGGCATATCTCATGAAACATCCGTTGCGCGCACTCCACAACAAAACGGTGTCGTTGAAAGGCGAAATCGCACACTTATGGAAGCTGCTCGAACGATGTTAATCTATGCAAAGGCTCCATTGTTTTTATGGGCAGAAGCAGTATCTACAACAGTGTACACCCAAAACCGGTCACTAATTCGTAAACACCATGGTAAAAGACCTTATGAGCTTCTCCATGGAAAAGTACCAGATTTATCATATCTTCATGTGTTTGGTTCTCTTTGCTATCAAAATAATGATGGTGACAATTTGGGAAAACTTCAACCTAAGGCTGATATTGGTATTTTCATTGGTTACGCACCCGCAAAGAAGGCATACCGAATCTACAACCGTAACTCTCGTAAGATCCTCGAAACTATGAATGTTGATTTTGATGAGCTAACAGCAATGGCTTCTGAGCAAAGCAGCTCTGAACCCGCACTTCATGAAATGGGACCCAGTAATATTAGTTCTGGTCTTGTCCCAAACAACCCTACTTCATCATTTACACCACATACTAGGACTGAATGGGATACGTTGTTTCAACCGTTCTTTGATGAATTCTTTACTCCTCTAAGTATTGTTGCTCCAGAACCTGAGGTAATAGCTCCGGTAACCGAAGTTGTCGCTCCAGCAACCGTTGCACAATCAGATACATCTGCACCTACAATTGGTCAAGATATACCTTCAACAAGTAATTCTCAACCAACACATGTTTCAACTACCCATGTCATGCCTATTGATGATGAAGAGGATGATGATGATCACGACTTGGAATTCGCTCAAATGCGTGAACTTCCATTCTTTGGTGTACCAATTCCCGCCCCTAATCAAGCCGGGTCGTCCACCTCAGAGGAAGCTCCTTCTACAGTTTACTCCAATCTACGGATTCGTGAACATGACAGCAAGTGGACAAAGGATCATCCTATAGATTCTATTATTGGTGACCCTAATCGTCCGGTATCCACACGAAGTCAGTTACAAGAAAGTGCAATGTTTTGTCACTTTGATGCTTTTCTCACTGAAGTTGAACCTAAGACATGGCAACAAGCTTTTACTCAATCATGCTGGATAGAAGCTATGCCAGAAGAACTTAATGAATTTATACGTCTTGAAGTATGGGAACTTGTCCCATGCCCGGATCAAGTGCAGTTACTCACTTTGAAATGGGTTTACAAGGTGAAACTCGATGAGTTATGCGGAATATTGAAGAACAAAGCTCGACTAGTAGCTCGTGGATACAAGCAATTATTGGGCATCGACTTTATGGAATCCTTTTCACCTGTTGCCCGTTTGGAAGCTATTAGACTATTCCTCGCTTATGCAGCCCATATGAATATGATCGTCTATCAGATGGATGTGAAGACGGCATTTCTTAATGGTGAACTCAAGGAAGAGGTCTATGTTCAACAACCGGATGGTTTTGTGAATCCTAATTATCCTAATCATGTGTATAAGCTTAAGAAGGCTCTCTATGGGTTGAAGCAAGCTCCTCGCGCATGGTACGATCTTTTGTCACAATTCCTCATTACGCAAGGCTTCGCTAAAGGTAAGGTGGATCCCACTCTGTTCATTCAGAAACGAGGTAAAGATATGATTATGGTACAAATATATGTTGATGATATTATATTTGCAGCCTCGACCCAAACCTTATCGGATGAGTTTGGGACACTCTTGTCTTCCAAGTTTAAGATGTCAATGATGGGCAAGGTATCATTCTTCTTAGGTCTTCAGATATCTCAGAGTCCTAGAGGCATCTTTATCAATCAATCCAAGTATGCCCTTGAATCGCTTAAGAAGTATAAGATGGAATCTTGCGACCCAGTGGATACTCCAATGGTGGAACGAACTAAGCTTGATACAGATCCACATGGAGTTGCCGTTGATCCGACACTTTATCGTGGAATGATCGGTACTCTTTTGTATATCACAGCCAATCGTCCTGATCTTCAGTTTGCTATATGTATGTGTGCCAGGTATCAAACTAGGCCTACTGAGTTACACTTAGCTACTGTTAAAAGGATTTTTCGATATCTTAAAGGAACCATTAATCAGGGAATTTGGTATTCAAAGGACTCTTCTATTGCACTAATGGCATATGCAGATGCGGATCACGCGGGTTGTCAAGATACAAGGCGTAGCACGAGTGGAACTTTGCAACTACTAGGAGATCGACTAATCAGTTGGGCATCGAAAAGGCAGAAAAGCGCTGCAATTTCAAGTACGGAAGCAAAATACATAGCTATGTCCGATTGCTGTGCTCAAATTCTTTGGATGAGATCGCAATTAACCGACTATGGTCTAGGTTTCAACAAAATTCCGATGTACTGCGACAACAAGAGTGCAATTGCCTTATGCTGCAACAATGTTCAATTCTCCCGGTCGAAGCATATTGACATTCGCTACCATTTCATCAAGGAGCAAGTGGAAAATGTAGTAATCGAGCTTTATTTTGTCCGATCTGAGTATCAATTGGCGGATACTTTCACGAAGGCTTTAGATCGCGCTCGAATTGAATTTTTGGGCGACAAGCTAGGAAAGAGAACCTTCTCGCATGAGACTCTAAAGGAACTAGCAGATGAAGCGAAACAATAGTCTTGGTAAAACTATTCTCCGTATCCTTGGTGATCATCTGTATATATTGTTTATATTTTTATCCACAAAAGTAAAATACAAAAATATAAAACCATATAAAAACCATAAAAATTGAAAAATTCAGAAAAATCCAAAAATATTTTTACTTTATTTTTCAAAGGCATGTCTTTTGGTACGATAATATTTACGGCCTTAGAAATGTTGATTAATATCGACACGGCGCCATAAATACAGTTCGTACAAAAGTTGTAAATATTTCATAAAACATGCCAATATGGCTTGTAGTTATTTCTGACTGTAACCCGGTTTTCATATTAAAGTCAAGTATTTCTTATGAAAGCTTTGGCTCTCAACGGGAATTAATTTTCTCGGGCAAGGTTTACTTTAAAACCTTGTAAGGGATCAAGTTTACTTTATAACTTGGTCTAACACAAATATATGTACGCCTTAGTGCATTTATTTGTCAAAACAAGAGAAGTCTTGTTTTTATGAAGCTATCATCTCTACAACCATCGCAATCTACAATTGGTATCTACATACTCGACGATGCGACTACTCAACCGACGACTACAACTCTTTCAATAGAACACGGGTCAACAATTGAGGGGGAGCAATTGTCAAGCATTCAGAATTTTCGATGCCGAAAGTGCCAAGTTCACAAGTTGGTGTCAAGACAACAATACCAATCGTACACGTAGTGTCAAGAGATGACTTCAGACGTGACGAGGCGACCAACATATGCTGACAAGAACCATTTGATCTTATCATATGATATTCTCATCTATCAGGTCCAACCTTGTCAATTCTTTTTTAATATGTTGAATATGTGATCATGTTACAAATCGGTATCATATCTCATACGTTTGATCTCATGAAGATAAACCAGACTTGCATTTTTCTTCCCAAAACCTTTGTTAAAACTTCATTAAATCAATTGATATTAAAAACATCGATTGGGTTAATATTTTTAATATGGGGGAGAAAATGTGATTTAATATGGGATACTATCACAAATGGTTTCACTTAATGTGTTGGCTCATCCTGACATATGCGAAATGTTTTCGAATATCGTGGCTTATGTTAAGGGGGAGCAAAACGGATTTGCATATCAAAATGGATTTTCATGGTGACATATACTTACCCAAACCTCATTTAATTCACGACGATGAAGATTGTGGTGACATAAGGATGGTAGGATAGGTTAAGTCCTATGATTCTTCCAGAACCGGAGGAATCTTCCCAAGGACATTCCATAGCTAGAAATAGTAGTCCTTAGGAAAGTTGGAGAAAGATTGTGAACGTAGCTGAATGCCGACCAAGTACTTAAGTTAGCACTGGAACAATCACAACCAGGTGCTAGTTATGACGTATTGGTAAGCATTGAAGGGGTTGAAGAATGAAAAAGAATTGTAAAGATAAAGGGTGTAAAGAAAGAAGCCCTCCTTACAACTTTAGGCAGAAACCGGGTCAATACATATGCTATTGAGATCATTTTTATAATTCTCGATATTGAAGATAGACATCATGGACCCATTGATGCAATGCACAACCCATCCCAGCGAACTCATATATCTCTCAAAAGGTATTTGTTTTAATAACACGGAGATCAACACGTTATCTATCGATTTATTCACTCCGAATAAATTGGTATTGAAAAGGTGGCACTCCTCTCCAGCCTCCGACCACTAAAATCCAAAATGCACGATCGAGTCTAGAGCCATTTGAGATCATCAAATATCTCATTAGGACACACTTTCATATTTCCTTGCTTCTTCACACACCGTGAAAAGTAAGAAAGATTTTAAGAGTCCTACGCAAAATCTTCATGATCTTGCCTGAACATCCGAGTAATACGAAAGTATTTACAATGAAGATGGAAATCCTTCTTGAGCGAATATCAAAAAGCTCATGGTAGGTGACTTGTGCGATTCTTTATGAATCAAACTTGTGATAACTGGAAAGCAACAGTGGTTTAATTCTTAGATGAACTTAAACACGTTCCAGGCCTCTACGCAATATCTCAGTGATCTTGCCAGAACACTCAGAGTGATACCTCAGTGGTCACAGTGATGAGTGGAAATCCTTCTAGTGTTAACCTCAAACAGCACTTGGTAGGTAACTTGCAAGATTCTATACGAATCAAGCTCGTGACAACTGGAAAGCAACGATGGTGCGGTTATTAATTGAATTTCACTTGTTCCAGGAACATGAATTGACGACTTCAAATCATGCGAATATTATTATCCAAATGATTCACTCTTTATGTTCGCAGTCAGCTTTGGACGGTCGAATAAAGAGAACGGGTTTACCCGCGAAATCCTGTCAGGAAGTTACTTAATTGAAACTATCCGTCACGGGTACGATATCTAATATCGTCCAACGGTCTTCACCGACCAGAGGTAAAATGCTACCGATTTAGAATGAAATGTTCAAAGCCATTTCGTTCGTGTCTACTTATGTTGCGGCATTTGAAGACGGTGGCGTTGCGGAATCCAAGAAGAAGTCGTCCCCGCATGCTTATACTTTATGCATTTAACATCTCATTTAATTCAAGAAAGCCTAAAAGTTAAGTCTTTCGCTGCATTAAACTCTGAAGCTTTCAAGAATTACGAAGGTATAAGTATGTGGGACATGGTGTCACGAAGAGGCAAGGATCACAAGTGATGGATGCACGAGAACAAGGCAAGAGATTAATGCTCAAGACTGATATCAAAGATCACATCAGCATGTTCACCAGAAAAGAAAAATAAAAGAAAGACGAAGACTACGAGCTCAAGACAAGCATAGTATGCTAGGTTTATTTAATTATTGTAACTTGGGTAATGCCCTTGTTTGGAGTGACCTCCCTTAGGGGGAGATTGTTGGAAATACGTTTTACGTATTAAGAAGGATCGGTCACTCCAACGATAGTCCATGTAATAGCTCGTAGTTTAGTTAACTATCTTTATTTATCAAACAAGAACAAGCCTAGCCTACAACATGTGTAGGCCGGCCCAAATGTAAGCCCAAGCCCATGACAAGGGCTTGGGTATATAAACCCTCTCCTTTGATGGAGAGGGTGGTGAGGTTTCATAATTTACACATAGTTCTTCGTATTTTCTCTCTCTAGCTTTGTGTGAAATCCACCATCTCTCTATCTCTTTCTCTCTCTAAAACATAAGCATAGATTTACAAATCTACAATATCACTTCTCAAATTCAATAAAAGCATCAAACTAAACTACTAAAAATTGTATCATCATTATCCGACTAAACCAAAACTGAAATCCCTACCATTGTCTTCATTCAGCAAACAAAATCAACCATAAAATTTACCGAATCTGACCTCATTCAAAAATAAACTTCAAATCGAATCTAATCATCAAACTAACTAAACCCGAGACATGAATCATTCGTCAACATCATTCGAACATAAACTGCTAACCGAATCACAAATCATCAACCGAAAGCTTTAAACACTTCTAACCAAAACTAAAATCGAATCGAAACTACATATTCTGTCTTTATTTAAATCCGAATTTGATAAACAAAAGCTGTGTTTTATGAAATGAAAAATACAAGAAAATTAAATTTAATCTAATCTACTAATATGAAGAACAAAAATAACGAGACCCTCCTTTATTTCTTAAAAGTAATACTGGGAAAAAAATACTAAATGTTCTCTAGCTTCCCAACTACGCCACTATCTGATCTTCTCTTTATTAATTGGCTTGGTGGGCTGCGTTTCTTTGCTTCGGGCTAATATGATACAAGGGCCTAGCAGACTTGTGTTTTGGGCAAACTGTTTATAAATGGACTAGTGAGACATATTATTGGGTCGGTCCGACGCATAAAAATGGTGTCGGGTCGGCCCAATAAAATATGAAGGCACCGTTGGACTCGATTTTCCGTGCTCTTTACATTTCTCGTGTCCGTTTTGGCTCTTTGGCTTCATTTCTTGTGATTTCTTTTATATACGTACCTGCACATGCACAAACGACAAAACAAGCATATATTTTGCATTTATGATGATTATTTGACCATTTTGAGCATTTTGAGCATGATTTACGAGGAAATATGATGTGTAATTAGAGTCACATCACACCCCCCTACTAAACCATTGTCGTGTCCTCACGCAATGCAAGAATAAGGTATAAAGCAACTCCGTTTTTCATTTATTAAAAGCATTTATTCATTTTATTAATAATATATGTGTAAATGACATAATGTATCGCTTTCATTATTGAAAACTAACTTTTAGGATCATAAAACTCAAATAGATTCATCGTCCTCGACTTTTCACTCTTTCCATGCCAAGCTCAAAAACAAGATCATTGTTAACAATAAGTTCTAGTGTTAAGACTACTTATATAAGTAATTTGTTCTATAAGTAATTTGTGTAGAACTCCTTCTCCATTATTCCTAAGTTGTATCTCTAGATTTTAAGGATTGTCATTCACCCGTAGGCTCATTTGACTTATTAAATAATTATTAGTCCAAAAATGAAGGCAAAAAGGTGTAAACCCGACACTTAGAACCTAACCTCATCCTCAAAAACCGTTGTCACTAAAGAAAGCCCACATCAAGGATAATTAAACACGATTTAGGGAATAAATTCCCGGATTCGAAATTTGGCCAATAGTACTACTTGTTATTTATTCCTCCAAAGTCATTTTGACTTTATAGTGGAGTTAGCAAATTTACATCATATACCCTAAGGCTCTTTAAGATGTAAAAGTGCTCCTTATCTATGATCCACACCCTAAGGCTCCTTGAACCATAAACAAGGGAATTGACATTCATCACTCCACACCCTAAGGCTCCTTGAAATAATGATGAAGCAATTTTTATTAAACACTTACCATGCCATACACCCTAAGGCTCTAATGACAAGGCTCGTGCTACATGTCCCACACCCGAAGGCACTTTGAGATCATGTTTTAATCTTATTCTTCTTTTTATGATATATATAGTAGGCCAAATTCTGTAATCCCATGGTCTGAATACCTCCTACTTAGTGGTTATGAGCCACCTTAGTTAGAAGTCCATGACGCTGGCACCCTCAATGTGTTCTCGCTTTAATTACAAGGGGATAGAAGAGTTGGTTAAGAACTAAAATATCGAACCTAAACCGCAAAAATCCTCATTTATTAAGCAATTAAATATACAAGCGGGGAGAAAGAGCCACAAAAACTCATATAAGGAAGAATTAACCTTTAAACTTATTATCAACTCTATCATCTCTCGTTCTCCACAATTTACAATCTCAAATAATGAGACTCGTGGATGCTTAGCCTAATAAACCAATTAAGGTCTACATGGTTAAGGAATGAGCTAAGGTAAACCGGTCGAGTCAAAAAATATTCTTATTTTCACCAACGGGAAGCTTACATTCGTGTCAAAAACACTTATAAAAATATAAAAAATAAAAAAAATTAAAATTTATGCAATTTTAAGCACATTTTTGAAAAACAGAGTACGTGAAGACAACGAACAAAAGGAAAAGCACATCGATAGATACCCCCCATACTAAAACCTAACATTGTCCTCAATGTTTCAAGTCTAAGGGTATAATACCCCCCTACTAGAGACGAAGAGTCGAATGCAAAATTCTAGCATGGAAAGGGTATGACACAAATAATTAAAAGTTGTTTATTAATTATGCCAATAAAAATAAGCGTTAGTAAAGGATATAATCATCGGATATCGGATGTCTCAAATGAAGGATCGAAACTCGAGTGATACGTGATGAAAACGAACACGAGAGTCTTCGATATATGAGAAACCTAAAATCACATCACAAACGAAACACGAGAAACAAACGAAGAAGCACAAGCCCTTCACATTAGAAATTAGAAAGAATATAGAATAATAAGCATGGGAATCTCCCCCACGAGGCACCTTGTTTTTGGTAACCGAGTCATGAGCTCGACTCGATCCCCGAATTAAATTGTCCTTAGGGAAACGATCATGGAGAGAAAAAGATTTACCTGAAAAAGAAAAGCTCTCCATGATAAAGTGAAATAACATCCCAAATAAGGAAAACCCCATAAAAGTTCACCCGGGTCAAATACATGGTTTCCGTCTCTAAAAGAAATAAACCCCGAGGTGGCAATAGCAAATAAGTATAAGAAAGATAGGTTTCCTTTAAGAAAAAGTTTCTTACAATTAAGGGTATAGTAAGAAGTTAATGATCACAATTTTTCAAAATTTGTCCTTTTAATTTCATCATTAAGATACTAAGATTGCTCAAAAATGTGTATACCCGGATCAAATACAGTTCCCTTTATGGGAAAATAGCAAGACAACTCGGTGTCAACATCGTTGGTCTCGTTAGGAATGTGTGGGGCGGGAGGGATAGCAGGTATAGTGTCATCGTGTAATAAATCCTCTAGAAAAAGTATATCTCCCTCCAAATCAAAATACCCGGATATGTACTCCACGGGTGTATCAATATCAAGAAACTCATCGATCTCAGGAATGTGAAAACCATCATTACTAAGGAGTGAAGTATCCGAAAAATCATTAATATCATTAGCATGTTTTTCAAAAGTCGGTTTTTGTAAAATAGGAGAGTAATCCTCATCCGAGCCCGATAAAGAATTAAATGTATAGTCAGAATCATAAGATAACACATCCATATCCAGATAACTACTATGAGGAGTAGTATCATTTGGAGGAGTAGGTGAAGGAGTCATAAAAGGAATGGGGTCAAATGTAGGCTCAAGTACAATCTCAGGAATTTCCTCACAAGATGAGGAAGAGGGAGAGCTAAATGTATCTGTGGGTTTCAACACCAGAGGGGGAGTAAAACTCATGATAATCTTCGGGCCTTGAATCTCTTTTATTGGCGGAGAGATGGAAGGATCCACAGTGGGAACATCACTACTAGTAGTGGTGTTAGCCTCAACATGAGCTCTCAAAGCTTCTAAAAGTTGATATTTAAGACTTTGGTTTTGTTCATTTACATCATTTATCATCCTCTTTTGTTCCTCAAATATTTCGACTATTTCGTCCATTTGTGAAGGTTGAATTTGAAAATCCCCTTGATTATTACTTTGAAAATTGTTATGATTTTGAAAATCTTCTTGAATTTGAAAGCTTTGATTTTGAAAATCCCCATAACACCATTCATTAATTTGTGGCGGGTCAGGAGTCAACTCAACCGAGAGTTGCTCAATAACTACTTCTTCCTCAAAATCCAGAGGAGAAGAGTCACTAGTCACAGGAGAAAGGGGACTAGAAGAATCATCAAAAATAGGGTCATCCAAATCAACACATAGCTCATCACTAACTCTCGGAGTATATGAGAAAAGAGGGCCACTCCTAATGATAACCGTATTACCGGATACTTCAGCCTTGCTCCATACTTGAGACTTGTTCTCAATAATCATTAAAGCCTCACTAGTACCCCGAGAGTAAAGATTTCCGTTTGCAGCCGTGTTAAGAGAATCTTGATCGTATTGGGTCAACCCGTGATAAAACAAATCAATCAAATGCAAGGCGGAAAATCCATGATGAGGACAACTATGCACTAAATCCTTAAATCTTTCCCAAGCCTCGGTAAACGTTTCAGTATTAGACTCTTCAAAATTAGTTCTTTCCAACCGAATTTTTCTCGTTTTAGCATAAGGGTAAAATTGATTTAAGAATTTTGACTCAAGATTAGCCCATGTGAAAATAGATCGTGGTGGTTCCTTTTCAAGCCAAGTCCGGGATTGCCCATCAAGGGAAAAAGGAAAGAGGTGTAAATAGATAATGTCTTGTGTCACATTGGTGTATTTGACGGTTTTTGGCGTATGAAAGAAAACGACGGATATGAGCGTAAGGATCGTCCTCCTCAAATCCGTAAAAAGGATGATCGGATATCAACTTAATCAAATCCGGATTAAGCTCAAAATAATTATCCTCGATATCCGGTACCACAATCACACTCTCGAGACATCCCTCGTCATGAAACTACAACTGCTCCAATATCGATCGATCATCCATAGCCATGTCAAAAGCACGATACTCGGGATCGGCTTGACTCTTCACGATATTATTTTTTTATAAAAGAGAATATAATATGTACGTAAAAACGAAGAAGAAACCAAGATAGAAAATATATATATATATATATATATATATATATATATATATATATATATATATATATATATATATATATATATATATATATATATATATATATATACGAAGATTTTTTTGATGTAATACTTTAGGAAAAGTATTATTTTTTTTATTTTTTATATTTTTTTTTGTTGTAAATCTTAGGAAAGAAATGCTTTTGTGATTTTTTTTTAGAAAATATTATAATATATAGTTAAAGAAAAATAAAATCTAAAAGAAAAAAAAATTAAATTTTCTTTAAAGGGTATATATAGTAATAAAGAAAAGAATATAAAATAAGAAAATATTTTTTGTTTTTATTGATTTTATAATAATTTTTTTTAATTTTTATTATTTTTTTATTATATATATATATATATATATATATATATATATATATATATATATATATATATATATATATATATATATATATATATATATATATATATATATATTTTGACAATAAAAATAACGTTCAAAATCGAACAGATCCCAAAATCCAAATCGCCTCACGAAAAATCGTCAATCGTAACGAGCACGAACCGGCAACGGCGCCATTTTAATATAAGAATTTTTCAACTCTTTTTATGTCTATTTATCGTTCCTCGACTCGACTCGAATTGAAATCCAATTTTATCATTAAGACTTTATTTGTTTCTGGTTAATAAAAGCGTATTTTGGTATTATTAACTACTTGGCACAAAAGACGTAAAAGTAAAAATACTAATATACGTAATGCGTACTATTCAAAATCAAATTGCAAGTATAAAATTGAAACACAAAATAAAATTTTAACAATCTATTATTATTAGACCACTATTATTTCTATACTAAAATAAAACGAAAATAACAAACTGACTTAAACTAATAGACACAAATTTGCAAACAAGTATGAAATCAGTACACAAATATTATGCTTATAAAACAAAGCCCAAAAAATGGCCCAACAAGAAATATAAACTCACTTACTGTTTATCTATAACCAACAAATAGGACTAAAACTGGAATAGACTTAACAGACTAATACTAACATTAAACTATTTGAACAAGAAAAGGAGGAGTACTGAAATACGAACGTACAAGATCAGTGACTAAACATGCCTAATTTTGCAAAACTTCAAATGAATTGACATGATAACAAAATGCAAGATGAGACTTATAGTTACCTTTTTCCTTACCACTTATTATTATTTATAGAAAAAAAATCTTTAAACACTTCCTAGGGAATAATACTGATTGTCCATTTTTCATTTAAACTATCACTAAATGAAATCAAACTCAACTATGTTCATTAGAAAATTCATATAATGAACAAAGCATATCATCAGCTTTTCTTTGATAAAAAAAATCAGCTAAACTAATTAACTATATATCATACACCTCAAATGCACTATCTAATAGGTAGAATATAGGCAGGCAATACTATTCTCTAATCTTAGACAGAAACTGAGCAAAAAGTCTGCAATTTCTCATCAGCTTTTACCAAATTTAAATTCCAATTGCCTAAAATACTAATTCAAAGAAGCTCTTATACTAATCCACTAGAATTATCACATTACCAATTCATTTAAGCACTATCTGAGGCACAATCAGGTGATATCTACTAACTCCAAAAACTAGATAACAAGTTTTACTAGAATTAATAAACAGCAAACTTCAAAAGTCTAAGAACACTTTCAAAACAATTTCACGTCGGATTCTAACAAACAAAGCAGATGACACTATTACACTACAACTGCTACTATCAGATATGACTAAAAAAAACTTAAAAAGGAAAAGATTATACCAGCATCTCGGCCTGTCCGCTGATGACGACGAGCTGCTGAACGAACTAAACATATATCGAAGCTTACCGAGCTATCAATCCTTATGAACAAAATGTAACCGAAACTTCACCAACGAATAACCACCACCTACTGAAAATAAGCAATAAGCTATAACAGATTCTTGATCACCCGATTCAACTACGCTTGTAAACAGTAATCAAAACTGATATCGAATAACTAAGCTATCGAACAAACCAAAAACTGATATTAAAACCAATCTCGAACCGAGCTCGAGACTGATATCGATACTTAGCTACTGTGTACTTTAAATCAAGAACGAATCGAAACCAATTTCGAAGCTACACCGAACCAGAATCAATCAAACTAAACTAATGCCGAATCCAAACACCGCTTACGACTAATGAAATTAAAACTCGAATCGAACCACTTGGATTAACAAATATCACCGCTACAGCTGAACATTGAACCATCATATATCTTCAATCGTTTAAAACAAACTAAAAGGGCATATCACTTCTCAAATTCAACAAAAGCATCAAACTAAACTACTAAAAATTGTATCATCATTATCCGACTAAACCGAAACTGAAATCCCTACCATTGTCTTCATTCAGCAAACAAAATCAACCATAAAATTTACCCAGTCTGACCTCATTCAAAAATAAACTTCAAATCGAATTAATCATCAAACTAACTAAACCCGAGACATGAATCATTCGTCAACATCATTTGAACATAAACTGCTAACCGAATCACAAATCATCAACCGAAAGCTTTAAAAACTTCTAACCAAAACTAAAACCGAATCGAAACTACATCTTCCATCTTTATTTAAATCCGAATTTGATAAACAAAAGCTGTGTTTTATGAAATGAAAAATACAAGAAAATTAGATTTAATCTAATCTACTAATATGAAGAACAAAAATAACGAGACCCTCCTTTCTTTCTTAAAAGTAATACTGGGAAAAAAAATATTAAATGTTCTCTAGCTTCCCAACTACGCCACTATCTGATCTTCTCTTTATTAATTGGCTTGGTGGGCTGCGTGGACTGAACCCCAGTATTTCATAATTAGTCACAGTTCACGAGGAACATCATTCATAGACAATGACACATAACTAAGTATGGATGACGGTTGTTCATTCCATATTAGTAAAACGATACTCGTGAAAACATCATGGTTAAAACAACAAGGTGCTAAAAACGTCATGGTTAAAACAAAAAGGTGCTGAAAACATCAATATGTGGAATAACAAACGTTGACTTAGGAAGCTCGTGGTGACTACCCACTAGTCACAGGTCAAGTTTTAGAGCCTACAGGTCGAAGCCTTGGCTCTGATACCATAATTGTAACACCCCACTTTGATAAGTGGACAGTTACGCGTAATTATGCCGTGTCATCAAAGCGTGCAAGGAAATATGTAATAAACATACATGACCATAAGGAAAACCGGAATCAAACAGAGGTTCCCAACATAAGCCCAAAACATAATAAAGTAAAGGAAATAAGAAATGAATAAACAAGCATAAGTATATGAAGGCAAAGGAAGAAGTCTATGGCAACTTCCATCCTATGAACGTCCTCTAAATGCTCGAGTCTTGGGTACCTGCCGTTTTGGGAACATGAAAGGAAAACGGCTGAGCATAACGCTCAGTGCACAGATATACAATATAGCATGAATGGTTGAAACATAAATAAGACTAATAGCAGCAGAAATGTATAAGTCCTGGAAAACCTGGTATAACTTAGTAAAACTGGTTTTATAGTTTGAAAAGCCTCATGTTTATCTTGTAAAACTGTTTAACTGATTAACCATTAAGCCATTATAGGTCATGAAATGTCAACATGCATGAATACTTAGAGGGGTGACCTCGTCATGCAATTAGAGGGGCTGCCTCTAATTAATATAAGTCTGGGTAGGAGGGATCAGCTCTTTGTGAAGGATGCAAGGCACACACCACATTCACCTGAATAATCTGCTGAAACATGTAAACTAGGATGCACCCATACGCCCCCACCAGATAATAATAACATGGCCAAAAGCTGAAAGGGATGCCACGAGCTATCACTCCGTCGTGGTGGAGTCATAACACTGGTGTCTCTAGTGTTATGGTTATGGTACCTCCATAACTAGGTGAAACTTGTCATGCATGTATATGGCTTTAGGTATCTAATTAACATAAGCAATTCAACATATAAAACATATACTGGGAAAATAGTTGGCTGCATACGGGGAATCCTAATAAGGAAGAATGTCCATACTGAAAGGATGGAGAATCCGTACCTTGTGTCCAGTGGACGAAGAAGACGAACGGAAGAGAGTCCTACTTCGGTATTGATAGGTGTGAAAACACCCATCTTTTCTACCACTTAATTACATTAAAACGGGACCTAAACGTATATTTTATGTCGTAAATGGCGGAATTATGCGTGGTTTGCGTTTTTATTGTGTTTCAGGGTCGAGAAGGTGAAAAGTGGAGAAAACACGGCTTTCACGGGCTTTTATTGAAGGAAAAGACAAAAGACGAAGTCGAAAGATCAAAAGTGGAAAAAGAACGGAAGTCCAAGACCAATTCTGAAGATTTATCGAAGAAAAAGTCAAAAGACGGAAGTTTACTAAAAAGCCGAAGAACTCAAAGTCTCAATTATGAAGAAATTACAAGACGAGTTCAAAGAAATCCCGAGACAAAGTCTTAAAAGTCGAAGAATTTAAGAAGACTGAAAGACTGAGGACCAAGAAAGAAAGAAAGAGGAAGCCACCAACCACTCCCCTATCCTATAAATACCACCCTCACAACATGTGAGAGAGTTGGTTAGTCTTAGTTTAGGATTAGATTAGGAGTAGGTAGTTTCTCTCTCTAAACTTATGCTTTCTCTCTCTAGATTAATTTGTGTTTAAGCTTTTGTTATTGAATCTTTACTTTTTAATTAAGCTTTTAATTCATCATCTTCATCCTTTCTTGTTTGATTTGTTCTTAATTTTGGTATTCATGTTCTTGAGTTTTTATGTTTTCAATCAAGTGGGTTTTGATTGATTTGGCTTTATTTGTTAGTTTTGATGATTTGTTTTGATTGATCATTGTTAGTTGATGTTTATTGGTTGTTTTGGTTTAATCTTTTGGTTTATCTTGGTTACATTTGGTCAAATTCGTGCTTTTTTTCTTGTTCCCCTGTATCTCGTTCAAGTTACTGTTCTTCGCCCAGATTTATTCCGGATAGGACTTCTATGCGGAATATTCCGAATAGGAGTCCCTATTCTGAAAGTTGATTATTCCGAATAGGATTACCTATTCGGAAAGTTTGATTATTCCGCATAAGAATCCTTATTCAGAATATCTGATTATTCCGAATAGGAGTCCCTATTCGGAATGTTAGATTATTCCGAATAGGATTCCCTATTCGGAATATCTGATTGTTCCGAATAGGAGTCCCTATTCGGAATGTCAGATTATTCCGATTAGGGTTCCTTATTCGGAATATTTGATCATTCCGAATAGTGTTTTTATTCCGCATAACAGATTCATTCAGCATGGCATTTATTCCGAATAGGAGTCCCTATTCGGAATAGTGTTTTTCAGTTTTTAGTGTAAGTTTTATTTTTGCCGCCTTTTTCTTTATTTGCACTTTTACTTTCTTTCCTTTTATTTTAAGTTTTAATTTGCGTCATTTACTTTTATTACCTTTAATTTCTCGTCATTTATTTCCCGTTAAGTTTTAATCTTTCATTTTTTCTTCTTATCGTCTTTACTTTATTTTTATTTTGTTTTAAGTTTTTGCTTTTCATTTTTTAGACAACTACACCTCTTTTACTTGATTCACCAAGAACAACTGAGTCGCACAATTAACCAGAGATCAATTCGAAGAGATTCCGAGAAAACGAACTTTCAACGAGCAAAATCTCAGTTATTAAAATGGCGCCGCTGCCGGCTCTTTTCGTGAAGATTGAAGGTTTTTTGTGAGTGACGCGTTGGATTTTGGGATCCGTTCACTTGTGAACGTTATTTTTCTTGTCAAAAATTTTCAAAAATCCAAAAACATTTGAAAAATCATAAAAAGCATTTCTTTTTCAAAGTTTTGCACCAAAAATATTCTTCTTGCTTATCTATCTTTCTTTATGGATTTTTATGTCCATTGCGTCCGGTGTGGGAAACAATTATCTGGGAACAACTCTTGTCAATGGTGTACATGTGAGCGGTGCGGAAACGATATCGACTACACACAATCCGGATTTTGTCCTTTGTGCAACTCGACTAATTCGTACTTTTTGAACCTACCTCCTGTTCCCCCGTGCATCTATTGTGGAAGCGATTCTCATTGGCATGTTTCGTGCACGGTTCAATACCCGTATAGACACGGGCAAGAACCGGGGTACAATTATGACAATGATAATAGCTATCAACAAGAGGCACCCAGTTTTTCGGAATACCCGGTTTGCAACAACTGTGGGGGTCCTCACGATATCTATTATTGTCAACCAATGAATTGTTATGAGCCAAATCCGTGTCCTCAGTTTTCTTCACCTATGGATTATTATGAACCAACCCCGGTTTCTACTTATTCTCCACCGATGAACAACTATGAGCCACAACCGTGCTATAATTCCGGTTTTCAAAATCTTGAGCCCCCACCGCATTCACTCGATCATCAGCCTCGTCACGGGATGAGTTACCACGAACCAATTATCGATCTTGCTACAGCTTTTCAAGCGCAATCAAAAGAGCTTTTACACACGCTGCGAACTTGTATGGAGTCATTTTTACAGCAGCAAGATCAGACGAGTACTCATCTCCCTGAGCATATTATTGGCCCTATAGATAATGAGGAGAGTGATGACGATATTGAGATTATTTTCGACGAGGAGGAATTTCTAAAGCAAAATACTTCACTCCTTAGTGATGATGGTTTTCACATTCCTGAGATCGATGAGTTTCTTGATATTGATACACCCGTGGAATACATATCCGGGTATTCTGATGTGGAAGGAGATATACTTTTTCTAGAAGATTTATTACACGATGACACTACACCTTCTATCCCAGAGGTGAAAAGACGTGAATCTACTGAAAAAGAGAAGCAGGTGGAAGGTAATTGTTCTCATACTTCTCATATTATATTGCCACCTCATCCTACCACGTACACACCCAAGCGGGTGATGTATCATTTTTACTCTCCTCGGTTCATACCGGGAAATGAGGATGAGTTCTTTGACCCGGGAGGTGACAATGACAATTCTATAATTGATACCCTCACGGCTTTGCCGAGTGCTCAACATCCATTGTCTTTGGGGGATGACAATGTGCTTACTTTACCCACCCCACCTCCCGTGGATCTTGATTTCACATACTTCTCGTATGTTGAAAGGACCTTTCTCCCTTTCAAGACTTATTCCCCCGCCTCTCCTTTATTAATGTCCTCCGGGAACGAGGACAAGGTCTTTGATCCCGGTATCACATTCGAGGCTTCCCCATGGACCATTTAATTCGGGGACGAGTCAGGCTCGTGACTCGGTCAACAAAAACAAGCGCTTTTTGGGAGGCAACCCAATTATCTTTCTTGTTTTCACCATAAGTGTAGGGGGAGCCCCGTGGTGTTTCTTGTTCTCCTTCTTATCATGTGCAGGGATTAGAGCTTCAAAGACACACTCTTGATGACTTTTGACGAACCGTGATTCCGTGTTCCCTTCTTCCCGGTTCTATCCTAAACTCTTTTCGATTCACTATTTTATAAATCTCAATATTAAAATAGGAATCTCTTTAGTGGTCTTTTCCTTAACGAGATTTAAACAAAGTGCACAATGTCCTAAGTGTAGGGGAGTTTACTCCCACATGCTTAAACATTGAGGACAATGTTTATCTTAAGTGTAGGGGGGACTTCTATCGAAGTTAAGTGGCCTTTTCCTTGTATTTGTCCTCATTTTAACCGGAAAATCAATTTTTCGACATTTTTCAAAATTTTTAATCTATTTTGGCCTAGTTGTAGTTCCCGTTATTTTTGCTACTTTTCTCCTATTTTAATAAAATGGTTTTAGCAAGTTTAGATATCTTAGATATATTAGGCCCGTTGTGAATATTTTGACTCAATCCGAGTTTACTTATCCAAGTTCACTCTAGCCAGTATCCTTAACCATGTAGACCTTAATTGGTTTATTAGGCTAAGCATCCACGAGTCTCATTACTTGAGATTTTAAATTGTGGAGGACGAGAAATGATAGAGTTGGTTACAAGTTTGGTATTCTCTCATTAACTTATGTGAGTTAATTATGATCTTTTTCTCCCATCACTTGCTAATAAATTATCTGCAATAAGTAAGGTCGTACGATTTGAAAAGTTACTTAGCTTCTAGCCCAAGATCGTTTAAAAGTTGCTCGGTAATGATAAGAGTTCATAGCCAAGGCATAACTTATGAAGCGGGGCGCGAAGATTGGCGAGTCCGAAAAGGCCCTAACAAGGCATGAGGATTCCATTTTATTGCTGAAGATCCAAAGTGATGTGAAAAGCATTATTCCCAAAGTCAATATGAAGGATCAAGACTCACGACGAAAAGCAATCAACTCCCATAAAGATGATGGAGAAGTCTATCCGAAAAGACCCTAACAAGGTATGAGGATAAATAGATCCAAGTCCGAAAAGGAGGCGGATCGTTGTATCTCAAAATCCCAAATAGAGATTGAAGAAATAATCATGAAGTCGTGGTCAACAAAGTTGGAGTACCCCTCAAAAGTCTCCAAAGTGAAGAAACTCTATGAACGATGAGAAGCCCATTATCTCAAGCACGTCTCTCAAGATATGAAGTATGAAGTACATGCCAAATATCGGCCCGAGAAAGGTCTCAAATCGTGAACCGAGTTATGCCAAGATATGAACTTTTTGATATCCCGAGAAGCAGTTTTAAGAGATTTTGTCCTTTAGCTAATTATTAATCAAATCGTCCTACTTTGCTTTCAGCCTAAATCCACTATCGTAATAAGTCAACAATGCATCCTTGTGATCATTCAAGACATCAATAAAATATAAGAGATACCCGTAGGAATAAGGGAGTTTAAGTGATTAATTGAACCATATGAGTAAATGTTTGTTATGCTAACTTGTACTAACAATGATCTTGTTTTTAAGCTTGGCATGGGGAACGTGAAACTTGAGGGTGATAAACATTCACGACACCAAAGCCCTAATGTAAGTCTTAGATTTCTTTACAAGTTTCTTCCTTGTTGCATTTTGTTATTTCCTATCTTTTAAATTTTCCTTAGTTGTTTAATAAAGGCCAAGGTAGGTTGATTATGATGGAAAGTATAAACCTTGCTTTACTGCTAAGCATTGCATGAGGACATTGCAATGGTTAAGTGTAGGGGATTTGATAGGTGTGAAAACACCCATCTTTTCTACCACTTAATTACATTAAAACGGGACCTAAACGTATATTTTATGTCGTAAATGGCGGAATTATGCGTGGTTTGCGTTTTTATTGTGTTTCAGGGTCGAGAAGGTGAAAAGTGGTGAAAACACGGCTTTCACGGGCTTTTATTGAAGGAAAAGACAAAAGACGAAGTCGAAAGATCAAAAGTGGAAAAAGAACGGAAGTCCAAGACCAATTCTGAAGATTTATCGAAGAAAAAGTCAAAAGACGGAAGTTTACTAAAAAGCCGAAGAACTCAAAGTCTAAATTATGAAGAAATTAAAAGACGAGTTCAAAGAAATCCCGAGACGAAGTCTTAAAAGTCGAAGAATTTAAGAAGACTGAAAGACTGAGGACCAAGAAAGAAAGAAAGAGGAAGCCACCAACCACTCCCCTATCCTATAAATACCACCCTCACAACATGTGAGAGAGTTGGTTAGTCTTAGTTTAGGATTAGATTAGGAGTAGGTAGTTTCTCTCTCTAAACTTATGCTTTCTCTCTCTAGATTAATTTGTGTTTAAGCTTTTGTTATTGAATCTTTACTTTTTAATTAAGCTTTTAATTCATCATCTTCATCCTTTCTTGTTTGATTTGTTCTTAATTTTGGTATTCATGTTCTTGAGTTTTTATGTTTTCAATCAAGTGGGTTTTGATTGATTTGGCTTTATTTGTTAGTTTTGATGATTTGTTTTGATTGATCATTGTTAGTTGATGTTTATTGGTTGTTTTGGTTTAATCTTTTGGTTTATCTTGGTTAGATTTGGTCAAATTCGTGCTTTTTTTCTTGTTCCCCTGTATCTCGTTCAAGTTACTGTTCTTCGCCCAGATTTATTCCGGATAGGACTTCTATGCGGAATATTCCGAATAGGAGTCCCTATTCTGAAAGTTGATTATTCCGAATAGGATTACCTATTCGGAAAGTTTGATTATTCCGCATAAGAATCCTTATTCGGAATATCTGATTATTCCGAATAGGAGTCCCTATTCGGAATGTTAGATTATTCCGAATAGGATTCCCTATTCGGAATATCTGATTGTTCCGAATAGGAGTCCCTATTCGGAATGTCAGATTATTCCGATTAGGGTTCCTTATTCGGAATATTTGATCATTCCGAATAGTGTTTTTATTCCGCATAACAGATTCATTCAGCATGGCATTTATTCCGAATAGGAGTCCCTATTCGGAATAGTGTTTTTCAGTTTTTAGTGTAAGTTTTATTTTTCCCGCCTTTTTCTTTATTTGCACTTTTACTTTCTTTCCTTTTATTTTAAGTTTTAATTTGCGTCATTTACTTTTATTACCTTTAATTTCTCGTCATTTATTTCCCGTTAAGTTTTAATCTTTCATTGTTTCTTCTTATCGTCTTTACTTTATTTTTATTTTGTTTCAAGTTTTTACTTTTCATTAGTTTTAGACAACGACACCTCTTTTATTTGATTCACCAAGAACAACTGAGTCGCACAATTAACCAGAGATCAATTCGAAGAGATTCCGAGAAAACGAACTTTCAACGAGCAAAATCTCAGTTATTAGTATCACTAATGCTACATACATACATACGTGTATAAGTATCTGATTACTGAGTACGTAACTGGTTTTATATCTTGTCTTAGCTTGTTTTATATGTTCATGTCATGTTTTACTGATTTAAAGCTTAATATAATGTTTATCATGTATTTTGTATATTCTGATAAAGTATTACTTGTATTTCTTGTATTATTGTACTTGCTGTGTAATAATAAGTAACTTGCTAAAAATAACAGGTTTCCTAAGATAGAATGTTTCCAAAATAGAAAGTTTCCAAAAATAGATTAACTGCTTAAAATAAATAAGTTTCTAAAAATAGAAAGTTTCCATAAATAGATTAACTGCTTAAAATAGTTAAGTTTCTAAAACTAGAAAGTTCCCATATTTAGAACTAAGCTGGATTAATAAGCTATTGATATAAGCTTAAGTTTTACTGATTAAATATGCTCAGTCATGTGATTAAATAGTATAGTCTATTAATAATTTCATGTAAATTAAATAAACTATAAGTTAAAGTATTTAATTAAATATATCATGATTTAATTAAATAAAATGTGTAAAACATATTTAGGTTAAAACATGTATTAATATTTAATATTAATATAACCTAAGTCATGTAAATTAATTAATTATAAGGCATGTTTAATAATTAATTAATCATATAATCTAATTTAAATAATAAACACTTAGGTTAAAATCCATGTATTATTAATAATAATAATAACCCAAGTCATGTTGTAATTAAATTAATTAAGTAACATGTCAAATTAATTTAATTAAACTTGTAAATAAATAATCTTGTAATTATAAGTCATGTTTTATTAATTTAATTACCTTGTAGTTTAATATACATGTAAAGCTAATTAAACTTGTAAAAATAATAACCCGAACCATGCATTATTTTATTAAACCGTGTAGTAAACCGAACCCGTGAAAACCCGTGTTGTGTTTACGTATGAGCTGAACCAAACAGCCCCTTATTCTGCCCTTAAACCCATAACCAAACAGCTTGACTAAAACCCCAGCCAAACACCCCTTTGTGTTTCTGCTGCTGCCACTGCCTGGCCTGAAATCCCACCGGCAGTGGTCTTTTCCCCCTGCTTGTATAACTTTCCCACCGAGAGCATAAGCTCTCGGTTCCCACTTCTAGAACAATTACACCACTGGCCGCAGCCAGTGGTTTCCCCCTGCTTGGCTGCCTTTTCCACTCACAGCACCAAACCAAGCCAAAACCCTTTTAGGGTTGCGGCTGGTGACATGTTTTTACCACCGAGACCATGAATGGTCTCATTTTGTGGCCATACGACAAAAACATCACCTAACACGTCATCCTATTTGAATCTATCGTTATTATCACGTGTTTCTTAATCCCATACCCTAGATTCGTGATTTATTAAACAAAGAAAGCAAATAAAACGTGATTAAAGTATACCTTGTTTTGATGATTAGGGTTTAGGATAACAAACAAATGCAATCCTTGTTTTTCTCTCTTGTATCAAAACCCTCGATCCATTCTTCTTGTTTTGATGATTAGGTCGACGACAGGAAGGAAACACCAAGGAGAAGACACAGATTAGTGACGGCTTGTAGGGATATTTAGGGTTTTATGAGATTGTTGTCTAAAAGGAAAAAAACATACTCCTCCCCGTCTGTTTTTTTGTTTACACGGCCAAACCAACCCACTTGGGCCTTGAGCCCAAGTCCTACTTCTTTTCTTCTTCGTCTAAACGGCCTTATACCTTTTTCATAATTCGCGTATTATTAAACGATACGCGAAGTCGTGTTTTAAATTGTCGTGAATTTCCCCTGATTATATTTATACGTTTAAACGTAACTATTACGTACGTAATGACTTACCGTGTTTGATTTAATATACGAAGAGTAATCTTGTTAATTATTCGTGTTTATGTGTTACGTAATTATTAATTATTCATGTTATTATAATTACTTGTACGCAACAACATTCATCGTATTAATAACTACGTAAGAACATAATTATCTGTTCGTGATTTCATGTTCATGATTTTATGTTCGTGATTATAATTATTATTGTTAATAATTATCGTGTACTAACACGTATTTAATACTTATCGTATAATAACAAGTACGTAATTCTTGTAATTAATATTCGTAATACGTGTTCATGTTATATAAGGAAAGTTTTAATCATGTACGTACGATCATAAGTGTACTGTTCATGGTAAAAGCATACGGGTTTTACACTTCTGGAATCAATAATATTTACGATCCTAGATATGTCTTTCAACAATGAAACGGAGTTGTAAATAAAGTTCGAGCAGAAGTCTAAATGTTTTAAAACATGCTCAATAAAATACATAGTTTCTCTCACTTTCTCTCTCTAGTTTTTCTCTCTAGAAACAACAACCTAGATCCTAGATCATAGATTACCAATATTCTATAATTGCTACCATGGGGTGAAATAAGGTTTTTTGTTGTGTTACTTTTGATTTTGTGATCTTTTATTCAAGATTGACCCGTGGTCTAAATTTTCTTCGTGTACTTCACCTTAAATCTTGCTTACAAATTACCTACATAGTTGTGGTAGGGATTTGTGCTATTCATTCTGGTGATATACACGCAAAAGTTGGGATTTTTGGGTTGATTCTTGGGTAAAAAAGCGAAAAAAACAAGTTTTTTGGATCGTTCTTAGTACATTTCAGAATATTGGGTATACTCCGGATCTGTATTATTCCGAATTCTTGTTACTCTTGGTATTCCGGAATTCTTGTTATAGATTATGGATTATTACTTGGTGGATATGTTCCGGAATTCTTGTTATAGATTTCGGAATTCTTGTGGTTATCATAATTTTTCATTTATTCCAGATTGCATCCTCAATCCATATTCCGGATTGCATCCTCAATCCATATTTGGGATTTCATCCTCAAACCATATTCGGGATTGCATCCTCAATCCATATTGCGGATTGCATCCTCAAACCATATTCTGGATTGCATCCTCAATCCATATTCCGGATTGTATCCTCAATCCATATTCGAGATTTCATCCTCAATCCATATTTGTGATTTCATCCTCAATCTATTTCCGCATTTCATCCTCAATCCATAATCCGGATTGCATCCTCAATCCAAATTCGGGATTGCATCCTCAATCCATATTCAGGATTGCATCCTCAATCCATATTCCGGATTGCATCCTCAATCCATATTTCGGATAGCATCCTCAATCCATATTCTGGATTGCATCCTCAATCCATATTCGGTATTGCATCCTCAATCCATATTCCAGATTTAAATTTTTTTCTATTCCGGATTTAGGGCATTCCGACATTAGTATATTCAGGATTACAAGTTCAGGATTCTGGATCTTCGATTATTCAGGAATCAATAGTAACCCGCTTTTCATATTCAAGTCAGGTATTTCACCGGAAAGCTTTGACTCAACAACGGGAATTAATTTTCTCGGGCATGGTTTAATTTATAACCATGTAAGGGATTGTGTTTATGTTATAACACAATCTAACACGAATATATGTACGCTTCAGTGCATTTATTTATTAAAACCAGAGAAATCTTGTTTTTATGAAGTTATCATCTCCATCAACCGTAGAAATTTACATTTGATATCTACATACTCGACGATGCGACTACTCAAAGACTAAATCTCTTCAGATAGAACATGGGTCAACAATTGAGGGGGGGGGGGGGGGGAATTGTCAAGAGTTCAGATTCTTCGATGCCAAAAGTGCCAAGTTCACAAATTGCTGTCAAGACAACGATATCAATCGTATATGTGGTGTCATGAAAGATTACCGGTTTTCCAAAAGGAGGAGATAATTTCAGACGTTACAGGGGAGACCAACATTCGTGAACAAGAACCACGTGATTCTATCATATGATGTTCTCATCATTCAGGTCTAACCTCGTAAATTATTAATCTTGTGAATATATTATCATATATTATGTTTACACGTGATAATTACCTTACACTTGTGTTTAAAAGGTATTTAATTTACGTTTCAAGTACCCCTAATTAATTTGAGGGGGAGCTTGTGAAAATCCTGAAGATAATTGGATTTGTATTTTTCTTCCTAAATTTTCTTAAAATTTCATTAAATCAATTGATATTAAAAACATCGATTGGGTTAATATTTTTAATATGGGGGAGAAAATGTGATTTAATATTGAGATCAATAATGGTTTGACTTAATGTGCTGGCTCATCCCGACATGTGCGAAATGTTTTCGAATATCGTGGCATATGCTAAGGGTGAGCAAAATGGATTTGTACTTCAAAATGGATTACATGGTGACGTATACTTACCCTCAACCTACCTATTTTACGACAGTGACGATTGTGGTGACATAAGGATGGTAGGATAGGTTAAAGTCCAATGATTCTTCCAAAACCGGAGGAATCTTCACAAGGACATTCCATAGCTATAAATAGTAGTCCTTAAGAAAGATTGTGAACGTAGCTGAATGCCGAAAAAGTACATAAGTTAACACAGAAACAATAACAACAAGGTGCTAGTTATGACGTATTGGTAAGCATTGAAGGGGTTCAAGAATGAAAAATAATTGTAAAGACAAAGGGTGTAAAGAAAGTAGCCTTCCTTACAACTTAGGTATAAACCGGGTCAACTCATATGTTATTGAAGATAGAATTCATGGACACAGTGATGCAAGCACAACCCATCCCAGCTAACTCAGATATCTCTCAAAAGATATTTGTTTTAATCACACGGAGACAACGCATTATGCGTATTTATTCACCCCGAATAAACTGGTATTGAAATAGTGGCACTCCTCTCCAGCCTCTGATCACTAAAATCCAAAATGCACGGTCGAGTCTAGACCCTTTTGAGATAATCAAATATCTCATTAGGACACACTTTCATAATTCATTGCTTATTCACACTCAGTGGAAATTAAGAAATATATTAAGAGTCCTACGCAAAATCTTCATGCTCTTGCCTGAACATCCGAGTAATACAAAAGTGTTTACAATGAAGATGGAAATCTTTCTTGAGCGAATATCCAAAAGCTCTAGTAGGTGACTTGTGTGATTCCTTATAAATCAAACTAGTGATAACTGGAAAAACAGTGATTTAATTCTTAACTGAATTTAAACACCTTCCAGGCCTCTACGTAATATCTTAGTAATCTTGCCAGAACATTCAGAGTAATACTATTAAGTATTACAGTGATGAATGGAAATCCATCTAGTGTTAACATCAAACAGCACTTGGTAGGTAACTTGCAAGATTCAATATGAATAAAGCTTGTTACAACTGGAAAGCAACGATGGTGCGATTCTTAATTGAATTCCACTTGTTCCAGGTATATGAATTGACGGCTTCAATCATGAGGATAATTTTATCCAAATGATTCACTCTTTATGTCCGCATTCAGTTTTTGACGATCGAGTAAAGGGAATGGGTTTACCCACGAAATCTTGTCAAGGAGATTTTCAATTAAGTCTACCTGCCACAAGTACGATATTTTACATATCGTCCAACGGTCTTCACCGACCGGAGGTAAAATGATACCGAATTAGAATGAAATGTTTAAGGCCATTTCATCAGTGTATATGTTTTGTTGCTAACTGTCTTATGCAACGTAACAAGAAGGTGGCGTTGCGGTGTAAAATCCAGAATAAGTCATCGCCACATGCTTATACTGTCTGCACTTAATACTTTAACAAACTCAAGAAATTCTAAATGTCAAGTCTTCCTATGTATCAAAATCTAAAGCTTTCCAGAATTTATAAAGGTTAAGTGTCTAGAACATGAAGTCACGAGGAGGCGAATATCACAAGTGATGAATGCACAAGGTCAAGGCAAGGAAACATGCTCAAGACTAAAGTCAAAGATCTCATTAGCATATTCAAAAGAACAAGATCGAAGACTCAAGCATAGTATGCTAGGTTTAAGATTTTGTAAAATGGTGTGACCTCCCTTAAGGGGAGATTGTTGGAAATACGAAATTCCAAAGAAAGTCTCAGTCACATCATAGTTAGCATAGATCACGAGCTATAGACTATTTAGGACTTTGTAACTTGGAGTGACCTCCCTTAGGGGGTGATTGTTGGAAATACGTTTTTACGTATTAAGAAAGGATTGGTCACTCAAACGAGATACATCTAGTATGGGCTCGTGATCTAGTAAAGTAACAATATAACCCATAAAGCCCACATGTAGGGTGGGATACATATACCCCCTCCTAGCATGTTAGGAGGGGTTGGTTCTCATTTCACATAATCTAATATTACACTTTCATCTTTTCTCTCCTTTCTCTCTCTAGTTTCTCTCTCTAGTTCTTCATATATCTCTCTATCTTTAGATCATTCCAATCTTAGGATAATCTAAGGATTAATAGACTTACACCTTCAAAGTCTTCTCCTCAACATTCTACCCAAAAACCTAATATTCCTTACCCTTCAAGGTCAAGGAAGGACAAGCTGAGAAACAAATATGATATACAAGTTTCAAACTTTTCGAGAATGTTTAAACAACTAAATCTTATATCACTTTTTTTGAGGCTCTTGCTAATATGCCAAAATTTGCTAAGATGTTTAAAGACCTCTTGTCTAATAAGGAGAAATTAACTGATGTGGCCAATACCTGTTTAAATGAAAATTGTTCTGCGATCTTGTTAAATAAATTTCATATTAAGCTTGGTGAACCTGGTAGATTTTTTATTCCCTACAGTTTCCCTAGGGTGGAAAATTATATGGCCTTAGCAGACTTAGGAGCGAGTATTAACTTGATGCCCTTATCAGTGTGGAAGCAAATATCACTCCCTGAGTTAACACCCACAAAGATGACTTTGGAATTAGCTAACCGTACGGTTGCTTATCATGTGGGGATAGACGAGGATGTATTTGTAGGAGTTGATAAGTTTACTTTCCCTGTAGACTTTGTTGTGGTAGACTATGATATGGATCCTCGTGTCCCTTTGATTGTGGGTTGACCTTTCTTGAGGACTGGGAGGACCCATACTGATGTTGCTGTAGGAGAGTTGATTATGAGAGTAGGGGATGACAAGGTTGTATATAACATGGGAAAGATTTCTAAGAAATCCCACGAGCTTGAGACTGTGAATATAATTGATGTGCTTGATGAATTATGTGAAGAACATTTTCACGAGGCCTGTATGGGTGGGAATTATGATATTCCACATGTTAAGACTGTATCTTCCCTTTCTACCTCACTTACTCCATTTGGAGAAAGTGATTTCCTTTTAGAGGAATTTGAGGCAAGCTTTATAAAAGTGGATTCTAGAGCTTGTTCCACTAGTTCTAATTGGGAGGTGGATGTTCTTGAGCTTGAGAGATTGCTTAATGAAGATGATTTGATAAATCAATAAATTGAAAATTTTCTCAAGAGAGATGGTATAGATTTCGGAATTCTTGTTATAGGTTTCGGAATTCTTGTGGTTATCATAATTTTTCATTTATTCCAGATTGCATCCTCAATCCATATTCCGGATTGCATCCTCAATCCATATTCGGGATTTCATCCTCAAACCATATTCGGGATTGCATCCTCAATCCATATTGCGGATTGCATCCTCAAACCATATTCTGGATTGCATCCTCAATCCATATTCCGGATTGTATCCTCAATCCATATTCGAGATTTCATCCTCAATCCATATTTGGGATTTCATCCTCAATCTATTTCCGCATTTCATCCTCAATCCATAATCCGGATTGCATCCTCAATCCAAATTCGGGATTGCATCCTCAATCCATATTCAGGATTGCATCCTCAATCCATATTCCGGATTGCATCCTCAATCCATATTTCGGATAGCATCCTCAATCCATATTCTGGATTGCATCCTCAATCTATATTCGGTATTGCATCCTCAATCCATATTCCAGATTTAAAGTTTTTTCTATTCCGGATTTAGGGCATTCCGACATTACTATTCAGGATTACAAGTTCAGGATTCTGGATCTTAGATTATCCAGGAATCAATAGTAACCCGCTTTTCATATTCAAGTCAGGCATTTCACCGGAAAGCTTTGACTCAACAACGGGAATTAATTTTCTCGGGCATGGTTTAATTTATAACCATGTAAGGGATTGTGTTTATGTTATAACACAATCTAACACGAATATATGTACGCTTCAGTGCATTTATTTATTAAAACCAGAGAAATCTTGTTTTTATGAAGTTATCATCTCCATCAACCGTAGCAATTTACATTTGATATCTACATACTCGACGATGCGACTACTCAAAGACTAAAGCTCTTCAGATAGAACATGGGTCAACAATTGAGGGGGGGCAATTGTCAAGAGTTCAGATTCTTCGATGCCAAAAGTGCCAAGTTCACAAATTGCTGTCAAGACAACGATATCAATCGTATATGTGGTGTCATGAAAGATTACTGGTTTTCCAAAAGGAGGAGATAATTTCAGACGTTACAGGGGAGACCAACATTCGTGAACAAGAACCACGTGATTCTATCATATGATGTTCTCATCATTCAGGTCTAACCTCGTAAATTATTAATCTTGTGAATATATTATCATATATTATGTTTACACGTGATAATTACCTTACACTTGTGTTTAAAAGGTATTTAATTTACGTTTCAAGTACCCCTAATTAATTTGAGGGGGAGCTTGTGAAAATCCTGAAGATAATTGGATTTGTATTTTTCTTCCTAAATTTTCTTAAAATTTCATTAAATCAGTTGATATTAAAAACATCGATTGGGTTAATATTTTTAATATGGGGGAGAAAATATGATTTAATATTGAGATCAATAATGGTTTGACTTAATGTGCTGGCTCATCCCGACATGTGCGAAATGTTTTCGAATATCGTGGCATATGCTAAGGGTGAGCAAAATAGATTTTTACTTCAAAATGGATTACATGGTGACGGATACTTACCCTCAACCTATCTATTTTACGACAGTGACGATTGTGGTGACATAAGGATGGTAGGATAGGTTAAAGTCCAATGATTCTTCCAAAACCGGAGGAATCTTCCCAAGGACATTCCATAGCTAGAAATAGTAGTCCTTAAGAAAGATTGTGAACGTAGCTGAATGCCGAAAAAGTACATAAGTTAACACTGAAACAATAACAACAAGGTGCTAGTTATGACGTATTGGTAAGCATTGAAGGGGTTCAAGAATGAAAAATAATTGTAAAGACAAAGGGTGTAAAGAAAGTAGCCCTCCTTACAACTTAGGTATAAACCGGGTCAACTCATATGTTATTGAAGATAGAATTCATGGACACAGTGATGCAAGCACAACCCATCCCAGCTAACTCAGATATCTCTCAAAAGATATTTGTTTTAATCACACGGAGACAACGCATTATGAGTATTTATTCACCCCGAATAAATTGGTATTGAAATAGTGGCACTCCTCTCCAGCCTCTGATCACTAAAATCCAAAATGCACGGTCGAGTTTAGAGCCTTTTGAGATAATCAAATATCTCATTAGGACACACTTTCATAATTCATTGCTTATTCACACTCAGTGGAAATTAAGAAATATATTAAGAGTCCTACGCAAAATCTTAATGCTCTTGCCTGAACATCCGAGTAATACGAAAGTGTTTACAATGAAGATGGAAATCCTTCTTGAGCGAATATCCAAAAGCTCTGGTAGGTGACTTGTGTGATTCCTTATGAATCAAACTAGTGTTAACTGGAAAAACAGTGGTTTAATTCTTAACTGAATTTAAACACCTTCCAGGCCTCTACGCAATATCTTAGTAATCTTGCCAGAACATTCAGAGTAATACTATTAAGTATTTACAGTGATGAATGAAAATCCATCTAGTGTTAACATCAAACAGCACTTGGTAGGTAACTTGCAAGATTCAATATGAATAAAGATTGTTACAACTGGAAAGCAACGATGGTGCGATTCTTAATTGAATTCCACTTGTTCCAGGTATATGAATTGACGGCTTCAATCATGAGGATAATTTTATCCAAATGATTCACTCTTTATGTCCGCATTCAGTTTTGGACGATCGAGTAAAGGGAATGGGTTTACCCATGAAATCTTGTCAAGGAGATTTTCAATTAAGTCTACCTGCCACAAGTACGATATTTTACATATCGTCCAACGGTCTTCACCGACCGGAGGTAAAATGATACCGAATTAGAATGAAATGTTCAAGGCCATTTTATCAGTGTATATGTTTTGTTGCTAACTGTCTTATGCAACGTAACAAGAAGGTGGCGTTGCGGTGTACAATCCAGGATAAGTCATCGCCACATGCTTATACTGTCTGCACTTAATACTTTAACAAACTCAAGAAAGTCTAAATGTCAAGTCTTCCTCTGTATCAAAATCTGAAGCTTTCCAGAATTTATAAAGGTTAAGTGTCTAGAACATGAAGTCACGAGGAGGCGAATATCACAAGTGATGAATGCACAAGGTCAAGGCAAGGAAACATGCTCAATACTAAAGTCAAAGATCTCATTAGCATATTCACAAGAACAAGATCGAAGACTCAAGCATAGTATGCTAGGTTTAAGATTTTGTAAAATGGTGTGACCTCCCTTAAGGGGAGATTGTTGGAAATATGAAATTCCAAAGAAAGTCTCAGTCACATCATAGTTAGCATAGATCATGAGCTATAGACTATTTAGGACTTTGTAACTTGGAGTGACCTCCCTTAGGGGGTGATTGTTGGAAATACGTTTTTACGTATTAAGAAAGGATTGGTCACTCCAACGAGATACATCTAGTATGGGCTCATGATCTAGTAATGTAACAATATAACCCATAAAGCCCACATGTAGGGTGGGATACATATACCCCCTCCTAGCATGTTATGAAGGGTTGGTTCTCATTTCACATAATCTAATATTACACTTTCATCTTTTCTCTCCTTTCTCTCTCTAGTTTCTCTCTCTAGTTCTTCATATATCTCTCTATCTTTAGATCATTCCAATCTTAGGATAATCTGAGGATTACATAGACTTACACCTTCAAAGTCTTCTCCTCAACATTCTACCCAAAAACCTAATATTCCTTACCCTTCAAGGTCAAGGAAGGACAAGTTGAAAAACAAATATGATATACAAGTTTCAAACTTTTCGAGAATGTTTAAACAACTAAATCTTATATCACTTTTTTTGAGGCTCTTGCTAATATGCCAAAATTTGCTAAGATGTTTAAAGACCTCTTGTCTAATAAGGAGAAATTAACTGATGTGGCCAATACCTGTTTAAATGAAAATTGTTCTACGATCTTGTTAAAGAAATTTCATATTAAGCTTGGTGAACCTAGTAGATTTTTTATTCCCTACAATTTCCCTAGGGTGGAAAATTATATGGCCTTGGCAGACTTAGGAGCGAGTATTAACTTGATGCCCTTATCAGTGTGGAAGCAAATATCACTCCCTGAGTTAACACCCACAAAGATGACTTTGGAATTAGCTAACCGTACGGTTGCTTATCATGTGGGGATAGACGAGGATGTATTTGTGGGAGTTGATAAGTTTACTTTCCCTGTAGACTTTGTTGTGGTAGACTATGATATGGATCCTCGTGTCCCTTTGATTGTGGGTTGACCTTTCTTGAGGACTGGGAGGACCCATACTGATGTTGCTGTAGGAGAGTTGATTATGAGAGTAGGGGATGACAAGGTTGTTTATAACATGGGAAAGATTTCTAAGAAATCCCACGAGCTTGAGACTGTGAATATAATTGATGTGCTTGATGAATTATGTGAAGAACATTTTCACGAGGCCTGTATGGGTGGGAATTATGATATTCCACATGTTAAGACTGTATCTTCCCTTTCTACCTCACTTACTCCGTTTGGAGAAAGTGATTTCCTTTTAGAGGAATTTGAGGCAAGCTTTATAAAAGTGGATTCTAGAGCTTGTTCCACTAGTTCTAATTGGGAGGCGGATGTTCTTGAGCTTGAGAGATTGCTTAATGAAGATGATTTGATAAATCAATAAATTGAAAATTTTCTCAAGAGAGATGGTATAGTAATTGATTATTCTTCCTCAAATTGGGAAGAGGATATTCGTGATAAAGAGACATTACTTTATGGAGATTCCATTCCTACTCCACCTTCAAAAAAAATTTCACATGATACTCTTTCTTTCCCACCTTGTGAAGAACCTCATTTCCAAAATGATTCACATATTGCTTCCATCACTCCTTCACCTCCTTTCTTCGAAAATGATTCACACCATCTCTTTGAGCCTTATATTGTTGAACCGGTTTTTGAGGAGTGTAAAGAAGTTGATGAAGTATATAACTTGGATGATGATTTAGAGGGATTTCTTAAAACACATTATGAGGAGGATTTTGATGAGGATTTCTCTATTGATAAAAAGAAGAAAGACATGGTGGTTTCTTCTACGAGTGTGTTAACACATATTCTTACACCATCTTTGTCTAAAATTGTGATGTATATGGGAGAATCTTCTTCAGTGTCTACCGAGTTGCCTTCATATTTTCCCCTAAATGGAAAGGTGTTCGATCCTGACACACATCTTCTACAACTATCTCAGTATCCTTATGATGAAATAAAAAGAAAACATTTTGGGAAATTGGGATCATTACCTTCTCACCTTACCATCCATTATCATTCAGATCAACTTTTGCTTAAGGGAACCACGTCCAATATACCCTTGTTTGTTATTACCACTTTGGGGTTGTTCTCATATTAGGATGAAAATCATGTATTTGACCCTGGTAAAGTTTCTTCAAGTTTTCCCTATATGGGCATGACACTTCACTTTATCATGGAGAGATTTTCCTTTCTTTAAAATCTCGGTTTTTTCCATGATTTACCCAAGGGAAATTTAATTCGAGGATTCGAGTCGAGCTAGGGACTCTGGAAATCAAATCAATCTTGAATAACTAGGTTAGATCATCTAGAGTAGACTTTTGTTGTTGATACAAAAGTTGGATGGACTGCTCTTGACAGGAATTAGGCTTAATTCGGGGTCTTGTGGACTCTGGCTCTTGCACCAAGTGAATTTGTTTGAGATCCTACACACTAAATAACAGACAATGTTAGGCTTACCATGGGCGCGTGTCCCATGATTAGACTCCAGTGTGAGAGCAAGTAATCGGTTTGAGTATATATCTGAGGGTTAGAGTATTGTGAATAATATATCTTTATGGAACCTCTGGGGTTCCATTTATACCTGAACCCTAGTTCGGGCATCCCTATTCTTGCGGCCTAAGAAAAAGATAACTACTGAATATAGGAAGATCCTTATTGCGTAAATAACTATGGTGTATATCACTTCACTTAGGAGAATAATAATCTTATTTAGATTATATTCTGTTTGATCTTGTCCGAGTGAGACCAGGACACGGTTAAGATATAACCGCGTGCAACAGCAGCTTATTGGGCCTCGTTGGCTTTAGGCGTTGTCCATGTATGATCCATACGTAATGGATACGGGTAGTACCCGTGGGTCGGGCTATCCAGCCCAACTAGGGACTATACGTCATCATGTCCCCTTAGTCTAGTATTCGCAAGGTGTGTCGTGGCTACTTGACTATAATCAACTTAGTCGATGAAATTAATACTTCAGAGAATGAGCGTTGCGAAGAATACCGAGAAAGATTTCAAATTCTCCCACCAGGAATACACATTCATTCCCCCTTTTACCTACTCCCTTGAAATCCAGGAGTATCATCTGCAACGTCAACATGCCACTTCACCTTCCTCCGTTAGATTAAGCAAGTGGGTCACACGTGTCAAAAATCTACCAATGTGAACAGAAACCCTAGGCATATATATTGCCCTCGTCGCTATTTTACTGCTCCTCTTTACCGTAAAACACGCACTATCCGCCATTAACGAACTTCTTATCTTTTGAAACAAAGAGAAAAGGTAATATCTCGCGCCATCTTGTCTCTTCTGTAATTGCAAAATTTTTTAAATATGGTAAGACGATTATCCGAGATCATGTCTACCATCACCGCCAATGAACTAAACCAGTTTACCTCCGATTACTTCATTCCCAACTATCTTCACCCAGAACTAATCCGAAAGGGAAAGTAGGCATCTACACTAGATCTTTAAGTTCGCGAACAATCCTATTCCCTTATCTTGCTTCTTAATAAGCGTTCTTATTCACCACCAAATCCACATATACCAATTACATTGTATTGACGCGGCCTAGATTTTGAATTTTGAAATTAGCTCTCGCGCTCTTGATATAGAACCCACCGTTACTTTTTTTCGCGTCTTCTATTCGCCTTTTGTACAAATGGATAGGTATTGTTCGCAAAAGTCCAAACGGGCCCCAATGTTACGCAGAAAAACTGGATGCTTTAAGGAACTGGAACACCTCATTATGCTGAATTAATGATGCGGTCTTTCTGTTTAACTTTTCGTCTCTGACCCCTGAGACGCTTAGGAGAGATCTAAAACCCGACCCTGGCTCGTACGACAACGCCTATGTCTAAACACTATACACTAACTGTTTTCCTATTCAGGCCTACCCTGAGGCCTTTCTGTGTTTATTAGGATTAAGTCGTGCGATAACTGTTGACGAGACGAGATTCCCCTCTTTCGTGATCACAACGGCCAGGGTTAGTGGTCATCTCTCCACCTTATGTAACATTGTAAGTACTCCAAATCCTTACTACTCGGCTAATTATTTGTTTTTGTTTCTTTGTGCACATAAATGGATATCCTGGATATTTTTAGAAGTCGTGCTCCCATTGAATTGACCGTGCTATCCCGGCCTCTTCATGAGAACGAGACGCCCCTAAGTACGAGAGCAGACGAGAGTACAATAAACCTGGATGTTAAAGCATCGTCTTCATCTCAAGATCATGAGGTTCCTACCCCTAAACCTCTTCAAAGTGTCACAGTGCCACAACAGCCACCCCACCAAGAAGAGAGTATCAACTTGTCATCCCTCAATATCACTGAGAATAGAGAGATTGTTGCAGAGGAATACGAGATGGAGGAGGAACCCATCACTAGTTTTTCAAGGGAAAGACAAAGGGAATCCCCTCATCTACCAGGAAGTCTGCATACATCAGGATTAGGAAGACTTCCACTGTTGCGCCTGAGCCTGAAAGGGAAAATACACCTGAGCGCCTAGCAGAGGAAGACACTGGGGGAGTATTTCCTTGAGACTCCTCCAAAGACCCCTCTTGTCACCGCTGACCTAAGGTGTGCGTTGTATAAGAACCATTATTTATTTACCTATATGTTATATCTATAATCATTTTGTTCACATGGTGCAGCTATGATATTGAGAAACCAGCTCCTGGAGAGACCACCCCGCCTAATCCTGAGAAAGTAACAACTACGACAGGTGAGAGCGCTAATAGAGAAGACATTTATTCGCCCCTAATTGGAGTATTCGTAGGTCGTCAGATTTATCAAGCGCCTTTTACTGTGCCAGCTTTCTTGATAATCCCACCCCCGGGAGAGCATAGATGTTGAATGAGCTGAACGATGCGACGCTGGCTGATGAGGTTATCTTTATCTCCACGCATAATGTAACACCCCATTTTGACAATGGAATATCACAGGATAATTATGGCGTGTAATCAAAGCATGCAAGGTAAATGTCTTAAAAACATTTATTGACTATAAAGACAAATACCGGAATCAAACAACAGTAGTCTTAACATAAGCTCACACACATGAATATATGTACTGAAATCAAAGGACTAAACAATGTCCACAAAAGTAAGTAAAGTAATGTAACGAAAAGTATGAAAGTGCATAAAGTAATGAAGGCTGGATAGCTTCCATCCGTATGCACGTACTCTCAAGTCCTAGTTGCGTCCCTGAGTACATGCCGTTTGGGAACATGAAAGAAAAGGAAACGAATGAGCATAACGCTCAGTGAATGGATATATAGCATACAATAAAGATACAAACATAATAATACATATAGCAGCGGAAATGTATAATTCCTAGAGAACTTGGTATAAGCTGGTAAAACGGGTTTTATAGTTTGAAAACCCATATGTTTATAATTCTAAAAACAGTATTTTAATTGGCCAACAACCCATATAGTTCATGAAGTTTCAACGTGCATGAATACTTAGAGGGGTGACCTCATCATGCAATTAGAGGGGTTATGTAACATCCCGCCTACTCAGACCCCAATATTGTCCGATTTTCTTGTAAGATCACGACTTTGCTTTGTGGCCCTCTTGTGAGTACTTCCCGCCAGGTCACCCAAACTAGTACTACTCTGACATGAGCACGCTTAACTGCCAGTTCCTAAGAACCCTAATGAGACTGCTTTTATTCAAAGTCTCATCATCCTAAATGGGCTTAAAATGGTAAAAAGATCATCAAACGTGCTATAAATATGCTTGTGTTTGTTCAATGTGTATTTTAGGTACGGATATTGAGAAAATGACAAAAGATCACAAGAAACAAGCAAAAACGAACACGGGAAACGAAGCCGCACAATGAACCGGACCCTAGTGTTGATTTTCCAAGAAAAGACCTTGAAGAATTGAAGATTGTACAAGAAGGGTCCTTCATTATTGAAGAAATGACACTTTAAACCCTTGTATATTCATAATTACATGTTTGGTCCCTAGAGTTTGTCAAAATTACAAAAAGGACCCTCAACTTTGAAGAATTTGCAAGAATGGTCCCTCAAAAATGAAGACTTGTCACTTTTAGTCCTCCAAAAAGTCAACCATACAAGTTAAGACCATAAAGTATGAAGACATGTCAAGATTAGTCCTTCAAATATCATCAAATGGCAAAACAAGTCCTTGATAAACTTTTGGAATGTTTTTGTGGCCAATGTATGAAGTTGAAAACTTCATTAACAAAGGGATTCAGATTTGAGCTGTTTAAAACATGAATGAAATAAAGAAGGAAAAAGAGGGGCCAAAGCTGTGAGACATCTATACTTACCTAGACTAATATCACACTGCCACGTGCCCCACTCAATCCCCACAACCAATCACACTTCACCAATTCTCCACCTCACCATCCCACTCACCGTTTATATTAATTAGCTTTTCAAACGGTTAATTAATATATAAATCTGGCGCTAAACACAAATCTTAACCTTAAACAAGATCACAACTCACACTATTCACCCAAGGACACGTTTTGGGTTTTTCTTAAAAACTAACAATTACATGTTAAGTTGCTCCAGATTAATGATTAAGGTTATAATTAACAACACCCAACCCTTAAACTTGATTCCACCTCATTAGATTGGTCACATAGGACATGCCCTGCTACTTCATGGATGAAGACAAGAAAATTTTCAGGGAATCTATGATCCAAAGCCTTGCTTGCATCCTAAGCACACATTTTACGTCTAGGATTAACTTTTCACCACTGGCATCTTCACAAGACGCCAAGAATTTCACATGGGATAAAAAATTATTCAAACTTCACAAGGGAAATTCTGGAACTTTATCACTTAGGATTTCTTGTTTCCAACTTAATAGAACTCATATACACCCTCTATATAAAGGGTATAGGGCTTAACCTTTACTCTTGTTCTTGGTTTTTCCTTTGGTCAAGTTTCTATAAAAATCATTTGTTCAAGTGAATGAAAAGTGTTTGAAATATTTGACGAAATCCAAGCACCAATTTAATTTAATTGTTTATGTTTACATGTCTGAAGTTTCAATGTTTGGTTTTAGTTTTATGCAAGTTTGTTTCATGAAGTTTCAAAAATATGATTTTTAAGTTTTGTTCAAACACTTGAACTTTTGTATCAAAAGTTGATCATAGCACCCTAATAAGGTACTTATCAAGGTGAAGTGAAACTTGTGGTTTTGGAAGATTCAAGGAGTGGGGTACAAGTTGGAAGAAATCTCTTTCCATTTCCATTTTTTATATAATTTGTTGTTCTTAACCTTTTTGATCTTAGCAGGGTGTGTTGTTGTAAGCTTATGTCTTGTTGGGCTAGACACATAAGCTCTTACATTCGAGAGTGTGGATGTACATTCCTTAGGTTTGCATTTTCTAGTCCAAAATATGTCACAGAAAGTGGTTCTAAGTGATTTTGTTGTATGCTGCTAAATGTTGTGTTCTTGTGTATGCATACTAGTTCTAAGTTCATTGTGTTGTTGTTATGATGTTTGTGTAAGCTTGGATTAACCTAAAAACGTTTTTGGTTTTATAAAATTTGATTTTAAAAAGTTAAAAGGGTGTTTGGGACTACTGTTTTGTGATTTTTAAGAAAGTTTGAGTAAGTGTTAAGGGTTTGTTTGAGTTTGTATCTGTTATTTGTGCGGTTAGAGTCCATAATCTGAATAACTTGTGCTCTGAAACTTTGAATCTGAATCTTTGGCATATCAAGCTTGTTTTAGGTCCTTTTGAACTGAAATTTGGTGAACACCTAGATTGCATGTGTAACTAGGGTTAACAAGTGAAAAAACAAAGTTCTCGTAACCTGATTAATAGATTTGTGGGTTTGAAATTCAAATTGTGGTCAAGTATATCAACAAAAGGATTTTTGTGTGTTCATTGTTCAATAGTAACTTACATATGCTCATAACTAGATCTAATCTTGGTATTTTTTGCATGAAACCAGTTAATTAATGCTTGTTTAAGATTGTTATAGCTAGTTTATGCTTTTGGTAGAGTTTGATTGGCTTATATTAGCTTAAATATAGCTTTTATTCATCAGATCTGCTTATTTCATGTCTGTATCATGTCTGTATGCTTTTTGAATTAACTGTATCAATTGGCTGGGTGGAATTTGTGTTTTCTTTCTTGTTCTTGACTCCATACAACTCACTGGTTGTAGGGGTGCCCTTATTGTCTAAAAACATCAAGTGAATCTCTTTAAAACAGCAATTCAAAAAAGTCAAGCAGTGGGAACTCCTTCCCACTAAAAGTTCCCACTGATAGTGTAAATTGGTCATCAGCTTATTAATAAGCTATTTTGTCTTATTCTATCATGCAACAACTTAGATTTTGTAATCAGTCTTCCTTATTTGACCCAATTACTTGAACTGGAGCTTTGTAGCCTTTGACTTTTAGGTTTGACTAGAAAACGAAATGACTTTTCTTTTTCAAAACAGCTTATTGCTAATCCCTGCTTATTGATTGTGCTTTTTGGAAAACTTTTTGTTGATTTTGCTTAATTTGATCATTTGAAACCTTTTGCAACTTGAATCAGCTCCTGAAGTGGTCTAGAACTCGAAAACGACTATTTTGTCGTTTTGTGTAGAGAGCTTTGGCTTATTTCAAGCTTATTTCTTGAGATTTTTCAAATTTCTTTTTACAAAAGGCTTTATAAGCTTAAAAGAAGGATGTGTGTGAAATTTCATCTTATGGCATGGGCTTATTGCTTAATGGGCCAAAAAGCCCATTAAGAATAAGATGTTGACTTATAAGTTGTGATAAGCTCATTTTCAGCTTTTGGGCCTTTAGAGTTTTGTGTTGAAAATCAAATTTTAAGCTAGACTGCAAGTTTTGGGCCCATTTGGTGAACATGTTTCTTATTGGGCCTAAATCAGCCCATTAAGTAATCTGTTTAGACTTTTGGCCCATTTGGAGGCCGATTAGGGGTATTTAGGTAACTTCAGTTTCATTTCTGGTTTTATTAGGTTAAAATAAGTTAGTTTGCAACCTTCTAGAATTTTTTATAAATTTTGATTTTTTATATTATTTTAATATTTAATTTTTAGTTTTTCCATTTTAAATAGTTTTAAGAGGTTTTAAATTTTATAAAAATATTTTTTAGTTTTATTAAAATATTTTTGAGATTTACAAAGTGAAAAATCTTAATTGGCATTTTTATTAATTATTTTGATTTTTAGGGTTTAATTAGGATTTAAAAATTAATAATTAATTAAATAAAAGGTTTGAAAAAGTTTTGAACATTTGTAAACCTTAGCTATATTTGTAGGGATTTTTATTAATTTTTTGGAATTTTTAGAGTAATTTTTATTTTTACCCCTTTTTACGGTTTTATGTGTACGTCATTCGTCTTAGTTTAATTTTTACTCGTAGCAGTCATCATTTTTTCTTCATCCATTCTCTTATCAATATTAATCACAAACTTTCTCAAATTAAACACACACAATAGTCCTCCTTGGTGAACGAACTTACATTGGGTCATTAACACTTGATTTTCCTAAGTCATTTGTTAAATACTTACCGCTTTTTAAGCTTTGTTTTCCTAAACAAGTGTAATAATACTACTATCATTTTGGCGCCGCTGCCGGCGAGGCGTCTTGTGTTTTGATTTGAACAAATATTGTTTTTATATTATTCATAATAAATATATGTGTGTTTTAGAACTCTAAGCACACGTATTATCGTTTTTTGTTTTCTTGTGAATATTATTACTATATTGTATTACGTATCACAATAAATCAACAATATCTCCAAAAGCGTGAAAACGCCACCTTAATTGGGATTTCATCACTTAGTTATTGTATTCAAATATAAAGCAAAAAGAAAAGGCAAAATAGATAAATACTTTCGTGAAGCCTAATTTTGATTTACACAAACTATAAGGTGGGTATAAGGCGGTTGTATTTCATGACCTAAGGGAAAAAGGCTCTTAAGTGCTTCGCGCCGCCTCGTTTCCTCCACTTGCTTGTGCGTGTTCTGAGAAAAAGGGCTAATCGAGGATTTGCCACCCAAAGTATTATTAAATATCATATATATTTGCTTGGTTTCAAATATTAAACCCTCTTGAACGTTTTGGTGTTCTACCAACGTTCTAAAGTCATCGAAGGCTTCACTTCACGTGATCGTTTTCATTCCTTGAGGCTCCTTAATCGAGAAATTGATTCGAGGAGAGATTTGTAGATTTTGGTCTACGTAGTTCACAAAAAATCCAAAAAAGGTAAAAACAATGAAAAACCCAAAAAATTGAAAAACATAAAAACAACCAAAAGAATCTTCTTTGCTCACCTTACGTTGTACGTTACGTTTATGCAAACTCGCTCCAAAGCAAAACGTTCACGTAAACGTCAAAATCGAAATGAAACAACATCAACGTTTTCTAGTGAAGAATCTCCTATTGACGAACCCATTATAGAATAAGAAGTCACCATGGCTAATCGTACTATGATGGAGATGCTTCAAGCACCCACCGAGGGTTATAGAGAAGCGATTGTGATTCCCGTTATCCTTGCGTAGAATTTTGAGGTTAAGACGGGTTTATTGTCCATGATCCAATCCAAAAAGTTTCGTGGTGACGAAAAGGACAACCCTCATAACCACATTCGTCAATTCAATCGTCTTACGGCCACTTGCAAATTTAAGGACATCTCGAAAGACTCGATCAAGATGATTCTTTTTCCGTATTCCTTAGCGGGGCCCGCTAAAATTTGGTTAGAGAAAGAGCCACCCAATACTATATTGACGTGGAAGGATCTCGTTTCGAAGTTCGTAAACCAATTTTTCCCGCCCTCTAAGACTACGCATTTGAAAAACGAGATTTCAAAATTTTCACTAGAATTTAACGAGAGTTTTTCAACAGCTTGGAACCGGTTTAAGGAAATGTTACATGAGTGTCCTCACAGTTTTTCCGACTTGCATCAAATCGATACGTTTTACAATGGTTTGAACGATCATGAGTGTGATTATCTTAATGCCGCCGCGGGTGGTAATTTCTTGTGTGAAACGGTCGAAGAAGCATTGACGATTATTTAGAATAGATCCAAAGTTTATAGCCCTCATAGCACACCGAGTGTTAACAAGGCTTCATCTGCACCTTCATCATCACGTACCATTGATGCTTGCCAAATCGAGGCAAATTTGGAAAACAAGATTTTCGATAAGCTTAAGGGGATATTAAAAGAGTTTAAAATTGGAGAAAAACCTGCTCCCACTAGGGATAAAGCGGTTGAGGCTACTTGTGTTTATTGTGGTGGAGGTCATGATTTCTCCGAGTGCATTACCGCCGGTGGTAACACTTCGAGCGCCTAAGCGGCCACGGGAACTTATAACCAAAACGGTCAAGTTACCTGCACTAATCAATTGACTCCACCCGGTTTTTCACCAAATCAAAATCGAAACAATCAAGGTGGTTACCAAGGCAATCAAAGGAATAACTATAAGGGTAACAATTACAACAATGGGGGGAATACTAGTCAAGTGCAAAACCAAAATCAAAACCGTAATTTTCAAAACCCACAAGGATTTCAAAATGCTTACATTAAAGAAGTTCCGAATGATTTTTTGAATTACGCTACGGCAAATGACAAAAAATTTTAAAACCTCCAAGAGCAAATGGCTAGTCAACCTAGGGAAACGGCTAAGAACGCGAAAGAATTAGCAAATCTCGCTAAGGAAAATGCAAACATGAAAATTGAGTTGAAAAATGATTTTGTTAATCAAATTCGAGGTCAAAACAACAAAATAGAGCAAAGTCATTCTAGGCTTGAACAAAGGATAGACCAAAAAGCCTCTAATCAAGACGTTAATCTAAATGCTATTTTGGAAGCGATCATGATGAGCGAAGCCTCTATTTCGGCTTCACTTCCTAGCAACACCGTTTCAAACCCGAAGGTAGAGATGAAAGTGATTACCACACGTAGTGGTAAGACCTTTAAAGAGTTGATTCCTCAACCAATTACTCCTACGGAGGAGCCAATTTAGGAAGAACCCAATGTTGTGGTTGAAAAGGAGCATATCTCAATCCCACGAAGTACCACTCAAACCACACCTAAGGTCGACCCTTTACCCATATTGGAACCCGAGATTCCAAAGGCTATGCCTACGCCCCACCCAACACCACCCTCTTTCTTTGAACCATCATCGTCTTCACGAACACCACCTTTGCCTTACCCTTCGAGACTTCGAAAGGAAAAATTGCAAGAACGAGACAATTACCAATTTGAGATTTTCATCAAAATGTTTCGTGACTTGCATTTTAACATAAGTTTTGCCGACGCTTTAATTATGATGCCTCGACTTGCCACTAACTTTGAAAGTATGTTGAAAAACAAGGAGAAATTGCAAAAATTGTCTTGTTGTTCATCGGTTTATCTTAATCGCATACCTCAAAAATTCGGTGATCCCGGTAAATTTTTAATTCCGTGCGGTATTCAAGATATGGAAGAATGCTATTCCTTGGCCGATCTTGGTGCTATCAATAATTTGATGCCTCTTTCGAACTTGAAGTTGTTCAATCTTACTAATCTTACTCCAACGAAGATGTCTATCGAAATGGCCGATCATTCTACGATTCCCGCATGTGGGTCGACCGAAGACGTTTTTGTTAAGGTGGGAAAGTTTTACTATCTGGTAGACTTTATCGTTGCTGATATTCCCACGGATCCTCAAGTTCCTGTCATTTTAGGTCGTTCGTTTTTAGATACGGGACAAGCAATTATTGACGTTCATGCTAGAAAAATCACTTTACGATTCAACGACGAGGAACTTGTTATAAACGCAACTCAAAACTAGAATGTTTCTCATGTTTATTCAATCGCGACTATGAACCATGTTGATATAATCGACATCGTTTGCGAAAAATATTCACAAGAAAATTTAGGGTTTGTCGATGAAGCAAATTGTGGCAATCCCACTATGCTCGATCTTATTCTTGATAATTCGACACCATCGTTCACTCCATTTGAAGGAGGTGGTTTTACGTTGGAAGAATTTGATGTTCCTCGTACTTGTGACGAAGACCTCGATGACGATGAGGACTTCTAGATTATCAAGGATTTTCTTAAAGATTTCCCATTTCCTCTGCCGGTGGAAGTTATGAGTATCGAACCCGCATCTTCAATCGAGGAACCACCAACCCTCGAATTGAAAGATCTTCCTCCTAACCTCGAATACATATTCTTAGAAGGAGACGATAAGTTACCGGTTATTATTGTGAAGGGCCTTTCCGATGATGAAAAAACCACACCTATCGAAGTCTTGAAAGCTCACAAAGGGGCAATTGCGTGGAAACTCTCTGACATTAAGGGAATAGATCCTAAATTTTGCACACACAAAATCTTAATGGAGGAACACTACAAACCCGCAATACAATGTCAACGAAGGGTAAACCCCAAAATTCATGACGTCATCAAAAAGGAAGTTCTTAAACTACTAGACGCGGGAATGATTTACCCTATATCTGAATAGCCCTTGGGTGAGCCCCATTCATTGTGTCCCTAAGAAGGGAGGAATGACCGTTGTGGAAAATGATGACAACGAGTTAATTCCCACTAGACTCGTGACCGGTTGGAGGGTGTGCATTGACTATCGTAAGTTGAATGACGCCACTCGTAAAGACCACTTTCCCTTGCTCTTCATGGATCAAATGTTGGAGCGACTTGCGGGAAATGACTTCTATTTCTTTTTAGATGGTTTTTTCGGTTACTTCCAAATCCCCATCGATCCTCGTTATCAAGAAAAAACTACGTTTACGTGTCCATATGGAACGTTTGTCTATCGTAGAATGCCATTCGGACTTTGCAATGCACCGGGAACTTTTCAACGGTGTATGATGGCTATTTTTCATGACATGATCGAGAAGACGATTGAAGTCTTTATGGATGACTTTTACGTGTTTGGTAGTTCGTTCATGTCGTGTTTAGAAAAATTGGGTAAAATGTTAAAACGTTGTGAAGAAACCAACCTTGTGCTTAATTGGGAAAAATGTCATTTTATGGTTAAAGAAGGAATCGTCTTACGGCACAAGGTCTCGAAAGCGGGGATTGAGGTAGACAAAGCTAAGATAGACTTCATCGCCAAATTACCTCATCCCAAAACCGTCAAGGGAGTTATGAGTTTCCTATGTCACGCGGGCTTTTATCGTTGATTCATCAAGGATTTTTCAAAGATATCTCGACTTACTACACATCTTCTCGAAAAAGATGCTCCTTTCGTTTTTAATGAAGATTGTGTACGAGCCTTTGAAATCATTAAAAGGAAACTTACCGAAGCTCCCATTCTTGTTTCTCCAAATTGGAACCTCCCCTTTGAGCTCATGTGTGACGCTAGTGATTACGCTATTGGGGCCGTTTTGGGGCAACATCATAACAAGCATTTCTTGCCTATTCACTATGCTAGCAAAACGAAAATGATATTGTGGTTTTTATACCCCTTTTAGGAAAAAGAGATATAAAGGGTAAGTATTTAATACACGTTTAGGAAAACGTATACTAATGACCCAAAGTTTGAGTTTGTTCTCAAGGAAGCTAGTGTTTTATGCGTGTTAAGATTTGAATTAATGATTTGTGATTAGAGTAAAAACCAAGAGCAGAGCTAAGTGTTGCAACTCTAATGCCTTAAATAGGCTAAATTTGTGAACTAGAAAGCATAAAAATTATAAACCCTAAGTTGTGAAGTCCCTGAATTGCCCTTGAGGTTTTTGAAAATCTACTTGAACATGTGAACTTCTTGGACGTTTGTGAAGCTGTAAAGTGTGATGGAATTTGATCAAAGGCTCACAATGATGCTTAGGATTGAAGCTGAATGTCGATGGTTGGATTCTCTACGAATTTGACATTTTCCTCACCTTTGTAGCAGGGGAATCTCGTGTGGGCCAATGTGGGGATGTGGCACCATGTTTAAGGTGTGGGTTATGTTAAGGAGACCCTTAATCAATATTCTGGAAGGATTTAGGGGTTAATTACAAGTAATTAACAAATCACTAATTGTGTTCATATGATGAATAGTGATGGTTTTGATTCAGATTAGGATTTGAAAACTTGTTTGGCGCCGGATTAATAAACTAATAAAGATTAGTTAAATTCCGTTGTGGGTGGGAAGTGACATGGCGGAATGGGGGGTTTTCATTGGTTGGATGGAGTGAGTCGGACACGTGGTGGCATGGTAGTGATCTAGGTAACTTCTATGTCTGCCAAGTTTAGCTCCTCTCCTTTCTTTCTCTTTTGATTTCAGTTTTAAACAAGAAAAACCCGAATTCCTTTGTAATTAAACTTTTAGTATTCACACTTTTGCCCCAAATACTTTTCCAAAAGTTTATCAAGGGTATTTCTTGTAATTTGATGATTCTTGAAGGGCTGTTTTGGCATTTTCATCAAACTTTATGGTCTTGAATGGTATTGTTGACTTCTTGGAGGACTAATATTGACAAGTCTTCATTTATGAGGGACCATTTTTTCGAATTCTTCAAAGTGGAGGGTACTTTTTGTAATTTGACAAACTTTAAGGACCAAACTTGTAATTATGAATATACAAGGGTTTAAAGTGTCAATTCTTCAATATTGGAGGACCCTTCTTTTACAATCTTCAATTCTTCAAGGGTTATTCTTGGAAAATCAACACTAGGGCTTGGTTCATTGTGCGGCTTCATTTCCCGTGTTCGTTTTTGCTTGTTTCTTGTGATCTTTTGTCATTTTCTCAATATTCATACCTAAAATACACATGGAACAAATACAAGCATATATTTGGCTTTTTTGATGATGTTTTGTACATTTAAAGCCCAAAAAGAACAATGAGATCATGTATAAAAGCTATCTCATCAATGACCGAGGCTCAACTTAAATACACCACAATTGAAAAACAATTACTTGCCGTGGTGTACGCATTTGAAAAATTCCGACCTTATCTCGTTTTGACGAAAAGAATAGTGTATACGGACCATTCGGCTATCAAATATCTATTTGCTAAACAAGATGCTAAGCCACGTTTGCTTCGTTGGATTCTCCTCCTACAAGAATTTGATTTCAAAATCCTTGACAAAAAAGGAGCCGAGAATCTAGCGGCCGATCATCTCTCTCGATTGGAAGATCCTCAACAATGTGTTTACGAGAAAAAGGAAATCACCGAAAATTTTCCTCTCGAAACGCTTAGTGTAGTGAATCCTAAGAAAGAATGGTCCACCCTATGGTTTGCGGACTTCGCAAATTACCATGCGGGCAACTTCAACACTAGGGGTATGATGACACAACAAAAACGAAAATTCTTTCGTGACATCAAGTTCTAATTTTGGGACGACCCTTATCTATTTCGGACTCGTGCGGATCAAATCATTTGACGTGTTTTCGGCACCAAAGCTTCTAATATCCATAGAGCATGTCATGAGGGGCCCACGGGTGGTCACCATGGTGCTAATCTCACGGCTAAGAAGGTTTTCGAGGACGACTTCTTTTGGCCTACTATTTACCGAGACGCGCACGCACTTATCAAGTCGTGTGACGCATGACAACGTCAAGGAAAAGCCTCACAAAACGATGAAATGTCGCAAAACATCATCCAAGTGTGTGAGATCTTTGTCGTGTGGGGCATTGATTTTATGGGGTCGTTCCCATCATCTCGTGGTAATAAGTATATCCTTGTGGCCGTTGAATACCTATCCAAGTGGGTTGAAGCTAAGAGTTTTGCCTACGAACGATGCTCGTGTGGTAGTCAAGTTTTTGAAGCAACTATTCTCTCGGTTTGGAACCCCTCGTTCTATAATAAGCGATCGTGGAACCCATTTTTGCAATAATCAATTTGAAAGTGTTTTAAAGAAATATGGGGTTACACATCGTCTTTCCACGGCTTATCACCCATAAACAAGTGGGCAATTCGAGGTTTCAAACCGATCTTTGAAAAGGATCTTGGAAAGATCAATAGGAGAGAACTGACAATCTTGGTCGGATAAGTTAGACGATGCTTTATGGACATTTCGTACCGCCTATAAGACACCCATTGGGTGCACTCCTTATAAGCTTGTGTATGGGAAGAATTGTCACTTGCCAATTGAACTCGAACACAAAGCTTATTGGGCCCTAAAGCATGCTAACTTTGATTTGAAGACCGTGGGGGATCACCGGAAAATACAATTGAATGAATTGGATGAATTGAGGGATAATGCTTATAAAAATTCATTAATTTATAAATAAAAGACTAAAAAGTTTCATGATCAAAAGATTAAAAACCGTGTTTTTAACATTGGTGATCATGTGTTACTTTTTAACACTCGTTTGAAGATATTTTCCGGAAAATTGAAATCCTGTTGGTCGGGTTCATTCACCGTCACACATGTTTTTCCTTATGGGACCATCGAGCTAGCTCAAAATGACGGTCCTAACTTCAAGGTGAATGGACATAGGTTGAAGCACTACTTTGGTGGGGAAGTCCCTTCTTTGTACAAACTCGACCAAGTCACCTTCCCCAATGATAACTAGTATTGAGGGGATCGAGTCGAGCTCATGACTTGGTAATAAAAACGAGGTGCCTTGTGGGGGGAGCTCCCATGTTTATCCATGTACATATTATCGCTTTCTAATGTAGCTAATATGAGGGGATTTGTGCCCTTCCAACCTTTGCTCCGTGATTTTTTGTGAATTATGGCTATCAGATCATCATCATCTTCATGATTCAAGCCTCTCGTGTTCGTTTTACGTGAGCCTTGATCGTTTGCTTTGAAGAATTTCTCAATATCCACATGATGTATCTTTTGTTGTTTTAACCATAGGTTTTTAGCACACTTCATAAACGACTATAGATTTAATGGTTCCACCCTTTCCATGCTAGATTAAGCATTCGACTACGTCTCTAGTATGGGGGTATCCTACCCTTAGACTCGAAACATTGAGAACAATGTTTAACTTTAGTATGGGGGGGGTGAATAGATACCCGACCTTGCTAAACCTTCACGCTTTCCAACTTTCATGTTTTTGTTTCTTGTTTTGTTGCAAATAAGGCTAAAAATGGCCAAATTTTAATTTTTTCTCATGTTTTTATAAGTGTTTGGTGACACGAATGTTGATTTTCTGATGGCAAGAATAAGAGTACTTTTTGACTCGACAGTGCGTGTTGAGCACTTAGCTTTGATTGCTTAACTATTTTTAGGATAAGTCTCTTAAATGAGGACGAGAAATGATAGCGTTAATTATAAATTACTATGCTAAACGTAGAAGTCGCTATTCTTTCAAAAAGTCATGTGCCCTAATTATTTGCTTATTCTCCCTTCGCTTGTATATAGATTTTGCTAATAAGTATTAACTTAGCGGTTTAGTCTTAATTGTTGGTTTCTAGCTTTTTCTAGTAGCTTCCATGTAATTAAATTGAGAAAACATTTGAGAATCGCCAGAGTCACGATTTTGAAGTATAGGCAACCCGAATAATCGAAAGCTTCATCCAACAAATGATTTAAAGTGCTCACACCTAAATCAAGCAAAAATTTGAAGCTCACAAGGCCGAAAAATTTATGCAAAACTGAAAGTAAAAAGCCTTAATCTTTGAATCTTTAAAGATCCAAAATTCTCTTTTAGCGTAAGGATATACGTCTTTGGCCATAATAAACACCTCATGGCGAGGTTAAATAAAATGCAAGGCAAGACCGATCCCAAAATGTGAAGTTAAACCTATGATAATAAGGCCCATCCGGTAGGGGGCGTATAAAAGTCTTGGTAATAAGTCTCATGTTCAAAAACGTTATAAAACCGTGTTCATCGAATCTCACTTGTTAACTTAATTTTTTGACATCGTTGTCTATTATGGGAGGTTATTAATTCGATGGTTTTGATTACACCGTTTCGTTTCTATTTTGGACCGTAATGTCTATCATCTCGTAAGTCAACAATGTATCATCATGATCATTCAAGACAAGAATAAAATATAAGTGATACCACTTAGGGAAATGTGAGTCTAAGTACGTGATTAGAGCATATGAGTAGTGTTAGCATTACTAACATATAATTACAATGATCTCGTTACACGCTTAGCATGGAATTGGGTGAAAATCTAGGACGACGAATTTATCTCTATGAGGCACTCACATGTTCTTATTCTATGAACCTAAACGTCCCATTTTGCGATGAAAATCATACATTATGTCTAAAAACAAAGTAGTAGTAGTGTAGTAAGTTTACCTTTGAATAAAAGTGCATAAAAATGAATTTTGGAAATGCTTAGATACTTTATTCTATCATTGCGTGAGGGCCCGACAATGGTTTAGTATAGGGGAGTGATGAGACTGCTTTTATACATAGTCTCATCATCCTAAATGGGCTTAAAATGGTAAAAAGATCATCAAAATTGCTATAAATATGCTTGTGTTTGTTCAATGTGTATTTTAGGTACGGATATTGAGAAAATGACAAAAGATCATAAGAAACAAGCAAAAACGAACACGGGAAACGAAGCCGCACAATGAACTGGACCCTAGTGTTGATTTTCCAAGAAAAGACCTTGAAGAATTGAAGATTGTACAAGAAGGGTCCTTTATTATTGAAGAAATGACACATTAAACCCTTGTATATTCATAATTACAAGTTTGGTCCCTAGAGTTTGTTAAAATTACAAAAAGGACCCTCAACTTTGAAGAATTGGCAAGAATGGTCCTCAAAACTGAAGACTTGTCACTTTTAGTCCTCCACAAAGTCAACCATACAAGTCAAGACCATAAAGTATGAATACATGTCAAGATTGGTCCTTCAAATATCATCAAATGGCAAAACAAGTCCTTGATAAACTTTTGGAAAGTTTTTGTGGCCAATGTATGAAGTTGAAAACTTCATTAACAAAGGGATTCGGATTTGAGCTGTTTAAAACATGAATGAAACAAAGAAGGAAGAAGAAGGGCTAAAGCTGTGAGACAGCTATACTTACCTAGACTAATACCACACTGCCACGTGCCCTACTCAATCCCCACAACCAATCACACTTCACCAATTCACATCCTCACCATCCCTCTCACCGTTTATATTAATTAACTTTTCAAACGGTCGATTAATATATAAATCTGGCGCTAAACACAAATCTTAACCTTAACCAAGATCAAAACTCACACTATTCACCCAAGAACACGTTTTGGGTTTTTCTTAATTACTAACAATTACATGTTAAGTTGCTCCAGATTAATGATTAAGGTTATAATTAACAAAACCAAAACCTTAAACTTGATGCCACCTCATCACATTGGTCACATGGGAAATTCCCTGCTACTTTATGGACAAAGACAAGAGAATTGTCAGGGAATCTACGATCCAAAGCCTTGCTTGCATCCTAAGCACACATTGAACGTCTAGGATCAACTTTTCACCACTGGCATCTTCACAAGACGCTAAGAATTTCACATGGGCTCAAAATTATTCAAACTTCACATGGGCAATTCTGGAACTTTATCACTTAGGGTTTCTTGTTTTCAGCTTTATAAAACTCATGTACACCCTCTATATAAAGGGTATAGGGCTTAACCTTTACTCTTGTTCTTGGTTTTTCCTTTGGTCAAGTTTCTGTAAATCATTTGTTCAAGTGAATGAAAAATGTTTGAAATCTTTTCTTGTTTATATTTACATGTTTGAAGTTTGTGTTTGAAGTTTCAATGTTTGGTTTTAGTTTTATGCAAGTTTGTTTCAAAAAGTTTCAAAAATCTGATTTTCCAAGTTCTGTTCAAACACTTGAACTTTTTGGATCAAAAGTTGATCATAGCACCGTGATAAGGTACTTATCAAGGTGAAGTGAAGCTTGTGGTTTGGGAAGATTCAAGGAGTGAGGTACAAGTTGGAAGAAATTTTTTTCCATTTTCATTTTTTATATAATCTGTTGTTCTTAACCTTGTTGATCTTAGCAGGGTGTGTTGTTGTAAGCTTGTGTCTTGTCGGGCTAGACACATAAGCTCTTACATTCGGGAGTGTGGACGTGCATTCCTTAGGTTTGCATTTTCTAGTCCAAAATCAGTTCAAGAAAGTGGTTCTAAGTGATTTGGTTGTATGCTGCTGAATGTTATGTTCTTGTGCATGCATACTAGTTCTAAGTTCATTGTGTTGTTGTTATGATGTTTGTGTAAGCTTGGATTAACCTGAAAACGTTTTTGGCTTTGTAAAATTTGATTTTCAAAAGTTAAAAGGGTGTTTGGGACTACTGTTTTGTGATTTTTAAGAATGTTTGAGCAAGTGTTAAGGTTTTGTTTGAGTTTGTATCTGTTATTGGTGTGGTTAGAGTCCATAATCTACATAACTTGTGCTCTCAAACTTTCAATCTGAATCTTTGGCATATCAAGCTTGTTTTAGGTCCTTTTGAACTCAAGTTTTGTGAACACCTAGATTTCATGTGTAACTAGGGGTAACAAGTGAAAAAACAAAGTTCTTATAACCTGATTAATAGATTTGTGGGTTTGACATTCAATTTGTGGTCAAGTATATCAGCAAAAGGATTTTTGTGTGTTCATTGTTCATCAGTAACTCATATATGCTCATAACTGGATCTAATCTTGGAATTTTTTGCATGAAACCAGTTAATTTATGCTTGTTTAAGATTGTTATAGCTATTTTATGCTTTTGGTAGAGTTTAGTTGTCCTATACTAGCTTAAACATAGCTTTTATTCATTAGATCTGCTTATTTCATGTCTGTATCATGCATGTATGCTTTTTGAATTAACTGTATCAATAGGCTCGGTGGAATTGTGTTTTCTTGCTTGTTCTTGACTCCCTACAACTCACTGGTTGTAGGGGTGCCCTTATTGTCCAAAAACATCAAGTGAATCTCTTTAAAACAGCAATTCAAAAAAGTCAAGCAGTGGGAACTCCTTCCCACTGAAATTTCCCACTGATAGTGTAAATTGGTCATCAGCTTATTAATAAGCTATTTTGGCTTATTCTATCATGCAACAACTTAGATTTTGTAATCATTCTTCCTTATTTGACCCAATTACTTGATCTGGAGCTTTGTAGCCTTTGACTTTTAGGTTTGACTAGAAAACAAATTAACTTTTCTTTTTCAAAACAGCTTATTGTTAATTCCAGCTTATTGAGTGTGCTTTTTGGAAAACTAATTGTTGATTTTGCTGAATTTGATCATTTGAAACCTTTTGCAACTTGAATCAGCTCTTGAAGTGGTCTAGAACTCGAAAACGACATTTTTGTCGTTTTGTGTAGAGAGCTTTGACTTATTTCAGGCTTATTTCTTGAAATTTTTCAAAATTTCTTTTTACAAAAGGCTTTATAAGCTTAAAAGAAGGATGTGTGTGAAATTTCAGCTTATGGCATGGGCTTATAGCTTAATGGGACAAAAAGCCCATTAAGAATAAGTTGTTGACTTATAAGTTGTGATAAGCTCATTTTAAGCTAGACTGGAAGTTTTGGGCCCATTTGGTGAACATTTTTATTATTGGGCCTAAATCAACCCATTAAGTAATCTGTTTGGACTTTTGGCCCATTTGGAGGCCCATTAGGGGTATTTAGGTCATTTCACTTTCATTTCTGGTTTTATTAGGTTAAAATAAGTTAGTTTACAACTTTTTAGAATTTTTTATAAACTTTGATTTTTTATATTATTTTAATATTTAATTTTTAATTTTAAATCATTTTAAATAGTTTTAAGAGGTTTTAAATTTTAGAAAAATACTTTTTAGTTTTATTAAATTATTTTTGAGATTTACAAAGTGAAAAGTCTTAATTTTGCCTTTTTATTAATTATTTTGATTTTTAGGGCTTTAATTAGCATTTAAAAATTTAAAATTAATTCATTAAATGGTTTGAAAAAGTTTTGATCATTTGTAAACATTAGTTATATTTTTAAGGATTTTTAGTAACATTTTGGGAATTTTTAGAGTAATTTTTATTTTTACCCATTTTTACAGTTTTACGTTTACGTCATTCGTCTTAGTTTAAATTTACTCGTAGCCGTCATCATTTTTTCTTCTTCCATTCTCTCATCAATATTAATCACAAACATTCTCAAATTAAACACACATAATAGTCTTCCTTGGTGAACGAACTTACATTGGGTCATTAACACTTGATTTTCCTAAGTCATTTGTTAAAAACTTACCGCTTTTTACGCTTTGTTTTCCTAAACAAGTGTAATAATACTACTACACGCAGCAGACCATAAAACGCGCTGTGTGATGAGAAGGCGATTGTTATCTTATGAACCATGGATCTCTCTTGGCCACAGCCGATGTGGGATTTTCTTAGGGTGTCACAATCACCTCCCCCCCTTCGGGACTCATCGTCCTCGACGAGGTTTGCCCCATCATCCTGAACGGCTCAAGAGTGGCTCTGATACCACTTGTAACATCCCGCCTACTCAGACCACAATATTGTCCGCTTTGCCCGTAAGCTTACGGCTTACTGTCATGAGCTCTACTCTGACATGAGCACGCTTAACTTCCAGTTCCTAAGAACCCCACGTGCAGTAGACCACAAAACGCGTTGTGTCATGAGAAGTCGGCTGTTATCTTATGAACCATGTATCTCTCCTAGCCATAGCCGATGTGGGATTTGCTTAGGGTGTCACAAGTTGCCTCTAATTATTTAAGTCTGGGTAGGAGGGATCAACTCCTTGTGAAGGATGCAAGGCACACACCACATTTACCATGAAAATACTTGTAAAACATGTAACTAGGATGCACCCATACGCCCCACATGATAATATAATAATATGGCCAAAACTGAAAGGGACGCCACAAGCAATCACTCTGTCGTGGGGAAGTCATAATACTGGTGCCTCCAGTCTTATGGTTATGGTACCTCTATAACTAGGTGAAACTGGTCATGCGTGTATATGGCTTAGGCATTTAAAACTAAACATAAGCTAATCAAAACATATAAAACAAGTACTTGGGGAAAAAAGTTGGCTGCAAACAGGGAATCTTAATAAAAGAAGGGAATGTCCATATCGAAGGACGAAATATCCGTACCTTATGTCTAGTGAACGATGAAAGATGAAAGAACGCAATGTCCTACGTCGACTTCACTAATGCTACATAAATAGGGAACATGTATGAGTTGTCTGATTACTGATTGTGTTCCTTGTTCTTGTATGTTCTTAATGTATTTTATATGTTCTTGTCATTTTTAGTGTTTTAAATGTTATACTGTACTATTCATGGTTTAAGTGGAATCTGATTATGTAATTTATGTATTTCTTGAATTATTAAACTTGTAGTGTAATAATAAGTAACTTTCTAAATATAGCAGGTTTCCCAAAATAGAAAGTTTCCAAAAATTGACTGTTTCCAAAAATAGAAATTTCCAAAAATAGTAAGTTTCTAAAAATAGAAAGTTTCTAAAAATAATAAGTTTCCTGAAATAGAAAGTTTCCATAAATTGAAATCAAGCTGAATGATTACGTTAAAAATATAAGCTTGTTCTTATTTATAAGTCACGATGATTAATAAGAAACTTTATTAAATAATACTATAGGTTATGGTAATTATTAATTATTAAGTATATGCATGGTTTTAATAATTAATAATATATCATGTTACATTAATAAACTTTACCTTAAAATGTTTAATTAAATTATGTCATGATTAATTTAATTAAGTCTAGTAAAATATACTTAGGTTATAAATGTTTTATTAATATAAATAAAATAACCTAAGTCATGAATTATTAATTAAGTATAAGTTCATGTATTGAATAATTAATTACTAAAACTATAGTCTAAAATTAAATGAGAAAATATACTTAGGCTAAAATATTTATTAATCATTTAATAAATTAACCTAAGTCATGTTTTAAATAAATTAATTATTAACTCATGGATATTAATTTAATTAACTTGCAAAAATAATTAGTAAAATTTCCCGAGTCCGAAACCCGAGACAAAAACAACCGAGCACCAACCAACCACACAGCCGGCGGCTGGTGGTGGTGGCTGGCGGTTGTTGCCGTCGATTGTCGCCGATGTGGCCACGGTTCACATCGGCTGCGCCGGTGGTTCCCCTATTTAGCCTTAAATCCCACCGGCATGTAGCCGGTGGTTCCCCCTGTTTTGCCTCGCGTACCTACTGGCCATAACAAACACACCCCGGCTTGCGCTGGGGTTCCCATTTTCTGCCCGAGACTACACCGAGCCCCACAAGGGGTCTTGGTCCCCATGCTGTCTGAACTCACAACCACACCAAGCCCCTTTGGGGGTCTCGGTTGGTGAAGCAATCCGGCGCCGAGAGTCTTATGACTCTCGGTTGTGTTCTGAACCAAAACCAAACACCAAAACACCCTTAATCTTGTTTTAGTTTAACCCATAACATGTTTATATTAATTGCTTTTAAGATCAAAATCATGTGTTCATAATTAATTAAAAGATGTAAAAAAATATAAAGGTTTAAGCTTTACCGAATGTGTGAATGGAATGGAATAGAAAACGAAAACGAACACCAAACAATCCAAAGATCAAAATCAACAACGATCTCTTCCTCTTCTCTTGTAGATGCCGCGGCTAAGGAGAACCAAAAAGGGGGCTAGGGTTTTAATTTTCTAAAAGTTCTGTAAAGTGATTTCTGTGTTTTAGTTTTCACTAAATTTTAAATGGGATGGGCCCTTCTCTCTTTGGTTGCCGCGCACACTAGACCCAACAAGGCCAAACCGGGCCTTGCATGTTAAATATTTATTCGTGTTTAAATGTTCGTGTTAGTGTGTGTTTTAATATTTGTGTTATAATTATTATACGTAATAATTATATATCGTGTATTAATCTGTATACTTAGTTTCTCGTAAATAATATTCGTGACACGTGTTTAACATATAAAAAAAGAAATTTTTAATTTATACGTATTTTACGTGATGTACTGTCCATGGTATTTATATGCGGGTTTTACAACTCTTCCCCTCTAAAAAGAATAATTTGTCCCCGAAATATAGGTAACATAAACTGAAAGGAAACGTACCCGAATCAAAGCTGGAAATGAGGGTAAGAAGTCCAGATAGACTCCTCCGTCTCCCAAGTGAATTCCCGCTCAGGATGGTCCCACCAAACGATTTTGACGAATGGGATCGTCTTCTTCCTCATGACTCGCTCTTGGCGATCAAGAACTCGTTCGGGGTCCTCAATGTAAGAAAGATCCTCACGGATCTGCTCGAGTGGATAATGAACCATATGTAGGGGATGATAATTGTACCCTCTGGGTAAGAACACATGGAAGACGTTGTGAACGTGCGATAGCTACGGAGGTAGCGCCAATCAATAGAAACCTCTCCAATGCGTTCTAGTATATCAAACGGTCCAATGAATCGAGGGCTGAGTTTTCCCTTAATTCCAAAACGTTTAACCCCTCGTGTTGGTGATACCTTGAGAAAGACATGATCACCTACGTTGAAATGTAAGTCTCTACGATGTTTATCACCATAGCTCTTTTGACGTGCACGAGCTTCTTGCAGTTTTGCCTTGGCGACAACAACCTTCTCGTTGGTCACCTCTATCATCTTCGGACCTTCAAGAATTCGCTCACCAACCTGATCCCAGCAGATTGGGGCGCAACATTTCATGCCATACAAAATTCCAAACGGTGCACAGTTGATGCTGTCGTGCCAACTGTTGTTGTATGCAAATTCTACTAGGCAGATGTAGTCGTCCCAACTTCCTGTCCATTCTAGAGCAAAAGACCGTAGCATGTCCTCTAGTGTCTGAATGGTACGCTCCGATTATCCGTCTGTCTGAGGATGAAAAGTCGTGCTAAGCATAAGTCTGGTGCCCCAAGCTCTCTGCAGACTCTTCCAGAATCACGAAGTAAAACGAGGATCTTTGTCGGAGATGATACTAGATGGCGTACCATGAAGTCTCATGATCTCCTTCTGATAAGTATCTACCAATTTGCTGACCGTGTCGTCCTTTCGGATTGGCAGAAAATGAGCTGATTTAGTAACTCGATTAACGATAACCCAGTGGCATCATATTTCCTCTTGGTCTGCGGAAGTCTGGTGACAAAATCCATGGAGATCTTGTCCCACTTCCACTCTGGAATGTCTAATGGTTGTAGTATACCACTAGATCGTTGATGCTCAATCTTAACCTGCTGGCAGGTAAGACATTTGGATACAAAAGTAGCGACATCCTGCTTCATACCACGCCACCAGAAATGTTGCTTGATGTCATGGTACATCTTGGTGGAACCATGATGGATAGATAATGGGGAGTTGTGACCTTCAATCAGCAAAGCCTCCATGAGTGTAGGATCGTCAGGAACACAAAGTCTAGTGCCCTGCCATAGAATTCCGTCGTCATGTACCCGAAACACCATTTGCTGGTCGATGTTTTGAATAATCGCCCAGATTTCACCATCATCCTTCTGAGCTTCCTTGATCCTAGAGAGCAAGTCAGGTTCAACTCTAAGATTTTCCCAGTACCCGTGTTGTCCCCGTACCATAAATTCGATGTCCAGTTGTTCCAAGTCACGAATGATATCTTCCTCTATCTTAATACCATTTATCTTGCCTGACTTCCTGCTAAGATCATCTGCCACTACATTCTCCTTGCCATGGTGATATTAAAGATTAATGTCATAATCCTTCAGCAGTTCCAACCATCGCCTTTGCCTCATGTTAAGTTCACGCTAGGTGAAGATATATTTCAGGCTCTTGTGATCTGTAAAGATATCACATGATTCACCGTACAAGTAGTGCCTCTAAATCTTCAGTGCAAACACAACTGTTGCAAGCTCTAAGTTGTGTGTAGGATAGTTAACCTCATATGATTTTAGTTGTCATGATGCGTAAGCAATCACTTTCCCATGTTGCATGAGAACATAACCAAGACCTTTCCCTGAAGCATCACTATAGAATTGAAATCCACCTGTGCCAGATGGGAGAGTAAGAATGGGTGCAGATACCAACTTCTGCTTCAGTTCTTCAAAGCTCTTCTCTCGTTTATCAGTCCAAACGAATTTCTCTCCCTTGCGTATCAGTTTGGTCAAGGGCAGTGCCAGTCGTGAGAAATTATCCACAAACCTGCGGTAGTAACCAGCTAGACCCTAAAAGCTGTGAATCTCTGTGGCTGATGTTGGTCTCGGCCACTTGGTGATAGCCTCAACCTTCTCAGGGTCCATGGTTATGCCTTCTGCGGAGACAATGTGGCCCAGAAACGCCATTTTGTTTAGCCAGAATTCACACTTGGAGAACTCGGCATACAACTGCTTTTGACGAGGTATCTGCAGTACAGTACGAAGGTGGTCTTCGTGCTCCTCCTTGGATTTTGAAAATATCAAGATATCATCAATGAAGATGATATAAAACTTGTCTAGAAAGTCATCGAAGACACGGTTCATCAAGTCCATGACGACTGCTGGAGCATTTGTGAGTCCAAAAGGCATGACTACAAATTCGTAGTGTCCATAGCATGTACGGAAAGCAGTCTTGGAGATATCCTGCTCTTTCACCCGTAGCTGATGGTAGCCAGACCTCATATCAATTTTTGAGAAATGTTTGGCGCCTTGCAGCTGGTCAAACAGATCGTCTATGCGTGGTAGAGGATATCGGTTCCTGATGGTGATCTTATTAAAATCACGGTAATTGATGCATAAGCGCATACTGTCATCATTCTTCTTCACGAACAATACCGGTGCGCCCCATGGAGATACATTGTGGCAAGGAGCCTTGGAGATTGGCTCAGCTCCTGGGACAAGCTCGATGCCAAACTCTACTTCACGAGCAGGTGGTATGCCCTAAAGTTATTTAGGAAACACGTCGGTAAATTCTGACATGATAGGCTGATCTTGAATGGACGAAGATTCAGCCTCAATATGATGAACAACAGTTAAGAAACCCTCTCAGCAATGTGAAAGTAATGCACGTGCCTGTAAGGCTGATATGATTTGTACAGACTTTCTTGGTTTAAAACCATTGTGAATGTACTCTGGTGCATTGACATACCGAAAATGACCTGATATAAATGGAAATCTATGGTGACGTGGTGTTTGGATAACCAGACCATGCCTAATATCATGCCGAACTCGCACATGTCTAATGGAAGTGCGTCAACTGAACGGATTCTATCGTCAAACTCAAGGTGAAGACTTCTATACCCATGTGTTATGCGTACAGAGTCTCTAAGGGGCGTGGAAATGTTTAAGACATTTTCTAATGGCATGGGGGATATCCTAACACGTTTAGCATAAGCAGTGGATATGACCGAGTGAGTCGCACCCATGTCAAACAAAACGCATGCAGTTTGACCATACATAAATAAGTTTCCAGTGATGGTACCTGATGACTTGGAAGCTTAGTCACACGTGGTAGTGTACAAACATCTAGTAGTCAGAGGTGGCTTAGTATCCGCGTGCCCAGAAGTACCTTCGATCTCACCCTTACGACAATCCTTCATCTGGTGGCCTGGCTGGCCACATTTGAAGCAAGTACCATTTCTATGGTGGCATGGTCCTAGGTGTCTGTGGTTACAAGAGGTGCAGAGAGGGTGAGTGTACCCTCCAACAGGTGCCCGAGCTGGTTGGGAGCCTGTTTCATAAAGTATGTGTGAGACATGATTAAGGGGTACAAACAAGACTACGTAGGAAGTTTAAGATATTATACTAGCTGAGGCTGCACGGTTAGGCTGTAAACCTCTATGGTCCTGATCCCTCCTGTTGCCAGTATTCCTGGTAAAAGATGCTGAAGTGTCAAAATTAATGAATCATAAAGAAACATAACATAGAATTGAACAACATGTAGGGACCTGCTATGGTTGGAGGTGTTGGCGTTGTTACGGTAATTTTCATTACCGCCATGCCTGTCAAAAACAGAACGGTCCAGAGCTTGATTGTTTCCTTAGGCTGGTATTGCTGAGTGGTCGTTTGGGGCCGGTCCCTAGTCTTCTGCCTGAAAGATGCAATTGTATAGAGAAATGATATAAAATGGTAATTACTGAAAAGAATAAATGATCACTGTTTGATGACGAAATATACCTCTTGTCAGATCTTTCTGCTTCTCCAAACTCATCCCTCTCTTGCAGCATCTCCATCTTGTGTGCTGCATCGGCCACCTACGCTATAATGTTAAACGTGGCAAAGACCAGATTATTGGCGACCGAAGTACGAAGAGCCCAACGAAAGTGATACGCTTCCTCTTCTGCAGTCTCGACTGCTGCACCAAGGAATCCATCCAGTCGAAGGAACCTCTGCATAAACTCATTGCTATTCTCCCCAGCTCTCAGCCTAATACCATGATACTCCCTCTTGAGCTTGTCTTGCTCAGCTTTCGGGAAGAACTGCCCCATAACCAACTCCTTAAACTGTGCCCAAGTCAAGCCAGTCACCCAGTCGTCGCCTCCATTCGACAACTTAAGTGCCTTCCACCATGCAAGAATGTCTTCCTCGAAATTATAACATGCTAACCTGGCCTTAAAGACCGGATCACAGCCCATTGCGTCGAAAATCTTCTCATTGTGAGTGATCCAGCTCTCCGCCTCAAAGGGGTTGTCACTCTGCTCGAATGATCTCAATCGTTGTTTGTTAAAACGTTCCAGCCATGTGATCAGTGTAGTTGGAGGTGGAGGAGGAAGATTCTACTAGGGGTGATGTTGCTGATTAGCTTGCACCTTGGTCCGAATCTCATTCCTAAGTTGAGGAAGCAGAGCTTGGATAGCAGCTTGGAATGTTGCATTCATTTGTTCCTGTTCACGTGTGAGAAACATCTGACAGTTTAAAACAAAATGAAATGAAATGATTAAACTGATTACAACATATGATACATAAGGAAATGATACATGAGACAATTTAAAATGCATTACTTTATTAAAAAAATTTGTGTATGAGTGAAAGTGAACGCCTATGGGTCGGTTCACCTAAAACAAAATTGACATGTGAAATGAATGCCTATGGTCGGTTCACAAAACACAATTCGAATAAAAGCACATGCGACTAAATATGGCCAGGCATGTACCAACCATTACTTATTCAAAATTCCTGTGACATATGTACAATGATATATGAAACGAATGTATGAAAACAAACTGTCAGTTCTAAAAAGACCATGGTGATTACCCACTAATCACAGGTCATGATTTTAAAGCCTACAGGTCGAAACCTTGGCTCTGATACCATAATTGTAACACCCTATTTTGACAATGGAATATCACAGGATAATTTTGGCGTGTCATCAAAGCATGCAAAGTAAATGTCTTAAAAACATGTATTGACCATAAAGACAAATACCGGAATCAAACATCGGTAGTCTTAACAAAAGCTCACACACGTAAATATAAGTGCTGAAATGAAAGGACTAAACAATGTCCAAAGAAATGAAGTAAGTAATTGTAACGAAAAGTATGAAAGTGCATAAAGTAATGAAGGCTGGATAGCTTCCATCCGAATGTATGTACTCTCAAGTCCTAGTTGCGTCCATGGGTACCTGTCGTTTGGGAACATGAAAGAAAAGGAAACGACTGAGCAGAACGCCCAGTGAACGGATATATAGCATACAATGAAGATACAAACATAATAAGACATATAGCAGCGGAAATGTACAAGTCCTGGAAAACATGGTATAAGCTGGTAAAACTAGTTTTATAGTTTGAAAACCCTTATGTTTTAATTCTGAAAACGGTATTTTAATTAGCCAATAGCCCATAGAGGTCATGAAGTATCAACGCGAATGGATACTTAGAGGGGTGACCTCATCATACAATTAGAGGGGTAGCCTCTAATTATTTATGTCTTGGTAGGAGGGATCAACTCCTTGTGAAGGATGCAAGGCACACACCACCTTCACCATAAAAAATACTTGTAAAACATGTAACTAGGATGCACCCATACGCCCCACATGATAATATAATAATATGGCAAAAACTGAAAGGGACGCCACGAGCAATCACTCCGCCGTAGGGAAGTCAAAACACTGGTGCCTCCAGTGTTATGGTTATGGTACCTCCATAACTAGATGAAACTGGTCATGCATGTATATGGCTTAGGCATTTAAAACTAAACATAAGCTAATCAAAATATATAAAACAAATACTTGGGGAAAACAGTTGGCTGCAAACGGGGAATCCTAATAAAGGAAGGGAATGTCCATATTGAAGGACGGAATATCCGTACCTTATGTCCAGTGAACAATGAAAGATGAAAGAACGCAAAGTCCTAAGCCTACTTCACTAATGCTACATAAATAGGGAACATGTATGAGTTGTCTGATTACTGAGTGTGTTCCTGGTTCTTGTATGTTCTTCATGTATTTTATATGTTCTTGTCATATTTTACTGTTTTAAATGTTATATTGTATTATTCAAGGTTTAAGTGTAATCTGATTTTGGAATTCATGTATTTCTTGTATTATATACTTGTAGTGTAATAATAAGTAACTTTCTTAAAATAGCAGATTTCCAAAAATAGAAAGTTTCCAAAAGTAGAAATTTTCCGAAAATAGTATGTTTCTAAAAATAGAAAGTTTCCAAAAATAGTAAGTTTCCTGAAATAGGAATTTTCCATAAATAGAAATAAGCTAAATGATTCAGTTAAAAATATAAGCTAGTGCTTATTTCTAAGTCATGATAATTATTAACAAAGTTTATTAAAGAATACTATAGGTTAAGGTAATTATTAATTATTAAGTATATGCATGGTTTTAATAATTAATAATATATCATGTTACTAAACTTTACCTTAAAATGTTTAATTAAATTATGTCAAGATTAATTTAATTAAGTCTAGTAAAATATGCGTAGGTTATAAATGTTTTATTAATATAAATAAAATAACCTAAGTCATGAATTATTAATAAAACTATAGTGTAAAATTAAATGAAAAAATATACTTAGGCTAAAACATGTATTAATCATTTAATAAATTAACCTGAGTCTTGTTTAAATTTAATTAATTATTAACTCATGGATATTAATTTAATTACCTTGCAAAAATAATTAGCTTAATATCCCGAGCCCGAAACCCGAGACAAAAACAACGGAGCACCAACCAACCACACAACCGGCGGCTGGTGGTGGTGGCCAGCGGTTGTTACCGTCGGTTGCCACTGTTGTGGCCATAGTTCACACCGGCTGCGCCGGTGGTTCCCCTGGTTTAGCCAAAATACCCACCGTCATGTAGCTGGTGGTTCCCCCTGTTTTGCCCCGCGTACCCACTGACCACAAAAAACACACCCCGACTTGCGTCGGGGTTCCCTTTTTTTGCCCGAGATGAAACCGAGCCCCACAAGGGGTCTCGGTCCCCATTTTGTCCGACCCCACAACCACACCGAGCTCCTTGGGGGTCTCGGTTGGTGAACCAAGCCGGCGCCAAGAGTCTTACGACTCTCGGCTATGTGCCGAACCAAAACCAAACACCAAAACACCCTTAATCTTGTATTAGCTTAACCCATAACATGTTTATATTAATTGTTTTTAAGATCAACATCAGGTGTTCATAATTAATTAAAAGAATTAAAAAGATAAAGCTTTAAGCTTTACCGAATGCGTGAATGGAATCGAATAGAACACGAAAATGAACACCAAACAAACCAAAGATCAAAATCAACCACGATCTCTCCCTCTTCTCTTGTGGATGTCGCGGCTAAGGAGAACCAAAAAGGGTTTTAATTTTCTAAAAGTTCTATAAAGTGATTTCCGTGTTTTAGTTTTCACTAGTTAAATTATTAATGGGATGGGCCCTTCTCTCTTTTGTTGTCGCGGACACAAAACCCACCAATGCCTAACCGAGACTTGTTCATGTTAAATATTTATTCGTGTTTTAATGTTTGTCTTAGTTTATGTTTTAATATTTGTGTTATAATTATTATACCTAATAATTATTTATCGTGTATTAATCTGTATATGTAGTTTCTCGTAAATAATATTCATGACATGTGTTTAATGTATAAAAAAAGAAAGTTTTAATTTATACGTATTTTACCTGTGGTACTGTTCATGGTATATATATGCGGGTTTTACACATAATGTGAATCTGATGTCGCGCGAGAAGAGTAGATTTTTGGAGTTGTCCGCACAAGTGCGATCTGCTGAAGATAACTATGCACGATTTATAGAGGAGAAAGATAGGACACTTGCCCCTGCTCTGGAAAAATCACCATTGAAGAGGAAGGGGAAAACAGGATGTTGCGGTCATACACTCGTTAACAGAGGAGAAGGATGATCTTGCTGCTACCCTTGCTGAAGAGAGCACCCAGCTACACCAACTCAAGGCCACCAATGTGGATGCTATGAAGAGTTTTGAGTTGGTAAGGATAGAATGTTTACAGACATGGATTCACTGGGAGCGTTTGTTAGGAGAAGTTGCACGATCATAGTAATCAGCTCAAGCGATTAAGTGTTGAGTATGATGAGGACTTGTATCGTCGATTGATGTCTGAGGTAGCTGGAAAACGGTGGATGGTGCTCCATTGCTTTCGACTGGCTGACCAAGGTGCGCTTGAGGATCTAAATATGCGAGCATCCTTATGTGATAGCCGCTATCAATGATGGTACTTCTGTAGGCCTAGAACGAGCTCAAGAAGCCAAACTACTGAACAAGAAGCTCAAAGAGGTGACATTCTATGATCTTTTGGCCAAAACCAAGTTAACTGCTGCTATGGAGAAGATGAAGATTTGCCCCCTTCCTTCTATTGTATTGTGGACGCGGGCTAGGGGATCTCTTTGGCAATGATAATGGAAGGTTTGACCCTTGGAGGCACAAGGGAGAGGGTGCGGAGGCTCAGCCAGACTACCACTTGAAGCCCAGCGTAAACCAACTTAAGGTGCCCATCTTTGCACATCCCCGCGACATGCTCAACCCCTTCCGTATGGCCAGGGAAGTTCCTTTGTGCGAGGTGCTTGATGGGCATGCTAGTCGTGCTGCCAAGAAGAAGGTAGCACTTGGTTTGGAGGTTTCTTCTTCTTTCGGTGCAGACCACCTGTCCGCTGCTGCTCCTGACCTTCCCCTCCCTTTCACCGAGAGATTTTCCCAAGTATTGAGGGAAATGGAGGAAGCCCGAAAGGAGCATATGACATATTATTCTAGTTCCATTCCCTTAATCTTAAGAGGTCTGCTTATTTCTCTGATTTGCTGTAGAACATTTTCCTACTTCTGTAAAACATTCCTTATTATTTTTTGTGAGTGCGAATGTTCGCACTCAGTCTGTAGTAGTTGAATACTTTTTCACCGTAGGTTATTGTATTTTTACTCATGGAACTTTTCACGTATTAAATGTATAATACGATGTGTATTTTGTTTATGACTTGTATATGATATCATAAAGATATCCTTATGGGTGAGTTTAACTCACTACGTGCAGCGTGCCGCTTCTACCATAAGGACGACCAAGGGACTTTGGCCAATTGTTAGGTTTGCACGTTGTGTCTTTTTAGGCCTAGTATGGAATGTTCTGGCCGTAAAACTTGCTACGACGTCATGATTAGCAAGGGGCCTAACAAGGATACATGATCCGTGGTCGATGGGGTCGCATCCCTCTAACACGACAAGCTTATTAAGTTAAACTTACTCCTATTATTTCACCTGGAAATGATGTGTACGCGTACGCCCCTAGGCATGAAATGTATAGTATAGATAATATATGTAAACTTAAGAAAGGGTCGTGGAACTAGCTAGGAACCACGACATTTTATTAATACTTGCAAGGTTTTAAATACATGACATCATAACAAAAAGAAAAACAATACATGGGTTTATTAGAGCCGAATGCAGCTAAGATTTCCCATGTTGAGTCCGCGGCCTTAAATGTAACATCTCTTTAGGTGGCAAACATTCCATGTCCATCGTAAGTCACGACCGTCCATGTTGTGTAATCTATATGTGTCGTCCCCTAGAGCTTCTGTCACCATGTAGGGTCCTTCCCATATGGTCCGAGTTTTCCTGTATTTTCCATGCGACTTGCTTCATTCGCGCGATAGACAAAGTCGTCTGGTATGAAATAAGTTTTTCGTACTCTGGCGTCGTATTAAGCCTTCATTTTAGACTTAGCTTTAGCTTCCTTTATCGCGGCTAATTATTGCTTTTCTTGAAGTAAGTCTAAGTTTATCTGCAACTCTTCATCATTTGTGACCTTATCCACCTCTGCTTGCAGAGTGTTGGTAGCCCGATCTCTACTGGAATGACCGCTTCCGCCCAATATGTTAGGGAGAAGGGGGTGTCACCATTCGTTGTATTTATCGTGGTGTGGTGCACCCATAATACGTGCGATAGCTCGTCAACCCACTTTATGTTCTCCTCCCATAGGCGTGCTTTTATTCCATCTCCAAGACTTCTTTTGGCTCTCTCTACGAGTCCATTGGACTGGGGGTGAGCCATTGATGAGAACCACTGGTTAATGTTGTTATTTATACACCAATCTTTGAACGAATTTTCTGCTAACTGTTTGGCTTGTCGGAGACTATCTCTCCTAGTTGGCCGAACCGACATACAACATTATCCTAGAAAAACTTTTCACTTGATTATCTGTGATTGTCGTGACTGCTTTACCTTCAATCCATTTAGTGAAGTAATCCATCACTACTATTAGGAATTTGATGCCTCTTGCTGCCACATGGAAGAATCCTGCAATATCGATTACCTATTTATAAAATCGCCAAGGAGAACTCATGGGTGTGAGTTCTTGATGTGGTTGACGTGGTACTGGTCTGTGGACTTGACAATCATTGCAATTTAGAATAAGTTTCCGAGCGTCTTCGTGCATGGTAGGCCAATAATAGCCACTACGTAGCTCTCTCTCCACCATCAATCTAGGCCTTGCGTGCATGCCACAAGACCCTTCGTGGATCTCACTGATGACGTAGTTAGCATGTCGCGGTCCTACGCATTGTAACCATGGTTGTAAGACTGACCTTTGTTAGTTTGTTGTAAATCTTGGATCTAGAGATAGACAGCGTAGGGAGAGAAAGGGTTACACACACACTTCTAGAGAGAGAAAATAAAGAGAAACACACTTTCTGTGTGTTAAATGAAATTATAAACCACCACTCTCCAATGGGCTTCCGCCTATATGAATATAGGTGGGCTTTGCCCTTGTTTACTTAACTTATACAATGACTACGAGGTATTAACTAATATATTTTTAGAATGACTGTTTCTTCCTAAATACGTAAAAATGTATTTCCAACAATCTCCCCCTAAGGGAGGTCATTCCAAAGTACCAGGGGTTACCCGAGTTACAATCAAATAAACCTAGCATACTATGCTTGTCTTGAGCTTGTAGTCTTCTTCTTTCTTTTCTTTTTCTTGGTGAATATGCTGATGTGGTCTTAGATATCAATCTTTAACATTTATCTCTTACCTTGATCTTGTGCATCCATCACTTTTGATATTCGCCGCCTCGTGACTTCATGACCCACATACTTATACATTTGTAATTCTTGAAAGCTTCAGAGTTTGATACATCGAATGACTTGACTTTTAGGCTTTCTTGAATTTGTTGATGTCTTTAGTGCAGAAAGTATAAGCATGCGAGGAAGACTTCATATAGGACTCCGCAACGCCACCGTCTTCAAATGTAGTAACATAAGTAGACACGAATGAAATGCCTTTGAACATTTCATTCTAATTCGGTAGAATTTTACCTCCGGTCGGTGAAGACCGTTGGACGATATAAAATATCGTACTTGTGGCAGGTAGTTTCAATTAAAAATCTCCTTTACAAGATTTCGCGTGTAAACCCGTTCTCTTTACTCGACCGTCCCAAAGTAGACTGCGAACATAAAGAGTGAAGCATTTGGATAAAATTGTCGGCATGATTTAAGCCGTCAATTCCTATTCTTGGAACAAGTTTGATTCATTTAAGAATCGCACCATCGTTTCTTTCCAGTTGTCACGATCTTGATTCATATTTAATCTTGCAAGTTACCTACCAAGTGCTGTTTGATGTTACCAATAGAAAGATTTCCATTCGTCATTGTAAATACTAAATGGTATTACTCCGAATGTTCTGGCAAGATCATTAAGATATTGCGTAGAGGCCTGGAACGAGTTTAAATTCAATTAAGAATTAAACATTGTTGCTTTCTAGTTATCACAAGTTTGATTCATAAAGAATCGCACAAGATACCTTCCATGAGGTTTTTGATGTTTGCTCAAGAAGGATTTCCATCTTCATTGTACATACTTTCGTATTACTCGGATGTTCAGGCAAGATCATGAAGATTTTGCGAAGGACTCTTAATATATTTCATACTTTTCATAGTGTGTGAAGAAGAAAGGTATTATGGAAATGTATCCTAATTAGATTATTGATGATCTAAAATGTCTCTAGACTCGATAGTGCATTTTTTATTTTAGTGATCGGAGGCTGGAGAGGAGTGCCACCATTTCAATACCAATTTATTCGGGTTGAATACATCGATAGATAACATGTTGATATCCGTGTGATTAAAACAAAATACCTTTTGAGAGATATTTGAGTTAGCTGGGATGGGTTGTGCATTGCATCACTGGGTCCATGATGTCTATCTTAAATATCGAGCGTCATTAAAAATGATCTCAATAGCGTATGTGTTGACCTGGTTTCTGCCTAAGTTGTAAGGATGGCTTCTTTCTTTACACACTTTATCTTTAAAATTCTTTTTAATTCTTCAACCTCTTCAATGCTTACCAATACGTCGTAACTAGCACCTTGTTGTGATTGTTCCAATGCTAACTTACGTAGTTGGTCGGCATTCAGCTACGTTCACAAATATTCCTAAGGACCACTATTTCTAGCTATAGAATGTCCTTGGGAAGATTCCTCTGGTTTTGGAAGAATCATTGGACTTAACATATCCTACCATTCTTATGTCAACACAATCTTCATCGCCGTGAAATAAATGGGTTGTGGATAAGTAAATGTCACCATGAAATCCATTTATATCCAAATCCATTTTGCTCCCCCTTAACATATGCCACGATATTCGAAAACATTTCGTATATGTCGGGATAAGCCATCACGTTAAGTCAAATCATTTGTGATAGATCATTTCTCATATTTAAATCACATTTTCTCTCCCATATTAAAAATATTAACCCAACCGATATTTTTGATATCAATTGACTTAATGAAGTTTCAACAAAGGTTTTGGGAAGAAAAATGCATGTCCGTTTTATCTTCATGATACCGATTAGTAAAGGTACCAATTTGTAAAATGTGATACCATATATGTGTTGGGTCAAAAAGTTGATGTGGCAGAAACTCAAAATCGAAGAACATTTACTCAAGCGTTGACAAGAGTAATACAAGAGTTGACAAGAGCAATGTAGGCGTTGACATAAGTCAACAAAAGTCAAACACAGTCAACAAAAGTCAACGCTGATGGATTTGATGGAGAATTCTATTTACAGAATATATTGGATATATTCTAAATAATATATTCAGTATATATCTATAGAAATAGAATATTTAGATGTTTATTTGATATTATCTCTTGTAAACCCTAATCCTTACACTATAAAAGGAACCAAGGGTCATAGGTTTTATTCATATTCAATTCATTCACAATATAAACCTAAAGTGTGTGTCGACTAGACGTGGGATTCAATGTATACACGTCTAGTGATTGTTGATTATTAATATAATTAGCAATCCATGTGTTTTAATTCATGTTCTTGTGCCTAAACACCTTGTTAATGGTTGTTGTTCTAATTCCGCTTTGATTATGTTAATCGTATGAACAATGATCATTCCTAGTAGCTTAAAAGAACCGGAAACCAAGGTTTCCACAATTGGTATCAGAGCCTCGTGGCTCGTGATGCTAGGACCAACAAGGTGTTCGTATATCGTGAAGAAGAAGAAAAATTCGTATAGAGTTTTTCTGGACGTTTTTGTGTGCGCAGCAGTATTCAGAAGGTTATAACTTTTTATTGAGCCGTTGGATCGCCACGAAATTTTATATGTGTGTTCTACATACATATATCTAGATATCCACCGGAGGGATTGTCGAGATCTATCCCCAAGAAAAAGCTATTAAGCGTCGAAGTAAGCAGGGGTCATATGCTGTTTTCTGTGAACAGTTATAGTAAAAACGCGATTTCTCCTTCGTTAACCGTTGGATCATCGTGAAATTTGATCTGTAGGTTCTTGACACTTATGTATAGGATCTCACCGAAGGGATCTTCGATCTGAGTATTTATGAAGAAGTTATTCGCTGTCGAAGTTCACTGCAGTTTATGGATTTTCACATGAAATAATGATTTAGGGTTTATAAAACCCTAGATCAATTAGCCGCTGATGGGAGTTATTTAGACGCTGATAGATGTTGGTGTGACGCTGATAGATGTTGGTGTGACGCTTACAAGCCATGTATGAGACGCTGATGGCCAGGCACTGACAGGTACAAAGTTGGCGCTGACAGGAATAAGTTAAGCGCTGTTGGGAAGCGCTGACACTTGTTGTCCGATATATACATTTTTCAACGCTGATAAGTGTTTTCCGATATTGGACAACACACAGTGTTGATATCTTGGACAGTGAAGGATATTGGACAACAAAAGGAATAGTTGCTGTTTGGAAAATTGGACGTTTTTAGCACACAAAAGGAGGATTATACACACAAAGGTACATGGAATCTCCGTTTTAATATAGAATATCATGTTGATATTTATGGCTCAGATATTTTTAAACGGAATTAATGATCTTAAAGCGAGTTAGCAACTTTTTATGGGAATTTGATGGATATTTAAACTATGTAATCGGGATAGCCTTGTGAAAGAGTTATCCATCTTGATGCTTTTACATATGGTATGAAGATGTTATTCCATTAAATTCATCATGAAGAGGTGTTAGCTTAAGGGGAAGAATTCTTATGATAAGTTTGATGATTGAAGAAGATTTCGCGAGTTTGTGTTCTATCATACCTTAAAGTCATGCACTGGTGACTTTAAAGGTAACTTGTTCGTGCTTTACATGATTGGTGATGAAGACTTGTCATAAACACTTGAAGGAGTTACATTATCGTACTCAGTGTCTCACAAAGGATGAGAATATTGACAAGGGATCGAGGTCTACTTATACTTTGTGCCATGAGTATAAGTTCTTAGTCACATGGATAGTACAAGACATGGAACATAAGATTGGGTTATTCTACTTCTACATCAAGAATATCTTATTTATTTTTCGTCAAGATCATTACATAGAGCCTACATATGGAGAATCTTCAACATTGCATACATTGTTTACTTCCTTGTTGATGTGACAAAAAGGGGAAGAAATACATGCTACACTTGAGGGGAAGCAATTTGAAGATCATGTAGAACTTACAAGAGATACACATAGAGTTTTGCCACTATCAACTAGGGGAAGATTGTTGGGTCAAAAAGTTGATGTGGCAGAAACTCAAAATCGAAGAACATTTACTCAAGCGTTGACAAGAGTAATACAAGAGTTGACAAGAGCAATGTAGGCGTTGACAGAAGTCAACAAAAGTCAAACGCAGTCAACAAAAGTCAACGCTGATGGATTTGATGGAGAATTCTATTTACAGAATATATTGGATATATTCTAAATAATATATTCAATATATATCTATAGAAATAGAATATTTAGATGTTTATTTGATATTATCTCTTGTAAACCCTAATCCTTACACTATAAAAGGAACCAAGGGTCATAGGTTTTATTCATATTCAATTCATTCACAATGTAAACCTAAAGTGTGTGTCGACTAGACGTGGGATTCAATGTATACACGTCTAGTGATTGTTGATTATTAATATAATTAGCAATCCATGTGTTTTAATTCATGTTCTTGTGCCTAAACACCTTGTTAATGGTTGTTGTTCTAATTCCGCTTTGATTATGTTAATCATATGAACAATGATCATTCCTAGTAGCTTAAAAGATCCGGAAACCAAGGTTTCCACAATATGTTGAAATAGATCACATATTCACCATATTAGAAAGAATGACAAGGTTGGACCTGACTGATGAGAACATCATATGACAAAGTCACATGGTTCTTGTCGGAAAATGTTGGTCTCCTCGTCACGTCTAAAGTTATCTCTTGACACCACATGTACGATTGGTATCGATGTCTTGACGCCAATTTTGAACTGAGTTATGAAGTCTTGACACCAAGTGAAACATGAATACTTCGTCTTGATACCAATTTGTGATATGAAGGGCATGAAACCAATTGTTAACACCAGAAAGTTACAAAGAATTGACATCGAAGAATCTAAATGCTAAACAATTTCTCCCCCTCAATTGTTGACCCGTGTTCTATCTAAAGAGCTATAGTCGTCGTTTGAGTAGTCGCATCGTCGAGTATGTAGATACCAAATCATAAAGATCTTCGATTGTAGAGATGATAACTTCGTAAAAAGAAGAATTCTCTCGTTTTAACAAATAAATGCACTGATGCGTACATATATTCGTGTTAGATTTTGTTATTACGTAAACACAATCCCTTGCATGGTTATAAAGTAAACCATGCCCGAGAAAATTAATTCCGGTTGTTGAGCCAAAGCTTTCATAAGAAATGCTTGACTTTAATATGAAAAGCGGGTTACTATCTGAAATAATAGCAAGCCATTTAGGCATGTTTTATGAAATAATTACCACTTTTGTACGAACTCTATTTATGGTAGTGTGTCAATATTAATCAACATTTCTAAGGCCGTAAATATTATCGTACCAAAAGACATGCCTTAAAAAACTTAAAAAATAGTAAAAAAAATTAGATTTTTCTGAAATTTTTTAGTTTTTATGGGTTTTGTATGGTTTTATATTTTTATATTTTTTTTGTGGATAATAATATAAACAATATATACACATGATCACAAAGGATACTAAGAAAAGTTTACCACCACTATTCTTTCGCTTCATCTGCCAATGCCTTTAGAGTCTCGGGCGAGAAAGTTTTCATTCCTAGCTTATCGGCCAAAAATTCAATTCGAGCGCGATCTAAAGCCTTCGTAAAAATATCCGCCAATTGATACTATGATTTGACAAAGTAAAGCTCGATCAATCCATTTTTCACTTGCTCCTTCATAAATGGTTGCGAATGTCAATATGCTTCGAACGGGAGAATTGAACGTTGTTGCAGCATAAGGCAATTGCACTTTTATTGTCGCAGTACATCGGAATTTTGTTGAAACCTAGAGCATAGTCGGTTAATTGCGATCTCATCCAAAGAATTTGAGCACAAGAACCAGACATAGGTATGTATTCTGCCTACGTACTTGAAATTGCAGCGCATTTATGCCTTTCCGATGCCCATTTGATAAGTCGTTCTCCTAGTAGTTGCAAACTTCCACTTGTGCTACGTCGTGTATCTTGACATCCCGCTTGATCCGCATCCGCATATTTTGTGAGTGCTATGGAGGAGTCCTTCGAATACCATATTCCCCGATAAACGATTCCTTTAAGATAATGAAAGATCCTTTTAACGACAGCTAAGTGTAACTCAGTAGGCCTAGTTTGATATCGATTACACATACATATAGCAAATTGAAGGTCGGGTCGACTAGCTGTAATACACATAAGGGTATCGGTCATTCCACGATGAAGTGTCGGATCAATAGCAATCCCATCCGGATTTGCATCTATCTTAGGTTTTCCACCATTGGAGTATCCACGGGATCGCAAGATTCCATCTTATATTTCTTTAGCGATTAAAGGGAATACTTGGATTGATTGATAAAGATGCCTATGGGACTCAGAGATATCTAAAGACCTAAGAAAAATGATACCTTGACCATCATTGACATCTTAAACTTGGAAGACATGAGTGTCCTAAACTCATCCGATAAGGTTTGGGTCGAGGCTGCAAATATAATATCATCAACATATATTTGTACCATAATCATATCTTTACCTCATTTCTGAATGAACAATGTTGGAACCACCTTGCCTTTTGCGAAGCCTTCCATAATGAGCAAATTGTGACAATAGATCATACCACGCGTGTGGAGCTTGCTTCAGCCCATAGAGAGCCTTCTTAAGCCGATACACGTGATTAGGATATTTAGAATTCACAAAACCATGCGGTTGTTGAACATAGACCTCTTCCTTAATTTCACCATTAAGAAATGCCATCTTCACATCCATTTGATAGATGATCATATTCATATGAGCTGCATAAGCGAGGAATAGTCTAATAGCTTCCAAACAGGCAACGGGTGCAAAGGATTCTATAAAGTCAATACCCAATAATTGTTTGTACCCACGAGCTACTAGACGATCTTTGTTTTTCAAAAGTCCTCCTAACTCGTCGGGTTTCACCTTGTAAACCCATTTCAAAGTGAGTAACTTCACTTGATCCGGGCATGGGAAAAGTTCCCATACACCAAGACGTACACATTCATTAAGTTCTTCTTGCATAGCTTCTATCCAACAAGATTGGGTAAAAGCGTCTTGCCATGTCTTAGGTTCAACCTCACTAAGAAAAGCATCAAAATGACGAAACAATGCACTTTCTTATAACTAACTTCGTGTGGATATCAGATGATTAGGGTCACCAATAATAGAATCTATAGGATGATCCTTTGCCCACTTGCTGTCATGTTCACGAATATGTGGATTGGACTAGACCGTAGTAGGAGCTTCCTCTGAGGTGGACGACCTGGCTTGATTAGGGTCAGGAATTGGTATACAAAAGAATGGAAATTCACACATTTGAGCGAATTCCAAATCGTGATCATCATCCTCCTCTTCATCATCAATAGGCATGACATGGGTAGTTGATATATGTGTTGGTTGAGGATTACTCGTTGAAGGTGTATCTTGACCAATTGTTGTTGTAGACACATCTGATTGTGCTTCGTTTGCTGGAGTGATAATGACGTTGATTGGAGCTATTACTTCAGGTTCTCGAGCAACAACACTTGGAGGAGTAAAGAATTCATCAAAGAACAGTTGAAACAACTTATCCCATCCATTCCTAGAAGGTGGTGTAAATGATGATGAAGTAGGGTTGTTTGGGACAAGCCCAAAGCTAATGTTACTGGGTCTCATTTCATGAAGTGCGGGTTCAGAGCTGCTTTGCTCAGAAGTTATTGATGTCAGCTCGTCAAAATTGACATTCATAGTTTCGAGGATTTTAGGAGAATTTTGGTTATAGATTTGGAATGCCTTCTTTGCGGGTGCATAATCAATGAAAAGATCAATATTAGCCTTTGGTTTAAGTTTTCCCAAATTGTCACCATCATTATTTGCATAGCAAAGAGAACCAAATACATGAACCAAATACATGATCTCATCATTCTTTTTGGGCTTTAAATGCATAAAATATCATCAAATGTGCCATATATATGCTTTTATTTGTTCAATGTGTATTTTAGGTACGGATATTGAGATAATGACAAAAGATCACAAGAAACAAGCAAAATCGAACACGGGAAACGAAGCCGCACAATGAACCAAGCCCTAATGTTGATTTTCCAAGAAAAGTCCTTGAAGAAATGAAGATTGTACAAGAAGGGTCCTCCAATATTGAAGAATTGACACTTTAAACCCTTGTATATTCATAATTACAAGTTTGGTCCTTAATGTTTGTCAAATTACAAAAAGGACCCTCCACTTTGAAGAATTGGCAAGAATGGTCCCTCAAATTTGAAGACTTGTCAATATTAATCCTCCACAAAGTCAACCAAACAAATCAACACCTTGAAGATTAAATACATTATAAGAATCACCCTTCAAGAATCATCAAATGGCAATAAATACCCTTGAAAATACTTTGCAAAACTTTTTGGGGCAAAAGTATAAAAACTGAAACTTCAACAACAAAGGAAAATCAGTTTTTGGGTATTAAAACCGAAATGAAAGAAAGAAGAAAGAAGAAGGGGAAAAGCTGCCAAGACACAAAAGATACATAGACCAGTGTCATGTTGACATGTGCCCCACTCACCACATTCAACCAATCACACTCAGCCGTATATTAACTAATTAAATTAATTAGTTAATATCGCGCCTAAACATGTTTTTAAAACCCAAAACATATCAAACCATTTGTTCTTCATGTTCCTAATCCAAATTGGTATTCCTTAATTATTGAATATTAAAGGTTAATACTTTCCAGAAATCATGATTAAAGGTACACTAAACATAACCAACCTTTAAACCCTTGGCCACATCATCCCACATGCCACATGGGACCTCCCCTGCACCTTTTAGCACGAAATATTCCAAATTTCCCTAAAATGAACGTGCTAAGATCATGCTTCATTCCTACACACTATTTGGACGACCAAGATCATATAACAACAAGAATGGTCACATGTATCAAGCTCAAAAGCAAAATTCAGTCAACAAAAGTTCAAACCTTTAAGGGCATTTCAGGGACTTCACCAACTAGGGTTTATGTTTTTATTAGTTTCTTAGCTTTCATTGTAGCCTATATAAGGCACTAGGACTCCAACATTTTTCTTTGCTCTTGGTTTTTCCTTAATCACAAATCAGTAAATCCTTGTTTCAAGTGAATGAAAAAGTGTTTGATATTCTTGATGAAATCTAAGTGCCATTCTTATTATACTGATGTTAGTGATATATGTTTGTGAATTTGAAGTTTCAAAACATGTTTTCAAAGATTGTGCAAGAAATTGTACAATTTACCAAAATCTGATATTTTGCTAAGTTCCTTGGTTCAAACCCTAGAAACTTTTGGATTACAAGTGGTCTATACACACTGATAAGAAGATTATCAAGGTGTTGTGAGCTTGTAGTTTGGGGATATTCAAGGAGTGGGAACAAGCTTGCATCAATCAACTTTTCTTTTTCATTTTTCTGTTTTATATAAATTGTGCCTTTAACCTTGTTGAATCTTAGCAGGTGTTATTGGAAACTTGTGTCTTGTTGGTCTAGACACATCAGCTCAAAATTCGTGAGTGTGGATGTACATTCATGAGCTTTGAGTCTCTTTTCCCAAAAATCAGTTGAAAAAGTGGTTTGAAGTGTTTTGGTAACCTGTTGTTGTATGTGTTGTTCTTGTGGTCTAAATCTTGTTGAATAAGCATGATAATATTGTTATGATGTTAATCTAGGCTTGGTTTAACCTGAAAACGATTTTGAATTCATAAATTTTGATTCTAAAAAGTTTAAGGGGTGTTTGGGTCTACTAGATGTTCATTGTTTGGGGTAATTTAAGTAAGTGTTTGTATGTGGTTTTTATTGGTTCTTGTCTAAGTTTCATAATCAAGTTGTTTACTGCATTCTTTGAGCTCTTGAACATATAAATCAAACAAATAGCTATAAAATCTTATTAACTTGTTGTTTTTGCCTGTGGTTTTGTGGACACATAGATCTACGGTTAGACTACGGCTAAAAAGTGATAAACCTAAGTGTATGCAATCTGAATAGAAGAGTTGAAGCTTTGAATTTGGATTTTGTGGTCAAGTATATCAACAAAAGGAAGTTGTGTTTGCCTGTTTGTATCAGCAAGTGATTTAGGGTTTGAATCTAGTTTAAACCTTGTAACCAGTGTATGAAATGAGTTTTTTCATGTTTGATTAAGTTTGTTTGAGCCTGTGTATGCTTTTGGTGGTTTGTGGTTAGCTTATTCTAGCTTAAATAGCTTTTTCCTTCAAAACTGCTTATTGTTCATATCTGGGTGATGTCTGGTGATATTTTTAATTAACTGCAGTAATTGGCCTATTGATTTTGTGATTTCTTTGTTGTTATTGACTCCTTGTAACCCACTGGTTACAAGGGTGCTTGTTTGTTCATTGATTCCAACAAAAACTCACAAAAGACAAAAAGTCAATTAAGTGAATCAATGGAAACCATTCCCACTGAAAGAGACCAAAAGTTACCACTAACAGTGCAATTTTTCAATCAGCTTATCAATAAGCTATTCTAGCTTATTTGGACTTGCAACAACTTTTTTTTTGTAATCAATCTTCCTTATTTGACCCATTGATTAATATTGGAGCTTTGTAGCCTTTGACTTTTAAGTTTGACTAGAAAACGAACTTAGTTGACTTTTTCAAATTGGCTTATTGCTTATTACAGCTTATTGAGTGGTTCTTTGTAAGTTTTTTCGATTATTAAGCTTAGTTAAGCCATTTGTAACTTATTGCAACTTGAATCAGCCCTTGAAGTGGTCTAGAACTCGAAAACGGCTATTTTGTCGTTTTGTGTAGAGAGCTTATTGCTTATTTGAGGTTTATTTCTTGGAAAATTTCAAAGTTTCTTTTTACAAATAGCTTATTGAGGTCAAGAGAAGGAAATGTGTGAATTTACAGCTTATGGCATTGGCTTATAGCTTAACGGGCCAAAAAGCCTATTAAGAATAAGCTGTTTGAAATAAGCTGTGATAAGCCCATTTTTAGCTTTTGGGCCTTGAAATTTTGTGTTTAAGATTTGATTTAAGCTTAATTGGAAGTTTTGGGCTAATTTTGTGAACATTTTTCTTATTCGGTCTACTTGAGCCCATTAAGGGGTCTGTTTGAGTTTTTGGCCCATTTGGAGGCCCATCAGGGGTAATTTTAAAATTTCAAGTTCATTTCTGTGTTAATTAGGTTAAAATAAGTTAGTTTGCAAGTTTTTAGAATTTTTTATAATTTTTGAATTTTTTATTATTATTTTATTATTAAAATATTGATTTTTAGTTTTAATTAACATTTTTCACTTTTTATACTTTTCCTAGGTCAAATACATTAAGTTAAGATTTTTATAACTTTTAGAATATTTTTAGCACCTTTTAATTAATTTCTAGTATTATTTTAACTTTTTAATAGTTTTTAATCATTTAAAAATAGTTTAATTTGGTTTTAAAATTTAGAAAAATAGTTTTTAGTTTAATTAAGTTATTTTTGAGGTTTACAAACTAAAAAACCTTTATTTGGACCTTTTATTAATTTTATTGATTTTTAGGGCTTTATGAGTATTTAAAAATTAATATTTAATTAAATAACCGGTTTGGTAAAGATTTGATTTTTTGTAAACCCTTAGTTTATTTTTGTGGATTTTTATTAATTTTTTGAAATCTTTTACGTCTTAGTGTAATTTTCACGTATCGTTCTTCATTTTCTTTTCTCCATTGTTCAATAATATTAATCACAAACATTTCTCAAATCTTAACACACATAACACACTAGCCTCCTTGAGAACGATCCCACACTTCATTTGGGTCATAAGTGTTTGATTTTCCTAAATCAACATTTAATACTTACCACGTTTACGCCTCTTTTCCTAAAGAGCGCATTACTACCACTATCATTTTGGCGCCGCTGCCGGGGAGGCGTGTTGTGTTTTGATTTGAACAATTGTTGTTTTTCATATTATCCATAATAAATATTTGTGTGATTAGCACTCTAATCATACGTATTATCGGTTTTAGTTTTTTGTGAATATTATTACTATATTGTATACGTATCCAAATAAATATACAAGTACTCCAAAAGTGTGAAAACACAACCTTGATTTGGGATTTCATCACTCAATCATTGTATTCGAATTTCAAACAAAGAAAAAAGGCAAAATAGATAAATACTTTCGTGAAGCTTAATTTCAATTAACACAAACTATAAGGTGGGTATAAGGCGGTTGTATTTCACGACCTAAGGGAAAAAGGCTCTTAAGTGCTTCGCACTGCCACGTTTTCCCCGCTTGCTTGTGTGTGTTTTGAAAAAATGGGCTAATCGAGGGTTTGCCACCCAAACTATTATCTACGTATCATATATATTTTCTTGGATTCAAAGATTAAACCCTCTTGAACGTTTTGGTGTTCCACCAACGTTCTAACGTCATCGAAGGCGACCACTTGACGTGATTGTTTTCATTCCTTGAGGCTCCTTTAATCGAGAGATCTGATTTGAGGAGAGATTTGTAGATTTTGGTCTACGTAATACATCACAAAAACCAAAAAAAGTGAAAAACAATCAAAAGCAACAAAAAAAATTGAAAAAGTAAAAACACCAAAAAGAATCTTCTTTGCTCACCCTACGTTGTACGTTACGTTTATGCAAACTCGCTCTAAAGCAAAAGGTTCACGTAAACGTCAAAACAAAAAGGAAACAACACCAACATTTTCTAGCGAAGACTCTCCTATTGACAAACCCATTATAGAACAATAAGTCACCATGGCTAATCGTACTATGATGGAGTTTCTTCAAGCACCCACCGAGGGTTATGAAGAGGCTATTGTGATTCCCGCTATCCTTGCGGATAATTTCAAGGTTAAGACGGGTTTGTTGTCCATGATCCAAGCCAACAAGTTCCGGGTGACGAAAAGGACAACCCCCATAACCACATCCGCCAATTCAATCGTCTTACGGACACTTGCAAATTCAAGGACGTCTCTAACGACTCGATCAAGATGATGCTTTTTCTATATTCCTTAGTGGGGCCCGCTAAAATCTGGTTAGAGAAAGAGCCACCCAATTCTATATTGACGTGGAAGGATCTCGTTTCGAAATTCGTGAACCAATTTTCCCGCCTTCTAAGACTACACATTTGAAAAACGAGATTTCAAAATTTTCACAAGAGTTTAATGAGAGTTTTTCAACGGCTTGGAATCGGTTTAAGGAAATGTTACATGAGTGTCCTCATCACGGTTTTTCCGACTTGCATCAAAACGACACGTTTTACAATGGTTTGAATGATCATGAGCGTAAATATCTTAATGCCGCCACGGTTGGTAATTTTTTGTGTAAACGGTTGAAGAAGCATTGACGATAATTGAGAATAGGTCTAAGGTCTATAGTCCTCGTAACACATCAAGTGTTAACAAGGCTTCGTTTACACCTTCATCATCGTCACGTACCATTGATGCTTGCCAAATCGAGGCAAATTTGGAGAACAAAATCTTTGATAATCTTAAGGTATTGTTTGTTGAGTTTAAGGTTGTTGAACAACCCGCTCCCTCTACTGTTAAAGCGGTTGAGGTTTCTTGTATGCATTGTGGTGGAGCTCACGATTTCTCCGAGTGAATTACCAACGGTGGTAACACTTCGAGTGCCTACGCGGCCACGGGAACTTATAACCAAAAAGGTCAAGTTACCCACACTAATCAATTGACTCCACCGGGTTTTTCACCAAATCAAAATGCTAATAACTATCGAAACAATCAAGTGGGTTATCAAAGGCACAATTACAAGGGTAACAACTATGGGAACCAAGGGGCTTATAATCAAGTGCAAAACAAAAATGATTTTCAAAAATGATTTTGTGACAGAAATGAACTTCTTTGGGATCCTACGCCAGGGTGACCCAAAACTTATACCAGAGGGATCCCACCCCAGACGTGAGAATGAGCTACCCCTTCTTGAGCATACCCGAAATGTGACACTCGCCTTGGCGGCCGTACCGGACCCTTAATCCGATGAGGAAGACAGCGCTCTCCTGAGGGCCCCCGTAGAATTTGACAACGAAGATGGTGACAATCCAATGCTGGAGGATGAAGCCGGGCCCTCCCCTCCACCTAGGACCGCCACCCCTACTCACAAGGAGGAGCAGGGTGACAACATAGAGAGGACCACCTCCAGCCTTCGCCAAATGCTGGGAGACAACGAGGAGGAAGTGCAACGTGTAGAAGAGGAGGAGGAAGGAGGGGAAGAAGAAGAGACAGCCCCGCCCGCCCCCAGGCGCACCCGTAGAAAGAACAAACGGGTAAGAAAGGTTGCCCAGGCCGTAATCAGAGAGCACAACGCCCCCGCTAAGAGACTGCCTAGGGACCAACCCCGCTATCAATCTGGTGAGAGTGCCGATCAAGCCATAAGGACGGCGCAGGCTGCACCCGTGGATCCGGACATGCCTTTACCGGATATTGAGCCAGTCGCTCAAGTACCCCCCACCACGTCAGAACTAGGGAGAACCACCATGTAAGTCTACCACATTTTTTTTATGTATATTGTTCCAGCAAAAGATACCGCCTTCCATGAACAATATTCAAATGTCCTCTCTAATCTTTGTCGCAGCGATAATCAAACTGGTACCGCACCTGCCCAAGAGACACGTAAAGAGAAGGAACCCATCCTTCATGTTGTAGCAACCAGATCTGGTCCAGCCTTTGAGGAGAGTACCCCCACGGCTTCACAAGAGATACCGGTGTCCGGCCCTCACACACAATTCAATCCTGACTGGAAGATAACCACCCCAGGCTGAAGAATGTCGTGACTATCTGAACAACTACATCCCCCTGGCCTAGTAAAGGATGTGAATGCACTAAGTCACGTGGACTTAGTAGATGAATACAACGGTGCCTTGGTTCATCAGATGGCCATAGGTACTTCTATGCGAGTGAGATTTGAGACCGACTTAGGGCATGTTGATTCTTTGAAAATAAAAGTTGGTCGGAGGGAAAAGATGATTAAAGATAATGAATCCGTGATAGACGTCCTCCGGTCCCAACTCACTACTATTGAGGCCACCATCCCGGAACAAGTCGCGCATGCCAATGCCCATGATCAACGTGTGGCCGAACTCGAAATTTGACTTGAGGCTGCAATTGCTAAGGTATGTATCCGTACATCATTCTACCGTCACCACATTATTCTGTACTTTTAACGCATTAAGGTATTATCCGCAGGCGATCAAGGCAGAAGCTTCGGCAAAGTCTTCCGCTGACCAAGTGTACACCCTTACAAAGGAGCTTGAAGATGCACATGCATTGATCCAGGGTAAAGAGAAATTGGAGGAGGAACTTGCCCATGAAAGGGGGGTGACAGAACAGCTGACGGAGGCCTCCACACAAAAAGATATGCTGCTGAATACACTTATCGCAGAGCGTGATGAAGTATTATACCCCCAACTACTAGCAGCCATTTCCGGCCGTAGGTGGGTGGTGGGCCATGGGATGCGCCTGGCTATCACAAAGGTGTTGGAGGCTCTTCAACTCGTGAAACAATTTGTAGATCTTGTGTCAGATATCATTGACTGCGGCCGTCATAAGGGAATGGTTATGGCCGCGGAGTTAATAGGTGAGAAACAAGATTTTACAAAACATGTTTATTTCAACCCTACAACCGAAACAAAGATGACCGCTTCCATGGCTGCTATGCGGGACCTTGATTACCCCTTCCTGGCTGAGTTCGAGGCTAAAAAGGATGCGTCCAACAGGGAGATCTTGGAGAAGCTAAGTCCTGGCTCCCTTTCAACGGACGAGAGACACTCACGGACTCACTTACCCAGTCAACTCACTCTTCCTATTTATGAGGATGTCACGAGGATCGTAATTGGTGAGCAACCGCTAAGGGAAGTGCTGGAGGTGAATGCGGCTCGAGCACTGGAATGAAAAGATCATGGCGAAGTATTGCCTTGTGTAATTGAAGAACAGCGAGAGATGGGTAAGTTTCTCCTGCCCCTGTAAGGCGTTCCCAAATTTGGCGTTACTTCTAAACAATCTGGTCTGTAATGAAACATTCGTCCGTGGATGTCCACGGAACTTTATCTTTTGTAATATTATCGTAACATTTTGGAATGGTACTTATGAGTCCGTGGTAGCCACGGCAATTTTCATAGTTGGAAACTTTTTTACATTCCTGTAGATATCATATACCTATGTCGTATGACGTGTCACGTCTTACTTAGAATAAACCCAAGTCTATATTTTACTAGACATGCGGCGTGCGTCTTTACCATGCAAAAAGCACTATATGAGTGCGGCCCATGGAAACTTATTACAACGTCTTGTGAATAAGGTGTCTAGTAAGGATACATGATCCGCGTCACTAGGGTTGCATCCCTCTTACCTAACAAGTTGAATTGTTAGGTTCACTTAATCCTCTTACCCCGCCTAGAGGCGAATAGTACATGTACAATTTTAGATGAATGCATATGAATAAGAGATAGTGATAGGTGTGTAAACACCCATCTTTTCTACCACTTAATTACAATAATAACCGGACCAAAACGTGTATTTTATGTCTTTTATGTCGGAATTATGCGTGGTTTGTGTTTTTGTTGTGATTTAGGACGAAAAGTTGAAAAGTGGAGAAAACACGGGAATTCACGGGCATTTACGGACTTTTATTGAAGAAAAAGATGAAAGACGGAGTCAAGAAGTCAAGAGTGCAAAAAGAACGGAAGTCCAAGACCAAATCCGAACATTTATCGAAGAAAAAGTCAAAAGACGGAAGTTTATCAAAAGCCGAAGAATTCAAGTCTATTTTATTGAAGAATTTAAAGACAAGTTCAAAGAAATCCCGAAGCCAAAAGTCCCTTAAGTCCAAGTTTAAAGAAGATTAGAAGAAAAGGACTAAGTATGCAATTAAGGAAGATTAAAAGAAGGAGGGACTTAATCCCGCAATTAACAAGAAACAAAGGAGGGGAGGAAGCTTCCTTAATCCTCCCCTATAAATAGTCATTAGTTGTAATCATTTTTCTTTGTTGGCTAAGTGTGACAATTAGTCTTCCACATTTAAATACATGTCATTTAATTTCTTGTCAATTTAATTACCTTGTCTTGCACCTTAAATTCATTTAATTTCAAGTAAGTTTTCATTTAATTATTGTCAATCTTTACTTTATCTTGTCAATCTCTTATCTACCTTTCTTAACCTTTGATTTTTTATGTTTATGTTTGTGTTCATGTTCATGCTTTTATTTTGATCCAAGTGATTTTTGATTATTGTGGTTAAAGTTGTTTATTTTATTGATTTAAACAGTTTGATTATGTTTATTTTTGATTCGTTATTAGTATGATTAATTCGTATGTTCGATTTTGGTTTAATTTGTGCTTAGATCTGCTGTTTCTGTGATCCCTTGTTCTTCGGGGGTGTTTGTTTGTGTTACTGTATTTCCAGGAAACTTCCGAACCAAGAGAGGGAGTCTGTTCATTCGGAACTTTCAAAGTTCCGAACCAATGGCTTCATCCGGAAGTCTAAAACTTCCGAATCAAGGGAAGAAGTTCTTTCATTCGGAACTTAAAAGTTCCGACTCAAGCATTGTTCATCCGGAACATTAAAACTTCCGGATCAAGAGTGTTCATTCGTAACTCAAAAGTTCTGAGTAAAGACTTCCAAACGAAAGTTCCGGACGAACTTCCGAACGAAGTTCCGAATCAAGCTTTTGTTCATACGGAACTTAAAAGTTCCGAACGAAGGTCAAAGTTCCGAATCAGCCAGATCTTCCGAACAAAGTTCCGGACGAAGGACAAAGTTCCGGATCAACATCTTTTGTTCATTCGGAACTTAAAAGTTCCGAATCAAGGGCTAAGTTCCGAATCAAGGTTGTTCATTCGGAAGTCTTGAACTTCCGAATCAAGGGTTCTGTAAGTTTTTCTTTAGTCTTTCTTTTTAAATTTCATTCTTTTATTTTCAATCTTTATTTTTCCCACCTTTTATTTAATTGCACTTTAAGATTATTTGTTTTAGCTTTATTTTAGTCTTGCCTTAGTTTAAGTTTTAGTTGTGTTTTAAGTTTGCCTTAGATAAATTTAAATTTGCGTCATTTACTTTAGTGCCCTTTAATTTTAGTCACGCTTTTAAATACTTGCACCATTATTTTAATTAGACTTAGATTTACATTAACGCACTTTTACCTTAAAGTTTCGCACTTCTATTTTTAAAACAACCAAAATATTCTTTTTTCACCAAAGAACGACTGAGTCACATAGAGAGCCTAGATCAATTCGTTAAGATACCGAGAACAACAATTGAACCTAGCAAAATCTCTTCATTAAAATGGCGCCGCTGCCGGTTCTTTTCGTAAAGATTAACGGTTTTCTGTGAGAGACGCGTTACTTTTTGGGATCCGTTCACTTGTGAGCGTTACTTTTCTTGCATAAAAAAATTAAAAAAAAATCATAAAAATTAAAAATTGATAAAAATCCATAAAAATTAAAAATTTCAAAAATCCAAAAAGATTTTATCTTTCTTTTGTATATATATTGTTTTTGTGTTTGGTTTCTTTTTTTCTTTTGTCTTTGTAGGTGCATGCGTACTAGATCTTCTAATTATCAAGAGCCCGAGCCTCAAGAAGATTTAGATATGTCTGGTGTTAACAACAATAATCCACCGCACCCTAATAATAACAACAATGCTCTTCCACAACCCGATCTTCGGACCATGGAGGAACTTTGTCAACCAACCATGTTTGGACGAGGAGGACCGATTGCGCCGATGCAAATCAACGCTCCTGAGTTTTCGTTGAAGCACCACATGATTCAGCAAGTACAAACAAACCCATTCCGTGGATTGCCTGATGATGATGCCAACAAACACCTCGACAAGTTCATTACAATCACCCAAAGCATGAAGTTGGCCGGTGCCACAATGGATGAACTTCGCCTACAACTCTTTCCACACACTTTATTACATCATGCCAAGAAATGGTTTGATCGTCTCGCGAAGATATCTATTCACACTTGGGATGACATGACTCAACGCCTTTTGTCGCGCTACTTTCCACCATCCATGGTCACAAGCCTTCGCAATCAAATCAGCGGTTTCATGCAAGACCCTGATGAATCTCTTTTTGATGCTTGGGAGAGATATAATGTCTTGATCGACAGATGTCCAAACCACAATATGCTCCCTGTGACCTTAATCGATACTTTCTACAACGGATTGACTTTTCGAGATCGTAATACGATAAATGCAGCCGCCGGTGGCACATTCATGAAAAGGAGACCCGAGGAGTGTAGAGAGTTAATTGAGAACATGACTACTCATCATAAGAACTGGGATTCCTCTGCTTCTTCAAGGAACAACCCGAGAGTCAATGTTTCTTCCACCTCAGCAAACCCTGAGATGACCGAACTCACCCGCATGATGACTGAAATGAGCAAAAGTATTACGCTTCTCGCTTCGAACCAACAACAACAACAAGTTAAAGCGGTTGCTAATCCTTGTGAAATATGTGGCGGTCCTCATCCATACACCGACTGTCCTTCGACTCAAGGAAATCTGGAAAATGTGTATGCAGCTTACGGTAATTATTCACCGGAAAATTACCAAGCTCGGCAACAAGGGGATATAAATCTGCTGAGCTACCGATCCAACAATTACCTTTCACCCGGTTTTTCTCCTTAAAACCAAAATCCCACCAACAACGACAATAGAAGCAACCAAATCCCACCAAGAGCTTCTAACCCTTATCAACCACCCACCCAACAAACCCCACCCATTAATCCCGATGTTGAAACCATCATGAGAACTCAAGGTGAGCAAATCAAGAATCTACAGAGCCAAATAATCAATTTGAAAGGAGATATCCTGAAGCAAGGAAATGAGATTAGAACCGAGGTTCGTGATAATATTCAATCCTCCTTCAGCACTCAAACGACTGAATTAAAGAATCTATTGGCTAGTTTCTTGCCCGCCACTCAACCTTCTTCTTCGAGTTCTCTACCTTCAAACACCGTCACCAATCCGCGAGCTAATGTGAGTGCTATTACTACTCGTAGTGGAGTCACCATCGTAGGACCACCAATCCCACCCCCATCATCTACACCTCCTCCACCACCATGTATCCCTACTCCTCCTACACCTAGTATTAGTACACCATTACCGTCTCCGCCTCGTAATGACGATGTCTCTCGGAAGGACCCTTCAACATCTCAACCTTTACCGACTACACCTTCACCTTCCACCTATAAACCCAGAATCCCATACCCTTCTCGCATAGGCAAGACCAATGATCTAACAAAGGAGGACTCTCAAGTGACAAAATATATATCAATATGATTTCTCAAATGGGCTTCAGCATTAGTTTTCTTGAAGCACTTGTCCACATGCCCAAATTTGTTAAAGCATTTAAGGAATTGCTTAACAAGAAGGAGAAGCTAATTGAACTCGCCAACACACGCTTAAATGAAAACTGCTCTGAAGTTATTCTTAAAGAACTTCCGGAAAAGCTAGGAGATCCCGGTCGTTTTGTGTTGCCTTGCGTGTTCAACAAAACTGAAGAATTTACTGCCCTTGCTGATCTCGGGGCTAGTATTAATCTTATGCCTTTGAGTGTTTGGAAAACACTATCATTACCCGACCTCATTCCAACAAAGATGACTCTCGAACTTGCAAATCTCACTCTCGCTTACCCCGTTGGTATAGCCGAAGACGTGTTCATTCAAGTTGGCACATTTACTTTCCCGGTCGATTTTGTCGTAGTTGATTATGAAATGGACCCTCGTATTTCTTTAATACTTGGTCGGCCATTCTTGAGAACCGGACGTGCTTTAGTGGATGTTGCCGAAGGTGAGTTAATCTTAAGAGTCGGGAATGCCTCACAAAATTTCAAAATGGGGAAGCTTACAGGAAAATCTTTTGGACGAGAATCAGTGAATATGATAAATGTGCTTGATGACTTTACCGTCTATGACAATCCTCTATTCGAGTCTTCCACTAATAATTCACTCTTTCAAGATAATGTGGATGATTCTCGCTCCACTTTAGACGCTTCTCCCATTTATGATTCGCCATCGATCTTTGATGCTTATGATGATGATGATTCTAGCTCAGATTCGGATGATTTTGATTGTATTTCTGAGTATCCCGAGCAGCCCACTTTCGATGATTTTGATGAGGTTGATACTCTTTCGAGCGATTCTTCACATGATGAAGATCCTCCGCCATCACTCGATCCTACTTTGGATGATTACTCATTTGAGGAAGATTTCTCTGAATTTCTCAACACTTACTTCCCTCATGAGAGTGATGCTCCTCCTTATGACTTTGAAGATTATCGTCTTGATCCTACTTTGGATTTGAAGAACATTCTGTCAAAGGAGAAGAAACCGGTCGACACCGACATCCGTTGCACATATGATTTGACACCTCTTTGTCCCCCTTCTGAGGACGAGGTTGTGCTTCTTTGCGGATCTTCTTCACACTCGGCTGAGCCTGAGTGCTATTTTCCCCTAAAAGAAAAGGTGTTCGACCCCGGTATTGAAGTCTTTAAGCCATCTCAGTATCCACCTGATGAAATAAAAGGAAAAATCTTTGGACATATTGAAGACATGCTTGCACTTCACCCTTGCTTCCACCGTGCTCTATCGCTTCTTAAGGGAACCTTGCCTACTCTTCTTTGGCTTGCCTTGTTCGCCTTAAGCTTGTGCTATTTGATGGACGAAAACTATGTCTTTGATCCTGGTGGATATGTTTCATGCTTCTTCCGTTGATGATCAAGGTCGAGTCAGGCTAATGACTCGGTTAACAAAAATCAAGCGCTTCTTGGGAGGCAACCCATGCATCTATCTTTTCGCTTTCTTTACCATAAGTGTAGGGGAGACCCTTTGGTTTGCTTTCCTCTCCTCACTATTTTATATTTTCTCAATATTAAAATAGGAATCTCTTTAGTTGCCTTTTCCTTAGCAAGATTTAAACAAAGTGCACAATGTCCTAAGTGTAGGGGAGTTTACTCCCACATGCTTAAACATTGAGGACAATGTTTATCTTAAGTGTAGGGGGGACTTCTATCGAAGTTAAGTGGTCTTTTCCTTGTATTTGTCCTCATTTTAACCGGAAAATCAATTTTTCGACATTTTTCAAAATTTTTAATCTATTTTGGCCTATTAGTTTTTACCTTTGTATAGTTATTTTCTTTCTTTGTTAGAATAAATGCTTAATAAGTGGTTTTAATTTTCAAACGTTGTGAATCTTTTGACTCAACCCGAGTTTACTTATCTAACTTACTCTAGCTAGTATCCTTAACGTGTTTAAGTCAAGTTTTGCTAGGCTTTTATATAGGGAGCTATAAAACGCGAAAGTCTTAACTCTCACGAGTTAAGAACAAGAACTTTTCGCAAGTTCCTATAATTGATCCTAGAGAGTCGTTTATCAAGGGAACTTTAAGATGCGATTTCTAAACTTGAAATAGTCTAAAAATTTGCAAGATCCTATAGGCGACTCGAAAACCCAAAACTTTGATTTAATAGGCTAAGTATCCACGAGTCTCATTCCTTGAGATTTTAAACTGTGGAGAACGAGAGATGATAGAGCCAATTATAAGTTCGGTATTCTTTCGGGAATTTATGTGAGTTAATTATGAGCCTATTCTCCCATCGCTTGCTAATAATTTATCTGCTAATAAATAAGGTTGTACGATTTGAAAAGTTACTTAGCTTCTAGCCCAAGATCGTTTAAAAGTTGATCGGTATGGATTAGAGTTCATAGCCAATTCATAACTTATTGAAGCGGGATGCGAAGATTGGCGAGTCCGAAAAGGCCCTAACAAGGCATGAGGGCTATATTTTGTTGCTAAAGATCCAAAGTCATGTGAAGAATCATTTATCGAAAGTCAATATGAAGGATCGAGACACACGACGTAAAGCAAAAACTCCCCAAAAGTCATGGTGAAGTGTATCGGAAAAGACCCTAACAAGGTATGAGGATAAATAGATCCAAGTCATAAAAGGAGGCGGATCGTTGTAAATCAAAGTCCAAAATAAAGATAGGAGAAAAATGAAGAAGTCGTGGTCCAAGTATGAATCTCTCAAAACTTTAAGTGAAGAAATTCTATTATGAAGAGAAGACCATTATTTCATGAACGTCTCTCAAGGTTTGAAGTATGAAGTCGTTGCCAAATATCGGTCCGAGAAAGGTCTCAAATCGCGAAGCGAGTTATGCCAAGATATGAACTTTATGAGGTCCCGAGAAGCAGTTTTAAAAGATTTTGTCCTTTAGCTAACTATTGATTAAATCGTTCACTTTATTTTCAGACTTAATAACTATCGAAATAAGTCAAAAATGCATCCTCGTGATCATTCAAGACAATAATAAAATATAAGAGATACACCTAGGAATAAGGGAGTCTAAGTGAATAATTGGCCCACATGAGTTCGTGATAGTTTACTAACTTATAATAACAATGATCTCGTTTTTAAGCTTGGTTTGGAGAAAGTGAAAACTTGAGGATGATGATTATTCATGACATTTCCAAAACCCAAGGTATGCTTTTGATTTCTTTATTTTGTATGTCTTTAATTTTCTATCTCTTTAATAAAGGCCAACGTGGATTAATTATGATGAAAAATGTAATCTTGCTTTGTAACTAATGCATTGCATGAGGACATTGCAATGGTCAAGTGTAGGGGATTTGATAGGTGTGTAAACACCCATGTTTTCTACCACTTAATTACAATAATAACCGGACCAAAACGTGTATTTTATGTCTTTTATGTCGGAATTATGCGTGGTTTGTGTTTTTGTTGTGATTTAGGACAAAAAGGTGAAAAGTGGAGAAAACACGGGAATTCACGGACATTTACGGACTTTTATTGAAGAAAAAGATGAAAGACGGAGTCAAGAAGTCAAGAGTGCAAAAAGAACGGAAGTCCAAGACCAATTCCGAAGATTTATCGAAGAAAAAGTCAAAAGACGGAAGTTTATCAAAAGCCGAAGAATTCAAGTCTATTTTATTGAAGAATTTAAAGACAAGTTCAAAGAAATCCCGAAGCCAAAAGTCCCTTAAGTCCAAGTTTAAAGAAGATTAGAAGAAAAGGACTAAGTATGCAATTAAGGAAGATTAAAAGAAGGAGGGACTTAATCCCACAATTAACAAGAAACAAAGGAGGGGAGGAAGCTTCCTTAATCCTCCCCTATAAATAGTCATTAGTTGTAATCATTTTTCTTTGTTGGCTAAGTGTGACAATTAGTCTTCCACATTTAAATACATGTCATTTAATTTCTTGTCAATTTAATTACCTTGTCTTGCACCTTAAATTCATTTAATTTCAAGTAAGTTTTCATATAATTATTGTCAATCTTTACTTTATCTTGTCAATCTCTTATCTACCTTTCTTAATCTTTGATTTTTTATGTTTATGTTTGTGTTCATGTTCATGCTTTTATTTTGATCCAAGTGATTTTTGATTATTGTGGTTAAAGTTGTTTATTTTATTGATTTAAACTGTTTGATTATGTTTACTGTTGATTCGTTATTAGTATGATTAATTCGTGTGTTCGATTTTGGTTTAATTTGTGTTTAGATCTGCTGTTTTTGTGATCCCTTGTTCTTCGGGGGTGTTTGTTTGTGTTACTGTATTTCCAGGAAACTTTCGAACCAAGAGAGGGAGTCTGTTCATTCGGAACTTTCAAAGTTCCGAACCAGTGGCTTCATCCGGAAGTCTAAAACTTCCGAATCAAGGGAAGAAGTTCTTTCATTTGGAACTTAAAAGTTCCGACTCAAGCATTGTTCATCCGGAACATTAAACTTCCGGATCAAGAGTGTTCATTCGGAACTCAAAAGTTCCGAGTAAAGACTTCCGAACGAAAGTTCCGGACGAACTTCCGAACGAAGTTCCGAATCAAGCTTTTGTTCATTCGGAACTTAAAAGTTCCGAACGAAAGTCAAAGTTCCGAATCAGCCAGATCTTCCGAACAAAGTTCCGGAAGAAGGACAAAGTTCCGGATCAACATCTTTTGTTCATTCGGAACTTAAAAGTTCCGAATCAAGGGCTAAGTTCCGAATCAAGGTTGTTCATTCGGAAGTCTTGAACTTCCGAATCAAGGGTTCTGTAAGTTTTTCTTCAGTCTTTCTTTTTAAATTTCAGTCTTTTATTTTCAATCTTTATTTTTCCCACCTTTTATTTAATTGCACTTTAAGATTATTTGTTTTAGCTTTATTTTAGTCTTGCCTTAGTTTAAGTTTTAGTTGTGTTTTAAGTTTGCCTTAGATAGATTTAAATTTGCGTCATTTACTTTAGTGCCCTTTAATTTTAGTCACGCTTTTAAATACTTGCACCATTATTTTAATTAGACTTAGATTTACTTTAACGCACTTTTACCTTAAAGTTTCGCACTTTTATTTTTAAAACAACCAAAATATTCTTTTTCACCAAAGAACGACTGAGTCACATAGAGAGCCTAGATCAATTCGTTAAGATACCGAGAACAACAATTGGACCTAGCAAAATCCCTTCATTAGATAGCAAAAAATAACAACTAAATCTATACGACAGTAATTTTATCATAGAAAAAATTCATGACAGTAATTTGCACAAGAACGAGCTGTGGAGCTAGCTAGGCACCACGACGTTTTATTATAACATTTACGATTTTCTGTTTTGACAAGAATTGAAAGCCTAAAACACATAGAACCTAGAAAGCATAAAAAACAAAACAAAAGAGAATACATGGATCTTCATTGAAGCCAACCAGAGTGAAGTGTCCATGCGGAGGCTGTAGCCTTTCAAAGATAACATTTTTTAAGATAGCAGATATTCCATGTTCTTTCCAGGTCACGGCCGTCCATGTCACGCAACTTATACGCGTCGCGTCCTAAGGCCTTCGTAATTTCATACGGACCTTCCCACTTGGGGCCCAGCTTTCCCGTATTCTCCGCTCGACTTGCCTCGTTGGCTCGATAAACAAAATCTCCCGGTCGAAAAGAAACACCTTTAACCTTGGCGTCGTAGTAAGCCTTCATTCGTTCCTTGGATTTGGCCTCATTGATAGCTGCTATTTCCCTTTTCTCTTCCAACAAGTCCAGGTTAATCTGGAGTTGCTCGTCGTTTGTGATGAAATTAACCTCCGCTGTGCGGATAGTCGGCATCCCAATTTCTGCTGGTATAACAGCTTCAGTCCCGTAGGCCAGCGCAAATGGAGTGTCCCCATTGGCTGTTTTAATCATAGTCCTATGTGTCCATAGGATGTGTGGCAACTCATCCACCCATTTGGCACTTCGTTAATCCAGGCGTGCATTGATGCCTTCTCCTAAGCTTCGATTTGCTCGTTCCACAAGACCATTTGTCTGTGTGTGCTTAACAGATGCGAAGCGGCGCGTGATATTCAACTCTGCACACCAGTCCTTGAATGGGTTATTCGCGAATTGCTTTCTGTTGTCAGAGATGATTTCTCCTGGCAAGCCAAAACGACACATAATGTTTTCCCAAACAAACTTTTGAACCTGCTTGCCTGTAATGGATTTAACCGCTTTAGCTTCTATCCACCGTGTAAAATAGCCCATTGCGACGATCAAGAACTTAACCCCCCCCCTGCAGCCACGGGAAAAGGTCCTGCAATGTCAATCCCTCATTTATAGAATGGCCATGGGGATGTGATGGGTGTCAGTTCCTGCTGCGAATGTCGTGGCACTGGTCTATGCACCTGGCAATCACTGCATTTACGAATCATATCGCGTGCATCCCTATGCATAGTAGGCCAATAATACCCTGTGCGTAGAGCTCGTGCCACTACAGATCGGGGGCCTGTGTGCATACCGCACGACCCTTCATGTATCTCACTGATCACATAAGTAGCCTGGCGTGGCCCAACACATTGCAACCACGGCTGTAAAAAAGAGTGCTTGTAAAGAACACCTTCTCAAAGCTCAAAGTGCTGCGAGTTCCTTCTGATACGCCGTGCCGCTTTTTCCTCTTTCGGGAGAGTTTCATCAGTCAAATAGTTGATGATCGGGGTCATCCATGTAGGTCCATCTTCCTCAATTATAGCTACGACTTCTCCTTCCGTTATAGACTTTTCCTTTAGTATTTCTACCAATACTTGTTTGGATAAGTGGGCGAAACTTTTAGATGCAATCTTGCTAAGAGCATCTGCCTTCTTGTTTTCACCCCTTGGGACCTGTTTGATGGAAAACTTGCTGAAGGTGGCGATGAGTGACTTGACTTTCTCCAAGTATCGAACCATGTTATCTTCCTTGGCTACGTAACCTCCTAGAATGTGGTTCGCGACAAGCTGTGAGTCTACATAAGCCTCAAGGTTGCGGACCCCCATTCTGGCAGCGATCTTTATACCCGCGATCAGTGCTTCATATTCTGCCTCATTACTAGTGGCTGTAAATTCAAAGCGCATGGCGTAGGTAGACTCCATTTCTTCTGGATTCGTGAGGATGAGACCCGCTCCTGACCCATCTGTGCACGAGGACCCGTCCGTGAACAGGACCCATGGTTCTGCTGCAGTTTCCTCTCGTTGTAATGCTGGGCCATCCTCATCTGGCTTTTCAATTAAGAAATCTACCAAGATTTGTCCTTTGACCGCTATCCTTGGTCTATAGGAGATGTTATGTTCTCCTAGCAGAATGCTCCACTTTTTCTGCCTACCGGCCACATCTGGTTTGGAGATAATTTGTTTTATTGGTTGATCAGTAATAACCATAATTGGGTGCTCCTGGAAGTACCGGCGTAAACGTTTTGTGGCGAATACTAACGCTAAAACCAACTTCTCCATGGAGGAATAATTCAACTCCGGCCCTTGTTGTGTTCTACTTATGAAGTAGACCGGAGTCTGGACTGCGTCCCTATCCGTCATGAGCACTGCATTGATCGCTCCACGTGTAGCCGACAGGTACATGATGAGCTCTTCTTTAGGCCGGGGGGGCACTAGCATGGGAAGAGCTGCAAGGTGCTTTTTAAGCAGGCTAAAAGCTTCCTCGACTTCCTTTGTCCAACGGAAATCTCCCTTCTTGATGCACTTCTTAAGTGTTTTGAACAGGGGAAGTGACTTCTCTGCTGATTTCGACAAGAACCTGTTCAGCCCGGCCATCTTTCCATTTAATAATTGTACCTCTTTGCGTGTCTGGGGGGATGGTAATTGTATCACTGCGTATGTTTTTTCCGGGCAAGGTTTGATCCCGTTTGGATCGATCATGAATCCAAGGAACATCCCTTTCGTTGCCCCAAACGTGCACTTTTTTTGTTTAGTTTCATATTAATCTTCCTCAATGTGTCAAACGTCTCCTGGACGTGTCGGAGAAGTGCCTCCTCCGTATGACTTTTGATGACTAGATCGTCAACGTAGACCTCAAGGTTGCGGCCTATCTGTGAGTCGAAAGCCTTATCAACAAGTCGCTGATATGTTGCCCCGGCGTTCATTAATCCAAATGGCATTTTTGTGTAACAGTATACGCACTGACTAGTATGAAACGCCGTTTTCTCCGCATCCTCTTCTGCCATCTAGATCTGGTGATACCCTTTGTACGCATCTAAGAAACACTTAAAGGGATACCCACATAGGGATTCTACCTTCCAGTCAATCTCTGGTAATGGATAGCAGTCCTGCGGACAAGCTTTGTTTAGATCCGTGAAGTCCACACACATGCGCCAGCTCCCGTCGTGCTTCTTGACCATGACCGGGTTGGATAACCACTCGTGGTAGTATACATCGCGCATGATTCCTGCGTCCACTAATTTCCGTACTTCATGCAGTATTACTTGGCTGCGTTCGGGCGCTTGACCACGCTTCTTTTGCTTAACCGGAGGATATCCCTGACGGAATTGAAGTTTGTGTTCTGCTATCGCGCGCGGTACACCCGTCATATGCTTGGGCTCCCATGCGAATACATCCAGGTTTTCCTTCAGGAGGGAACACATGGCCCTCTTGCCGCTATCCGAGAGTGTTCCTCCTAGGGACACCTCTTGCTCTGGGTAATCGGGATGGATTACCACCTTCCAATTGGGGGGTGGTGATCCATCTTTAACGTGGGCATGTGGAGCTGGTGTTGCCACCGTGTGACACTCGCACGCTGGTATAATTGAGTTATAGATGGTGACTACTCCTCCTTCCATAGGGAATTTAATCATTATGTGAGCTGTGGAGGGTACTGCCCGTATGGACAGGATGCATGGTCTTCCTATGATCCCATTGTATGGAGAGTGTGAGCGTATCACTATGAAGTTCATCCATGCCTTGGTGGAATGCTCTTCATTCACAACGGTTACTAGCAGACGTAGTTGTCCTATTGGCCAGATAGTGTCTTCACTAAAGCCGATGAGCAGTGACGTGGGCGGTACTAATTGGCTTTTTATTTCTGGTCGTAGCTGTACGAAACAGTGTTCGTACAGTACTTCCGCCGATGATCCCCCATCCACATACATACGGCGAACATTGTGTGTTCCAATGCTTATCTCAATCGTGAGAGGTGCATCGGCCACGTCACTTGCCGTAATGGGAGGGAAAGAGATTTCTCTGCCGCGTGAAAATCTTTGACCAACTTTCTGCTTTGTGCGGTGCTGCTAGGATTGGATCATGTATATAGTTGAAGGTTTGTCCTTTTTGGGATCCTTCTTGTCGTGCTTCTTGCTATCGTTTCCGTCCTTCCAATCCTTGACCAAATTTTTGAGTTTGCCTGACTTGATCAGTGACTCAATGTGCTTCCTGAGCTGGATACATTCCTCCGTGTCGTGGCCCTTTTCGTTATGGAATTCGCAAAAGCGATTTCCTTGGCGACGGTCCACCGGAGTTGTCATTGGGGGAGGTCTCGGGAAGTTGGCCCATTCTGTCAGAAAGATCTCCCGATAAGACATCTTTAGGGGGTGAACTTGTCCTCCGGCCGCCCTCCTTTGTTTTGGCTCTTGTATTCCGAGCTACTTCCACTGCCTTGGTTGCTTTGGCCACCCGACTGTCTTCTGGACTGGTCATTCGATCGGTAATTGTGGTTTCCCTTTGAAGGATAAGCCGCGGCTACCGCAGTTTCTCCTTCTATGAAGTTTTGGACCCTTTCCATAAGGTCATCATACTTCTCTGGCCGCTTGTCATTGAGGCGCCTAATTAATTCCTTGTCCGTTATGGCATGCATATAGTCGGATATTTTTAGGAGTTCCGGCATCGTTTTTGTGCGTGTAAATTCGTCATTGAAACGTGTCGTGAAATCTTCCGTAGATTCTCCATGCCGTTGATTGACGGTTTCTAGTGAGACCGGATCCTTATTATACTTCTTTCGCTGAGTATAATTGTTTTTGAACGTCGTGCATAACTCAGTGAAGCTATCAATGCTTCGAGGAGGAAGTCCCTCAAACCAATCACGGGCATTTCCTAATAAGGTTGAGTTGAATATTTGGCACCATATACGCATGGGCCATCGTTCGATTTTCGCTTGTGTGTCAAATATCTTTAGGTGATCATCCGGATCTCCAGACCCATCATAAGTTTTGACACACGTTGGCATGCGACGTTTCTTATCCTCGGCGTAATTCCGTATGCGGAGAGTAAAAGGATCTTCCCTAGGGTCACACCATGGTCGGGTGAGGCTAGGGTCAAACCATGGGCGGGAGGGATCACCTCCTTCCTCCTCTTGGTAGTAAGGATCCTCGTAGTACCCCTCATCGTCCGATGGTGGAGGAGGTGTACGCTTAGGTCGGCGGCGCTTGGGTGGTCGGTCATCCGACTCTTCTCCTGATGGATCGGGAGAAGGAGGCGGTGCCCCATCTCTTGGTGAAGGACCCGCTCCATTAGAAGAGCTAGGATCCTTCTTCCCGGTATTCATCCTATCCCACACGCTTGTGCGGCGATAGCTCCTGGCTAATTCCAAATCCGGCCATTCGGCTGGGTCATCGGTCATATCTTCTTCTTCACGGGGTTGTAGTAACTCCTGCATAACACGATCCCCTATGCGTTCAAACACATCCCGTGGCTGAGGGGTTTCCTCAAAGAGGTTTCATTCCCGGGGTCGTGCCCTTCTCTTCTTTTGATTCTAAGAGGTGCCGGATGCGGTTCTACCGAAGTTGAGCCTGGATTGGAGGTTCCTACCTAGGTTCAACCTGGACGCTATTCCTGGAACAATCCTCTCAAAGTTCTGCGTGAGAACTCGTCCGAGGTCTTCGTCACTAAGTGGTTCTACTTCCACTTCTTCTTCAGCCGATGGCCTTCGCGGCTCCTTATTAGGGGGCTTAGGCGCACTCCCTGGATCAGGGTTGTCCAAGGTCAAGGTTGGTGGTGGGGTGATAGCGGACGAACCTATCCCACCCGTGGACTGAAAACCACTCCGGTTGTTCGGTCCACCTGTTTGGTTGCTAGGGGACTGAGTGGGGATGGGTATCCCGTCCCCTGTGGACTTCCGATTCGCAGGATTCGCGTTCCTGGGATTTCCTTGCGGATGTCCTTTCGTCATTGAAAGAGATCAAGAAGAAATTTTCTCTATCTTAGTTTCGGGTCCCACGGATGGCGCCAACTTGTTGATACAAATGTTGGATTATCCTTGCTAGACCCGAATTAGGCTTAATTCGGGTTGGTTGGGTTCCGGCTCCTGCACCAAGTGAAATATCTGGTTGGGATCCTGCACACTAAAACAACACGCGTTAGGCTTACCGTGGGAATGTATCCCACGATTAGACTCTGGTGTGAGAGTAAGTAATCGGTTAGGGTCAAAGAATCGGATGAGAGTTGTGAGTATGTAGAATATAATACCTTTGAGGAACCCTGAGGGGGTTCCTTATATAGGTGATAGAGTCCCTATTGGGCTCTACTGTGTCTTCGACCCTAAGAAAGGGATAATCACTATAATTAGGTTATTTTATATCTTCTAATTATAGTGAGTATATATCTCCCTAGTTAGGGCAAATCCTATTTAAATTAGGATTCTGTCTAACCCATGCCGCGTACGGCAGAGATGTGGGCCGCGTCGTGACACCTGCGGCCCATGTTGACCAGAGCCTGATAAACTAGACAACATCCACCCAGCCCAAGCGTATTGGGCTGAATGCGGGTAGTACTCGTGGGCTGGGCCCAAGACCCGGCTGAGGGACTATACGTCATCATTTTCAAAACTTGAAAGATCTTCCAAATGAATTGTTTGAATATGCAAATGGAAATGATGCTAGGTTTGGTAACATTAAAAGGGAGATAATTAGCCTAAGATCTGAGTTTAAGAATGATTTGAAAAAGGAGTTGAAAACCGAGCTCGCTAATAAACTTAAGATTCACACAAATAAAATGGAGAGCAATATGACTAGGTTACAACAAAACCAACAAAAGATGGAACAAGGCCAACATGAGATAAAACAAGAAATGCTTAAGGCCGATAAGAGGCAATCTATGTTTGAGGATAAAATTTCATCTATGTTTGAGGCTATAACGTGTAAACCGTCTTCTAGTGGTCTTCCTAGTAACACCGTTTCGAATCCTAAGGGAGAGATGAAAGTGATTGCCACACGTAGTGGTAACACCTTAAAAGAGTCGATTCCTCAACCAATTACTCCTACGGAGGAGCCAATTGGGGAAGAACCCGAGGTTGTGATTGAAAAGGAGCATATCTCAATCCCACAAAGTACCGCTCATACCACACCTACGGTCGACCCTTTAACATTATTGGAACCTAAGATTCCAAAGGCTATGCCTATGCCCCACCCAACACCACCCTCTTCCTTTGAAACATCATCGTCTTCACCAACACCACCATTGCCTTACCCTTCGAGACTTTGAAAGGAAAAATTGCAAGAACGAGAAAACTACCAATTTGAACTTTTTATCAAAATGTTTCGTGACTTGCATTTTAACATAAGTTTCGCTGACGCATTAATCATGATGCCTCGATTTGCCGCTAACTTTAAGAGTATGTTGAAAAACAATGAGAAATTGCAAAAATTGTCTAGTTGTTCATCCTTAATCGCATACCTCAAAAAGTCGGTGATCCCGGTAAATTTTTAATTCCGTGCGGTATTCAAGATATGGAAAAATGCTATGCCTTGGCCGATCTTGGTGCTAGCATTAATTTGACGCCCTTTTCTATTTTTAAGTAGCTCAATCTTCCTAATCTTACTCCTTCAAAAATGTCTATCGAAATAGCCGATCATTCTACGATTCCCGCATGTGGGGTGGCCGAAGATGTTTTTGTGAAAGTGGGAAGTTCTACTATCCTGTAGAATTTATCGTTGCCGATATTCCCACGGATCCTCATGTTCCTCTCATTTTAGGACGTTCGTTTTTAGACACATCGAAAGCGATTATCGACGTTCATGCTCGAAAAATCACTTTACGATTCAACGACGAGGAACTTGTTATAAACTCAACACAAAACTCTACACTTTCTCATGTTTATTCTATCGCGACTTTAAACGATGTTGATATGATCGACGTCGTTTGCGAAGAATTTTCACAAGAAAATTTTGGTTTTGTTTACGAAGCAAATTATGGTAATCCCACGATGCTCGATCCCATTCTTGATAATTCGACACCTTCGTTCACTCCATTTGAAAGAGGTGGTTTTACGTTGGAAGAATTTGATGTTCCACGTACTTGTGACGAAGACCTCGATGACGATGATGACTTCTCAATTATCAAGGATTTTCTTAACGATTTCCCATTTCCTCCGCCGGTGGAGGTTATGAGTATCGAACCTACATCTTCAATCGAGGAACCACCAACCCTATTCTTGGAAGGAGACGATAAGTTGTCGGTTATTATTGCGAAGGATCTTTCCAATGATGAAAAAACCGCACTTATCGATGTTCTAAAGACTCACAAGGGAGAAATTGCGTGGAAACTATCCGACATTAAGGGAATCGATCCCAAATTATGTACACACAAAATCTTAATGGAGGAAGACTACAAGCCCACAATCCAATGTCAACGTAGGGTGAACCCTAAAATTCACGACGTCATCAAAAAGGAATTTTTAAAACTACTAGACGCGGGAATGATTTACCCTATATTCGATAGCCCTTGGGTGAGTCCCATTCATTGTGTCCCTTAAAAGGGAGGTATGACCATTGTGCCAAACGATGACAAATAGTTAATTCCCACTAGACTCGTGACCGTTTGGAGGGTGTGCATTGACTATCGTAAGTTGAATGACGCCACTCGTAAAGACCACTTTCCCTTGCCCTTCATGGATCAAATGTTGGAGCGTATTGCAGGAAATGACTTCTATTTCTTTTTAGATGGTTTTGCTGGTTACTTCCAAATCCCCATCGATCCTCGTGATCAAGAAAAAACTACGTTTACGTGTTCATATGGAACTTTTGCCTATCGTAGAATGCCATTCGGGCTTTGCAATGCACCGGGAACTTTCCAACGGTGTATGATGGCTATTTTTCATGACATGATCGAGAAGACGATGGAAGTCTTCATGGATGACTTTTCCGTGTTTGGTAGTTCGTTCACATCGTGCTTAGGAAACCTTATGAGAATGTTAAAATGTTGTGAGGAGACTAACCTTGTGCTAAATTGGGAAAAATGTTATTTTATGGTTAAAGAAGGAATCGTCTTAGGGCACAAAGTTTCTAAAGCGGGGATTGAGGTACACAAAGCTAAGATAGACGTCATCGCCAAATTACCTCATCCCAAAACTGTCAAGCGAATTAGGAGTTTCCTAGGCCACGCGGGCTTTTATCGACGATTCATCAAGGATTTTTCAAAGATTTCTCGACCTATTACACATCTTCTAAAAAAAGATGCTTCTTTCGTTTTTAACGAATATTGTGTACGAGCCTTTGAAATCCTAAAGAGGAAACTTACCGAAGCTCCCATTCTAGTTTCCCCAAATTGGAACCTCCCCTTTGAGCTCATGTGTGATGCTAGTGACTACGCTATAGAGGCTGTTTTGGGGCAACGTCATGAAAAACACTTCTTACCTATCCACTATGCTATCAAGACGATGACCGAGACTCAACTTATTTATACCACAACAGAAAAAGAATTCCTTGCTGTGGTTTATGCATTTGATAAATTTCGACCTTATCTCGTCTTGACTAAAAGCATAGTGTATACGGATCACTCGGCAATCAAGTATCTCATGGCTAAACAAGATGCAAAGCCTAGATTGCTTCGTTGGATGCTCCTCCTACAAGAATTTGATGTCAAAATTCTTGACAAAAAGGGAGCAGAGAATCTAGCGGCCGACCATCTATCTCGTTTGGAAGATCCTCACCAAAGTGTTTACGAGAACAAGGAAATCACCGAAACTTTTCCTCTTGAGACACTTGGTGTAGTGAATTCTACGAAAGACTCGTCCACCCCATGGTTTGCGGACATCGCAAATTACCATGCGGGAAACTTCATCATTAAGGGTATGACGACACAACAAAAGCGAAAATTATTTCGTGACGTCAAGTTCTATTTTTGGGACGACCCTTATCTATTTCGGAATTGTGCGGATCAAATCATTTGACGTTGTGTTTTGGCACCGAAGCTTCTAACATCCTTAGATCTTGTCACAAGGGACCCACGGGTGGTCACCATGGTGTTAATCTCACGGCTAAGAAAGTTTCCGATGCCGGCTTCTTTTGGCCTACTATTTACCGAGACGCGCACGCACTTATCAAGTCATGTGACGCATGCCAACGTCAAGGAAAGTCCTCACAAAAGGATGAAATGCCTCAAAATATAATCCAAGTTTGTGAAATCTTTGACGTGTGGGGCATTGACTTTATGGGGCCGTTCCCATCGTCTCGTGGTAATAAGTACATTCTTGTGGCCGTTGACTACCTATCTAAGTGGTTGAAGCTAAGGCTTTTCCCACGAACGATGCTCGTGTGGTAGTCAAGTTTTTGAAGCAACTATTCTCTCGGTTTGGAACCCCTCGTGCTATCATAAGCGATCGTGGAACCCATTTTTGCAATGACTAATTTGAAAAAGTTTTGAAAAAATATGGGGTTAATCATCGTCTTTCTACGGCTTATCACCCACAAACGAGTGGGCAAGTCGAGGTTTCAAACCGAGCTTTAAACAGGATCTTGGAGAGATCCATTGGGAAAACCGACAATCTTGGTCGGATAAGTTAGACGATGCTTTATGGGCCTTTCGCACCGCCTATAAGACACCCATTGGGTGTACTCCGTATAATCTTGTGTATGGGATAATTTCCACTTGCCAATTGAACTCGAACACAAAGCTTATTGGACCCTAAAGCACGCTAACTTTGATTTGAAGACCGCGGGGGATCACCGAAAAATACAATTAAATGAATTGGATGAATTAAGGAATATTGTTTATAAAAATTCATTGATTTACAAGGAAAAGACTAAAAAGTTTCGTGATTCTGAAATTAAAAACCAGGTTTTTAACGTTGGTGATCAAGTGTTGCTTTTTAACTCTCGTTTGAAAATATTTTTCCGATAAATTGAAATCCCGTTGGTCCGGTTCATTCACCGTCACACGAGTTTTCCTTATGGGTCCATCGAGCTAGCTCAAAATGATGGTCCTAACTTTAAGGTGAATGGACATAGGTTGAAGCACTACTTTGGTGGGGAAATCCCTTCTTTGGACGACCTCGACCAAGTCACCTTCCCAGATGATAATTAGTATTGAGGGGATCGAGTCGAGCTCATGACTCGGTAATCAAAAACGAGGTGCCTCGTGGGGGAGCTCCCATGTTTATCCATGTACATATTATCGCTTTCTAATGTAGCTTACGTGAGGGGATTTGTGCCCTTCCAACCTTTGCTCCGTGGTTGTTGTGAATTATGGTTATTAGATCATCATTATCTTCACGATTCAAGCCTCTCGTGTTCGTTTTATGTGAGCCTTGATCGTGCTTTGAAGACTTTCTCAATATCCACATGATGTATCCTTTGTTGTTCTAACCTTAGGTTTTTAGCACACTTCATAAACGGCTATTAATATAACGGTTTCACCATTTCCATACTAGATCCTAAGCATTCGACTACGTCTCTAGTATGGGGTATCCTACCCTTAGACTGGAAACATTGAGGACAATGTTTAACTTTAGTATGGGGGGTGAATAGATACTCGACCTTGCTAAACCTTCATGCTTTCCAACTTTCATGTTTTTGTTTCTCGTTTTGTTGCAAAATAAGGCTAAAAATGGCCAAATTTTAAATTTTTTCTCATGTTTTTATAAGTGTTTAGTGACACGAATGTAGATTTTCCGATGGTGAGAATAAGAGTACTTTTTGAATCGACCGTGCGTGTTGAGCACTTAGCTTCGATTTCTTAACTTTTTAGGCTCTCTTAAATGAGGACGAGAAACGATAGCGTTAATTATAAGTTACTATGCTAAACGTAGAAGTCGCTCTTCTTTCAAAAACTCATGTGTCCTAATTGTTTGCTTATTCTCCCTTCGCTTGTATATAAATTTTCCTAATAAGTATTAACTTAGCAGTTTAGTCTTAATTGTTGGTTTGTAGCTTATTCTAGTAGCTTCCATGTAATTAAATTGGGAACGCATTTGAGAATTGCCAGCCTCACGGTTTTGAAGTATTGGCAACCCGAATAGTCGAAAGCTTCATCAATAACAAGATTTCAAGTGCTACACCTAAATCAAGCAAAAATTCGAAGCTCACAAGGCCGAAAAATCTATGCAAAATTAAAAGTGATTAAGCCTTAATCTTTGAAGCTTTAAAGATCCAAAATTTGCTTTTAGCGTGAGGATATACGTCTTTGGCCATAATAAACACCTCATGGAGAGGTTAAAGAATAGGCAAGGCAAGACCGATCCCAAAAGGTGAAGGTAAACCTATGATAATAAGGCCCATCCGATAGGGGGCGTATAAAAGTCTTGGTAATAAGTCTCATGTTCAAAACTGGTCTAAAATCGTGCTTATCGAATCTCACTTGTTAACTTAATTCTTTGACATCGTTGTCTATTAGGGGAGGTTATTAATTTGATGGTTTTGATTGCACCGTTTCGCTTCTATTTTTGGACCTTAATCTCTATCATCGCATAAGTCAACAATGTATCATCATGATCAGTAAGACAAGAATAAAATATAAGAGATACACCTTAGGAAAAAGGGAGTCTAAGTACGTGATTAGAGCATATGAGCAGTGTTAGCATTACTAACTTATAAGGACAATGATCTCGTTACACGCTTGGCATGGAATTGGGTGAAAATCGAGGACGATGAATTTATCTATATGAGGCACTCACATGTTCTTATTCTATGAACCTAAACGTCCCATTTTGCGATGAAAATCATACATTATGTCTAAAACACAAATTAGTATTAGTGTAGTTGGTTTACCTTTGAATAAAAGTGTATACAAATGAAATTTGTAGATACTTAGATATTGTTGATACAAAAATTGGGTAATCCTTGCTAGACCCGAATTAGGCTTAATTCGGGTTGGTTGGACTCCGGCTCCTGCACCAAGTGAATTATCTGGTTGGGATCCTGCACACTAAAACAACACGCGTTAGGCTTACCGTGGGAATGTATCCCACGATTAGACTCCAGCGTGAGAGTAAGTAATCGGTTAGGGTTATGAGAATCGGATGAGATGTGAGTGTGTAGAATGTAATACCTTTGTGGAACCCTTGGGGGTTCCTTATATAGGCAGTGAAACCCTAATGGGCTGTCACTGATGCTTCGGCCCCAAGGAAAGGATAAGTACCAGAATTAGATTGATTGTTATCTTCTAATTATGGTGAGTGAATATCCTCTCCTTTGGGAAAAATCCTAATCATAGTAAGAGTATAATTCTGTCTAACCCTGTACCGGCCATGCCAGGCCGTGGGCCGCATACGTGTGTGCGGTTATTGTTCATCTAAGCCCATAGGCTTAAATGACATTAATCCCACCCATCCGTGATGGGCCGGATACGGGTAGTACCCGTGGGCTGGGTTCATGACCCGGCTGGGGACTATACGTCATCATGTCCCCCCAGTCTAGTTGTTACAGCCGTTGGCGTAACCTCTAGACTATACAATGTCACGTAGACCTGTTTGTTGTAATTATGGACGCACTACAAAATAAGCCGACCGGGACAACTTTAATGAATGCATTAATGGTAGTCAATAGTCAGACGCACGCCTGCAAAAGTGCACCAAAAAGGTCCACCCTTGAGCCACGTAAAACTGTCAAGAAGTGACCCGTGGGTCCCTTCTGACGTTTCAGAAGTGTCAGAAATCCCATCCGTTGGATGGGCGTAGTGGCTTACACGTGTCGAACATCCATGCTACCTTGGAAATCGAGGCAACCCTATATAAGAGTTGGTGTGTGCTACTGTTACACACATAGTTTATATTGCATTCCGCCATTGTTATTCCCAAGCTCATTCCTTCATACCTTCGCTCCTTATCCCACGGATTTTCTCCGCCGTAGGTTAGATCATCACGCCTCTCAAATCCTTTTTATAAAACATGGTGAAGGACAATCCCCTCATTACGGATGTCCTTAACGTGATGCCTGCGGAGAAATACGTAGACTTTTTGTCTAAGTATTATATTCCTGAAAGCGTACATCCGGCCTATCTAGGTGACGGTGAAGCAATTACGGATGCTCCAAAGGGGAAGATAGGCGTGTACACACGACTATTTGATTAGGCTAACTACCGCATCCCCTTATCTATGTTCCTGGTAGATCTGCTTCTATATTATGACTTCCACATAACCCATCTACACTACATAGGGGCATGTAAAATCAATCAGTTTGAGATTACCTGTCATACGTGCAAGGTAACCCCGACCGTGAACCTATTTAGGATCTTCTATTCTCCCCAACTAGTGAATAGGTGGCTATCGTTCAAAAAACGATCCGCGAATGCCCCCATGACTTATAGGAAACCCTTAGATTCCCTCAAGAAATGGTACGCCCATTAATTTTTCATGGATGAGAAAGTATTCCCTACCCCCTTCGTCCTCAAAACCAGAGTACCCAAAGACTATCCTCCGAAATCCAAAGACTATAGTAGTAAGGATTTAAAAATTTTAGATACCCACCGCACATAATTCCATAGGGGTTTGCCGGAGCACTTCCTTTGCTTAGTAGGTATCAGCCGCTACTACTATGGGAGGGAGGATAGTTATCCGTGCTTTCTGACCAAACGTGGGCAGGGTAGGTCTTCTTATATTTGTAGATGTAAAAGTCCCTCATTGTACTTTGTAAATTTACTAATCCGTATATATGCGCATGTCCGCAAAGATGAACCTACATGGATTATTGCACCAAGGCGATCCAAGCAAAGTTCCTGAAGGATTCCGACCGCTGAAAGAAAATGAACTCCCCCTGCTGGAAGCGACCGTAGACAAAACCATCCCGCTGGAGGAAACCACTAAGCAGCGATCTGATGAGGGAGAGCCAGTGATTGAGAAGTCCCCTCTTGCCTTCCATAATGAATATAGCGGAGAACTACTGCTGGAAGACGTCGTGCCGCACCAGGATGAAGAAGGAGAAGAATAAGAATACACCAACCCTGCTGATAACCGCACCGGTGATGATGAAGAAACAATACAAGCTTCTGGGTCCCCTTAGTCATCAAAGCCTAAATCCAGGAAAAGGAAGACTACCAGGAAGGTAGCAAAAAATCTAGGGGATGGGGCGGGGGTACATAATGTTCCCCCGAAGAAGCTAAGGAAAGACCATCCACAGTTCTAGGCAGGAAGCAGCGCTGCTACAGCCCAGGTTGACCCCTCGTTGCGTGTGGATGAGCAGGTCTAGATGGCCACCCCTGTGAATGTCGTGGCTCCTACCATCACGGAACCCGTGGCTGGCACTACGTAAGTACCCCTTTAACACTCCAAAGGATAAAAATCCAAAAACAGAACTAATAAATGTTAATAACAGGGCGGACCCGTCGACCGTAGCCCAAGAGAAGGAGGTGGAAAGGGAATCCTCACCCGTGACATCAATGAGACCTCCATCCCCTCCCGTTACTCATGCCAAGGAGCCACGTTCTGAGAGGCCCGACACCAGCCTTCGCCTAGCCTGGAACTTGTCCAGCCTAACAAGGTTGGAGGCGGTGTCCGAGTGCACTGAGTTCATTGAACACATCACTCCTCCAGCGTTGGCGCAAGATTTGGACGAACTAGAGCACGATACGCTGTTGGAGCAGTTTGATGTATCATCCGCACATCAGGTGATAGTTGGTGCGGCTCTAAGACGCCGTCTGATCAAGGCCCTGGCTAACGTGAGCCGCGCTGATAAAAAGATAGCTCGCCGTGTAGCACTGGTGGATAGGCACGAGAAAACTATCACGTCCTTACAGGCAGCGTTGGTCGTAGCAGAGTCAACCGTCAAGGAGCAAGCCCATTAATAAGTGTGAAAACACTTATCCTTTTACCACTGAATTATAATAATAACCAAGCCAAAACGTGTTTTTTATGTCGTAAATGTCGGAATTATGCGTGGTTTGTGTTTTTGTTTTGATTTAGGATCAAAATATGAAAAGGGAAGAAAACACGGGCTTTCACAGGCTTTTATCGAAGAAAAAGACAAAAGACAAAGTCAAGAGATCAAGAGTGCAAAAAGAACGGAAGTCCAAGACCTATTCTACAGATTTATCAAAGAAAAAGTCTAAAGACGGAAGTTTTATAAAAGCAGAAGAACTCAAGTCTAATTTATGAAGAAATTACAAGACGAGTTTAATTAATCCCGAGACAAAGTAGAAAAAGTCGAAGAACTTAAAAGACGAAAGACGAGAGAAAGAAAGGAAGAAGCAACACATGCTTAACCTCCCTAATCACTATAAATACCCTCCTAATCTCACATTAGGAGGTGTTGGCTATTTTGACAAACTAGTCTTCCAATTTAATTACTTGCACTTTTCTTAATGTCATTTACTTAATTGCACCTTTAATTTCTTGTCTTGCACCTTAAATTTTTAAGCTTTTAATTCTTGTCTTTACTTTAATTGTTGAATCTTAATTTAAATCAAGTTTTAATTAATCTCTCATTCTACCTTTCTTGTTCTTGATTTAATTTTTATGCTTATATGCTTATTGTCATGCTTATTTGATTAATGGTTATGTTTTTATGTTATTGATTGTGTTTGCTTTGTGTCTTATAGCTTATTGTGTTTTTCTTAAATTTAATCAAGTGCTTTTTAGTTAATTTTTATAAAAAGTTGTAATTTAAATATTTTTATTATTTAGTGTTTTTAAAAGTTTTTAAATTTTGGCTTAATAGCTTTTTCTTAAGTTTGATTTGGTGAAAGTTTTAGTTAAGTGCTTATTTGTTTCTAGCTTAATTTTAGTTTATAGCTTATTTGATTTTAGTGGATATCCGGGTTTGGTAAAACCCTCTTATTCCGAACTCTACTCAGATCCTACATTCCGGATAGTGATCATCACATTATTCCGAATAAGCTACACGGGTTGATATTCCAGATAAGCCTTCTATTGTACATTCCGGATAAAGTGACAGGTTATTCAGGATAAGCAACAGGCAGGGGATTCCGGATAAGCTACACGATAAAGTATTCCGGATAAGGGGTGATTTACTTATTCCGAATAAGGGTAGCTTCGGATTATTCCAGATAAGGATTTTATCCAGTTATTCTGGATAAACACTCATAGGGGATTCCGGATAAGTTGTTGTGAAGTATTCCGGATAAGCAGTTATTCCGGATAAGGGGATTATTCCGGATAAGGCTTATTTGGTGATTCCGGATAAGTATCGGAAGGGGATTCCGGATAAGCTTCTTGACAAGAGTTTTCCGGATAACACCTCGAAGGGGATTCCGGATAAGCTTCACTTGGCTTATTCCGGATAAGCTGCCAGGAACCATATTCTGGATAGTGGATAGAACAGCATTCTGAATAAGCGACAGGTTGGTTATTCCGGATAAGAGTGACATTTTTATTCCGGATAAGCAGCAGGTTTGTTATTCAGGATAAGAGTAAGATTGGATTCCGAATAGTGACAGTATTTTGGATCCCGGCTCAGGTTCTGTTTATTTTCTTTTTATTTTTGAGCATTTATTTTCCCGCCATTGTTCTTAAGTGTTATTTTTATTGCTTTGTCTTAGTTTAATTTTAAAGTTTGCATTTTTATTACATTGTCAATTTAAGTTTTAATTAGTTTTAGTTTTAATTACCCGTCATTTACTTTAAAGTCTTGCACATTTATTTTACAACAACCAAAAATATTCTTCCCACCAAGAGACGACTGAGTAGCACTTAAACCAATAGTCAATTCGAAAAGATCAGACGATAACTTTAACTGAGTGAAAACCTAGTTATTAAATGGCGCCGCTGCCGGCTTTTTTCGTAAGATAAACGGTTTTCTGTGAGAGACGCGTTGAATTTTGGGATCCGTTCACTCGTGAACGTTATTTTTCTTGCTTAAAATTTTCAAAAATCCATAAAAAATTAAAAAAATTTCAAAAATCCAAAAAGGTTTTATTTTTATTTTTATAGTGTATATATATCTTCTATTTCTTTGGTATCTTTTTCTTTTACTTTTTACAGGTGTATCGTACTAGATCTTCAACTTATCCAGAGCCCGAGACTCGTGGAGATTTAGGTATGGCAGGTGTGAACAACAACAATAACCCACCGCACCTCAACAATAATAACAACAACAATGTTCTTCCACCAACCGACCTTAGGACGATGGAGGAGCTTTGTCAACCTACCATGAATGGACGAGGAGGACCGATTGCGCCGATGAAAATCACGGCTCTAGAGTTTTCGTTGAAGCATCACATGATCCAACAAGTGCAGAACACTTGTCCATTTCGCGGATTACCGAATGATGATGCCAACAAACACCTCGACAAATTCATTACCGTTACTCAAAGCATGAAGTTTCCCGGGGTTACTATGTATTTTCTTCGCCTTCACCTATTTCCACACACCTTATCCCACCATGCCGAAATATGGTTTGATCGTCTTTCGACGAATTCAATTTGTTGGGAATAAAATGTAGCCAGTCCACTTGAGCGCTGATAAGAGGAAAACAAGCGTTGATAGGAAGAAAACAAACGCTGACAGATCAAGCGTTGACAAGAAGAAGTCAATCGTTGATAGGTTGAAGACAAGCACTGATGGAAAGATTTAGTCTACGCGTATTATGTTTCTAGTTTGTTTCTAGTAAAGATAAGTTCAACATTGTATTTTCTATAATTATCTTTACCTAGAATAGTTGATACGTAGACTCTTGTACAAGGCTTCTTATGTCTATAAAATAAGACCTTTAGGTTATGTTTCATATATAAGTTTTCATACGTTAAACACTTTCATTGTAAGCAAGTTTGTTATTATCAATCAAGTGAAAGTTTGTTTACATCTTTGTGTGTTCTTGTTTAAGTGTTAATTCCGCATAGCACTTAAATTACTTTATACATAAACAAAGTTTCTCTATGTGTATAACTTGATCTAATCTCGTATACACAAGCTTAATCGATCTAAGTTTGGGATCAACAAGTGGTATCAGAGCTTGTTGAGAAACTTTTGATCTTAAAGAACACAAGAACCCTAAAATCACCAAAACCCTAATTTTCAAAAAACCCTAAAAACATCATGTCAAATCCAGAAGTAACTTCCTCCTCATCCTTACCAAACATCAAGATTCCCATGCTTGATGCAAACAACTTTGAGCTGTGGAAATTCAACTTTGAGCAATATTTGGGAATCTATGACTACACTCTTTGGGAGATTATTAAATATGGAAACACATTCAATAAAGCTCAAAAGATTGCTGATGCCATTGCTACAAGATCAGTTGTTGCTGGATGTCCAGAAGCAGATAAGAAAGAAAAACCTGATGATGGTAGAGCTATGTCAGCTGAAGACATAGCAAAGAAAAGGGTTGATATGAAAACCCTAAACATTCTGAAACTCTCTTTGGGACAAGAGAATCAGCATAAATACAGAGGTTATGAGTCTTCAAAAGACCTTTGGGCAGCTCTTGAAGTTTCATATGGTCGTAATGATGATACTAAGGAAGATAAGAAGAAGCAACTCATGCATGAGTATGCTGTTTTTAAGGCTCAACCTAATGAGAAGCTTAGCAGTGTAAGAAGCAGACTGCTTGACATTACAAGCAAGCTGTCCTTCATGGGGACACAAGTTGGTGATGTTGACATTATTGCCACTTTTCTTAAAAGCCTTGGTGATGCATGAAAGATTGAGGCAAGATCTATACTTGCCAATAACACTCACAAAAGTTCTACTTTTGATGATATCTACAACAAACTGAGGCTATTGGAGAATGAAACTCTTTTTGAGCATGAAAGTAGGTCTACCAATAGTAACATGGCCTTCTTCTCACACAGTGAAGGTAAATTTGATCAGAAGGACTCATACATGCACCCAGTTACTGGATCATCATGTGTCAACGCTGGATCATGTCTTGTCAACGCCTCACATTCAGACGCTAACACATACAAAATTGACTCACCAAGAGTTAAGCCTGCTGGTTTGGATCTGGATACTGTGTGTGCTTACATTGCTTCTTTGCCCAATGGTTCAGTGATTACATATGAGGACCTTGTGCGAATAAGTGATGAGCACTTGGAGGAGATGGATATAAAGTGGAACATGGCTCTTGCTAGTATAAGAGCAAACAGGTGGAATAGAAGGTTTAAGAAGAAGATGACCTTTAATGCAAAGGACACTGCTGGATTTGATAAATCCAAGGTTGAGTGCTACAATTGTAATCGTATGGGGCACTTTTTGAGGGAATGCAGATCTCCAAGAAGATCTGATGCTGGAAAACCCTCAAGCCAAGTTGTTAAGGCTCAGGATCCTAAGGCCATGGTGGAAGTGCAAGAAATTGATGGTATTGGATGGGACTGGAGCTATTTGGCTAAATATGGGGAAGAGGATAAAGCTTTGGTTGCTGAGATAAAAAAAGAAGAGCATGTTCAATATGCTCTCATTACACACTCCTCCTCTTCATCAGATAATGAGGTATACGATGATGCTTTTTGTAGTAAGGGTTGTCGTTTAAATACTGAAAAACTTAACAAAGAGGTTTTAAGATTGTTAAGTGATGTGGGTACTGAGATATGCAACTTGTCTAACTATCAAATTGCTCTCACTCAAACTGAAAAGACAGTTGAGGAGTATAAGAAAATGGGATTTGATCTAAAAGATAAAATAAATATCTTAAAACATGATTTAAATGCTAGTAATGATGTTAGAAACATCATGGAAAGGGCCAATGCAGAATTACAGGCTAAGTTAGATGAGGCTATCAAGAATAAGGAGAATGTTGACCTTAAAATTCAGAGATTTGATAAGGCCTCACAAACCCTAGGAGAATGTGTTAATAAACAAAGGGATCCTAAGGACATGACTGGGATTGGGATGAAAGACTATACTGTTGTTCCACCACCAGCTGGGGACTTCTATGGTGTCCAAAGAAAGGACTTATCTTGGACTGGTTTACCAGAACTCCAAGAAGAGGAATTTATTCCTCCACCAAGAGTCCTTACCCCAGTTGAAGAGTATAGGCAAAAGTTGACTGACTTGAATGAATGAAAGAAAGCCAACCCTACCTTATTTGTCAAGGGTGGCATGCTTTGTGATAGTCCAAATGAGTCTACCCCTATTAAGGTAACAAACACAATCACTGGCAAGACTGTTGACCTTGGCCCAAACACTGTTAGAAAACCTAGCATTAAGTATGCAGAAATGTATAGGAATACTAGGTCACCTAAAAGCCAAGTTAGTGATAATGGAACAGGCTTCTTCTCTTCTAGACCTAGAGTTGTGTCTAGAAAATCATGTTATACTTGTGGTAGCTTCTCACATTTAGCATATAAGTGTGTCAACGCTTCCAAGGTCAACACTGTTAAAAAGTCAAACACTGTCAGACCCAAAACTTTTGTGGAGCAAAGTCCACAAGTTGTTAGACCAGCCCCATTCTTCACTAGAGGGTCTAACGCTCATGGACAAAGACCATTTCAGAAGACCAATACTTGGTCTAATAGGCAATGGGTTTCTATAGCAAACCCTACGTTCAACGCTAACAAGGGTAATTTCAGCATTGACAAGACCAAATCCAACGCTGACAGAAACGTTGCCAGACCTAAATATTTGCAACCACAGGTTAAGGGGTCTAAAGCTTCTTCTAGCTTGACATGGAGACCTAAGCAAGATCAAAACCCTAATTCTAATGGGCTTTCTATGGCCTGCAACAGATTTAATTATATTTCAAAGGTCATTACAAAACCAATTGGGGTTAACTGGGTATTTCATCCAAAAAGGGATGAACAAGGGGTTGTTATGAGAACTAAGTCTGTTCTTGGTTAAAAACCAGATGAATCCAAGTCTGCTAAGGCTTGGGTTCCCAAAGAAAACTTATTTGTTTTCTTTATGTGCAGGGCATTCAAAAACAAGTCAATGATCATGGATATTGGGACAGTGGATGGTGATAAGGTTTACTTTGGAGGCGGATATGGAACTATCACAGGCAAAGGAACTCTTTTTCACCAAGAACTTGTGTTTTGAAAACGTGTTTCTGGTAAAGGAACTTGATTACAATCTTTTTTGTGTATCACAAGTTTGTGATAACAAAAATAAAGTTCTGTTTACTGATACTGAATGCTTGGTGTTAAGCAAGGATTTTAAAATTCCAGATGAGAAATACATTGACTATAGAACACCTAGGCATAAAGACATTTATAATGTGAATCTTAATGGGATTAGGATGAATAATAATGTGTCATGTTTTTATGCTAAAGCTTCTGTTGATGAGTGTAATCTATGGCACAGGAGACTAGGGCACATAAACTTTAAGAATATAAACAGGCTTGTGAGACTTGGCTTGGTTGATGGTTTGCCTGAAAAGGCTTTTCACAGTGACCACTCTTGTGTTTCATTCCTTAAAGGCAAGCAGCACAAGGTCTCATTTAAGACTAAACAGGTGCACTCTAGTTCTAGACCACTTCACTTGCTGCATATGGACCTATTTGGTCCAACTAATATAGAGAGCTTGAATGGTAAATCATACTGCTTTGTCATCACAAATGACTTTTCTAGGTTTACTTGGACTTTCTTTTTAGCTATGAAAAGTGACACTGCTGATACTTTAATTGATTTTATTACTCAGATTGAAAAGAAAACTGGTAATAAAGTTAAAATGATTAGGAGTGATATTGGTGGTGAGTTTAGAAATAAACTGTTGGATGATTTTTGTGCCAAGAAAGGGATTACTAGGCAGTTTAGTGTTGCCAGAACCCCACAGCAAAATGGGGTTGCTGAGAGAAAGAATAGAACCCTAATTGAAGCAGCCAGGACTATGTTGGCTGATGCTCACTTTCTCATAGCTTTTTGGGCTAAGGCTGTGAATACAACTTGTTATGTTCAGAATAGAGCATTGGTCAACAAGATACAGAACAAAACACCGTATGAGTTACTTTGGGGAAGGAAACCTAATATTGGTTTTCTTAAACCTTTTGGCTGTCATGTAGTTGTCTTAGATACTAGTGATGCCTTAGGTAAATTTAGTACAAAAGGTGATGAAGGATATTTCATGGGTTATTCAGTGCAGAGCAAGGGATATAGGGTTTACCTTAAGAAGGAAAAACGTATACTTGAGAGAGTACATGTTAGGTTTTTAGAGAGTAAACCTAGTGATCCTGAAAGTGGTCCAAATTGGTTGTTTGACTTGGAACCTCTGTTTAGGACTTTGAATTATATGCCTGTTACTAATCCAGACATTGTGAAGGTAACTTCAAATGTTGTGGAAGAACCAATTGTTGATGTTTCAGGTACACAGGTTAATGAAGAGGTTGGATCACAAGCAGACAAGTCATCTCCCATACAAGAGTATGTCACAATTCCCATATGGACAGATGCTTTTGCTGCTGCTGCTGCTGGAAAGGAAAATGGTGGTCCCCAAGTACCACCAGTTAACAACATGCATGGTCCTTCAGGCGCTGACAAAGGCAAATCTTGCGCTGACAGGACAAATTCAGGCGTTGATGGCTCAAACGTTGACAGCACCAATTCAGGCGTTGATGGATCAAACGCTAACAACCTTGGGTCAGGCGTTGAAAACACTTTTGAGCATATCTTCTCTTCCAATTTTGAACAGGGTGAACCTTCAAATTTACATGAAGAGGTTCATACAACTATTGATGGAAGAGAGTCTGAAGAAGTTATTGGCAACATGGATAATGAGATTGAAGACAACAGACTTTTTGAGGGAGGAGTTCTCACTTCTACAATGAAGAATCATCCCCCTTCACAAATTATTGGGGATGTCATGACTCATGTTCAGACTAGAAGATCTCATCAGAATCTTGGTGGATTTATTGCCAATATACATAAGAAGGTTGATACCCCTCTTGTTCAAGCATGTTTGTTTGCCTGTTTTCTGTCACAACAGGAACCCAAGAAAATTTTTGATGCTCTCAAAGAACCAAGTTGGGTGGAAGTAATGCAGGATGAGCTTCACCAATTTGCAATTCAGGATGTTTGGGAGCTGGTTGATTGTCCCAGGTATGTCCGACCTATTGGGACAAGATGGGTTCTAAGAAACAAGAGAGATGAAAGAGGCATTGTGGTCAGAAACAAGGCACGTTTAGTGGCTCAGGGATATACACAAGAGGAAGGGATAGACTATGAGGAGGTCTTTGCACCAGTTGCAAGGATTGAAGCTATAAGGATATTTCTAGCCTATGCTTCCTGCATGGGCTTCACTGTCTATCAAATGGATGTGAAGAGTGCCTTCCTCTATGGCACAATTGTTGAGGAGGTATATGTTATGCAGCCTCCTGGTTTTGAGGATCCAGAGAATCCAGATAAGGTGTATAGAGTCAAGAAAGCTATGTATGGACTTCATCAAGCCCCAAGAGCATGGTATGACACATTGTCCACTTATTTGGTGGAAAATGGATTCAAAAGGGGCACCATAGACCAGACATTATTTACAAAGAAGGCTGGTAAGGATGTCTTACTTGTTCAGATTTATGTTGATGATATCATCTTTGGGTCCACCAATCCAAAGATGAGAAAAGACTTTTCCAAGCTTATGACAGACAAATTCAAGATGACTGCAATGGGGGAGATGAACTTCTTTCTAGGGTTACAAGTTCAGCAGAAAGAAGATGGTATCTTCATCTCTCAGGATAAGTATGTAGCAGAGATCTTGAAGAAGTTTGGCTTTTCTCTACATGAAAAGAGGGCTACTACTCTTATGGATAGAGAACACCCTTGGGGAAAAGCTGGAGATGGAAAAGATGTGGATGTCAGGCACTATAGATCAATGATTGGTTTATTGATGTATCTCACAGCCTAAAGACCTGACATCATGTTTGTTGTGTGTGCATGTGCACGCCATCAACTGACTCCCAAAGAATGTCACCTTTATGCTGTCAAGAGAATCTTTAGGTACCTTAGATGTTATCCAGATCTTGGCTTGTGGTACCCTAAAGATTCACCATTGGAGCTTATTGCATATTAAGACAGTGACTATGGTGGTGATAAGTTTGATAGAAAATCCACAACTGGTGGATGTCAGTTTCTTAGGAGTAGGTTGATATCTTGGCAATGCAAGAAACAAACAGTGGTGGCCAATTCTACAACTGAAGTAGAGTATGTTGCAGCAGCTGCTTGTTGTGGACAAGTCTTATGGATTCAGAACCAGCTGTTGGATTATGGGTATAATTTCATGCATACCAAGATATTTGTTGACAATAACAACACTTTATGCATTATTAAGAATCCTGTACATCATTCTAAAACAAAACACATAGAAATTAGACATCAATTTATAAGGGATTGTTTTGAAAAGGGTTTAATACAACCAGATAGGGTTGACATAGAAGAAAATGTGTCTGATTTATTAACTAAACCTTTTGATGCTGGAAGGTTTCAATACTTGGTAACAAGTATTGGAATGATCAATCTCACATAATATGTGTTTTGGGGTCTTATTGTAAAAGTATGTACAGGATAATGCATTGTTATTGGTCTTTTTGAGGATTTAGATTTTCCACTATATTTTTCTAACACTGACAAAGGTCATCTTAACGCTGATAAGTGTTATTGTGACGTTGTCAGTAATATATTTGTCTAACGCTGACAAAGGTTTCCTTAACGCTGACAAGTGTTATCAGGACGTTGTCAGCAACAATGTTAGTTTTGTAGTTTTTAATCTAAATGTGCAGGTGGTGTTAGCATTATACCATTGGATACAGAGTTGCTTATCGATCCTTGGAGAATCATTTGAGCATGTTTTTATTTATGGATGATGGTTGGAATATTTATATTCCTATCTTGACATAAATTTTTTTGTTCATACATATTTTGGGCAACATATGTATCACAGTTTAAGGGGAGGTTTTAGGAACCTTTAGGACTTTTGGGTATTCTTATGATACTCTTATCACAATTCTAGATTGTGTCCACAGGTGAGTATGAGTTAGTTTTACTAAATCATGAGGCACTGTAGCATTCAAAGTTGATATACTATGCATGCTGCCAAGACTTTTTGGCCTAGAATTGGTTGTGGTCTGTTGGGAGACTTGGGAATGATTTTATCATGGGTTTTACCTGGGAGTAACAAGGAATTTTATGAGATAACTTAGTTGTTAAGAGTTTTAGTTAGCAAGGGACACTAGAGGACTGTTATGTCTATCTTGCATAAGCAAGTGTGCATAACTGGACAGTGCTTGTCGCCCTATAATAATTATCAACTTATAGGTTATCTTCACTAGGATAAATTACTTTGTTAAGGTCCTTTTTCGTTTTTATTACTTTTATTTTTGGACGCTGACAAGTATTTTTCCAAGCGTTGTTATGACCAATTTAGACGTTGACATGGCTTTGGCAAACGTTAACAAGAATATAGCCGTTGGGCGTTGATGGGTTGTTTTTGACCGTTGATACCCATTGGGACCTACCCAGTTGTAACACCCTATTTTGATAATGAAATGTCACACGTAATTATGGTGTGTCATCAAAGCATACAAGGATAAATGTCTAAAACATTACATGACCCTAGAGTAAACCGGAATCAAACATCGATTCCCAAACATAAGCCCAAAACATAATAAAGCAAAGGAAATGAATGAAAGACTAAACAAGCATAAGTACATGAAGGCAAAAAGGAAAAGAAGTCTCTGGCAGCTTCCATCCTATGCACGTCCTCCAAATGCTCGAGTCTTTCCTAGGGTACCTGCCGTTTTGGGACATGGAAAGGAAAGTAACAGCTGAGCAAAACGCTTAGTGCACGGATATAGACATAGTATAAGTGACTAAAACATAATAAAGACTTAATAGCAGCGGAAATGTATAAGTCCTAGAAAACCTGGAACATGTTCATAAAACAGGTTTTATAGTTTGAAAAGTCTTATGTTTATCTTGTAAAAACTGTTTATCATATTTTACCATTAGCCAATATAGGTCATGAAAATCCACCGTGCATGAATACTTGGAGGGGTGACCTCATCATGCAAATTAGAGGGACTGCCTCTAATTTAATATACTGGTTTTTGGGTAGGAGGGATCATCTCCTTGTGAAGGATGCAAGGCACACACCACATTCACCATGAAATCCTGACTGAAAACATGTAACTAGGATGCACCCATACGCCCCACATGATAAATAATATATAAATGGCCAAAAGCTGAAGGGACGCCACGAGCAATCACTCTGCCGTGGTGAAGTCATAACATCATTGCCTCTAATGTTATGGTTATGGTACCTCCATAACTAGGTGAAACTGGTCATGCATGTATATGGCTATAGGTATTTTTAATTAAACATAAGCAATCAAACACGTAACTTATACTACGGGAAAAGAGTTGGCTGCATACGGGGAATCCTAATAAGGAAAGAATGTCCATACTGAAAGGACGGAAATCCGTACCTTATGTCCAATGAACGAAGAAGACGAACGGAAGAGAGTCCTACTTCGGTATCACTAATGCTACATAAATACATATGTGTATAAGTATCTGTTTAATGAATACGTAACTGGTTTAATATTATGTCTTAGCTTATTTTATAAGTTCATGTCATGTTTTACTGTTTTAAGATTAATACTGTGGTTATCATATATTCAGTCTATTCTGATTAAGTATTTCTTGTATTTCATGTATTATTATACTCGTGTGCAACGATAAGTAACTTTCCAGAAATAGCAGGTTTCCTAAAATAGAAAGTTTCCAAAAATATAAAGTTACCAAAAAAATAGAATTACTGCTTAAAATAGATAAGTTCTTAAAAATAGAAAGTTTCCATAAATAGATTAGCTGCCTTAACTAAATAAGTTTCTAAAAATAGAAAGTTTCCATAATTAGATATAAGCCGGTTAATTAAGCTAATAATATAAGCTAAGTGTTTTCTGATTAATATTCTAAGTCATGAGATTATAAAGTATATTTTTTTAATTATTCATGTGAATTAAATAAACTAGATGTTAAAGTATTTAATTAAATATAGTATGATTTTAATTAAATAAAGGTATAAATACTTAGGTTAAAACATGTATTATTAACTATTAATAATATAACCTAAGTCATGTAGATTAATTAATTATAAGTCATGGTTTAATAATTATTTAATTACTATAGTCTAAATTAAATAAATAAAACAAAATATACTTAGGTTAAATCATGTATTATCAATTTATATTAATAAACCTAAGTCATGAGAATTAATTAATTATAGGTCATGGTTTTAAAAAAATTAATTAATTACTTAGTCTAATTTTCATGATTAATATACTTAGGTTTATCTATGCATTATTAGTAAAATAAATAACCTAAGTCATGGTTTAAATTAAATTAATTATATACATGTTTAATTAATTTAATTACTCTCATAATAATAAGTCATGATTTTAGTCCAATTGTCTCGTAATTAATGTACATGTTAAGTTAATTAACTCGTAGAAATAACACCCCGAACCCGGGTATTATTTTATGAGACGTGTCGAAACCAAACCGTGAAAACCCTTGTAGTTTTAAATATAACCCGAACCAAACAACCCTTTTTCTGCCCTTAAACCCATAGCCAAACAGCCCCCAACAGATCCTAAAATAGGCTGCCAAACACCCCTGTCCCTGCACATATTCCCTCCGACAGTGGGGAATTTCCCCTGCTTGTTATAGTTCTCCCACCGAGAGCATAAGCTCTCGGTTCCCACTGTCTTAAACAAACGCCCCCTTGTTGGGTTGCCACTGCTAGAACAACCAAGCCCAGCACCCTCTAGGGTTGCGGCTGGTGTCATTTTTACATCACCGAGACCATAGATGGTCTCGGTTCATGATCATACAAAGCAGCAGTCACCCCACGACACCCCCTTATTAATCTATCGTTAATATTAACACATTATAACGCGTTCTAGATCCTTAATCATGGATTCGTGTTTTTTAGGGTTTTCTCTTTTAAGAAAAGTTTAGACAAGATTCAAACTCGTTTCTTCTTAGATTCCTGACCATCACACCCCTCCTGGTTTCGTGTTGTGGGACGACGGCAGAGAGAACACCAAGGGAGCACAAAAAAATGGCGTCTTGTAACATTATTTAGGGTTTCTGTGATGTTGTGTTTGTGTCGGCAGAAAGAAAGAAAAACAAAAAAAACAAAGCTCCCCCTCCCGTTTTTATTAATGTATAGGTCGGTTTGGGTTTTTTCTTGGGCCACGGCCCATTTGCCTTCCCTCTTGTCCAAATAGCCCGAAACCCCTTTATTACTCTTTTATTAAATTAATTCGCGACAAGCTAAAATATTACGCGTAATCAAGTCTTTTGTTATGTCGTGTATTTTTTATAGTTATCGTTATACGTGTTTAAACGTAAATATAATATACGTAACTACTTGTCGCGTCTATTTATATACGCCAAGCTCATGTTAAATGTTCGTGACTACATGTTCATGATTTATTCGTCATCGTTTATTATTATCGTATAATAACACGTACGTAATACTCGTAATTCTTATACGTGAACAGTAAACATGTTATAAAAGGAAAGTTCTAATCCTATACGTACGGTCGTAAGGGTATTATGCATGGTAAAAGCATGCGGGTTTTACAACTCTTCCCCCCTAAAAAGAATAATTCGTCCCCGAATTATAGTTAACGTAAACTGAAAGAGAAACATACCCGAATCAAACTGAGAGGGTATGTAAGATTAATGAACGTACAGGTGACATGGTAGAAGGAACATAGTGCAGATATGGTCTTCTTGTTCTTCTCTAAACTTAGAGGAAATTATGTTATCCTCAATGAAAACGCTGATGAATTTGCTTATGAGTTCATGGAAACTCAATTTATTAAGTCCATAATGTTGTTGGAGCATTGATGAGTCTAAATCAAAATCATAAATCTAGCATGACCGAGTCGTTCACGAATAGCAGTCACGGACATGTCCTGCTCTTTCACCTGTCACTATTGGCAGCATGATCATGAATTCGATCTTGGAAAAGTGATTAACACTATAAGGTTGATTGGACATGTTGTCAATACGTGGAGGAGAATAACGGTCATGAATGGTGATTTGTTTAAAAATCGACGGTAGTCGACGCATAATCTTATGTTACCGTCCTTCTCCTTGAAGGTTCTTCTGGAGTGTAAGGGACAATTTTGGAATAATCCGTTGGTTATGCGTACAAGGACTTCAGTAGTCGTGTCTTACTGACAGCTAGAAAGTTTATCAATCATGGCTAACAAAGCACGTGCTTGGAAAGCATAGATAATTTGTACAGATTTTCCTGATGGAAAATCAAGCTGAATGTGTTCAGGAGCCTGAACATTACTATACATAATTATGAATCGTAGCATGGTGTGTTGGTCATAGTCCATAATTAGGATAAAATTCATCTCGTGTTTGTCCGAGGAAATGCGTTAACAGCTTGGATCTCATCATTAAACTGAAGGAAAACCTTCGTATGCGTGGGAATACGAAAGGCGTCCTTCATGGTCATGAATATATGAACCATGGTGAAAGAAATTAAAGTGACATCGGTAACGTGACAGTTCTCACTGACGCGCCGGTAATGGTATTGAAATTATTGTGGCCTAATTAATACATGGCACAACAAAATGGATATACCCTTGGAGGGTACCCTGAATTTCTTAGAACTGTTCCATAGTTGGACGTGAGTCATGTGTCTTGACTTACGTCTTGGAACTATAGGCATGACATATGTCTTGACTGGTGTCTTGACATGTGTCTTCAGAAAGGATACGTGAGACATGTGTCTTGACTGATGTCTTGACATGTGTCTTGAGACGTAAAACAATAGAACTACAATATTAGGTTATTATACCAGGCTCGGTTGGACTACTGATCCTTTGTATGTCTGATCACGTCCGCGACCGGAGCCTTGGTTGCGATTTCTAGGATAGTTCTGTCATAGTAGTGGTTACTATCGTCCTGTCTGTTAGTTCCATGACGGTCATTCTCATGAACGTGATTCATGTAACTATTCAGCTGAGTGGCCGGCTGGTACCGGTTTGCACTCGTATGGCTGAAATGACAGTCGAATGACGTGTGACATGTAACTAAGAATTAGGGACAATGATTGATGGAAATCGTCTGATGGTGAAGCATCTTCTCGTCCAATTTCTTTGCTCCGACGCCTTTGTGTTCGTCTTGTAGGATCTCCAGGTTGTGAACAGCATCCGCATCTCGTAGTGTCTCCGAACGTCAACAGCATCAACCTTTAGTAACATCTCCCAGTTATGAGCGGCATCAGCAATCATGTAGAATATCAGCAATTGAAAATATGCCTGAGGTGATTCAGAATCGACTAGCGAATACTCGTGAAGTATTGCAAGTGAAATACACATGGATTAAGGTACGTGTAATACACATGAAATACGGTACGTGGAGTACACATGGAATGCACATGAAATGATCAGTATGGGGTCGATCATTTGTCATGATTTAAGGAAAGTATATCGGTTAAACGCTTAGGAAAACCATCATGATAACCTGGCAGTATTAGCATAGACATCATTCTGGTTGTAACGGAAACGTTAAAGTGTGGTTATACAAAATTCAACGATGATTTGCCTGACAGCATGATCAATGAAAACCAACCATGACTATCATGATAGCAGGATTCAATGAAATCTAACAATGTCTTGCAGGATAGCGTAAATAACAAAAGAGGCATAAGACATAATCAACATGAAGACGGAATTATCATGAAGAAACATGAAACCATCTATCATGAAGAAGTGTATAACATAATCAGTATGAAACTGAAGTTAACCATGATAGTATGAAAACATACTTGACATAAAACATAGTAACTTATGAGGGGACATGAAAAAAAATTTATGCCAATTTAAATCATGAGAAAAATTGTATGCATGAAAAACAGTGCATGAATGCGTAATGTAGTTTATAAAAACCTTTATATGTGCGAGGGTACGCCTATGGGTCGGTCCCAAAACAAAATTTTCGATAAAAGCACATGCGACTAAATAGAGCCAGTCCTGTATCAACCATTACTTAGTCATAATCCCTGCAACAATGATACATGAAACATAAATAAATGAAACTCGTCTGTCAAAACTTATCAGAAAAAAAATTTATGTGACTAATTATGAACTACTGGGGTTCAGTTCACATAGTCACAGTTCACGAGGAACATTATGCATGAAACAATGACACATAACTAAATATGAATGATGGTTGTCCATCCATATTAGTAAAACAATATCGATGAAAACATCAAGGTTAAAACTTCAAGGTACTGAAAACATCATGGTTAAAACAACAATGCGCTGAAAACATCAATACGTAGAATAACAGACGTTGGATTAGGAAGCTCCTGGTGACTACCCACTAGTCACAGGTCGAGTTTTAGAGCCTACAGGTCGAAGCCTTGGCTCTGATACCATAATTGTAACACCCTATTTTGATAATGGAATGTCACACGTAATTATGGCGTGTCATCAAAGCATACAAGGATAAATGTCTAAAACATTACATTACCATAGGGTAAACCGGAATCAAACATCGGTTCCCAAACATAATCCCAAAACATAATAAAGCACAGGAAATGAATGAAAGACTAAACAAGCATAAGTATATGAAGGCAAAAAGGAAAAGAAGTCTCTGGCAGCTTCCATCCTATGCACGTCCTCCAAATGCTCGAGTCTTTCCTAGGGTACCTGCCGTTTTGGGACATGTAAAGGAAAGTAACGGCTGAGCAAAACGCTCAGTGCACGGATATAGACATAGTATAAGTGACTAAAACATAATAGAGACTTAATAGCAGCGGAAATGTATAAGTCCTGGAAAACTTGGAACATGTTCATAAAACTGGTTTTATAGTTTGAAAAGTCTTATCTTTATCTTGTAAAAACTGTTTATCATATTTTACCATTAGCCAATGTAGGTCATGAAAATCCACCGTGCATGAATACTTAGAGGGGTGACCTCATCATGCAAATTAGAGGGGCTGCCTCTAATTTAATATACTGGTTTTTGGGTAGGAAGGATCAGCTCCTTGTGAAGGATGCAAGGCACACACCACATTCACCATGAAATCCTGACTGAAAACATGTAACTAGGATGCACCCATACGCCCCACATGATAAATATAATATAAATGGCCAAAAGCTGAAGGGACGCCACGAGCAATCACTCCGCCGCGGTGAAGTTATAACATCAGTGCCTCTAATGTTATGGTTATGGTACCTCCATAACTAGGTGAAACTGGTCATGCATGTATATGGCTATAGGTATTCTTAATTAAACATAAGCAATCAAACACGTAACTTATACTACGGGAAAACAGTTGGCTGCATACGGGGAATCCTAATAAGGAAAGAATGTCCATACTGAAAGGACGGAAATTCGTACCGTATGTCCAATGAACGAAGAAGACGAACGGAAGAGAGTCCTACTTCGGTATCACTAATGCTACATAAATACATATGTGTATAAGTATCTGTTTACTGAATACGTAACTGGTTTAATATTATGTCTTAGCTTATTTTATAAGTTCATGTCATGTTTTACTGTTTTAAGCTTAATATTGTGGTTATCATATATTCTGTCTATTCTGATTAAGTATTTCTTGTATTTCATGTATTATTATACTCGTGTGCAACGATAAGTAACTTTCCAAAAATAGCAGGTTTCCTAAAATAGAAAGTTTCCAAAAATAGAAAGTTACCAAAAAAATAGAATTACTGCTTAAAATAGATAAGTTCCTAAAAATAGAAAGTTTCCAGAAATAGATTAGCTGCCTTAATTAAATAAGTTTCTAAAAATAGAGAGTTTCCATAATTAGATATAAGCCGGTTAATTAAGCTAATAATATAAGCTAAGTGTTTTCTGATTAATATTCTACGTCATGAGATTATAAAGTATAGTTTTTTAATTATTCATGTGAAGTAAATAAACTAGATGTTAAAGTATTTAATTAAATATAGTATGATTTTAATTAAATAAAGGTATAAATACTTAGGTTAAAACATGTATTATTAACTATTAATAATATAACCTAAGTCATGTAAATTAATTAATTATAAGTCATGATTTAATAATTAATTAATTACTATAGTCTAAATTAAATAAATAAAACAAAATATACTTAGGTTAAATCATGTATTATCAATTTATAATAATAAATCTAAGTCATGAGAATTAATTAATTATAGGTCATGGTTTTAAAAAAATTAATTAATTACTTAGTCTAATTTTCATGATTAATATACTTAGGTTTAACTATTCATTATTAGTAAAATAATTAACCTAAGTCATGGTTTAAATTAAATTAATTATATACATGCTTAATTAATTTAATTACTCTCGTAATAATAAGTCATGATTTTAGTCCAATTGTCTCGTAATTAATGTACATGTTAAGTTAATTAACTCGTAAAAATAATACCCCAAACCCGGGTATTATTTTATGAGACGTGTCGAAACCAAACCGTGAAAACCCTTGTAGTTTTAAATATAACCCGAAACCAAACAACCCTTTTTCTGCCCTGAAACTCGTAGCCAAACAACCCCCAATAGAACCTAAAATGGGCTACCAAACACCCCCTGTCCCTTCACATATTCCCCCCGACAGTGGGGAATTTCCCCTGCTTGTTATAGTTATCCCACCGAGAGCATATGCTCTCGGTTCCCACTGTCTTAAACAAACGTCCCCCTGTTGGGTTGCCACTGCTAGAACAACCAAGCCCAGCACCCTCTAGGGTTGCGGCTGGTGTCATTTTTACATCACTGAGACCATAGATGGTCTCGGTTCATGGTCATACAAAGCGGCAGTCACCCCACGACACCCCTTATTAATCTATCGTTAATATTAACGCATTATAACGCGTTCTGGATCCTTAATCATGATTCGTGTTTTTTAGGGTTTTCTCTTTTAAGAAAAGTTTAGACAAGATTCCAACCGGTTTCTTCTTGGATTCGTGACCATCACACCCCTCCTGGTTTCGTGTTGTGGGACGACAGCAGAGAGAACACCAAGGGAGCACAAAAAAATGGCCGCTTGTAACATTATTTAGGGTTTCTGTGATGTTGTGTTTGTGTCGGCAGAAAGAAAGAAAAACAAAAAAAAAACAAAGCACCCCCTCCCGTTTTTATTAATGCATAGGTCGGTTTGGGTTTTTTCTTGGGCCACGGCCCATTTGCCTTCCCTCTTGTCCAAATAGCCCGAAACCCCTTTATTACTCTTTTATTAAATTAATTCACGACAAGCTAAAATGTTACGCGTAATCATGTCTTTTGTTATGTCGTGTATTTTTTTATAGTTATTGTTATACGTGTTTAAACGTAAATATAATATACGTAACTACTTGTCGCGTCTATTTATATACGCCAAGCTCATGTTAAATGTTCGTGACTACATGTTCATGATTTATTCGTCATCGTTTATTATTATCGTATAATAACACGTACGTAATACTCGTAATTCTTATACGTGAACAGTAAACATGTTATAAAAGGAAAGTTCTAATCCTATGCGTACGGTCGTAAGGGTATTATGCATGGTAAAAGCATGCGGGTTTTACACCAATTGTTATTTTTGACAAATTTTGGGGCCGTAATTTTGGGAGTAGATAACTTTTAATTAATGCATGAGATAACTTATTTTCTTTTCAATATTTTCATCATGATATTTTGAAAATAGTTGCCTCATTTTTGACCAATCACATGCATATATCTCTCCTATATATTTGGCTCCTATTTTTAAACAGGGTATCTTATATTCTTGTCTAACCATTTTCTCCTATAATTCATCTTTCTAAATCATTCACAAACAACTTTCAACAATGGCACCCAAATTTAAACCAAGTGATTTGGTATTGGGATTCAGGAGTCAACACAACATGATAGCATATTTGGACGCTGATGATGCTCTGTTTCCCCAATACACACAGATGGTGGCGTATTTGAATGCATCCCCAATTAGGTATGCTCTTTCTCATGCTCCTCTCATCTCTGTCACACATATTAAACAGATTTGGAACACTGTAAGTTCCTCAACAGTTAATACAGTGACTACATTATCATCTATTGTTCATGGGCGTACTTGGGTGGTTACTGAAGCCTTGATTTGCCAGGCTTTGCATCTTGATGATGCAGATGGTATAACCACCCTTCCCATTCATGAAATAGAAAAAGGACTAAGGGCTTTGGGTTATCCTTTCCCTGATGAGGGAACTTTAAACAAATATCATAAACAGGAGTTTCCCCCAGCCTGGAAGTACCTCATACATGTCATCTTGCAATGTCTGAGTCCCAAGTAAACTGTACACAATGAGATTAATAGATCCATTGCTAGTGCTACAGTGTGCATTACAACTGGGCAAACGTTTAATTTGTGACAATCCGTCAATTTATGGTTGATATTTTATTCTCAAGTATAATTTAAAAACATTATTTTAATGTTATATTATGAACTCACTTATTTTTGGGAAGTAATTTGGATTTACGTCTTGAAGTAGCATCGACTACATCTAAACCGGAGGATTCTACGTTACGTGCTTACGTTTACATACACTGTCTTTGGTGACAGTCCGACATTTCAGGAAATAAATTTATCTGTGAATATTATTTTGGAGTTTTAAATTTGTGTTGGTTCATAAACTCACAAATTTACGAGAAGAGATTAGGACTTACGATTATAATTTAACGTCCTTTACGACTAAACCAGAAACCTAAGGATTACGTATTTACTTTTTCGAACTCAGTTTTTGATGAGACAATTTTTATTAGATTCGTTTTGTGTCGTTGATTCAAAATTTATAAAAACATTTTTCGTAAAACGACATGAGGGCACGCAAATCGAGGAAACTAGAATCGAGGAGTACCCGTAAATTAGTGGGATGAGACAAGTTTACACTTGCCTCACCTCACAAATGGGAGGCCAAAACTTCACCAACACATCTAAGATGTGTCAAAGCTTACTAAGTAAGCTAGGACACTTGTCCTAGCTACTTACACAAACTACATGCACAACAAAACCACTCAACACAAACTAACAACTTCATTTATTCAACTCCATGCAAATCTCACACAACTCTCCTCCCTCTCTCTCTAAAATTCGTCCAAGAACCACCCCTAAAAATCCTCATTTGATCAAATTTAACCATGAAATCATATGTTATTCACACATATGATAAAGCCCTTTTCAAGCTCTATTGATTGGTGGTGATTTTAACATCCAAGGAGAAGATTTGGTGATGTCCAAGGGCTGATTTCTCAAGGAGTTTTCATGAAGAACAAGGGCTGATTTTTGGAGGAATCTACAAATACTTGGTGATCCTAGAAGTGATTTTGATATCTCATAAGATTGGTTACCCAAAACCAAGTCTTGTTCATCATCAACCCCATCTTTTCATCACTTTGGTGGTATAGAGATTGTTCTTCCTATCCTCTTGTTATTTTGATTATGTAATCTTGTATTTTCTTTCCTATTGTATATGTATATGATGAATATATGATGATAAAAATATTGTGTGGGGATTTGGTGTTGATAAACATGGTTAAAAAGATGGAAAACCATATGTAAAAAGGTTAAAATCTTGCTTAATAAGTTGGCTGTATAAAAACAGTAACTAACCACATGTTAAACAGATAAAATGGCAAAGTGGAATCAATATACAGTAAGTATTAGGTCTTGTACACATGTGAGAGTTGGCCATGCAATGAAATCATTAAAATGAGTGAGATATGATCAAAACAAGATGAGTGTACCAATCTGAATAGTCTGTTTTGTAGGGACTGTTAAGGATAGTTAAACATGGTATGAGCAGTAGCTATAGCTAACTTATTTGTAACACATAATATGAAGTTTATGCCATCCAAAAATGAGCTTCTATCTCCTTATAGAACTCAAGATATGATAAAAATGGTGAAGATGAAACTAAAAATCAGATTTTGAAGAATTAATGTTTAATAGTATTATATAAGCACTCAAACTAATATAGTATAAAATGTGAATTGAAACCCACTAACTTATAAATTTCATTTATATAAATATGTATAAGGTTAAATAAATGGACACTTTATAAAAATTGTAGTTGAATAAGATTTATAAGTTATAAAAACTATAAACATGATTTTTACGACTTTTTCGGCTATTACCGTAAAATTAACGTTTTTCGCCAATTAAAACTCAGAAGATCAAACCCGTCTAATGTAAAGTTTTTAAATGTCATATAATGATATATACGTACCTAATACAAGTAAAAACCGATAAAACCCGAACTATATGACATACGGACATTAACGAGCTAAGTTAGCATATTTGGACTAATAATATAACTAAATAAGTTAAACACTTATAAAAATTACTTATTGGGCTTAACCCATTTGTGCCCAACATATAAAGTATAAATACTGATAATAAAAGTATAATTGGGCTAATGAATAGTATTGGGCTTGTAATAGGCCCACTAGGCTTTAAAATGTAAACAAGTTGAACTAGTGTAACTAGTCTTGACAATTTCCAACACATAAACACTAGTGTAACTAGTCTTGACAATCATCATATGTATACATAATTGTTATTTTTATAAAATCATTGGACATGAGTCTAAGACGAGTATTATTTGTCTAGGTTTCTGTGATTGAAGCACGTACCGTACGTCCGAATTACCGATAACCCGCCTTCCCACATCAACGTGAGTTCATAGCCTCACACTCTTTTAAATGTTTTTATAAATGTTTTATAAACCCGCGAGGGAGATAACATGTTAGTTTTTATAAAATAGGACACCATTTGTCCCGATTGTTTGTTTATTAATTTGGACCCGAATGATTGTATGACCCAATGAATGATTATATGACCCGATAGATGAAATGAAATGGATTATTAAAGTTAGGTTATGTCACTAAAAGTCCCATTAGCATGAATTGTGAACTACCGGGATTTGGTAGACGTTTGTGCATATAATAGTACTATTTGGGGACGATCACCCCAGTTCGCGCCTTGACGGTTGATCCCCGTCGTGCCACATTGATTGGTAAGTGAACTTATGTATGAGAAGATTTACACAAGCGTGATTATTGTGACGACACGCTAATTTAGATGGGCAAATGATTGTCGGGTTAGCTACCCGTTGTTTATTGTAGTAAGGTAACAATGTCATGCGGCTTATAATAATCCAATTAACGAAATACTGCTTTATGCATTGAATTACGGTACATTGCCTGACTAGCAATACAGGGTCTTATCATTGATATTATGTTCGTGTTTTGGTTTTATATAACCATATTCATATAACGGTTTTTTATTTAATCAATACAACGTTATAAAACGTATTATATGATGTTTTTAACGACAATGGTTCGTATAATGATTTTGAAGGCGAAAGCCTGTATTATGATTTTTGATAAAGATTTGTATAAAATGACTTTGGCTATTTTATGGCCTATTACAATGATTTGTACAAAATGATTTTTGGTAATAATTGTATACCGATGTTATATTAATGGATTTTATTAAACTCTATGAATTCACTCGGCGTTATCGCTGACCTTTTCTTTTAACATGTTTTATCTCAGGTACTTGAAGGTAATTCTCGGGAAGACATCAAGAATTCATGGCCCGCACTTAAATAATAATTTCCATTCAAATCTTTGTAAAACCTGTATGAAATACAATGACTTGGGACCTATGTAAATTTGATATTTATGAATGGAAATGTTTTATTATTAAACGGCGCGAATTTTAAGCGTTGTCTATGATGTGAGTAATGTGCTATCCCGTAACACCAACTAGTCTTCCGTTGTATTGAGTTGTATAAATTTAGGGGTGTTACATAATTATTCTAAAATGATTTTTGATGGCATGTCTAAAAACAAAGGGAGTAAGATGACTTTGGCTTATCCCATATTTTTACAAATGGTTTTTGATGTGCAAAATTACTGCATAAGGGATCATGATGACTTTTATGAGATCCCTGTGCAAAACAAAGCTATTTTTACAAAGATGAACTCACCCCCTCATCGTGACTTACCCCTCACCCCAGCTATCCTTGCTGTTATTGCAGCAGCACAACCCCAACCAGACCCTCAACCACAACTTGACCCAATACCAGAACCTTTACCTTCACCCCATCACATGCAAATTGACCAAGAACCCTTCAACGCTGACACATTAAATGTTGGCGTTGACACACCTAATCCAGACGTTGACACATTTCCTTCACAGACCCAAACACCCCTTAACCTTCCCACATCCACCCAATCCACATCATCTTCTACCACACCACAATATAGGTTGCAAAAACGCCAAAGGACTACTGGAGTGTTCTCCTCTAGTGGTCCTAGCCATGTAGCAGAGGAAACCACCACCACAAGTGTGGTTGGTGCTATGGATGAGGCTGGGACTATTGGTTCTGGCTTAGATGCAGGCCAAGACAGTCCTAACATCTTTAAGACCTCATCCATGCCCCATGAATCTAACTTGGGAGGTCAAATACCCATTTTAGAGGAGGGCAGATTGGAACCATACACAATAATGGAATTGACGGCTGTCTGCATTAGCTTGCAAAAGCAAAGTGCAGACTTGGTACAAATTGTCAGTACACAAGGCCTTGAACTCAAGCAATTGAGGGAGGGGATTTTTATTTTGGAAAATGCTAGCACAAGGCGTGGGATGGAGAAATCTTCCAAAGGGGAGGATGAGCAGATTAATGTGAGTGATAAGGGCTCACATGATGGTGAATCTTTGGGTGTTGCTGAAGCCCTAACTAGTTTGAAGAAGCAACCAGGTTTTGTTAGTTCTCTGGTAACTCCTACAAATTTAGACTTGTCTTTTACAGCTATGTTGGAGCAAATTACAAGAGGCATTGAGACAGGTAATTTGGGCGTTGACAAGCAAAGTTTGAGCGCTGACATGAGCAAATTGGGCGCTGACAGGCAAATTGAGCGTTGACAGACCTACAGATGAGGTTGATGTATTCCAGTCATCATCCATCATTAAAGACGTATCTTCACATGTATTACCATCATCCTTACCCATCATTGATCCATTAGATAATGGTAAAGGAAAAATGGTAGAAGTAGAAGTTCCAAAGGATGCAGCACAGGTAGAGTTTGATAGAAGGTTGATTGCACAACTTGTGGAACAAGAAATAAATAAGGTTGGTGAATCACCATTTATTGCCACTTCAGAGGAACAAGAAGGAAGTGATGAAGCTAGTTCAGACTCAAGTGTGATGATAATTGAGCAACCAGAAAGACTTGAGTATGGTAATGATTTGGCAAGAGAAAAGCTGAATGAGTTGAAATTGCAAGTGGATTTTGATATGCCAGAAGTTGTTCAGATGTACCATGCTTGGGAAGATAGGTGTATGGAGAATCCAGATTTGACTATTTCAGACCAGATTTGGGGTTTGGAGATTCTTCTAAGAGTACACAAAGCTAGCAATATTCTTTCAATGCTGAAAAGGGATAGAAGGGAGTTGTACTACATGCTACTCAGATGTCATGGAACCGGATGGACCTATAAGAAACTGTTGGGATTATCCTTTGAAGAGTTGGAGTATAAGGCTTATCCCATTTGGGAAAAAGTGCAGGAAGAAAACACTCTAAGACTTCTTTCTGATGAAAGGAAAGAAGAACTTGCAGAATAGATGGAGCTTAAGAAGGCAATGATTGTTCCAAGACCTTTGAAGAAGGGAGTTCCTCTTGAGTTTCCTAAAGATATGGATAGATTGAATCCAAGTGAAGCTGTTATAAGAAGGAGCATCAAGCTCTTACCATTGGAAGCTTCAGATATGGTACAACTGTTACCTCTTGATGCCAGAAACCCTATTATAAGCTATGAAGAAGATGAAAGTGGGTTTTGGAAGATTGGCAGGTATGGGAAAGAGGTACACACTTTTACTACACTCATATCTCTTTTTGCAAGTGTTGATAGAAAAGACTTGGTAGACCTTTGGAGGTTGTTGCAGGCCAAGTATGAGACTGATGCTCCTACTTCAGTCAATGCAATAAAACTTTGGTCAACATTCAAGAGAATGTGTGGACCAAGAGATGAAGATCCTGCTGTTTGGAAGGATCTTGAAGATGACCTCAGTGGTCTTCAATGGCGTTTGTATTCAGCTGCTGGTGTATATTATTTGAGTTCTACAAAGTTTGTTGAGTATCTTCTTGTAGATGGTCAGTATTTCATGTCCAAAGAAGTTTTGGAGAAGATGAAGACAACACAGCTGGAGATTGACTATTCAAGTGACGTGGCCAAAGATTTCATCAGACATATTTATTACCAATATGATAAGAGTTGTAAGATTCCTCCTAGTTCTTAATTTTTATTCAGAAACTTGATTACTAGAGTAGATATCAATTTTAGGGGAGGATTGTTGGGAATAAAATGTAGCCAGTCCACTTGAGCGCTGATAAGAGGAAAATAAGCGTTGATAGGAAGAAAACAAACGCTGACAAATCAAGCGTTAACAAGAAGAAGTCAAGCGTTGATAGGTTGAAGACAAGCACTGATGGAAAGATTTAGTCTACGCGTATTATGTTTCTAGTTTGTTTCTAGTAAAGATAAGCTCAACATTGGATTTTCTATAACTATCTTTACCTAGAATAGTTGATACGTAGACTCTTGTACAAGGCTTCTAATGTCTATAAAAGAAGACCTTTAGGTTATGTTTCATATATAAGTTTTCATACGTTAAACACTTTCATTGTAAGCAAGTTTGTTATTATCAATCAAGTGAAATTTTGTTTACATCTTTGTGTGTTCTTGTTTAAGTGTTAATTCCGCATATCACTTAAATTACTTTATACATAAACAAAGTTTCTCTACATGTATAACTTGATCTAATCTCGTATGCACAAGCTTAATCGATCTAAGTTTGGGATCAACACAATTCATGAGATGACTCAACGCTTTTTGTCGCGCTACATTCCACCATCCATGGTCACGAGCCTTCGAAATCAAATTAGTGGATTTACACAAGAACCTGATGTATCACTTTTTGATGCTTGGGTATGATATAATGTCTTGATTGATCGATGTCCAAACAACAACTTGCTCCCCGTCACCTTAATTGATACTTTCTACAATGGTTTAACTTTTCGTGATCGTGATACGATTAATACAGCCGCCAGTGGCACATTTAGAAGACATGAGGAGTGTAGAGAGCTTATAGAGAACATGACTACTCATCACAAAAATTGGGATTCATCCGCATCTTCAAGGAATAACCCGAGATTCAATGTTTCTTCTACTTCTACAAATCCTAATATCACCGAATTGACCCGCGCAATGGTAGAAATGAGCAAAAACATGCAACTTTTGGCTACAAACCATCAACAACAAGTTAAATCTGTAGCAACTTCTTGTGAGACTTGCGGGGGTCCTCATTCATACATTGATTGTCCTTCTACTCAAGTCAATCCGGAAACGTATATGCGGCTTATGGTAACTACTCAACAGAAAACTACCAACGCCGACCTCCAGGTGATCGTAACTTGCTAAGTTACCGTTCAAACAACTTTCTATCACCCGGTTTTTCTCCTCAAAACCACAACCCCAACAACTTCGATAGAAGCAACCAAATTCCACCTCGAGCTTCTAATCCTTATCACCCACCCGCTCAACCAGCCCCACCCATTAATCAAGATGTTGAAGCTTTTATGAGAACCCAAAGAGAGCAAATCAAGAATCTAAAAAGCCAAATTATCAATTTGAAAGGAGATATCACTAAGCAAGGGAATGATATTAGATCCGAGCTTCGACATGATATACAAACCTCTTTTAGCACCCAAACGAATGATTTGAATAATATGTTGGCTAGTTTCTTACCAACCACTCAACCATCTACTTCGGGCTCTCTTCCTTCAAATACCATCACCAACCCGAGAGCGAATGTGAGTGCTATTACTACACGCAGTGGATCAACCTTAGTAGGACCATCTATCCCTCCGCCAGTTACTCCATCTACACCTCCTCCACAACCATTTATCCCTCCTACTCCCACACCTAGTATTAGTTCTCCATTACCGTCTCCACTTCTTACTGAAGTACCCAAGAAGAACCCTTCACCAACCCCACCTTCCACCTTTAAACCTTCAACATCTCAACCTTTACCTGCTACACCTTCCACCTATAAACCCAATATTCCTTATCCATCTCGCTTAGACAAGGCCAAACTGCAAACAAAGCATGACATTCAAGTGTCAAACTATTTGAAGAAAGTTTCGAAAATGACCATCACCTTTAGCCTTGTTGAAGCTCTAGCACAAATGCCTAAATTTGTTAAGATGTTTAAGGAATTACTTAATAAGAAGAAGATGGCCGAGTTTGTTATAACTCGATTGAATGAAAATTGTTCTTTCGTCCTTCTTAAAGAACTTTCGGAAAAACTTGGAGAACCCGGTCGTTTTGTGCTCCCATGTACTTTTCACCAAACCGAAGAATTTACTGCCTTAGCCGATCTTGGGGCAAGTATAAATCTGATGCCTTTAAATGTTTGGAAAAATTTATCATTACCCGATCTTACACCAACAAAGATGACTCTTGAGCTTGCAAATCGCACTCTCGTTTACCCAGTTGGTATTGCCGAAGATGTATTCATTAAAGTTGGCACCTTCACTTTTCCGGTCGACTTTGTTGTTGTTGATTATGAAATGGACTATCGTATTCCTTTAATACTTGGTCGGCCATTCTTGAGAACCGGAAAAGCATTAGTCGATGTTGTTGAAGGTGAGCTCATTTTAAGAGTCGGAAATGATGCACAAGTGTTCAAAATGGGGAAGATCACAACCAAATCTAATGGAAGAGAATCAGCGAATATGATTAATGTGCTTGATGATTTTGTCGTCTACAACAATCCTCTATTCGATTCTTGCTATAATAATCCACTGTTCCAAGATGATGTGGATGATTCTTTCTCCAATTATGATCCTCCACCAATTTATGATTCTCCACCGATCTTTGATGCTTATGATAACTGATAACTAGATTTTACCTAGTTATGAAAATTCGTAGTTCCGATCTTTTCGAATTGATTACCGTTAATTAGTGCGACTCAGTTGTACTTGGTGAAAAAGATATGATGGGTTTGGTTGTCTAAAACTAATTAAAAGAAAAGTCGTCGTTCAGTAATTAAAATAAAATAAAGCGAGAAAAGATTAAACTAAAATTAAATGACTTAAAAATTAAATGACGCTAAGTTAAAACGTAAAGAAATGAAAGCTATAAAATAAAACACTTATTTAAAAAGAAATAAAGAAAAGATAAATTAAAATAAAGTTTACGAAAAAAAAACAAATAAGTAAAACGAAACTTAAAGAAATTGGCGGGAAAATTAAATTTAAAAATTAAATTTAAAGAAAAACTAATTAATTTTGCAATACTAAAAAAAATTGAAATAAATTCGCAATTAAAACCAAGATCTCGCAATACTGTCAAAGAACAATTCCGCAATAACCAAATGCATAATTTCGCAATAAGACAAGCTAGGATTCCGCAATAGCGAAAAAGTATGATTTCGCAATGACAAAAGAGAAGATTTCGCAACTTAGGAAGATCAATTTCGCAACTTATGACCAAGTTCAATTTCGCAACTTATGACCAAGTTCAATTTCGCAACTTTATGAAAAGTTGCAAAATCGAATCAGACGTTCCTAAAAAATAGGATCTCGGACAAAGACGATTTTTAGCAACTTTTTAACCACTTTTCAAGGACAATAAGCCAAGAAAAACTCCAATAAGCTACCAATAAGCTAGGGAGAAGATCAAAACTTATAAAAACATCAACTTTAATCCACGAAAATTTAAAAAGACATGAACTTTATGTAAAAACCTTGATAAAAAGATGATGAAAACAAGATTGTAATTAACAAGAAAGATTAATAAGATGAAGATTAAGACAAGAGGAAGATTAATAAGATTAAGACAAGATTAATAAGATAAAAACAAGAAAGATAAAATAATAAGTTTTCTAATGAGAGAAAGTTAAGCTTTCTCTCTCTAGAATTTAAAAACAACAAAAATGAAAGAAAAATAAAGACTAACTCCCCTCCTAATGTGTATTAGGAGGGTATTTATAGGAAAAGTGGAAGGAGTGCATGTGTTGCATCTTCTTTCTTTCTTTCTTCACGTCTTCTCGACTCGACTTTAATTCTTTGTCTTTTCTCGATGTCGTCTCGGGATTTGAACTTGTCTTTTAATTTTCTTCTTCTATTAGACTTAAGTTCTTCGACTTCATTAAATCTTCCATCTTTGGCCCTTTTCTTCGATAAATCTTCAAATAGGTCCATTGACTTCCAATCTTTTGCACTCTTGGTCTTTTGACTTCGTCTTTTTCTCGTTTTCTTCGATAAAAGCCCGTGATAGCCCATGTTTTCTTCCTTTTTCATCTTTTGGTCCTAAAACACAATAAAAACACAAACCACGCATAATTCCGACTTTTACGACATAAAATACACGTTTTGGTCTTGTTATTATTGGAAATAAGTGGTAAAAGGATAAGTGTTTCACACTTATTAAATCCCCTACACTTGACCATTGCAATGCTCTCATGCAATGCATTAATTTTAAAGCACGGTTTACATTTTCCATCATAAATAATCCACCTTGGCCTTTATTAAGTACTAAACATAAAAAGATAAAAACAAGTAAAGAAATTAAAAACTTACATTGGGTTTTGGCAGTCATGAACGTTTATCATCCTCAAGTTTCACGTTCCCCATACCAAGCTTAAAAACGATATCATTGTTATTATAAGTTAGCAAACTAACACGAACTCATGTGGGCCAATTATTCACTTAGACTCCCTTATTCCTAGGTGTATCTCTTATATTTTATTTTTGTCTTGAATGATCACGAGGATGCATTGTTTGACTTATTTAGATAGTTATTTAGACCGAAAATAAAGTGAACGATTTAATCAATAGTTAGCTAAAGGACAAAATCTTTTAAAACTGCTTCTCGGGACCTCATAAAGTTCATATCTTGGCATAACTCGCTTCACGATTTGAGACCTTTCTCGGACCGATATTTGGCAGCGACTTCATACTTCGAATCTTGAGAGACGTTCATGAAATTATGGTCTTCTCTTCATAATAGGAATTTCTTCACTTGAAGTTTTGAGAGATTCTTCATCTTTGGACCACGACTTCTTCATTTTTCTCCAATCTTTATTTTGGACTTTGATATACAACGATCCGCCTCCTTTTAGGACTTGGATCTATTTATCCTCATACCTTGTTAGGGTCTTTTCGGATAGACTTCTCCATGACTTTTGGGGAGTATTTTCTTTTTGTCGTGTGTCTCGATCCTTCATATTGATTTTCGATAATGATTCTTCACATCCCTTGGGATCTTTAGCAACAAAATGTAGCCCTCATGCCTTGTTAGGGCCTTTTCGGACTCGCCAATCTTCGCATCCCGCTTCAATAAGTTATGCCTTGGCTATGAACTCTAATCCATACAGAGCAACTTTTAAACGATCTTGGGCTATAAGCTAAGTAACTTTTCAAATCGTACAACCTTATTTATTGTAGATAAATTTATTAACAAGCTATGGGAGAATAGGCTTATAATCAACTCACATAAATTCACGAAAGAATACCAAACTTATAACTGACTCTATCATCTCTCGTCCTTCACAGTTTAAAATCTCAAGGAATGAGACTCGTGGATGCTTAGCCTATTAAATCAAAGTTTTGGGTTTTCGAGTCGCCTATAGGATCTTGCAAATTCTTAGACTTTTTCAAGTTTAGAAATCGCATTTTAAAGTTCCCTTGATAAACAACTCTCTAGGATCAATTATAGGAACTTGCGAAAAGTTCTTGTTCTTAACCCGTGAGAGTTAAGACTTTCGCGTTTTAAAGCTCCCAATATAAAAGGCTAGCAAAACTTGACTTAAACACGTTAAGGATACTAGCTAGAGTAAACTTAGATAAGTAAACTCGGGTTGAGTCAAAACATTCATGACTTTCAAAAATTTAAAACCACTTTATTGAAAATTTTATTCTAGCAAGGAAAGAAAATAACCATAACAAAGAGAAAATACAACTATACAACTAGGCCAAAATAGATTAAAAATTTTGAAAAATGTCAAAAAATCAAATTTTTCGGTTAAAATGAGGGCAAATTCATGGAAAAGACCACTTACTTCGATTGAAGTCCCCCCTACACTTGAGATAAACATTGTCCTTAATGTTTAAGCATGTGGGAGTAAACTCCCCTACACTTATGACATTGTGCACTTTGTTTAAATCTTGCTAAGGAAAGGAAAACTATAGTGATTTCAATGTGAACATATAAGATATGAAATATTGAATCACGAGAGTTTAGGATAGAACCGGGAAGATGGGAACACGGGATCACGGTTCGTCAAATATCATCAAGAGTAGATCTTTGAAGCTTTAATCCCTTCACAGCACAAGAAACAAGACATCCAACACATACGGGGCTCCCCCCTACACTTATTATGAAAGCAGTAAATGATAGATCACGGGTTGCCTCCCGAGAAGCACTTGTTTTTGTTCACCGAGTCACGAGCCTGACTCGACCCAATTTAGTTCATGGGGAACGTGGTGAGGGATGGAATCATCTCTTGAAAGATGTCCTCACCAAAGTACAGCTTCAAACGCTGGCCATTCACCTTGAAATTGGGCCCATTTGGCTGAGAAAGCTCAATGGTCCCATATGGAAAGAGTTTAGAGACGGTGAATGGACCAGACCAGCGGCTCTTCCACTTGCCAGAGAAGATCTTCAACCGAGAGTTAAAAAGTAAGACTTGATCACCAACGTAGAACTCTCGGTTCTTGATTCTTGCGTCGTGAATGATCTTGGTCTTCTCCTTGTAGATCAGTGAGTTCTCGTAAGCTTCATTCCTCAGTTCGTTGAGCTCGTTGAGTTGAATCTTGCGATGATCACCGGCTTTGTTGATGTCGAAGTTAGCCCACTTCAAGGCCCAGTACGCCTTGTGTTCCAGCTCGATGGGGAGGTGGCATGCTTTCGCGTACACAAGACGATACGGTGTACAACCAATCGGGGTCTTATAAGCTGTACGGAAAGCCCACAGAGCATCATCTAACTTATCGGCCCACGCGGCACGATGCTCTCCCACAGTACGTTCCAGAATTCGCTTCAATCCACTGTTGGAAATTTCGGCTTGCCAATTGGTTTGGGGATGATAGGCGGTGGAAAGACGGTGATTGACACCATACTTAGCCATGACTCTTGCAAATTGATCATTGCAAAAATGAGTCCCGCGGTCACTGATAATAGCACGAGGAACGCCGAATCGAGCGAAAATCTGCTTTAAAAATTTCACAACCACCCTCGCATCATTCGTAGGGAGAGCCTTAGCTTCAACCCATTTAGAAATGTAGTCGACGGCGACGAGGATGTACTTGTTCCCTTTGGAAGATGGAAATGGCCATATAAAGTCGATGCCCCATACGTCAAATATTTCACATTCTTGTATGAAGTTTTGAGGCATCTCATCTTTATGTGTGATCTTGCATTGTCTTTGGCAAGCATCACAATGCTTAACCATTTCGTGAGCGTCACGATAAATGGTGGGCCAATAGAATCCAGAGTTAAACACTTTCTTAGCGGTGTAGTTGGGACCAAAGTGACCACCGGTGGGTCCTTTATGGCAAGCATCAAGGATTTGCAAAGTTGTCGGTCCATCAACACATCGACGAATGATCAGATCAGCACATTGTTGGAATAGATAAGGGTCATCCCAAAAGTAAGTCTTAACATCATTCAAGAACTTCTTCTTTTGTTGGGATGTTAACCCTTCGATGAGAACACCACCCGCTAAGTAGTTTGCAATATCGGCAAACCACGGGGTGTCATCCAGATTGAGATTTATAAACATTAAGGTCTCAAGGGGGAAAGAGTCATTGATCTCTTTGTTCGGATGATCCCCTTGATATGGATCCTCAAGTCTGCTCAGATGATCCGCGGCTAGGTTTTCGGTACCTTTCTTGTCACGAATTTCAATGTTGAATTCTTGAAGGAGTAAAAACCAGCGAAGAAGTCTTGGCTTAGAGTCGTGCTTAGTCATCAAGTACTTCAACGCGGAATGGTCCGTGTATACGATGGTGGTGGATAAAACAAGATAGGGGCGAAATTTTTCAAAAGCATAGACAACAACTAAGAGCTCTTTTTCGGTTGTCGTATGATGCAATTGAGCCCCCGTCATGGTTTTGCTAGCATAGTGGATTGGTTGGAAGTGTTTGTTGATCCTTTGTCCCAAAACCGCTCCAATAGCAAAGTCGCTAGCATCGCACATCAACTCAAAAGGCAGCTCCCAATTAGGGGTAACCAAGACCGGTGCCTTAGTTAGCTTATCCTTAAGAAGATTGAAGGCTTCGATACACTCTTTAGAAAAGATAAAAGGAGTATCTTTTTCCAAGAGGTGGGTCATCGGGCGAGCGATTTTAGACAAATCCTAAATGAATCGACGATAGAAGCCCGCATGACCCATAAATCTTCTCACACCCTTCACGGTTGAAGGTGGAGGTAATTTGGCTATGACATCTACTTTTGCACGATCGACTTCAAGACCGGCGTTAGAGATTTTGTGTCCTAGCACAATGCCTTCTTTTACCATAAAATGGCATTTTTCCCAATTCAGAACAAGGCGAGTGTCTTCGCACCGCTTAAGCATACGTTCCAAATTAGCGAGGCAAGAAGAGAAGGAATCCCCAAAGACCGAGAAATCATCCATGAAGACTTCCATGGTTTGCTCAACCATGTCATGGAAGATAGCCAACATGCACCTTTGGAAAGTCCCGGCGGCATTGCATAAGCCAAAAGGCATCCTTTTGTAGGCAAATGTGTCATAGGGACAAGTGAATGTTGTCTTCTCTTGATCTTGGGGATCGAAGGGTATTTGGAAATAACCCGAGAAACCATCAAGAAAGCAGTAATATTCATTACCCGCTAAACGTTCAAGCATTTAGTCCATAAAAGGAAGAGGGAAATTATCCTTTCTCGTGGCATCATTGAGTTTGCGGTAGTCTATACAAACTCTCCACCCAGTAACGAGACGTGTAGGAATCAACTCGTTGTTTTGATTGGGCACAACGGTGATTCCGCCTTTCTTAGGCACACAATGGACTGGACTAACCCATGGTGAATCCGAAATAGGGTAAATCATACCCGCATCAAGAAGTTTGATAACCTCGTTTTTGATGACTTCATGGATTTTAGGATTCACCCTTCGTTGGCTTTGAATTGTGGGCTTAAAGTTGTCCTCCGTGAGAATTTTATGTGTGCAAAAGTGAGGATCAATTCCGCGAATATCGGAGATTTTCCAAGCGATAGCTCTTTTATGCTTCTTCAACACGGCGATAAGTCGGGATTTTTCTTCTTCTTTCAGGTCCTTTGCGATGATGACCGGTAACTTCTCGTTGTCTTCAAGGAAAACGTACTCAAGATGAGGAGGTAGGTCCTTAAGCTCAAGAGTAGGAGGGTCCTCAATAGATGGTGTAACTAACGATGGATCATCATTAGTCACCTCTTTGGGAGAAGGAGGAGAAAACGGGTTTTCATTGAGAAGTCTCTCAATAGTACGAATGTCTTCATCCCAATCAGTGGAAGAATCATCATACTTAATATCGAGAGGACCCAAGCTAGCTTCGAAATCATCCAAGTCACTTTCTCCAAAAGGAGTCAATGCCGGAGCAATTGAGGCAACGGTCGCAAGATTTGGTAGAGAAGAGAGAGTACTTTTGCAAGCATCATGAAAATGTTCTTCACAAGCCTCATCGAGAACATCAATAGCATTAACACTCTCATATGAATAAGGTTGCTTAGAAATCTTACCCATGTTGAAGACAATTTTATCGTCACCAACTCTCATGATTAATTCGCCCGCGGCTACATCAATGAGAGTGCGACCGGTCCTCAGGAATGGACGTCCAACGATTAATGGAACACGAGGATCCATCTCGTAGTCAACGACAACAAAATCCGCCGGGAAGGTGAATTTGTCAACGCCAACAAAGACATCTTCGACTATCCCCACTGGATAAGCAACCGTACGGTTAGCTAATTCCAAAGTCATTTTGGTGGGGACTAGCTCGGGGAGAGATAATTGCTTCCAAATACTTAAAGGCATTAAGTTTATACTGGCACCTAGATCGGCTAGGGCCATGCAATTCTCTACTCCCAGGAAGTTGCAAGGAATCAAGAAGCGACCCGGATCACCAAGTTTGGTGGGCAATTTCCTTAAGAGCACTGCGGAGCAGTTCTCGTTAAGTTGGGTCTGAGCAATGTCAAGAAGCTTCTCCTTATCACTTAGAAGATCTTTAAACATCTTAGCGTATTTGGGCATGTGAGCGAGAGCCTCGGCGAAGGAGATGTTAAAATTCAATTGTTTAAACATTTTGAGAAAGTTTGAAACCTGAATATCATCCTTGCTCTTTTGCTTCTCTTTCCTCAACCTTGAAGGATAAGGTATATTGGATGAAGATGAAGGCATTAGGGGAATAGGATCACTCACAACCATGGGTGGTGGGGAAATGGGGGTAGAAGGTGAAGGAGGTGGGGAAAGTTGCTCTTTTTCCTTGTTCACAATCACGGGTGAAGGTGTAGGAAGCTCGGGTTCCGTATAACCTTTTCCACTACGAGTGGTGATTGCTTTCATCTCGCCTCTTGGATTCGCAACGGTGTTACTCGGAAGAGTACCGGAAGAAGAGGGTTGATTACCTTGGATGAGCGAACCAATCATATAACGAATGTTAAGCGCTTGAGTGCTGAAAGAATCTCTGATGTCGGCACGAATTTCATTGCTTTGTTTTGCCATGTCATTTCTTAGCTCGGCTCGAATATCGTTCCCTTGTTTCGCCATTTCTCCCTTTAAGTTGATGACTTGACTCTGAAGATTCGTCACCAGCTCCCGATTAGTCTTCATGAACGTCTCGACGTCTTGATTTAATGCCATCGGTTGATTGAGAGGTGGAGCTTGGTAAGCTTGAGAATTTCCTTGAGTTGGGTATGGGTTTCTTTGCGATTGATATTGATTGTTAGCACGAGGTTGGGATTGGTTGTTTCGGTTATAGCTTTGTTGTTGGTTTTGGTTGGTAGGAGGGAAACCGGGTGGAGCAAGATAGTTATTTGAACGATAACTTAGCAAGCTACGGTCTCCTTGAGGGCGAGCTTGATAGCCTCCCGTGGGATAAGTACCGTATGATGCGTTAACGTTTTCAGAAAAATTGCCTTGATTAGAAGGACAATCATTGTAAGAATGAGGACCACCACATGTGTCACAAGAAATAGCAACGGCTTTATCTTGTTTAAAGTGGTTTGTGGCCATGGACATGAAATCCTTGTGCATCTCAGCGAGTTGTCGAGAAATTTCAGTCATCTCAGGATTGGAAGTAGTAGAAGAAACATTGACTCTCGAGTTAGATCTTGAGGATGCGGATGAATCCCAATTCTTGTGGTGAGTAGTCATGTTTTCAATCAACTCTCTACACTCCTCCGGTCTCCTTTCATAAAAGTACCACCGGCGGCGGCATTGATCGTGTCACGATCACGAAAAGTGAGACCATTGTAGAAGGTATCAATGAGAGTGACAGGGAGCATGTTGTGATTTGGACAGCGGTCGATCAAATCATTGTATCGTTCCCAAGCATCGAAGAGCGATTCATCATTGTCTTGCATGAATCCACTGATTTGGTTACGAAGGCTTGTGACCATGGATGGGGGGAAGTAGCGCGACAAAAAGCGTTGAGTCATGTCATTCCACGTATGAATAGAATTCTTCAGAAGACGGTCAAACCATTTTTCGGCATGGTGAGAAAGCGAGTGGGGAAAAAGTTGAAGGCGAAGGTCATCCATAGAAACACCGGGGCACTTCATGCTTTGGGTGATGGTAATGAATTTTCGAGGTGTTTGTTGGCATCATCATCCGAATTTCCGCGAAATGGGTTAGTTTGCACTTGTTGGATCATGTGATGCTTCAACGAAAACTCCTGAGCCGTGACGTGCATTGGCGCAATCGGGCCTCCGCGTCCGTTCATGGTGGGTTGACACAATTCCTCCATTGTTCGTAAATCAGGTAGGGGGACATTGTTGTTGTTGTTATTGTTATTCAAATTGGGTAGAGGTGGGTTATTATTGTTGTTAGTAACACAAGTCATATCTAAATCTTCACGAGTCTCGGGCTCAGAATAGTTTGAAGATCTAGTACGCACACACCTGTAGAAGAAAAATATACACAGAGAATATCTATATAATCTTTTTTGTGCAAAACCTTTTGGAAAAGAATTGCTTTTTATGATTTTTCAATGTTTTTGTATTTTTGAAGAATTTTATATTTTTTAGGATTTTTGAAAATTTTTAAAGCAAGGAAAATAACGTTCAAAGAACGGATCCCAAAAATCCAACGCGTCTCTCACTAAAAACCGTTAATCTTAACGAAAAGAGCCGGCAGCGGCGCCATTTGATAACTAGATTTTACCTAGTTATGAAAATTCGTAGTTCAGATCTTTTCGAATTGATTACCGTTAATTAGTGCGACTCAGTTGTACTTGGTGAAAAAGATATGATGGGTTTGGTTGTCTAAAACTAATTAAAGGAAAAGTCGTCGTTGAGTAATTAAAATAAAATAAAGCGAGAAAAGATTAAACTAAAATTAAATGACTTAAAAATTAAATGACGCTAAGTTAAAACGTAAAGAAATGAAAACTATAAAATAAAACACTTATTTAAAAATAAATAAAGAAAAGACAAATTAAAATAAAGTTTACGAAAAAAATAAAACAAATAAGTAAAACGAAACTTAAAGAAATTGGCGGGAAAATTAAATTTAAAAATTAAATTTAAATAAAAACTAATTAATTCCGCAATACTAAAAAAATTGAAATAAATTCGCAATTAAAACCAAGATCTCGCAATACTGTCAAAGAACAATTCCGCAATAACCAAATGCATAATTTCGCAATAAGACAAGCTAGGATTCCGCAATAGCGAAAAAGTATGATTTCGCAATGACAAAAGAGAAGATTTCGCAACTTAGGAAGATCAATTTCGCAACTTATGACCAAGTTCAATTTCGCAACTTTATGAAAAGTTGCAAAATCGAATCAGACGTTCCTAAAAAATAGGATCTCGGACAAAGACGATTTTTAGCAACTTTTTAACCACTTTTCAAGGACAATAAGCCAAGAAAAACTCCAATAAGCTACCAATAAGCTAGGGAGAAGATCAAAACTTATAAAAACATCAACTTTAATCCACGAAAATTTAAAAAGACATGAACTTTATGTAAAAACCTTGATAAAAAGATGATGAAAACAAGATTGTAATTAACAAGAAAGATTAATAAGATGAAGATTAAGACAAGAGGAAGATTAATAAGATTAAGACAAGGTTAATAAGATAAAAACAAGAAAGATAAAAGAATAAGTTTTCTAGTGAGAGAAAGTTAAGCTTTCTCTCTCTAGAATTTAAAAACTACAAAAATGAAAGAAAAATAAAGACTAACTCCCCTCCTAATGTGTATTAGGAGGGTATTTATAGGAAAAGTGGAAGGAGTGCATGTGTTGCATCTTCTTTCTTTCTTTCTTCACGTCTTCTCGACTCGACTTTAATTCTTTGTCTTTTCTCGATGTCGTCTCGGGATTTGAACTTGTCTTTTAATTTTCTTCTTCTATTAGACTTAAGTTCTTCGACTTCATTAAATCTTCCATCTTTAGCCCTTTTCTTCGATAAATCTTCAAATAGGTCCATTGACTTCCAATCTTTTGCACTCTTGGTATTTTGACTTCGTCTTTTTCTCGTTTTCTTAGATAAAAGCCTGTGATAGCCCATGTTTTCTTCCTTTTTCATCTTTTGGTCCTAAAACACAATAAAAACACAAACCATGCATAATTCTGACTTTTACGACATAAAATACACGTTTTGGTCTTGTTATTATTGGAAATAAGTAGTAAAAGGATAAGTGTTTTCACACTTATTAATAACGATTCTAGTTCCAATGGAGATGATTATGATGATTTTACTTCTGAGTATCCATACATGCCCACTTATGATGATTTTGATGAGGCTGATACTCTTTCGAGTGATTCTTCACATGATGAAGATCCTCCGCCAACATCACTTGATCCTACTTTGGATGACTACTCATTTGAGGAAGATTTTGCTACTTTTCTCAACACTTACTTCCCAAATGAGAGTGATGCTCCTCCTTTGGACTTTGATGATTATGGTCTTTATCCTACTTTGGATATGAAGAAACCCACTTCAAAGGAGAAGAAGCCGACCGACATCGATATCCGCATCACTTACGTCTTGACACCTCTATATCCACCTTCTGAGGATGAGATTGCGAGATTTATGATCGGATCTTCTTCAAGATCTGTTGAGCCTGAGTGTTATTTTCCCCTAAAGGAAAAGGTGTTCGACCCCGGTATTGCAATTTTCAAGCCATCTCAGTATCCATCTGATGCAATAAAAGGAAAGATTTTTGGAAACAATGAAGATATGCTTGCACCTCAGCACCCTTACTACCACCGTGCTCCATCTTTGCTTAAAGGAACCATGCCTACTCTTATTTGGCTTGCCTTGTTCGCCTTAAGCTTGTTCTATTTGATGGACGAAAACCATGTCTTTGATCCCGGTGGATATTCTTCAAGCTTCTTACCATGCTAATCAAGGTCGAGTCAGGCTCACGACTCGGTTAACAAAAACAAGCGCTTCTCGGGAGGCAACCCGCAGTATCTATCCTTTTTCTTTGTTTTTATAATAAGTGTAGGAGGAGACCCTAGTATGTGTTTGTTGTTTTCTTTCTTATGATGTGCAAGGATTCGAGCTTTCAAGATCCATTCTTGATGACTTTTGACGACCCGTGATTCCGTGTACCCGTCTTCCCGGTTCTATCCTAAACTCTTTTGATTCTCTATTTTATATTCTTCAATATTAAAATAAGAATCACTTTAGTTGTCTCTTCCTTAGCAAGATTTAAACAACGTGCACAATGTCCTAAGTGTAGGGGAGTTTACTTCCACATGCTTAAACATTGAGGACAATGTTTATATTAAGTGTAGGGGGGACTTCTATCGAAGTTAAGTGGCCTTTTCCATGTATTTGTCCTCATTTTAACCGGAAAATTGATTTTTTGACATTTTTCAAAATTTTTGATCTATTTTTGCCTAGTAGTTTTACCTTTGTTATAGTTATTTTTCTTATTTGTTTGAATAAATTTTAATAAAGTGGTTTTAATTTATAAACGTTGTGAATCTTTTGACTCAACACGAGTTCACTTATCTAAGTTTACTCTAGCTAGTATCCTTAACGTGTTTAAGTCAAGTTTTGCTAGGCTTTTATATAGGGAGCTTTAAAACGCGAAAGTCTTAACTCTCACGGGTTAAGAAAAACAACTTTTTGCAAGTTCCTATAATTGATCCTAGAGAGTCGTTTATCAAGGGAACTTTAAAACGCGAATTCTAAACTTGAAAAAGTCTAATAGTTTGCAAGATCCTATAGACGACTCGAAAACCCAAAACTTTGATTTAATAGGCTAAGAATCCACGAGTCTCATTCCTTGAGATTTTAAATTTTGGAGAACGAGAGATGATAGAGTCAATTATAAGTTTGGTATTCTTTCATGAATTTATGTGAGTTAATTATGAGCTTTTTCTCCCATCGCTTGTTAATAAATTTAACTCAATAAATAAGGTTGTACGATTTGAAAAGTTACATAGCTTCTAGCCCAAGATCGTTTAAAAGTTGCTCGGTATTGATTAGAGTTCATAGCCAAGGCATAACTTATTGAAGCGGTATGCGAAGATTAGCGAGTCCAAAAAGGCCCTAACAAGGCATGAGGGCTACATTTTGTTGTTAAAGATACCAAGTGATGTGAAGATCATTTATCAAAAATCAATATGAAGGATCGAGACACACGACGAAAAGCAAAATACTCCCCTAAAGATCATGGAGAAGTCTATACAAAAAGGACCTAACAAGGTATGAGCATAAATAGATCCAAGTCCTAAAAGGAGGCGGATCGTTGTATATCAAAATCCCAATTAAAGATTGGAGAAAAATGAAGAAGTCATGGTCCAAATATGAAGAATCTCTCAAAAAGTTCAAGTGAAGAAATTCCTATTATGAAGAGAAGACCATTATTTCATGAACGTCTCTCAAGATTTGAAGTATGAAGTCACTGCCAAATATCGGTCCGAGAAAGGTCTCAAATCGTGAAGCGAGTTATTCTAAGATATGAACTTTATGAGGTCCCGAGAAGCAGTTTTAAAAGATTTTTTCTTTAGCTAAGTATTGATTAAATCGTCCTACTTTATTTTCAGCCTAATAAACTATCGAAATAAGTCAACAATACATCTTCGTGATCATTCAAGACAACAATAAAATATAAGAGATACACATAGGAATAAGGGAGTCTAAGTGAATAATTGGCCCACATGAGTTTGTGATAGTTTGCTAACTTATATTAACAATGATCTCGTTTTTAAGCTTGGTATAGGGAACGTGAAACTTGAGGATGATAAACATTTATAACATTACAAAACCCCAAGGTAAGTTTTTGAACTTTTTACTTATTTTCTTCCTTTAAATATTTTGTCTCTTTAATAAAGGCCAACGTGGATTGATTATGATGGAAAATGTAAAACTTGCTTTGTAATTAATGCATTGCATGAGGACATTGCAATGGTCAAGTGTAGGGGATTTAATAAGTGTGAAAACACTTATCCTTTTACCACTTAATTATAATAATAACCAAGCCAAAACATGTATTTTATGTCGTAAATGTCGGAATTATGCGTGGTTTGTGTTTTTGTTGTGATTTAGGATCAAAATATGAAAAGGGAAGAAAACACGGGCTTTCACGGGCTTTTATCAAAGAAAAAGACAAAAGACGAAATAAAGAGATCAAGAGTGCAAAGAGAACGGAAGTTCAAGACCTATTCAACAGATTTATCAAAGAAAAAGTCTAAAGATGGAAGTTTAATAAAAGCCGAAGAACTCAAGTCTAATTTATGAAGAAATTACAAGACGAGTTTAATTAATCCCGAGACAAAGTCGAAAAAGTCGAAGAACTTAAAAGACGAAAGACGAGAGAAAGAAAGGAAGAAGCAACACATGCTTAACCTCCCTAATCACTATAAATACCCTCCTAATCTCACATTAGGAGGTGTTGGCTATTTTGACAAACTAGTCTTCCAATTTAATTACTTGCACTTTTCTTAATGTCATTTACTTAATTGCACCTCTAATTCTTGTCTTGCACCTTAAATTTGTAAGCTTTTAATTCTTGTCTTTACTTTAATTGTTGAATCTTAATTTAAATCAAGTTTTAATTCATCTCTCATTCTACCTTTCTTGTTCTTGATTTAATTTTTATGCTTATATGCTTATTGTCATGCTTATTTGATTAATGGTTATGTTTTTATGTTATTGATTGTGTTTGCTTATTGTCTTATAACTTATTGTGTTTTTCTTAAATTTAATCAAGTGCTTTTTAGTTAATTATTATAAAAAGTTGTTTTTAAATATTTTTGTTATTTAGTGTTTTTTAAAGTTTTTAAATTTTGGCTTAATAGCTTTTTCTTAAGTTTGATTTGGTGAAAGTTCTAGTTAAGTGCTTATTTGTTTCTAGCTTAATTTTAGTTTATAGCTTATTTGATTTTAGTGGTTATCCGGGTTTCGTAAAACCCTCTTATTCCGAACTCCACTCAGATCCTACATTCCGGATAGTGATCATCACATTATTCCCAATAAGCTACACGGGTTGATATTCCGGATAAGCCTTCTATTGTACATTCCGGATAAAGTGACAGGTTATTCAGGATAAGCAACAGGCAGGGGATTCCGGATAAGCTGCACGATAAAGTATTCCGGATAAGGGGTGATTTACTTATTCTGAATAAGGGTAGCTTCGGATTATTCCGGATAAGGATTTTATCCAGTTATTCCGGATAAACACTCATAGGGGATTCCGGATAAGTTGCTGGGAAGTATTCCGGATAAGCAGTTATTCCGGATAAGGGGATTATTCCGGATAAGGCTTATTTGGTGATTTCGGATAAGTATCGGAAGGGGATTCCGGATAAGCTTCTTGACAAGAGTTTTCCGGATAAGCTCTCGAAGGGGATTCCGGATAAGCTTCACTTGGCTTATCCCGGATAAGCTGCCAGGAACCATATTCCAGATAGTGGATAGAACAACATTCCGAATAAGCGACAGGTTGGTTATTCCGGATAAGAGTGACAGTTTTATTCCGGATAAGCAGCATGTTTGTTATTCAGGATAAGAGTAAGATTGGATTCCGAATAGTGACAGTATTTTGGATCCCGGCTCAGGTTCTGTTTACTTTCTTTTTATTTTTGAGCATTTATTTTCCCGCCATTTTCTTAAGTGTTATTTTTATTGCTTTGTCTTAGTTTAATTTTAAAGTTTGCATTTTTATTACATTGTCAATTTAATTTTTCGTCACGCTTTAATTTTAAGTCATTTAATTAATTTACTTTTAAAAGTTTTAATATTGCACCATTTAAGTTTTAATTAGTTCTAGTTTTAATTACCCGTCATTTACTTTAAAGTCTTGCACATTTATTTTACAACAACCAAAAATATTGTTCCCACCAAGAGACGACTGAGTCGCACTTAAACCAATAGTCAATTCGAAAAGATCGGACGATAACTTTAACTGAGTGAAAACCTAGTTATTACCCATCACGCAAATGCCCGTGAGGAACGTATCGCCGAGCTGGAGGCCCTCTTAGCAGCATCTAATGAGAAGGTATACTTCTTACATTAACACTTATTTTGTGTACGCAAAAAATCACATTTCCTTTGTAGTAACTCCAAGTGTCGTGTATAGGTATCCGCAGTCGAAGGTGCTACTAAAGCCGTCACCATACAAGCCTTCACTATTGCTCAGGAGCGCGACACGCTGAAGGATGAACAAACCCAGACGCGGACCACCTTGGAAGAGCAAGCTACAATAGCAGAGGGTGAACTAAGCAAGATGGCAACGGACTACGCCGAAATGATGTGCCCTCCTTTGCTCACAGCCATAGCTGGGCATAGATGGATGGTTGGCCAGGGAATGCGGCTTACCATGAACAAGGTAACGGAGGCTCCTTACCTGCTGCAGGCCTTTGCAGACGTTGTATTAGACGGTATTGACTGTGGTAGGCACGAGGGGCTGGTCAAAGCTGCGGAGCTAATAGGCAAGGAAGAAGATATTACCCAGCATGCCTACCACAACCCTCTAGCCGGAGATAAGATGACCGCATCAATGGCTACCCTTGCTGAAATCCAACACCCTTTCCTAGACGAGCTAGAGTTACTGAAGGATGCTCCTAATAGGTTAATAATCTCGAAGCTCACCGTCGATCCTATCCAACTAACCCTGCCTACCTACGACTATGTGTCGAAGGTGATGAAAGGTGAAAAACTGTTGGACGAGGCGCTGGACGCAAACATGATCAGGGCCCAAGAAGGAAGGAATGCGCACGGGGAGGTCCTCCGCACTTTGATTGAAGAAGGGAAGAAAGAGATAGGGGAGTTCCTACCTCCCTTGTAATTTACATTATAAACATTTGTACTATTTTATTCGTCCGTGTATGTATACGGCTAAAACTGATGTTGTTGTGATAACTTGTCATAATTATGAAAGCAAGTCCGTGATGACCACGGCTATTTTGGTGTGTTTGAATTCGAAACTTGTGTATTTTTGTTGTTTTTTTATTAGATATCATATACATGTGTTGCATGACATGTCACGTCTTACTCAAAAACACAATTAAGTCTATATTTTACTAGACGTGCGACGTGCGTCTTTACCATGCAAAGCACTACGTGAGCGCGACATATGAAACGTATCACAACGTCTTGTGAGTAAGGTATCTAGTAAGGATACATGATCCGCGTCACTGGGGTTGCATCCCTCTTATGCGACAAGTTGAATTATTAGGTTCACTTAATCCTCTTACCCCGCTTGGAGGCGCATAGTACATGTACGGTATTGAATGAATGCATATGAATAAGAGATAGCACATTATTGTAATAACAAGTAAATCTATACGAGAATAATCTATTCATAGAATCTAAAAAACAATAATTTGCACAAGAACGAGCCGTGGAGCTAGCTAGGCACCACGACATTTTATTAGAACGTTTACGTTTTTTGTTTTGACAAGAATGGGAAATCCTAAAAACAAAGGGAACCTAGAAAGCATAAAAAAAACAAAGAGAACACATGGATCTTCATTGAAGCCAGATATAGCGAAGTGTCCATGCGGAAGCCGTAGCTTTTCAAAGATAGAACCTTTTAAGATTGCAGATATTCCATGTGCGTTCTTGGTCGCGGCCATCCATGTCACGTAACTTGTACGCGCCCCGTCCTAAGACTTCCGTAACCTCATACGGTCCTTCCCATTTAGGGCCCAACTTTCCTGTATTATCCGCTCGACTTGCCTCGTTGGCACGATAAACAAAATCTCCCCGTCGAAAAGAAACACCTTTAACCTTGGCGTCATAATAAGCCTTCATCCGTGCCTTGGACTTGGCCTCATTGATAGCCGCTATTTCTCTTTTTTCCTCCAACAAGTCCAGATTAATCTGGAGTTGCTCGTCGTTTGTGACGACATTAACCTCAGCTATGCGGATGGTCGGCATTCCGATTTCTGTTGGTATAACAGCTTCAATGCCGTATGCCAGTGCAAATGGAGTATCCCCATTGGTTGTTCTAATCATAGTCCTATGTGCCCATATAACATGTGGCAGTTCATCTACCCATTTGGCACTTCGTTCATCCAAGCGTGCCTTGATGCCTTCACCCAAGCTTCTATTTGCTCGTTCCACGAGACCATTTATCTGCAGATGTTTAACAGATGCGAAGCACCGTGTGATATTCAATGATGCGCACCAGTCCTTGAATGGATTTTCCGCGAACTGCTTCCCGTTGTCCGAGATGATTTCTCCTGGTAAGCCAAAACGGCACACAATGTTCTCCCAAACAAACTTTTTAACTTGTTTGCATGTGATGGATATAACTGCCTTAGCCTCTATCCAGCGTGTAAAGTAGTCCATTGCGACAATCAAGAACTTAACTCCCCCTGCAGCTACGGGAAAAGGTCCTGCAATGTCAATTCCCCACTTATAGAATGGCCATGGGGATGTAATAGGTGCCAGTTCCTGCTGCGGATGTCGTGGTACTGGTCTGTGCACTTGGCAATCACTGCACTTCCGAATCATGTCGCGTGCATCCCTATGCATAGTAGGCCAATAATATCCTGTGCGTAGAGCTCGAGCTACTACGGATCGGGGACCCGCGTGCATGTCGCATAACCCTTCATGTATCTCACTGATCACATAAGTAGCCTGGCGTGGCCCAACACACCGCAACCACGGCTGTAAGAAAGAGCGCTTGTAAAGAATACCTTCTCGAAGCTCGAAGTGTTGCGACTTCCTTCTGATACGTCGTGCCGCCTTTTCCTTGTCCGGAAGGGTTTCATTAGTCTGATTGTTGATGATCGGGGTCATCCATGTAGGTCCATCTTCCTCAACTATAGCTACGACTTCCCCTTCCGTTATAGATTTTTCCTTTAGTATTTATACCAATACTTGCTTGGATAAGTGGGCGAAACTTATAGACGCGATCTTGCTAAGCGCGTCCGCCTTCTTGTTTTCACCTCTTTGTACCTGCTTGATAGAAAACTTGCTGAAAGCAGCGATGAGTGACTTGACTTTCTCCAAGTATCGAACCATGTTATCCTCCTTGGCTACGTAACCCCCTAGAATGTGGTTCGCGACAAGCCGTGAGTCCACGTAGGCCTCAAGGTTGCAGACTCCCATTCTAGCGGCGATTTTTAAACCCACAATCAACGCTTCATATTCTGCCTCATTATTGGTGGCTGTGAACTCAAAGTGCAGGGCGTATGTAAACTCCATTCCTTCAGGATTCGTAAGGATGATACCAACTCCTGATCCATCCATGCACAAAGATCCGTCCGTAAATAATACCCATGGTTCTGCTGGAGTTTCCTCTCGTTGTACGACCGGTCCCTCCTCATCCGGCTTCTCTATCAAGAAATCTGCCAAGATTTGGCCTTTAACAGCCGTCCTTGGTCTATAGGAGATGTTATGCTCTCCCAATAGAACGCTCCACTTTTGTAGCCTACCGGCCACATCTGGTCTGGAGATGACTTGTTTTATTGGTTGATAATTAATAACTACAATTGGGTGCGCCTGAAAGTACCGGCGTAACCGTTTCGTAGCAAACACTAATGCCAAAGCCAATTTCTCCATGGAAGAATAATTCAACTCCGGCACTTGTAGTGTTCTACTTATAAAGTAGACCGGAGTTTAGACTGTGTCCCTATCCGTCATGAGTACCGCACTTATTGCTCCATGTGTGGCTGACAGATACATGATGAGCTCCTCCTTGGGTCGGGGGGCCACTAGCATGGGAAGAGATGCGAGGTGTTGCTTGAGTTGACCAAAAGCTTCCTCCGCTTCCTTTGTTCACCAAAAATATACCTTTTTGATGCACTTCTTGAGTGTTATGAATAGGGGGAGTGACTTCTCCGCGGACTTCGACAAGAACCTGTTTAGCCCGGCCAACTTCCCATTTAATGATTGCACCTCTTTCCATGTCTAAGGAGATGGTAACTGTATCACCGCGTCCGTCTTTTCTGGGCAAGGCTTGATGCCATTTGGATCAATCATATATCCAAGGTACATCCCTTCAGTTGCCCCAAACGTGCATTTCTTTGGGTTCAGTTTCATATTAATTGTCCTCAATGTGTCAAACGTCTCTTGGACGTCACGGAGAAGCGCATACTCCGTATGACTTTTGATGACTAAATCATCAACATAGACCTCAAGATTGCGGCCTATCTGTGAGTCGAAGGCTTTGTCGACAAGCCGCTGATATGTTGCCCCGGCGTTCTTTAGTCAGAATGGAATTTTCGTATAACAGTATACGCCTTGACCAGTATGGAACGCCGTCTTTTCTGCGTCCTCTTTCGCCATCTGGATCTGGTGGTATCCTTTGTATGCGTCTAAGAAGCATTTAAAGGGATATCCACATAGGGATTCCACCTTCCAATCAATCTCCGGTAATGGATAGCAGTCCTGCGGACAGGCTATGTTCAGATCCGTGAAGTCCACGCACATACGCCAGCTCCCATCATGCTTTTTGACCATGACCGGGTTGGATAGCTACTCGTGGTAGTATACCTCGCGCATGATACCTGCATCCACCAATTTCCGTACTTCATCCAATATTACTTGGCTGCGTTCTGGTGCCTGGTCGCGCTTCTTTTGCTTAACAGGAGGATATCCCTGGCGGATTTGGAGCTTATGTTCTGCTATCGCACGCGGTACGCCCGTCATTTGCTTGGGCTCCCATGCGAATACATCTAAGTTTACCATTACGAGAGAGCACATAGCCCTCTTGCCGCTATCCGAGAGTGTTCCCCTATGGATGTCTCTTGTTCCGGATAATCAGGATGGATTGCTACCTTCCAATTGGGAGGTGGTGTTCCATCCTTGGGGGGAACAGGTGGAACTGGTGTTCTCAAGGCATGACACTCGGATGCTGGTATGATTGTGTTATAGATGGTGACAATTCCTCCTTCCACAGGGAATTTAATCATTCCGTGAGCTGTGGAGGGTACTGCCCGTAAGGCCAGGATACCTGGTCTGCCTATGATCCTATTGTATGGAGAGTGTGAGCGTATCACCATAAAGTTCATCCACGCCGTGGTGGAATGCTCTTCATTCCCAATGGTTACAAGCAGACGCAGCTGTCCTATTGGCCAGATGGTGTCTCCACTAAAACCGATGAGCGGCGACGTGGCCAATAGTAATTCGCTTCTTATTTCTGGTCGTAATTGCACGAAGCAGTGTTCGTATAGTACTTCTGCTAATGAATCTCCATCCACATACATATGGCGGACATTGTGTGTTCCAATGCTTATCTCAATCGTGAGAGGTGCATCGGCTACATCACTTGTCGTGATGGGAGGGAATGAGATTTCTCTGCCGCGTGAAAATTTTTGGCTAATTTTATGCCTTGTGCGGCGCTGCCTGGATTGGATTATGTATATAGTTGAAGGTTTGTCCTTTTGGGGATCCTTCTTGTCATGCTTCTTGTTGTCCTTTCCATCCTTCCAATCCTTGACCAAATGTTTGAGTTTGCCTGACTTGATCAGTGACTCAATGTGCTTCTTGAGCTGGATACATTCTTCCGTGCCGTGGCCCTTGTCGTTGTGGAATTCGCAAAAGCGATTTCCTTGACGACGGTCCAGCGGAGTCGTCATTGGGGGAGGTCTCGGGAAGTTGGCCCCTTCTGTCAGCAAGATCTCCCGGTAGGACATCTTTAGAGGGGTAAATTTGTCCTCCGACCGCCCTCCTTTGTTTTGGCTCTTATAGTCCGAGCTCCTCCCACCGTTCTGGTTGCTTTGACCGCCCGATTGTCTCTTGGACAGGTCGTTCGATCGATAGCTGTTTCCTTTTGAAGGGTAGGTCACGGCTACCGCGGTTTCTCCCTCTATGAAGTTCCTGACCCTTTCCATAAGGTCGTCATACTTCTCCGGTCGCTTGTCAGTAGACGTGTGATTAATTCCCTGTCTGTTATGGCGTGCATATAATCGGAAATTTTCAGAAGTTCCGGCATTGTCTTTGTGCGCGTGCACTCATCATTGAAGCGTTCGGTGAAGGCCTCCGTAGATTCCCCAGGGCGTTGCTTGATGGTTGCCAGTGAGACCGGGTCCCTATTATACTTCTGTCGCTGAGTATAATTGTTCTTGAACGCAGTACGCAGTTCCGTGAAGCTATCAATGCTTCGAGGAGGAAGTCCCTCAAACCAATCACGAGCATTGACGATCAAGGTTGAATTGAACATTTGGCACCATATAGGCATGGGCCATCGTTCAATTTTCGCCTGCGTGTCAAATATCTTTAGGTGATCATCCGGATCACCAGTCCCATCATAGGTCTTGACGCATTCCGGCATGCGACGCTTTGTATCCTCGGAGTAATTCCGTATGCGGAGAGTAAAAGGATCTTCCCTGGGATCAGCCAATGGACGGGTGAGATTAGGATCACACCATGGGCGGGAGAGATCTTCTGCTTCCGCCTCGCGATAGTAGGGGCCGTCGTAGTACTCTTCATTGTCTGGTGGCGGTGGAGGAGTACGCCTGGGTCGGCGACGCTTGGGTGGATGGTCATCCGAATCCTCTCCTGTTGGACCGGGAGAAGGGAGCGGTGCCCTATTCTTTTGATGCGAATCGCTAATAACTAAGATTTTCAATGGGTTCAATTGTTGTTCTCGGTATCTTAACGAATTGATCTAGGTTCCCTATGTGACTCAGTCGTTCTTTGGAGAAACAAATCTTTTTGGTTGTTTTTAAATAAAATTTGCAAAACAATTAAAGTAAAAGGCAGGTAATTTAAATCTAAGTCTAATTAAAGTAATGGTGCAAGTATTTAAAACGTGACTGAAATTAAAGGGCACTAAAGTAAATAACGCAAATTTAAATCTAGCTAAGGCAATCTTAAAACGCAACTAAAACTTAAACTAAGGCAAGGCTAAAATTTAACTAAGGCAAATAAACTTAAAGTGCAATTAAAATAAAGGCGGGAAAAATTAAGCTTGAAAATAAAAGAAATTACAAAGATAAAACAAAAAGAACCTGACAGAAAAACCTTGATTCGGAAGTTCAAAACTTCCGAATGAACTAGCTTGATCCGGAACTTAGCCCTTGATTCGGAACTTTTAAGTTCCGAATGAACAAAAAGATGTTGATCCGGAACTTCTTGACCCGGAACTTGGTTCGGAAGATCTGGCTGATTCGGAACTTTGTCCTTCGTTCGGAACTTCTAAAGTTCCGAATGAATCTCTTGACCCGGAACTTTGGTTACTTCCGAATGAGCACTCTTGATCCGGAACTTCCCCTTGATTAGGAAGTTTGAGACTTCCGAATGAGCAAGTCTTTACTCGGAACTTTTGAGTTCCGAATGAATCTCCTTGATCCGGAACTTTTTGAGTTCCGAATGAAGTATATTGATCCAGAACTTTTAAGTTCCGAATGAACAAATGCTTGAGTCGGAAGTTTTCGTCCGAAACTTTGAATGTTCCGGATGAAGCCCTTGGTTCGGAACTTCAGACTTCCGAATGAACACTCCTCTCTTGCCTTGGCTCGGAACTTTTCCTGGGAATACAGAGACACAAACAAACTTCCCGAAGAACAAGGGATCAAAAATAACAACAAATCTACCACAGATTTAACTAAAATCAACAAACGATTCAATCAAAACATCAATTAATCATAAACAAACAATCAATATCAAGAAATCTAACAACTTTAACCACAATAATCAAAAACCCATTTGATCAAAATAAAAGCATGAACATGAACACAAACATAAACATAAAAATCAAAGATTAAGAAAGGTAGATAAGAGATTGACAAGATAAAGTAAAGATTGACAATGATTAAATGAAAACTTACTTGAAAAATGAATTTAAGGTGCAAGACAAGGTAATTAAATTGACAAGTATTTAAATGACAAGGTAAAGAAAATGGAAGAACTAGTGTCACTCTAGCCAACCAAGAAAATGATTAACAACTAATGACTATCTATAGGGGAGGATTAAGGAAGCTTCCTCCCCTCCTTCATTTCTTCTTAATTGCGTCATTAGGTCCCTCCTTCTTTTAATCTTCATTAATTGCATCATTAGTCCTTCCTTATTTTAATCTTCATTAAAATTGGACTTTAAGGACTTTTTGGCTTGGGATTTCTTTGAACTCGTCTTTAAATTCTTCAATGAAATAGACTTGAATTCTTAGGCTTTTGATAAACTTCCGTCTTTTGACTTTTTCTTCGATAAATCTTCAGAATTGGTCTTGAACTTCCGTTCTTTTTGCACTCTTGACTTCTTGACTTCGTCTTTCATCTTTTTCTTCAATAAAGGTCCGTAAATGCCCGTGAATGTCCGTGTTTTTCCACTTTTCACCTTTTCGTCCTAAATCACAACAAAAACACAAACCACGCATAATTCCGACATAAAAGACATAAAATACACGTTTTGGTCCGGTTATTATTGTAATTAAGTGGTAGAAAAGATGGGTGTTTACACACCTATCAAATCCCCTACACTTGACCATTGCAATGTCCTCATGCAATGCATTAGTTACAAAGCACGTTTACATTTTACATCATAATTAATCCACGTTGGCCTTTATTAAAGAGATAGAAACTATAAACATTCAAAGTAAAGTAATCAAAAACATACCTTGGGTTTTGGAAATGTCATGAATAATCACCATCCTCAAGTTTTCACTTTCTCCAAACCAAGCTTAAAAACGAGATCATTGTTATTATAAGTTAGTAAACTATCACGAACTCATGTGGGCCAATTACTCACTTAGACTCCCTTATTCCTAGGTGTATCTCTTATATTTTATTATTGTCTTGAATGATCACGAGGATGCATTTTTGACTTATTTCGATAGTTATTAAGTCTGAAAATAAAGTGAACGATTTAATCAATAGTTAGCTAAAGGACAAAATCTTTTAAAACTGCTTCTCGGGACCTCATAAAGTTCATATCTTGGCATAACACGCTTCGCGATTTGAGACATTTCTCAGACCGATATTTGGCAGCAACTTCATACTTCAAACCTTGAGAGACGTTCATGAAATAATGGCATTCTCTTCATAATGGAATTTCTTCACTTGAAGTTTTGAGAGATTCATACTTGGACCACGACTTCTTCATTTTTCTCCAATCTTTATTTTGGACTTTGATATACAACGATCCTCCTCCTTTTATGACTTGGATCTATTTATCCTCATACCTTGTTAGGGTCTTTTCGGATACACTTCTCCATGACTTTTGGGGAGTATTTTCTTTTCGTCGTGTGTCTCGATCCTTCATATTGATTTTCGATAAATGATTCTTCACATCACTTTGGATCTTTAGCAAAAAAATATAGCCCTCATGCCTTGTTAGGGCCTTTTCGGACTCGCCAATCTTCGCATCCCGCTTCAATAAGTTATGCCTTGGCTATGAACTCTAATCCATACCGAGCAACTTTTGAACGATCTTGGGCTAGAAGCTAAGTAACTTTTCAAATCGTACAACCTTGTTTATTAGCAGATAAATTTATTAGCAAGCGATGGGAGAATAGGCTTATAATTAACTCACATAAATTTACGAAAGAATACCGAACTTATAATTGGCTCTATCATCTCTCGTTTTCCACAGTTTAAAATCTCAAGTAATGAGACTCGTGGATACTTAGCCTATTAAATCAAAGTTTTGGGTTTTCGAGTCGCCTATAGGATCTTGCAAATTCTTAGACTTTTTCAAGTTTAGAAATCGCATTTTAAAGTTCCCTTGATAAACGACTCTCTAGGATCAATTATAGGAACTTGCGAAAAGTTCTTGTTCTTAACCCGTGAGAGTTAAGACTTTCGCGTTTTATAGCTCCCTATATAAAAGCCTAGCAAAACTTGACTTAAACACGTTAAGGATACTAGCTAGAGTAACTTAAGATAAGTAAACTCGGAAACATTTATAAGGACAGAAAATAACTATACAAAGGGAAAAACTAATAGGCCAAAATAGATCAAAAATTTTGAAAAATGTCGAAAAATTGATTTTCCGGTTAAAATGAGGACAAAAACAAGGAAAAGGCCACTTAACTTCGATAGAAGTCCCCCCTACACTTAAGATAAACATTGTCCTCAATGTTTAAGCATGTGGGAGTAAACTCCCCTACACTTAGGACATTGTGCACGTTGTTTAAATCTCGCTAAGGAAAAGACAACTAAAGAGATTCCTATTTTAATATTGAGAAAATATAAAATAATGAATCGAAAAGAGTTTAGGATAGAACCGGGAATAAGTGGAACATGGAATCACGGGTCGTCAAGAATCATCAAGAGTGGATCATTGAAGCTCGAATCCCTGATTAAGAAGTGAGGAGAGGAAATAGCAAACCAACGGGTCTCCCCTACACTTATGATAAATAAAGCGAAAAGATAGATGCATGGGTTGCCTCCCAAGAAGCGCTTGGTTTTTGTTAACCGAGTCGCGAGCCTGACTCGACCTTGATCATCAACGGAAGAAGCATGAAACATATCCACCAGGATCAAAGACATAGTTTTCGTCCATCAAATAGCACAATCTTAAGGCGAACAAGGCAAGCCAAATTAGAAGTGGCAAGGTTCCCTTAAGCAGTGATGGAGCACGGTGGAAGCAAGGGTGAAGTGCAAGCATGTCTTCAATAATTCCAATGATTTTTCCTTTTATTTCATCAGGTGGATACTGAGATGGCTGCAGAATGTCAATACCGGGGTCGAACACCTTTTCCTTTAGGGGAAAATAGCACTCAGGCTCAGCAGAGTGTGAAGAAGATCCGCAAAAAAGCACAACCTCGTCCTCAGAAGGGGGACAAAGAGGTGTCAAATCATATGTGCAACGGATATTGGTGTCAACTGGTTTCTTCTCCTTTGACAGAATGTTCTTCAAATCCAAAGTAGGATCAAGACGATAATCTTCAAAGTCATAAGGAGGAGCATCACTCTCATGAGGGAAGTAAGTGTTGAGAAATTCAGAGAAATCTTCCTCAAATGAGTACTCGTCCAAAGTAGGATCGAGTGATGGCGGAGGATCTTCATCATGTGAAGAATCGCTCGAGAGAGTATCAACCTCATCAAAATCATCGAAAGTGGGCAGCTCAGGATACTCAGAAGTACAATCAAAATCATCCGAATCTGAGCTAGAATCATCATCATAAGCATCAAAGACCGGTGGAGAATCATAAATGGGAGAAGCGTCCAAAGTAGGGAGAGAATCATCCACATCATCGTCAAAGAGTGGTTTATCGATGGAAGAATCGAATAGAGGATTGTCATAGACGGTAAAGTCATTGAGCACATTAATCATATTCATTGATTCTCGGCCTCCAAAGGATTTGCCTGTAAGCTTCCCCATTTTAAAAACTTTTGAATCATCCCCGACTCGTAAGATTAACTCACCTTCGGCCACATCTACTAAAGCTCGTCCGGTTCTCAAGAATGGCCGACCAAATATTAAAGGAATACGAGGGTCCATTTCATAATCAACTACGACAAAATCGACCGGGAAAGTAAATGTGCCAGCTTTGATAAACACGTCTTCGGCTATACCAACGGGGTAAGCGAGAGTGCGATTTGCAAGTTCGAGAGTCATCTTTGTTGGAATGAGGTCGGGTAATGATAGTGTTTTCCAAACACTCAAAGGCATAAGATTAATACTAGCCCCGAGATCAGCAAGGGCAGTAAATTCTTCAGTTTTGTTGAACACGCAAGGCAACACAAAACGACCGGGATCTCCAAGCTTTTCCGGAAGTTCTCTAAGAAGAACTGCAGAGCAGTTTTCATTTAAGCGTGTGTTGGCGAGTTCAATCAGCTTCTCCTTCTTGCTAAGCAATTCCTTGAATGCTTTGACAAATTTCGGCATGTGGACAAGTGCTTCAACAAGGCTAATGTTGATGGTCATTTGAGATAGCATATTCACATATTTCGATACTTGAAAGTCATTCTTGGTTAGCTCGTTGGTCTTGCCTAAGCGAGAAGGGTATGGGATGTTGGGTTTATAGGTGGAAGGTGAAGGTGTAGTAGGTAAAGGTTACGATGTTGAAGTGTCCTTCCGAGAGACATCGTCATGACGAGGCGGAAACGGTAATGGTGTACTAATACTAGGTGTAGGAGGAGTAGGGATACATGGTGGTGGAGGAGGTGTAGATGATGGTGGTGGGATTGGTGGTCCTACGATGGTGACTCCACTACGAGTAGTAATAGCACTCACATTAGCTCGCGGATTAGTGACGGTGTTTGAAGGTAGAGAACTTGAAGTAGAAGGTTGAGTGGCGGGCAAGAAACTAGCCAACAGATTCTTTAATTCAGTCGTTTGAGTGCTGAAGGAGGATTGAATATTATCGCGAACCTCGGTTCTAATGTCATTACCTTGCTTCATGATATCTCCTTTCAAATTGATTATTTGGCTCTGTAGATTCTTGATTTTTTCACCTTGAGTTCTCATGATGGTTTCAACATCGGGATTAATGGGTGGGGTTTGTTGGGTGGGTGGTTGATAAGGGTTAGAAGCTCTTGGTGGGATTTGGTTGCTTCTATTGTAGTTGTTGGTGGATTTTTGGTTTTGAGGAGAAAAACCGGGTGAAAGGTAGTTGTTGGACTGGTAGCTCAGCAGATTTCTATCCCCTTGTTGTCTAGCTTGGTAATTTTCCGGTGAATAATTACCGTAAGCTGCATACACATTTTCCGGATTTCCTTGTGTCGAAGGACAATCGGTGTATGAGTGAGGACTGCCACATGTTTCACAAGGATTAGCAACCGCTTTAACTTGTTGTTGTTGTTGGTTTGAAGCTAGAAGCGTAATACTTTTGCTTATTTCAGTCATCATGCGGGTGAGTTCGGTCATCTCAGGGTTTGCTGAAGTAGAGGAAACATTGACTCTCGGGTTGTTCCTTGAAGAAGTAGAGGAATCCCAGTTTTTGTGGTGAGTAGTCATGTTCTCAATTAACTCTCTACACTCCTCGGGTCTCCTTTTCATGAATGTGCCACCGGCGGCTGCATTAATCGTATCACGATCTCGAAAAGTCAAACCGTTGTAGAAAGTATCTATTAAGGTTACAGGGAGCATGTTGTGGTTTGGACATCTATCGATCAAGACATTATATCGCTCCCAAGCATCAAAAAGAGATTCATCAGGATCTTGCATGAAACCGCTGATTTGATTGCGAAGGCTTGTGACCATGGATGGTGGAAAGTAGCGCGACAAAAAGCGTTGAGTCATGTCATCCCAAGTGCGAATAGAATTCTTCGGGAGACGATCAAACCATTTCTCGGCATGATGTAATAAAGTGTGTGGAAAGAGTTGTAGGCGAAGTTCATCCATTGTGGCACCGGCCAACTTCATGCTTTGGGTGATTGTAATGAACTTGTCGAGGTGTTTGTTGGCATCATCATCAGGCAATCCATGGAATGGGTTTGTTTGTACTTGCTGAATCATGTGGTGCTTCAACGAAAACTCAGGAGCGTTGATTTGCATCGGCGCAATCGGTCCTCCTCGTCCAAACATGGTTGGTTGACAAAGTTCCTCCATGGTCCGAAGATCGGGCTGTGGAAGAACATTGTTGTTATTATTAGGGTGCGGTGGATTATTGTTGTTTACACCTGACATAGCTAAATCTTCTTGAGGCTCGGGCTCTTGATAATTAGAAGATCTAGTACGCATGCACCTACAAAGACAAAAGAAAAAGAAACCAAACACAAAAACAATATATATACACAATAAAAATAAAATCTTTTTGGATTTTTGAAATTTTTAATTTTTATGGAGTTTTATCAATTTTTTAATTTTTATGATTTTTTTGAATTTTATATGCAAGAAAAGTAACGCTCACAAGTGAACGGATCCCAAAAAGCAACGCGTCTCTCACAGAAAACCGTTAATCTATACGAAAAGAGCCGGCAGCGGCGCCATTTGATAACTAAGATTTTCAATGGGTTCAATTGTTGTTCTCGGTATCTTAACGAATTGATCTAGGTTCCCTATGTGACTCAGTCGTTCTTTGGTGAAACAAATCTTTTTGGTTGTTTTGAAATAAAATTTGCAAAACAATTAAAGTAAAAGGCAGGTCATTTAAATCTAAGTCTAATTAAAATAATGGTGCAAGTATTTAAAACGTGACTGAAATTAAAGGGCACTAAAGTAAATAACGCAAATTTAAATCTAACTAAGGAAATCTTAAAATGCAACTAAAACTTAAACTAAGGCAAGGCTAAAATTTAACTAAGGCAAATAAACTTAAAGTGCAATTAAAATAAAGGCGGGAAAAATTAAGCTTGAAAATAAAAGAAATTACAAAGATAAAACAAAAAGAACCTGACAGAAAAACCTTGATTCGGAAGTTCAAAACTTCCGAATGAACTAGCTTTATTCGGAACTTAGCCATTGATTCGGAACTTTTATGTTCCGAATGAACAAAAAGATGTTGATCCGGAACTTCTTGACCCGGAACTTGGTTCGGAAGATCTGGCTGATTCGGAACTTTGTCCTTCGTTCGGAACTTCTAATGTTCCGAATGAATCTCTTGACCCGGAACTTTGGTTACTTCCGAATGAGCACTCTTGATCCGGAACTTCCCCTTGATTCGGAAGTTTGAGACTTCCGAATGAGCAAGTCTTTACTCGGAACTTTTGAGTTCCGAATGAATCTCCTTGATCCGGAACTTTTTGAGTTCCGAATGAAGTATATTGATCCGGAACTTTTAAGTTCCGAATGAACAAATGCTTGAGTCGGAAGTTTTCGTCCGGAACTTTGAATGTTCCGGATGAAGCCCTTGGTTCGGAACTTCAGACTTCCGAATGAACACTCCTCTCTTGCCTTGGCTCGGAACTTTTCCTGGGAATACAGAAACACAAACAAACTTCCCGAAGAACAAGGGATCAAAAATAACAACTAATCTACCACAGATTTAACTAAAATCAACAAACGATTCAATCAAAACATCAATTAATCATAAACAAACAATCAATATCAAGAAATCTAACAACTTTAACCACAATAATCAAAAACCCATTTGATCAAAATAAAAGCATGAACATGAACACAAACATAAACATAAAAATCAAAGATTAAGAAAGGTAGATAAGAGATTGACAAGATAAAGTAAAGATTGACAATGATTAAATGAAAACTTACTTGAAATTAAATGAATTTACGGTGCAAGACAAGGTAATTAAATTGGCAAGTATTTAAATGACAAGGTAAAGAAAATGGAAGAACTAGTGTCACTCTAGCCAACCAAGAAAATGATTAACAACTAATGACTATTTATAGGGGAGGATTAAGGAAGCTTCCTCCCCTCCTTCATTTCTTCTTAATTGCGTCATTAGGTCCTTCCTTCTTTTAATCTTCATCAATTGCATCATTAGTCCTTCCTTCTTTTAATCTTCATTAAACTTGGACTTTAAGGACTTTTTGGCTTGGGATTTCTTGAACTCGTCTTTAAATTCTTCAATGAAATAGACTTGAATTTTTCGGCTTTTGATAAACTTCCGTCTTTTGACTTTTTCTTCGATAAATCTTCAGAATTGGTCTTGGACTTCCGTTCTTTTTGCACTCTTGACTTCTTGACTTCGTCTTTCATCTTTTTCTTCAGTAAAGGTCCGTAAATGCCTGTGAATGTCCGTGTTTTCTCCACTTTTCACCTTTTCGTCCTAAATCACAACAAAAACACAAACCACACATAATTCCGACATAAAAGACATAAAATACACGTTTTGGTCCGGTTATTATAGTAATTAAGTGGTAGAAAAGATGGGTGTTTACACACCTATCAGTCGCTCTTGTGAGAAGAGCTAGGAGCCATGGACTGAAAAGCACTTCGGTTGTTCGGTCCGCCTGTTTGGTTACTAGGGGATCGGTTGGGAATGAGTATCCCGTCCCCTGAGGACTTCCGGTTCCCAGGAGTTGTGTTCCTGGGGTTTCCTTGCGGATGTCCTTTCGTCATTGAGAGATCGAGATGAGGTTTGCTCTAGCTTAGTGTAATGGTCCCACGGATGGCCCAACTGATACTTTATTCTAGCATTGCGTGAGGGCACGGTAATGGTTTAGTATGGGGGAGTGATGAGATGGCTTTTATACATGATCTCATTGTTCTTTTTGGGCTTTAAATGCATAAAATATCATCAAATGTGCCATATATATCCTTGTATTTGTTCAATGTGTATTTTAGGTATGGATATTGAGAAAATGACAAAAGATCACAAGAAAGAAGCAAAAACGAACACGGGAAACGAAGCCGCACAATGAACCAAGCCCTAATGTGTTTTCCCAGAAAAGTCCTTGAAGAAATGAAGATTGTACAAGAATGTCCTCCAATATTGAAGAATTTACACTTTAAACCCTTGTATATTCATAATTACAAGTTTGGTCCTTAAAGTTTGTCAAATTACAAAAAGGACCCTCCACTTTGAAGAATTGGCAACAATGGTACCTAAAATTTGAAGACTTGTCAATATTAATCCTCCACAAAGTCAACCAAACAAGTCAACACCTTGAAGATTAAAGACATTACAAGAATCACCCTTCAAGAATCATCAAATGGTAATAAATACCCTTGAAAATACTTTGCAAAAGTTTTTGGGAAAAAGTATAAAAACTGAAACTTCAACAACAAAGGAAAATCAGTTTTTGGGTATTAAAACTGAAATGAAAGAAAGAAGAAAGAATAAGGGGAAAAGCTGCCAAGACACAAAAGATACATAGACCAGTGTCATGTTGACACGTGCCCCACTCACCACATCCAGCCAATCACAAAACCCTAAACTTCCATGTCACCATCCAACTCAGCCGTATATTAACTAATTACATTAATTAGTTAATCTCGCGCCTAAACATGTTTTTAAAACCCAAAACAGATCAAACCATTTGTTCTTCATGTTCTTAATCCAAATTGGGTATTCCTTAATTATTGAATATTAAAGGTTAATACTTTCCAGAATCATCATTAAAGGTACACTAAACATAACCCAACCTTTAAACCCTTTGCCACATCATCCCACATGCCACATCATCCCACATGCCACATGGGACCACCCCTGCACCTTTTAGCACAAAAGATTCCAAATTGCCCTAAAATAAACGTGCCAAGATCATGCTTCATTCCAACGCACTATTTAGACGACCAAGATCATATAACAACAAGAATGGTCACATGTATCAAGCTCAAAAGCAAAATTCAGTCAACAAAAGTTCAAACCTTCAAGGGCATTTCAGGGACTTTACCAACTAGGGTTTATGTTTTTATCAGTTTCTTAGCTTTAATTGTAGCCTATATAAGGCACTAGGACTCCAACATTTTTTTTGCTCATGGTTTTTCCTTAATCACAAATCTGGAAATCCTTGTTTCAAGTGAATGAAAAAGTGTTTGATATTGTTGATGAAATCCAAGTGCCATTCTTATTATACTGTTGTTAGTGATATATCTTTGTGAATTTGAAGTTTCAAAACGTGTTTTTAAAGATTGTGCAAGAAATTGTGCAATTTTCCAAAATCTGATATTTTGCTAAGTTTCTTGGTTCAAACCCTAGAAATTTTTGGATTACAAGTGGTCTATACACCTTGATAACAATATTATGAAGGTGTTGTGATCTTGTAGTTTGGGGATATTCAAGGAGTGGGAACAAGCTTGCATCAATCATCTTTTCTTTTTCATTTTTCTATTTTATATAAATTGTGCCTTTAACCTGGTTGAATCTTAGCATGTGTATTGGAAACTTGTGTCTTGTTGGGCTAGACACATCAGCTCAAAAAATCGTGAATGTGGATGTACATTCATGAGGTTTGAGTCTCTTTTCCCAAAAATCAGTTGAAAAAGTGGTTTGAAGTGTTTTGGTAACCTGCTGTTGTATGTGTTGTTCTTGTGGTCTAAATCTTATTGAATATGCATGATAATATTGTTATGATGTTAATATAGGCTTGGTCTAACCTGAAAACGATTTTGAGTTCATAAATTTTGATTCTAAAAAGTTTAAGGGGTGTTTGGGTCTAATGCATGTTCATTATTGGGGTAATTTAGGTAAGTGTTAGTCTGTGGTTTGTATTGGTTCTTGTCTAAGTTTCATAATCAAGTTGTTTACTGCATGCTTTGAGCTCTTGAACACATAAATTAAACAAATAGCTATAAAATCTTGTTAACTTGTTTTTTTTCCTGTGGTTTTGTGGAAACCTAGATCTACGGTTAGACTAGGGCTAACAAGTGATAAACCTAAGTGTATGCAATCTGAATAGAAGAGTTTAAGCTTTGAATTTGGATTTGTGGTCAAGTATATATGCAAAAGTAAGTTGTGTTTACCTATTTTTATCAGCAAGTGATTTAGGGTTTAAATCTAGCTTAAACCTTGTAACCAGTGTATGAAATGAGTTTGTTCATGTTTGATTAAGTTTGTTTGAGCCTGTGTATGCTTTTGGTGGTTGGTGGTTAGCTTATTCTAGCTTAAACAACTTTTTCCTTCAAAACTGCTTATTGTTCATATCTGGGTGATGTTTGGTGATCTTTTGAATTAACTGCACTAATTGGCCTATTGATTTTATGATTTCTTTGTTGCTATTGATTCCTTGTAACCCACTAGTTACAAGGGTGCCTTGTTTGTTCACTGATTCCAACAAAAACTCACAAAAGACAAAAAGTCAATTAAGTCAATCAGTGGAAACCATTCCCACTGAAAGACACCAAAAGTTACCAATGACAGTGCAATTTTTCAATCAGCTTATCAATAAGCTATTCTATCTTATTTGGACTTGCAATAACTTTGTTTTTGTAATCAATCTTCCTTATTTTACCCATTGATTAATACTGGAGCTTTGTAGCCTTTGACTTTTAAGTTTGACTAGAAAACAAACTTAGTTGACTTTTTCAAATTAGCTTATTTCTTATTACAGCTTATTGAGTGGTTCTTTTTGAAAGTTTTTTTATTATTAAGCTTAGTTAAGCCATTTTTAACTTATTGCAACTTGAATCAGCCATTAAAGTGGTCTAGAACTCAAAAACGACTATTTTGTCGTTTTATGTAGAGAGCTTATTGCTTATTGCTTATTTCAGGCTTATTTCTTGGACTTTTTTGAAGTTCCTTTTTACAAATAGCTTATTGAGGAGAAGATAAGGACATGTGTGAATTTAAAGCTTATGGCATCGGCTTATAGCTTAATGGGCCAAAAACCCCATTAAGAATAAGCTGTTTGAAATAAGATGTGATAAGCTCATTTTCAGCTTTTAGGCCTTTGAAATTTTGTGTTTAAAATTTGATTTTAAGCTTATCTAGAAGTTTTGGGCTAATTTTATGAACATTTTTCTTATTGGGCCTACTTGAGCCTATTAAGGGGTCTGTTTGAGTTTTTGGCCCATTTGGAGGCCCATTAGGGGTAATTTTGTAATTTCAAGTTCATTTCTGTGTTAATTAGGTTAAAATAAGTTAGTTTGCAAGTTTTTAGAATTTTTTATAATTTTAAATTTTTTATTATTATTTTATTATTAAAATATTGATTTCTAGTGTTAATTAATATTTTTCACTTTTCATATTTTTCCTAGGTCAAATACATTAAGTTAGGATTTTTAGAACTTTTAGAATATTTTTAGCACCTTTTAATTAACTTCTAGGATTATTTTAAGTTTTTAATAGTTTTTAATCATTTAAAAATAGTTTAAATTGGTTTTAAAATTTAGAAAAATAGTTTTAGTTTAATTAAGTTATTTTTGAGGTTTACAAACTAAAAAACCTTTATTCGGACTTTTTATTAATTATATTGATTTTTAGGGCTTTTATTAGCATTTAAAAATTAATATTTATTTAAATAAAAGGTTTGGTAAAGTTTTGATTTTTTGTAAACCCTTAGTTTATTTTTGTGGATTTTTAGTAATTTTTTGTAATTTTTTAGAATAAATTTTTATTTTACCCCTTTTTACGATTTTACGTATTTTACGTCTTAGTGTAATTTTCACGTATCCGTCTTCATTTTCTTTTCTCCTTTGTTCAATAATATTAATCACAAATATTTCTCAAATCTTAAAAGACATAACACACTAGCCTCCTTGAGAACGATCCCACACTTCATTTGGGTCATAAGTGTTTGATTTTCCTAAATCAACATTTAATACTTACCACGTTTACGCCTCTTTTCCTAAAGAGCGTACTACTACCACTATTAGTGCTCTTCCCCATAGCACACACATAATACAAATGGTCCTTGTGAAACTTAAGTTTAGGAAGACCACGAACAATTTTGTTTTTCGCCAAATGATTAATAGCGTCAAAGTTAAGATGACATAACCGTCGATGACATAACCATGACTTAGTCTTTGATGCTTTTGAGAGAAGACATACGGGAGAGGCGGCCATCATGTATTGTAGAGAAAAAGTATACAAATTATTCCCTCGAGTACCTTTCAACAAATCTACCCCTTCTAAATTGCGAATGAAGCAGGTATGCTCTCGAAAAGCAACTTCTAGGTTTGCGTCACAAAATTGTCCCAGATAAAATAAATTTGACCGAGTCCTTCCACATAATACACTCTTGAAAATATGAAATTATCAATATGATATTCACCTTAACCCATTATTCTTGCAATATGATCATTTCTAAATCGAACCGTACCAAGAAACTTGCTGACGAAATTTCTAAGCTGAGAGCGATCTCTAGTTATGTGCTTGGAGTAACCGGAGTCCAAATACCAGAGGACGATTTGCACAACCTGTTTTAACAACAACAATAGACAATGCATTGGAAACTATTGGTTCCGTAGTGTTAGCAGATACATATATAACATTAGAGTTGCTAACATTTGTGTCATCCTTAGATTTCCAGCATTTTTTAATTGGTTTGCAAAAAATAGGTACATTAGTTCCAACTTCCTGAGGTTTTGGATTAGTGACAGGCACTACAACGGGAGTAGACCTATTTAAAGGACACTTGGTTCCTACAGTAGTGTTTGTGTTCCTAGTTAAAAAATGCACTTGTGTTTTGGTAGCCTTGCTACTCCTAGTTAAAGGGAACACTTTGTTCACTGTATTGGGAGTGATCCTAGTTAAGCGCATGTTGCCTTCTACATGGGTAAGAAAGTTGATCATTTTGATGTGACGACTATGAGGTTCATTTTGATTATGAGGTGTTTCAAAAATCTCTTGAATAAATTGTTTTTCACATTCAAGCAAAATACAATGTTTTTGCATCTCATTAAAACGTTTTGAAAGCGAATTATAGGAATCTTTAAGCTTAAAAAATTCAGCGTCAGATTTGTGACAATTACTATCTACCACATTATCCACAGATTCAATATTATGCACAATAGAATCATTATCAACACTACTATTCACACAAACGGATAAAATATCATGCGACATCACTTGCTTTAGAAGTTGATCATTTTGGCATAAAATTCGTTCGTTTTCAACTAAACCGTTTTCATAAGCATCATCTATTTCATAGAAAACTTGTTGAACTTCTTTAATTTCTAAAGCCAAATTTTGATCAAGATTACTAAAACACGATTTGATATTGTCCACAAACGGAATAATTTCATCTCGAAATGCAGCTCTGGTGTGTTCAAAATTCCATTGACCTTTCGTTATAGCCGTAGCCGTCGTACGTTCCTTAATGACCTTGTCAAAAACGGCAAAGTGTTGGTGCAACGCATTTAAGTTAGTAGACACCTTACTTACCGGTGGAATTAACTTAGTTAACTCCTTTTTGACAAGTGTAGGAGACGTACTAGGAAGGTTTTCGTTTTACAAACTTTGGGGCACACATGCTGATAATTGAGCTAGTTCCTTTTGTATTTTAAAGCGGGTCTTAAAATCCAAATCCTCTTTATTATGCTTATCATAATCAAATTTTTAAAGATTCTTCGAAAGTCTTTTAATCGACTTTCTTCCTCATATGACATCGTTTCCACATCATCCCGAAAATAGGGATCCTCTTTCGATTTACCAATTAGGGTCGCATCATAAAGACTAGGAATATGTTGTTGATCTTGCTTTGCATAACCCCGATTAGGTGGTGATAACGATCTAAATATACATAATCAATCCGTTATTATAATGCCACTTTGTATTATAAATATGAGCTTTCGATACTTAATATATTGCATTTTACATGCAGTTATAAAGTTTGAGTGAGCAAAGTGAAGATATACAAAGAAGGGTCCTTGAAGTGAAAATAAACAAAACTACTGAGAGACGATTCTGGAACGCACAAAAGTGCGGCGCATAATTTTAGAAGTGCGGCTGTAACACCCCATTTTGGTAAATGGAATGTCACGCGTGATTATGGCGTGTCATCAAAGCATGCAAGGATCATGTATTAAACATCACATGACCATAAAGGAAATACCAGAATCAAACATTGGTACCCCAAAGTAGAACTCATCACACACAAACATAAGTACCGTAAATGGAAAGGACTAAAAAGTGTCCATGGAAATGAGTATCAAAGTATAAAGAAATGCATAAAGTAAAGAAGGCTAGAAGACTTCCAATCCATATGCAAATAAGCTTAAAGTCTATGAGCGTCCTTAAAATATCAACGTGCATGAATACTTACAGGGGTGACCTCATCATGCAATTAGAGGGGCTGCGTCTAATTAATATAATCCTGGGTAGGAGGGATCAGCTCCTTGTGAAGGATGCAAGGCACACACCATATTCACCTGAATAATCTGCTGGAAACATGTAAACTAGGATGCACCCATACGCCCCACCTGATAATAATAATAACATGGCTAAAAGCTGAAAGGGATGCCACGAGCTATCACTCCGTCGTGGTGGAGTCATAACAATGGTGCCTCCAGTGTTATGGTTATGGTACCTCCATAACTAGGTGAAACTGGTCATGCGTGTATATGGCTTTAGGTATCTAATTAACATAAGCAATTCAAAACATATTAAACATATACTGGGAAAACAGTTGGCTACATACGGGGAATCCTAATAAGGAAGAATGTCCATACTGAAAGGACGGAGAATCCGTACCTTGTGTCTATTGAACGAAGAAGACGAACGGAAGAGAGTCCTACTTCGGTATCACTAATGCTACATAAATACATACATGTATAAGTATCTGATTACTGAGTACGTAACTGGTTCTTATATCATGTCTTAGCTTGTTTTATATGTTCATGTCATGTTTTACTGATTTAAGCTTGATACTGTGTTTATCATGTATTCTGTCTATTCTGAATAAGTATTTTATGTATTTCTTGTATTATTATACTTGTTGTGTAATAATAAGTAACTTTCTAAAATAGCAGGTTTCCAAAAATAGAAAGTTTCCAAAAATAGAAAGTTTCCAAAATAGATTTACTGCTTAAAATAGATAAGTTTCTAAAAATAGAAAGTTTCCATAAATAGATTAGCTGCCTTAATTAAATAAGTTTTAAAAATAGAAAGTTTCCATAAATAGAATAAGCTGGATTATTAAGCTAATAATATAACTTTAAGTGTTTACTAATTAATATTCTAAGTCATGTAATTAAATAGTATAGTTTATTAATTATTTCATGTAATTTAAATAAACTATAAGTTAAAGTATTTAATTAAATATAACGTGATTTAATTAAATAAAGGTACAGATACTTAGGTTAAAACATGTATTATTATCTATTAATAATATAAGCTAAGTCATGTAAATTAATTAATTATAAGTCATGATTTTAATAATTAATTAATATAGTCTTAAATAAATGGTAAATACTTAGGTTAAAATTCATGTATTAATAATAGTATTAATAATCTAAGTCATGCATAAATTAAATTAACCATGTACATGTTTTAATTAATTTAATTTAAGTCTTGTTAAAATAACTTGTAAAAATAATTAACCTTGTAAAATAATTAACTTGCAAAATGACTCATGAACCGAACCCGTGTTTTAAAACATGTCGTGAACCATATTTATGAACCCTGTGAACCGGACCCATGAACCGGTCACAAACGCACCCTTGGTTAAGCTAGCCGCCGGCTAGCATGGGTTCCCACCAGCTAGCCGGTGTTCCCCCTGTTGTCGTGGCCATCGGTTCCCCCTGCTTTCCTTATTTAGCCATCGGCTTTAGCCGGTGGTGGTTTTTGGTTCTAGCCGAGACCCACCCGACACAAACATACCCCGACCAAGGTCGGGGTTTCCCTTGGTTCCTGCTGCGTGACACAAGACCACCACACCGGAACCTTGAGGTCTCGGTGGTACGAATCAAAAACAAACCGAGACCCCCTTGGGCTCGGTTCTTGCGTCAGCCACCAACAAACACCCCTTAAACCCTTAATTTATTTTACCCCATGTTTAATTTACATATGTTTACTTGTTTGTAAAACATTCATGATTCATGTGTTCTGGATTTAATTAAAACATAAAAAGAAAAAGGTTTTAGGGTTATACCGATCACGTGAAACAAGGAGGATGAACACACTAACAATCCTTGCAATAAATCAACACCAATATCAACCAAACACACCTTTTGTGTGTGTTATACCCGGTGGCCAAAGGAGACAAGAAGGAGAAAAGATTTTAGGGTTTTCTTGTTTTCAATATTTTGTTATTATGAAAAACTTTCCCTTAATTTCATGTTTAGTAAAATCCATGGGCTTGGCCCTTGTTTCTTGTCTTGTCCGCGGGTAAGGGGCCCACATGAGGTAACCCATACATTTTTCCGTGTCTAATATTTAGTGTGTTCTCGTGTTCGTGTTTTGCGTGATTTAAATGGTTATCATTCGTGTCTTATTATATTTATTCGTGATTGTAATAAATATACATACATACGTGATACTAAGCTCGTGATTATTTACCTTCATGATTTCATGCTCGTAAGTTCGTGATTATAATTATTATTGGAATAATTATCGTATCTTAATACGTAATAAATACTTATCGTGTTATAAAACGTACGTAATACTTGTAAATCTTTTTCGTGAATCGTATACGTGCTATAAAAGGAAAGTTCTAATCATGTACGTACGACCGTAAGGGTACTATTCATGTTAAAAGCATGCGGGTTTTACAACTCTTCCTCCCTAAAAGAATAATTCGTCCCCGAATTATAGATAAAGTAAACTGAAAAGAAGAACATACCCGAATTCAAAATATGAAATAAGGGTAAAAAGCCCGGATAGACTCCTCTGTTTCCCAAGTGGCTTCCCGCTCGGTATGATCCCTCCAAAGGATTTTGACGAATTGAATCATTTTGCTTCTTATGACTCGTTCTTGTCTGTCAAGAACTCATTCGGGTTCTTCTATGTAAGTGGCATCTTCACGAATCTGTTCTAGTGGATACTGAACCATGTGAAGGGGATGATACGTGTACCCTCTGAGTAAGGACACATGGAAGACATCATGAACCTGAGAAAGCTGCGGAGGTAACGCTAAACAATAAGATACTTCACTGACTCGTTCAATGACATCAAACGGTCCGATGAATCGAGGACTGAGCTTCCCTTTGATTCCAAAACGTCTAACACCATGTGCCGGCGAGACCTTAAGGAAAACGTGATCTCCTACGTTAAAATGTACGTCCCTATGATGCTTGTCTGCGTAACTCTTTTGACGTGACCGTGCTTCTTGTAGTTTCTGCTTAGCTACTACGACCTTCTCATTAGTCAGATCTATCATTTCTGGTCCTTCAAGTGATCGCTCACCAACATGATCCCAGCAGATTGGGGTGCGACACTCCCTGCCATACAACATCTCGAAAGGAGCACACTTGATACTTGCATGCCAACTGTTGTTGTATGCAAACTCTACTAAACAGATGTAATCGTCCCAATAACCCGTCCATTCCAACGCACATTACCTCAACATGTATTCTAATGTCTGAATGGTTCTCTCTGACTGACCGTCTGTTTGATGGTGGAAAGTCGTGCTAAGCTTAAGTTTTGAACACCAAGCTTTCTGCAGACTTCTCCAAAATCGCGAAGTGAAACAAGGGTCTCTGTCTGAGACGATGCTGGATGGAGCACCATGAAGTCTCATGATCTCCTTCTTGTAAGTATCGGCGAGTTTACTGACCGAATCTTCCTTGCGGATCGGTAAGAAATGAGCTGATTTGGTAAGTCGATCAACGATAACCCAAATTGAATCATGCTTCTTCCTCGTCGGCGAAAGACCAGTAACAAAATCCATGGTGATCTTGTCCCACTTCCACTCTGTAATATCTAACGGTTGAAGGAGACCGCTAGATCGTTGATGCTCGATCTTAACCTGCTGGCAGGTAAGACATTTGGAGACGTAAGTTGCAACATCCTGTTTCATGCCACTCCACCAAAAGTACTGCTTGATGTCATGGTACATTTTTGTCGAACCAGGATGAACAGAGAATGGGGAGCTATGAGCCTCAGCTAATAATGCTTCTAATAATGCTTCCCGGAGTTCTTGATCATCAGGAACACAAAGTCTCGTTCCCTGCCATAAGATACTGTCTGCGTCTACTCGAAGTTCTGTCTGCGCCTACTCGAAATTTTGTCTGCTTCTCCAAATTCTGAATTATCGCCCAGATTTTTCCATTATCTTTCTGAGCTTCCTTGATCTTAGTGAGTAACTCGGGTTCCACTCTAAGATTAGCCCAGTAACTATGCTGTCCACGTACCATGATCTCTATGTCTAGTCGCTCCAAATCCCTTATGATATGCTCCTTGATTTTAATGTCGTTGATCATGCCCGACTTCCTACTAAGAGCATCTGCTACTACATTCGCCTTGCCGGGATGACACTGCAGATTAATATCATAATCCTTCAACAGCTCTAACCCTCTCCTCTGTCTCATGTTCAATTCACGTTGAGTGAAGATATACTTCAAGCTCTTGTGGTCCGTGAAATTTTCTCATGATTCTCCATACAAGTAGTGCCTCCATATCTTCAATTCAAATGTAGAACCCGCATGCTTTTACAATGAATAGTACCCTTAAGATCGTACGTACATGATTAGAACTTTCTTTTTATAACATGTTTACGTTTCACGAACAAGAATTACAAGTATTACATACGTATTATAACATGATAAATACTTTTTACGTATTAACACACGATAATTATTTCAACAATAATTATAACCACGAATACACGAGCATGAAATCATGAACATAAATTGATCACGAGCTAAATATTATGTACACATATATATATATATATATATATATATATATATATATATATATACATATATATATATATATATATATATATATATATATATATATATATATATATATATATATATATATATATATATATATATATATATATATATATATATATATATATATATATATATATATATATATATATATATATATATATATATATATATATATATATATATATATATATATATATATATATATATATATATATATATATATATATCACGAACACGAATAAATATATTAAGTCACGAACTATAACTATTTAAATCACACAATTTACGAACACGAGAACACACTATTACTTTAGACACGGAAAATGTTCGGGTTACCCCCATGTGGGCCCCATACCCGCGGACACAAAAAGAGACATGGGCCAAGCCCATGTAAAATTTACCAAATAAGGAAAAAGGGAAAAATAAGTTTCATTTTTACAAATTCTAGAAAATAATTAAAACCCTAGTTTTCTTTTCTTCTCCTTCTTTGGCCGCCGGATTTAAGAACACCAAAGGGGTGTTCGGGTTGATTTTGATCTTTGATTTATTGCAAGGAATCGTGTGTCTCCATCCTTCTTGATTTCACGTAATCGGTATAACCTTTAACCTTTACTTTTTATGTTTTGATTTATATAATCACATAAAATCATGAAGTTTTTAATAAACTAATTAAAAACAAGTAATATAAACATGTTCTAATCATGGGGTTAAGTCAAACCAAGGGTTTAGGGGTATTTTTTGTTTAGCCGACGCCTAACCGAGTCCCAAGGGGGTCTCGGCTTGGCTTATTTCACAGCACCGAGACCATATGGTCTTGGTATGGTGGTGATAGTGTCACGGTAGCAGCAAGGCAAGGAGAAACCCCGACCTGGGTCAGGGTATGGTAATGGTTACGGGTCCGTTTCATGGGTTTTAGTCACGGGTCCGGTTCACGATGTTTAGATTTAAACACGGTTCGAGTTATGATTATTTTTACAAGTTAATATAGTTACATGTTAATATTTTTACAAGGTTAAATTAAATTAATTTAAAACATGAACATGATTAATTTAATTTCGTGACTTAGGTTATTATTTTATTATTTATGCATGAATTTTAACCTAAGTATAATTATTTAATTTGACTACTTAATTAATTAATTATTAAAGCCATGGCTTATAATTAATTAATTTACATGACTTAGGTTATATTATTAATAGTTGATAATACATGTTTTAACCTAAGTATTTATACCTTTGTTAATTAAATAATGTTATATTTAATTAAATGCTTTAACCTATAGTTTATTTAAATTACATGAAATAATTAATAAACTATACTATATAATCTCATGACTTAGAATATTAATCAGAAAACACTTAAGATATATTATTAGCTTAATAATCCAGCTTATTTCTATTTATGGAAACTTTCTATTTTTAGAAACGTATTTAATTTAGGTAGCTGATCTATTTATGGAAACTTTCTATTTTCAGAAACTTATCTATTGTAAGCAGTAGTTCTGTTTTTGAAAACTTTCTATTTTTGGAAACTTTCTTTTTTTGGAAACTTTCTATTTTTGGAAACTTTCTATTTTTGGTATCTTTCTATTTTTGGAAACTTTCTATTTTAAGAAACCTGCTATTTTTAGAAAGTTACTTATTACTACACAACAAGTATAATAATACATGATATACATGAAATGCTTAATCAGAATAGACAGAAATACAAGAAATACTTAATCAAAACAAACAGAATACATGATAAACATAATATCAAGCTTAAATCAGTCAAACATGACATGAACATATAAAACAAGCTAAGACATGAACTAAAACCAGTTACGTACTCAGTAATCAGATACTTATACATGGATGTATTTATGTAGCATTAGTGATACCGAAGTAGGACTCTCTTCCGTTCGTCTTCTTCGTTCATTGGACTTAAGGTATGGATTCCCCATCCTTTCAATATGGACATTCTTTCCTTATTAGGATTCCCCGTATGCAGCCAACTGTTTTCCCAGTATATGTTTTATATGTTTTGAATTGCTTATGTTAATTAGATACCTAAAGCCATATACATGCATGACCAGTTTTACCTAGTTATGGAGGTACCATAACCATAACATTGGAGGCACTAATGCTATGACTCTACCACGACGGAATGATAGCTCGTGGCGTCCCTTTCAGCTTTTGGCCATATTATTATATTATCAGGTGGGGCATATGGGTGCATCCTAGTTACATGCTTTAGCGGATTATTCAGGGTGAGTGTGGTGTGTGCCTTGCATCCTTTACAAGGAGTTGATCCCTCCTACCCAGACTTATATTATTTAGAGGCAGCCCCTCTAATAGCATGACGAGGTCACCCCTCTAAGTATTCATGCACGTTGCCCTTTCATGACCTATATTGGCTAAATGGTTAATCAGTTAAACAATTTTTATAAGATAAACATAAGGCTTTTCAAACTATAAAACCAGTTATATTAAAACATGTCAGGTTATTCAGTACTTAGGCTTTTCCGCTGCTTCATGCTTATATGCTATACTATTCATGCTTTATTTGTATATCCGCGCACTGAGCGTTATGCTCAGTCGTTTTCCTTTCATGTTCCCAAAACGGTAGGTACTCAAGGACGCTCGTAGACTTAAAGCGTACGTGCATATGGATTGGAAGCATTCTAGCCTTTCTTTACTTTATGCATTTCCTTATACTTTGATACTCATTTCAATGGACATTGTTTAGTCCTTTCATTTATAGTACTTATTTTTGTGTGTGATGAGTTCTATTTTGGGATACCGATGTTTGATTCCGGTATTTCCCTTTATGGTCATGTGATGTTTTAATACATTATCCTTGCATGCTTTGATAACATGCCATATTCACGCGTGACATTCCATTTACCAAAATGTGGTGTTACAATTATGGTACCAGAGCAAAGGCTTCGACCTGTAGGCTCTCAAAACATGACCTGTGATTAGTGGGAAATCACCATGGTCTTCCTAGAACTGACAGTTTGTTTCATGCATACATACTTTTCATATATATATGTCATTTTTTACAGGAATTTTGACTAGTAATGGTTGGTACAGGACTGACCATATTAGTCGCATGTGCTTTTATCGAAACTTCTAACTTTAGGACCGACCCATAGGCGTCTCCGCGCCCTGTCATTTTGTTTTTGGTAAACTGACCATAGGCGTTTACCTTCGGACATGAAAGATTTACAAACTGCATCATGCATTCATGCACTATTTTCACGCATAAATTTTTTTTCATGATTATTGCATAAATTTTTTTCATGATTATGGATATATGTTCTAACAAGGTTTTATATTGCATTTGTTTTATATACTGTCAGATGGTTCTTACATGCGAGCAGGAACAACTGAATGCAGCAATCTAGACTACAATGCAGGCTCTGCTTCCTCAGCTGAGGAACGAGATCAGGGCTGAGGTTCAGGCTGCCAACAACCAGCAGCAACCCCTAGTACCTCCTCCTTCTCCTCCAGCAACTTTGGCAACATGGTTGGAGAGATTCAATAAGCTACGCCCTCGATCTTTTGAGAGAATAGATAGCCCCAGTAAAGCTGAAAACTGGTTGGCACATATTGAGAAAATCTTCGATGCTATGGGCTGTGACCTCATCTTCAAGTCTAGATTGGCTTGCTATAGATTTGAAGGTGATGTACTATCATGGTGGATGGCGTTGAAGCAGTCAGAGGGAGGTGATAATTGGGTGGCTGGTCTGACATGGGCTCAATACAGATATTTGGTCATGGGTCAGTTCTTTCCCAAGGCTGAACAAGACAAGCTAAAGAGAGAGTACCATGGAATCCGACAGCGAGCTGGGGAGAATAGCAACGAGTTCATGCAACGCTTTCTTCGCTTGGCTGGTTTCCTCGGTGCTGCAGCAGGTACTCTTGAAGAGCAAGCACACCACTTCAGGTGGGCTCTTGGTACATCGGTCGCAAACAGCTTGGTGTGTGCTACGTTCACTACGGTAGCACAAGTGGCCGATGCAGCACGAAAGCTAGAGATGTTGCAGGAAAGAGATAAGTTTGGGGAAGCAGAAAGACCCTATAATAGGTAAAAATTTGTATTTAACGGTAATCAATCCGTATTCCTTCAGTATATGTCAATATTTCATCTCTTTAAACTGTATATTCCAGGCAGAAGACTAGGGACCAGTCTCAGCCGGCTACTCAGCATCAGCCTACTCGGCCCAAGGGAAACGGTCAGACTCACGACCATTCTGCTACGGACAGGCGAGGCGGTAATGATAATTACCGTGGCAACGTTGGACACTCCAACAGCAGCAGGTCCTTATACTTACGCATTTATTATGATTGCATGTTATAATGCTTACTTCTTACACTTTAGCATCTCGTAACAGGAATCATAGTAATGTTAGGGAACAGAACCACAGGGGTTCACAGCCTAACCATTCAGCTATCACTGGTATTCATCTTATGATTTATCTGCTTTGTCCTTGTATGCTTTACAACGTCTCATGTATGTTGTTATTATCAGGCTCTCAGCCAGTCAGGACACCTGCTGGAGGATTCACTCATCCTCTTTTCTCTACTTGCCACCATAGGCACCCAGGACCATGTCGTCGCGACAGCAACGCGTGCTTCAAGTGTGGCCTTCTAGGCCATCGCATGAAGGATTGCCGCAAGGGCGAAATGGAGGGTACATCGGGACATGCTGATACCAAGCTGCCTCCTACTAGTGGACGCGTTTACATGACATCTCACGATCAGGCCAACAAGTCTACAGGTACCATTACTGGAATCTTGTATATGTATGGTCAGGCTGCATGTGTACTGTTTGATACGGGTGCTACTCACTCGGTTATTTCCACTACTTATGCCAAGAATATTAGGCTACTTCCCATGCCATTAGAAAATATACTCAGTATTTCCATGCCATTGAGAGACTCGGTACGCATAACCCATGTGTACAAGAGCCTTCCCCTAGAGTTTGACGACAAGATTCGTCCTGTTGACGCACTTCCGCTGGACATGAGTGATTTTGACAAGATTTTGGGCATGGATTGGTTATCCAAGCATCATGCTACTATAGACTGTCATTCATACCGAGTCATTTTCGGTGATGTTCATGCACCAGAGTACATTCACAATAGGTTCATACCCGGAAGGTTTGTACATATCATATCAACCCTTCAAGCACGTGCATTACTTTCACATGGCTGTCAGGGTTATCTAGCCAATATTCATGACATGGATGTTTAATCTCCATCAATTTAGAATCAGCCGATAGTGTCAGAATTCCAAGATGTATTTCCAGAAGAGCTTCCGAGCGTACCACCTGCACGTGAAGTAGAATTTAATATCGAGCTCATCCCAGGAGCTGAACCTATTTCCAAGGCCCCATATCGCATGGCTCCCATAGAGCTGAAAGAGCTAAAGGAGCAACTACAAGAACTTCTGGAACGAGGCTTTATCCGACCGAGCGCATATCCATGGGGCACACCGGTGTTATTCGTTAAGAAGAAGGACGGCATTATGCGTCTTTGCATAGACTATCGCGAGCTAAACAAGATTACCATCAGGAATAGGTATCCACTACCACGTATAGACGATTTGTTTGACCAACTCTAAGGGGCCAAGCACTTCTCAAAGATTGATCTAAGGTCAGGCTATCATCAACTACGGGTCAAGGACCAGGACATCGCCAAGACTGCTTTCTGTACACGCTAAGGTCATTACGAATTTGTAGTCATGCCATTTGGCCTTACCAATGCTCCATGAGTGTTCATGGATTTGATGAACCAAATCTTCCATGAATTCTCGACAAGTTCGTCATTGTCTTCATTGACGACATTCTGATATTCTCTAAATCAAAGAAGGAACATGAAGACCATCTTCGTATAGTACTACAGATTCTTCGCCAGAAGCAGCTGTATGCTAAATTCTCCAAGTGTGAGTTCTGGTTAGACAAGGTGGCATTCTTAGGTCACATTGTATCAGCAGAAGGAATCAAAATGGATCCAACAAAGGTTGAGGCTATTACCAAGTGGCCAAGACCTACAGCAGCGACTGAAGTACGCAGTTTTCTATGCTTAGCTGGTTATTACCGTAGGTTCGTGGAGAACTTTTCCCGCTTTGCACCACCATTGACCAATTTGATGCAGAAAGGGGAGATTTGTCTGGACTAAAGAAAGAGATAAGTGCTTTGAAGAACTAAAGCAGAAGTTAGTATCTGCACCTATTCATACTCTCCCATCGGGCACATGTGGATTTCAGATCTACAGTGATGCATCGGGGAAGGACTTGGCTGTGTTCTCATGCAACATGGGAAAGTGATCACATACGCTTCATGGAAGCTTAAGCCTTATGAGGAGAATAACCCTACGCATGACTTGGAACTTGCAGCAGTCGTGTTTGCATTGAAAATATGGAGGCACTATTTATATGGAGAATCATGCGACATTTTCACGGACCACAAGAGCTTGAAGTATATCTTCACTCAGCGTGAGTTGAACATGAGACAGAGGAGATGGTTAGAGTTGTTGAAGGATTATGATATTAATCTACAGTATCATCCTGGCAAGGCGAATGTAGTGGCAGATGCTCTAAACAGGAAGTCGGGCATGATCAACGGCATTAAAATCAAGGAGCATATCATAAGGGATTTGGAGCGACTAGACATAGAGATCATGGTACGTGGGCAGCATGGTTACTGGGCTAATCTTAGAGTGGAACCCGAGTTACTCTCTAAGATCAAGGAAGCTCAAAAAGATGATGGAGAAATCTGGGCGATAATTCAGAATTTGGAGAAGCAGACAGAATTCCGATTAGACGGAGATGGTATCTTATGGCAGGGAACGAGACTTTTGTGTTCCTGATGATCAAGAACTCCGGTAGGCATTATTAGTTGAGGCTCATAGCTCTCCATTCTCTATCCATCCTGGTTCGACCAAGATGTACCACGACATCAAGCAGTACTTTTGGTGGAGTGGGATGAAACAGGATGTTGCGACTTACGTCTCCAAATGTCTTACCTGCCAGCAGGTTAAGATCGAGCATCAGCGATCTAGCGGTCTCCTTCAACCGTTAGACATTCCAGAGTGGAAATGGGACAAGATCACCATGGACTTTGTTACCGGTCTTCAGCCGACAAGGAAGAGACACGATGCAATTTGGGTTATCGTTGATCGACTTACCAAATCAGCTCATTTCTTACCGATTCGCAAGGAAGATTAGGTAAGTAAACTCGCAGATACGTACAAGAAGGAGATCATGAGACTCCATGGTGCTCCATCCAGCATCGTCTCAGACAGAGATCCTCGTTTCACTTCTCAATTCTGGAGAAGTCTGTAGAAAGCTTGGTGGTACAAAACTTAAGCTTAGCACGGTGATAGGTGTGAAAACACCCATCCTTTTACCACTTAATTATAATAAAAACGAGCCCATAATGTATATTTTATGTCGTAAATGTTGGAATTATGCGTGGTTTGTGTTTTTGTTGTGTTTTAGGATCAATTATGAAGAAGGAAGAAAACACGGGCTTTCACGGGCTTTTATGGAAGAAAAAGACAAAAGACGAAGTCAAGAGATCAAGAGTGCAAAAAGAACGGAAGTCCAAGGCCTATTCTGAAGATTTATCGAAGAAAAAGTCTAAAGACGGAAGTGTAATGAAGTCGAAGAACTCAAGTATAATAAATGAAGAAGTTATAAGACGAGTTCAATTTATCCATCGACAAATCCCGAGGCAAAGTCGAGAAAGACAAAGAATTTAAAACACGAAAAGACGAGAAGAAGAAGAAAGCATCAACACATTTAATCTCCCCTATAAATTGAATTCTTAACCTCATTTGTGAGGTGTTGGCTAACTTGACAAACTAGTCTTCCACCTTTAATTTTATGCACTTTCATATTGTCATTTACATTATTGTCATTTAAATTCTTGCCTTTAATTTCAAGTAATTTTTAATTTTGTTGAATCTTATTTTTAATCAAGATTTTACTTTAATCTCTCATTCTACCTTTCTTGTTTTGCTTAATATTTATGTTTATGTGCTTATTGTTATGCTTATTTGATTGTTTGTTATACTTTTATGTTTTAGATCTTGTTAGCTTATTGGTCTTATAGCTTATTGTGTGCTTTTCTTAAAAGTTGATTAAGAGTTTTTAAAAGCTATTTTATAAAAAGTTGGTTTTATATATTTATATTATTTAGTGTTTTCAAAAGTTTTTAAATTTTGGCTTATTAGATTTTTCTTAAAAGTATTTTGGTTAAGTTTTTAGATAAGAGCTTATTAGATTTTTTACTTATTCGTAGTTTCTAGCTTATTTTCACTTTGGTCTCTCCAAGATCCGGATTAGAAAACCATCATTCCGGATAAGGTTTTAAAACGTTTTTCCGGATAAGCCCCTGAAAACAATATTCCGGATAAGGGTTCAAAACCCTCTTTCCGGATAAGGTCCCGAAACTTCATATTCCGGATAAAGTGTGGAATCCCACATTCTGGATAAGCTTTAGAAAGGTTTTCCGGATAAGCATTAGAAACATCGCATTCCGGATAAAGGCTTCAAACCCTTTTCCGGATAAGGCTTCGCGTTGCGTTTTCCGGATAGTGGCTAGAATTAGATTCCGGATTAGGCTTAGGAAGGATATTTCGGATAAGTGCTAGGAGTTTGTTTTCCCGATTAGACCACTAACACGGATTCCGGATAACGTCCCTAAGACGAATTCCGGATAAGCTCTAGAGTAAGTTTTCCGAATTAGGACTTGTTTAGGATTCCGGATAAGTGACAGTAGACGGATTCCGGATAAGGACTAGTTTTTGGATTTTCTAACTTAGGTTTTTCTAGATAGTTTTAAGCATTTATTTTCACGCCATTTTCTTTGTCTCACTTTTAGTTGCCTTGTCTTAGATTTATTTTTATAGTTTTCATTTCATTACGTTTTAATTTCTAAAAGTTGCCTTGTCTTAAAATGGCGCCGCTGTCGGCTCTTTTCGTAAAGATTAACGGTTTTTTGTGAGAGACGCGTTGGATTTTGGGATCCGTTCACTCGTGAACGTTACTTTTCGTGTCAAAAATTTTCAAAAATCTATAAAAATTAAAAAAATTCAAAAATCCAAAAACATTAAAAAATCGTAAAAAGCATTTCTTTTTCAAAGTTTTGCACCAAAAAGATTTTATTTTTACAAGTACATATATATTCTCTATTTCTTTGGTATCTTTTTCTTTTTCTTTTGCAGGTGTATGCGTACTAGATCGTCGTCTTATTCTGAGCCCGAGACTCTTGAAGACTTAGACATGGCCGGTGTACACAACAATAATAACAACAATGGCCCTCAACCAGACCTTCGAACGATGGAGGAGCTATGCCAACCAACAATGAATGGATGCGGAGGACCGATTGCGCCGATGCAAATCACTGCTTCGGAGTTTTCGTTGAAGCATCACATGATCCAACAAGTTCAAAATACTTGTCCATTTCGAGGATTGCCGGATGATGATGCCAACAAACACCTCGACAAATTCATTACCGTTACTCAAAGCATGAAGTTGCCCGGTGTTACCATGGATTTTCTTCGCCTTCATCTATTTCCACACACTTTATCCCACCATGCCGAAAAATGGTTTGATCGTCTTCCGAAGAATTCAATTCATACTTGGGACGACATGAGTCAACGATTTTTGTCGCGCTACTTACCATCATCCATGGTCACGAGCCTTCGAAATCAAATCAGTGGTTTCACGCAAGAACCCGATGAGTCTCTTTTCGATGCTTGGGAACGCTATAATGATTTGATCGATCGATGTCCTAACCACAATATGCTCCCCGTCACGTTGATTGATACTTTCTACAATGGTTTAACTTTTCGAGATCGTGATACTATTAATGCAGCCGCCGGTGGCACATTTATGAAAAGAAGACCCGAGGAGTGTAGAGAGCTTATAGAGAACATGACTACTCATCACAAAAACTGGGATTCATCCGCATCTTCAAGGACTAACCCGAGAGTCAATGTTTCTTCTACTTTATCACACACCGAGATGACCGAATTCACCCGCATGATGGCTGAAATGAACAAAAATATCCTACTCATAGCTACGAATCAACAACAACAAGTTAAAGCTGTAGCACTTTCTTATGAGATTTGCGGCGGTCCTCATTCATACACTGATTGTCCTTCTACTCATGACAATCTGGAAAACGTGTATGCGGCTCATGGTAACTATTCAATGGAAAGCTATCAAGCCCGACCTTAAGGTGATCATAATTTGCTAAGTTACCGTTCTAACAATTTTCTTTCACCCGGTTTTTCTCTTCAAAACCACAACCCAACAACTACAATAGAAGCACTCTAACCCCACCTCGAGCTTCTACTCCATATCACCCACCCGCTCCCCAAGCTCCACCCATCAATCAAGATGTTGAAACTTTCATGAGAACCCAAAGAAGGCTAGTTAACAATCTTCAAAGCCAAATCATCAACTTGAAAGGTGATATCACTAAACAAGGAAATGATATTAGAACAGAGCTTCGACATGATATGCAAACTTCTTTGAGCAGTCAAACAAATGATTTGAAGAACATGATGGCTAGTTTCTTTCAAGGTAATCAACCCTCTACTTCGGGCTCTCTTCCTTCAAATACCGTTACCAACCCAAGAGCGAATGTGAGTGCTATTAATACACGCAGTGGAGAAACTTTAGTAGGACCATCTACCCCTCCCCCAGTTACTCCATCTACACCTCCTCCACCCTAATTTATCCCTCCTACTCCCACGCCTAGTATTAGTTCACCATTACCGTCTCCACCTCGTAATGAAGAAGTACCCAAGAAACACCCTCCATCAACCCCACCTTCCACCTTTAAACCTTCAACATCTCAACCTTCACCTTCTACACCTACACCACCTAACCCCAACATCCCTTTTCCTTCTCGCTTAGACAAGTGCAAAGTGCTTACCAAGGATGACATTCAAGTGTCAAACTTTTTGAAGAAGATTTCGGTAATGACCGTCACCTTTAGCCTTGTTGAAGCTCTAGCCAAAATGCCTAAATTTGTTAAAACATTCAATACTCGATTAAATGAAAACTATTCTGCAGTCCTTCTTAAAGAACTTCCGGAAAAACTTGGAGATCCCGGTCATTTTGTGCTACCATGTACGTTTAACCAAACAGACGAGTTTACTGCATTAGCTGATCTCGGGGCAAGTATTAATTTGATGCCCTTAAGTGTTTGGAAAAAAGTTATCATTACCCGATCTTACACCAACAAAGATGACTCTTGAGCTAGAAAATTGAACTCTCGCTTACCCATTGGTATCGCAAAAGATGTGTTTATTAAGGTTGGTACCTTCACTTTTCCGGTCGACTTTGTTGTTGTTGATTATGAAATAGACCCTCGTATTCCGTTAATACTTGGACGGCCATTCTTGAGAACCGGAAAAGCTTTAGTCGATGTTGCCGAAGGTGAACTTATTTTAAGGGTCGGGAATGATGCACAAGTGTTTAAAATGGGGAAGCTCACAAGCAAATTCAATGGAAGAGAATCAACAAATATGAATGATGTGCTTCAAGACGAGCTTACAACTCCTTTGGACAGTTTAAAGCTTGATGATTTTGTCGTCTACAACAATCCTCTTTTCGAGCCTCAATCCACTTTTTCAAGATGATGTGGATGATTCTCTCTCCAATTTGGATCCTCCACCCATATATGATGCTCCACCAATCTATGATGATTCTAGTTCTGATGTGGACGATTATGATGATTTTACTTCAGAGTATAAAGACATGCCAACATATGATGATTTTGATGATGTTGATACTCTCTCGAGTGATTCTTCGCATGAAGAACCTCCGCCAATAATGCTTGCTCCTACTTTGGATGACTACTCATTTGAGGAATATTTTGCTACTTTTCTCAACAATACTTCCCTAATGAGCATGAGTCTCCTCCTTTGGATTTTGATTATGGTCTTTATCCTCATTCGGATATGAAGAAACCGCTTTCAAAGGAGAAGAAGCCGGAAGACACCGATATCCGTAGTAACTATGTCTTGACACCTCTTGTCACACCCCACCATGGCTGAATATGGGGCGCGACGTATGGATATCATCACAACATGGCGTGTCTATAGAGATAACTATATGAAATAAGAAATGTCATAAAATGGTGACACAAAAGTCATGACAATATCTCAACAAATGCAGGAGTCTAGGTAAGTAGGTAACAATCCTACCTCTTACCCAAGACAAACAAATAACATAACCAAAACAAACATATGTGTGCCAACAGTATCACTTATTAAATGAACAAATAAAAAAACTAAGAAGGAAACGGGGATCTCCTTCTATATGCATTTCTACGCTCTCTAAATCCTAGCCACTTATGTTCTCATGCTTAACCATAGTATCACCTGAAAGAGACACTGAAACACGTCAACATAAAGTTGGTGAGAGTCATAGGTTTAGACTCAAACGCCAAATCATACCAAACGTTGTGAGTACAATCAATGTTTAAAACATATGGACAATGTGATACTAACATGTATTAACAACTATCATTCAAGAATTAATCAATCAAACCAACACTAAGGCTCCCAGCCAATACCATACACCATATTGCCATAGGTATCCAAACACCTATGAACCAATCCCCAAGGCCCCGCCTTCCCAATAACCCCTTGGTACCAAGTCAAAAACATAAACAATCAAGAATCAACTAGCAGTTAATCACATAAGTATGCACACATAAGTCCATTACCAATGCCAAACATTCACAGCATAACTTATAAATAACAACACAATGTCTCTTCCATCCCAACTGGAAGTCAAAAACAATAGTAAACATGGGACTATGAAACTCACCTGATTGCTTCTCCAAAAGTCCTCGCACTAGCAAAAGCTAACAAACCAAAAACACATAATCAAAACATGAACCAATCACTAAGATGGCTCATCAACCTATGATGGACATCTAATCTCCTCCCATATAAATACCTCATTGATAAGCTCTAAACACCCCATTACCCTTCCCTAACAAGTCCTTAACTTGGTTAAGTTTGATAACTATCCCGTTCATATTTTACACAAAACAGTCCCAAATTTTAGGTCTCAAAACTATAAGTCAAACGCCCACCTAAACATACCCATGCTATCTGTAAAGGGAATATTTATGCCCTTACATATGTTAACTAACACTTCCCATTTGCCCCAACCTTAAAGCTACTGTTAAGGCCCCAATATATATATATATATATATATATATATATATATATATATATATATATATATATATATATATATATATATATATATATATATATATATATATATATATATATACTTTTGTCATTCCAGATTTACTGATTTTAAACATACAAAAAGTTTGTTATGATTAGGGGGTCTTACCCTAAACCACAACCTTAGCCCCAATGCAGATACTTACTATAATATATAAACCATCTCTCATGTTCGTTAGAAGATCCCAATGCAACCCTAAGTACCCCAAACAACCTAAAACTTAAAAAGAAAACAGGCTGACTTCAAAACTGTTTTGACCTCCGACTGTTGTAACCTGTTTTTGACCCACTTCCCGACCTCCAATTTAGTTCTCGTTTCTTGAATTGGAAAGCCACTTCAATTAACTTTTCAGGGATACTTGGATCGTAAAATAAGAGTTTGTAGAACTCCCAATATGATCAAAACAATTGACTCAAAATTCTGCCCAGTTTTTAAAAACGGGTTTAATCAAATTAACCTAATTAATTATCCATAACCCCCTTAAATACAAGCCCTAGTTTATGTAATCATCATATTATGATTAATATAACATTAATTTACTGTTTTTAAATTAAACCCTAACCTAAATCCATCATAAGATGATTAAAGAAAACATAAAAACAATTTAATTGAAAAGGGTTATGAAGGTTTTACCTTTAATTTAATGGAAGATGAAAAAAATACTGAAAACCCTAAAAAACTCTTCTGGCCGTCGACTATAGAGTTCCAGGAAGAAAAAAAATATGGGTTTTTTTTAATTAAGACATTATATAGAGTATGGATGAACCCACGTCCAACCCATAGCCCACATACCTTTTCCTTTTCTTTTTTCCTTTCTTTTAGTCGGCCAAACCGACCCTTAATATATATATATATATATATATATATATATATATATATATATATATATATTTTATTTTATTTTTCTTTTTATTGATTAATAATACATTACTAGTATTACCTTAATTTACCTTAATTTATTTCAGCTCCTAAAGCTTCCAAAACCTCAAAACCGTAAAATTAGTCAAATTTACGTGTTTTACCGTAAAAGACGTAAAATATACACTTTTATAAAAAAATCTCAAATTTTGAAATAAACTTTATAACTAAGTCCTAAATGACTTAAAACCATCCTGAAAAATATTCATATGCCTAATTACCTCATCCGAGACCTCTAAATGCTAAACCGTAAATCTTAAAAAAAATACTATTACTATAATACTTATACGTATACGTAAACACCAAAATATCACCATTTCATTTCATAGTCACTAATTGTGAGCTCATGAACATGAAACAACCGTTCCTCGATTTACTTATGAGTAATCTATACTCATAAACGATAACCACACCAACCTCGTTCACACAAAATAAACATGTAAACACACAAATCAAGTAGTCACACATAAAATAACCTAAAAATAAGACCAAGTGACGAACCTCAAAACCACGGTTGTCACATCACTCACTCCTAATAGAAATCTCGTCCCGAGATTTACTCCTTAGGATCGTCATTAACAAACAGTTGAGGATACTTATTCCTCATAAACTCTTCCCGTTCCCACGTGAACTCCGGTCCACTTTCAGAATTCCACCTAACCTTAACTAACGGTATCTTACTTCTTTTCAATGTTTTAACTTCCCGGTCCATAATCTCTATCGGCTCCTCAATAAAACGAAGACTCGCATCTATACTAATATCGTCCACCGACACTTGCAAGTCAGTTCTTGCTAAGCATTTCTTCAAGTTTGAGACATGAAACACATCATGTACACTATCTAACTCTTCTGGTAATCTCAACCTATACGCCACTAGCCCAATCCTTTCAAGGATTTCAAATGGACCCACAAATCTAGGCGCTAACTTCCCTTTCTTCCCGAACCGCATCACCCCTTTCCATAGTGAAACCTTTAGCATAACCTTGTCCCCAACCTCAAATTCCAACGTCTTACGCCTCTTGTCCGCATAGCTCTTTTGTCGATCTCTACCCGCCTTTAATTTCTCCTTAAGCACAGTTATCGCATCCGTAGTCTCCTTTACCATCTCAAGTCCAATTAGTTGACTACTTCCTACTTCAACCCATAGCAAAGGTGACCTACACTTCCTACTATAAAGTGCTTCAAACGGTGCACACTCTATACTAGCATGGTAGCTATTATTGTACGAGAATTTTACCAACGCCAGATGATTCTCCCAACTTCCTCCAAAGTCTATCACACACGCCCTCAACATATCCTCTAACGTTTGTTTAGTCCTCTCACTCTGTCCATCCGTCTGCGGATGATAAGTTGTGCTCATATCCAGTCTCGTACCCAAGGCTTTCTGCAATAGCCCCCAAAACCTAGACGTAAACCTGCTATCCCTATCCGATATGATCGACACCGGCACCCCATGTTTTGCCACCACATGTTCCAAGTATTTCTTGGCAAACCTTTCCATCTTATCATCCTCCTTCATTGCCACAAAATGGGCAGACTTAATCAGTCTGTCCACTATTACCCAAATCATATCATTACCACTGTTAGACATTGGCAGTTTTGTAATGAAGTCCATGGCAATATTCTCCCACTTCCACTTAGGAACCTCTGGTTGTTGCAGTAATCCTGATGGTCTTTGATGTTCAGCCTTCACCTTGGCGCAAGTCAAACACTCACTAACGTACAAAGCTACATCTTTCTTCATTCCTGGCCACCAATACATATCCCTGATGTCCCGATACATCTTATCAGCTCCTGTGTGTATCGAATACCTCGACGTATGAGTTTCATCCAATATAACCTTCCTTGTATCGCCGAACAACGGAACCCAGATTCTATCCAAGTAATACTTGCAACCATCTCCCTTTTCTTCCATGTACTGATCCATAGTATGTAGATTTTCTTCAACCAGCCTCTCCTCCTTAACGGCCTCTACTTGTGCTGCTCGAATACTATCTCTAAGGGTTGTCTGAATAGTTATGCTCATTGCCCTTACTCTTTTAGGTTTTAGCCTCTCCTTCCTACTTAGAGCATCCGCCACCACATTGGCCTTTCCAGGGTGGTACTTAATCTCACAATCATAATCGCTAAATAACTCCAACCACCGCCTCTGCCTCATGTTCAAATCTTTCTGATCAAAGATGTACTGCAAGCTTTTGTGATCCGTATAGATCACACTTTTTGTCCCATACAAGTAATGTTTACATATCTTAAGAGCAAAGACTACAGCTCCTAGTTCCAAGTCGTGTGTGATGTAATTCTTCTCATGGTTTTTCAATTGTCGTGATGCATAAGCTATGACCTTATCTCGTTGCATAAGAACACATCCTAAACCCTGGTTGGACGCATCACAATAAACCACAAAATCTTCCACCCCTTCTGGTAAGGACAAGATCGGTGCATTACACAACCTATCCTTTAGTGCCTGAAACGCCTGCTCTTGCTCTTTGCCCCATTCATACTTCTGATTCTTTTGGGTCAACAATGTCAAAGGCTTTGATATTTTAGAGAAATTCTCTATAAATCTCCTGTAATATCCTGCCAAACCTAAGAATGATGTTATTTCTGACGGTGTAGTAGGTGCCTTCCAATCCTTCACGGCATCAATCTTCTTTGGATCTACATGTATGCCATCATTGTCGATTACATGCCCTAGAAATTGTACTTCTTGCAGCCAAAATTTGCACTTGGAGAACTTCCCATAAAGTTTCTCCTTCCTGAGAAGTTCTAATACCGACCTTAAATGTTGGTTGTGCTCCTCCTCCGTCTTAGAGTAGATAAGTATGTCATCAATGAAGATTATGACAAACTTATCCAGATATGGCTTGCACACTCGGTTCATTAGGTCCATGAACACTGCTGGCGCGTTTGTCAATCCAAATGGCATAACGGTGAATTCAAAGTGTCCATACCTTGTTCTGAACGCGGTCTTTTGTATGTTCCCCTCACAGACCCTTAGTTGGTGATAACCGGACCTAAGGTCAATTTTGAGAAGTATCTTGCTCCTTGCAGCTGATCAAATAAATCGTCAAACCTTGGGAGAGGATAACGGTTCTTAATGGTCAGCTTGTTCAGCTCCCGATAATCGATACACATCCAGAATGATCCATCCTTCTTCTTAACGAATAGCACCGGCGCTCCCCATGGAGAAGAATTTGGTCGAATGAAACCCTTATCCTGTAACTCCTTGAGTTGCTCGGCTAATTCTTGCATTTATGACGGTGCTAGACGATATGGTGTCTTCGCTACGGGTGTTGCCCCGGGTACTAAGTCAATCTTAAACTCTACTTGTCTCACCGGTGGTAACCCCATCAAGTCATCCGGGAATACATCGACGAACTCTCTTACTACTCGAATGTTATTGATTTGTGGCTCGTCATCCTTGGCATTCATAAGGGACCTGGTCTTCTTATCCTTCCTTTCTCCGTACACGTATAACACCTTATTATCACCTATGGGGATCTTAACAAATCTTCTCATGACACATTAGCTCAGCCCTATGCTTCGATAACCAATCTATCCCAATAATCACCTCGAAGCTCCCATGTCCTAGAGGGATTAAATCTATGGTGAACTTAAATTCTCCCAACTCTAATTTGTAGTTTAAAAATATCTCATCTACTTCTTCTTGCTTACCACTGCTATCTCAATCACATATCCTGGTTTCGCTACACTAGGGTACATATTTAACAAATGCACGAATTGATAAGACACAAAACTAAAATCTGCCCCAGAGTCAAAAAGAATCGTAGCGAGGTGATTGTTAACAGAAAACGTACCTGTCACTACATTCGGGTCCTAAACCGCTTCTACTGCATTTTCAAGGTAAACCCTGCCTCCATTCCGATTTCTCTTATTCTGATTTCCTTCGTTCGTGTTCCATTTCCGATTCCCAGTGTTTCCATTGTTGCGGTTGGCATTGTTCCGGTTTCCACCGCCTTGGTTTCCTCGATTCCCTTCCAAAGCTAGCTGGCCTCTGCCCTGGTTGGTTTCCCCCACCAATCTAGGACACTCCCTCTTAAAATGCCCGGGTTGTCCACACTCAAAGGAGTTTCCCCCGGTGACATTCATCCTCACAGACTGGATTGGTGTTGCGTTCCTATTGGGTGCTTCACAGTTCCTAGCAAAGTGTCCCGGTTTCTGGCAATTGAAGCATATCTGGCATGGTGTACCTCTTGGATGGAACCTAGATCATGTTCGGCATGTTGGGAATAAATTATAGCCAGTCTACTTGAGCGCTGACAAGAGTAAAACAAGCGTTGATAAGAAGAAAACAAACGCTGACAGATCAAGCGTTGACAAGAAGAAGTCAAGCGTTGATACATTGAAGACAAGCACTGATGGAAGGATATGATCTACGCGTTTATTATATTCTAGATTACTTCTAGTAAAGATAGGAACAACAATGTATTTTCTATATTTATCTTTACCTAGAATAGTTGATACGTAGATTATTGTACAAGGCTTCTTATGTCTATAAAAGAAGACCTTTAGGTTATTGTTCAATATAAGTTTTTATACGTTAAACACTTTCATTGTAAGCAAGTTTGATATCATTAATCAAAGTGAAAGTTTGTTTACATCTTGTATGTTCTTGTTTAAGTGTTAATTCCGCATAACACTTAGATTGTCATATACATATACAAAGGTTTCTCTAAGTGTATTACTTTATCTAATCTCGTATACATAAAGCTAAATCGATCTAAGTTTGGGATCAACAAGTGGTATCAGAGCTTGTTGAGGAACTTTTGATCTTAAAGAACACAAGAACCCTAAAATCACCAAAACCCTAATTTTCACAAAAACCCTAAAAACATCATGTCAAATCCAGAAGTAACCTCCTCCTCCTCCTCACCTTTACCAAACATCAAGATTCCCATGCTTGATGCAACCAACTTTGAATAGTGGAAATTCAACTTTGAGCAATATCTGGGGATCTATGACTACACACTCTGGGAGATTATTGAATACGGAAACACATTCAATAAAGCTAAGAAGATTGCTAATGCCATTGTTACAAGAGCAGCTGTTGCTGGATGTTCAGAAGCAGATAAGAAAGAAAAACCTGATGATGGTAGAGCTGTGTCTGCTGAAGACATAGCAAAGAAAAGGGCTGATATGAAAACCCTAAATATTCTGAAACTCTCTTTGGGACAAGAGAACCAGCATAAATACAGAGGTTATGAATCTGCTAAGGACCTTTGGGCAGCTCTTGAAGTTGCATATGGTGGTAATGATGATACTAAGGAAGAGAAGAAGAAGCAACTCATGCATGATTATGCTGTCTTCAAGGCTCAACCTAATGAGAAGCTTAGCAGTGTGAGAAGCAGATTGCTTGACATTACAAGCAAATTGTCATTCATGGGGACATAACTTGTTGATGTTGACATTAATGCCACTTTTCTTAAAAGTCTTGGTGAGGCTTGGAAGATTGAGGCAAGATCTATACTTGCCAACAACACTCACAAAAGTTCTACTTTTGATGATATCTACAACAAACTGAGGCTGTTGGAGAATGAAACTCTTTTGGAGCATGGAAGCAAGTCTACCAACAGTAATATGGCATTCTTCTCACATAGTGAAGGTCAATTTAATCAGAATGACTCTTACATGCATCCAGTTACTGGATCATCATGTGTCAACGCTGGAACATGTCCTGTCAACGCCTCCTTTTTAGACGCTGACACATACAAAAGTGACTCACGAAGAGTTAAACCTGCTGGTTTGGATCTAGATACTGTATGTGCTTATATTTCTTCTTTGCCCAATGGTTAAGTGATTACATATGAGGACCTTGAGCAAATAAGTGATGAGCACTTGGAAGAGATGGATATTAAGTTGAACATGGGTCTTGCTAGTATAAGAGCAAACAGGTGGAATAGAAGGTTTAAGAAGAAGATGACCTTTAATGCAAAGGACACTGCTGGATTTGATAAATCCAAGGTTGAATGCTACAATTGTCATCGTATGGGGCACTTCATGAGGGAATGTAGATCTCCTAGAAGATCTGATGCTGGCAAACCCTCAAGCCAAGTTGTTAAGGCTCAGGATCCTAAGGCCATAGTTGCAGTTTAAGAAATTGATGGTATGGGATGGGATTGGAGCTATTTGGCTAAAGATGTGGAAGAGGATAAATCTTTGGTTGCTGAGATTGAAGAAGAAGAGCATGTTCAATATGCTCTCATGGCATACTCCTCCTCTTCATCAGATAATGAGGTATACGATGATGCTTTTTGTAGTAAGGGTTGTAGGTTAAATACTGAGAAACTTAACAAAGAGGTGTTAAGATTATTAGATGATGTGAGTACTGAAAGATGTAAACTGTCTAATTACCAACTAGCTCTCACTCAAACTGAGAAGACAGTTTCTGAATACAAGAAAATGGAATTTGATTTAAAAGATAAAATAAATATCTTAAAACATGAGTTAAATTCTAGCAATGATATTAGGATCATCATGGAAAGGGTTAATGGTGAGCTACAGGCTAAGTTAGATGAGGCTATTAAGAATAAAGATAATGTTGGCCTTAAAATTTAGAGGTTTGATAAAGCCACACAAACCCTAGGAGAATGTGTTAATAAACAAAGGGATCCTAAGGACATGACTGGGATTGGGATGAAAGACTACTTTGTGGTTCCACCACCAGCTGGTGACTTCTATGGTGTCCAACAAAAGGACCTATCTTGGACTGGTTTACCAGAACTCCAAGAGGAGGAATTCATTCCTCCACCAAGAGTCATTACCCTAGTTGAAGAATATCAACAGAAGTTGAATGACTTGAATGAATGGAAGAAAGCCAATCCTACCTTATTTGTTAAGGGTGGCTTGTTATGTGAAATTCCTAATGAGTCAACCCCTATTAAGGTAACAAACCCAATCACTGGTAAGGATGTTGACCTTGGCTCAAACACTGTTAGAAAACCTAGTGTCAAGTATGCAGAAATGTATAGGAATACTAGGTCACCTAAAAGCCAAGTTAGTAATGACGGAACAGGCTTCTTCTCTTCTAGACCTAGGGTTGTGTCTAGAAAAGCCTGTTACACTTGTGGTAGCTTTTCACATTTAGCATTTAAGTGTGTCAACGCTTCTAAAGTCAACGCTGTTAGAAATCAAATGTTGTCAGACCCAAACCTTGTGTGCAGCAAAGTCCACAAGTTGTTAGACCTGCCCCATTCTTCACTAGAGGGTCTAACACTCATGGACAAAGACCATTTCAAAAAATAAATACTTGGTCTAATAGGAAATGGGTTTTTGTAGCAAACCCTAGGTTCAACGCTGACAAGGGTAATTTCAGCTTTGATAAGACCAAATCCAACGCTAACAAAAACGTGACCAGACCCAAATATTTGCAACCACAGGGTAAGGGGTCTAAAGCTTCTTCAAGCTTGACATGTAGACCTAAGAAAGATCAAAACCCTAATGATAATGGGATTTCAATGCCCTTCAACAGATTTAATTATATTTCAAAGGTCATTACAAAACCTATTGGGGTTAACTGGGTATTTCATCCAAAGAGGGATAAACAAGGGGTTGTTATGAGAACTAAGTATGTTCTTGTCAAACAACCAGATGAATCCAAGTCTGCTAAGGCTTGGGTTCCCAAAGAAAACTAACTTGTTTTCTTTATGTTCAGGGCATTCAAAAACAGGTCAATGATTATGGATATTGGGACAGTGGATGCTCCAGGCACATGGCAGGGAAGGAAGATTATTTAACTAACTTCACTCCCATCAAGGATGGTGATAAGGTTTACTTTGGAGGCGGATATGGTACTATCACAGGCAAAGGAACACTTCTCACCAAGAACTTGCGTTTTGAAAACGTATTTTTGGTAAAGGAACTTGATTACAATCTTTTTAGTGTATCAAAAGTTTGTGATAACAAAAATAAAGTTCTGTTTACTGATACTGAATGCTTGGTGTTAAGCAAGGATTATAAGATCCCAGATGAGAAATATATTGACTATAGAACACCTAGACATAAAGACATCTATAATGTGAATCTGAATGGGATTAGAATGAATAACAATATGTCATGTTTTTATGCTAAAGCTTCAGTAGATGAAAGTAATCTATGGTACAAGAGACTAGGGCACATAAACTTTAAGAATATAAACAAGCTTGTGAGACTTGGCTTGGTTGATGGTTAGCCTGAAAAGGCTTTCCACAATGACCACTCTTGTGTTGCATGTCTTAAAGGCAAGCAACACAAGGTCTCATTCAAGTCTAAACAAGTGCACTCTAGTACTAGACCACCTCACTTGCTTCATATGGACCTATTTGGTCCAACCAATATAGAGAGTTTGAATGGTAAATCATACTGCTTTGTCATCACAGATGACTTTTCTAGGTTTACTTGGACTTTCTTTTTAGCTATGAAGAGTGATACAGCTGACACTTTAATTGACTTTATCACTCAGATTGAGAAGAAGTCTGGAAATGAAGTTAAAATGCTTAGGAGTGATAATGGTGGTGAATTTAGGAATAAAGTTTTAGATGACTTTTGTGCCAGGAAAGGGATTACTAGGCAGTTTAGTGTTGCCAGAACCCCACAGCAAAATGGGGTTGCTGAGCGAAAGAATAGAACCCTAATTGAAGCAGCCAGAACTATGTTGGCTGATGCTCATTTCCCCATAGCTTTTTGGGCTGAGGCTGTGAATATAGCATGCTATGTTCAAAATAGAGCATTGGTCAACAAGATACAAAACAAAACACCTTATGAATTACTTTGGGGAAGGAAACCTAATATTGGTTTTCTTAAACCTTTTGGCTGTCATGTAGTTGTACTTGATACTAGTGATGCCTTAGGTAAATTTAGTGCAAGAGGTGATGAAGGCTATTTCATGGGGTATTCTGTGCAGAGCAAGGGATATAGGGTTTATCTTAAAAAGGAAAAACGTATACTTGAAAGAGTACATGTTAGGTTTTTAGAGAGTAAACCTAGTGATCCTGAAAGTGGTCCAAATTGGTTGTTTGACTTGGAACCTTTATCTAGGACTTTAAATTATATGCCTGTCACTAATCCAGACATTGTGAAGGTAACTTCAAATGTTGTGGAAGAACAAGTTGTTGATGTTTCAGGTACACAGGTTAATGAAGAGGTTGGATCACAAGCAGAAAAGTCATCTCCTATACTAGAGTATGTCACAATTCCCATATGGACAGATGTTTTTGCTGCTGGAAAGGATAATGGTGGTCCCCAAGTACCACCAGACAACAACATGCATGGTCCTTCAGGCGCTGACAAAGGCAAACCAGCGCTGACAGGACAAATTCAGACGTTGATGGCTAAAACGTTGACAACAACATTTCAAGTGTTGTTAGCCCAAACGCTGACAACCAAGGTTCAGGCGTTGACAACACTTTTGCGCATCTTTTCTCTTCTACTTTTGAACAGGGTGAACCTTCTAATTTATATGAAGAGGTTCATCCTCATATTGATGAAAGAGAGTCTGAAGAAGAAGATATTGGCAACATGGATAATGAGATTGAAGACACCAGACTTTTTGAAGGAGGAGTTCTCACTTCTACTATGAAGAATCACCCTATTTCTCAAATCATTGGTGATATTATGACTCCTGTTCAGACTAGAAGATCTCATCAAAGTCTTGGTAGATTTATTGCCAATATTCACAAGAAGGTTGATACCCCTCTTGTACAAGCATGTTTGTTTGCCCGTTTTCTGTCACAACAGGAACCCAAGAAGATCTTTGATGCTCTCAAAGAACCAAGTTGGGTGGAAGCAATGCAGGATGAGCTTCACCAATTTGCAATTCAGGATGTTTGGGAGCTGGTTAATTGTCCCAGATATGTCAGACCTATAGGGACAAGATGGGTTCTAAGAAACATGAGAGATGAAAGAGGTATTGTGGTCAGAAACAAGGCAAGATTAGTGGCTCAGGGATATACATAAGAGGAGGGGATAGACTATGATGAGGTCTTTGCACCAGTTGCAAGGATTGAGGCTATAAGGATCTTTCTAGCCTATTGATAGGTGTGAAAACACCCATCCTTTTACCACTTAATTCTGGCTAAAACGAGACCAAAACACGTATTTAATGTCATTTGTTTGGAATTATACGTGGTTTTTGTGTTTATTGTGTTTTCAGAGTCAACCGGATGAATATTGAAGAAAACATGGGATTGCACGGGTTTTATAGAAGAAAAAGACTCAAGACGAAGTCTATTGTCCAAGAGATGCAAAAGATTTGAAGTCATTGTGCCTATTTGAAGTTTCATCAAAGAATAGAGCCAAAGATGGAAGATTCATATATGTCGAGGAACTCGAGTCTATTAAACAAAAGATTATAAGACGAGTTGGAATTATTCACCGACACTTCTCAAATTCAAGTCGGAAACGTTTATTTAAAGAAGCGTGAAGACTAAAAAAGAAAGAAGAAAAAGAAGCCCAAACCAAAGCCCAAGCACAAGCCCACCACCACAAGACTTGCCTATTAATAGGACCTTACTTCACAAAATTTGCACTTAGTTTTTACACTTAGTCTTTTAGGTAGTTTGTAGCTTTTCATTTTTCTCTCTAGTTTTAGAGAGAGAAAGTTCTCAACTTTCTCTCACTAAATTTCATCTTTTTCTATTTCAAGATCAAAACTTTTGTATTATCTTTCATTAATCAAGTTCAAGTTTTTATCTTTTAATCTTTAATCTCATCCTTCCTTTCTTTGATTTTGATTGATTTTGGTACAAGTCTCGTATGATCCGTGTTGTTCATCAATGATTTGTGCTTAAAAAGTTTATTTCTTTTTATGTTTCCTTAAGTTTATATACGAATAAGCTTTTAGATCCTTGTTCTATTTGGCTTATTTGTTGATTTAGCTTATTTACTTTTTAAAGTTTTTATAAAAAGTTCATCTTTTTATTGATTCGATTTATAAGTTTGCTTATTAAAAGTTAGAAAAGTTATTCTTAGTGCTTATTTGATCAGCTTTTTACTGGATTCGAGCTAGTTTTGGAGTTAGCTTATTCCATAAGCTTATTTCCCTTGCTTTTTATTCGGATCATAGGGATTTCGGAAAGGGTAAAACCCCTTTCTGATTGGTACTTTCCGATCAGACACACCACCCTCATTCCGATCGAACGATCGGAAAAGGGTTTAGTTTTTTCCGATTAGCATCTTTTTTATTATTCCGATTGGTACAAGTTTTTGCATATTCCGATCACACCATTTTGTCCATTATTCCGATTACCTTCATTGCCCCATATTCCGATTGTACTCATTTTGGTATTCCGATTGCCTCCTGTTTTCAAGTATTCCGATTAGTGAAGTTTTTATACATTCCGATTGGAACCTTTCTCCTTATTCCGATCATTAGCTTTTCTCAGTATTCCGATCACCCGATCGGAATGTATTCCGATTTGCATCTTATTTCTCTTATTCCGATCACTTGTTTTGCTATACTCTGATCTTACTTTCTTTTAGTACTTTTCAACTAAGTTCATATTTTTACAAAATTTTCCAAGATTTAGTTTTTATTAAGTGTTCATTTATTTTTCTCATATAATCTTTAAGTTTCCAATCACTTATTTTTAAACTCGTCTTTTTACTTTAATCATTCAAAGCTTTAAGTTTATTCTTTGACACTTTATTAATTATTATTAGATTAAATTAGATAAACAAACCATCACCTTTTTATTAACCAAGAACAAATCATTCCACTTAGAGCCGAAATCAATTCGAGAGGATACCGAGAACAAATGAACCTAGCAAAAACCTTGTATCAAATGGCGCCGCTGCCGGCTCTTCTCGTTAAGATCAACAGTTTTTTGTGAGAACTTGGATTTTGGGATCCGTTCCCCGTGAACGTTACTTTTTCATAAAAATTTTCAAAAACCCTAAAAAATATAAAATTTTCAAAAAAATACAAAAAAAATAAAAATTAAAAAACATAAAAACCAAAAATATTATTGCTTTGTTTTTGCCTTGTTAGTTCTTTTGCAGGTGTATGCGCACTCGATCAACGTCTTATCAAGAGCCCGAGCCTCTCGATAACCAAGACATGGCCGATGTACAAAACAACAACAATAACCCACCTCAAAACATTAATAAGAATAACAACCCACCTTTCAACAACATGAATAATAACAACAACAATGAGCCTCTACCGGATAATCGCCCGATGATTGAACTGCTGCAAGCCCATGTAGATGGCAACACTGATCCAATTGTTATACCCACGTTTGCAGCCAACAACTTTGAGCTCAAATCAGGCTTTATCCAGATGGTCTCTGCTCAACCATTCTTGGGACGTACCATTGATGATCCACATGACCACATCAAGAGATTCTTGCAACTCACTAATACGGTCAAATTCAATGGTGTTCCACAAGAGGTAATCCGTTTACAACTTTTTCCCTTTTCTTTATAGGGACAAGCCCGGCATTGGCTTGCTAAGGAACCGCCACAGAGTTCGTGGATGGATTTGGAGACCAAGTTTATCAACTACTTTTTCCCACCCTCTCGTACTACCGCTTTGCGGAATGAAATTATCAATTTTGAACAAAAGTACGATGAGTCGTTTAGTGAATCTTGGGACCGTTTCAAAGACCTTTTGAGAAAATGCCCACAACATGGTTTTACCAAAGTGCATCAAATTAACACTTTTTATAATGGTTTAAACATGAATGACAAAGATTCACTAAACAGTGTCTCGGGGGGTAATCTTTTGGCTAAGACTTCCAATGCTGCTTGGGATATCATTGAGAATAAGTCTCGTGTGCAAACCAAGAGTGTTCGGACCAATGTCGCTAGTGCTAGTACTAGTGACAGCGACAAGCGAATTGACAAAATCACAGCGCTTCTTGAAACGCTTGCTACCCAAACCGCCAGCAACACTAACAGCATCAACGCTAAAAACGCTAAAGACGCTCAAGTCAATGCTGTTAGCCAACCATGTGAAATATGCGGGGGTCCTCACTCTTACACCACTTGTACTGCCACCCAAGACTACCCTTCTGAAAATGTGAATGCAGCTTATGGCACCTATCCTCAATCCGCTTATCAAGCCCGTCCTCAAGGTGACCGTAACTTGCTTAGCTACCGCTCCAACAACTATCTCTCACCACCTGTTTTTAATCCTAACAACCCAAACCAACAACAAAACCTCAACCGCCCTCCTCAACAACAACAATCTCGTGGACCATACATACCACCTCATAAACAGCAACAACCACCTCAACGAAACAACCAAGTTTACCAGCAACCTGCTTATCAACCACCCGCATACAATGCTCCTTCCAACCAAACCCCCGCATTACATCAAGACATTGGAACCTACATGAAGACTAACGATGTGCTCATGGACAATCTCCAACAGGAAGTGCGCAACTTGAAAGTAGACCTGGTGAAACAAGGGAACGATCTGAGAGCTGATATGAGAAACACTATGGATAGTCAAACGAATGACTTAAGAAACATGATGGCTAGTTTCTTCCACGGTAATCAACCCTCTTCTTCGGGTACTCTTCCGAGTAACACCATTGCAAATCCAAGAGGGGAGATGAAAGCAATCACCACTCGTAGTGGTAAAGGTACCAAGGAACCCGAGCTTCCTATACCTCCACCGGTGGTTGTGACTAAGGAGAACGAGTCACTTGCTCATATTCCTCATCCGTCTCCTTCCCCAATTTCTCCACCTCTTACTTCTACCCCTCCTCCACCCAAGGATGTGAGTGATCCTTCGATCCCAAAGCCTTCCTCTACTTCCAATATACCTTATCCATCTAGGTTGAGGAAAGAGAAGCTCAAAAGCAAGGATGATATTCAGGTTTCGAACTTTCTCAAAATGTTTAAACAATTGAATTTTAACATCTCCTTCGTTGAGGCTCTCGCTCACATGCCTAAGTACGCGAAAATGTTTAAAGATCTTCTGAGTGATAAGGAAAAGCTTCTCGATATTGCCAACACCCAACTTAATGAGAATTTCTCTGCAGTGCTCTTAAGGAAATTGCCAACCAAGCTTGGTGATCCGGGTCGTTTCTTAATCCCTTACAATTTCCCGGGAGTAGAGAATTGCATGGCCCTAGCCGATCTAGGTGCCAGTATTAATCTAATGCCTCTAAGCGTTTGGAAGCAATTATCTCTCCCTGAGCTAGTCCCCACCAAAATGACTTTGGAATTAGCTAACCGTACGGTTGCTTATCTAGTGGGGATAGCTGAAGACGTCTTTGTAGGAGTCGACAAATTCACTTTTCCTGCCGATTTCGTCATCGTCGACTACGAGATGGACCCTTGTGTTCCCTTGATCGTGGGTCGTCCATTCCTGAGGACCGGTCACACTCTCATCGATGTTGAAGCCGGTGAGCTTATCATGAGAGTGGGTGACGATAAAATCGTCTTCAACATGGGAAAGTTGTCTAAACAACCTTATTCATACGAGAGTGTTAATTGTATTGACGTTCTGGATGAGGCTTGTGAAGAACACTTTAATGATGCTTGTAAAAATATTCCTACCTCTCTTCCCAATGTTGAAACCGTTTCCTCTATTGATTCATCACTGTCTCTATCTGGAGAAAGTGATTTGTTTTTGAAAGATCTTGAAGCCACCTTGGGAGATGTGAACTTAGCTAATCATGATTCTCCCACCGATGGGGATGAAGACATGCATTTCTTTGAAAACCTTCTCAACGAAGACAATCTTTCTCTACCATCTCCCACGGTTATTGCTATCGATGCTCCGACTTTGAAAACGCCTCCCATCGAAAATCCTCCGGATTTAGAACTTAAGGAGTTGCCGCCTCATCTCGAGTACGTGTTCCTTGAAGAAGAGAAGAAGACGCCCGTCATTATCGCAAAGGACTTGAAAGATGAAGAGAAAACTCGCCTCATCGCCGTACTTAAAGATCATAAGAAGGCAATTGCTTGTAAATTTCCGACATCCGCGGAATTGATCCGAACTTTTGTACTCACAAGATTCTCATGGAAGATGACTTCAAACCCACAATCCAGAGCCAAAGAAGGGTTAATCCTAAAATTCATGACGTCATCCAACAAGAGGTTATCAAACTTCTAGATGCCGGCTTGATCTACCCTATTTCGGATTCACCGTGGGTAAGTCCCGTCCATTGTGTGCCTAAGAAGGGCAGAATAACCGTTGTTCCCAATGAACACAACGAGTTGATTCACACTCGTCTCGTTACTGGGTGGAGAGTTTGTATTGATTATCGTAAGCTCAATGATGCCACGAGAAAAGATCACTTTCCTCTTCCCTTCATGGATCAAATGCTCGAGCGTCTTGCTGGTAATAACTATTACTTCTTCTTAGACGGCTTATCCAGGTATTTTCAAATTCTCATCGATCCCAAGGACCAAGAAAAGACCACATTCACTTGTCCCTATGGAACATTTGCTTACAAACGCATGCCTTTTGGTTTATGTAATGCTCCTGGGACGTTCCAAAGGTGTATGATGGCTATATTCCATGACATGGTAGAAGACACTATGGAAGTATTCATGGATGATTTCTCGGTTTATGGCGATTCTTTCTCTGCTTGCCTTGCCAATTTAGAACGTATGCTGAAGCGGTGTGAAGACACTCGCCTTGTTCTTAATTGGGAAAAATGCCATTTCATGGTAAAAGAGGGCATCGTACTAGGACACAAGATTTCCAAAGCCGGTCTCGAAGTAGACCGTGTTAAAGTCGATGTTATCGCTAAGTTGCCTCCACCTTCAACCGTGAAGGGTGTGAGAAGTTTCCTGGGTCATGCGGGCTTTTACCGTCGATTCATCAAAGATTTTTCTCAAATCGCTCGCCCGATGACCCACCTCTTGGAAAAAGATACTCCTTTTATCTTTTCCAAAGAGTGTCTTGAAGCCTTCAACTCGCTTAAGGATAAGCTAACTAAGGCACCTGTCTTGGTTACCCCTAATTGGGAGCTGCCTTTCGAGTTGATGTGCGATGCTAGTGACTTTGCTATTGGTGCGGTTCTGGGCCAAAGAGTGAACAAACACTTCCAACCAATCCATTACGCTAGCAAGACAATGACTGGGGCTCAATTGCATTACACGACAACCGAAAAAGAGCTTTTAGCTGTTGTCTATGCTTTTGAAAAGTTCCGCCCCTATCTTGTCCTTTCTACCACAATCGTTTACACCGATCATTCCGCGCTGAAGTACTTGTTAACAAAGCAAGATTCCAAACCAAGACTTCTTCGCTGGGTTTTGCTACTCCAAGAATTTAAAATCGAAATTCGCGATAAAAAAGGAGCTGAAAACCTAGCCGCGGATCATCTCAGTAGACTTGAGGATCCTTACCAGGGGGATCATCCGAACAAAGAAATCAATGATTCTTTTCCCCTGGAAACCTTAATGTCTATCAACTCGACTGCTGATGAAACCCCATGGTTTGCGGACATTGCAAACTACTTGGCGGGTGGAATTCTCGTTGACGGGTTAGCATCCCAGAAAAAGAAGAAATTCTTTAACGATATTAAGACTTACTTTTGGGATGACCCGTATCTATTCAAACAATGTGCTGATTTGATTATTCGCCGATGTGTTGATGGACCGGCAGCTTTGGAAATCCTTGACGCTTGCCACAAAGGACCCACCGGTGGTCACTTTGGTCCCAACTACACCGCCAAAAAAGTGTTTGACTCGGGATTTTATTGGCCCACCATCTATCGTGATGCTCACGAGATGGTTAAACGTTGTGATGCCTGCCAAAAACAAGGCACGATCACACATAAAGACGAGATGCCTAAGAATTTCATTCAAGAGTGTGAAATCTTTGATGTTTGGGGTATCGACTTTATGGGGCCATTCCCTTCTTATAAAGGAAACAAATACATCCTTGTTGCCGATGACTACGTTTCAAAGTGGGTTGAAGCCAAAGCTTTAGCTACTAATGATGCAAGGGTGGTTTGTAACTTTTTGAAATCGCTGTTCGCTCGATTCGGCGTTCCTCGTGCTATTATCAGTGACCGCGGGACTCATTTTTGCAACGATCAATTTGCAAGAGTCATGGCTAAGTATGGTGTCAATCACCGTATTTCCACCGCCTATCATCCCCAAACCAATGGGCAAGCCAAGATATCCAACCGTGGATTGAAGAGAATTTTGGAGCGTACTGTGGGAGAGCATCGTGCCGCGTGGGCCGATAAGTTAGATGATGCTCTGTGGGCTTTCCGTACTGCTTATAAGACCCCGATCGGATGTACACCTTATCGTCTTGTGTACGGGAAAGCATGCCACCTTCCCATCGAGCTGGAACATAAGTCGCACTGGGCCTTGAAGTGGGCTAACTTCGACATCAATAAAGCTGGTGATCATCGCAAGACTCAACTCAACAAGCTCAACGAACTGAGGAACGAAGCTTATGAGAACTCACTGATCTACAAAGAGAAGACGAAGATCCTTCATGACGGAAAAATCAAGAACCGAGAGTTCCACGTTGGTGATCAAGTCTTACTTTTTAACTCTCGGTTGAAGATCTTCTCTGGCAAGTTGAAGAGCCGCTGGTCTGGTCCATTCACCGTCGCCAACATCTTTCCATATGGGACCATTGAGCTTTCTCAGCCAAATGGGCCCAATTTCAAAGTGAATGGCCAGCGTCTGAAGCTGTACTTTGGTGAGGACATCTCTCAGGAGATGATTCCATCCCTCACCACGTTCCCCATGAACTAATTTTGGGTCGAGTCAGGCTCGTGACTCGGTTATCAAAAACAAGCGCTCTTCGGGAGGCAACCCGAGTATCTATCCTTTTATGTTTTAACCTCCTAAGTGTAGGGGGACCTGTATAGGTGTTTGTTTTTGTGTGGTGATGTGATTGCAGGGATGAATGCACTCTTGGAACCTTTGAAGAACCGTGCTCCCGTGTTATCCAAAATCCGGTTCTATCTCTCAACTATCGTGATTCAATTTTGTTCATACTCACATTTGAAATTGATCACTTTAGTCGTCTCTTCCTTAACTCGAGTTAACAAACGTGAACAATGTCCTAAGTGTAGGGGAAACTTTTCCCACATGCTTAAACATTGAGGACAATGTTTATCTTAAGTGTAGGGGGGACTTCTATCGAAGTTTTAAGTGGACTTTTCCATGAAAATGCCTTCATTTAACCGGAAAATCATCTTTTTCAACATTTTTCAAATTTTTAATTAACTTTGGCCATATAGTTGTAATTTTTAAAATTTTTATCGTTGCTTTCATATGTATATATCCCGCAATAAAGTTAAAAATATTAATAAAGTGGTGTAGCTAGTTTAGAAGTCTTTGACATATTAGGCCCGTTGCGATTATAATGACTCAACCCGAATAGACTTATCTAAGTTTATTCTAGCTAGTATCCTTAACCATGTAGACCTTAATTGGTTTATTAGGCTAAGCATCCACGAGTCTCATTACTTGAGATTTTAAATTGTGGAGGACGAGAAATGATAGGGTCAATTATAAGTCGGTATTCTTCCGCAAGCTCACTTGGGGTAATTAATTGCCTATCCTCCCATCACTTGCTAATAAATTATCTGCAATAAGTAAGGTCGTACGATTTGAAAGGTTACTTAGCTTCTAGCCCAAGATCGTTTAAAAGTTGCTCGGTAATGATAAGAGTTCATAGCCAAGGCATAACTTATGAAGCGGGGCGCGAAGATTGGCGAGTCCGAAAAGGCCCTAACAAGGCATGAGGATTCAATTTTATTGCTGAAGATCCAAAGTGATGTGAAAAGCATTATTCCCAAAATCAATATGAAGGATCAAGACTCACGACGAAAAGCAACCAACTCCCATAAAGATGATGGAGAAGTCTATCCGAAAAGACCCTAACAAGGTATGAGAATAAATAGATCCATGTCCGAAAAGGAGGCGGATCGTTGTATCTCAAAATCCCAATTAGAGATTGAAGAAATAATCATGAAGTCATGGTCAACAAAGTTGGAGTACCCCTCAAGAGTCTCCAAGTGAAGAAACTCTATTACGATAAGAAGACCATTATCTCAAGAACGTCTCTCAAGATGTGAAGTATGAAGTGCATGCCAAATGTCGGCCCGAGAAAGGTCTCAAATCGCGAACCAAGTTATGCCAAGATATGAACTTTTTGATATCCCGAGAAGCAGTTTTAAGAGATTTTGTCCTTTAGCTAACTATTGATCAAATCGTCCTACTTTGCTTTCAGCCTAACTAACTATCGAAATAAGTCCAAAAATGCATCTTCATGATCATTCTAAGACAAAAATAAAATATAAGAGATACACTTAGGAATAAGGGAGTTTAAGCATTTAATTAAGCCATGTGTGTAAGTGTTTGAATTGCTAACTTATAATAACAATGATCTCGTTTTTAAGCTTAGTTTGGGGAACGTGAAACTTGAGGGTGATAAATCTTCGCAGCACCAAAGCCCTAATGTAAGTCCTTGATCTCTTTGCAAGATATTTCCATCCTTTTGTTTACTTTAAAGTTTTAATTTATCTTAGTACTTACATTTTTGTTTAGTAGTATATTAATAAGGCCAAGGTTGATTGATTATGAGAAAAGTGTAAATGTGCTTTGTCACTAAGCATTGCATGAGGGCATGGCAATGGTTAAGTGTAGGGGATTTGATAGGTGTGAAAACACCCATCCTTTTACCACTTAATTCTGGCTAAAACGAGACCAAAACACGTATTTAATGTCATTTGTTTGGAATTATGCGTGGTTTTTGTGTTTATTGTGTTTTCAGAGTCAACCGGATGAATATTGAAGAAAACATGGGATTGCACGGGTTTTATAGAAGAAAAAGACTCAAGACGAAGTCTATTGTCCAAGAGATGCAAAAGATTTGAAGTCATTGTGCCTATTTGAAGATTCATCAAAGAATAGAGCCAAAGATGGAAGATTCATATATGTCGAAGAACTCGAGTCTATTAAACAAAAGATTATAAGACGAGTTGGAATTATTCACCGACACTTCTCAAATTCAAGTCGGAAATGTTTATTAAAAGAAGCGTGAAGACTAAAGAAGAAAGAAGAAAAAGAAGCCCAAACCAAAGCCCAAGCACAAGCCCACCACCACAAGACTTGCCTATTAATAGGACCTTACTTCACAAAATTTGCACTTAGTTTTTACACTTAGTCTTTTAGGTAGTTTGTAGCTTTTCATTTTTCTCTCTAGTTTTAGAGAGAGAAAGTTCTCAACTTTCTTTCACTAGATTTCATCTTTTTCTATTTCAAGATCAAAACTTTTGTATTATCTTTCATTAATCAAGTTCAAGTTTTTATCTTTTAATCTTTAATCTCATCCTTCCTTTCTTTGATTTTGATTGATTTTGGTACAAGTCTCGTATGATCCGTGTTGTTCATCAATGATTTGTGCTTAAAAAGTTTATTTCCTTTTATGTTTCCTTAAGTTTATATACGAATAAGCTTTTAGATCCTTGTTCTATTTGGCTTATTTGTTGATTTAGCTTATTTACTTTTTAAAGTTTTTATAAAAAGTTCATCTTTTTATTGATTCGATTTATAAGTTTGCTTATTAAAAGTTAGAAAAGTTATTCTTAGTGCTTATTTGATCAGCTTTTTACTGGATTCGAGCTAGTTTTGGAGTTAGCTTATTCCATAAGCTTATTTCCCTTGCTTTTTATTCGGATCATAGGGATTTCGGAAAGGGTAAAACCCCTTTCCGATTGGTACTTTCCGACCAGACACACCACCCTCATTCCGATCGAACGATCGGAAAAGGGTTTAGTTTTTTTCTGATTAGCATCTTTTTGATTATTCCGATTGGTACAAGTTTTTGCATATTCCGATCACACCATTTTGTCCATTATTCCGATTACCTTCATTTGCCCCATATTCTGATTGTACTCATTTTGGTATTCCGATTGCCTCCTGTTTTCAAGTATTCCGATTAGTGAAGTTTTTATACATTCCGATTGGAACCTTTCTCCTTATTCCGATCATTAGCTTTTCTTAGTATTCCGATCACCCGATCGGAATGTATTCCGATTTGCATCTTATTTCTCTTATTCCGATCACTTGTTTTGCTATACTCCGATCTTACTTTCTTTTAGTACTTTTCAACTAAGTTCATATTTTTACAAAATTTTCCAAGAGTTAGTTTTTATTAAGTGTTCATTTATTTTTCTCATATAATCTTTAAGTTTCCAATCACTTATTTTTAAACTCGTCTTTTTACTTTAATCAATCAAAGCTTTAAGTTTACTCTTCGACACTTTATTAATTGTTATTAGATTAATTTAGATAAACAAACCATCACCTTTTTATTAACCAAGAACAAATCATTCCACTTAGAGCCAAAATCAATTCGAGAGGATACCGAGAACAAATGAACCTAGCAAAAACCTTGTATCACCTATGCATCCTGCATGGGCTTCACTGTCTATCAAATGGATGTCAAGAGTGCCTTCCTCTATGGAACAATTGTTGAGGAGGTATATGTGATGCAGCCTCCTGGTTTTGAAGATCCAGAGAATCCAGACAAGGTGTATAGAGTCAAGAAGGCTATGTATGGACTTCATCAAGCCCCAAGAGCATGGTATGGCACATTATCCACTTATTTGGTGGACAATGGATTCAAGAGGGGCACCATAGATCAGACACTGTTTACAAAGAAGAATGGTAAGGATGTTCTACTTGTTCAGGTCTATGTTGATGATATCATCTTTGGATCCACTGATCCAAAGATGAGTGAGGATTTCTCCAAACTCATGACAGACAAATTCAAGATGAGTGCAATGGGGGAGATGAACTTCTTTCTAGGGTTACAAGTTCAGCAGAAAGAAGATGGTATCTTCATCTCCCAGGATAAATATGTGGTAGAGATCTTGAAGAAGTTTGGATTTTCTCCACATGAAAAGAGGGCTACTACTCCTATGGATAGAGAAAACCCTTGGGGAAAGATTGGAGATGGGAAGGATGTGGATGTCAGGCACTATAGATTAATGATTGGTTCATTGATGTATCTCACAGCCTCTAGACCTGACATCATGTTTTCTGTCTGTGCTTGTGTATGCCATCAAGTGACTCCCAAAGAATGTCACCTTTATGATGTCAAGAGGATCTTTAGGTACCTAAGATGTTATCCCAGTCTTGGCTTGTGGTATCCAAAAGATTCACCTTTGGAGCTTATTGCATATTTAGACAGTGACTATGGAGGTGATAAGTTTGATAAAAAATCCACAACTGGTGGATGTCAGTTTCTTGGGAGAAGGTTGATATCTTGGCAATGCAAGAAACAAACAGTGGTGGCTAATTCTACAACTGAAGCAGTGTATGTGGCTGCAGCTGCTTGTTGTGGACAAGTTTTATGGATTCAGAACCAGCTGTTGGATTATGGGTATAATTTCATGCATACCAAGATATTTGTTGACAATAACAGCACCTTATGCATTATTAAGAATCCTGTACATCATTCTAAAACTAAACACATAGAAATTAGAAACCATTTTATAAGAGATTGTTTTGAAAAGGGTTTAATACAACCAGATAGGGTTGACACAGAAAACAATGTGTCAGATTTACTAACTAAACCTTTTGATGCTGGAAGGTTTCAATACTTGGTAACAAGTATTGGAATGATCAATCTCACATAATATGTGTTTTGGAGTCTTTTTGTAAAAGTATGTACAGGATAATGCATTGTTATTGGTCTTTTTGAGGATTTAGATTTTCCACAATATTTTTCTAACACTGACAAAGGTTACTTCAACGCTGATAAGTGTTATTGTGACATTGTCAGCAATATATTTGTCTAACTCTGACAAAGCTTTTCTTAACGCTGACATGTGTCATCGGGGCGTTATCAGCAACAATGTTAGTTTTGTGGTTTTCAATCTAAATGTGCAGGTGGTGTTAGCATTATACCATTGGATATAGAGTTGCTTATGGATCATTGGAGAAGCATTTTAGCAGTTTTTATTTATGGATGATGGTTGGAATTTTCTATTCCAATCTTGACATAAATTTTTTATGTTCTTGCATATTTTTGGCAACATATGTATCAAAGTTTAAGGGGAGGTTTTAGGAACCTTTAGGATTTTTGGGTATCCTTATGATACTCTTATCATAATTCTAGATTGTGTCCACATGTGAGTATGAGTTAGTTTTACTAAATCATGAGGCACTGTAGCATGCAAAGTTGATATACTATGCATGCTGCCAAGACATTTTTGGCCTAGAATTGGTTGTGGTCTGTTGGGAGACTTGGGAATGATTTTATCATGGGTTTTACCTAGGAGTAACAAGGAATTTTATAAGGTAACTTAGTTGTTAAGAATTTTGGTTAGCAAGTGACACTAGAGGACTGTTATGTCTATCTTGCATAAGCAAGTGTGCATAACTGGATAGTGTTTACCGCCCTATGATAATTATCAACTTATAGGTTATCTTCTCGAGGATAAATTACTTTGTTAAAGTCATTTTTCATTTTTAAATATTTTTATTTTTGGACGCTGACAAGTATTTTTCCAAGCGTTGTTGTGACCAATTTAGACGCTGACATGGCTTTGGCAAACGTTGACAAGGATATAGCCGTTGGGCGTTGATGGGTTATTTTTGACCGTTGACACTCAATGGGACCTACCCAGTTGTTACTTTTTGACATATTTTTGGGCCGTAATTTTGGGAGCACATAACTTTCATTTAATACATGAGATAAACTTATTTCTTTTCAATATTTTCATGCTTGTATTTTGAAAATAGTTGCCTAATTTTTGACCAATCACATGCTTGTTTCTCTCCTATATATTTGGCTCCTATTTTAAACAGGGTACCTATCATTCTTGTCTAACAATATTTTCTCCTATAACTTCATCTTTATTACTCATTCAAACAGCTTTCAACAATGGCACCAAAATTTAAACCAAGTGATTTAGAATTGGGGTTCAGGAGTCAACACAATATGGTAGCATATCTTGAAGCTGATGATACTCTGTTTCCCCAATACACACAAATGGTGGCGTATTTGAATGCATCCCCAATTAGGTATGCTCTTTCTCATGCTCCACTCATTCCTGTCACACATATTAAACAGTTTTAGAACAATGTTAGTTCCTCAACAGTTAATAGAGTGACTACATTATCATCTATTGTTCATGGGTGCACATGGGTGGTTACCGAAGCTTTGGTTCGCCATGCTTTGCATCTTGATGATGCAGACGGTATAACCACCCTCCCCATTAATGAAATAGAACAAGGACTAAGGGCTTTGGGTTATCCTTTCCCTGATGAGGGAACTTTAAATAAATATCATAAACAGGAGTTTCCCCCAGCCTGGAAGTACCTAATACATGTCCTCTTGCAATGTTTGAGTCCCAAGTGTACTGCACACAATGAGATCAATAGATCTATTGCTAGTGCTATTGTGTGCATTGCCACTGGGCAAAAGTTTAATTATTCCAAAATGATTTTTGAGGGCATGTGTAAAAATAAAGGAAACAAAATGACTTTAGCTTATCCTAGATTTTTACAAATGGTTTTTGATGTCCAAAGTTACTGCACAAGGGATCATGATGACTTTTATGAGATCCCTGTGCAAAAGAAAGCAATTTTTACAAAGATGAACTCACCCCCACATCATGACTTACCCCTAACCCCAGCTATGATTGCTGTCATTGAAGCAGCACAACACCAACCAGATCCACAACCCCAACTTGACCCAATACCTGAACCATCACCTTCACCACAACACATGCAACTTGACCAAGAACCCTTCAATGCTGACACATTAAATGTTGGCGTTGACATGCCTATTCCAAACGTTGTCATAGATCCTTCACAGATCCAAACACCCCTTAACCAACCCACATCCACCCAATCCACATCATCTTCTCCCCCAACACAATATAGGTTGCAAAAATGCCAAAGGACTACTAGAGTGTTCTCCTCTAGTGGTCCTAGCCATGTAGCAGAGAGAACCACCACCACAAGTGTGGTTGGTGATATGGATGAGGCTGGGACTATTGGTTCTAGCTTAGAAGTTGGCCAAGACAGTCCTACCATAATTAAGACCTCATCCATGCCCAATGAATCTAACTTGGGAGGTCAAATACCCATTTTAGAAGAGGGCAGATTGGAACCAATGACTTTGATGGAATTGACGGCAGTCTGCATTAGCTTGCAAAAGCAAAATGCAGACTTGGTACAAGTTGTCAGGACACAAGGCCTTGAACTCAAGCAATTGAGGGAGAGGATTGTTGTTTTGGAACATGCTAGCACAAGGAGAGGGATGGAGGAATCTTCCAAAGGGGAGGATGAACAGATAAATGTGAGTGATAAGGGCTCTCATGATGGTGAATCTTTGGGTGTTGCTGAGGCCCTAACAAGTTTGAAGAAACAGACAGGTTTTGATACGTCTCTAGTCTCTCCTACAAACTTAGATTTGTCATTTACAGCCATGTTAGAGGAAATTACAACAGTCGCTGAGACAGGTACTTTGGGCGTTGACAAGCAAGATTTGAATGCTGACATGAGTAACTTGGGCGCTGACAAAGCAAAAGTGAGTGTTGATAGGCCTGCAGATGAGGTTGATGTATTCCATTCATCATCCATCATCAAAGATGTTTCTTCACAGGTATTACCATCTTCCTTACCCACCTTGGATCCACTAGATAAGGGTAAGGGTATTATGGTAGAAGTAGATGTTCCAAAGAATGCATCACAGATTGAGTTTGATAGAAGGTTGGCTGCACAAATTGTGGAACAAGAAAGGAAAAAGGTGGGTGAATCACCTTTTGTTGTCACTTCAGAAGAGCAAGAAGGAAGTGATGAAGCCAGTTCAGACTCAAGTGTTATGATCATAGAACAGCCAGAAAGACTTGAGTATGGTGATGAGTTGGTAAAAGAGAAGTTGAATGAGTTGAAATTGCAAGTTGATTTTGATATGCCAGAAGTTGTTCAGATGTACCATGCTTGGGAAGATAGGTGTATGGAGAATCCACATTTGACCATTTCAGATCAGATATGGGGTTTGCAGATTCTTCTCAGAGTACAAAAGGATTGCAAGGTCATTCTGAAACACAAAGCAAGCAATGTTCTCTCAAATTTGAAAAGGGATAGAAGGGAGTTGTACTGCATGCTGCTCAGATGTCATGGTACAGGGTGGACTTATAAGAAATTGACTGGATTGACATTTGAAGAGTTGGAGTGCAGAGCTTATCCCATTTGGGTAAGAGTGCAGGAAGAAAACACTCTAAGACTTCTTTCTGATGAAAGAAAAGAAGAACTTGTAGAAGAAATGGATCTTAAGAAGGCAATGATTGTTCCCAGGCCTGTGAAAAAGGGAGTCCCTCTTGAGTTTCCCAAAGATATGGATAGGTTAAATCCAAGTGAAGCTGTTATAAGAAAGAGCCTCAAGCTCTCACCATTGGAAGCTTCAAATAGGGTACAAGTGTTACCACTTGATTCCAGAAACCCTATTATAAGCTATGAAGAAGATGAATGTGGGTTTTGGAAGATTGGCAGGTATGGAAAAGAGGTTCACACTTTTACCACTCTTATATCTTTGTTTGCAAGTTTTGATAGAGAAGACTTGGTATACCTATGGAGGTTGTTAGAGGCCAAGTATGAGACTGAAGCTCCTACTTCAGTCAATGCAATAAAACTGTGGTCAACATTCAAGAGAATGTGTGGACCAAGAGATGAAGATCCTGCTATTTGGAAGGATCTTGAAGATGACCTCAGTGGTCTTCAATGGAGATTGTATTCAGCTGCTGGAGTATATTATTTGAGTTCTACAAAGTTTGCTGAGTATCTACTTGTAGATGGTCAGTATTTCATGTCCAAGGAAGTCTTGGAGAAGATGAAGAACACACAGCTGGAAATTGATTATTCAAGTGACGTGGCCAAAGATTTGATCAGATTTATTTATTACCAATATGAGAAGGTTTGTAAGATTCCTCCTAGTTCTTAATGTTTATTCAGAAACTTGATTACTAGAGTAGATATCAAGTTTAGGGGAGGATTGTTGGGAATAAATTATAGCTAGTCTACTTGAGCGCTGACAAGAGTAAAACAAGCGTTGATAAGAAGAAAACAAACGCTGACAGATCAAGCGTTGACAAGAAGAAGTCAAGCGTTGATACATTGAAGACAAGCACTAATGAAGGATATGATCTACGCGTTTATTATATTCTAGATTACTTCTAGTAAAGATAGGAACAACAATGTATTTTCTATATTTATCTTTACCTGGAATAGTTGATACGTTGATTATTGTACAAGGCTTCTTATGTCTATAAAAGAAGACCTTTAGGTTATTGTTCAATATCAGTTTTTATACGTTAAACACTTTCGTTGTAAGCAAGTTTGATATCATTAATCAAAGTGAAAGTTTGTTTACATCTTTTGTGTTCTTGTTTAAGTGTTAATTCCGCATAACACTTAGATTGTCATATACATATACAAGGTTTCTCTAAGGTATTACTTGATCTAATCTCGTATACATAAAGCTAAATCGATCTAAGTTTGGGATCAACACGGCAAGCTACATTGTTGTTGTTTGAATTTCCAGAACCTTGAGGTACTCTCATGGCAAAATTTCTTCCATCTTTTGCCTTCTTAACATTTTTCCAATTGGTGTCAGGCGATTTCGCGGCTTCTGGCTCCTTTCTTTTATCCCCCGCCTTTACCAAGGTTCCACTAGATACCGCCTCCTCAATAAGTATTCATGCTATAAGAATAGCTTGCTATATCGTGTTAGGTTGAGTAGCCTTGATCATTCCTCTAATCTGAGTAGGCAATCCAGGAATGTACCGCTTGATTTTTTTGCCTCAGGGGTAACCAAATGGGGAACCAACTTTGCCAATTCATGGAAGCGATCCGTGTATTCTGCATGAGCCGCTCCAACCATAGCATGTCCCCAAACCTCATTTTCCAGCTTCTCCATCTCATTGCTTGGACAAAACTCTGTAGTCATAAGAGCCATAAAATCGGCCCAAGCCATAACATTTGCAGCAACTTTCCCTCTTGCTTGAACTTGAGTATTCCACCATGTTAAAGCCTTCCCTACCAGTGAACCAGTTACATACATGACCCTTTGATTGGGTAAACAACCACTCATCTGAATCACATTTTCCATCTTCTCAATCTATTTTGTAAGTACTACCGTGCCACCCTTCCCATCATACTCTTTTGCACCACAAGAAGTGAATGCCTTATAGCTACAACCATTGTTTCCACCTCCTCCTTGACCATTGTTGTTGTTGTTGTTTGGGTTATTAGTCACCTGCTGAACAATGGTTGGTATTATGTTGGCCATTTGAGCAGCAATCAAAGCAACAAAATCAGGATTTCCATCACCACCACTTCCCCCCAGCACCATTTCGCGTATTCACCATGCTATAGTAAAAACATGACACCCGTTAAAAACTACCAAAATACTCCATATAGTATACTTACCACCATACACACACCTAATCATAACCATACGTACTACCAGCATCTACTATACAAGCATGTATTAACTCTCTTTCATGCAATCATACTTGAAAGTCCAGTGGTGTTGTGGCACATATATAATTATGTAGGCCTCCATAATTATAGATGTTCGATTTCACCAATGTACTCCCTCCTATGATGACACTTATAAGAAATTAATACTACACATAACACATAATCCATCAACTCACAAGCACATAACCACACAAAATAAGATCTAAAACTCCATTTATTAAAATAACATAGTCAAAAACTTGAAACATCCCGAATCCGTGGTCTAGCTAAACTAGCATAGCATAATCCAAACAAAACATAAATAATTCTAAGGCATGCCGTCCATAAGAGTCGGAAAAGATTTAAAACAAATAACTATTAGATGCAGTGGATTAGGTATCGGATTCTCCTCCTCCATTATTGTTATCCTTTGGGTAAACTGGTCTAGTCTTGACAGTCCTCAATAGTACTTCTTTATTCCCTTCCTTAGCCGTTATCGTTAGGACAGTCTTATAGACCCACACATTGTTCACTTTCACCTTAGACATGCGTTCTATCGCCTCACATGGATCCCACTCCTCGTAATTCCTGTGGCTTGCACCACCACTACTTGGGTCTTAAGGGGCATGACTTAAATATCAGAAGAAAATATCACTCATCAGATACATAGCATAACATAACAAAAAGCAGATGTTATCATGCACCAAATTATATACTATAACATACATTTCTAGCAAAGTACAAAAATGACTAGCGTGGACGATGGTAGTTAAACTCGCACTAGTTAAAACCCGAAAAGGAAAATAATATGTGGCCAAGTATGAGCCATATTAGTTCATAACTTAACAACATCGCAAAATAACATCCAAACACATCAATTATTATAAAATGCACACATACTCCTATGACGCCTATATGCAGGGACCCTTAAGCTATAGACTAGGCTACGTGACTAGGTAACCTAATTCTCTATAACCATTGTCTCTGATACCATTCTGTCACACCCCACCATGGCGGAATATGGGGCGCGACGTATGGATATCATCACAACATGACGTGTCTATAGAGATAACTATATGAAATAAGAAATGTCATAAAATGGTGACACAAAAGTCATGACAATATCTCAACAAATGCAGGAGTCTAGGTAAGTAGGTAACAGTCCTACCTCTTACCCAAGAAAAACAAATAACATAACCAAAACAAACATATGTGTGCCAACAGTATTACTTATTAAATGAACAAATAAAAAAAACTAAGAAGGAAACGGGGATCTCCTTCTATATGCATTCCTACGCTCTCCAAATCCTAGCCACTTATGTTCTCATGCTTAACCATAGTATCACCTGAAAGAGACACTAAAACACGTCAACATAAAGTTGGTGAGAGTCATAAGTTTAGACTCAAACGCCAAATCATACCAAAAGCTGTGAGTACAATCAAAGTTTAAAACATATGGACAATGTGATACTAACATGTATTAACAACTATCATTCAAGAATTAACCAATCAAACCAACACTAAGGCTCCCATCCAATACCATACACCATACTCCCATAGGTATCCAAACACCTATGAACCAATCCCCATGGCCCCGCCTTGCCAATAACCCCTTGGTACCAAGTCAAAAACATAAACAATCAAGAATCAACTAGCAGTTAATCACATAAGTATGCACACATAAGTCCATTACCAATGCCAAACATTCACATCATAATTTATAATTAACAACAAAATGTCTCTTCCATCCCATCTGGAAGTCAAAAACAATAGTAAACATGGGACTATGAAACTCACCTGATTGCTTCTCCAAAAGTCCTCGCACTAGCAAAAGCTAACAAACCAAAAACACATAATCAAAACATGAACCAATCACTAAGATGGCTCATCAACCTACGATGGACATCTAATCTCCTCCCATATAAATACCTCATTGATAAGCTCTAAACACCCCATTACCCTTCCCTAACAAGTCCTTAACTTGGTTAAGTTTGATAACTATCCCGTTTATATTTTACACAAAACAGTCCCAATTTTTAGGTCTCAAAACTATAAGTCAAACTCCCACCTAAACATACCCATGCTCTCTATAAAGGGAATATTTATGCCATACCATATGTTAACTAACACCTCCCATTTTCCCCAACCTTAAAGCTACTGTTAAGGCCCCGATATATATATATATATATATATATATATATATATATATATATATATATATATATATATATATATATATATATATATATATATATATATATATATATATATATATATATATATATATATATATATATATATATATATATATATATATATATATATATATATATATATATATATATATATATATATATATATATATATATATATATATATATATATATATATATATATATACTTTTGTCATTCTAGATTTACTGATTTTAAACATACAAAAAGTTTGTTATGATTAGGGGGTATTACCCTAAACCATAACCTTAGCCCCAATGCAGATACTTATTATAATATATAAACCATCTCTCATGTTCGTTATAAGATCCCAATGTAAACCGAAGTACCCCAAACAACCCAAAACTTAAAAAGAAAACAGGCTGACTTCAAAACTATTTTGACCTCCGACTGTTGTAACCTGCTTTTGACCCACTTCCCTACCTCCAATTTAGTTCTCGTTTCTTGCATTGGAAAGCCACTTCAATTACCTTTTCAGGGATACTTGGATCGTAAAATAAGAGTTTGTAGAACTCCCAATATGAACAAAACAATTGACTCAAAATTCTTCCGAGTTTTTAAAAACGGGTTTAATCAAATTAACCTAATTAATTATCCATAACCCCATTAAATACAAGCCCTAGTTTATGTAATCATCATATTATGATTAATATAACATTAATTTACTGTTTTTAAATTAAACCCTAACCTAAATCCATCATAAGATGATTAAAGAAAACATAAAAACAATTTAATTGAAAAGGGTTATGAAGGTTTTACCATTAATTTAATGGAAGATGAAAAAAATACTGAAAACCCTAAAAAACTCCTCTGGCCGTTGACTATAGAGTTCCAGGAAGAAAAAAATATGGCTTTTGTTTTTTAATTAAGACATTATATAGAGTATGGGTGAACCCAAGTCCAACCCATAGCCCACTTACCTTTTCCTTTTCTTTTTTCCTTTCTTTTAGTCGGCCAAACCGACCCTTAATATATATTTTTTATTTTTTTTTTCTTTTTATTGATTAATAATACATTACTAGTATTACCTTAATTTACCTTAATTTATTTCAGCTCCTAAAGCATCCAAAACCTCAAAACCGTAAACTAGTCAAATTTACGCGTTTTACCGTAAAAGACGTAAAATATACACTTTTATAAAAAATCTCAAATTTTGTAATAAACTTTATAACTAAGTCCTAAATGACTTAAAACCATCCCGAAAAATATTCATATGCCTAATTACCTCATCCGAGACCTCTAAATGCAAAACCGTAAATCCTAAAAAAAAATACTATTACTATAATACTTATACGTATACGTAAACACCAAAATATCACCATTTCATTTCATAGTCACTAATTGTGAGCTCATGAACATGAAATAACCGTTCCTCGATTTACTTATGAGTAATCTATACTCATAAACGATAACCACACCAACCTCGTTCACACAAAATAAACATGTAAACACACAAATCAAGTAGTCACACATAAAATAACCTAAAACTAAGACCAAGTGACGAACCTCAAAACCACGGTTGTCACACCTCTCTATCCACCTTCTGAGGATGAGATTGTGCGTTTTATGAGCGGATGTTCTTCAAATTCTACTCAGCCGGAGTCTTATTTTCCCCTAAAGGAAAGGTGTTCGATCCGGGTATCGAAATTTTTCAGCCACCTCAGTATCCATCTGATGAAATAGAAGGAAAGATTTTTGGAACTTATGGAGCTATGATTTAACTTCACCCTACCTTCCACCACCATGCCCACCAATTGCTTAAGGGAACCTCGCCTACTCTTCTTTGGCTTGTCTTGTTCACCTTAAGCTTGTGCTATTTGTTGGACGAAAACCATGTATTTGATCCCGGTGGATTTTCTTCAAGGTTTTCTATGAGTTCTCCACCATAGTCTTTGAGGTCGAGTCAGGCTCACGACTCGGTTAAGAAAAACAAGCGCTTCTCGGGAGGCAACTCGAGTATCTATCCTTTTATCCGTTTTTATAATAAGTGTAGGGGGAGCCCCGTAGATGTTTGTTGTTTTATTTCTTGTGATGTGTAGGGATTGACGCTTTCAAAGACACACTCTTGATGACTTTTGATGACCCGTGATTTTGTGCTCCCGTCTTCCCGGTTCTATCCTAAACTCTTTTGATTCACTATTTTATATTTTCCAATATTAAAATAGGAATCACTTTAGTTGTCTCTTCCTTAGCCAGATTTAAACAACGTGCACAATGTCCTAAGTGTAAGGGGGTTTACTCCCACATGCTTAAACATTGAGGACAATGTTTATATTAAGTGTAGGGGGACTTCTATCGAAGTTAAGTGGGGTTTTCCATGAATTTGACCTCATTTTAACCGGAAATTCGATTTTTCGACATTTTACAAAATTTCTAATCTATTTTGGCCTAGTTGTAGTTTCCTTTATTATTGTTATTTTCTGGTAGTAAAATAAAACGGTTTTAACGAATTTAGATGTCTTTGATATATTAGGCCCGTCGTGAATATTTTGACTCAACCCGAGTTTACTTACCCAAGTTTACTCAAGCTAGTATCCTTAACCATTTAGACCTTAATTGGTTTATTAGGCTAAGTATCCACGAGTCTCGTTCCTTGAGATTTTAATTGTGGAGAACGAGAGATGATAGAGTCAATTATAAGTTTCGTATTCTTTCATTAACTTATGTGAGTTAGTTATGAGCTTTTTCTCCCATCGCTTGTTAATTAATAATTGCAATAAGTAAGGTCGTATGATTTGAAAAATTGCTTAGCTTCTAGCCCAAGATCGTTTAAAAGTTGCTCGGTATTAATTAGAGCTCATAGCCAAGGCCTAACTTAATGAAACGGGACGCGAAGATTGGCGAGTCCAAAAAGGCCCTAACAAGGCATGAGGATTCCATTTTGTTGCTAAAGATCCAAGTTGATGTGAAGAGCATTATTTCCTAAATCAATATGAAGGATCAAGACACACGACGAAAAGCAATTACTCCCATAAAGATCATGGAGAAATCTATCCGAAAAGACCCTAACAAGGTATGAGGATAAATAGATCCAAGTCCGAAAAGGAGGCGGATCGTTGTATATCAAAATCCCAAATAAGGATTGAAGAAATAATGAAGAAGTCGTGGTCAACATTTGAAGAATATCTCAACTACTCCAAGTGAAGATATACAATATATACGAAGAGAAGATCATAATTTCAAGATCGTCTTCTCAAGATTTGAAGTATGAAGTAAATGCAAAATATCGGTCCGAGAATGGTCTCAAATCGTGAAACGAGTTATGCCAAGATATGAACTTTATGAGGTTTCGAGAAGCAGTTTTAAAAAATTTTGTCCTTTAGCTAACTATGGATTAGATCTTCCTACTTTATTTTCTACCTAAATAACCTATCGAAATAAGTCAAAAATGCATCCTCGTGATCATTCAAGACAATAATAAAATATAAGAGATACACCTAGGAATAAGGGAGTCTAAGTGATTAATTGAACCACATGAGTAAGTGTTAGTTATGCTAACTTGTAATTACAATGATCTAGTTTTTAAGCTTGGCATGGGGAACGTGAAACTTGAGGGTGATAAACATTCAAGACACCAAAGCCCTAATGTAAGTCTTAGATTTCTTTACAAGTTTCTTCCTTCATGCATTTTGTAATTTTTTATCTTTTGAATTTTCCTTAGTGTCTAGTATTTAATAAAGGCCAAGGTGGCTCGATTATGATGAAGAATGTAAATTTGCTTTGAAACTAATGCATTGCATGAGGTCATTACAATGGTCAAGTGTAGGGGATTTGATAGGTGTGAACTCATCCTTTTACCACTTAATTATAATAAAAACGAGACCATAACGTATATTTTATGCCGTAAATGTCGCAATTATGTGTGGTTTGTGTTTTTGTTGTGTTTAGGATCAATTTATGAAGATGGAAGAAAACACGGTCTTTCATGGGCTTTTATCGAAGAAATAGACAAAAGACGAAGTCAAGAGATCAAGAGTGCAAAAAGAACGGAAGTCCAAGGCCTATTCTGAAGATTTATCGAAGAAAAAGTCTAAAGACAGAAGTTTAATGAAGTCGAAGAACTCAAGTCTAATAAATGAAGAAGTTATAAGACGAGTTCAATTTATCCATCGACAAATCCCGAGACAAAGTCGAGAAAGACGAAGAATTTAAAAGACGAAAAGACGAGAAGAAGAAGAAGGCATCAACACATTTAATCTCCCCTATAAATAGAATCCTTAACCTCATTTGTGAGGTGTTGGCTAACTTGACAAACTAGTCTTCCACCTTTAATTTTATGCACTTTCATATTGTCATTTACATTATTTTCATTTAAATTCTTGCCTTTAATTTCTAGTAAGTTTTAATTTTGTTGAATCTTATATTTAATCAAGTTTTTACTTTAATCTCTCATTCTACCTTTCTTTTTTTGCTTAATCTTTATGTTTATGTGCTTATTGTTATGCTTATTTGATTGTTTGTTATACTTTTATGTTTTAGATCTTGTTAGCTTATTGGTTTTATAGCTTATTGTGTGCTTTTCTTAAAAGTTGATTAAGAGTTTTTAAAAGCTATTTTATAAAAAGTTTGTTTTATATATTTAGATTATTTAGTGTTTTCAAAAGTTTTTAAATTTTGGCTTATTTGCTTTTTCTTAAAAGTATTTTGGTTAAGTTTTTAGATAAGAGCTTATTAGATTTTTTGCTTATTCCTAGTTTCTAGCTTATTTGCACTTTGGTCTCTCCAAGATCCGGATTAGAAAACCCTCATTCCGGATAAGGTTTTAAAACCTTTTTCCGGATAAGCCCCTGAAAACAATATTCCGGATAAGGGTTCAAAACCCTCTTTCCGGATAAGGTCCCGAAAGTTCATATTCTGGATAAAGTGTGGAATCCCACATTCCGGATAATCTTCAGAAAGGTTTTCCGGATAAGATTTGGAAACATCACATTACGGATAAGGGCTTCAAACCCTTTTCCGGATAAGGCTTCACGTTGCGTTTTCCGGATAGTGGCTAGAATTAGATTCCGGATTAGGCTTAGGAAGGATATTCTGGATAAGTGCTAGGAGTTTGTTTTCCGGATTAGACCACTAACACGGATTCCGGATAACGTCCTTAAGAAGAATTCCGGATAAGCTCTAGAATACGTTTTCCGGATTAGGACTTGTTTAGGATTCCAGATAAGTGACAGTAGACGTATTCCGGATAAGGACTAGTTTTTGGATTTTCCGACTTAGGTTTTTCTAGATAGTTTTAAGCATTTATTTTCACGCCATTTTCTTAGACTCACTTTTAGTTGCCTTGTCTTAGATTTATTTTTATAGTTTTCATTTCATTACGTTTTAATTTCTAAAAATTGCACGCTTCCCAAAATCTCTATTTTTACCAAGTGTTTTTCTAATTTTACAGAAAAAGTGACAATTTTTCTAGCTTTGCTTTTAGCTTATTTTTATTTTATTTCGCACTTACACTTCAAGTAGAATAGAAAATCAACTCCCGTTTTCGTCACCAAGAACGACTATTCCACGTTAAACCCTTTTTCAATTCGAAGAGAAATGAAGAACTAAAATCAGAATATTACACGGCTTTTCATCCTCAAACAGACGGGCAGTTAGAAAGGATGATTCAAACATTAGAAGACATGTTGAAGTCATGTGCGTTGGAATGGACGGGTGATTCGGACGATTACATTTGCTTAGTAGAGTTTGCATACAACAATAGTTGGCACGCCAGTATCAAGTGTGCCCCTTTTGAGATGTTGTATGGCAGAAAGTGTCGCGCCCCAATCTGCTGGGATCAGGTTGGTGAGTGAACACTTGAAGGACCATAAATGATAGAGCTGACTAACGAGAAGGTCGTAGTAGCTAAGCAGAAACTGCAAGAAACACGTTCACGTCAGAAGAGTTACACAGACAAGCATCGTAGGGACGTACACTTTAACGTAGGAGATCACGTTTTCCTTAAGGTCTCGCCGGCACGTGTGGTTAGACGTTTTGGAATCAAAGGGAAGCTCAGTCCTCGATTCATCGGACTGTTTGATGTCATTAATAAGTGTGAAAACACTTATTCTCTTACCACTTATTTCCAATAATAACAAGACCAAAACGTGTATTTTATGTCGTAAAAGTCAGAATTATGCGTGGTTTGTGTTTTTATTGTGTTTCAGGATAAAAATGTGAAAAATGAAGAAAACATGGGCTATAACGGACTTTTATCGAAGAAAACGAGAAAAGACGAAGTCAAAAGATCAAGAGTGCAAAAAGAACGGAAGTCCAAGGCCTATTCTGAAGATCTATCGAAGAAAAAGTCTAAAGACGGAAGTTTAATGAAGTCGAAGAACTCAAGTCTAATAGAAGAAGAAATTTATAAGACAAGTTCAATTTGTATCGACAAATCCCGAGACGATGTCGAGAAAGACAAAGCATTTAAATCGAGTCGAAAAGAAAGAAAGAAGGAAGCAACACATGCACCTTCCCACCTCCTATAAATACCCTCCTAATGACACATTAGCAGGGTGTTAGTTAATTAGTTCATTTTTCAATTTTTAGTAGCTTTTAGTTTTTAGAGAGAGAAAGTGTTTAACTTTCTCTCACTAGGAAAACTTCATCTTTTATTCCTTTCTTGTTTGAATCAATCTTCACTTTTGAGAGTTTAATCTTGTTTTGATCTTTAATCTTCTTCTACCTTTCTTTATTTTGATCTTGATTAGTGATAATCTTTGATTTTGTTTTCATCTTGATGTTTATGTGATTAAAAAGTTTATCTTTTTGATCATATCTAAGTTTTTATACGGATTGAGCTTTGAGCTTATCATGCTTATTGGCTTATGTTGTATTTAGCTTATTTGCTTTAAAAAATTTTCTTAAAAGTTTCATCTTTTTATTGTTTGATTTAAAAAGGTTGCTTATTTAAAGTTTAAAAAGTTCTTAATGTATGCTTATTAGGTCTTATTATTATCAATTCGATCAAGTTTTTGATTGAGCTTATTAAAAATAGCTTAATACTTAGCTTATTCTCGAATTCATTCAATCGGAAAGGGTAAACCCCTTTCCGATCTTACATTCCGAAAAGGGACCTCAGCATTCCGATCTGTTCTCTTGTATTCCGATCTCTGATCGGAAAAGGGTTTTGTAGATTCCGATTGGGATTCCTTTTGGATTCCGATAGCTGCCTTTTTACACATTCCGGTTGGGTGTTTTCTGATTCCATCATTCCGACGAGTTATTCCGATCTTACATTCCGATAAGACATTCCGACGTGTGCTTTCCGATCAGATTCCTTTTGGGTATATTCTGACCATATTCCGATAAAGTATTCCGACCAGACATTCCGATGGTATTCCGATTAGTATTATTCCGACGGATTTAAGTTTTTCGTTTTACAGAGTTTTAAGTTTCAAAAATTGCACGCTTCCTAAAATCTCTATTTTTACCAAGTGTTTTTCTAGTAATTTTTAGTTTAATTTTTAAAGCTTTATTTTACTTAATTACGTTTCGCATTTACTTTTAATTAGTTATAGACAACGACAACCTTTTTATTTTCCACCAAGAATGACTGAGTCACACTTTTAACTAGTAATCAATTCGAAAAGACTTGGAACGAAACTATTTTATACTTGGTTTAACCTTGTATTAAATGGCACCGCTACCAGCTCTTTACGTTAAGATTAACGGTTTTTTAGTGACAGACGCGTTGGATTTTGGGATCCGTTTATTCGTGAACGTTATTTTCCTTGCTTAAAAATTTTCAAACAAAATCCATAAAAATTAAAAAATTTCAAAAATACAAAAACATTAAAAAATCATAAAAATCATTTCTTTTCAAAAGTTTTGCACCAGAAAGATTTTATTTTTACAAGTACATATATATTCTTTGTATCTTTTTCTTTTTCTTTTGCAGGTGTATGCGTACTAGATCTTCAACTTATCCAGAGCCCGAGACTCGTGAAGATTTAGATATGGTTGGTGTGCACAACAACAATAACAACCCACCTCTACCCAATTTAAATAATAATAACAACAACAACAATGTTCCCCCACCCGACTTACGAACAATGGAGGAGCTTTTTCAGCCAACAATGAACGGACGCGGAGGACCGATTGCGCTGATGCAAATCACGGCTCCTGAATATTCGTTGAAGCATCACATGATCCAGCAAGTTCAAAACGCTTGTCCTTTTCGCGGATTACCCGATGATGATGCCAACAAACACCTCGACAAATTCATTACCGTCACCCAAAGCATGAAACTTCCCGGTGTTACTATGGATTTCCTTCGCCTACATCTCTTCCTACACACTTTATCCCACCATGCCGAAAAATGGTTTGATCGTCTTCCCAAAAACTAAATTCAGACATGGAATGACATGACTCAACGCTTTTTGTCGCGCTAATTTCCACCATCCATGGTCACTAGTCTTCGCAACCAAATTAGTGGATTTACTCAAGAACCTGATGAGTCGCTTTTCGATGCTTGGGAACGTTATAATGTCTTGATCGACCGTTGTCCGAACCATAACATGCTCCCCGTTACATTGATTGATACCTTCTACAATGGTTTAACTTTTCGTGATCGTGATACGATTAATGCTGTCGCCAGAGGTACATTCCTGAAGAGAAGACCTGAGGAGTGTAGAGAGCCGATTGAGAACATGACCACTCACCACAAAAATTGGGATTCATCCGCATCCACAAGATCAAACCCGAGAATCAATGTTTCTTCAACTTCTTCAAACCCTGATATTACCGAAATGTCCCACGCAATAGTCGAAATGAGCAAAAAGATTGAACTTTTAGCCACTAACCAATTTCAACAAGCTAAAGTTGTAGCCACGTCTTGTGAGATTTGCTGAGATTCTCATTCATACACCGATTGTCCTTATACTCAAGACACTCCGGAAAATGTGTATGCCGCCAACGGTAACTTTTCTATGGGAGGCTATCAACCACGTCCTCAAGGTGACCGCAATTTGCTTAGTTATCGTTCGAATAACTTTCTTTCACCACCCGGTTTTCAATCCCATAATAGACCACCACCACCTCAATTGAACAACACACAATACCCACCGAGGAACCAAGGCCAAAAAAGTAACTACCAAGGGAATTCCTCTAATAATCAAAGGAATTATAACTCAAATCAAGGGAATTTTAATAGTCAAAATCAAGGGACTTTTAATGGGCAAAACCAAGGGTTTCAAAATAACAACTTTAACCAAGGTTTTAATAATAACAATGCTTATAAACAAAAATATCAAAACCAAGGTTTTCAAAATCAAGGGCAAAACACGAATTCCCCTTCAATAGACTTAGTTCTTCAAAAGTTGACTGATAAGTTGAGGAACATGAGAAAATCATGCCTGCTATGCAAGAATCGAGTGATAAGAAATTTATGCTAATGTTTCAAGCCATTAATCCCCAAGGTACTCTCCCTTCTAACACTGTGACCAATCCTAGGGCCAACGTTAATGCCATCACTACTAGGAGCGGTAAGATCATCGTTGAACCTTCTTCTTCACCAACTACCCAGGGACCCGAGATTCCTTCTACTTGTGATATACCACCCGTTATGCCTTCGTCTACACCTTATGTCCCACTGATACCTCAAGATTATACCACACCTTCGGTTCCAAAACCGGTTCCTCCACCTTCCACATCTACCCCTCCACCACCCAAGGATGTGAGTGAGAATTCCATTCCAAAGCCTTCATCTCAACCCAATATACCTTATCCCTCAAGGTTGAGGAAAGAGAAGTTGAAGAACAAGGATGATATTCAGGTTTGTAACTTTCTTAAAATGTTTAAACAACTAAATTTTAACATCTCCTTTGCTGAGGCTCTCGCTCACATGCCTAAATATGCTAAGATGTTTAAGGATCTTTTAAGTGATAAAGAAAAATTGCTCGACATCGCCAATACCCAATTAAATGAGAATTGTTTTTCCGTTCTTTTGAGAAAACTTCTAGTTAAGTTAGGAGATCCCGATCGCTTTATAATCCCTTTCAACTTCCCCGAGGTAGATAATTGTATGACCTTAGTCGATCTAGGTGCTAGTATAAACTTAATGCCATTAAGTGTTTGGAAACAATTATCTCTACCCGAGCTAGTCCCTACACGAATGACATTGGAATTAGCTAACCGTACGGTTGCTTATCCAGTGGGGATAGCCGAAGATTTCTTCGTCGGTGTCGAGAAATTCACCTTACCGGCGGATTTTGTTGTCGTTGACTACGAGATGGACCCCCGTGTTCTATTAATCATTGGACGTCTATTCTTGAGGACCGGTCGCACTCTCATTGATGTAGCCGCGGGCGAATTAATCATGAGAGTTAGTGACGATAAAATCGTCTTCAACATGGGTAAACTTTCTAAGCAACCTTCTAAAAACGAGAGCGTTAATTTCATTGACGTTCTTGATGAGGCTTGTGAAGAACATTTCAAAGACGCTTGTAAAAGTGGTTCTTCTTCTCTACCTATTGTTGAGACCGTTGCCTCTATTGCTCCATCACTAACTCTACTTAGAGAAAGTGAATTCCTTTTGAAAGAATTTGAAGCAACTTTGGGAGATGTGGACTTGCAATATGACGATTCTCCCTCCAATTGGGACGAAGACATTCGTACCATTGAGAAACTTCTCAATGAGGACCATATTTCTCCACCATCTCCTAAGGATATCTTTATCGATGATCCAAGTTTGACTACGCCTTCCATCGAAAATCCTCCGGATTTAGAGCTTAAGGATCTGTCGTCTCATCTCGAGTACGTTTTCCTTGAAGACAATAACAAATCACCCGTCATCATCGCAAAGGATTTGAAAGAAGACGAAAAATCCCGACTTATCGCCGTGCTAAAGAATCATAAGAAAGCGATTGCATGGAAAATCTCCGATATTCGTGGAATTGATCCTCACTTTTGCACACATAATATTCTCTTGGATGACGATTTTAAACCCACTATTCAAAGCCAACGGAGGGTGAATCCCAAGATCCATGACGTTATCAAAAAAGAGGTTATCAAACTTCTTGATGCGGGAATGATCTACCCTATCTCGGATTCACCATGGGTTAGTCCGGTCCATTGTGTGCCTAAGAAAGGCGGAATCACCGTTGTGCGTAATGAAAAAACGAGCTGATTCCTACTCGTCTCGTTACAGGGTGGAGAGTTTGTATAGACTATCGCAAACTCAATGATGCTACGAGAAAGGATCATTTTCCCCTTCCTCTAATTGACCAAATGCTTGAACGTCTAGCGGGTAATGACTATTACTGCTTCTTAGATGGTTTCTCCGGGTATTTTCAAATTCCCATCGATCCTAAAGACCAAGAGAAAACCACATTCACTTTTCCTTATGGAACATTTGCTTACAAAAGAATGCCTTTCGGCTTATGCAATGCTCCTAGGACGTTCCAAAGGTGTATGATGTCTATCTTCCATGACATGGTTGAATAAACCATGGAAGTCTTCATGGATGATTTCTCAGTCTATGGTGATTCTTTCTCTCATTGCCTTGCCAATTTGGAACGCATGCTTAAGCGGTGTGAAGACACTCGCCTTGTTCTAAATTGGAAAAATGCCATTTCATGGTAAAAGAGGGCATTGTGCTTGGACATAAAATCTCAAAAGCCGGTCTTGAAGTGGACCGTGCTAAAGTTTATGTCATAGAAAAATTAGCTCCACCTTCAACCGTGAAGGGTGTGAGAAGTTTCCTTGGTCATGCGGGCTTCTATCGTTGATTCATTCAAGATTTTTCTAAAATCGCTCGCCCGATGACCCACCTCTTGGAAAAAGATACTCCTTTCATCTTTTCCAAAGAGTGTCTTGAATCCTTCAATCTTCTTAAGGACAAGCTAACTAAGGCACCGGTCTTGGTTACCCCTAATTGGGAGCTACCTTTTGAATTGATGTGCGATGCTAGCGACTTTGCTATTGGAGCGGTTTTGGGCCAAAGAGTGAACAAACACTTCCAACCAATCCATTATGCTAGCAAGACAATGACGGGGGCTCAATTGCATTATACCACTACCGAAAAAGAGCTTTTAGCTGTAGTGTATCCTTTTGAGAAGTTATGCCCCTATCTTATCCTTTCCACCACAATTTTCTATACTGACCATTCCGCGTTGAAGTGCTTGTTGACTAAGCAAGATTCGAAGCCAAGATTTCTTCGTTGGGTTTTGCTCCTTCAAGAATTCAACATTGAAATTCGTGACAAGAAGGGAGCCGAAAACCTAGCCGCGGATCATCTAAGTAGACTTGAGGATCCTTATTAATACAAAGCTTGTGGCTAAGTATAAAATATTTATCGTCCGATCTCCTCGAAATGATTTCCAGTCTAAAGTGTGACTCAATTGTCTTTTGGTAAACAATGGAATGGTTTGGTTATCTAATTAAACTACAAGCAAGTATTAAAATGTCGTTGAGCGAAATTAAAGCGTTTAAATATTAAACTAAAGGCTATTTAGAAAAACTTCAAGTAAAACTTTAAAACTTAAAAACATGTTCTATCGGAATATTGCAACTCATTTCTATCGGAATGCACCAAGTCATAACCATCGGAATACAACTAAAACAAGCCATCGGAATAATTCATGTGAACCTGTTAGGACCATTGTAATAGTTATATGTAATAGGTAGACTAGGAGGTATGTAGTTCCTCCTGGTCCTAGTCGTAGTAGGAGCAAGTCCTGCTCCTGGTCCTAGTCAAAGTCAAACATTGTTATTTACTTAATATTCTGTTAGGATATGCATGAGTTATATTAGGAGAAGATATGCATATCAGTGTTACACGTTTTCTTGTAAGCTGTATTAGGGTTTCCTTGTAGTATAAAAGGAACCTGAGGCAGAAGGGTTATTCATTCATTCAAAAAACATAGTTCTAGTCTTTATTAATATTAGAAATCCTTAGAAAGGATCAAGTCTTCATAGTTATTCTATTTCTCTTGTTTATATTTATATTCTACATTCATATTGTGTATAGAGTCTCTTTGTGATTTGACTTGTGATTACAGAAGTCATTCACCGGTCCTGACAGGCTACAAGATCTATATCTGTTAGACCTAACAAGTGGTATCAGAGCCTGGGAGGGTCTCTATACAACAAGAATCAAGTTCTCTTATTTTTAACAATCTGTTTATCATGTCTGCCTCAACTTCTACTCAAACAGGAGAAGAAGGCACTCCTCAAATTGTGCAACCTCAGCAGATCCTGGCTACGGTTTCCAACACGAATGGAAAATTCCCTCTTCTGAAGAAAGGTGAATATGACAACTGGGCAATGAAGATGGAATGGTGGATCACCAACACTGATCAAGATCTTTGGAAGATCATTCTAAATGGAAACAGCAGAAAGCTTACTGGACGAGACAAGAACGGTAATATTACTCTTCTTGACCCTAAATCTCATGAGGAAATTATCGCTATTCAGAAGGAGGTAAAAGCAAAAACAATTTTGCTTCAATCTCTTCCTGAAGATCACATGGGTGACTTCTACCATTTGGATGATGCCAGAGAAATCTGGAACGGCATAAAAGCAAGGTTTGGCGGAAATGAGGAGTCAAAGAAAATGCGAAGGTCCATGCTGAGAGATGAATTCACAGAGTTCAAAATCTCAGAAACTGAAGGCCTGAATCAAGGGTATGATAGGTTCCAGAAAATATTGAGCCAGTTGAATCAACTTCGGTCCAAGCCTGAGGATGGTGATGTTAATGCAAGGTTTCTTAAAGCCTTACCCTACTCTTGGAACCAGGTGGTAATCTCTCTTAAAGCCAAAGGTGGGCTTGATTATCTCAGTTTTGATGATTTGTTTCATAGGCTCAGAACATTCGAACCTCATGTGAGAGGATATCCGAGTGACTCTTTTCCCACTCCTGCTAATTCAGCCTTTGTGAGCTCTATGGCGTCTAGTCCCATGGCATATGCAAGTAGCCAGAGCAATAATGTGTCTCCCCAGCATACTATCCAGCATACTATTCAGCATACGAGTCCCATGTCATATGCATCTAGTCCCATGTCTTCTGCTTCTGATCCCCCTGCCAAGTCTGGTAGTATGGTAGAAGCTATTCTTCATTCTTTTGTTGCTGATGTTACTGCTGAACAACAACTTGCGTTTGATGACTTCAAACAAATCGATAAGCTGGATCTGGATGAGATAGATCTTAAATGGCAGATGGCCATGCTTACTCTGAGGGTTCACAAGTTTGAGAAGAAAGCAGGAAGGAAGTTTAATTACAACCCTCGGGAGCCAGCGAGATTCGATAGAAGCAAGGTTCGGTGCTATAACTGTCAGCAACAGGGTCACTTTGCTCGAGAGTGCCCTAGCAAGAATGATCAGGAGAAGAGCAGGTACTCCGCTTTCAAAGTTCAGGAGGTTAAAGATGACAAGAGAGCATTGGTATCTGTTGACTCCATGGTCAACTGGAATGATCATCAGGCTTCTACTCTGGAATCAGCGGAATCAACGACGGATGTGTTGGCAATGATTGCTGGAAACCTCTCTGATGCAGAAGAAGCAGAAGAGTTTGCTCTTATGGGCATCTCACCTCAGGTACAACATTGTCCCCTTGGTTGTCATGATAAATACACAGAACTGTTGTCCCAATTTAATGAAGTAAATGAACAAAATGATAAGTATTACTTAGAGGTACAAGCCTATAAAGCTTCATTAAACACATTGGAACAACAAAAGAAGTGGTTACAAGATACACAACGTGCATATGAGGATAAAATCAGGATACTAAGCATTGATTTAGAAAACACTACAAATATGCTTAAATATACAGAAACTGAAAGAGATGCTAGTATCAAAGAAAAAGAGGAGATGCAAGCTAAATTAGATGCTACAATGTTAAGATTTGACAAATGGCAAAAGGCACCTAAAAATCTTTCAAAATTAATTGATAGTAGCATGTCTGGCAGAACTAAAAGAGGCTTAGGATTTGAAAAATATATTGATTCTGAAGATGTATTTGATTTATCTTTCTCAAGCGTCTTTGATACCGACAAAGAGGATGAGGGAAAACCTAGCTACAATAGGTTTAAACCAGCAGCAGAAATGCATGCTGTTCCTCCTCCTCTTACTGGAACTTTCATGCCTACCTTATGGAATAATGACTCGGATGGATCACAGATGCTTGAGTCCCCAACAAGTTCTACTAATTCTAACGACTTTGTCTCATGTACTTTCAGTGACAAAGACGGAGACTCTGCATCTAATGGTTCAAGTGAAGAGTCAAGACCTACGAGTTCCAAGTCGGATGAACATGCTGCTACTAGTGCTAGGAAGTGTGAAGAAAAAATCGCTGTCAAGTCAAGTGTGTCTGGTCCGTGTTTATTGAGTCCTAGGAAGAATGTTTTTTCTAGAACTGTGTGTAATAAAGTAGGCAGTCTGAAACAGTCTCATTCTAATAAAAGGTCTTTCAAAACATGTTTTGTTTGTGGCAGTCCCTTTCATTTAATTAAAGATTGTGATTATTATGACACACATGCATCTGTTAATTATGCTTTACTTGCTCCTGGATCACCAGGAGCTGCTCCATATACTACTAGAAGACTTAATCCTTGTGCTCCAATGTTTCATACTTCTAGAGTATCCTCTCCTTACATGTCTGATTATTGGAGAGAAAATGGATACCAGACAACTAGTAATTATTTTCCAAATTATAATCCAAACTATGCGCATCATTTTGACCACACGTATTTTGGTTTGGGAAATTTGGGAACTGCTGTTAAGCCCTCAGCAGGTTGTTCCTGGTCAAATACTAATACCCTTATGATGAATAGGCAACCAAGGAACAATAGTGGATCTCATCAATCTTCTTGGCATTCTACTAATGATCCACAAGGCAGGCTCAAACTTGAAAAGGTTTGGGTCCCCTTAAGACACTAACTTGTGCATTGTGATTATATTGTTGTTGTAGGTTACTCCATACCAGGATCCTAGTCTAGGCATTGTTGATAGTGGCTGCTCCAGGAGCATGACTGGCAATAAAGGCCTTCTCTCTAACTTTGTACCATTTTATGGGGGCAAGGTCTACTTTGGTGGAGGTGAAGGCAGAATCACTGGCAAGGGAACGATAAAGACTCCAAATCTCAATTTTGAGCAGGTCTACTATGTGGAAGCACTTCAGCACTTCAACTTGATATCGGTCTCTCAGATCTGTGACAAGAAGCAGTTTGTTCTCTTCACCGATACTGATGCACTTGTACTCTCCAAAGATTTTAAGCTTCCGGATGACTCACAAGTTTTACTCAGAATCCCTAGAAGACACAATCTCTATAGCATCAAGTTGAATGAAGTCAACCCTACTGGTCAACTAGCATGTCTGGTTGCAAAAGCCTCGGAAGATGAAGCCACAAAATGGCACCGAAGGATGGGACATGTGAACTTCAAGACCATTCACAAGCTTGCCAATTTGAATCTGGTCTCTGGTTTACCTCCCAAGACGTTTAGAAATGACATAAATTGTGTTGCCTGCAGCAAAGGCAAACAACATAAAGCATCCTTCAAGGCCATTACTGCTTTAAGTCTCATTACTGAACCATTGCAGCTTCTACATATGGACTTATTTGGTCCTACTTCCATCAGAAGCATAGACCACAAGCAATTCTGTTTGGTGGTGACTGATGGTTATAGCAGGTTTGCGTGGGTGTTCTTCATGGCTACCAAAAGTGAGACCTACTCAATTCTTCGAGATTTTCTTACATTAATAGAGAATCAGTTGTCCAAGAAAGTTAAAGGTATTCGATGCGACAGTGGTACCGAGTTTAAAAATAGAGACCTCATCACACTTTGCAATACTAAGGGCATCAAAAGAGATTACAGTGCTGCTCGGACTCCTCAACAGAATGGTGTGGCAGAAAGAAAGAACCGGACACTAATAGAAGCAGCAAGGACTATGCTTGCCGATTCCAAGCTTCCGACCATGTTCTGGACAGAAGCTGTTAATACAGCCAGTTATGTTTTGAATAGGGTGTCTATTACCAATCCACACAAGAAAACACCTTATGAGCTGCTCACGGGCAAAGTTCCCAATATTGCTCATTTGAAGCCGTTTGGATGTCCAGTCACCATTCTGAATACTAGTGACTATTTGGGGAAGTTTGATGACAATGTTGCTGATCTGTTGACTAAAGCTTTTGATGGTCCTCGGTTAAACCACTTGGTGGTTCATATTGGGATGGTCAATCCTTGAAGTCTAGGATTGAGGGGAGGCAAAGCCTAAGGGGAGGCTTTGTGTACATATTAGGTTAGTTTAACGTATTCGTAGTATTTAACAACATCCTTTCTTGGTTCTGGTGGTGTGTGGTGTTTCTGATGAAGGATTTTTGCTCTCTTCTGATGGATATGGCCTTACATGACTGGCTTCTGGTCCTATTTGGTCAGCTTCTAGTTATGATTGGATGCCTTCTGGTGGTCTCAAATCCTTCCCAGTATAGTAGTGTTTGGATATGGGTGCTGGTACTGGTCTGGCTACTGTTCATTCCTTTTGTCCTTTATTAATCACGTTTTGCTCCTGGTCCGACTTTTGTGCACTTTGACTTTTGGTCAACGCTTCCAATACTGATATTTACAAGTTTGAATTCATCAAATCAATTGGGGGTAAGTTATTATGTTAAAAAGGGCAAGTGGTTAGTATGCAATTATGGCATAATTTGAAAGGGCAACCCCCCATTAATAGGGGTCAATGAACAGTTACTATTTTCTTCTTATATGGTCAACATACACTCATTACAATTAAAACACACACACAAACCGCTTCTACTCCTCTCATTCCAATCTAAATCCTTCTTCAATCCATTCATCAAGATCCATGGCTGCTCTTGCTTATCAACCTGCTCATAATCGTGTTGCTTATCTGGGGGATGGTCCTAATAGTGAACATTTTGCTGATATCTTGGAGTTTATTGAAGCTTCTAACTTAAGGTATGCATTTACTGTTTGTCCTACCATATATGATACTGTGGTACGTCAATTTTGGGCGTCTGCTGAACTGGTCAATGTGGCTGGACGTCCACGAGCAATCCATGCTACCATAGATGGACGTGCTTATGTGGTCACTGAAGAATCTATTCGCTCTTCTCTTCATTTTCAAGATGAGGGGGGTGTTGTATCACTTCCAAATTCGGAAGTTTTAGAGGGTATGGCTGCCATAGGTTATGAACATTGGGGGGAAGTTTAACTTCCAAAAGAATAGGTTTTCCCCTCAGTGGAAGCTTCTGGTTCACTATTTAATACATTGTTTGAGTCCCAAGTCGGGGAGTTGGGATGCGTTCCCTACTCCTTTGGCTACTGGTCTTATATGTTTAGCCCAGGGCAGAGTGTTTAACTTTTCGCATTATATCTTTGAGGGGATGGCTAGTAATTTGTCAACTGCTGGTTCTAGGAAAAAGTTCCTTATGTACCCTAGGTTTATTCAAGAAATGTTTGTTTGCATTCCACGTGATAGGACTGAGCATGTACCTTCTAAACTAACAGCGAAAGTGTATTATAACATGATGAATGGGTTTCGTGGGGATTGGAGGCCCCTGACTGAAGCCATGATGGGTTTGGCTCAGGGTCCCATCGGTCAGGAGGAGGAGGCTCCTGAGTTGGTTGTCTTAGATGATGACCCCATGGAGGAAGAGGAGGCTCCTGCTGGTAATGCCACTCCTGTGGTAGAGGAGGAGCTAGTTGAGGAGGTGGTGGTTGAACAACCATCCCCTCCCAAGGCTGGTCCTTCCTCGGCTCCACAAAGGTCTCCGTTTGTGGAGACTCCACCTCCTAGTCCTGCCCCACACTCGACAGATATCCCCTTTGCTGCTAGTACTCCACACGTTGACCCCAATGTTGCTTCGGGCTCCCGTGATGCTTTCCCTGATCCAAGTTCTCTTGGTGGGCAGGCAGAGGAGCCTACTACTCTGACATCTTTGCTAGATCTTATGCACAGGTACCATGAGAGGATGCTTTGCTTGGAAGCTGACTTGAACCAACACCGGAAGCTCACACGGGAATTTGTTCTTCCTCTGGCCGATCGTATTAAGGTCTTGGAGAATCAACAGCGTCGTCGAAAGAAGCATGTGGTTCTTTCTGAGTCTGAGGATGAGGCTTCGGAGAATGTTGAGGATGGCTTGACATTGCTGGCAACGGCTGCCTTTGCTGATAAAGTTTATGATGATCTGCCTGGTCCTCCAATGTCCTCCCATGCTCCTTGTTCTAGTACTGTTCCCCCTTCTATGGGTGGTGCTTCTGATGCTGCTGCTGGTTCTCATGCTGATCCCTCACATGATCCTAAGGGCAAAGCTCCAATGACTGATCCTCCATCTCCAACCCGCAAGCGCTCTCGTCGCCAGCTTGAAGAAGACAGACTTGGTGAAGAGGCTGCTCGTAGGGTTCAGGCTGAGCTTGATGCGGAGGACATTGCTGCTGAGGAAGAGCTCCGTGAAAGAAGGCGTGCGCAAATTCAGCATGATGCTATGCACTGGACTGATGGCGAATGGATGCAAGTGTTAACTGTTCTTACTCGGGATTATGCTCAGTTTAAGGATTTCTTGGGTGATGATGTTGATGAACACAACTGCATTCCGCGGGCTATGGTAATGATGCGTAAGCATCAGTTGACTCTTGCTGAGGAACTAAAGAAACAGCGTAGGAACAGACCTCTTTCTAAGGCTGAGCAGCGCCAGCAGATGCAACGTTATGTCAAATTTCAATCTGCTGCTCATTTCAATGCTCCTTGGTCTTGGGCACGGGTACGGACTTTGACTTTTGATGAGCTCAAGAAACTTTATGAGAACATGGTGAGGCGTGCGAGTCAACCTATACCGGAAAAATTTGTTTACCATCCTCGTGGTGTGACAGCTTCGATGCCTGCTACTTCTACTGTTTCTTCATCCTTGCCCATTCCTGGTTCCACTGGTAGTTCTTCTGGTTCTGGTGCTGTTTCTGTTGGTCCTTCTACTACACCCTTGGTTGCGCCTATTGGGTCTACTACTGGTCCTGCTGCTACTATCTTTGTGACAACCACCACTACTCATGCTACCCCCACCACACCTGGTACTTCCACCACTCCTGTTCCAGCAAGCACTTTTGTTGATTCCACCATACCTGCTGCTGCTCCATCTGATGTGCCATCTTCATCACCACCAGTTTCTGCACCACAACCTACTCCCACTTCTAATGCAGCTCCGAGTGGTTCTTTGGGTGGACATGTTCCTGAGTCTACTCCTACTGCTTCTCTTGCTGTTGATGAAGTTCAGGTGAAGGTTGAATCCACTCCTTCGGCTCCCACGCCTCGACGTTCTACTCGCCAGAAACTTACTCGTCGTGTTCGCCGCGGTAAATCAGTTCCTTTTGAGAAGCGTGATCCTGAGAACTTAATTGATGCAGCTTCGGATAGCGATTCTGACTTACCATTGGGCAATGGTAGCATTGCGGGTTATGCGGCTGAGCGGTCTACAACACTTCCTGGTGGTGTCTCCCATCGGATCACTTTGAGTGATGGGACTGTGCGATTGGTAACGGGTTTGCAGGGTGTGTTATCATGGGTTGACCGTATGGATCTTATGACCTTGTTTGGGCTTGTGGATTCTAGTATGCCGTTTAATCCTATGGCGGTGTCTTCCTGGCCTGGTATGCGTCTTTGGGCTGATCTCAAACTGATGTTGGATCCTCCTCCATCCGCTACTCCTTTGGGCGTATGGAAGGATCAAATGCAATGGGAGATTGTTCGCTGGAAGCTTTATGCTGGATGTGGAGTTCATGTGTTGGAGTTAGGTTCTGGTCTTGTGGTGTTTATGTTGACTGATGTTGTGTATCCTTTGACTATTTCTTCCATGGAAGCAATGCTGGCAAGTCATTTGCAGATTTCTACTGCTCCTACAGGGAATGAGTCGAGTATGGCTACGTCTTTGGTGGAGGGTATTCAAGCACGGCTGCTAGCGGATAAGAGGGCAGCTTCTGGTCTCTAAGGTGTTTGGGTTGTAAGTGTTTTTACTTTATTCTTATTTTGATTCTTTTCACCAATGTGTATAGTGTTTGGTGATTTTTTATAGTTAAAAAAAAAAAAAAAAAAAAAAAAAAAAAAAAAGAAAAAAAAGAAAAAAAAAAAAAAAAAAAAAAACATCTTAAAAAAAAAAACATCTTAAAAAAAAAAAAAAAAAAAAAAAAATTTATATACATTTTATATAATATCTGCTTATACTTTAACACAGTTTAGCTTTTATACTTGTACATAATATCCCTTGGATGGTTTGACTTGTGGTTCCTGGTTTGAGCTTGTTCTGGTCCTTGGTTTCACTTGGTGTTGGACGTGGTCCACACAACAAATGGTTCTCAACTTACCATGTCTCATCGACAAGAAAAAGTTGATTCACCTTGAGGGTACGGCTCCTGGTGCGATTATCAAATCCGTTGATGGTTGCCAGGTTACCTAAAACTGGATGGTTTTCACTTGCCATAGTATTGGACTGACAAGTGGCTAATCCAAGGGGGTACGGCTCTTGGTAAAGATCTTATCAAATCCGTTGACAGCTGTAATAGCTTGCTTATAGCTATAGGGTGTTCAACTCACCAATGCTTTATTGCTAAGAGTTGGCGAGTCCAGAGGGGTACGGCTTCTGGTAAAGACGCATCAAATCCGTTGACGGCTGTGATGGTTTGCCTAAAATCATCAGGGTACCCCCACTCACCATTGATTCACGTTCTAAGAGTTGGGCTGGGTTCTAGTCTCCCAGGGTGATGCTTATTCCACCAGAATGACTAGCTAGCCCAAGAGCGAGCAGCTACTTGGTAAAGGCTCATCAAATCTGCTCATGTTGCTGTAAAGATTCAACACGATGCTGATTTGTTCCAAGCTTTGGAGAAGCTTCTAGTAGTTCGTGCAGCTGTTCTTCTGATTCTTATCTTATTGATGTTGCTGTTTGTTTTGCTGCTACAATCCTCGGTCTTTATTTGCACGTTTTCCAGGAAACTTGAACTCAACAGGTCAAATTCAAGTTTAGGGGAGGATTGTTAGGACCATTGTAATAGTTATATGTAATAGGTAGACTAGGAGGTATGTAGTTCCTCCTGGTCCTAGTCGTAGTAGGAGCAAGTCCTGCTCCTGGTCCTAGTCAAAGTCAAACATTGTTATTTACTTAATATTCTGTTAGGATATGCATGAGTTATATTAGGAGAAGATATGCATATCAGTGTTACACGTTTTCTTGTAAGCTGTATTAGGGTTTCCTTGTAGTATAAAAGGAACCTGAGGCAGAAGGGTTATTCATTCATTCAAAAAACATAGTTCTAGTCTTTATTAATATTAGAAATCCTTAGAAAGGATCAAGTCTTCATAGTTATTCTGTTTCTCTTGTTTATATTTATATTCTACATTCATATTGTGTATAGAGTCTCTTTGTGATTTGACTTGTGATTACAGAAGTCATTCACCGGTCCTGACAGGCTACAAGATCTATATCTGTTAGACCTAACAGAACCATCGAAATATTAAGCTGAATACCCATCGGAATGTCAAATACAACTCTGTCGGAATGATGCTTATCGGAATGAGTTAGATCGCAATGTTTCAGATCGGAATAACCAAAATACCTTTGTCGCAAAGTGGTTTTGATCGGAATGTTGTAAAGTAAATTTGGGCAGAGTTTCGTCTTAACAAGGACCTTAGTCCCATCGGAATATGCGATCGCAATGAGAGATCGCAATCTAGATCGGAATAAGGGGGAATGACCAAGTTATCGCAAAGTAAAACCCTAAAGGGTTATTGCGATCAAAACAAGTAATCCGTCGGAATGTGTAGAGTCCCCAAGATTGTAATGGAGACAATGTTAATCCGAAATTGGTGGCAACCTTAAAACTCAATAAGCACAATCAATAAGCTATTTTATCCGAAACTTAAACAACTCAAAAAGTTTAAATTTGACAACTTGTAAAACATAAAAGATTATAAACTTTATGAAGTGAACTTTAAAGTGACAAAAGCCTTTGAGAAATCCAAAAATCAATAAGCTAAAATTCGAAATAAGCCAATAAGCATAGAGAGCTTATAGCTTATACGTGTAAGGGCTTATGTGTAAACAAGAAGATTAATCCTTTAATCAAGAAAACATCAAATCATACGAATGAAGTATGCAATTCGGATCAAAAGATAAAGTAAACCAATAAATGTAGAAGGAGATTAAAGAACACAAAGCTTAAACTTAAACTTTTGATTAAAGTAACTCAAATACAAAGATTAATGAAAGCTTAAAAGAAAGGAAAGATGAAAAACTTAGTGAGAGAAAGTTTAGAACTTTCTCTCTCTAAAAACTAGAAAGAAAACTTAAAAAAAACTAGCTAAATCCCCTCCTAATGTGATTAGGAGGGTATTTATAGGGAAGTGGGAAGTGCATGTGTGGTGCTTCCTTCTTTCTTTTCTTCTCGACTCGATTTAATTCTTTGTCTTTTCTCGAAGTCGTCTCGGGATTCGAACTTGTCTTAATAATTTTCTTCTTTAATTTAGACTTAAGTTCTTCGACTTCATTAAACTTCCGTCTTTAGACTTTTTCTTCTATAAATCTTCAGAATAGGTCTTGGACATCCGTTCTTTAAGCACTCTTGATCTTTTGACTTCGTCTTTTCTCGTTTTCTTCGATAAAAGCCCGTGAAAGCGCGTGTTTTCTTCCTTTTTCATCTATTGGTCCTAAAACACAATAAAAACACAAACCACACATAATTCCGACTTTTACGACATAAAATACACGTTTTGGTATTGTTATTATTGGAAATAAGTGGTAAAAGGATAAGTGTTTTCACACTTATTAAATCCCCTACACTCGACCATTGCAATGTCCTCATGCAATGCATTAATTTTAAAGCACGGTTTATATTTTCCATCATAAATAACCTACCTTGGCCTCTATTAAATACTTAAACATTTAAGGAAAATAAGAAGATAGAAAATAAGTAAAGAAATCAAAGACTTACATTGGGTTTTGGCTGCCATGAACGTTTATCATCCTCAAGTTTCACGTTCCCCATACCAAGCTTAAAAACGAGATCATTGTTATTATAAGTTAGCAAACTAACACGAATTCATGTGGGCTAATTATTCACTTAGACTCCCTTATTCCTAGGTGCATCTCTTATATTTTATTTTTGTCTTGAATGATCACGAGGATGCATTGTTTGGCTTATTTCGATAGTTATTTAGGCCGAAAATAAAGTGGACGATTTAATCAATAGTTAGCTAAAGGACAAAATTTTTTAAAACTGCTTCTCCGGACCTCATAAAGTTCATATCTTGGCATAACTCGCTTTGCGATTTGAGACCTTTCTCGGACCGATATTTGGCAGCGACTTCATACTTCAAATCTTTGAGAGACGTTCTTGAAATTATGGTCTTCTCTTCATAATAGGAATTTCTTCACTTGAAGTTTTTGAGAGATTCTTCATACTTGGACCACGACTTCTTCATTTTTCTCCAATCTTTATTTTGGACTTTGATATACAACGATCCGCCTCCTTTTAGGACTTGGATCTATTTATCCTCATACCTTGCTAGGGTCTTTTCGGATAGACTTCTCCATGATCTTTAGGGGAGTTGTTGCTTTTCGTCGTGTGTCTCGATCCTTCATATTGATTTTCGATAAATGATTCTTCACATCACTTGGGATCTTTAGCAACAAAATGTAGCCCTCGTGCCTTGTTAGGGCCTTTTCGGACTCGCCAATCGTCGCATCCCGCTTCAATAAGTTATGCCTTGGCTATGAACTCTAATTAATACCGAGCAACTTTTAAACGATCTTAGGCTAGAAGCTAAGTAACTTTTCAAATCGTACAACCTTATTTATTGCAGATAAATTTATTAACAAGCGATGGGAGAATAGGCTCATAATTAACTCACATAAATTCACGAAAGAATACCAAACTTATAATTGAATCTATCATCTCTCGTCCTCCACAGTTTAAAATCTCAAGGAATGAGACTCGTGGATGCTTAGCCAATTAAATCAAAGTTTTGGGTTTTCGAGTCGCCTATAGGATCTTGCATCTTCTTAGACTCTTTCAAGTTTAGAATTTGCGTTTTAAAGTTCCCTTTATAAACGACTCTCTAGGATCAATTATAGGAACTTGCGAAAAGTTCTTGTTCTTAACCCATGAGAGTTAAGACTTTCGCGTTTTAAAGCTCCCTAAATAAAAGCCTAGCAAAACTTGACTTAAACACGTTAAGGATACTAGCTAGAGTAAACTTAGATAAGTAAACTCGGGTTGAGTTAAAATATTCACTACTTTGAAAAATAAAACCACTTATTTAAAATTTATTCTAGAAAGGAAAGAAAATAATCATAACAAAGGAAAATACAACTATACAACTAGGCTAAAATAGATTAAAAAATTTTGAAAAATGTCGAAAAATCAAATTTTCCGGTTAAAATGAGGGCAAATTCATGGAAAAGACCACTTACTTCGATAGAAGTCCCCCTACACTTGATATAAACATTGTCCTCAATGTTTAAGCATGTGGGAGTAAACTCCCCGACACTTAGGACATTGTGCACTTTGTTTAAATCTTGCTAAGGAAAGGACAACTAAAGTGATTTCAATGTGAACATATAAGATATGAAATATTGAATCACGACAGTTTAGGATAGAACCGGGAAGATGGGAACACGGGATCACGGTTCGTCAAAAGTCATCGAGGTGCTCTTTGAAGCTTGAATCCCTTCACAATATAAGAAACAAGACAACCAACACATACGGGGTTCCCCCCTACACTTATGATGAAAGCAGTAAAGGATAGGTCACGGGTTGCCTCCCGAGAAGCGCTTGTTTTTGATAACCGAGTCACGAGCCTGACTCGACCCAAATTTAGTTCATGGGAAACGTGGTGAGGGATGGAATCATCTCATGAGAGATGTCCTCACCAAAGTACAGCTTCAAGCGCTGGCCATTCACCTTAAAGTTAGGCCCATTTGGCTGAGAAAGCTCAATGGTGCCATATGGAAAGACTTTGGTGACGGTGAATGGACCAGACCAGCGGCTCTTCAACTTGCCAGAGAAGATCTTTAACCGAGAGTTAAAGAGTAAAACTTGATCACCAACGTGGAACTCTCGGTTCTTGATTCTTGCGTCATGGATGATCTTGGTCTTCTCCTTATATATCAGTGAGTTCTCGTAAGCTTCATTCCTCAGTTCGTTGAGCTCGTTGAGTTGATTCTTGCGAAGATCACCGGCTTTGTTGATGTCGAAGTTATCCCACTTCAAGGCCCAGTATGCCTTATGTTCTAGCTCGATGGGGAGGTGGCATGCTTTCCCGTACACAAGACGATATGGTGTACAACCGATCGGGGTCTTATAAGCAGTACGGAAAGCCCACAGAGCATCATCTAACTTATCGTCCCACGCGGCATGATGCTCTCCCATAGTACGTTCCAGAATTCGCTTCAATCCACGGTTGGAAATCTCGGCTTGCCCATTTGTTTGGGGATGATAGGCGGTGGAAAGACGATGATTAACACCATACTTAGCCATGACTCTTGAAAATTGATCATTGCAAAAATGAGTCCCGCGGTGACTGATTATAGCACGAGGAACGCCGAATCGAGCGAAAAGCTGCTTCAAAAAGTTCACAACCACCCTCGCATCGTTCGTAGGAAGAGCCTTAGCTTCAACCCATTTGGATACGTAGTCAACGGCTACGAGGATGTACTTGTTCCCTTTGGATGACGGAAATGGCCCCATAAAGTCGATGCCCCATACATCAAAGATTTCACATTCTTGTATGAAATTTTGAGGCATCTCATCTTTATGTGTGATCTTGCCTTGGCGTTGGCAAGCATCACAATGCTTAACCATTTCGTGAGCGTCACGATAAATGGTGGGCCAATAGAATCCTGAGTCGAACACTTTCTTAGCGGTGTAGTTGGGACCAAAGTGACCACCAGTGGGTCCTTTATGGCAAGCATCAAGGATTTGCAAGGCTGCCGGTCCATCAACACATCGACGAATGATCAGATCAGCACATTGTTTGAATAGATAAGGGTCATCCCAGAAGTAAGTCTTAACATCTTTAAAGAACTTCTTCTTTTCTTGCGATGTTAACCCTTTGATGAGAATACCACCCGCTAAGTAGTTTGCAATGTCCGCAAACCACGGGGTGTCATCAAGATTGGACTGAATAGACATTAAGATCTCAAGGGGAAAAGAGTCATTGATCTCTTGCTTTGGATGATCCCCTTGATACGGATCCTCAAGTCTACTCAGATGATCCGCTGCTAGGTTTTCGGCTCCCTTTTTGTCACGAATTTCAATGTTGAATTCTTGAAGGAGAAAAACCCAACGAAGAAGTCTTGGCTTAGAATCTTTCTTAGTTAACAAGTACTTCAACGCGGAATGGTCGGTACAGACAATGGCGGTGGATAAAACAAGATAGGGGCGAAATTTTTCAAAAGCATAGAAAACAGCTAAAAGCTCTTTTTCGGTTGTCGTATAATGCAATTGAGCCCCCGTCATTGTCTTGCTAGCGTAATGTATTGGTTGGAAGTGTTTATTCACTCTTTGGCCCAAAACCGCTCCAATAGCAAAGTCGCTAGCATCGCACATCAACTCGAAAGGTAGCTCCTAATTAGGGGTAACCAAGACCGGTGCCTTAGTTAGCTTATCCTTGAGAAGATTGAATGCTTCAATACACTCTTTGGAAAAGATAAAAGGAGTATCTTTTTCCAAGAGGTGGGTCATCGGGTGAGCGATTTTAGAGAAATCTTGGATGAATCGACGATAGAAGCCCGCGTGACCCAGAAAACTTCTCACACCCTTCACGGTTGAAGGTGGAGGTAATTTGGCTATGACATCCACTTTAGCACGGTCCACTTCAAGACTGGCTTTGGAGATTTTGTGTCCTAGCACAATGCCTTCTTTTACCATAAAATGGCATTTTTCCCAATTTTGAACAAGGCGAGTGTCTTCGCACCGCTTAAGCATACGTTCTAAATTGGCAAGGCAGGAAGAGAATGAATCACTATAGACCGAGAAATCATCCATGAAGACTTCCATGGTTTCTTCAACCATGTCATGGAAGATAGCCATCATACCCCTTTGGGATGTCCCAGGAGCATTGCACAAGCCGAAAGGCATTCTTTTGTAAGCAAATGTTCCATAAGGACAAGTGAATGTGGTTTTATCTTGGTCATGGGGATCGATGGGTATTTGAAAATACCCGGAGAAACCGTCTAAGAAGCAGTAATAATCATTACCCGCAAGACGTTTAAGCATTTGGTCCATGAAAGGAAGGGGAAAATGATCCTTTCTCGTAGCATCATTGAGTTTGCGATAGTCTATACAAACTCTCCACCCTGTAACGAGACGAGTAGGAATCAACTCGTTGTTTTCGTTGGGAACAACGGTGATTCCGCCTTTCTTAGGCACACAATGGACTGGACTAACCCACGGTGAATCCGAGATAGGATAGATCAAGACCGCATCAAGAAGTTTGATAACCTCTTTTTTGATAACGTCATGGATCTTAGGATTCACCCTTCGTTGGCTTTGAATAGTGGGTTTAAAGTCGTCCTCCATGAGAATTTTATGTGTGCAAAAGTGAGGATCAATTCCACGAATATCAAAGATCTTCCACGCAATCGCTTTCTTATGATTCTTCAACACGGCGATAAGTCGGGATTTTTCTTCTTCTTTCAGGTCCTTTGCGATGATGACCGGTAAATTCTTGTTGTCTTCAAGGAAAACGTACTCGAGATGAGACGGTAGGTCCTTAAGCTCAATAGTAGGAGGATCCTCAATAGATGATGTAACTAACGATGGATCCTCATTAGTCACCTCTTTAGGAGAAGGGGGAGAAAACGGGTCTTCATTGAGAAGTTTCTCAATTGTACGAATGTCTTCATCCTAATCGGTGGAAGAATCATCATACTTAAGATCGAGAGGACCCAAGCTAGCTTCGAAATCATCCAAGTCACTTTCTCCAAAAGGAGTCAATGACGGAGCAATTGAGGCAACGGTCTCAACATTGGGTAGAGAAGAGAGAGTACTTTTGCAAGCATCATGAAAGTGTTCTTCACAAGCCTCATCGAGAACATCAATAGCATTAACACTCTCATATGAATAAGGTTGCTTAGAAATCTTACCCATGTTGAAGACAATTTTATCGTCACCAACTCTCATGATTATTTCGCCCGCGGCTACATCAATGAGAGTGCGACCGGTCCTCAAGAAGGGACGTCCAACGATTAATGGAACACGGGGATCCATCTCGTAGTCAACGACAACAAAATCCGCCGGAAAGGTGAATTTTTTAACGCCAACGAAAACGTCTTCGGTTATCCCCACTGGATAAGCAACCGTACGGATAGCTAATTCAAAAGTCATTTTGGTGGGGACTAGCGCGGGGAGAGATAATTTCTTCCAAACACTTAAAGGGATTAAGTTTATACTGGCACCTAGATCGGCTAGGGCCATGCAATTCTCTACTCCTGGGAAGTTGCAAGGAATCAAGAAGCAACCCGGATCACCAAGTTTGGTGGGCAATTTCCTTAAGAGAACCGCGGAGCAATTCTCATTAAGTTGGGTCTGAGCAGTGTCAAGAAGCTTCTCCTTGTCACTAAGAAGATCTTTAAACATCTTCGCGTATTTAGGCATGTGAGCGAGAGACTCAGCAAAGGAGATGTTAAAATTCAGTTGTTTAAACATTTTGAGAAAGTTTGAAACCTGAATATCATCCTTGCTCTTTTGCTTCTCTTTCCTCAACCTTGAAGGATAAGGTATATCGGATGAAGAGGAAGGCTTTAGGGGAGTAGGATCACTCACAACCGCGGGTGGTGGGGGAATGGGGGTAGAAGGCAAAGGAGGTGAGGAAAGTTGCTCTTTTTCCTTGTTAACAATCACGGGTGGAGGTGTAGGAAGCTCGGGTTCTGTATAACCTTTTCCACTACGAGTGGTGATTGCTTTCATCTCCCCTCTTGGATTCGCAACGGTGTTACTCGGAAGAGTACCCGAAGAAGAGGGTTGATTACCTTGGAAGAGCGAACCTAACATATCACGTAAATTATCCGCTTGGGTGGTGAAAGAGTCTCTCATGTCGGAACGAATATCATTGCTTTGTTTCACCATGTCATTCCTTAGCTCGGCTCGAATATCGCTCCCTTGTTTCGCCATTTCTCCCTTCAAGTTGATGAATTGACTCTGAAGATTCGTCACCATCTCTCTATTAGTCCTCATGAAAGTCTCGACGTCTTGATTCAATGTCATCGGTTGAGAGGTGGAGCTTGGTAAGCTTGAGAATTTCCTTGAGGTGGGTATGGGTTTCTTTGGGATTGATATTGATTGTTAGCACGAGGTTGGGATTTGTTATTTTGGTTATAGCTTTGTTGTTGGTTTTGGTTTGGAGGAGGAAAACCGGGTGGAGCAATATAGTTGTTTGAACGATAACTTAGCAAGTTACGGTCTCCTTGAGGACGAGCTTGATAGCCTCCCGTGGGATAAGTACCGTATGCTGCGTTAACGTTTTCAGAAAAATTGCCTTGAGTAGAAGGATCATTGTAAGAATGAGGACCACCACATGTGTCACAAGAAATAGAAACGGCTTTAGCTTGTTGAAAGTGGTTAGTGGCCATGGTCATGAAATTCTTGTTCATCTCTGCGAGTTGTCGGGTAATTTCGGTCATCTTGGGATTGGAAGTAGTAGAAGAAACATTGACTCTCGGGTTGGATCTTGAGGATGCGGATGAATCCCAATTCTTGTGATGAGTAGTCATGTTTACAATCAACTCTCTACACTCCTCTGGTCTCCTTTTCATAAACGTACCACCGGCAGCGGCGTTGATTGTGTCACGATCACGAAAAGTGAGACCATTGTAGAAAGTATCAATGAGAGTGACGGGGAGCATGTTATGGTTCGGACAACGGTCGATCAAATCATTGTAACGTTCCCAATCATCAAAGAGTGATTCATCATTGTCTTGCCTGAATCCACTGATTTGGTTACGAAGACTTGTAACCATGGATGGTGGGAAGTAGCGCGACAAAAAGCGTTGAGTCATGTCATTCCAAGTATGAATAGAATTCTTTGGAAGACGGTCAAACCATTTTTCGGCATGGTGAGAAAGCGAGGGGGAAATAGTTGAAGGCGAAGTTCATCCATAGAAACACCGGGTGATTTCATGCTTTGGGTGATGGTAATGAATTTGTCGAGGTGTTTGTTGGCATCATCATCCGGAATTCCGCGAAATGGATTAGTTTGCACTTGTTGGATCATGTGATGCTTCAACGAAAACTCCTGAGTCGTGATATGCATCGGCGCAATCGGGCCTCCACGTCCGTTCATGGTGGGTTGACACAATTCCTCCATTGTTCGTAGATCAGGTAGGGGGACATTGTTATTGTTGTTATTGTTATTCAAATTGGGTAGAGGTGGGTTATTATTGTTGTTATGAACACCAGCCATATCTAAATCTTATCGAGTCTCGGGCTTAGAATAGTTCGAAGATCTAATACGCATACACCTTCAGAAGAAAAATATACAGAGAGAATATCTATATAATCTTTTTGGTGCAAACCTTAGGAAAAGAATTGCTTTTTATGATTTTTCAATGTTTTTGTATTTTTGAAGAATTTTATATTTTTTTAGGGTTTTTGAAAATGTTTAAAGCAAGGAAAATAACGTTCAAAGAACGGATCCCAAAATTCAATGCGTCTCTCACTAGAAACCGTTAATCTTAACGAAAAGAGCCGGCAGCGGCGCCATTTAATACAAAGCTTGTTGCTAAGTATAAAATATTTATCGTCCGATCTCCTCGAATTGATTTCCAGTCTAAAGTGTGACTCAATTGTCTTTTGGTGAACAATATAATGGTTTGGTTATCTAATTAAACTACAATCAAGTATTAAAATGTCGTTGAGCGAAATTAAAGCGTTTAAATATTAAACTAAAGGCTATTTAGAAAAACTTCAAGTAAAACTTTAAATCTTAAAAACATGTTCTATCGGAATATTGCAACTCATTTCTATCGGAATGCACCAAGTCATAACCATCGGAATACAACTAAAACAAGCCACCAGAATAATTCATGTGAACCATCGGAATATTAAGCTGAATACCCATCGGAATGTCAAATACAACTCTGTCGGAATGATGCTTATCGGAATGAGTTAGATCGCAATGTTTCAGATCGGAATAACCAAAATACCTTTGTCGCAAAGTGGTTTTGATCGGAATGTTGTAAAGTAAATTTGGGCAGAGTTTCGTCTTAACAAGGACCTTAGTCCCGTCGGAATATGCGATCGCAATGAGCGATCGCAATCCAGATCGGAATAAGGGGGAATGACCAAGTTATCGCAAAGTAAAATCCTAAAGGGTTATTGCGATCAAAACAAGTAATCCGTCGGAATGTGTAGAGTCCCCAAGATTGCGATGGAGACAATGTTAATCCGAAATTGGTGGCAACGTTTAAACTCAATAAGCACAATCAATAAGCTATTTTATTCGAAACTTAAACAACTCAAAAAGTTTAAATTTGACAACTTGTAAAACATAAAAGATTATAAACTTTATGAAGTGAACTTTAAAGTGACAAAAGCCTTTGAGAAATCCGAAAATCAATAAGCTAAAATTCGAAATAAGCCAATAAGCATAGAGAGCTTATAGCTTATACGTGTAAGAGCTTATGTGTAAACAAGAAGATTAATCCTTTAATCAAGAAAACATCAAATCATACGAATGAAGTATGCAATTCGGATCAAAAGATAAAGTAAACCAAGAAATGTAGAAGGAGATTAAAGAACAAAAAGCTTAAACTAAACTTTTGATTAAAGTAACTCAAATACAAAGATTAATGAAAGCTTAAAAGAAAGGAAAGATGAAAAACTTAGTGAGAGAAAGTTTAGAACTTTCTCTCTCTAAAAACTAGAAAGAAAACTTAAAAAAAATAAAACTAGCTAACTCCCCTCCTAATGTGATTAGGAGGGTATTTATAGGGAAGTGGGAAGTGCATGTGTGGTGCTTCCTTCTTTCTTTTCTCTCGACTCGATTTAATTCTTTGTCTTTTCTCTACATCGTCTCGGGATTCGAACTTGTCTTAATAATTTTCTTCTTTAATTTAGACTCAAGTTCTTCGACTTCATTAAATTTCCGTCTTTAGACTATTTCTTCGATAAATCTTCAGAATAGGTCGTGGACATCCGTTCTTTAAGCACTCTTGATCTTTTGACTTCGTCTTTTCTCGTTTTCTTCGATAAAAGCCCGTGAAATCCCGTGTTTCTTCCTTTTTCATCTCTTGGTCCTAAAACACAATAAAACCACAAACCACGCATAATTCCGACTTTTACGATATAAAATACACGTTTTGGTCTTGTTATTATTGGAAATAAGTGGTAAAAGGATAAGTGTTTTCACACTTATTACTTATCAAGGGGATCATCTTAACCAAGAGATCAATGACTCTTTTCCCCTTGAGACCTTAATGTCTATCAATTCTAATCTTGATGACACCCCGTGGTTTGCGGACATTGCAAACTACTTAGCGGGTGGAATTCTCAAGGAAGGGTTAACGTCCCAACAAAAGAAAAAGTTCTTTAAAGACATTGAACATTATTTTTTGGACGACCCTTACCTTTTCAAACAATGTGCGGATCTTGTCATTCGTCGATGTGTTGATGGGCCGGTAGCTTTACAAATCCTTGATGCTTGCCATAAAGGACCCACCGGTGGTCACTTTGGTCCCAACTACACCTCGAAGAAAGTATTAGACTCTGGATTTTATTGGCCCACCATTTATCATGACGCTCATGAAATGGTTAAATGATGTGATGCTTGCCAAAGACAAGGCAAGATCACACATAAGGATGAGATGACTCAAAATTTCATACAAGAATGTGAAATCTTTGATGTATGGGGCATCGACTTTATGGGGCCATTTCCATCATCTAAAGGGAACAAGTACATCCTCGTAGCTGTTGACTACGTTTCCAAATGGGTTGAAGCTAAGGCTCTCCCTACGAACGATGCGAGGGTGGTTGTGAACTTTTTGAAGCAGCTTTTTGCTCGATTCGGTGTTCCTCGTGCTATAATCAGTGACCGCGGGACTCATTTTTGCAAGGATCAATTTGCTCGAGTCATGGCTAAGTACGATGTCAATCACCGTCTTTCCACCGCTTATCATCCTCAAACAAATGGTCAAGCCGAGATATCTAACCGTGGATTGAAGCGAATTCTTGAGCGTACTGTGGGAGAGCATCGTGCCTCGTGGGCCGATAAGTTAGACGATGCTTTGTGGGCTTTCTGTACCGCATATAAGACCCCGATTAGTTGTACACCTTATCTTCTTGTGTACGGGAAGACATGCCACCTCCCTATTGAGCTGGAACATAAGGCATACTGGCCTTGAAGTGGGCTAACTTCGACATCAACAAAGCCGGCGATCTTCGGAAGATTCAACTCAACGAGCTCAATAAACTGAGGAATGAAGCTTATGAGAACTCATTAATCTACAAGGAGAAGACCAAGATCATCCATGATGCAAGGATTACGAACCGAGAGTTTCACGTTGGTGATCAAGTTTTACTCTTTAACTCTCGGTTGAAAATCTTCTCGGGCAAGCTGAAGAGCCGTTGGTCTGGTCCATTCACCGTCGCCAAAGTCTTCCCATATGGCACCATTGAGCTTTCTCAGCCAAATGGGCCAAATTTCAAAGTGAATGGCCAGCAAGTGAAGTTGTACTTTGGTGAGGACATCTCTCATGAGATGATTCCATCCCTCACCACGTTTCCCTTGAATTAGTTATGGGTCGAGTCAGGCTCGTGACTCGGTTAACAAAAACAAGCGCTTCTCAGGAGGCAAGCCATTGATCTATCCTTTACCGTTTTCATAATAAGTGTAGGGGGAGCCCCGTATGTGTTTGTTGTCTTGTTTCTTATCATGTGCAGGGATAAAAGCTTCAAAGATCCATTCTCGATGACTTTTAACAAACCGTGATCCCGTTTACCCGTCTTCTTGGTTCTATCTTAAACTGTCGTGATTCAATATATTCATATCTTATATGTTCACATTGAAATCACTATAGTTGTCCTTCCCTTAGCAAGATTTAAAGAAAGTGCACAATGTCCTAAGTATAGGGGAGTTTACTCCCACATGCTTAAACATTGAGGACAATGTTTATATCAAGTGAAGGGGGACTTCTATCGAAGTAAGTGGGCTTTTCTATTAATTTGTCCTCATTTTAACCGGAAAATTTTATTTTTCGACATTTTTCAATATTTTTAATATATTTTGGCCTAGTAGTATAGTAGTATTTTCCTTTGTTATCGTTATTTACTTTCCTTGCTAAAAATAAAGTTTAATAAGGTGGTTTTAAATTTTTCAACGTTGTGAATCTTTTAACTCAACCCAAGTTTACTTATCCAAGTTTACTCTAGCTAGTATCCTTAACGTGTTTAAGTCAAGTTTTGCTAGGATTTTATATAGGGAACTTTAAAACGCGAAAGTCTTAACTCACACGAGTTAAGAACAAGAACGTTTCGCAAGTTCCTATAATTGATCCTAGAGAGTCGTTTCTCAAGGGTACTTTAAAATGCGAATTCTAAACTTGAAAGAGTCTAGGAATTTGCAAGATCTTATAGATGACCCGAAAACCCAAAACTTTGATTTAATTGGCTAAGCATCCACGATTCTCATTCCTTGAGATTTTAAATTATGGAGAACGAGAGATGATAGAGTCAATTATAAGTTTGGTGTTCTTTCATGAATTTATGTGAGTTGATTATAAGCTTTTTCTCCCATCGCTTGTTAATAAATTTATTTGCAATGAATAAGGTTTTACGATTTGAAAAGTTACTTAGCTTCTAGCACAAGATCGTTTAAAAGTTGCTCGGTATTAATTAGAGTTCATAGCCAAGGCATAACTTATTGAAGTTGGATGCGAAGATTGGCGAGTCCGAAAAGGCCCTGACAAGACATGAGGGCTACATTTTGTTGCTAAAGATCCCAAGTGATGTGAAGAATCATTTATCGAAAATGAATATGAAGGATCGAGATACACGACGAAAAGCAAATACTCCCCTAAAGATCATGGAGAAGTCTATCCGAAAAGACCCTAGCAAGGTATGAGGATAAATAGATCCAAGTCTTAAAAGAGGCGGATCGTTGTATATCGAAGTCCAAAATAAAGATTGGCGAAAAATGAAGAAGTCGTGGTCCAAGTATGAAAAATCTCTCAAAACTTCAAGTGAAGAAATTCCTATTATGAAGAGAAGACCATAATTTCAAGAACGTCTCTCAAAGATTCGAAGTATGAAGTCGCTGCCAAATATCGGTCCGAGAAAGGTCTCAAATCGTGAAGCGAGTTATGCCAAGATATGAACTTTAAGAGGTCCCGAGAAGCAGTTTTAAAAGATTTTGTCCTTTAGCTAACTATTGATTAAATCGTCCTACTTTATTTTCGGCCTAAATAAACTATCAAAATAAGTCAACAATGTATCCTCGTGATCATTCAAGAAAAACTTAAAATATAAGAGATACACCTAGGAATAAGGGAGTCTAAGTAAATAATTGGGTCATATAAGTTTGTGTTAGTTTGCTAAACTTATAATAACAATGATCTCGTTTTTAAGCTTGGTATGGGGAACGTGAAACTTGAGGACGATAAACATTCATGACGGCCAAAACCCCAATGTAAGTCTTTGATTTCTTTACTATTTCTATCTTTTTAGTTTCCTTAAAGTTTAGTATTTAAATAAAGGCCAAGGTGGGTTATTTATGATGAAAAATGTAATCTGTGCTTTGAAATTAATGCATTACATGAGGGCATTGCAATGGTCAAGTGTAGGGGATTTAATAAGTGTGAAAACACTTATCCTTTTACCACTTATTTCCAATAATAACAAGACCAAAACGTGTATTTTATGTTGTAAAAGTCAGAATTATGCGCGGTTTGGGTTTTTATTGTGTTTCAGGATGAAAATGTGAAAAAGGAAGAAAACATGGGCTATCACGGGCTTTTATCGAAGAAAACGAGAAAAGACGAAGTCAAAAGATCAAGAGTGCAAAAAGAACAGAAGTCCAAGGCCTATTTTGAAGATTTATCGAAGAAAAAGTCTAAAGACGGAAGTTTAATGAAGTCGAAGAACTCAAGTCTAATAGAAGAAGAAAATTATAAGACAAGTTCAATTTTATCGACAAATCCCGAGACGACGTCGAGAAAGACAAAGCATTTAGATCGAGTCGAAAAGAAAGAAAGAAGGAAGCAACACATGCACCTTCCCACCTCCTATAAATAGCCTCCTAATGACACATTAGGAGGGTGTTAGTTAATTAGTTGATTTTTCAATTTTTAGTAGCTTTTAGTTTTTAGATTGAGAAAGTGTTTAACTTTCTCTCACTAGGAAAACTTCATCTTTTATTCCTTTCTTATTTGAATCAATCATTACTTTTGAGAGTTTAATCTTGTTTTGATCTTTAATTTTCTTCTACCTTTCTTTATTTGGATCTTGATTAGTGATAATCTTTGATTTTGTTTTCATCTTGATGTTTATGTGATTAAAAAGTTTATCTTTTTGATCATATCTAAGTTTTTATACAGATTGAGCTTTGAGCTTATCATGCTTATTGGCTTATTTTGTACTTAGCTTATTTGCTTTAAAATGTTTTCTTAAAAGTTTCATCTTTTTATTGTTTGATTTAAAAGGTTGCTTATTTAAAGTTTAAAAAGTTCTTAATGTATGCTTATTAGGTCTTATTATTATTAATTCGATCAAGTTTTGGATTGAGCTTATTAAAAATAGCTTAATACTTAGCTTATTCTCGAATTCATTCAATCGGAAAGGGTAAACCCCTTTTCGATCTTACATTCCGAAAAGGGACCTCAACATTCTGATATGTTCACTTGTATTCCGATCTCTGATCGGAAAAGGGTTTTGTACATTCCGATTGGGATTCCTTTTGGATTCCGATAGCTGCCTTTTTACACATTCCGATTGGGTGTTTTCTGATTCCATCATTCCGACGAGTTATTCCGATCTTACATTCCGATAAGACATTCCGACGTGTGCTTTCCGATCAGATTCCTTTTGGGTATATTCCGACCATATTCTGATAAAGTATTCCGACCAGGCATTCCGATGGTATTCCGATTAGGATTATTACGACGGATTTAAGTTTTTCGTTTTACAAAGTTTTAAGTTTCAAAAATTGAACGCTTCCCGAAATCTCTATTTTTACCAAGTGTTTTTCTAGTAATTTTTAGTTTAATTTTTAAAGCTTTATTTTACTTAATTACGTTTCGCATTTACTTTTTAATTAGTTATAGATAACGACAACCTTTTTATTTTACACCAAGAACGACTGAGTCGCACTTTTAACAAGTAATCAATTCGAAAAGACTTGGAACGAAATTATTTTATACTTGGTTTGACCTTGTATTAGTCATCGAACGAGTCGGTGAAGTATCTTATCGGTTGGCGTTACCTTCGCAGCTTTCTCATGTTCACGATTTTTTCCATGTGTCCTTACTCAGAGGGTACATGTATCATCCCCTTCACATGGTTCAGTATCCACTAGAACAGATTCGTGAAGATCTCACTTTCATAGAAGAACCCAAACGAGTTCTTGACAGACAAGAACGAGTCATGAGAAGAAAGACGATTCCATTCGTCAAAATCCTTTGGAGGGATCATACCGAGCAGGAAGCCACTTAGGAAACAGAGGAGTCTATACGGGCTTCTTACCCTCATTTCATATTTTGAATTCAGGTATATTATTCTTTTCCAGTTTGGTCAATGGTAGTGCTAAACGGGAAAAGTTCTCCACGAATCTACGGTAATAACCAGCTAAGCCTAGGAAACTACGGAATTCAGTTGCTGATGTAGGCCTTGGCCACTTGGTAATAGCCTCAACCTTTGTTGGGTCCATCGTGATTCCTTCTGCTGATACATTGTGACCTAACAATGCCACCTTGTCTAACCATAACTCACACTTGGAGAATTTAGCATACAACTGCTTCTGGCGAAGAATCTGTAGTACTGTACGAATATGGTCTTCGTGTTCCTCCTTGGACTTAGAGAATATTAGGATGTCGTCAATGAAGACAATGACGAACTTGTCTAGAAATTAATGGAAGATTCTGTTCATCAAATCCATGAACACTGCTGGAGCATTGGTAAGGCCGAATGGCATAACTACAAATTCGTAGTGGCCATAGCGTGTACGGAAAGCAGGCTTGGCGATGTCTTTCTCCTTAACCCGTAGTTGATGGTAGCTCGACCTTAGATCAATTTTGGAGAAATGTTTGGCCCCTTGGAGTTGGTCAAACAGATCGTCTATACGTGGTAGTAGATACCTATTCCTGATGGTAATCTTGTTGAGCTCGCGATAGTCTATGCAAAGACGCATACTGCCATCCTTCTTCTTAACGAATAAGACCGGTGCGCCCCATGGAGATGCGCTCGGTCGAATAAAGCCTCGTTCCAGAAATTCTTGTAGTTAATCCTTCAGTTCCTTCAACTCTATGGGAGCCATGTGATAAGGATCCTTGGAAATCGGCTCAGCTCCCGGGATGAGCTCGATATTAAATTCTACTTCATGTGCAGGTGGTATGCCCGGAAGTTCTTCTGGAAATACATCTAGAAATTTTGACACTATCGATTGATCCTGAATTGATGGAGATTCAGTATCCATGTCATGAATATTAGCTAGATAACCCTCACAGCCATGTGAAAGTAATACACGTGCTTACAGGGTTGATATGATTTGTACAGACCTTCCGGGTATGAACCCGTTGTGAATGTACTCTAGTGCATTAACATCACCAAAGATGACTCTATATGAATGGCAGTCGATGGTAGCTTGATGCTTGGATAGCCAATGCATGCCCAAAATCATGTCAAAATCATTCATGTCCAGTGGAAGTGCGTCAACAGGACGAACCTTGTCGTCAAACTCTAGGGGAAGGCTCTTGTACACATGGGTTATGCGTACAGAGTCTCTCAAAGGCGTGGAAATACTTAGTATATTTTCTAGTGGCATTGGGAGTATCCTAACATTCTTGGCATAAGTAGTAGAAATGACCGAGTGAGTAGCACCCGTATCAAACAACACACATGCAACTTGACTATTATATACAAGATTCCAGTAATGGTACCTATGGACATAGCAACCTGATCGCGAGAGGTCATGTACACCCACCCAGAAGTAGGAGGTGGTTGGCTGTCGGCATGTCCAGATGTGCCCTCTATCTCGCCCTTGCGACAGTCCTTCATGCGATGGCCTGTCTGACCACACTTGAAGCAAGTGTCGCAGTCACTGCGACATGGCCCTGGATGCCTACTGTTGCATGTGGTGCACAGAGGATGAGTATATCCTTCGACAGGAGCCCTTGTTGGTTGGGAGCCTGTTTAAAAGGGTATACATAAGACATGGGTTATGGATATAATTTGGATAATACGGAAAATTATAGACATGATACCAGTGATAGCTGGACGGTTAGGCTGGGAACCTCTATGGTCCTGCTCCCTTTCGTTTCCATGATTCCTGGTAAGAGATGCTAAAGTGTCAGAATCGAGTCCATGAAACATATGCATAATAGTTTGAGTAAGTTTAGGGACCTGCTACTGTTGAAGTGGCTCACATTGCCTCGGTAATGGTCATTACCGGTGCGCCTGTCCATAGCAGATTGGTCATGAGACTGACCATTACCCTTGTTATGACTCTGCTGAGGCTGAGTGGCCGTTGGGACCGGTCCCCATTCTTCTGCCTAAGAGATGAAATTGTTTGTAGAGAGATAGATATTTGGAGTAATATGAATTGAATTTAATGATCATAGCTGAATGATAATATGTACCTCTTTTCGGGTCTCTCTGTTTCACCGAATTCATCTCTCTCATGCAGCATCTCCAACTTACGTGTTGCGTCAGCCACTTGTGCCACAATATGGTAGGTAGCACTTTCCAAATTATTGGCGATGGATGGGCAAAGTGCCCTACGAAAATGGTGTGCTTGCTCAACAGCAGTGCCGGCTGTTGCTCTCAAAACACCAACATAACGAAGGAAACGTTGCATGAAATCGTTGTTATCTTCCTCAGGTCGTTGTCAAATCGCGTAGTACTCCCTCATGAGCCTATTCTCCCCAGGCATGGGAAAGATATGTTGTTGTGAAGGGTAGTGGTCGTTATGATGAGGGATGTCTTGCATATCTGCATCGGCAGCTGCAATCACTCATGAATATTGTGTGTGTTTGCCATCTGACAGTACAAAATAAATGCAATATAAAACCTTGTTAGAACATAATATCCATAATCATGAAAAAAAATTATGCAATAATCATGAAAAAAAAATTATGCGTGAAAACAGTGCATGAATGCAGGATGCAGTTTGTAAAACTTTTATGTGCGAAAGTAAACGCCTACGGTCAGTTTACCTAAACAAAATGACAGGGCGCGGGGACGCCAATGGGTCGGTCCCAAAGTTAAAAGTTTCGATAAAAGCACATATGACTAATATGGTCAGTCCTGTACCAACCATTACTAGTCAAAATTCCTGTAACAAATGACATATATATATATATGAAAATATGCATGCATGAAACAAACTGTCAGTTCTAGGAAGACCATGGTGATTACCCACTAATCACAGGTCATGTTTTGAGAGCCTACAGGTCGAAGCGTTGTCTCTGATACCATAATCGTAACACCCCATTTTGGTAAATGGAATGTCACGCGTGATTATGGCGTGTCATCAAAGCATGCAAGGATAATGTATTAAACATCACATGACCATAAAGGAAATACCAGAATCAAACATCGGTAATCCAAAGTAGAACTCATCACACACAAACATGAGTACCGTAAATGGAAAGGACTAAACAATGTCCATGGAAATGAGTATCAAAGTATAAAGAAATGCATAACGTAAAGAAGGCTAGAAGGCTTCCAATCCATATGCACATAAGCTTAAAGTCTACGAGCGTCCTTAAGTACCTGCCGTTTTAGAAATATGAAAGGAAAATGGCTGAGCATAATGCTCAGTGCGCGGATATACACATAAAGCATGAATAATATAAGCATATAAGCATGAAGCAGCGGAAAAGACTAAGTCCTGAATAACCTGGCATGTCTTATTAAAACTGGTTTTATAGTTTGAAAAGCCTTATGTTTATCTTGTAAAAACTGTTTATCTAATTAACCATTAGCCAATATAGGTCATGAAATATCAACGTGCATGAATACTTAGAGGGTGACCTCATCATGCAATTAGAGGGGCTGCCTCTAATTAATATAAGTCTGGGTAGGAAGGATCAGCTCCTTGTGAAGGATGCAAGGCACACACCACATTCACCTAAATAATCTATTGGAAACATGTAAACTAGGATTCACCCATACGCCCCACCTGATAATAATAACATGGCCAAAAGCTGAAAGGGACGCCAAGAGCTATCACGCCGTCGTGGTGGAGTCATAACACTAGTGCCTCTAGTGTTATGGTTATGGTACCTCCATAACTAGGTGAAACTGGTCATGCATGTATATGGCTTTAGGTATCTAATTAACATAAGCAATTCAAAACATACAAAACATATATTGGGAAAACAGTTGGCTGCATACGGGGAATCCTAATAAGGAAGAATGTCCGTACTGAAAGGACGGAGAATCCGTACCTTGTGTCCAGTGAACGAAGAAGACGAACGGAAGAGAGTCCTACTTCGGTATCACTAATGCTACATAAATACATACGTGTATAAGTATCTGATTACTGAGTAAGTATTTCATGTATTTCTTGTATTATTATACTTGTTGTGTAATAATAAGTAACTTTCTAAAAATAAGAGGTTTCCTAAATCTTATAATATCCAAGTCTTACAAAAGAGATGAAATGCCTCTAAATAATATCCAAGTCTGTGAAATCTTGACGTGTGGGGTATCGACTTCATGGGACCATTTCATAAATCTTATAAATGTAAATACATTTTAGTCATCGTCGACTATGTATCGAAATGGGCCGAACCTCAATCCTTGCAAATTAACGATGCAAGAGTTGTTATAGCATTCTTAAAGAAATTATTCTGTCGATTTGGAATTCCAAAAGCACTAATAAGCGACAGAGGAACTCATTTCTGTAACAAACTCATGGAAAAAATCATGAAAATATAGGGAGTCAACCACCGATTTTCCACATCTTACCACCCTCAAACGAGTGGCCAAGTTGAAAACACTAATAGAGATCTTAAGCGAATCCTTGAAAAGACCGTCCAACACAACCCTGCTTGTTGGTCTAAAAATTAGAAGATACTCTATGGGCCTTTCGTACCACATTCAAAACACCAACTGGAACCACACCTTACAAGCTCTTGTATGGAAAAACATGCCACTTGCCAATAGAAATTGAACACCGTGCTTATTGGGCACTTAAAAACTGAAATCCTAATCTTATTACAGATTTACAGCTGGAGAAAAATGTATCTTCCAACTTCATGAGTTAGATGAATTTCGACATCAAGCTTATGAAAGTTCACGTTTATATAAAGAACAAAAAAGTGGGGCATGATCGCAAACTGCGACAAAGAAAATAATTCAAACAAGGAGAGAAAGTACTTCTCTTTATCTCGAAATATAAATTCAAACAATCCAAACTTAATTCGAGATGGACTGGACCTTATACAGTGAAACACCAATATCCATCTGGATATGTTGAACTATACGGTAGAGACAATACCACTTTTATTGTCAATGGACATAGACCTTAAGCTCTACCTTGAAGAAGAACACTGTAATGAACTCGACGAAGAAGAAATCCCATTCTTTTTAATATAAAACCGATTTGTAAAACCCGCATGCTTTTACCATGAATAGTACCCTTAAGATCGTACGTACTAGATTAAAACTTTCCTTTTATAGTATGATTACGTTTACGTGTTAGGATTTTACGTATTACGTACGTGTTAGAACACGATAAGTATTTATTACGCACGAACACGCAATAATTGTTTAACAATAATTAATCACGAACATGCGATCATGAAATCATGAACGTAATTAAATCATGAACTAATATTAATTACGTATATATATATATTTATTATGAGCGTGAATAAATATATTAGGTCACGGTAAATATTTAACGAGAACACATAAAACGCGAACACAAATAAACACGAACGAACACCTTAAACGACGAGACACGGAAAACGGTACAGGTACCCCATGTGGGGGCCCCTACCCGCGGCAACATCAAGGAGATGGGCCAAGCCCATCTCAAAATTTACTAAGAAGGGGTTAAGGTAATTTTTACTACTCATTTTCACTTTACAGGAAACCAAAACAAAAACCTAAAAATATTTTTCTCCTTCTCCTTCTTGTCTTCTAGTGGCCGCCGCATATAACACACAAAGGGGGGTGTTCAATTGATTTTGATCTTGAATCTTGTACGTGTGTACGTGTGTGTTCATCCTCGTTAGATCCACGCATTCGGTATATTCTTTTAACCATTTTTCTTTTTGATTTGATCTAATAAAATTAATTAAGAACATGATGTTTTTAAAAACCTAATTAAAAACATAAATCAATCATGTAAATGGTTATTGGGTAAATCAAAAAGGTTGTTATTAGGGGTGTTTGTTTGGCCGGCGCCTAAACCGAACCCCAAGGGGGTCTCGGTGTGGCTAATAGACCACCATCGAGACCATATGGTCCCGGTTTGGTGGTGTGGGTCCCACGGCAGCAGCAAACCAAAGGGAACCCCGAAGTGGTTCGGGGTATGGTGTCGATTTCATGTCCGGTTCATGGTTTCTAGTCAAGATCCGATTCACGGTTTATGTTAAGATAATTTTTTTATAATCATATGTTAAAATTAAATTAATAAACATGACATGATTAATTTTATAAACATGACTTAGGTTATAATTTAATTATTAGAATCATGGAATTATTAACCTAAGTATTTTATATTTTCTAGACTTTATAATTAATTAATTATTAAAAACCATAGTTATAATTAATTAATTAACATGACTTAGGTTATATTATTAATAAATAATAATACATGTTTTAACCTAAGTATTTAACTTTATTTAATTAAAAACATGATATATTTAATTAAATACTTTTAACCTATAGTTTATTTAAATTACATGTAATAATTAATAAACTATACATTATATCATTATGACTTAGAAAATAATCAGAAAAACACTTAGGCTTATATACTTAGCTTATTTAACCAGCTTATATCTAATTATGGAAACCTTCTATTTTTAGAAACTTATTTATATAAGGCAGCTAATTTATTTATGGAAACTTTCTATTTTTAGAAACTTATTTAATTCAGGCAGCTAATCTATATATGGAAACTTTCTATTTTTAGAAACTTATTTAATTAAGGCAACTGATCTATTTATGGAAACTTTCTATTTTTAGAAACTTATCTATTTTAAGAAGTAATTCTATTTTTGGAAACTTTCTATTTTTGGAAACTTTCTATTTTTGGAAACTTTCTAGTTTTTGAAACTTTCTATTTTAGGAAACCTGCTATTTTTAGAAAGTTACTTATTATTACACAGTAAGTATAATAATACATGAAATACCAGAAATACTTAATCAGAATAGACAGAATATAAGATAAACACAGTTTAAGGCTTTAAACAGTAAAACATGATATGAACATATAAAATAAGCTAAGACATGACATAAAACCAGTTACGTATTTAGTAAGCAGATACTTATTCATGTATGTATTTATGTAGCATTAGTGATACCGAAGTAGGATTCTCCTCAGTTCATCTTCTTCGTTCACTGGACATAAGGTATGGATTTCTGTCCTTTTAGTATGGACATTCTTTCCTTATTAGGATTCCCCGTATGCAGCCAAATGTTTTCCTGTAGTATAAGTTTATATGTTTGACTTGCTTATGTTTAATTTAGAATACCTATAGCTATATACATGCATGACCAGTTTCACCTAGTTATGGAGGTACCATAACCATAACATTAGAGGCACTGATGTTATGACTTCACCATGGCAGAGTGATTGCTCGTGGCGTCCCTTCAGCTTTTGGCCATTTATTATATTTACCATGTGGGGTGTATGGGTGCATCCTAGTTACATGTTTTTCAGCAGATTACTCAGTGTGAATGTGGTGCGTGTCGTGCATCCTTCACAAGGAGCTGATCCCTCCTACCCAAACCAGTATATTAAATTAGAGGCAGCCCCTCTAATTTGCATGATGAGGTCACCCCTCCAAGTATTCATGCACGGTGGATTTTCATGACCTATATTGGCTAATGGTAGAACATGTTAAACAGTTTTTATAAGATAAACATAAGGCTTTTCAAACTATAAAACCAGTTTTACCAAGACTTAACCAGGTTATTCGGGACTTAGTTTCTTCCGATGTTATATGTTATATGCTTATCCTATTCATGCTTTATTGTACATCCGTGCACTGAGCGTATTGCTCAACCATTTTCCTTTTCTATGTTCCCAAAACGGCAGGTACTCAGGGACGCTCGTAGACTTTAAGCGTATGTGCATATGGACTGGAAGCTTTCTAGCCTTTCTTTACTTTCTGCATTATCTTTACTTTGATACTCTTGTTATGGATATTGTTTAGTCCTTTCCTTTACAGTACTTATGTTTGTGTGTGATGAGCCTTACTTTTGGACTACTGATGTTTGATTCCGATATTTTCCTTTTTATATGGTCATGTAATGTTTAGACATTTTTCCTTGTATACTTTGATGACACGCCATAATTACGTGTGACATTCCATTATCAAAATGGGGTGTTACAATTATGGTATCAGAGCCAAGGCTTTGACCTGTAGGCTCTCAAATATGACATGTGATTAGTGGGTAGTCACTATGGTCTTCCTAGAACTAACAGTCGTTTTCATGCATTCATCATTTTTATGCATACATATATATGTCATTGTCGCAGGTTTATGACTATGTAATGGTTGGTACAGGACTGGCCCTATTTAGTCGCATGTGTTTTATCGAAACTTTTAAATTTGGGGCCGACCCATAGGCGTCCCCTCGCCATGTCTTTTACTTTCGGTGAACTGGCCATTGGCGTTCACTCTCGAGCATACAAAAGTTTTCATAAAACTACATCATGCATTCATACACAAAATTTTCTTGCATAAAATTTTTCTCTTGAAATTTTGGTATAAATTTTTTTCATGTATATATATTTTATGTTTTGATCTGTTTAATCATATGTTTTATGTTATACTGTCAGATGGTTCTCACACGAGAACAGGAACAACTTAATGCTGCAATCTAAGCTGCAATGCAAGCTTTGCTTCCTCAACTGAGGAATGACATCAGGGCTGAGGTTCAAGCTGCCAACAATTAGCAGCATAATCAGGCACCTCCTCCTCCTCCTCCAGTGACATTGGTAGTATGGCTGGAGAGATTCAACAAGCTCCGTCCTCGACCTTTTGAGAAAACAGATAGCCCCAGTGATGCTAAAAGTTGGTTGGCTCACATCAAGAAGATTTTCAATGCTATGGGTTGTGCCCCGCATACAAGGCGAGGTTGGCATGCTATCAGTTCGAAGGCGATGTGCTAAATTGGTGGTTAGCGTTGATGCAGTCTGAGGGAGGTGACGAGTGGGTTACTGGTTTTACTTGGGCTCAGTTCAAGGACAGGGTGATGGAGCAGTTCTTTCCCAAGGCTGAGCATGACAAGCTCAAGAGGGAGTACCATGGGATCCGATAGAGAGCTAGGGAGAATAGCAACGAGTTTATGCAGCGCTTTCTTCGCTTAGCTGCTTTCCTTGGTGCAGCAGCAGGTACTCCTAAAGAGCAGGCACACCACTTTAGGTGGGCTCTTCTCACATCGGTTGCAAACAATCTGGTGTGTGCTACGATCAACACTATAGCACAAGTAGCCGATGCAGCACGTAAGCTGGAGATGCTGCAGGAGAGAGATGAGTTCGGGGAAGCTGAGAGACCTGACAAGAGGTAAACGGTCGTATTCAAGCGGTGATCAATCCGTATTCTTTCCATATATGTCAAATATTCATCTCTTTAAATATATCTTCCAGGCAGAAAACAGGGGACCGGTCTCAGCCGGCTACTCAGCAGCAGCCTCATCAGCCCAAGGGAAACGGTCAGACTAACGACCGTTCTGCTACGGATAGGCGTGGTGGTAATGATAATTACCGTCACAACGTTGGACACTCCAACAACAGCAGGTCCTAATACTTAGGCAATTTTCTTATGATTTCATGTTATAACTCATATTCTGACACTTTAGCAAAACTTCTACCAGGAACCATGGAAACGGTAGGGACCAGAACCAGAGAGGTTCACAGCCTAGCCGTCCAGCTATCACTGGTATTCAATCTTATGATTTTCCGCATTGTCCTTTGTACCCTATTATCATGTCTTATGTTAATTGTTTTATCAGGTTCCCAGCCAGCCAGAGCACCTGCTGGAGGATATACTCATCCTCTTTGCTCTACTTGCCACCGTAGGTACCCAGGGCCATGTCGTCGTAACACTGACGCATGCTTCAAGTGTGGTCTTCCTGGCCATATCATGAAGGATTGCCAAAAGGGCGAGATGGAGGGCACATCGGGACATGCTGATTCCAAGCCGCCGCCTACCACCGGGCGTGTCTACACGACATCTCGAGACCAGGCCAACAAGTCTACAGGTACCATCACTGGAATCTTGTATATGTATGGTCAAGCTGCATGTGTTCTTTTCGATACGGGTGCTACTCACTCGGTTATTTCTGCTGCTTATTCTAAGAACATTAGGATGCTCCCCATGCCACTAGAGAATAGGCTTACTATTTCCACGCCTTTGAGGGACTCTATATTAATCACCCATGTATACAAGAGTCTTCCCCTAGAATTTGATGATAAGGTTCGACCTGTTGACGCACTTACGCTGGACATGAATGACTTCGACATGATTTTTGGCATGGATTAGCTATCCAAGCATCATGCTACCATAGACTGCCATTCATATCGAGTTATCTTCGGTGATGTTAATGCACCAGAGTACATTCATAACGGGTTCGTACCCGGACGGTCTGTACAAATCATATCTACCCTGCAAGCGTGTGCACTACTGTCACATGGCCGCGAGGGTTATCTAGCTACGGTTCACGACATGGATGCTGAATCTACATCAATTCAGGATCAACCAATAGTGTCAGAATTCCAAGATGTATTCCCAGAAGAACTTCCGGGCATACCACCTACACGAGAGGTGGAATTCAGTATCGAGCTTATTCCAGAAGCTGAACCAATCTCCAAGGCTCCTTATCGCATGGCTCCCATAGAGCTGAAGGAGCTGAAGGATCAACTGCAAGAACTTCTTGAACGACGTTTCATTCGACTGAGCGCATCTCCATGGGGCGCACTGGTCTTGTTTGTTAAGAAGAAGGACGGCAGTATGCGTCTTTGCATAGACTATCGCGAGCTCAACAAGATTACTATCAGGAATAGGTATCCACTGCCGCGTATAGACTATCTGTTTGACCAATTCCAAGGGGCCAAACACTTCTCCAAGATTGATATAAGGTCAGGCTATCATCAGCTACGGGTCAAGGAGCAAGATATCGCCAAGACTGCTTTTCGTACCCGCTATGGCCACTACGAGTTTGTAGTTATGCCATTCGGCCTGACAAATGCTCCAGCAGTGTTCATGGACTTGATGAACAGAATCTTCCATGAATTTCTGGACAAGTTCGTCATTGTCTTCATCGATGACATCTTGATTTTCTCAAAGTCCAAGGAGGAACACGAAGACCATCTTCGTACAGTACTACAGATTCTTCGCCAGAAGCAGTTGTATGCTAAATTCTCCAAGTGTGAGTTCTGGTTAGATAAGGTGGCATTCTTAGGTCACATTGTATCAGCAGAAGGAATCACTATGGACCCAGCGAAGGTTGAGGCCATTACTAAGTGGCCGAGGCCGACATCAGCGACGGAAGTCCGCAGTTTCTTAGGCTTAGCTGGCTATTACCGTAGGTTCGTGGAGAACTGTTCCCGCTTAGCACTATCGTTGACCAAACTGATGCGGAAAGGGGAGAAATTCGTCTGGACTGAAGAACGAGAGAAGAGCTTTGAAGACCTGAAGCAGAAGCTAGTATCTGCACCTATTCTTACTCTCCCATCTGGTACGGGTGGATTTCAAATCTACAGTGATGCATCAGGGAAGGGACTTGGCTGTGTTCTCATGCAACATGGGAAAGTGATCGCGTACGCTTCACGACAGCTTAAGCCTTATGAAGAAAATTACCCCACGCATGACTTGGAACTTGCTGCAATCGTGTTTGCATTGAAGATATGAAGGCACTACTTATATGGAGAATCATGTGACATTTTCACGGACCACAAGAGATTGAAGTATATCTTCACTCAACGTGAATTGAACATGAGGTAGAGGAGATGGTTAGAGCTGCTGAAGGATTATGACATAAAACTACAGTATCATCCTGGAAAGGCAAATGTAGTAGCAGATGCTCTTAGCAGGAAGTCCGGAATGATCAACGGTATTAAAATTGAGGAGGAAATCATAAGAGACTTGGAGCGACTAGACATCGAGATCATGGTACCTGGACAGCATGGTTACTGGGCTAATCTTAGAGTAGAACCCGAGTTACTCTCTAAGATCAAGGAAGCTCAGAAAAGATGACGGAGTAATCTGGGCGATAGTACAGAATTTGGAGAAACAGACGAAATTCAGAGTGGATGCAGATGGTATCGTATGGCAGGGCACGAGACTTTGTGTTCCTGATGACCAAGAACTCCGGGAAGCCTTGTTAGCTGAAGCTCATAGCTCCTCATTCTCTATACATTGTGGTTCGACTAAGATGTACCATGACATCAAGCAATATTTTTGGTGGAGTGGTATGAAATAGGATGTGGCCACTTACTTCTCCAAATGTCTTACCTGCCAGCAGGTTAAGATCGAGCATCAGCAATCTGGCGGTCTCCTTCAACCGTTAGATATTCCAGAGTGGAAGTGGGACAAAATCACCATGGATTTTGTTACTGGTCTTCCAACAAAAGAAGAAGTTCTTGAATGATGTTAAGACTTACTTTTGGGATGACCCTTTTCTATTCAAACAATGTGCTGATCTGATCATTCGTCGATGTGTTGATGGACCGGCAGCTTTTGACATTCTCCAGGCTTGCCACAAAGGACCCACCGATGGTCACTTTGGTCCCAACTACACCGCCAAAAAAGTGTTTGACTCGGGATTCTATTTGCCCACCATTTATCGTGATGCTCACGAGATGGTTAAACATTGTGATGCTTGCCAAAAACAAGGCAAGATCACACATAATGATGAGATGCCTCAAAATTACATACAAGAATGTGAAATCTTTGATGTATGGGGCATCGACTTTATGGGGCCATTCCCTTCTTCTAAAGGCAACAAATACATCCTTTTCGTTGTCGACTACGTTTCTAAATGGGTTGAAGCAAAAGCTTTACCCACTAACGACGCGAGGGTGGTTTGTAATTTCTTGAAACAACTGTTTGCTCGATTCGGTGTTCCTCGTGCTATTATCAGTGACCGCGGGACTCATTTTTGCAATGATCAATTTGCAAGAGTCATGGCTAAGTATGGTGTCAATTCGAGATATCCAACCGTGGATTGAAGAGAATTTTGGAACGTACTGTGGGAGAGCATCGTGCCTCGTGGGCCGATAAACTTGATGATTCTCTGTGGGCTTTCCGTACCGCCTATAAGACAACGATTGGTTGTACACCTTATCGTCTTGTGTACGGGAAAGCCTGCCACCTCCCCATCGAGCTGGAACATAAGGCATATTGGGCCTTGAAGTGGGCTTACTTCGACATCAACAAAGCCGGTGATCTTCGAAAGATTCAACTCAACGAGCTACAAGAATTGAGGAATGAAGCTTACGAGAACTCATTGATCTACAAGGAGAAGACCAAGATTATCCACGATGCTAAAATCAAGAACCGAGAGTTCCATGTTGGTGATCAAGTCTTACTTTTTAACTCTCGGTTGAAGATCTTCTCGGGCAAGTTGAAGAGCCGCTGGTCTGGTCCATTCACCATCGCCAATGTATTTCCCTATGGCACCATTGAGCTTTCTCAGCCAAATGGGCCCAACTTTAAGGTGAATGGCCAGCGTTTGAAATTGTACTTTGGTGAGGACATCTCTCATGAGATGATTCCATCCCTCACCACGTTTCCCTTGAATTAGTTCGGGACCGAGTCAGGCTCGTGACTCGGTGAACAAAACAAGCGCTCCTCAGGAGGCAACCCGAGTATCTATCCCACTTCCCCGTTTTTCATCCTAAGTGTAGGGGGAGCTATATAGGTTGCTTGTATTTGGATGGTGATGTGATTACAGGGATAAGTGCACTCTTGGAATCTTTGAAGAATCGTGCTCCCATGTTATCCGCAATACCAGTTCTATCTCTCAACTATCGTGATTCAATATTCGTCATACTCACATTTGAAATTGATCACTTTAGTCGTCTCCTCCATAGCTTGATTTAACCAACGTGCACAATGACATAAGTGTAGGGGCGATTTTCCCACATGCTTAAACATTGAGGACAATGTTTATCTTAAGTGTAGGGGGGCTTCTATCGAAGTTTTAAGTGGACTTTTCCATGAAAATGCCTTCATTTAACCGGAAAATCATCTTTTTTAACATTTTTCAAATTTTTAATTAACCTTGGCTATTTATTCGTAATTTTTAAATTTTTATCGTTGCTCTCATATGTATATATCCCGAAATAAAGTCAAAAATATTAATAAAGTGGTGTAGCTAGTTTTGAAGTTTTTGACATATTAGGCCCGTTGCGATTATTTTGACTCAACCCGAATAGACTTATCCAAGTTTATTCTAGCTAGTATCCTTAACCATGTAGACCTTAATTGGTTTATTAGGCTAAGCATCCACGAGTCTCATTACTTGAGATTTTAAATTGTGGAGGACGAGAAATAATAGAGTCAATTATAAGTCGGTATTCTTGCACAAGCTCACTTGGTGTACTTATTTGCATATTCTCCCATCACTTGCTAATAATTTATCTGCAATAAGTAAGGTCGTACGATTTGAAAGGTTACATAGCTTCTAGCCCAAGATCGTTTAAAAGTTGCTCGGTAATGATAAGAGTTCATAGCCAAGGCATAACTTATGAAGCGGGGAGCGAAGATTGGCGAGTCCAAAAAGGCCCTAACAAGGCATGAGGATTCCATTTTATTGCTAAAGATCCAAGGTGATGTGAAAAGCATCATTCCCAAAATCGATATGAAGGATCAAGACTCACGACGAAAAGCAATCAACTCCCATCAAGATCATGGAGAAGTCTATCCGAAAAGACCCTAACAAGGTATGAGGATAAATAGATCCAAGTCCGAAAAGGAGGCGGATCGTTGTATCTCAAAATCCCAATTAGAGATTGAAGAAATAATCATGAAGTCGTGGTCAACAATGTTGGAGTACCCCTCAAAAGTCTCCAAGTGAATAAACTCTATTAACGAAGAGAAGACCATTATCTCAAGAACGTCTCTCAAGATATGAAGTATGAAGTACATGCCAAATATCGGCCCGGGAAAGGTCTCAAATCGTGAACCAAGTTATGCCAAGATATGAACTTTTTGATATCCCGAGAAGCAGTTTTAAGAGATTTTGTCCTTTAGCTAACTATTAATCAAATCGTCCTACTTTGCTTTCAGCCTAAATAAACTATCGAAATAAGTCCCAAAATGCATCTTCATGATCATTCTAAGACAGAAATAAAATATAAGAGATACACCTAGGAATAAGGGAGTTTAAGCATATAATTAAGCCATGTGTGTAAGTGTTTGAATTGCTAACTTATAATAACAATGATCTCGTTTTTAAGCTTAGTTTGGGGAACGTGAAACTTGAGGGTGATAAATCTTCGCAGCACTAAAGCCCTAATGTAAGTCCTTGATCTCTTTGCAAGTTATTTTCATATAGCTATTTTCAAGTGAAAATAGTTTCTATCCTTTTGTCTCCTTTAAAGCTTTAATTTCTCTTAGTATTTAAATTTTTGTTTAGTAATATTTTAATAAGGCCAAGGTTGATTGATTATGAGAAAAGTGTAAATTTGCTTTATCACTAAGCATTGCATGAGGGCATGGCAATGGTTAAGTGTAGGGGATTTGATAGGTGGTTGTAGTGTTTTACCACACCTTTAGGAAAAGGAGGGTAAATAGGGTAAACGTATTAAATACGACGGTTTAGGAAAACCGTGTACAAATGACCCTAAGGTGAAGTGAAAGTTCGTTTCCCAAGGAGGTATATGTGTGTGAAAAACTTGTTAAATGTTTGTGATTAATGATTGGTTTAGAAGGGGATGAGAAAAGAAGATGACGAAGATGTGAAAATAATACTACGACGACAAAACGTAAAACCGTAAAAACTACAAAAATAAAAATTAATTCTAAAAATTACCAAAAATTCACCAAAAATCAAAATAAATAAACTAAGAGTTTACCAATGATCAAAACTTTTTCAAACCTTTTAAATAATTAAATATTCAATTTTTAAATGCTAATTAAAGCCCTAAAAATCAAATAAATTATCAAAAAGCCCAAATAAAGATTTTTCAATTGGTAAACCTCTAAAATGACCTAAAAAGATTAAAAACTATTTTTTACAAATTTTTAAACTACTAAAAACTATTTAAAATGATTTAAAAACTATTAAAACTTAAAATAATTATAAAAATTAATCTAAAAGTGATAAAATTATTCTAAAATTTGCTAAATTCCTATTTTACTGTATTAAAGCTAAGAAAAATGTAAAAAGTTGGAAAATGTGAAATTTGAAAAATAATAATAAAATAATATTAAAATAATATTAAAAATCCAAAAATTATAAAAAATTCAAAAAACTTGCAAACTAGTTTATTTTAACCTAAATAATCAGAAAATCAAAGTGAAATGACCAGAATACCCCTATTGGGCCCTCAAATGGGCCAAAACCAAAAACAGTCAACCCTTAATGGGCTTTTTAGCCCAAAAATTCAAACTTGGCCCAATTGACTTGGAAAAGCCCTATCTGACTCAAAATGTAATTCTAAGAACAAAACTCTAAAGGCCCAAAAGCTGGATGTGAGCTTATCACAGCTTAATAAGCAAACAGCTTATTCTTATTAGGCTTTTTAGCCCATTAAGCAATAAGCTAATGCCATAAGCTCTAATTTGACACACAACCTTCTTTTGGGATGCTTATGAGATCTGTAAAAAGAAATTTTGAAAAAGCACACTCAATAAGCCAGAAATAAGCAAACTAATATTTCACTAAAAGACAAAATAGTCGTTTTTGAGAAATAAGGCACCTCAGGACTTGATTCAACTTACAAAAGATCACAAATGAACTCAATAAGCCAAAACATTCAACAAAATTCCAATAAGCAAAACCAATAAGCCAAAATAAGCCAATAAGCACTTATGAAAAAGTCAATTAAGTTGGTTTTCTAGTCAAACCCTAAAGTCAACCCACCAAATGCTCCAGTATGAACAAATGGGTCAAATAATGAGCACCTGTTATAAAATCCAAGTTGTTGCTGGTTAAAATAAGCTATTATAGCTTATTGATAAGCTGAACCTAATTTTACACTAGCAGTGGTAACCAGCAGGGGAAAGGAGTTCCCACTGCTTTGACTATTTGACTGAGCTTTTTAGAGAGTTCTAGTTGGATTCAATTGGAAACAAAGGCACCTTGTGATCAGTGAACCACAAGGAGTCAATAGCAACAAGAAAATCCAAATTTGGTTCACACAATAAGCCACAAATGATCAAACAGTCACCAGATACCACACAGACATGGAAATAAGCAGTTATGCACTTAATAAGCAGATTTAGACTGAATAAGCCAACCAAACTTAACAGGATGCATACACAAGCTATATAAACTATGAATAAACACAAAGAAACTTGAATCAAACACTGAATCAAAGTAAACAACAAGATCAAAGCATGAAAAGTTACTGATGAACAAAGTGCATATGCAGAAACAAGTTTGCTGGTCTATTTGACACTAGATCCAATTTCAAGCAGTCAAATCTCTTTCCCTGGTGTAATTAACTAAGGTTTAGCACTTGTTAGCCCTAGCCTAAGCTTAGATCTAGGTGTCCTCAAAATCCTAGCCAATTTTACCAAGTATCCAAGATTTTATACCCTATTTTATGAATCTATGTGTTTCAAACCTTCAAACCTGCAAACAGATAAACAATAGCACCTAACAAACAGATACCAACACTTGCAAACAATAAACCACCTATTAGCAAACCACAAATCCAATTCAAGAAGTAGACCCAAACACCCCTTAATCAACTACTTAACAAAGAAACTTGTGATTTTAACTAATAACCTACTGATTTTAATGATCAAAAACACTTACTAGGTAGCAACTAACATAATCAAACTCAAAAATTACCAGCACAAACACAAGAACTCAAAATCCAAGTACCAAATCCAAAACAGGCATAAACATGGAATTTTTAGAGGAATCTTAACAAGAGATTATACCTGCCCTCCACAACATCCTAGGAGGGCCAGCTATGCTCCTTGGACCTTGTTCAACAACTAGAACAAGACCAAGGTACTTCAACAAAGGAGATGCAAGACTGCCTTGGTTGATGGTTCAAAGTAGAACCTCAAGGACTTGATTTCTTCAACACAAGCAGCAAACAACTCAACCAATGGCTCTAATCCCTTCACAAGCTTGGTGTCAACAAGCTTGCAAGAGCTTATAGCTTATGGCTAAGGGTTAGTACACAAATATAGCAAAATCAGAAACTAGGATTTCAAGGCCTTTGAACCTTGAAAACCTTATGAACCAAGACGTGCCTTAACCACAAGATTAAGGAAGGTCTTGACAATAAAATGGAACTCAGATTTAGGCTATTCTAACACCAACTTTTAATCAAATCAAAAGGAGAATTCAAAATTTTCAGAAATTCAAATTTTATTAAACTTAAAAAGGATTTACAAAGATTGATAGCCTAAAACTGGAACCAAGGGACTCTCACATGTTGAGGTCTCCTTTTATAGGCAAATGCCTGGCTAAACACTATTCACAAACCCTAGCAACTGAAATTCCTATTCTATCCTTGCAGAACCTTCTAGGTGTGTTGCCAGCTGTTTTGGTTGAATCCTGGACGTTTGTTGAGTGCTTAGCGACCAAGTAATGATTTGCAGCCATTGATTTTGCCAAGTCATGATCAAATGCCAAGTGTCGTATTGTGAGTGGGGATGGGGGTATCATTCTGGTAGTGGTATTTAAGGTTTTTGGTGTGGGATGTGATTGAGGTGATGTGAATCACACGTGGGTATAACCAATTTTGATTTCCCCTTTGTTTTCCTCCTTTTTCATCCTGGGTAAAAGTTGTGTTCTTGGCTGGTAAAAATCCAAACAGTAAGTGTTTCCCGCATGTTTAGGGATTTAAACTTTCAGCTTGTCACTTTTGGTCCTTTGTTTTTGGAGAAAGTTATATAGCAAGTTTATTTTGGCATAAAACGTATTTCCTTTGTTTTTAACTTTCATAACTTGGCAATTTTGGCACAAACTTTTGGAAAAAGGTTTACAAGGGTTGTTTTTGCCATTTTGAGATATTTCAAGGGCTGATTTTGGATAATGTTGATCTTCAAAGGTCTTTAATGTATTTTTTACTTCATGAGGGACCATTGTTGGCAATTTGGAATTGTTAAGGGACTAAACTTGCCATTTCTTCAAAGTTGAAGGACCATTTGTGTAATTTTGACAAACTTAAGGGACCAAACTTGTAATTATCAATATACAAGGGTTTTAAGTGTCATTTCTTCATTCATTGAGGATCAAACTTGCACATCTTTAAGTCTTTAAGGATAAATGTTAGATATTTCATGATTTAGGACCCGATTCTTTGTACGGCTTCGTTTCTCGTGTCCGTTTTTCCTTGTATCTTGTGATCTTTTGTCTTTTTCACGATATCCATACCTAAAATACACAAGTAAACAAACACAAGCATATATATGGTATTTTATGACATTTTTATGCATTTAAAGCCCGAAAAGAACGATGAGATCATGTATAAATGCCATCTCATCAATAGGTGTGAAAACACCCATCCTTTTACCACTTATTTCTTGCTAAAACAAGACCAAAACGCGTATTTAATGTCATTTGTTTGGAATTATGCGTGGTTTGTGTGTTTGTTGTATTTTCAGAGCCAACCGGATAAATATTGGAGAAAACATGGGATTGCACGGGTTTTATCGAGGAAAAAGACGAAAAGACGAAGTCTATAGTCCAAGAGATGCAAAAGATTTGAAGTCAATGGGCCTATTTGAAGATTTATCGAAGAAAAGGACCAAAGATGGAAGATTTACACATGTCGAAGAAACTCAAGTCTATTAAATGAAGAAATTAAAAGACGAGTTGAATTTATTCGTCGACAAATCCCGAATCGAAATCGAAAACGTCAACTTTTCTGAAAAGACGAGAAGACAAAAAGAAAGGGAGAAAGCCCACTCACCAACCAAGGGAGAAGCCTATAAATACTCCTCCCATTCAGAAATTTCCACTAGCTTTTCTTTCTGTTACATTTTTCCTATTTCGTAGGAAGAAAACCATCTCCCTTAAGGAGTGGTTTTCATTTTTCTTTGATTTTTCCTTGAATCTTGTAAGTTTAATCTTTTCATTTTGTTTGTTGAATCTTAAATCATTAATACAAGTTTACTTTTAATCTTTCCATCATCTTGTTCTTCATCTCTTGGTGATTCTAAGTTTTCAAGTTTCATTTTATTTGTTTGATCATCATAAGTAAGTGGGTTTTGCGATTTTGTGGTTTTGGATTGATGTTTACCTTAGGTAAATAATTAGTGGTGAAATTGGTTTCAGTTTTGATTAAAAACTTGGTAAATTTTGGTTTAAAATTCGTGTTTTAGAATCCCCTGTTCTTCTCTTTCCTTTACTGAGTTGCCCAGATCTCGTATAGTGGTTTTGTGATTTTACTGTTGATACGGAATTTTCATTATTCCGGGTCAAGGTTGTGATTATCTTGGTTATTCGGAATAACCAAATATTCCGAGTAGAGTAGTGATTTCATTGTTTATTCGGAATAGCAAAAATATTCCGCATAGGGTTCCATATCAAAACATTCCGCATATAGTTTCTTTTGGAATATTCCGCATAGGCTTTCTTTTTAATATATTCCGCATAGGTTTTTGTTAAAAATATTCCGCATAGCACAAATATTCAGCATAGCCAAAATATTCCGCATACCCTCATTATTCAGCATAAGGCAAACCCTGTTATTCCGCATAACTTGACATTCCGCATAGTGTTTTCTTTCTAATTTTCTGGATAAGGTTTCTCTCCAAAATATTCCGCATAGGGTTTTTGCATAGGCTCGTTATTCCGCATAGACATTCCTGTTCTCATTATTCAGCATAGGGCTACATTCCGCATAAGCCAATTATTCAGCATAAGAGATTTATTCCGAGTAGAGTTAACATTCCGAGTAAGGCAAAATATTCCGGATAGCCATTATTCCGAATAAGGTAAAATTCCAGTTTTATTCCAGTTTTTCCAGTTTTAAATTCTATCTTTATTTTTATTCTCAGTAATTGCTTTTAGTATAATTTTATTATTTCTAGCACTTATCATTTTAGTAGATTTAGACCCAGGCTCCCCCTTTTTAGTCACCAATTACAACGATTCCACTTTTGACCGTGATCGATTCGAGAAGATACCGAGAACGAAACAATGACATATATCAATTGGGTACGAGCAACGCAAAGAAAGATCTTGCAAGCAAACCCTTTTTATTAACCAACCAAAAGTCAGTTATTAACCTATGTACCTTTCCCATCCAAATCATACACGAACAAGAATCACATAGCAGTTAATCACATAATGTACACACAAGTCCATCTCATACCTTAAAAACATTCACAGCATCAATTTATAAACAACATAACACAGTGTCTCTTCCATCCCATCTGGAAGTCAAAATCAATAATAAACATGGGACTATGAAACTCACCTGATTGCTTCTTCACAAGTCCTCGCACTAGCAACAAGCTAACAAACCAAAAACACGAAATCAATACATGAACCAATCACTAAGATGGCTCATCAACCTATGATGGAAATCTAGCCTATTCCCATATAAATACCTCATTGCTAAGCTCTAATCACCCATTACCCTTCCTTAACAAGTCCTTAACTTGGTTAAGTTTAATAACTATCCCGTTCACATTTTACACAAAACAGTCCTAGTTTTTAGGTCTCAAAACTTTAAGTCAAACGTCCACTTAAACATACCCATGGTTTCTGTAAAAGGAATATTCATACTTTTACATATGCTAGCTAAAACCTCCCACTTGCCCTAACCTTAAAGCTACTGTTAAGGCCCCGATATATGTATATATATTACTACCTATCAAGAATTCACTTATTTTAAACGTATGAAAAGTTTGTTCCAATTAGGGGGTCTTACCCTAAACCAAAACCTTAGCCCAAGTTCAGATAGTTACTACAATATATAAACCATCTCTCATGTTTGTTAGAAGATTCCAATTAAACCCTAAGTACCCCAAACAAAACTTAAAAAAAAACAGGCTGATTACAAAACTGTTTTGACCTCCGACTGTTGTAACCTGTTTTTGACCCACTTCCCACCTCCAATTTAGTTCTCGTTTCTTGCATTGGAAAGCCACTTCAATTACCTTTTCAGGGGTACTTGGATCGCATCTTGAATGTTCCTAGAACTCCCGATATGATCAAAACAATTGACTCAAAATTCTGCCCAGTTTTTAAAAACGGGTTTAACAAAATCAACCTCATTAATTAACCCTGATCCCTCTAATTACAAGCCCTAATTTATGTAATCATCATATTATGATTAATACAACATTAATTTACTGTTTTTATATTAAACCCTAACCTAAAACCATCATAAGATGATTATATAAACATTAAAACAATTAAATTAAAAAGAGATTATGAAGGTTTTACCTTAAGATTTTTGAAAGAAGAAAAATTAATGAAGAACACTAAATTTCACCATAGATGTCGACCCATACTTGATCTCCAGGGATTTTATGGAGTGTTTTGATAACAATAAGTCTTTATATACTTTCCTAACAAGTCCTTGGCCCATTACAAAAGCCTGGTTCCCCTTTTTCCTTTTTTTCCTTTTTCTTTTTCTTCCTTGCGTCCCAAAACCGACTTACACATATTTTTTTATATTTTTTTTCTTTTTATTATTAATATATGTATTAATAATATTACCTTAATTTTCCTTAATTTATTTCAGCTCCTAAAGCTTCCAAAACCTCAAAACCGTAAAACTAGTCAAATTTACGCGTTTTACCATAAAAGTCGTAAAATATACACTTTTAAAAAAATCTCAAATTTTGAAATAAACTTTATAACTAAGTCCTAAATGACTTAAAACCATCCCGAAAAATATCCATATGACTAATTACCTCATCCGAGACCTCCAAATGCTAAATCATAAATCGTAAAAATACGATTTTCTATAATACATATACGTATACTTAAAACCACCAAATAACATCATCTCACTTCATAGTCACTACCATGTGAACTCATGAACATGAAATCATCACACATCGTTTCATTCACAAGGTACCCCGTACCGGAAACGATATCCAAACCACAATCTATACACACCAATAAGCACATAAACACGTAAAGACACGTAACTAGCACAAAATAAAACTAAGTGACGAACCTCAAAACCAGGGTTGTCACATCACTCCTTCCTAATAGAAATCTCGGCCCCAGATTTACTCCTTAGGATCAACACACAAACAACAAATCACACGAGGATACTTGTTTTAAATGAACTCCCCTCATTTCCACGTGAACTTTAGTTCAAGTTGCAAAATACCACATATACAAACCAAAAATAATTAAACTCATTGCCAAACTCTTGACCTCACAGTCAATAAATCTCACAAATGACTCTTTGATAAAACAAAGACTCTTATTAACACAAGTCTCGAATAACCATACATGCAAAATGCATTCTCAAACAACCTTTACCAATCTCAATACATGAAATGTATCATGTATACAACTCATTTCCCCCAGGTAATTCTATGCTCATAAGCTATCGGTCCGATCTTTCCAAAGATCATAAATGGACCTACAAAACTCTACATCAATTCTTCCATTTTACCAAAACATACCACCCGTTACTATGGGTGAAACTTCATACACAACTTTGTCACTAACTCTAGTGGTTTCCTTCTTTCCTACATAGCATCCCATGTTGCTCTCATCCTTTCCACAAATACCATTACCACATTAGTAGCCTCTTTTACCAATTCTAGTCCACAATAGGGACAACTCAACCTATCCTTTCATATAGTGCCTCAAATGGCATTTATCGACTTCTAGTATGATAACTATCATTATATGAGAAACTCAGCCATCGCTAATGAGTTTCCTAACTCCCTCTAAATCAATCACTCATGTCCTCAGTGTGACTCCTAAGGTTGTATAGGTATCTCACTTGCCTATCCTTTTCCAGTTAGCCGGATATACTCATATACGATCATGTTCATCAACTCCCTTTAGTCCGTACTTCAAACTACTTAAAATTCCAATTTCCTTACAAAGTGACCTATGACGGTCTTTCACATATCCATTAGTTCTTCCATTGCCATAATCCTTCATAAGACATTCCATACATATTAGGCTAACTTTTACGCAGAACCCTCTATTCCATCACATCCGTACGCAATCCTTCCAACTTCTCAACTACGTGACTTCTCATTCCTCTTGAAATATGAGATGAATTAGTCAGTCTATCGACTATCACCCAACTCTCATCGTACTTAATCCTCCCCCGCATTATGTATCCCTTCCACCAACTTCGTCCTTACATCTCCCTTTCTAAACTACTCCTATCTATGTAGGAAGTATAGTCTACGTCCTTTTCCTCCATATGATTGTCCAAGCCACGCAACATACATATTGACGCGTTCTCTGCTTTAGACAACTCAACTCGTGCAACCTATATCCTTTATCCAAACCGCCCTAATACGTCATCCCTATAGTTCAAGTTCGTCTCAGTTTCACCTCATCCTTCTTATTCCATGTCTCATCGACCATGCTTGCCTTTCCCAGATGGTACTTGGCCTTGCAATTTTTTTCTTTCATCAATTAACTCCACCCATCACCTTTTCCAAAAGTTCAATCAAGATGATTGAATATGTGTTGGAGACGTTCATGATCCGTATAGATCATTCTCCACGTCTCGTACACCAAATGCCTCTAGCATTCTTGACAGATATAACAGTCCAGCTCCACTAACTAAGTCTATCCAGTTCTTCCAAATCTTCAGTTCCTACAACGTATAAACGATCGCCTTTCTATGTCGTCCTCGTACGCGTCCAAATCCTTGCTCCACGTATCGTCATGCTTCGCGAATTCAGCCAGTCCTTCCGATAATGCCAAGATCTGCTCATTATCCAATCCACCTCTTCAGCCTCCAAAACGCTCCCTCATCCTTCCTCACTTCACCCTTGCTGGTTCCATGATATGCCACCACCTCTACTGCTCATCCTCATAAACTTAATCCTAAAAACTTACTCTTGAAAATCTCACGTATAACTCCCTCTTATCAGACCACTCAACCGCTTCCACATCACATTTACTACCAGGCAACTCAACCTTTATCCTGTATCCCTTGCAATTTCTAACCATCCTCTATGGCGCGTTACTTGTGCCAATATCCATACATTATACAAATCTCTATTCCTCTCACTGGTACTCCAAGAGACCATATATTCACATTTGTTCGTCTACGAACTTCTTCCCTCCCCACTAAGGGCATTCCGACCGTTCTCTCCTGGCCACCTACTTAAGCGTGTAGGCACGACCAAGTCTTTCATATGACTACCTCAACGCTCTCAATCAATACGTAACCAAAACTACATCCTGAATCCACTAGTTACGATCGACGAATCAAACCCACGGATAACTAACGACATTTCACGTGCACCAATTAAAACAAGTCAAAACCACGAGACTCAAAAGAAAACTCAAACCCAGAACATATATCAATTCAAAATGACCCATGACAACGAAAAATAATCCAAGAAACACCCAATGGTAACCAAAACATATTACGCCTCGCGACATATTATTTAAACCGTGCAAAAGATCGACTTTTCCAAAAGAATATATTTTTATTTTTTTTTTACCTCCCCACATCTATGTGACTCAAACCATCTACCAACAACCTTCTAGAAGATCTCAAAACTCAACTCAAGGACTAGGTATCCCGTGCATCCCAAATCATAAAAAAAATAAAACTACTACTCAAACTCAACCTTGAACCCGACACTTGTACAACAATTCCGACCAGTCCACTGAGCTCCCATGACTATACATTCTGAATATTTGAAAAGTACGTTCCGAGTACATAATTTTAGGCTTTTGAATCACCCAAAAATCTTTAAAAAATAACAAGTTATGACCAAAACAGTTTTATATTAATGAAAGATAAAATTGTATGTGAAATATTCATAAACTCAATTTAACCTTGTACTAATAATTATAAATGACGTGAATCGGTTAAACCCAATTATATAAACTATGTAAGTAGAAAGAAATTTTACTTCGCTTTATTTTAAAGAAAGTTTTTTAGAATTTAAAATAAATAAGTGTTGATTTAAAAGAAATCTTATGTTCCATCTTGTTTCAAAGACGACTCTAACACCTTACCCTTATTTTACCGAATACAACCAATTATCTAACCCTATAATAGATTTCCCAGTCCCCCTTTTCTCAATATATTCCGACCAAAAGAACTGTAAGACCCAACACAAAAGATTTCATTATCTCAAAAGAAATCCCAAGTTATTTCAATAGACCAAGAACACCATTTTAAAACGTACACGTGAAATACGAAACTCAAAGAATACGCTACAAGACACACTTCAAAAGATTCGAAACGTCGTTGAAACTCCACCAAACTCGAGCACTAATAAATCGTTTAAACACAAGAGAGTACTAGGTACGTTCAAGTTATAATAACTACTGAACGACCGTAAATCATAACATAACATCTATCAGTATATATACATCCGCATATGTATACCTATTGAATCCCCCAAACATACTCGTTAAGTCAATCAATCGCTTTATACGCTCGTTTTTACATACGAGGAATCACCATCTCACCGTGCCATAACAAGGCATAAAGCCCACCTCCAAAACCAAACCATATCGTGTGACCCCATAATCACACAACACAACTATAACCCAAAACATATAACACAAAAAGAACGATAAGCATCTTGATGAGACGGCTTTTATACATGGTCTCATCGTTCTTTTTGGACTTAAAATGCATTAAATATCATCAAAATACCCAAATATATGCTTGTGTTTGTTGCTTGTGTATTTTAGGTACGGATATTGAGAAAATGACAAAAGATCACAAGAATCACGCAAAAACGAACACGGGAAACGAAGCCGCACGATGAACCAAGCCCTAATGAAGAATTTTCCAAAGAAAACCCTTGAAGATTTGAAGAATATTGAGGATTGGTCCTCCAAGTTTGAAGAATTGACACTTTATACCCTTGTATCTTCATAATTACAAGTTTGGTCCCTAAAGTTTGTCAAAATTACAAAAAGGACCCTTAACTTTGAAGAATTGGCAAATTTAGCCCCTCAACAAATCTAAATTGTCAAATATGGTCCTCCAAGAAGTCAACCAACAAGTCAAAACCTTGAAGTTTGAAAACATGTCAAAATCAGTCCTTGGAATATGAAGAAATTGCATGTTTAGTCCTTGTTTCAAGATTATAAAAAGATTGTGCCAAAAATGACAAATCAACAAAGTTATTTACAAAGGGAGTTGTGTTTTAAGCTGATTGAATCAAAGAGACAAGAAATAAGGAGTTCAGGGGGCAAACCTGTGTAATTCAAACCCAAACCCGTCACTAGCCCATCATTAGCCCACCAAATTCCCCATATCCGACCCAACCAGCCCAAAACCCTACCCAAGTCAACTATCCAGTCAAACCACCCACTAAACTTATTTTATTAAACTTTTTAAACCATAAAAAACGCGCTAAACACCTACTATTTATCATCTTCCCCTAAATCCCCAGTCATAAACCCTAATTACCCCCATCCTTAATCCCCAAAATTAAACCCCACCCATTTCCAGATCCCCAATTACCCTCTAAATAAACCAAACCCCACACCCAGAAAAACGCCACGTGGGTTGTGGTCCTCACCCAAGCACTCCCCTGCCCCGTCTCTTTCACCCAAAGTCCCAAAAGAGGGACAAGATCAATGGTTGAGATGAAGAACGTATTCCCCACTCAAAATGAACGTCCAAGATGCACCAATCCAACTGGCAACACCAAGGACGATCACATGATGAAGATTGACCAAGAATCAACAAGGGGCAAAACTGGAAAAGCACGAATTAGGGTTTAGGGTTTCTCTTTTATTTGTAATATTTTATTCACATTCTAGAATGGTCTCTAGCATAGTATAAATGGGATGTCTTGTATCCCATTTTAGTTGTTCCAGTTTTTATGTAAAAACTTTTCCTTTATGAATTAATGAAAATTGTTTTATCCTACATATGACTGAGAACCAATTTATTTTCCAGCATTTTAAGTTTTAAAGTTTGTTCATTTTTCTTCAAGTTTGTGTTTTTTAAATTTTCAAAAAAGGTTTTCAAGAAGGTTTCTGAAATTTGGTATATTCTTGGTAAGAATTTGTTTCAGAGTTTGATTCAGTTGGATTAATCAGTGTGTTGAGTGTTTTAAAAAAGGTTTGAAAGATTTTTAGGAAAGTTTTTAAGAAAGTTTAAAGAAAAAAACAGATTGGATATATTTGTGCTTTTCTTTTCATTTTTTTTCTTAGCAGGGTGTTGGTACTTGTTGATCATAAGTTCTGCATACACCCGAGTGTATTGGAGAGGGCTAAATCAGCCTTAGTTGGTCTTGGATGTAAGACCAACAAGGTAAATCCTTGTTACATTTTTCTAGCAAAAGTTTGTGGATTATGTGATTTGCATGAGGACTTGCTATTTGTTGTTAAGATTGTTTGAAATGAGTTCTTAGGTAATTGTATGCATGTTAGATGATAAAGGAATCAATCTGAGTGTGTTTTTAAGTCATTTTGTTTGAAAAAAGTTGATATAAGATTTTTAAGGGGTGTTTGGGACTAGGGTATAATCTGAAATTGGATGCAATTTGTTGGTTAGATCCTGTTTACATACGTCTTATATGTGATTATCAGTAGTTGGTGTTAGTTATTTTCTAGTTTGATAGGCTTTTAAAGCACTTGTATGCTCATATCTTGGTAAAAAATAGCTAAAATCAGAAAGTTCATCAATAGGGCTTGACTTAGGTGAATTTTGATCTGAATCTTGGTAGACTGTTAGGGTTTGGTATAATCTAGGGTTACTAATAGCTTAATAGTAATTTGGTATGCTTATGTGATAATTGTGGCCCATTAAAATCCGTTTTTGTGCCTTGTAGATCAGAACTGTTCATCAGTAACTTACCAAGCATATCAGTCACTTTAATTGGCAATTTGTGTGAGATTTCTGTATTGGGGTTGTGTTTTTTCTTGTTTGCATAGACTCCCTACACTCCACTAAGTGTAGGGGTGCCTTGTTATCCATTAAAAAGCCATCACAAAGCTTTCCTAAGCTTTTCATAATGTTGTCAGCTTATTTACACTAGCAGTGGGAACTAACTTCCCCCTGCTAGTTTGTTTGTAGCCACTGCTACACTAAAAGACAGAAACAAAGAAAAGGGTCACTATCAGATTTGACTTTTTTGTCTTTTGTGGTCAAAATTAGGAGTTAGGCTTTCATTCTTGTTCCATTATTTTTCTTTTTTAATTTTTAATTTTTCAGTTTAATTAGTTTTTATATTACTGTTCATTTGATATTTTCTAGATTAATTAGCTATTTTAATTAACTTTTTAAATACTGTTTTTTGTCTTTTAGTGTAAAAAACTTATATTTTTCACTTTTAAAATTTTTCTTAGACTTAGAATATTAGTTTAAGATTTTTTGTAAAAAAAGATTTTACTGTTCAATTTTTTAATTAATTTTTAGAATTAATTTAAGTTAATTAGGGTTTTAATTAAACTAGTTTTGTCATTTAGTGTAAAATTTAATATTTTTCAAGATTTTTCATTTTTCTACTGTTCATTAGAGTAAAATAGGATTTTTAAAATTGGTAGATTATTTTTAGCATTATTTAATTTTTTTTATAATTATTTTAAATTTAAAATAGTTTTAGGTAATTTAAAAATAGAAAAATAGCATTTAAAAATTATAAAAATTACTTTTTAGTTTTTAGATAATATAAGTAAGTTATTTGTTCAATAAAATCATATTTATGACATTTTGATTAATTATATTTAATTTTAGGGCTTTAATTAGCATTTAAAATTGAATATTTAATTAATAAAAGGTTTTAAAATATTTTTATTGGATTTTATTCCTTATTTATATTATTTTAGACTTGTTTTAGCTCATAATTAATTTTTAGGTTGAAATTTTAAATTTTGTAGTTTTTACGGTTTTACGTGAACGCCTTTTTCGTCGTAGTTTAATTTATTTTCGTAACCGTCTTTCTCTCCTAATCCCATTTCTTTCTCAATCAATATAATCACAAACAAAAATCAACTCTCAACACAACGCACTTGCCTCCTTGGGAAACGAATTCGCTTGGTCATTAGTGCTCGGTTTTCCTAAACCGACACTTAATACTTCCACTATTTGTCATCCTTTTCCTAAAGGGTACAAAAACACTACATCATTTTGGCGCCGCTGCCGGGGAGGCGTGTTGTGTTTGATTTGAACAATTGTTGTGTTCTATATTAGCCATAATATCTATTTGTATTAGTAGCACTCTACTAATACGTATTATCGGTTTTTCGTTTTTTGTGAATACTATTACTATATTGTATACGTAGAACAATAAATTTACAAGTACTCCAAATACGTGAGCAATCACAACCTTGATTCGGGATTTCATCACTCGATCATTGTATTCGAATCTCAAACCAAAGAAAAAGGCAAAAATAGATAAATACTTTCGTGAAGCTTGATTTTGATAATACAAACTATAAGGTAGGTATAAGGCGGTTGTATTTCACGACCTAAAGGAAAAAGGCTCTTAAGTGCTTCGCGCTGCCTCGTTTCCTCCGCTTGCTAGTGCGTATTTGATTTTGAGAGTGAATCGAGGGTTTTGCCGCCCAAAGTATTATTACATATCATATATATTTTCTTGGTTTCATTTGATTAAACCCTCTTGAACGATTTGGTGTTCCACCATCGTTCTAAAGTCATCGAAGGCGTTCACTTCACGTGTTCGTTTTAATTCCTTGAGGCTTCTTTAATCAAGAGATTTGATTAAGGAGGAGATTTGTAGATTTTGTTCTACTTAATACATTCCAAAAAATCAAAAAAAGTTAAAAACAATCAAAAACCACAAAAAAATTGAAAAAGTAAAAACACCAAAAAGAATCTTCTTTGCTCGCCTTCTCGTTGTACGTGACGTTTATGCAAACTCGCTCTAAAGCTAGACGTGCTCGTAAACGAAGAAACAAATCACTCACTCCTACTAGTGAGGACTCTCCTATTGACAAACCCATTGTAGTGAAAGAAGCACCCATGGCTAATCGAACTATGATGGAGTTGCTTCAAGCACCCACCGAGGGTTATGGAGAAGCGATTGTGATTCCCGCTATCCTTGCGGAGAATTTTGAGGTTAAGACGGGTTTGTTGTCCATGATTCAAAACAACAAGTTTCGAGGGGACGAAAAGGACAACCCGCATAACCACATTCGCCAATTTAATCGTCTCACCGCCACATGCAAGCTTAAGGACGTTTCAAACGACTCGATTAAGATGATGCTTTTTCCGTATTCCTTAGCGGGGCCCGCAAAAATTTGGTTAGAGAAAGAGCCACCCAATTCTATATTGACGTGGAAGGATCTCGTTTCAAAATTCGTGAACCAATTTTTTCCGCCCTCTAAGACTACGCACTTGAAAAACGAGATTTCAAAGTTTTCACAAGAGTATAATGAGAGTTTTTCAACGGCTTGGAATAGGTTTAAGGAAATCTTGCACGAATGTCCTCATCATGGTTTTTCTGACTTGCATCAAATAGACACGTTTTACAATGGCTTGAACGATCATGAGCGTGATTATCTTAATGCCGCCGCGGGTGGTAATTTTTTGTGTAAGACGGTCGAGGAAGCATTGGTAATTATTGAGAATAGGTCTAAGGTGTATAGTCCTCGTAGCACGTCGAGTGTTCGTAAGGCTTCGTCTTTATCTTCACCTAGTTTGTCACACACCGTTGATGCTTGCCAAGTCGAGGCTAATTTGGAGAACAAAATTTTTGATATAGTGAAAGGCTTGTTAGTTGAGTTTAAAGTTGGTGAACAACCCGCTCCCGCTACGATTAAAGCGGTTGAGGTTTCTTGTATGTATTGTGGTGGAGCTCACGATTATTCCGAGTGCATTACCAACGGTGGTAACACTTCGAGTGCCTTCGCGGCCGCAGGAACTTATAACCAAAAGGGTCAAGTTCCTCGCACTAATCAATTGACTCCACCGGGTTTTTCACCAAATCAAAATGCTAACAATTATTGAAACAATCAAGTTGGTTACCAAAGGAACAATTTTAAGGGTAATAACAACTATGGGAATCAAGGGAGTAGTAGTAGCCAATTGCAAAATCAAAATCAAAACCGTAATTTTCAAAATGCAAGTCAAGGTCTTCAAAATAATAAAGAACTTCCAATAGACTTTTTGAATTACGCTACTTCAAATGATAAGATTTTGGAAAACATTCAAGAACAAATGGCTAATCAAGCTAAGGACACGGCTAAGAACGCAAAGGAGTTAGCTAATTTCATTAAGGAAAATCTAGCCATGAGAAATGAATTGAAAAATGATTTTGCTAACCAAATTCGAGGTCAAAACAACAAGATAGAGCAAAGTCATGCTAGGCTTGAACAAAGAATTGACCAAAAAGCTGCTAGCCAAGATTTGAAGTTTAGTAGTCAAGATGCTAAGCTTAATGCAATTTTAGAAGCCGTAATGGGAAACAAAGCCTCTACTTCGGGTAGTTTGCCTAGTAACACCATTTCAAACCCGAAGGGAGAGATGAAAGTGATTACCACACGTAGTGGTAAGGCACTTAAAGAACCGACTCCTCAACCAATTACTCCAACGGTGGAGGAAATTGAGGAAGAACCCGAGGTGGTGGTCGAAGAGGAGCATATTACAATCCCACAAAGTACCGCTTATGCCACACCTACGGTTGACCCATCACCCATATTGGAACCCGAGATTCCAAAGGCTATGCCTATGCCCCAACCCGCACCACCCTTGCCTTACCCATCGAGACTTAGGAAGGAGAAACGACAAGAGCGCGACAACTACCAATTTGAGCTTTTTATGAAAATGTTTCGTGATTTGCACTTTAATGTGAGTTTCGCCGATGCCTTGGTCATGATGCCTCGATTTGCCGTTAACTTTAAGAGTATGTTAAACAACAAGGAAAAATTACACCAAAGTCTAGTTGTTCGTCGGTTTATCTTAATCGCATACCTCAAAAAGTCAGTGATCCCGGTAAATTTTTGATCCCTTGTGCAATTCAAGATATGGAAGAATGCTATGCCTTGGCCGATCTTGGTGCTAGCATTAATTGATGCCACTTGCAATCTACAAGTCGCTCAATCTTCCTAATCTTACTCCTTCACGAATGTCTATTGAGTTGGCCGACCACTCCACGATTCTTGCATGTGGTTTGGCGGAAGACGTTTTTGTGAAAGTGGGGAAGTTCTACTATCCCGTAGACTTTATTGTTGTTGACATCCCCACGGATCCTCAAGTTCCTCTTATTTTAGGTCGTTCGTTTTTAGATACGTCTATGGCTTTGATTGATGTGCATGCTAGAAAGATCACCTTACGTTTCAACGACGAGGAACTTGTTATAAACGCAACTCAAAATTCTCAACTTTCTCATGTTTATTCCGTTGCTACCATAAACCTCGTTGACATGATCGACGTGCTTTGCGAGTAATTTTCACAAGAAGTTTTAGGGTTTGGTGATGAAGAAACTAGTGGCAATCCCACTATGTTGGATACAATTCTTGATAATTCGACACCAACCTTCACTCCTTTCGAAGGTGGTGGTTTTACGTTGGAAGAATTCGATGTTCCACGTACTTGTGACGAAGACCTCGACAACTATGAGGACTTCTCGATTATCAAGGATTTTCTCAACGATTTCCCATTTCCTCCACCCAAGGAGGTTATGAGTATCGAGCCCAAATCTTCACTTGAGGAACCACCTATCCTCGAGTTGAAAGATTTACCTCCTCACCTCGAATATGTCTATTTGGAGGAGGACGACAAGTTGCCGGTTATTATTGCGAAGGAACTTTCGAATGATGAAAAAACCGCACTTGTCGATGTTCTTAAGGATCACAAAGGGGCGATTGCGTGGAAGTTATCCGACATTAATGGAGGAGGATTTCAAGCCAACAATCCAAAGTCAAAGGAGGGTGAACCCCAAAATTCACGACGTCATCAAAAAGGAGGTCCTTAAACTCCTTGACGCGGGAATGATTTACCCTATTTCTGATAGCCCTTGGGTGAGTCCTATTCATTGTGTCCCTAAAAAGGGAGGGATGACCGTTGTGCCAAACGATGCCAACGAGTTGATTCCCACTAGACTCGTGACCGGATGGAGAGTGTGCATTGACTATCGTAAGTTGAATGAAGCCACTCGAAAAGACCATTTTCCCTTGCCCTTCATGGACCAAATGTTGGAGCGTCTTGCGGGAAATGATTGCTATTGCTTTCTAGATGGTTTTTCCGGTTACTTCCAAATTCCCATCGATCCTCGTGATCAAGAAAAAACTACGTTTACGTGTCCATATGGAACGTTTGCCTATCGTAGAATGCCATTCGGACTTTGTAATGCACCGGGAACTTTCCAACGATGCATGATGGCTATTTTTCATGATATGATCGAGAAGACGATGGAAGTCTTCATGGATGACTTTTCCGTGTTTGGTGATTCCTTTACTTCGTGTTTGTCGAACCTTGAGAGAATGTTAAAATGTTGTGAGGAAACCAACCTTGTGCTCAATTGGGAAAAGTGTCATTTTATGGTTAAAAGTGGAATCGTCTTAGGGCACAAGGTCTCGAAAGCGGGGATTGAGGTAGATCAAGCTAAGGTAGACGTCATCGCCAAATTACCTCATCCCAAAACCGTCAAGGGAGTTAGGAGTTTCCTAGGCCACGCGGGCTTTTATCGAAGATTCATCAAGGATTTCTCGAAGATTTCTCGACCCATTACACATCTTTTTGAAAAGGAAAAACGTTTTGTCTTTGACGAAGATTGTGTACAAGCCTTTGAGATCCTTAAGAGGAAACTTACCGAAGCTCCCATTCTTGTTGCTCCAAATTGGAACCTCCCCTTTGAGCTTATGTGTGATGCAAGTGATTACGCTATTGGGGCCGTTTTGGGGCAACGTCATGATAAGCATTTCTTGCCTATACACTATGCTAGCAAGACGATGACCGAGGCTCAACTTAAATACACTACAACGGAAAAGGAGTTCCTTGTCGTGGTGTATGCATTTGATAAATTCCGACCTTATCTCGTCTTGACGAAATGCATAGTGTATACGGACCATTCGGCTATAAAGTATCTCATGGCTAAACAAGATGCAAAGCCGAGACTACTTCGTTGGATTCTCCTCCTTCAAGAATTTGATCACAAAATCGTTGACAAAAAAGGAGCCGAGAATCTAGCGGCCGATCATCTCTCTCGTTTGGAAGATCCTCACCAAAGTGTTTACGAGCCTAAGGAAATCACCGAAACATTTCCGCTCGAGACACTTGGTGTAGTGAATTCTAAGCTTGACTCTTCTACCCCATGGTTTGCGGATTTTGCAAATTACCATGCGGGTAACTTCATCATTAAGGGTATGACAACTCAAGAAAAACGAAAATTTTTTCGTGATGTCAAGTTCTATTTTTGGAACGACCCTTACTTGTTTCGAACGTGTGCGGATCAAATCATCCGCTGTTGTGTATTTGGCACCGAAGCTTCTAATATCCTTAGAGCTTTCCACGAGGGACCCACGGGTGGTCACCACGGTGCTAATCTCACGGCTAAAAAGGTGTTTGATGTCGGCTTCTTTTGGCCTACTATTTACCGAGATGCACAAAATCTTGTGAAGTCTTGTGATTCATGCCAACGACAAGGAAAAGCCTCACAAAAAGATGAAATGCCACAAAATATCATTCAAGTATGTGAGATCTTTGACGTTTGGGGCATAGACTTTATGGGGCCGTTCCCATCATCTCGTGGTAATAAGTACATTCTCGTTGCGGTTGACTACCTTTCTAAGTGGGTGGAGGCGAAGGCCTTGCCCACAAATGATGCTCGTGTGGTAGTTAAGTTCTTGAAAAGTTTGTTTGCTAGGTTTGGAACCCCTCGTGCTATCATAAGCGATCGTGGAACCCATTTTTGTAATGACCAATTCGAAAGGGTTCTAAGGAAATATGGGGTTACACATCGTCTTTCTACGGCTTATCACCCACAAACGAGTGGGCAAGTCGAGGTTTCAAACCGAGCATTAAAGAGGATCTTGGAGAGATCCGTGGGAGAAAACCGACAATCTTGGTCGGATAAGTTAGACGATGCTTTATGGGCCTTTAGGACCGCTCATAAGACTCCCATTGGGTGCACTCCCTATAAGCTTGTGTATGGAAAGAATTGTCATTTGCCTATCGAGTTAGAACACAAGGCTTATTGGGCCCTAAAGCATTGTAATGATGACATGGAGACCGCGGAAAAACACCAGAAAATGCAATTAAATGAATTGGATGAATTAAGAGACATTGCTTATGAAAATTCATTGATTTACAAAGAGAAAACTAAAAAGTTGCATGATTCAAAAATTAAAAACCGGGTTTTTAACATTGGGGATCAAGTTTTACTTTTTAATTCAAGATTGAAAATATTTTCCGGTAAATTGAAATCCCGTTGGTCCGGTCCATTCACCGTGACTCAAGTATTTCCGTATGGGACCATCGAGCTAGCTCAAGATGATGGTCCTAACTTCAAGGTGAATGGACATAGGTTGAATCACTACTTTGGCGGGGAAGTTCCATCCTTGAACTACCTCGACCAAGTCACCTTCCCCAATGATAATTAGTATTGAGGGGATCGAGTCGAGCTCATGACTCGGTAATAAAAAACGAGGTGCCTCGTGGGGGAGTCCCATGCTTATCCTATGTACATATTATCGCTTTCTTAGTCTAATGTAGCTTACGTGTGGGGATTCGTGCCCTTCCAACCTTTGTTCCGTGGTTGTTTGTGATATGTGGTTTTTAGATCATGATCTTCACGATTGGAGCCTATCGTGTTCGTTTTATGGGAGCACTCGATCGTTTGCTTTGAATACATTTCTCAATATCAATGATATATCCTTTTGATGTTCTAACCTTAGGTTTTTTAGCACACTTCATAAACGGCTATTAATTTATTGGTTACACCCTTTCCATGCTAGATTAGGCATTCGACTACGTCTCTAGTATGGGGGTGTTTGCACCCTAGACTCGAAACATTGAGGACAATGTTTAACTTTAGTATGGGGGGGTGAATAGATACTTGCCTTGCCAAACCTTCACGCTTTCCAAAGTTTATCGTTTTGTTGCAAAATAAGGCTAAAAATGGCCAAATTTTAAATTTTTCTCATGTTTTATAAGTGTTTGAAGACACGAATGTAGGTTTTCCGATGGCGAGAATAAGAGTAATTTTTGACTCGACCGTGCGTGTTGAGCACTTAGCTTTGATTCCTTAACTACACATTAGGCTAAGTCTCTTAAATGAGGACGCAAAATGATAGAGTTAATTATAAGTTACTATGCTAAACGTAGAGTACTCGTATTCTTTCAAAAACTCATGTGTTCTCGTTGTTTGCTTATTCTCCCTTCGCATGTAAATATTTTTTGCTTAATAAATATTGACTTAGCGGTTTAGTTAGGATTGTTGGGTTTCTAGTCTTTTCTAGTAGCTTCCGTGTAATTAAATTGGGAAGACATTAAGGTATCGCCAGCGCCACGGTTTTGAAGTATTGGCACCCCAATAATCGAAAGCTTCACCTAATAATAAGATTTCAAGTGCTCACCTAAATCTAGCAAACAATTTGAAGCCCCACAAGGCCTAAAATCTATGCAAAATTGAAAGTGAATCAAGCCTTAATCTTCGAAGCTTTAAAGATCCAAAATTCGCTTTAGCGTGAGGATATACGTCTTTGGCTAATAAAACCACCGATGAGGCAGATAATAAAAGGCAAGGCAAGACCGAAGTCATAATAAAAGCTTCATGGCGAAGTTGAATAAAAGATGGAGGTAAACCAAAGATAATAAGGCCCTTCCGTTAGGGGGCGTATAAAAGTCTTGGTAATAAGTCTCATGTTCAAAACCGTTATAAAACCGTGTTTATCGATTCTTCTTGTCAACTTAATTTTTTAACATCGTCGTCTATTAGGAGGGGTTATTGATTTGATGGTCTTAGTTACACCGTTAGGACTCTATTTTTAGACCTAAATCTCTATTATCGCATAAGTCAAACAATGTATCCTCGTGAAACATTCAAGACAAAATAAAATATTAGAGATACAACTTAGGAATAATGGGAGAATAAGTACGTGATTAGGGCATATGAGTAGTGTTAGCATTACTAACTTATAATGACAATGATCTCGTTGCACGCTTAGCATGGAATTGAAGTGAAAATCGAGGACGATGAAATTATTTTTAACGAAGCATTCACGTGTTCTTATTCTATGAACCTAAACGTCCCATTTTGCGATGAAAATCATACATTATGTCTATAACACAAGTAGTAGTGATAGTAGTAGTGTAGCTAGTTTATCATTTCAATAAAGTCCATAAAAATGAATTTTGGAGATGCTACGATACTTTATTCTAGCATTGCGTGAGGGCACGGCAATGGTTTAGTATGGGGGAGTGATGAGACGGCTTTTATACATGGTCTCATCGTTCTTTTTGGACTTAAAATGCATTAAATATCATCAAAATACCCAAATATATGCTTGTGTTTGTTGCTTGTGTATTTTAGGTACGGATATTGAGAAAATGACAAAAGATCACAAGAATCACGCAAAAACGAACACGGGAAACGAAGCCGCACGATGAACCAAGCCCTAATGAAGAATTTTCCAAAGAAAACCCTTGAAGATTTGAAGAATATTGAGGATTGGTCCTCCAAGTTTGAAGAATTGACACTTTATACCCTTGTATCTTCATAATTACAAGTTTGGTCCCTAAAGTTTGTCAAAATTACAAAAAGGACCCTTAACTTTGAAGAATTGGCAAATTTAGCCCCTCAACAAATCTAAATTGTCAAATATGGTCCTCCAAGAAGTCAACCAACAAGTCAAAACCTTGAAGTTTGAAAACATGTCAAAATCAGTCCTTGGAATATGAAGAAATTGCATGTTTAGTCCTTGTTTCAAGATTATAAAAAGATTGTGCCAAGAATGACAAATCAACAAAGTTATTTACAAAGGGAGTTGTGTTTTAAGCTGATTGAATCAAAGAGACAAGAAATAAGGAGTTCAGGGGGCAAACCTGTGTTATTCAAACCCAAACCCGTCACTAGCCCATCATTAGCCCACCAAATTCCCCATATCCGACCCAACCAGCCCAAAACCCTACCTAAGTCAACTATCCAGTCAAACCACCCACTAAACTTATTTTATTAAACTTTTTAAACCATAAAACACGCGCTAAACACCTACTGTTTATCATCTTCCCCTAAATCCCCAGTCATAAACCCTAATTACCCCCATCCTTAATCCCCAAAATTAAACCCCACCCATTTCTAGATCCCCAATTACCCTCTAAACAAACCAAACCCCACACCCAGAAAAATGCCACGTGGGCTGTGGTCCTCACCCAAGCACTCCCCTGCCCCGTCTCTTTCACCCAAAGTCCCAAAAGGGGGACAAGATCAATGGTTGAGATGAAGAACGTATTCCCCACTCAAAATGAACGTCCAAGATGCACCAATCCAACTGGCAACACCAAGGACGATCACATGATGAAGATTGACCAAGAATCAACAAGGGGCAAAACTGGAAAAGCACGAATTAGGGTTTAGGGTTTCTCTTTTATTTGTAATATTTTATTCACATTCTAGAATGGTCTCTAGCATAGTATAAATGGGATGTCTTGTATCCCATTTTAGTTGTTCCAGTTTTTATGTAAAAACTTTTCATTTATGAATTAATGAAAATTGTTTTATCCTACATATGACTGAGAACCAATTTATTTTCCAGCATTTTAAGTTTTAAAGTTTGTTCATTTTTCTTCAAGTTTGTGTTTTTAAAATTTTCAAAAAAGGTTTTCAAGAAGGTTTCTGAAATTTGGTAAATTCTTGGTAAGAATTTGTTTCAGAGTTTGATTCAGTTGGATTAATCAGTGTGTTGAGTGTTTTAAACAAGGTTTGAAAGATTTTTAGGAAAGTTTTTAAGAAAGTTTAAAGAAAAAAACAGATTGGATATATTTGTGCTTTTCTTTTCATTTTTTTTCTTAGCAGGGTGTTGGTACTTGTTGATCATAAGTTCTGCATACACCCGAGTGTATTGGAGAGGGCTAAATCAGCCTTAGTTGGTCTTGGATGTAAGACCAACAAGGTAAATCCTTGTTACATTTTTCTAGCAAAAGTTTGTGGATTATGTGATTTGCATGAGGACTTGCTATTTGTTGTTAAGATTGTTTGAAATGAGTTCTTAGGTAATTGTATGCATGTTAGATGATAAAGGAATCAATCTGAGTGTGTTTTTAAGTCATTTTGTTTGAAAAAAGTTGATATAAGATTTTTAAGGGGTGTTTGGGACTAGGGTATAATCTGAAATTGGATGCAATTTGTTGGTTAGATCCTGTTTACATACGTCTTATATGTGATTATCAGTAGTTGGTGTTAGTTATTTTCTAGTTTGATAGGCTTTTAAAGCACTTGTATGCTCATATCTTGGTAAAAAATAGCTAAAATCAGAAAGTTCATCAATAGGGCTTGACTTAGGTGAATTTTGATCTGAATCTTTGTAGACTGTTAGGGTTTGGTATAATCTAGGGTTACTAATAGCTTAATAGTAATTTGGTATGCTTATGTGATAATTGTGGCCCATTAAAATCCGTTTTTGTGCCTTGTAGATCAGAACTGTTCATCAGTAACTTACCAAGCATATCAGTCACTTTAATTGGCAATTTGTGTGAGATTTCTGTATTGGGGTTGTGTTTTTTCTTGTTTGCATAGACTCCCTACACTCCACTGAGTGTAGGGGTGCCTTGTTATCCATTAAAAAGCCATCACAAAGCTTTCCTAAGCTTTTCATAATGTTGTCAGCTTATTTACACTAGCAGTGGGAACTAACTTCGCCCTGCTAGTTTGTTTGTAGCCACTGCTACACTAAAAGACAGAAACAAAGAAAAGGGTCACTATCAGATTTGACTTTTTTGTCTTTTGTGGTCAAAATTAGGAGTTAGGCTTTCATTCTTGTTCCATTATTTTTCTTTTTTAATTTTTAATTTTTCAGTTTAATTAGTTTTTATATTACTGTTCATTTGATATTTTCTAGATTAATTAGCTATTTTAATTAACTTTTTAAATACTGTTTTTTGTCTTTTAGTGTAAAAAACTTATATTTTTCACTTTTAAAATTTTTCCTAGACTTAGAATATTAGTTTAAGATTTTTGGTAAAAAAAAGATTTTACTGTTCAATTTTTTAATTAATTTTTAGAATTAATTTAAGTTAATTAGGGTTTTAATTAAACTAGTTTTGTCATTTAGTGGAAAATTTAATATTTTTCAAGCTTTTTCATTTTTCTACTGTTCATTAGAGTAAAATAGGATTTTTAAAATTGGTAGATTATTTTTAGCATTATTTGATTATTTTTTATAATTATTTTAAATTTAAAATAGTTTTAGGTAATTTAAAAATAGAAAAATAGCATTTAAAAATTATAAAAAATACTTTTTAGTTTTTAGATAATATAAGTAAGTTATTTGTTCAATAAAATCATATTTAGGACATTTTGATTAATTATATTTAATTTTAGGGCTTTAATTAGCATTTAAAATTGAATATTTAATTAATAAAAGGTTTTAAAATATTTTTATTGGATTTTATTCCTTATTTATATTATTTTAGACTTGTTTTAGCTCATAATTAATTTTTAGGTTGAAATTTTAAATTTTGTAGTTTTTACGGTTTTACGTGAACGTCTTTTTCGTCGTAGTTTAATTTATTTTCGTAACCGTCTTTCTCTCCTAATCCCATTTCTTTCTCAATACAACGCACTTGCCTCCTTGGGAAACGAATTCGCTTGGTCATTAGTGCTCGGTTTTCCTAAACCGACACTTAATACTTCCACTATTTGTCATCCTTTTCCTAAAGGGTACAAAAACACTACATCACATCTCATAGGCAGCCATTACATAAACCCATAAATTATACGTATACCCAATTCTACATCTCATCATATACAGGCATGTACTAACCCTCTTTCATGCAATCATACTTGAGAACCCATTGAAGTTGTGGTACTTGTATAACTATGTTGGCCACCATACTTACACAATTACCCTTTCCCCAATGCACTCCCTCTTATGATGACACTTATAAGAATCAATACAACATATAACACATAAACCCATCTACTCACATAAGCTCATAACCACATAAACAATAAAGTCCAAAACTCCATCTATTAAAATAACATAGTAATACTCTTGAAATACATAAATCCATAGTCTAGCTAAAACAGCATAGACTAAATCCAAAACAAAAACATCATCAGTTATAAGTCATGTCGCCCGTAAGTGTGGAAACAACTTAAAACCCCTTCCTATCCACCTACTCCTAGTAACTCGAATTACTACATAATTATTAGGGAACATGACTTAAACATCAAAAGAAAAAAAATACTATATATTAGGTACATAAAATAACCCAACAAAAGATAGAAACTACCATGTACCAAATTATGTACTATAATATACAATTTAGGCAAAATACAACAATGACTAGCGTGGATGATTACGGTTCAACCTGCACTAGTCATAATCCGAAAAGAAAATAACATGTGGCTAAGTATGAACATACTATGGTTCAATTCATACTAGTCAAAACATCGCAATAAATAACATCCAAACACATCAATTCATATAAAATGCACACATACTCCTATGACGCCTATATGTAGGGACCCTTAAGCTATAGACTAGGCTACGAAACTAGGCAACCTAATTCTCTATAACCATTGGCTCTGATACCATTCTGTCACACCCCACCATGGCGGAATATGAGGCGCGACGTATAGATATCATCATAACATACGATGTCTCTATAGAGAAAACTAAAATGCAAATATAATGTCATAAATGGCGACACAAAGGTCATGACAATATCTCAACAAAGAAGGAGTCTAGGTAAGTAGGTAACAATCCTACCTCTAACCCAAGACAAACAAATAACACTAACAATCACATATATGTGTCAACAATATCACTATCGAAACAATCAGAAAGAAAATAAACTAAGAAGGAACGGGGATCTCCTTCTAAATACATTCCTACGCGACTCCAATCCTAGCCACATAATTTCTCACGCATAACCACGGTATCACCTGAAAGAGACACTAAAACACGTCAACATAAAGTTGGTGAGAGTCATAGGTTTAGACTCCAACGCTAAAGCAGTTACAAGCTGTGAATAACAACCATCAACACAATAACATATGGACAATGCGTTACAATTATGTATTAACAACTAGCACTCAATTTCAATCAATCATCACAATTCCAAGGCATCACACCTTACCAACAACCACAAATTCCAAGGCATCACGCCTTACTAACAACCATAATTTCCAAGGCATCACGCCTTACCAACAACCATAATTTCCAAGGCATCACGCCTTACCAACAACCATAATTTCCAAGGCATCACGCCTTACCAACAACCATGGTACCATAGGCACCCATACACCTATGTACCTTTCCCATCTAAATCATACACGAACAAGAATCACATAGCAGTTAATCACATAATGTACACACAAGTCCATCTCATACCTTAAAAACATTCACATCATCAATTTATAAACAACATAACACAATGTCTCTTCCATCCCATCTGGAAGTCAAAATCAATAATAAACATGAGACTATGACACTCACCTGATTGCTTCTTCACAAGTCCTCGCACTAGCAACAAGCTAACAAACCAAAAACACGAAATCAATACATGAACCAATCACTAAGATGGCTCATCAACCTATGATGGACATCTAGCCTATTCCCATATAAATACCTCATTGATAAGCTCTAATCACCCCATTACCCTTCGTTAACAAGTCTTTAACTGGGTTAAGTTTAATAACTATCTCGTTCACATTTTACACAAAACAGTCCCAGTTTTTGGGTCTCAAAACTTTAAGTCAAACGTCCACTTAAACATACCCATGGTTTCTGTAAAATGAATATTCATACTTTTACATATGTTAGCTAAAACCTCCCACTTTCCCTAACCTTAAAGCTACTATTAAGGCCCCGATATATGTATATATATTACTACCTATCCATAATTCACTGATTTTAAACGTATGAAAAGTTTGTTCCAATTAGGGGGTCTTACCCTAAACTAAAACCTTAGCCCAAGTGCAGATATTTACTACAATATATAAACCATCTCTCATGTTCGTTAGAAGATCCCAATACAACCCTAAGTACCCCAAACAACCCAAAACCTAAAAAGAAAACAGGCTGATTACAAAACTGTTTTGACCTCCGACTGTTGTAACCTGTTTTTGACCCACTTTCCTACCTCCAATTTAGTTCTCGTTTCTTGTATTGGAAAGCCATTTCAATTGAATTTTCAGGGGTACTTGGATCGCATCTTGAATGTTCCTAGAACTCCCGATATGATCAAAACAATTGACTCAAAATTCTTCCAGTTTTTAAAAACATGTTTAACAAAATCAACCTTATTAATTAACCCTAATCCCTCTAATTACAAGCCCTAATTTATGTAATCATCATATTATGATTAATACAACATTAATTTACTGTTTTTATATTAAACGCTAACCTAAATCCATCATAAGATGATTATATAAACATTAAAAACAATTAAATTAAAAAGAGATTATGAAGGTTTTACCTTAAGATTTTTGAAAGAAGAAAAATTAATGAAGAACCCTAAATTTCACCATAGATGTCGACCCATACTTGATCTCCAGGGATTTTATGGAGTGTTTTGATAAAAATAAGGCTTTATATACTTTCCTAACAAGTCCTTGGCCCATTACAAAAGCCCGGTTCCCCTTTTTCCTTTTTCCCTTTTCTTTTTCTTCCTTTCGTCCCAAAACCGACTTACACATATATTTTTTTATTTTTTTATTTTTTTATTATTAATATATGTATTAATAATATTACCTTAATTTTCCTTAATTTATTTCAGCTCCTAAAGCTTCCAAAACCTCAAAACCGTAAAACTAGTCAAACTTACGCGTTTTACCGTAAAAGTCGTAAAATATACACTTTTAAAAAAAATCTAAAATTTTGAAATAAACTTTATAACTAAGTCCTAAATGACTTAAAACCGTCCCGAAAAATATCCATATGACTAATTACCTCATCCGAGACCTCCAAATGCTAAACCGTAAATCGTAAAAATACGATTTTCTATAATACATATACGTATACTTAAAACCACCAAATAACACCATTTCACTTCATAGTCACTACCATGTGAACTCATGAACATGAAATCATCACACATCGTTTCATTCACAAGGTACCCCGTACCGGAAACGATATCTAAACCACAATCTATACACACCAATAAGCACATAAACACGTAAAGACACGTAACTAGCACAAAATAAAACTAAGTGACGAACCTCAAAACCAGGGTTGTCACATAGTACAAGCTCATAGCCGAGAAAAATTAATTTCTCGTTACGAGGGTAAGTTATCATATAAAGATAAACTTCCCTTTATTTGAAGTCCGGGTCATTGGCTGATATATAATAATGAACCATGATACCGAGCTTAAAACGGTTGAATAGTTTTAAATGTAAGCTCGTGTCCGAGAAAATTTAATTTCTTGTTAATGAGGATAAGTTTATCATCGGCGTAAACTTTCCTTTATATGAAGATCGGGTCATCATCTGATATATTTAATGATAAACCATTTGGTAAGCTTAACCATGAATCCCCTAAGACACTTCTTTCTCCGATATCTGCTTCTTCAGGAACCAAACTCTAAGAGTGTCCTTAGTTTAACGGTATACAACGATTGGACCGCTTCGTTCTCTTGGAACATCAACTTTGGTACCTACATTCTCATTAGGAATTTGCATGCTCTGACATGGGTTAGCGATATCAATTTTAGAAGCACGTGGGGGTTCACAGTTGACTTTACTTGTTTCAGAGGCGACCTGAGTAGATGAGTCACTTGTCTTAGCTAGCAAACGTTTCCTTTTATAGAAAACCTTAAGTTTAGGCTTAAGTGAAGTATCATCTTTATCAACTTCCTCCCTAGTAGACTTAGTAGAATCAGAGACTATCCTAGTTAAAGGGCACTCGTTTCCTACAAGAGTGAAAGTTCTACCAGTGGGGCGCCAAACTTTACCCATGGGTTTGATTTTAGCTATCCACTGGGTTTTAAGTCTAGCACGGGAGTTCACCTCATCAAGTAATTTCTTGACACAAGAATCATGATTTGCCTTAAAGACACATTTTCTTCTACATGTTTTACAAGTAGCATATTTAATGTCCGAGTAAGATCTAGAATCCCTAGATGATTGATCGATGCTCCTAGGAGATGACATGCTACGGTTAGCAGTGTTGGGTAATCTAGAACGTATCTGACTAGGTTTGACATTGCTATCTCTTACATGTGTCTTTTGCTTAGCTTCCCTTAGACCAGATTTATGGCAAACGTCATTTGAACTAATTCTACACGTGGTCTTGGTATTTTTAGAGAAACTAGAGGCAACCAAGTGATTAGGTCTTGCTAGAGCTGATTTAGTCACATTAGGCCTAGTTGGTGGAGTGATTGTTCTAGAAATATGAACCATATCAACTTGGGAGGCAAACCGCGGTCTCGAGGATTGTGGTTGCTCAGATCTAAATGCAGTCGGTTGTCTAACGAACTGATTTGTAGGCGGTTTCCCCAAGATTGATGGTTTTTCAAACTTAGTGTCCACACTAGTTCCTTTGGTTTTCTTCAATTCGTTTTTCAACGCAGCTATAACAAAGACCTTTTCCTGTACTTGAGCCTTTAAAGTCTCATTCTCTTTGAGCAATATATCTTGGGATGCCAATTTAGACTCTAGTAACTGAATTTTTTTCAAAAGATTATCCTTTTCAGCTTTAGAATCTAAAACTTTTTGATCCAATTTTCTTTCAAGAACAACGTTTGACTTTTCAAGTTTTTCAAAGTATGTTTCAAATTAGTCTGTTTTCTTAGAAAATTCTAATTTGGCATCCTCAAGATCTTTTGATTGTTGAGCTACAATCGTTTCGAGCTCTCTAATCTTGGAATCAGAAGCATTCAATGAAGCAGTTATAAGACAATTATCATGATGTTTAGCATTTTGAACACATTCTCCCCCATTATGACTCACATCGGATGAATCAGAAGTGGTATTTCTATCGCTCTTTTCCATCCTATGTTTGTCATAATTAGGTTCAGAATGCTCAATATGCGACATTGCATCAACATCTACATCATAAGCAACATTACATTGTACCATGTTCGCAGGCTCTTCGTCATAAACGGGTAAGGTGTCATCAAAAGAGATCTCGTGAACATTCCCTGACGTGCCACTGGTATCATGTTGTCCTCCTGATTCCGTGCTCTTGCCACCGTTAGGCTCCAAGTTGTCAACCTTATGACCATTCTCCTCTTTCATCTGCATCATAGATTCTTGCACTCTATTATCATACGCTTGCTGAAGTCGAGATCTTTCATAAATCGAAGACGAGACCGATGTCATGAGTTTGAATATTGTACCACGGAAATCTCGAACATCGGTATGTGTATCTCGAAGAATACGCTTGCTGAAGTCGAGATCTTTCATAAATCGAAGACGAGACCGATGTCATGAGTTTGAATATTGTACCACGGAAATCTCGAAGCTCGGTATGTGTATCTCGAAGAAATGATTGGCAAATCACTGAACTTTCAGACTTGCTGATATTGAATTGCAGGAAAGGCGTGAGTTGTGTCACAAGAGCCTTATATGCAAGTGCGGATGCAGAGTGATTAAAGTTTTCATTGTGGAGTTGCTCTGATAGTTGGGTCAAGATGATGAACATCGATTCCATGAATATATGACGATCTTGACCAAAGATTGTCACAAATTCGCTCCCTCCTTGAATCCATGAAAGAGTCACAAGATGAGACTGAAGTAATTGAAATGAAGTGATGCCATTATCACTAGCTTTGTCTTGTATTTTATGCGATTCTCCCTCTTGAAAAGTTGAATTCAAAGATTCCATTGAATTTCGATGAAAATTGATTGTGGATTGCTACAGTAATTTCAGAAAATTGCTACAGTACTTCGGAAATTGTGTTGCAGTAGTTCGGGGAAAATGCTACAGTAATATCGAGAAAATTTGCTACAGTACTTCGGAAATATGCTACAGTACTTCGGGAAAATTTGCTGCAGTGACTTCGGGAAAATTTGCTACAGTATTTCGGAAATGTGCTACAGTACTTCGGGAAAATTTGCTGCAGTGACTTCGGGAAAAAATGTTACAGTACTTCGGAAGTGTTACAGTACTGTGGAAGTGCTACAATACTTCGGATGCTACAGTACTTCGGAATGCTACAGTACTCGGAGTGCTGCAGTACTTCGGGATGTGCTACAGTACTTCGGAATGCTACAGCACTTCGGAAGTGCTACAGTACTTCGGATTTGATACAGTACTTCGGAATATTTTGCTGCAGTAACTTCGGAATATTTTGCTACAGTAACTTCGGGAAATATGCTACAGTACTTCGAAAGTGCTATAGTCTCGGGATGTGCTACAATACTGCGGATGCTACAGTAACTTCGGAGTGCTACAGTACTTCGGATGCTACAGTAACTTCAGAGTGCTACAGTACTTCGGATGCTACAGTACTTCGGGATGCTACAGTACTCCGGGATGCTACAGTAACTTCATAGTGCTACAGTACTTCGGATGCTACAGTACTTCGGAATGCTACAGTACTCGGAGTGCTACAGTACTTCGGGATGTGCTACAATACTTCGGAATGCTACAGCACTTCGGAAGTGCTACAGTACTTTGGATTTGCTACAGTACTTCGGAATATTTTGCTGCAGTAACTTCGGAATATTTTGCTACAGTAACTTCAGAATATTTTTCTACAGTAACTTCGGAATATTTTGCTTCGGATTTGCTATAGTACTTCGGATTTGCTAGAGTACTTCGGAATATTTTGTTGCAGTAACTTCGGAATATTTTGCTACAGTCACTTCAGAATATTTTGCTACAGTAACTTCGGAATATATTGACCCTAATTGCAACTTCAGAAAAACAAAATTATACCTAATTTTTTCGATCCGAACCCACTGTTCTTCGTAAAAACACCTCGAAAATCACCCAAATAACCAAAAAATTTGCGATTTTGACCAAATCAATTAACCTAAATCACTACAAATCTATGTAGTCGACTTGGCTATAAATTTAAACCACAATAACGCAAACATTTTCAAGATTTGAGCTTAATTAGATTAAAACCCACTAAAATCAATCAAAACAAACACAAGAATAAACCAATCTAACCTTGGCTCTTGATACCAATTGTAGGTCTACGAAAACCTTGGCCTATTCTACATGATTGATTGGATGGATTGATAGAATGGATTGATTGATAATATAATAATATATATGAAGAGATGAGGGTGTAGAGAGAGAAAAGAGAGAAGGGATGAGTAGAGAGAGAAAGTGAAATATTAGATTAATGAAAATAACAAAAGCTTACCCATCCTTACATGCTAGGAAGGGTTATATAGCCCACCCTACATGTGGGCTGAACGGATTATATGTTTACTAACTAGATCACGAGCCCATTACATTAATATATCGTTGGAGCGACCGATCCTTCATAAATACGTAAAAACGTATTTCCAACACATAGACCATTTGATATCCATCTCTTCCAAGTTCTCATCACTTATTTGCTCAAGAACCTCATAGTAATTAAGGAACCATTTGAGAATTGAGCAATGTATGCACACACTGTGTCCAAGTCAATGCCAGCAGGTTTAAGCTTTGGTAATACATTATGATATGTGTCAGCGTCAGAGTTCGAGACGCTAACAAGGGTTGATCCACCACTGACAAAGCTTTGTCCACCGCTGACATATGTTGATCCTGTAACAGGATGTACATGTACCTCTCTTTCACTAGTTTGAGCATCATTGTGTGAGATAAAAGCCATGTTTCCAGTTGATGACTTACTAGCATGACTTGGTGCGATTGCACTTTCCACTAGCTTCTATTTATTGTAAACGTCATCAAAAGTAGAACTTTTGTGAGCATTAGTGGCAATAATTGATCTAGCCTCAATTTTCCATTCATCACCAAGACTTCTCAGAAAGGTAGCAATGATGTCAGCATCATCATGTTCTACTAACATGAATTTCAACTTGCTAGTGATGTCTAGAAGTCTGCTCCTGACTTCACTAAGCTTCTCATTAGGATGAGCTTTGAACACAGCATATTCATGCAAGAGTTGTTTCTTCTTTTCTTTGCTAGTGTCTTCATTACCACCATAGCTAATTTGAAGAGCTGCCAAAGATCTTTAGCAGACTCAAAGCTTCTATACTTGTGTTGATTATTTGACCCCAAAGAAAGTTTGAGAAAGCTCAGCGTTTTCACGTCATTCCTTCTCTTTGCAATTTCTTCAGTTGAGACAGCTCTTCCATCTGTGGGTCTCTCTTTTCGATCTTCAAGAGTTGAACCTGTACCTGATCTTGCTGCAATAGCAGCAGCAATCTTTTCAGCCTTATTGAACGAGTTCCCAAATTCAATAATCTCCCAAAGCTGGTGATCATGAAATTGAAGGTATTGTTTAAAGTTGAACTTCCATATTTCAAAATTATCAGGGTCTAGCATGGGAACTTTTAGGTTATGATTTGATGAGGAGGAGGTCATTGGCTCTGTAGTAGACATCTTGTCTAGTTTTTTAGGGTTTCTTGAATAATTAGGGTTTTTGGCGATTTAGGTTTTTTAGCGTTTTGTGTTCTAAAGATCAAAGTTCCTCAACAAGCTCTGATACCACTTGTTGATCCCAAACTTAGATTGATTTAGCTTTGTGTTAACGAGATTAAATCAAGATTAACACGTAGAGAAACTTTATGTTTATGAAAAACGATCCAAGTGTTATGCGGAATTTAACACTTACAGTAAGAACACACAAACACAATAAACCAAACTTTCACTTGATTGATAATCGAACTTGAGTACAATGAAAGCAAAACGCATATTGAACATTAACCTAGAGGCCTCCTTTTATAGATTAAGGAGCTTTGTACAAAAGTATATGTATCAACTATTTTAGGCAAAGATAAAGATAAATATTGCAAATACAATATTGAACATATCTTTACTAAACTATCCAAACCGTGTAGACTAAGTCTTTCATTAGTGGTTGACTTTCTTCTTTGTCAGCACTCCGATTACACTTGTCAGCGTTCTTCTGTCAGCGCCTTAATATCTCTTGTCAGCGTCCAAAAGTCTTCTTATCAGCGTCTCAGTAACTTAGTTATTTTTAGTCCCACCACCTTTTAGCTCTCAACATTCAGTTCCAGCAATTCATTGACTCAAGTGTCTTATCCAACAACGATCGAGAGTTCGCAAGTACATACTTTACCAAATATACTCTCGTAGATCCTCAAACGTTCAAAGAGACACTTCTTCAATATTTGAGTAATCTAAAGAAGTCAATTGCTGAAAGAATACGCCATCAAAGGAAATTTTAACGAAGGGTGAATCAAAGACTGATGCAGATGAAAGATAGAAACGTCGATAATGGTCAAGCATTGGATGCTTGTTCGATTGATACAGAAAGGAGCAGGTCAGAATCAGAAACTCAACATACCAACACAAGCTCAGGGAATGATACAGAAGCCGCTGTTACAACTATTGGACCCATATGTGATGATGAGCCAATGGCTGAGGTCCAGTTAGATATTGATTCTAAAATTTACGAGCTCGAAACTTTGTTAGCTCAAAAGACAAAAGATTTTGAGGATGCCAAACTCAATTTTTCAAAGAAAAATGACAAATTTAAAGCCTATTTTGAAAAAGCAAATGTTGTTCTTGAACAAAATTGGATCGTAAGATTCAAGATTTCAACGCGGAAAAAGAACATCTTGTGAAACAAATAAATTTGTTAGAATCAAAGTTGGCTTCTCAAAATCCAAGTCCTCTAATACTAAGCTTTTGGCTAAGTATAAAATATTATCGTCTGATCTCTTCGAATTGATTATTGTCAGAAAGTGCGACTCAATTGTTCTTGGTGGAATAATAAATGGTGTGGTTGATTATCTATTTTAAACTTAGAAGCAAATAATTGTCGTTGAGTAATGATTAAAGCTTTTGAAAATTAAACTAAAAGTTATTTAGAAAAAAAAACACTTAAAATATAAAACTTAAAAACATTTTCTATCGGAATGTATCAAAATGAAATCCATCGGAATAATCAAATGTAAAGCTTTCGGAATGTTCATCAGAATACCCATCGGAATGCAACAATATCAATACTATCGCAATGTAATGTCTGTCGGAATGTCCTAGATTACAATACAATAAACACCTTTGTCGCAATGTGCTCTGTCGGAATACAAGCTACAAAAATTTGGCAGAGTTTTGACTTAACAAGACCTTAAGTCCCGTCGGAATGTGCGATCGCAATGAGCGATCGCAATCCAGATCTTAATAAGGGGGAAATACCAAGTAATCGCAAAGTAAAACCACAATGGGTTATTGCGATCAAAACAAGCAGCCGTCGAAATGTGTAGAATCCCTCATTTTGCGATGGAATACAAAATTAATCCGAAAATGGTGGTAAGCTGAAAACGCAATAAGCACGTATAATAAGCTATCTTAACCAAACCTTAAACAACTCAACTAGCTTAAATTTGACAACTTTTAAAAACATGAAATCATAAACTTTATAAAAGAAGCTTTAAAAAGACAAAACCTTTTAAATAATCCGAAATGTACTAAGTTAAAACATGCAATAAGCCAATAAGCATAAAGAGCTTATAGCCTAAACCAAATAAAAGCTTAATAATTAGTAAAAAGATTAACCTTTTAACCACTTAAACAAAATCAAAATCAATCCGAATGGATTATAAATTTCGGATCAAAATCAAAAGTAAATCAAGAAATGAAGAAGAAGATTAATGAACAAAAGGATTAACTTGAACTTGTAATTAAATGAAATCCAAATACAAAAAGCTTAAACTTAAAAGATTAAAAGAAAAGATGACAAACTTAGTGAGAGAAAGTTGGGAACTTTCTCTCTCTAAAACTAGAAAGAAAAAAATCAAAAGAGAAAACTAGCTAACCCCCCTCCTAATGTGATTAGGAGGGTATTTATAGGGAAAATGGGAAGTGCATGTGTGGTGTGCTTCCTTCTTTCTTTTCTTCTCGACTCGATTTAAATCTTTGTCTTTTCTCGACGTCGTCTCGGGATTTGAACTTGTCTTAATAATTTTCTTCTTTAATTTAGACTTGAGTTCTTCGACTTCATTCAACTTCCGTCTTTAGACTTTTCCTTCGATAAATCTTCAGAATAGGTCTTGGACATCCGTTCTTTAAGCACTCTTGATCTCTTGACTTCGTCTTTTCTCGTTTTCTTCGATAAAAGCCCGTGAAAGCCCGTGTTTTATTCCTTTTTCATCTTTTGGTCCTAAAACACAATAACAGCACAAACCACGCATAATTCTGACTTTTACGACATAAAATACACGTTTTGGTCTTGTTATTATTGGAAATAAGTGGTAAAAGGATAAGTGTTTTCACACTTATTAAATCCCCTACACTTGACCATTGCAATGCCCTCATACAATGATTAATTGTAAGGCACGGTTTACATTTTCCATCATAAATAACCCACCTTGGCCTTTATTAAATATTAAACTATAAGGAAAATAAAAAGATAGAAACAAGTAAAGAAATTAAAGACTTACATTGGGTTTTGGCTGCCATGAACGTTTATTATCCTCAAGTTTCACGTTCCCCATACCAAGCTTAAAAACGAGATCATTGTTATTATAAGTTAGCAGACTAACACGAATTCATGTGGGCCAATTATTTACTTAGACTCCTTTATTCCTAGGTGTATCTCTTATATTTTATTTTTGTCTTGAATGATCACGAGGATGCATTGTTGACTTATTTCGATAGTTATTTAGGCTGAAAACAAAGTGAACGATTTAATCAATAGTTAGCTAAAGGACAAAATCTTTTAAAACTGCTTCTCGGGACTTATTAAAGTTCATATCTTGGCATAACTCGCTTCACGATTTGAGACCTTTCTCAGACCGATATTTGGCAGCGACTTCATACTTCAAATTTTGAGAGACGTTCTTGAAATTATGGTCTTCTCTTCATGATAGGAATTTCTTCACTTGAAGTTTTTGAGAGATTCTTCATATTTTGACCATGACTTCTTCATTTTTCTCCAATCTTTATTTTGGACTTTGATATACAACGATCCGCCTCCTTTTAGGACTTGGATCTATTTATCCTCATACCTTGTTAGGGCCTTTTTGGATAGACTTCTCCATGATCTTTTGGGGAGTATTTGCTTTTCGTCATGTGTCTCGATCCTTCATATTGATTTTTGATAAATGATTCTTCACATCACTTTTGAATCTTTAGCAACAAAATGTAGCCCTCATGCCTTGTTAAGGCCTTCTAGGACTAGCCAATCTTCGCATCTCGCTTCAATAAATTATGCCTTGGCTATGAACTCTAATTAACACCGAGCAACTTTTAAACGATCTTGGGCTAGAAGCTAAGTAACTTTTCAAATCATACAACCTTATTTATTGCAGATAAATTTATTAACAGGCGATGGGAGAATAGGCTTATAATTAACTCACATAAATTCACGAAAGAATACCAAACTTATAATTGACTCTATCATCTCTCGTTCTCCACAGTTTAAAATCTCAAGGAACGAGACTCGTGGATGCTTAGCCAATTAAATCAAAGTTTTGGGTTTTCGAGTCATTTATAGGATCTTGCAAATTCTTAGACTTTTTCAAGTTTTAGAAATCGCATTTTAAAGTTCCCATGATAAGCGACTCTCTAGGATCAATTATAGGAACTTGCAAAAAGTTCGTGTTCTTAACCCGTGAGAGTTAAGACTTTCGTGTTTTAAAGTTCCCTATATAAAAGCCTAACAAAACTTGACTTAATCACGTTAAGGATACTAGCTATAGTAAACTTAGATAAGTAAACTCGGGTTGAGTCAAAATATTCACGACTTTGAAAAATTTAAAACCACTCTATTGAAAATTTATTCTAGCAAGGAAAGAAAATAACCATAACAAAGGAAAATACAACTATAAAACTAGGCCAAAATAGATTAAAAATTTTGAAAAATGTCGAAAAATCAAATTTTCCGGTTAAAATGAGGACAAATTCATGGAAAAGACCACTTATTTCGATTGAAGTCCCCCCTACACTTGATGTAAACATTGTCCTCAATGTTTAAGCATGTGGGAGTAAACTCCCCTACACTTATGACATTGTGCACTTTGATTAAATCTTGCTAAGGAAAGGACAACTATAGTGATTTCAATGTGAACATATCAGATATGAAAAATTGAATCACGACAGTTTAGGATAGAACCGGGAAGATGAGAACACGGGATCACGGTTCGTCAAAAGTCATCGAGAATGGATCTTTGAAGCTTTAATCCCTGCACAGAAGAAGAAACAAGACAAAAAACACATACGGGCCCCCCTACACTTATTATGAAAACGGTAAAGGATAGATCAACGGGTTGCCTCCCGAGAAGCGCTTGTTTTTGATAACCGAGTCACGAGCCTGACTCGACCCAAAACTAGTTCATGGGGAACGTGGTGAGGGATGGAATCATCTCATGAGAGATGTCCTCACCAAAGTACAACTTCACACGCTGGCCATTCACCTTAAAATTGGGCCCATTTGGCTGAGAAAGCTCAATGGTGCCATAGAGAAAGACTTTGGCGACGGTGAATGGACCAGACCAGCGGCTCTTCAACTTGCCCGAGAAGATCTTCAACCGAGAGTTAAAAAGTAAGACTTGATCACCAACGTGGAACTCTTGGTTCTTAATTCTAGCATCATGGATGATCTTGGTCTTCTCTTTGTAGATCAGTGAGTTCTCGTAAACTTCATTCCTCAGTTCATTAAGCTCGTTGAGTTGAATCTTCCAAAGATCATCGGCTTTGTTGATATCGAAGTTAGCCCACTTCAAGGCCCAGTATGCCTTATGTTCCAGCTCGACAGGGAGGTGGCATGCTTTCCTGTACACAAGACGATAAGGTGTACAACTAATCGGGGTCTTATAAGCAGTACGGAAAGCCCACAAAGCATCATCTAACTTATCAGCCCACGAGGCACGATGCTCTCCCACAGTACGTTCCAGAATTCTCTTCAATCCGCGGTTAGAAAGCTCAGCCTGCCCATTAGTTTGGGAATGATAAGCGGTGGAAAGACGGTGATTGAAACCGTACTTAGCCATGACTCTTGCGAATTGATCATTGCAAAAATGAGTCCCGCGGTCACTGATTATAGCAAGAGGAACACCGAATCGAGTAAAAAGCTGCTTCAAGAAGTTCACAACCACCCTCGCATCGTTCGTACGGAGAGCCTTAGCTTCAACCCATTTAGAAACGTAGTCAACGGCTACGAGGATGTACTTGTTCCCTTTAGATGATGGAAATGGCCCCATAAAGTCGATACCCCATAAATCAAAGATTTCACATTCTTGTATGAAATTTTGAGGCATCTCATCTTTATGTGTGATCTTGCCTTGTCTTTGGCAAGAATCACAATGCTTAACCATATCGTGAGCGTCACGGTAAATGGTGGGCCAATAGAATCCAGAGTCAAACACTTTCTTAGCGGTGTAGTTAGGACCAAAGTGACCACCGGTGGGTCCTTTATGGCAAGCATCAAGGATTTGTAAAGCTGCCGGCCCATCAACAGATCGACGAATGACAAGATCCGCACATTGTTTGAAGAGATAAGGGTCATCCCAGAAGTAAGTCTAAACATCTTTAAAGAACTTCTTCTTTTGTTGGGATGTTAACCCTTTGATGAGAATACCGCCCGCTAAGTAGTTTGCAATGTCCGCAAACCACGGGGTGTCATCAAGATTGGAATGAATAGACATTAAGGTCTCAAGGGGAAAAGAGTCATTGATCTCTTGATTCGGATGATCCCCTTGATACGGATCCTCAAGTCTACTTAGATGATCCGCGGCTAGGTTTTCGGCACCCTTCTTGTCACGAATTTCGATTTTAAATTCTTGAAGGAGCAAAACCCAACGAAGAAGTCTTGGCTTAGAATCTTGCTTAGTCAACAAGTACTTCAACTCGGAATGATCGGTATACACGATGGTGGTAGAAAGGAAAAGATAGGGGCGGAATTTTTCAAAAGCATACACTACAGCTAAAAGCTCTTTTTCGGTAGTGGTATAATGCAATTGAGCCCCCGTCATTGTCTTGCTAGCATAGTAGATTGGTTGGAAGTGTTTGTTCACTCTTTTGCCCAAAACTGCTCCAATAGCAAAGTCGCTAGCATTACACATCAACTCAAAAGGTAGCTCCCAATTAGGGGTAACCAAGACCGGTGCCTTAGTTAGCTTATCCTTAAGAAGATTGAAGGATTCAAGACACTCTTTAGAAAAGATGAAAGGAGTATCTTTTTCCAAGAGGTGGGTCATCCGGCGAGCAATTTTAGAAAAATCTTGAATGAATCGACGATAGAAGCCCGCATGACCAAGTAAACTTCTCACACCCTTCACGGTTGAAGGTGGAGGTAATTTGGCTATGACATCCACTTTAGAACGGTCCACTTCAAGACCGGCTTTTGAGATTTTGTGTCCTAGCACAATGCCTTCTTTTACCATGAAATGGCATTTTTTCCAATTAAGAACAAGGCGAGTGTCTTCACACAGCTTAAGTATGCGTTCCAAATTGGCAAGGCAAGAAGAGAAAGAATCACCATAAACCGAGAAATCATCCATGAAGACTTCCATAGTTTCTTCAACCATGTCATGGAAGATAGCCATCATACACCTTTGGAAAGTCCCAGGAGCATTGCATAAGCCGAAAGGCATTCTTTTGTAAGCAAATGTGCCGTAAGGACAAGTGAATGTGGTTTTCTCTTGGTCTTTGGGATCGATGGGAGTTTGAAAATACCCGAGAAACCGTCTAAGAAGCAGTAATAGTCATTACCCGCTAGACGTTCAAGCATTTGGTCCGTGAAAGGAAGGGGAAAATGATCCTTTCTCGTAGCATCATTGAGTTTGTGATAGTCTATACAAACTCTCCACCCTGTAACGAGACGAGTAGGAATCAACTCGTTGTGTTCATTGGGCACAACGGTGATTCCGCCTTTCTTAGGCACACAATGGACGTGACTAACCCATGGTGAATCCGAGATAGGATAGATCATTCTCGCATCAAGAAGTTTGATAACCTCTTTTTTGATTACGTCATGGATCTTAGGATTCACCCTTCTTTGGCTTTGAATAGTGGGTTTAAAGTCGTCCTTCATGAGAATTTTATGTGTGCAAAAGTGAGGATCAATTCCACGAATATCGGAGATTTTCCAAGCAATCGCTTTCTTGTGATTCTTAAGCACGGCGATAAGTCGAGATTTTTCTTCCTCTTTCAAGTCCTTAGTGATGATGACGGGTGACTTCTTGTTGTCTTCAAGGAAAACGTACTCGAGATGAGACGGTAGGTCCTTAAGCTCTAAATCCGGAGGATTTTCGATGGAAGGCGTAGTCAAATTCGGTTCATCGATAGAAATATCCTTAGGAGATGGTGGAGAAATATGGTCCTCATTGAGAAGTTTCTCAATGGTACGAATGTCTTCATCCTAATTAAAGGTAGAATCGTCATATTTTAAGTCCACATCTCCCAAAGTTGCTTCAAATTCTTTCAAGATGAAATCACTTTCTCCAAATGGAGTTAGTGATCGAGCAATAGAGGCAACGGTCTCAACAATGGGTAGAGAAGAAGAACCACTTTTACAAGCGTCTTTGAAATGTTCTTGACAAGCCTCATCAAGAACATCAATAAAATTAACACTCTTGTTTTCCGAAGGCTGCTTAGAAAGTTTACCCATGTTGAACACGATTTTATCGTCACCAACTCTCATGATTAATTCCCCCGTGGCTACATCAATGAGAGTGAGACCGGTCCTCAAGAATGTACGTCCAACGATTAATGGAACATGGGGATCCATCTCGTAGTCAACGACAACAAAATCCGCCGGGAAGGTGAATTTGTCAACACCAACGAAGACGTCTTCGGCTATCCCCACCGGATAAGCAACCGTACGGTTAGCTAATTCCAAAGTCATTCGTGTGGGGACTAGCTCGGGTAGAGATAATTGTTTCCAAACGCTTAAAGGTGTTAAGTTTATACTAGCACCTAGATCGGCTAGGTCCATAAAATTCTCTACCCAAGGGAAGTTGCAAGGAATCAAGAAACGACCCGGATCACCAAGTTTGGTTGGTAATTTCCTTAAGAGGAATGTAGAGCAATTCTCATTAAGTTGGGTCTGAGCGATATCAAGGAGTTTCTCCTTATCACTGAGAAGATCTTTAAACATTTTAGCATATTTGGGCATGTGAGCGAGAGCCTCAGCAAAGGAGATATTGAAATTCAGTTGTTTAAACATTTTGAGAAAGTTAGAAACCTGAATGTCATCCTTGTTCTTCAATTTCTCTTTCCTCAACCTTGAAGGATAAGGTATATTGGGTTGAGATGAAGGCTTTGGTATGGAATTCTCACTCACAACCTTGGGTGGTGGAGGGGTGGAAATAGAAGGTGGTGGAATAGAAGATAGAGGAATTGGAGAAGGAGACTTGTTTTCCTTTGTCACAATCACCGGTGTAGGTGTAGGAAGCTCGGGCTCCTTTAAACCTTTTCCATTGCGAGTGGTGATTGCTTTCATCTCCCCTCTTGGATTAGCAACGGTGTTACTCAGAAGAGAACCCGATCCAGAGGCTTGATTACTAGGGAAGAAACTAGCCAACATGTTCCTTAAGTCATTCGTTTGACTTGCCAAAGTGTTTCGCATATCAGCTCGAAGATGATTCCCTTGCTTCACCATATCTGCTTTCATGTTGGCCATTTCCCGCTGAAGATTTTGCACGATCACATCATTAGTCCTCATGTAGGTTTCAACATCTTGGTGTAATGCGGTGGGTTGGTTGGGAGGAGGAGCATGGTAGGCGGGTGGTTGATAAGCAGGTTGTTGGTAAACTTGGTTGTTTCTTTGAGGTGGATATGGGTTTCTTTGGTTTTGATATGGAGTTGGAGCACGTGGTTGGTTTTTGATTGTTACGATTGAGGTTGTTTGGGTTTTGTGGGGGAAAACCGGGTGGTGAAAGAAAGTTGTTTGAGCGATAGCTGAGCAAATGGCGGGCACCTTGAGGACGTGCTTGATAGCCTCCCGTGGAATAGTTACCGTTGGCGGCATACACATTTTCCGGATTGTCATGAGTCGAAGGACAATCGGTGTATGAGTGAGATCCCCCGCATATATCACATGATTGAGTCAAAGCACTAGCTTGGGCAATGATAGCTTTGGTATTGTTGGCGGCTTGGAGAGCAAGTGATTCAACAAGCGAAGTAAGCTTATCAAGTCTCTTGTCGCTCTCATTAGTGCTAGCACTAGCCACATTTGTCCGAACACTCTTGGTTTGCACTCTAGACTTGTTCTCAATAATATCCCACGCGGCATTAGAAGACTTAACCAAAAGATTACCCCCCGAGGCACTATTTAGTGAATCTTGGTCATTCATGCTTAAACCATTGTAAAAAGTATTAATTTGGTGCACTTTGGTAAAACCATGTTGTGGGCACTTTCTTAAAAGTTCTTTAAAACGGTCCCAAGATTCACTAAAAGTCTCATCGTAATTTTGTTCAAAAGTAATGATTTCATTCCGCAAAGCGGTAGTACGAGAGGGTGGGAAAAAGTAGTTTATGAATTTGGTCTCTAAGCCCGTCCACGTAAGAATACTTTGTGGCGGTTCCTTATCAAGCCAATGCCGGGCTTGTCCCTCTAAGGAGAAAGGAAAGAGTTGCAAGCGAATTACCTCTTGTGAAACCCCATTATACTTAACCGTATTAGTGAGTTGAAGAAACCTCTTAATATGGTCATGAGGATCATCAATTGAACGCCCCAAGAATGGTTGAGCAGAGACCATTTGAATGAAACCGGATTTGAGCTCAAAGTTGTTGGCCCCAATCGCGGGTATGACAATAGCATCATGGTTGCCCTCTACATGTGCTTGCAAAAGTTCGATCATTGGACGATTGTCCGGTAGAGGTTCATTGTTGTCATTATTCATGTTGGGTTGAGGTGGATTATTATTATTGTTGTGTACACCGGACATATCTAAGTTATCGAGAGTCTCGGGCTCGGGGTAAGACGTTGATCGAGTGCGCATACACCTGCAAAAGAAATAACAAAGCAGAAATATTTTTGGTTTTTTATGTTTTTTAATTTTTTTATATTTTTGAAAATTTTATATTTTTTAGGATTTTTGAAAATTTTAAAGCAAGGAAAATAACGTTCAAAGATGAACGGATCCCAAAATCCAACGCGTCTCTCACTAAAAACCGTTAATCTTAATGAAAAGAGCCGACAGCGACGCCATTTAATACTAAGCTTTTGTCTAAGTATAAAATATTATCGTCCGATCTCTTCGAATTGATTATTGGCAGAAAGTGCGACTCAATTGTTCTTGGTGGAATAATAAATGGTGTGATTTATTATCTATTTTAAACTTAGAAGCAAATAATTGTCGTTGAGTAATGATTAAAGCTTTTGAAAATTAAACTAAAAGTTATTTAGAAAAAAAAGCACTTAAAATATAAAACTTAAAAACATGTTCTACCGGAATGTATCAAAATGAAAGCCATCGGAATAATCAAATGTAAAGCTATCGGAATGTTCATCAGAATACCCATCGGAATGCAACAATATCAATTCTATCGCAATGTAATGTCTATCGGAATGTCCTAGATAGCAATACAATAAACACCTTTTCCGCAATGTGCTCTGTCGGAATACAAGCTACAAAAATTTGGCAGAGTTTTGACTTAACAAGACCTTAAGTCCCGTCGAAATGTGCGACCGCAATGAGCGATCGCAATCCAGATCGGAATAAGGGGGAAGATACCAAGTGATCGCAAAGTAAAACCACAATGGGTTATTGCGATCAAAACAAGCAGCCGTTGGAATGTGTAGAATCCCTAATATTGCGATGGAATACAAAATTAATCTGAAAATGGTGGTAAGCTGAAAACGCAATAAGCACGTATAATAAGCTATCTTAACCAAACCTTAAATAACTCAACTAGCTTAAATTTGACAAATTTTAAAAACATGAAATCATAAACTTTATAAAAGAAGCTTTAAAAAGACAAAACCTTTTAAATAATCTGAAATGTACTAAGCTAAAACATGAAATAAGCCAATAAGCATAAAGAGCTTATAGCCTAAACCAAATAAAAGCTTAATAAGTAGTAAAAAGATTAACCTTTTAACCACTTAAACAAAATCAAAATCAATCCGAATGGATTATGAATTTCGGATCAAAATCAAAAGTAAATCAAGAAATGAAGAAGAAGATTAATGAACAAAAGGATTAACTTGAACTTGTAATTAAATGAAATCCAAATACAAAAAGCTTAAACTTAAAAGATTAAAAGAAAAGATGAAAAACTTAGTGAGAGAAAGTTGGGAACTTTCTCTCTCTAAAACTAGAAAAAAAAAATCAAAAGAGAAAACTAGCTAACCCCCCTCCTAATGTGATTAGGAGGGTATTTATAGGGAAAATGGAAAGTGCATGTGTGGTGTGCTTCCTTCTTTCTTTTCTTCTCGACTCGATTTAAATCTTTTTCTTTTCTCGACGTCGTCTCGGGATTTGAACTTGTCTTAATAAATTTCTTCTTTAATTTAGACTTGAGTTCTTCGACTTTATTCAACTTCTGTCTTTAGACTTTTCCTTCGATAAATCTTCAGAATAGGTCTTGGACATCCGTTCTTTAAGGACTCTTGATCTCTTGACTTTGTCTTTTCTCATTTTCTTCGATAAAAGCCCGTGAAAGCCCGTGTTTTCTTCCTTTTTCATCTTTTGGTCCTAAAACACAATAACAACACAAACCACGCATAATTCCGACTTTTACGACATAAAATACACGTTTTGGTCTTGTTATTATTGGAAATAAGTGGTAAAAGGATAAGTGTTTTCACACTTATTATCCGCCGCCTGCTTCATTAAGTGAAATATTTGTGCAACCTATCGACGCTGTAGATAGTAATGACGCGAATGCTGATAACGACATATTTGATCATATGAACATTAAGTTAGAACAACGTGTCGCTCAATTACTTCTACAAAATGAGCAATTAAAAGCTCGGATTCAGGAAAAGGTTTTTGCACTAACTGCAATGAAGAATGAATTAAGGAAGTTAAAAGGAAATAGTGTGGATACTAAGTTTGCCAAACAGTCTATCTTGGGGAAACCTCCTTCTCAACCAATCAGACCACGCTCAGTTGCTAGACAACCGAATGCATTTAAGTCTGAACGACCTAAAACGTCGAACCTAAGGTTTGCCTCTTAAGCTGACACGCGTAGCAATTTGCCAAAACCAGTCACTCGACAATCTAGACTCTCCTTAAGACAAACTACTTCTGCAAAACCATATCACATGAATGCTTCAAGCAACTCTAGATCTAGCTCCAAGAACATGCCTAGGCGTAGTTCAAATGACACGGGTCATAAAATCTATCTAGAGGATGCTCAGAAACATACAAAAGCAAGATATAGGACCAAACCACAACCTAGGAGCATTGTTCACACATCTAGGAATTCTAGACCCTTCTATGATGTGCACAATTCTGCCAACCCTAGAAACTCTAGAGCCTTCTCAGATGCTAATCAATTTGTTTGCAAGAAATGTAACAAATGCGTGTTTAATGCCATTCATGATGATTGTATAACCCAAGTCCTGAACAAGGTGAATCACAAAGCTAGAGCATCACAAAGACGGAACCCTACAGGAAATAGGTTTTCTCCAACTAAGTCTTCCGATGTGCATGAGAAATCTATGACTCCTAGACCCTGTCTTAGGTGGATACCAACGGGTAGAACCTTTGAAACAATTGGTCTTAGGTGGGTTCCTACTAGAAAGATATTTCCCTCTAGCACGAAAAAGGTTCAAGGTGAACCCCATCATGGTTCTCACAAAGATATCACTAACCCACATGCAAGCATACAAACTACTGATGAAAGTACATGTAATAAAGTAAAGTTTCAACAAGAACACAAAGGTTTTCCATATCCATACCATTCACCAAAAGACACTCTTAGAGTTTGGTTGCTGAAGAAGCAGATATCACCGAAATACGTGTCTGATGGGTTTCACAAGTAAGATGTACAGTGACTTACAGTCACATATCAGACTGTAACTCGAACGTCAAAGAAATGGAACTTTATCTCTTTAACGATAAGTCACCCTCAAAACGAGAAATTAATATTTCTCGGACACGAGCTTCTCTTAAAACTATTCAAAAGTTTTAAGCTCGTGTACATGGCTTATAGTTAAATCACATACTGTAACCCGGGCTCACAAGACAGGAAAGTTCATCCCGATGATGACTTTTCCTCTGAACAAGAAATTAAGTTTTCTCGGACATGAGCTATCTGTAAAAACATTCAATGTTTTTAAGCTCATGTACACTGGCATACAGTCACATGTCAGACTGTAACTCGTACTTCAAACACATGAAAGTTCATCCCGATCATGACTTATCCTCAAAACAATAAACTCGATTTTCTCGGACACGGGCTTTCAATAAAACTATTCGAAAGTTTTAAGCTCGTGTATATGACTTCTAAGCGCATCACAGCTTAGGACTCGGACCTCAACTAAGGAAAGTTTATCTCGGACGATAACTTATCCTTCTCAATGAGAAATTCATATTTCTCGGTCATGAGCTTCTCATAAAAACATTCAAAGTTTTTAAGTTCTTGAAAAACGACTTCTAAGTAAATGTCAGCTTAGAACTCGTACTTCACTTAAGGAAAGTTTATTACGGATGATAACTTACCTTTACAACGGGAAATTAATTTTTCTCGGTCATGAGCTAGTCACAAAACATTCAAAGTTTTGAGCTCATGTAAATCGGAATTTATTTTAAAACTGTTGAACACAATTTTTAAAGAATTTCTCAAAAGTTTCTTCTAAATCTTTCAAAATTGTGTGTTCAACACTCCCTTCCTCATAATGTGATTTTATATCTCAAAAATGTCATATGTTATTTTGATCAATGTTTGAGGGGGAGCGTTTTAAAATCAAAGCCTTTAATGTTGTTGGGTACATCTCAGATATTGTCATATTTTATGTATCCAACACATCCCGAAAATGATATTAAATATGTCATATGTTATGTATTATATCGGATAAGGCATCTCAACTCCGTACCTCAACATATTTTGTGGTGTCGTGTTTCCAAAATTTTGTCAAAATTTTGTTTCATGACACACATATATCGTTGAGGGGGAGCAACCTAACCACAAAAGTTCCATGATTCATGCGTGCACACATGTTTCTCTCCAAATCGGTTTCAGAAAATTTTCATATTTTAATCAATTGGTATCTCTAGTATTATGTTTTTTTATTAGAGATAGGAGGAGAAACTGTGATTAAAATGTATATATATCACAACATGTGATCTTAAAGACTCAAGTGCAACTCTTTCCTTCACATGCTAAACTATTTCGTATATCGATGCATGTGTGTAGGGGGACCTTTTCGGAAATGTAAAACTTTCAAAGTTTTAAAAGTTTTGATTTTTATCAAGTACTTTGAATTGTTTTTTCAATGGTTTTATGGTTACGATCTATACCCAAAACAACCTACTATCCACGACGAATAGATGGAGTCAAAAGGTGGTCTAGGATAGGAAACTAAGTCCTGTGATCCAACCAGAACTGGAGGGATCTACCCAAGGACATTCCATAGCTAGAAAAAGTTATCCTTAGGAAAGATAGAGTTGAATGAAGCTGAATTCAGACCAATTACTTAAGTTAGCACTGGAACAATCACCACAAGGTGCTAGTGATGACGTATTTGTAAGCATTGAAGGAGTTGAATATTCTATGCAACTTAGGTAGAAACCGGGTTAACACATCTTCTGAAGACAAGTGTCATGGACCCAATGATGTCTCTTTGTCACGGAGATCAACACGTATCTATTGACTGTCTCACTCCGAGTTAGTTAATATTGAAAAGGTGGCAGTCTGCTCCAGCCTCCGATTACCAAAATGCACTTATCGAGTCTAGAGCAAAAAAGAGATCAATCTATCATCTCATTAGGACATAACTGAGTCCTACGCATTATCCTTGTGATATTGCCAGGACATCTGAGTGATACGATTCACAATGAAGATGGAAATCCTGCTTGAGCCAGCTTCAAAAATGCTTATGGTAGGTAACTTGTGCGATTCTACATGAATCAAACTTGTGAGAACTGGAAAGCAACTAAGCTTGGATTCTTAATTGATTCAAACTTGATTCTAGGTTTCTTCGCAAAATCCATGTGATCTTTCCAGAACATTCAGAGTGACGCTCCTTAGTGCTCACAGTGACGAATGGAAATTCTTCCAGTGTCAACCTAAAACAGCACTGCGGTAGGTAACTCGCAAGATTCTCTATGAATCGAGCTTGTGACAAACTGGAAAGCAACAATGGTTCGATTCTTATAGAATCAAACTTGTTCCAGGAATTCTGAATTGATGACTCTAATCAGACGGATAACTTATCCTTATGATACACTCTATACGTTCGCAGTCTGCTTTGAGACGGTCGAGTAAAGAGAACTGGCTACTACCGTCGGGAAACCCTGTCAAGGAGGTTCTTAATTAAATCCACCCGATCACAGGTACGGTATCTAATACCGTCTAAGGTCTTCACCAACCGGAGGTAAAACGCTATCGAGTTAGGATGAAATGTTCAAAGCCATTTTATCCGTGTCTATATGTGTTGTTGCATATCAAGATGGTGGCGTAGCTGTGTACTAACCGAAGTCGTCTTCACATGTTCATACTAAAAGTTAAAGTCTTCCGCTACTCTGATGGATATTTGAAGTACTAACTACAACTATATTTATATGGGAGATTGTTAGCCTTTCGAAATCAACAAAGTATGAACATGTCGATTCAGAAGTCACAAGAGCACAAGATGGCGATAATCAAGATACCTAAGAATTTAATAGCTTATCTTAGTCACAAGGAGCACAATATGAAGATCTCAAGCACTCAAAGTCAAATGACAATGGCTCAAGATAAAGATCACAAAAGCATGAAGGAACAAAGCCGTTACAAACAAGATCAAGACCAAGATACAAAACCAAAAAAGGAAGACCACCTCCACAAGAATGTATGTACTCAATCATCTTATGCATTTAAAGATGACTGATACATTGGGGAGATTGTTAGCCCTATATTTTATATAGTCGAATAAGAATGTAATAGGTTATCTTAGTCGTTAAAGGTCTTTTATTGTAATAGGTTAGTCAGGTTATCCGGGCTTGGACTTTAAGTTAATATTGTATAAGTTAGGGGCGTAAGCCCAAACAAAGCCAAGCCCGGCCCATGAACAAGCCCACAGAAGCCTCTTAAGGCGTGGCATATATATAAACCCTCTTCCATGTGTGGAAGAGGGTGTTGGTTACCATTTACTTTCTCTCTCTAGTTTATGTTTTAACCATCCATTCTCTCTAGTTTCTTTCTCTACTTTTCTTCTATTTCTCTCTCTAAATATGGTGTTATGGATTAAAGTGGGATTAACATGGGGTTAGTTAGGATAAGGCCTGCGTCTGATCCATCGACGCACGAGGATCTGTCAGTGAACAAAACCCAGGGGTCTTGGGGTTCTTCCTCTTCCCTTTGCGTCACTTCATCTTTCACTAGCTTTTCTATAATGAATTCTGCCAGGATTTGGCCTTTAATTGCGGTACGTGTCTTGTATGTGATATTGTGCTCGCCCAGCTAGACACTCTACTTCTATAATCTTCCTGCCACGTCCGGTTTTGATATGATCTGTTTTATCGGCTGATCCGTGATTACAGCTACAGAGTGCGCCTGGAAGTACCAGCGCAACCTTTTTGTTGGGAATACGAGCGCAAGTACTAGTTTTTTCGTTGGGGAGTAGTTTAGTTCTGAGCTTTGTAGAGCCCTGCTTATGAAATAGACTGGTGTCTGTACATTCTCCCTGTCCGTCATTAGTATTGTGTTGATTGCTCTATGTGTAGCCGATAAGTACATCATCAATTCCTCCTTTGGGTTAGGTGCAACCAACATTGGGAGCGCTGCTAAGTGCTTCTATAGATGGTCGAAGGCTTCCTCCGCCTCTTTTGTCCAATTGAAATCCCCTTTCTTTATGCACTTTTTGAGTGTATTGAATAAAGGAAGTGACTTCTTCGCGGATTTGGATAGGAACCTGTTTAACCCTGCCAGCTTTCCATTTAGTGATTGGAATTTTTTCTTCGTTCTCGGACTTTAGCAACAACGGATTACTCTAAAAACGGACGAAAACGCGTAAACGTACGAACGTTAAAACGCGACCAAATAAAATGTTTTACCTAAAAGGTTATTAAAAATTTCTAAAAATGTTCAAAAAAATCTAATTATGAAAATTATGTAAACCAAAAAGTTTGAAAATGTTTTAATTAATTAAATTAATTTTTAAAGTTAATATAAAACCCTAAAAATAAAAATAACTAAGAAAACGTCAAATACAAAAGTTTTCTTTTTTTAAAACTAATTTATATACACCTAAGACTAAAGATATTTTTTAGAAAATTTTTAATTACTTTTTCCTATTTTTAATAGACTTTACAAAATTGAAAATAAAAATAATGCTAACAAATAATATATAAAAGGGAAAAATATAAAATTAGTTTCTAAAAATCCTAAACCCTACCAGAATTAAGCGAAAAATAAGAAAAAGCAAAAATGATAAGCAAATAAGCCCAAAACAGGCTTATTGCTCACGGCTTATATTGAAAATAAAAGACAAAGATGTGTTAAATACCACACACTCTACCCTTTGGACAGAAAAGTCCGTGCATGACAACCCATAAAATTTACAAGTGTGATATGTACTATGATTGAATAGAGGTGGAAAAGCCACTAGAAATTTTTGGTTTTTGTATATTACTTGGTAAAATGAACTGTTTCTCACACCCTAAACTATCATATCAGCATATTCCTATGTTGTAAAATACAATATATATATATACAATAAGTGTAAACTCTAAAAGTAATTTAACAAGTAAGAACATCTCAAGTATAACTATGCTACCCTAAATTCCCTTAGAAACCCTAAGATCCTTATATTAAGCTATAAACTTGAGGATTATGAGAATATGAATACACAATACATATAACAAGTAATCAAGTAACATACATATCATATAAAGGTATAAAGTTATCCAAGAACATTAAGTATAAAATATACAAAGCTAATGTACAAATAAGTATACCTAATAGTCTAGATCATTACCTAGAAACCTTTACAAATAATGTTTCAAGCAATGTAATTGAACAACAACTATGTATCTATGATAAATACAATATACTAATTCTAATATACCATATAAAGAAAAGTTAAATAATCACAAAGTACTAATATTCACTAATCACAAGCTAATTACAAGAAAATTACGTAATACCAAGATTAGCATATAAAATCCATTCTACAATGAATTAGACTCTAACATTTTGCCACAAATTATAAAAATCAACTAAGTATCATATTAAAGTAATACATTTGTATCAAGCTAAGTTACAAATTATCAAATCATAAAATACAAGTTATCAAAGCTTAGGATCTTAAGCTCCCGTAAATACCCCTAGAATATGATCAACCTATGTAAACCCTTAACTAAGAATATAAAAACCATATAAGTCATAAACATATCATATAAAGCCTATAATAGTTATTCATAAATATATAACCCTAATTACCCAAAATAGAAAGTCATTAGGCTTAATGATACAGAAACCCTTATATTAAGAAAACTACATAGAATCATCACCTAGTCTTTTTGGAAAAGTCTACAAACACTCATAGCACTTCATTAAGATAATATTAATACAATGTACAAGTACCATAATGTACAAGGTACAAGAATTCAATGCATGACTTGTAATTAGGTCAAAATAGGTATTTTCACTCTTTAGACATGTTTACATAAACTAAACTATTAAACAAAGTGTAATAACTCTTTGGACACTTAAGACACAATTTCTAGGACCTAAATTAAGTTTAATTCAGTAGCTAATTGAAGTATAAGGCTTTTACTAATATTAAACCCTAGATCATTAGGAAACCCTAATCTACATAAGTATACTTCCCATTTCCACATCAAACCTTTGTTAAACTTCAAACCAAGGACCTAAATCTCTTAAATAGAATTTATAAACCCTAAATAATCCTTAATCATTCACTAATAACTTTCCTAATTCCTTAATCACCAAAAACACAAACCATAAGTTACAAGCCCTAGTTTTTAAACTCGATTTTGTATTTTCCCTCTACAACCCATTTTAAACCATTTCCATACATTACAAATTCAAATATCAGATATTTATAACTTATAAGATATTTTAGGAGTGGTGAGAAGTAGGTGCATCACCTCTTTGCTTGCTACACATCACTAATCCTATCTAAACCTTGCTTTGATCCATTTCTAGCCACATATGGAGGATTTAATTAAAACTAGCTTTTATACTCATCACCTAGACTTGCATTGACTTCCATAGCATACCTTAGTAACTCTCCTATCTGTGTTACACGTACAAGACCAAAACTTGGAGCCTAATGGTTGCTAATAGTATAAATAGGGGCGTATTGAGTACATTTGAACTCGCACCTCGTTTTCTTAGTATCTCCTACCCATTATTCATATCCACCTCTATATACGTCTTAGGACATCCCCCAAGACCAAAAACCAGGTCTATAAGGTATCCATTGAAGCTCTTGAAACTTTGATAGCAAGTTGTGCTCATAGGAAGCCATAAGGAGCCATTTTGGAGCCACCTAGGTAATTTCTATGTTAACCAAGCCTTGATCTTGTTATAATGATATATAAGACTTGCTATAATTCCAAAATAATTTTAGAAAGATAATCTAAAAGAAACTAAGTCATTTCATCAATTTAAATGAAAGTTATAAGTTAAAAATGTCTTAAAACCCTAGTTTTGTAATTTACATAAAAGAATAAGCAAAAACCCTTTTCAAAAGCTATCGTTCTATAGAAATGTTTTTATTGTGATTATAAATATCTTTTGAAACTTTGTTTGAAGTTCCTAGATCATTTGATGCATTTTTGAACTTGTTATATGATTTTTACAAGTCTAGGGACTAAAACTGTCATTTTTGAAACTATTTAATGGGCCAAAAGTGTCATTTTATGAAATTTAACTATATAAGAATCAATATTGGAAAGTTTGAGGACCTAAGGTTAAATACTGAGAGTTTAAAACATAAATTATAAAACAATATACTTTGAGGGTTAAAATTGTAAATAGGCTAAACTTATCATTTATATGTTAAAAAGGTAATTATTCTTAAATTATAAACTTAAAGGATCAATTTTGTCATTAATGAAACTATATGGATAAAAACTATATGATAAAACCTATTTTCAAAATTATCATAAAGTATAAGGACTATTTTTGCCAATTATGAAACTAAAAGATAAAAGATGTCAATATAAAAGAATATACCTATATTACTATGTGTCATGTTAGTAGGGAGATTTGTATAAAGATTTTCCATCTCGATATTAAGTTCTGACTGAGTGGTTGGGTTTACGATTTAAAGTGCTCTCGTTCCTCAAACGTTTATAGAATGGCTTCTGAGTATGATGGCTCGAACAAGGATACAATACTATCACTTTAAATAAAGTTAAAGAATACATAACTAATATACAAGAATGTTAAACATATAATCAAAAACTAAATATTATACCAAACATGTTAAAACAGGTTGGTGTGAGACCAAGTTCTTGTTTGTTAGCTCAAGTTGTTTTGTGTGACATAAACCCGACAAGATTACTGGACCTAAGGTGAGTTCATAGCCTCAATAAAGTTAGCTACTTTTAAAGGATTTCAAAAAACCCGCGAGGGGGATATATGCTAAACTGGAATACAAGTATTTTTTGTATGCTTCCCTGATATGTTCATTGACACTATGTTTACTACTGCCTATGAAAGTCCCTTTTTAATTATGAACCGCTAATCATTTCTAGGAATGAGCGCGAATACTGTAAATAGTACTATTGGAGACTAACATCTCCCTTCTGGGCAAGTCGCACTTGGTAGTACCTCAGTGGTCAAACAGGCATACTTTATGTTGCTATACAGGATAGTTTGGCAGACTCCTCATAAGGGCAAAGTGTTGGTTTTTATGTCTAGTCACGGTATCATAAGCTTAGCGCAACTGATTCATTTATTATTTAAACTTACGAGAAAAAAAAAACGTAGCTCAGGAAAAGGGATCTTGTATTCAAAATGATTTTAAACCTATGGATTAACTCAACAATCATGTTGACTTTAAACATATATTTCAGGTATTGAAATTGATAGCATGGAGCAGCATACTGATGACGTGGAGAGATATAATCTTGGAAGTTTTTGTCATTCATACCTATTTTCTAGATCTCTAGAACCTGTGATGTACAGAGTATGTACAGTTGTTTTAGTGAAAATCTTTGATTTTGAATGATAATTTATAAAGAATAAATAAAGTTTATCTAAACTCTCTTTGAGTTGTTTTTCTATTATTATGCTTTCATATCATGAAGTAGTACCCCTGAAAAAATTATTCCGCAGCGTCAAGGTAAATTGGGGGTGTTACACAGTGGCATCAGATTTATAGTTATAGAGAACTAAGAGATTAAAATCTTGACTATAACTAATTTTCTTAAATAAATTCCAAGTGAAGTCTCCACATCAAAATCATGCTGTTGCAAAAGTTGTAAGTGACATTTAAAGATTTCTAGTATTATCCTTATGTGCTTAAATGATGGTATGTGTAAATAATATAATACTAAATATTAATATAAGTAATTTATTTTATCGACGTCTTTAGAAATATTTCTTCCTATTTTCATCCCATCGTTATATCGGATTCGGATTCAGAAAATATTTACCTTATGAATTTACATGAACCTTTAGTACTAGCTCTTTCTTCAAATAATTTCCCTAACCATTAATCTCCAGAAAATAATCCCCAATCCAATAATGAAAATGTACCTATTCCACATTGTCATACTCCTTCATCTCAAGCTTCCAATAATATCCGAAATACCCAAAACCTATTTGTGGAACAAATGGAAAATATGTTTAACTATTTCAACGAAGTGCCTCCCAAGTGTATTGAAGATCTGGAATATGAAATTGAAGGATTTAAGTATGGAAATACTGATGAGACTGCTTTTATACATAGTCTCATCGTCCAAATTGGGCTTAAAATGCATTAAATATCATTAAAACTGCCAAATATATGCTCGTGTTTGTTGCTTGTGTATTTTAGGTACGGATATTGAGGAAAAGACAAAAAGATCACAAGAATCAATCAAAAACGAACACGGGAAACGAAGTCGCACAATGAACCGGACCCGAATCAAGAATTTCCAAAATGGTCCTTGAAGAATTGAAGATTGTCAACATTGGTCCCTCATTTTTGAAGATTTGGCAAGAAAGGCCCTTGGATAATTCATTTATACAAGATACATCCTTGGATTTTGAAGAAATGTCATTAAAAGCCCTTGAAGATTGCATTTATTGCACTTTTGGTCCTTGATAAAAGTATTTGCAAGTATTGTGCCATAATTGACAAATTGGCAAAGTTGTTTACAAAGGGATTCAAAGTTTTGGCTGTTTATTACAAAATGAAGAAGTGAAAGGAGTAGGGGGACTGTTTTTGCCAGACACTCAAACACACCACCACCAATCATGCCTCCACGTCACCCTCCTCCTCCACTCACAGCCCTACACCTCACCACTCTCTCCACGTCTACTTTCCACTTTGATAATTAATAGACTGAATTAGTTTATTATTTAATTTTCCCACTAAACACAATTTTTAAAATTCCTTAACCCCAAAGCGGATTCAAACCCGCCCTGCTAATCATCTTAATCCCATAAACCCTAAAACCTAATTCTCACAAATCAAAGGGGTTTTGGATGATTCCTTCCAGAAACATGATTAAGCAACCCCTAAACCAAACCCACCTCCCAAAACACTCACACACTCACCCAAGGTCCCCACCCGACCACCCCTGCTCACGTCCCTTTCCCCCAAAACCCATAAGGAGACAAGATTAAAGGTGGGATCTCTTTCCTTGCTCCCAAAGCACTCTTCAACGTCCAAGATTGCTCCAAGACAACTGGCAGCTAGTACAACATCACATGAATCCATATTGACCAAGATTTCAAGAATTCAAACAAAGGGCTTTTCAGGAATTTCATGCTATTAGGCTTTTAGTATCTAGATTATTCTATTAGCTTGTATAAATGGGACGGCTTGTGTCCTATTTTCATTGTTCCAGATTTTCTTAAATTTTATTGTAATTCCTTTTTAAGATAAATGAAAGTTGGTGTTTTTGGATAAATATAATTCCTTTTCTTTGATTAAAAGTTGGTATTTGAGTTAAGAAAATCTGAGTTCCAAAATTATTTGTTGAAGTGTTTTTGAGTTTTCAAAAAGCAATTTCAAAGTTTCTGAAAAAGTTCATGATTTGATTAAATCTTGTTCCAAAAACGTGTTTTCCAAGTGTGAAGTTGGATTGTTTAAGTGTGTTGAAAGAGGAATATTTGAGAAAATTATCTGAAAAGATTGTGAAAAAGGTTTAAAAACAGATTATTGGTTATTGTGTTCTATTGTTCTTAGCAGGAAAGCACTTGGAGGTTTTGATTGATTTTCCAAAAGGTTCAGCACAAGCCCGGGCTTGTTTGGAGGTGGCTTTTCAGCCATAGTGGGACCTGGATGTGGGTCCCACAAGGTAACTAGCTTGAAACCTTATTTTCTAGTTTATAAGAGTGATTTTATGAAAACATTGTTTATGTGTTTGTTAAGTTGTTTTATTATGCTTATTTAGGATTATGATGCATGATAGAAGTGTTAAAATTAGTTTAGGTTTACTTTATTAGCATTTGATTTGAAAAAAAAATCCATTTTCTGAATATTAAGGGGTGTTTGGATTAGGGTTTAGATTGATTTAAGTGGCTTAAATCTTGTTTAAAAACTAGTTAAACACACTTCTTATGCTTAGGTTAGGTCATAACAGCAAGTTGAGTTAATTGGCAAGGTTTTCAAAGCAAATGGCATAATTTAAATTGGTATTCACTAGTTAAATACAGTAATCCATTTTTCTGCCTGATTTTTGTGAAATTTGTGCCTTCAATCTTGGTAATTGTTAGATATTAGGTTTAAGAAGTGTTTGTAATAGCTTGCATGTCATTTGGTTGGATTATGTGCAAGATTTGAGGCCTCAAAATCTATTTTTGTGCAAGTTTGTTCAGTGCACTGTTCATCAGAAGAGTCTTAGCTTAATCAGTAACTTATTTTGGCTTATTTGGTGCTTATTTGTGTGCAACTTGGTAATTTTCTTGTTTATTTGACTTCCCACAACCCAACTGGTTGTGGGAGTGCCTTATTGCCAAAGATAAGCTCTTGAATAAGCTTTCCTAAGCTTATAGGTCAACTGACCTTAAAATTGCACTAATAATGGGAACCAAGTTCCCCCTGCCAATACAATTGTTACCACTGCTACACTACTGGACAAATCCCTAGCACATGTCACTTTCAGAAAGTTGACTTTTTTTGTCTTTTGTGGACTAAAATTGGAATTAGGGTTTCAAACAAATTGCATTATTTTTCTAATTTAATTTTTGATTTTTCTGTTTAATTAGAATTTTTGTCACTGTTCATTTAGTATTTTTTTTCCTTTAAATAGCTATTTTAAATTACTTTTAAGTTTCTGTTTTTTGTCTTTTAGTGACAAAAATATTTATTTTTCAGTTTTAAAATTTTTCTTAGAGTAAGAAAAATGTTTTAAGATTTTTAGTTCAAAAAGTTTTTATTGTTCACTTTTTATTTATTTTTTAGAATTAATTTAGTTTAATTAGGGTTTTATTTAATATCAGTTTTGTCTTTTAGTGAAAAATTTTATATTTTTCAAACTTTTTCATTTTTCTAATGTTCATTAGTGTAATTTAGGATTTTTAAAATTGTCAAATTATTTTTAGCATTATTTTATTATTTTTTATGATTATTTTGGTTTAAGAATAGTTTTTAGTGTTTTAAAAATAGAAAAATAGTTTTTAAAATTTAGGGAAAATACTTTTTAGTCTTTAAATAATATAAGTAACTTATTAGTTCAATAAAATAATATTTTGGACATTTTGTTAATTATATTTAATTTTAGGGCTTTAATTAGCATTTAAAATTGAATATTTAATTAATAAAAGGTTTTAAAATATTTTTGTTGGATTTTTTTCTTATTTATATTATTTTAGACTCACTTTTAAATTTTAATTAATTTTTAGGTTTAATTTTTTAATTTGTAGCTTTTTACGGTTTTACGTGAACGCCTTTTTCGTCTTAGTTTAAATCCGTCTTCGTAACCGTCATTCTCTTCTCACCCCATTTCTATTTTCTTTTCTCTTAACAATATAATCACAAACCATTAATCAATTCATTACACAACGCACTAGCCTCCTCGAGAACGAACTCATTTTAGGGTCATTTAAACATGGTTTTCCTAAATCGTCGTGCTTACCCTATATTTTGTTGCTCTTTTCCTAAAGGGTATACAAAAACTCAACTATCATTTTGGCGCCGCTGCCGGGGAGGCGTGTTGTGTTTTGAATTTGATCAATTGTTGTTTTTATATAGCCATAAATAGTATTTGTATTAGTAGCACTCTACTAATACGTATTATCGGTTTTTGTTTTTTGTGTGAATACTATTACTATATTGTATACGTAGAACAATAAATTCACAAGTACTCCAAATACGTGAGAAATCACAACCTTGACTTGGGAGGTCATTACCCAATCATTGTATTAGAATCTCAAACCAAAGAAAAAGGCAAAAATAGATAAATACTTTCGTGAAGCTCGATTTTGAAAAATACAAACTATAAGGTGGGTATAAGGCGGTTGTATTTCACGACCTAAAGGAAAAAGGCTCATAAGTGCTTCGCGCCGCCTCGTTTCCTCCGCTTGCTTGTGCGTATTTTGAGATTGAAAGCTAATCGAGGGTTTTGCCGCCCAAAGTATTACTAAGTATCATATATATTTTCTTGGTTTCCATTGATTAAACCCTCTTGAACGTTTTAGTGTTCCACCAACGTTCTAAAGTCATCGAAGGCGTTCACTCCACGTGATCGTTTTCATTCCTTGAGGCTTCTTTAATCGATAGATTTGATTAAGGAGGAGATTTGTAGATTTGTGTCTACTTAATACATTCACCAAAATCAAAATAAGTTAATACCATCAAAAACCACAAAAAAAGTGAAAAATACAAAACACAAAAAAGAATCTTCTTTGCTCGTCCCCTCGTTGTACGTGACGTTTATGCTAACTCGTAATCAAGCAAGACGTGCACGTAAACGAAAGAACAAAACTCCCACTCCAAATCATTCTAGTGAGGAGTCTCCTATTGACAAACCCATTGTAAGAGAAGCACCAACCATGGCGAATCGAACTATGATGGAGTTACTTCAAGCACCCACCGAGGGTTATGGAGAAGCTATTGTGATTCCCGCTATCCTTGCGGAGAATTTTGAGGTGAAAACGGGTTTGTTGTCGATGATCCAAAACAACAAATTCCGTGGTGATGAGAAGGACAATCCACACAACCATATCCGCCAATTCAATCGTCTTATCGCCACTTGCAAATTTAAGGATGTCTCGAATGACTCGATTAAGATGATGCTTTTTCCGTATTCCTTATCGGGGCCCGCTAAAATTTGGTTAGAGAAAGAGCCACCCAATTCTATATTGACGTGGAAGGATCTCGTTTCTAAGTTTGTGAACCAATTTTTTCTGCCCTCTAAGACTACGCACTTGAAAAACGAGATTTCAAAATTTTCACAAGAGTGTAATGAAAGTTTTTCAACGGCTTGGAATAGGTCTAAGGAGATGTTACATGAATGTCCTCATCACGGTTTTTCCGACTTGCATCAAATTGACACGTTTTACAATGGACTTAATGATCATGAAAGGGATTATTTAAATGCCGCCGCGGGTGGTAACTTTTTGTGTAAAACGGTTGAGAAGCTTTGGTGATAATTGAGAATGGGTCTAAGGTTTATAGCCCTCGTAACACACCGAGTGTTGCCAAATTGGGTTCATCATCGTCATCATCGTCTCGTAGGATTAATGCCTTACAAGATGAAACAAATGAGGAGAATCGGTTTTTCGATAGGTTTTTGACTCTTATGTCCCATTGGAAAGCTCAAGAAGCTTCGAATTCCGCTTCGGTTAAAGCGGTTGCTAAGAGTTGTTTGTCTTGTGGTGGAGCTCATGATCTTTCCGAGTGCATTACCGCGGATGGTAACACTTCGAGTGCTTATGTAGCAACGGGAACTTATAACCAAAACGGTCAAGGTTCCCGCCAAAATCAAGCTCCACCAAATCAAAATGCTAACAACTATCGAAACAACAATCAAGGTGGTAATTATCAAGGCAATCAACGTAACTACAACAAGGGTAATTATCAAAGTGGAAATGGGCAAATTTCAAACCAAAACCAAAACCGTGATTTTCAAACTACCACACAAGGTTTTCAAAATGATCACACCAAAAATCTTCAAGGAGAATTTTTGAATTATGCTAAGGCAAACGATGCTAAGTTTGATAATATGCAACGTGAAATGGTTAGCTTAAGATCCGAGTTGAAAAACGAGCTTCAAAACGAACTTGCTAATGAACTTAAGACTCATGCTAATAAAATGGAAGGAAATGTTCAACGTCTCCAACAAAATCAACAAAAAATGAAGCAAGGTCAACATGAGATTACGCAAGAATTGTTAAAAGCGGATGCTAGGCAATCTAGGTTTGAAGATCGAATGGGAAAAATGTTTGAAGCTATCATGTGTAAACCTTCTTCTTCGGGTGGTCTTCCTAGTGATACCATCGTGAACCCGAAAGGAGAATTGAAGGTTATTACTACTCGTAGTGGTAAAACTTTCAAAGAACCCATTTCTCGTCCAAGTACTTCTACGGAGAAGGAAAAAGAGAAAGAACCCGAGGTGGTGGTCGAAAAGGAGCAAATTCTAAGCCCACGGAGTACCGCTCAAACCACACCTACGGTTGAACCAATACCAATAGTGGAACCCGAGATTCCAAGGCCGTTGCCTATGCCCAAACCCACACCACCCTTACCTTACCCTTCAAGACGAGACAAGGAAAAGGCACAAGAACGAAATAATTATCAATATGAACTTTTTATGAAAATGTTTCGTGACTTTCATTTTAATATAAGTTTTTCTGAGGCCTTGGTCATGATGCCTCGATTTGCCGCTAACTTCAAAAGTATGTTGAATAACAAAGAGAAATTGCAAAAATCATCCAGTTGTTCATCGGTTTTTCTTAGCCGCATACCTCAAAAAGTCGGTGATCCCGGCAAGTTTTTAATCCCATGTGCTATACAAGATATGGAAGAATGCTACGCCTTGGCCGATCTTGGTGCTAGTATTAATTTGGTGCCTCTTGAGATTTTTAAGTCGCTTAATCTTCCCAATCTCACTCCTTCAAGAATGTCAATCGAGATGGCCGATCATTCTATGATTCTAGCTTGTGGAGTAGCCGAGGACGTCTTTGTGAAAGTTGGAAAGTTCTACTATCCCGTAGACTTTATCGTTGTTGACATCCCCATCGATCCTAAAGTTCCTCTAATTTTAGGTCGATCATTTTTGGATACCTCGAGAGCACTTATCGATGTGCATGCTAGGAAAATCACTCTTCGTTTCAATGAGGAAGAACTCGTCATAAATGCAACTCAAAACTCCACACTTTCTCATGTGTATTCTATCACGTCTTTGAACAATGTTAGTCCCATCAAAAACATTTGTAAAAAGATTTCAAAAATAGTTTTAGGAGTTGATGATAAAAATGAAGTTCCGTCCCTTCCGCCGGTAGAGTTTAAGAGTGTTAAGCCTACGATTCCAATCACGAATGATTCTTCGGATGATGAAAATGTTGACCTCGATGGGGAAGTTTTCTTTGTTGACAAACGTTTTGAGAACTTACCACCACCTAAACCAAAACGGTTTTCAAATGTGAGAATTTTTAGTGTGACTAACATTTCTTTAGAAACACCAAATGTTTTTGACATAATTAAGTCGGGTTTTCATACGGAGAGTTTAAAAGATGAAAAAGGAAAAGATTTTAAATTGGATTTAAAAGATTTTTCTACAATGCTAACTCCGTCATCACCTCGTGTTTTGAGTACTATAAGCTCGTCTTCTCCTTTTGACGATGCTTTGTGTGGACTTGGTGTGGGGGAAGCCCCTTATGTTCCCTCCCCTTTCTCCACCGAGGACGAGGTATTTGATCCCGGAATTGCTTATAAAGGGAAATCTCGGTCTTCCACCGATGCAATAAATGGAAAATCTTTCTATTTGATTGGTGCGAGTCTACCTCGAGTAGCTCATGGTTTTTATGACTTACCCATTGTCCCACCCTTCTATTTCTTCTCATCTATTTTCTTGAAACCCTTTGGGTTTGTGTTGGCACATGATGAAGTGGCGTTGATTTGTTTTTCCAATGAAAACGAGAACGCCATCTTCGATCCAGGTATTTTGCACCATCAAAGGACTTAGTCCTTAATACCGGTTGTTTTTGGGCCTTGTTTATCATGTAAGCCCCACTAAAAATTGACCATACCATGATTATCCCTAAATGATCACATTTATAGGGATTCGAGTCGAGCTTTTGACTCGGTTATCAAAAACAAGGTGCCTCGTGGGGGAAACCCATGCTTATCCATGTACATATTATTGCTTTCTAATTAGTTTAATGTGAGGGGATTTGTGCCCTTCCAACCTTTGTTTAGTGGTTGTTTGTGAATTGTGGTTTTTAGATCATGATCTTCACGATTGGAGCCTCTCGTGTTCGTTTTATGGGAGCACTCGATCGTTTGCTTTGAAGACTTTCTCAATATCCAAATGATATATCCTTTGATGTTCTAACCTTAGGTTTTTAGCACACTTCCTAAACGGCTTTAAATTTATTGGTTACACCCTTTCCATGCTAGATTAGGCATTCGACTACGTCTCTAGTATGGGGGTGTTTGCACCCCTAGACTCGAAACATTGAGGACAATGTTTAACTTTAGTATGGGGGGGTGAATAGATACTTGCCTTGCCAAACCTTCACGCTTTCCAAAGTTTATCTTTTTGTTTATCGTTTTGTTGCAAAATAAGGCTAAAAATGGCCAAATTTTAAAAATTTTCTCATATTTTATAAGTGTTTGAAGACACGAATGTAGATTTTCCGATGGTGAGAATAAGAGTAATTTTTTACTCGATCGTGCGTGTTGAGAACTTAGCTTTGATTCCTTAACTACACATTAGGCTAAGTCTCTTAAATGAGGACGAGAAATGATAGAGTTAATTATAAGTTACTATGATAAACGTAGAGTACTCGTATTCTTTCAAAAACTCATGTGTTCTCGTTGTTTGCTTATTCTCCCTTCGCATGTAAATATTTTTTGCTTAATAAATATTGACTTAGCGGTTTAGTTAGGATTGTTGGGTTTCTAGTCTTTTCTAGTAGCTTCCGTGTAATTAAATTGGGAAGACATTAAGGTATCGCCAGCGTCACGGTTTTGAAGTATTGGCACCCGAATAATCGAAAGCTTCACCTAATAATAAGATCTCAAGTGCTCACCTAAATCAAGAAAACAATTTGAAGCCCCACAAGGTAGAAAAATCTATGCAAAATTGAAAGTGAATCAAGCCTTAATCTTCGAAGCTTTAAAGATCCAAAATTCGCCTTAGCGTGAGGATATACGTCTTTGGCTAATAAAACCACCGATGAGGCGGATAATAAAAGGCAAGGCAAGACCGAAGTCATAATAAAAGCTTCATGGCGAAGTTGAATAAAAGATGGAGGTAAACCAAAGATAATAAGGCCCTTCCGTTAGGGGGCGTATAAAAGTCTTGGTAATAAGTCTCATGTTCAAAACCGTTATAAAACCGTGTTTATTGATTCTTCTTGTCAACTTAATTTTTTGACATCGTTGTCTATTGGGAGGGGTTATTGATTTGATGGTCTTAGTTACACCGTTAGGACTCTATTTTTATACCTAAATCTCTATTATCGCATAAGTCAAACAATGTATCCTCGTGAAACATTCAAGACAAAATAAAATATAAGAGATACAACTTAGGAATAATGGGAGAATAAGTACGTGATTAGGGCATATGAGTAGTGTTAGCATTACTAACTTATAATAACAATGATCTTGTTACACGCTTGGCATGGAATTGGGGTGAAAATCGAGGACGATGAAATAATTTCTAATGAAGCATTAACGTGTTCTTGTTCTATGAACCTAAACGTCCCATTTTGCGATGAAAATCATACATTATGTCTAAAACACAAGTAGTAGTAATAGTAGTAGTGTAGCTAGTTTATCATTCAATAAAGGGAGTAAAAATGAATTTTGGAGATGCTACGATACTTTATTCTAGCATTGCGTGAGGGCACGACAATGGTTTAGTATGGGGGAGTGATGAGACTGCTTTTATACATAGTCTCATCGTCCAAATTGGGCTTAAAATGCATTAAATATCATTAAAACTGCCAAATATATGCTCGTGTTTGTTGCTTGTGTATTTTAGGTACGGATATTGAGGAAAAGACAAAAAGATCACAAGAATCAATCAAAAACGAACACGGGAAACGAAGCCGCAAATGAACCGGACCCGAATCAAGAATTTCCAAAATTGTCCTTGAAGAATTGAAGATTGTCAACATTGGTCCCTCATTTTTGAAGATTTGGCAAGAAAGGCCCTTGGAGAATTCATTTATACAAGATACATCCTTGGATTTTGAAGACATGTCATTAAAAGCCCTTTAAGATTGCATTTATTGCACTTTTGGTCCTTGATAAAAGTATTTGCAAGTATTGTGCCATAATTGACAAATTGGCAAAGTTGTTTACAAAGGGATTCAAAGTTTTGGCTGTTTATTACAAAATGAAGAATTGAAAGGAGTAGGGGGACTGTTTTTGCCAGACACTCAAACACACCACCACCAATCATGCCTCTACGTCACCCTCCTCCTCCACTCACAGCCCTACACCTCACCACTCTCTCCACGTCCACTTTCCACTTTGATAATTAATAAAGTGAATTAGTTTATTATTTAATTTTCCCACTAAACACAATTTTTAAAATTCCTTAACCCCAAAACGGATTCAAACCCACCCTGCTAATCATCCTAATCCCATAAACCCTAAAACCTAATTCTCACAAATCAAAGGGGTTTTTGATGATTCCTTCCAGAAACATGATTAAGCAACCCCTAAACCAAACCCACCTCCCAAAACACTCACACACTCACCCAAGGTCCCCACCCGACCACCCCTGCTCACGTCCCTTTCCCCCAAAACCCATAAGTAGACAAGATTAAAGGTGGGATCTCTTTCCTTGCTCCCAAAGCACTCTTCAACATCCAAGATTGCTCCAAGACAACTGGTAGCTAGTACAACATCACATGAATCCATATTGACCAAGATTCCAAGAATTCAAACAAAGGGCTTTTCAGGAATTTCATGCTATTAGGCTTTTAGTATCTAGATTATTTTATTAGCTTGTATAAATGGGACGGCTTGTGTCCCATTTTCATTGTTCCAGGTTTTCTTAAATTTTATTGTAATTCCTTTTTAAGATAAATGAAAGTTGGTGTTTTTGGATAAATGTAATTCCTTTTCTTTGATTAAAATTTGGTATTTGAGTTAAGAAAATCTGAGTTCCAAAATTATTTGTTGAAGTGTTTTTGTGTTTTCAAAAAGCAATTTCAAAGTTTCTGAAAAAGTTCATGATTTGATTAAATCTTGTTCCAAAAACGTGTTTTCCAAGTGTGAAGTTGGATTGTTTAAGTGTTTGGAAAGAAGAATATTTGAGAAAATTATCTAAAACGATTGTGAAAAAGGTTTAAAAACAGATTATTGGTTATTGTGTTCTATTGTTCTTAGCAGGAAAGCACTTGGAGCTTTTGATTTATTTTCCAAAAGGTTCAGCACAAGCCCGGGCTTGTTTGGAGGTGGCTTTTCAGCCATAGTGGGACCTGGATGTGGGTCCCATAAGGTAACTACCTTGAAACCTTATTTTCTAGTTTATAAGAGTGATTTTGTGAAAACATTGTTTATGTGTTTGTTAAGTTGTTTGATTATGCTTATTTAGGATTATGATGCATGATAGAAGTGTTAAAATCAGTTTAGGTTTACTTTATTAGCATTTGATTTGAAAAAAATCCATTTTCTGAATATTAAGGGGTGTTTGGATTAGGGTTTAGATTGATTTAAGTGGCTTAAATCTTGTTTAAAAACTAGTTAAACACACTTCTTATGCTTAGGTTAGGTCATAACAGCAAGTTGCGTTAATTGGCAAGGTTTTCAAAGCAAATGGCATATTTTAAATTGGTATTCACTAGTTAAATACAGCAATCCATTTTTCTGCCTGATTTTTGTGAAATTTGTGCCTTCAATCTTGGTAATTGTTAGATATTAGGTTTAAGAAGGGTTTGTAATAGCTTGCATGTCATTTGGTTGGATTATGTGCAAGATTTGAGGCCTCAAAATCTATTTTTGTGCAAGTTTGTTCAGTGCACTGTTCATCAGAAGAGTCTTAGCTTAATCAGTAACTTATTTTAGCTTATTTGGTGCTTATTTGTGTGCAACTTGGTAATTTTCTTGTTTATTTGACTTCCCACAACCCAACTGGTTGTGGGAGTGCCTTATTGCCCAAGATAAGCTCTTGAATAAGCTTTCCTAAGCTTATACGTCAACTGACCTTAAAATTGCACTAACAGTGGGAACCAAGTTCCCCCTGCCAATACAATTGTTACCACTGCTACACTACTGGACAAATCCCTAGCACATGTCACTTTCAGAAAGTTGACTTTTTTTGTCTTTTGTGGACTAAAATAGGAATTAGGGTTTCAAACAAATTGCATTATTTTTCTAATTTAATTTTTTATTTTTCTGTTTAATTAGAATTTTTGTCACTGTTCATTTAGTATTTTTTTCCTTTAAATAGCTATTTTAAATTACTTTTAAGTTTCTGTTTTTTGTCTTTTAGTGACAAAAATATTTATTTTTCAGTTTTAAAATTTTTCTTAGATTTAGAAAAATGTTTTAAGATTTTTAGTTCAAAAACTTTTTACTGTTCACTTTTTATTTATTTTTTAGAATTAATTTAGTTTAATTAGGGTTTTATTTAATATCAGTTTTGTCTTTTAGTGAAAAATTTTATATTTTCAAACTTTTTTCATTTTTCTACTGTTCATTAGTGTAATTTAGGATTTTTAAAATTATCAAATTATTTTTAGCATTATTTTATTATTTTTTATGATTATTTTGGTTTAAGAATAGTTTTTAGTGTTTTAAAAATAGAAAAATAGTTTTTAAAATTTAGGAAAAATACTTTTTAGTCTTTAAATAATATAAGTAACTTATTAGTTCAATAAAATAATATTTTGGACATTTTGTTAATTATATTAAATTTTAGGGTTTTAATTAGCATTTAAAATTGAATATTTAATTAATAAAAGGTTTTAAAATATTTTTGTTGGATTTTTATTCTTATTTATATTATTTTAGACTCACTTTTAACTTTTAATTAATTTTTAGGTTTAATTTTTTAATTTGTAGCTTTTTACGATTTTACGTGAACGCCTTTTTCGTCTTAGTTTAAATCCATCTTCGTAACCGTCATTCTCTTCTCACCCCATTTCTATTTTCTTTTCTCTTAACAATATAATCACAAACCATTAATCAATTCATTACACAACGCACTAGCCTCCTCGAGAACGAACTCATTTTAGGGTCATTTACACACGGTTTTCCTAAATCGTCGTGCTTACCTTATATTTTGTTGCTCTTTTCCTAAAGGGTATACAAAAACTCAACTATCAAATACGATAATGCAAGAGGAAGTGGAAACTATGGAAAATGATTTGATAAAAACAAGTAATGAAAGTTTTGAGTTACGAAATAAGCTGAGGTTGCATGAAGAGGAAATTACCTTAGCACGAGCAAGAATGGCAACAATGGAGAAACTTACCGAGGATATTCAAGTTCGACACCAAGACAATATCAAATGACTCTTATCCATAATCAAAGATCTCAAGAAAAAGGACTAAACCAACTCAAAAAAAAATTCAGCTTCCCTAAAAGTCTTGTAAATATTTTAGCTTTCGATTTTTACTTTTATGTAACAAAGAAGCTTATATGTCCATCAGTGAAACAGATTGTTAATAAATAAAAGTTTCTTTTTCATCTTCTTTCCTTTATTTTGCATATCATTCTAGAAAAGAAAAATACTTGACAAGTATAAGTCTTTAAAAGAATTATAGCAAAAGAAAATATTATCTTAAACTAAAAAGGACTTCTCAAGTCTATTTAGTTAAAATAAAGTATTAATCTAAATAAAGGATAAATAAACATGGGAATTTTAAGATGAGTTACCAGTTATGTAAGCCCTATAAACCTATTCCCTAATCTTAGATGATGTATCTTTAAACTTTTGAAAAAAAACATATGCTCGTAAAGCGTATTATGTATAAACATATTGCAAATGATTAAAGACACGTATATCTAAATTTAAAAAAAAATTGTCTTCTAATTTCAGAATGACACATGTAAGGACATCGATATATTCTACCCTAACTCCCAAAGGACTTCAGCGAATAATTAATGATGGCGTAGCTGCAGCTTTGAAAATACCAACCTTCAAAATAGTACGGAATACTAATCCAGCAGAAGACAAAATAACTAGCCAGTTATATAAATTCCATGGAAGTGAAGATGCTATTGGTATTACTCGTTGGATTTAAAAGACTGAGACAATTTTCTACCAAGGTGGTTGTGTTGAGGATCGTAAAGTAAAGCTTGCTATTAGTACCCTAACTAATGGAGCATTGTCGTGGTGGAATTACTATACTCAACTTGTTGGCTTAGAAGAAGCCTATAAGATGAAGTGGTTGGATTTTAAGTGCCTCCTAATGACACAATATTATCCTTCAACAGAAATCGAGAAAGTGAAAAAGGAATTTTTGCTATCTAGTAACACAAGGAATTGATCTTAAATCGTATTTGAGAAAATTTCAAGAGTTAGCAGAATTTTACCCTATCACTAATTCCCAAAGAATAATGAAAGCTTTTATCAAAAGATTTCGCCAAGGATTCAGGAGAATAGTTACTATTTCTAAACCCCACAGTTTAGAAGAAGCCATTAAAATTTCTCAGAAATGGATGGATCATGTAATCAGTCACAATCCTGTGCAAGAATCAAATACCCTTAAGAGTAAATTTATCAAAGAAGAAGAAAAAGAAGAATCTGCTGAAACTATACCCAATCCCCTAAATTTTTCCTATGATCCTTATTTTCCTAACCTATATTACCCAAATCCAAACTTAGTTAATCTCCACAAACCAAAAACTAATTATATTGGACATCAACCTCTTTGCATGAAGTTCCTATGGCACACAAAGGACATTGCTACGTTAAGTGTCAGAATTGCTTCAAGATAGGTGACCAAACCCGATACTGTTGGAGCAAGGCGAATTTTTAGACTTTCCTAGGATTATCATATTTTGTAAATGTGTGATAAATTTATGTGAGTATTATCAATAAAAATATATGAGTTTTTGATTTCATCTCTTGATTATTATTATGTTATCTTACTTATCTGACAGAACAACTTACTTGTATTATATGTACGTAGAATTATATGTATTTGACTATCTTTGGACTAAATATTCAACTTATGTCTTAACGAAATTTCGAAAATTTGAATTACTAAATGTTTAACCTAAATTTTCTTTATGAAAAATAGGTAAGAACAAGTAATGAGAAACTTATTTTCAGAATGCCTTAAGATAAAAGACATGACGCCATCTAGATCATTGTCAATTGTATTTCATAAGGGATATGGAAACTTTAACAAGGTTATACCCAAAATAATTTGTTGACATAAAGTACCAATATCTAATGAATACACTCAGAATAATAATTCCCTTCATACCAATGGATTAACCCAGATATTAGGATTTCATACTCCATGTATGCATTATATTATCTGGAATTATACTTATCCTATGAAGGTATTATATAAATATAGCTTCGTAGTACAATAAGAAGTAACTGTTAGCTGTCTACTGGATTGAAATGGTGATTTGTGAAAAATCTTTACCAAGAATGATCACAATTACTTTCTCAAAAGGAATGAGAAGTTACACCATATGAAACAGTATTAAACTTTAGTAAGATGTTTTCCCCATAATCCAAATTGATTCTGAAAAATACGATAATCAATTCAAGAGTTTGAATTGAGCTGTGACATATTGACTTGAGTTTTACCCAAGAAACTCATAAATAATCACATTTCCCTTCGTATTTTGAACATTAAGAAGGATTTACCTGATTAAGAGGTATGATTTACCCTTATATTTTGTAATATAGATTTCGTTACAATCAAAGTGATTAGTATATAAATTAATGCTTCATAAGTGTTCATTTTTTATATACCTCTAATAGAAGAGATTGATTAGAGAGGAGATAACAACAGTAAAAGCTTTATTCATTGATGTATGAATAGATAGTTAGAATTTTTTTTTACAATAACTACATCTGCCCTTTTGATACACTATGTTATGGTTATAATCTCGGGAAGAGATTTCCTTAAGGGGAAAAGTCTATGACGGCCCATAAAATTTACAAGTGTGATATGTACTATGATTGAATAGAAGTGGAAAAGCAACTAGAAATTTTTGCTTTTTGTATATTACTTGGTAGAATGAACTATTTCTCACACCCTAAACTATCATATCAGCATATTCCTATATGTTGTAAAATACAATATATACAATAAGTGTAAACTCTAAAAGTAATTTAACAAGTAAGAACATCTCAAGTATAACTATGGTACCCTAAATTCCCTTAGAAACCCTAAGATCCTTATATTAAGCTATAAACTCAAGAATTATGAGAATATGAATACATAATACATATAACAAGTAATCAAGTAACATACATATCATATAAAGGTATAAATTTATCCAAGAACAGTAAGTATAAATATACAAAGCTAAAGTACAAATAAGTATACATAATAGTCTAGATCATCACCTAGAAACCTTTACAAATAATGTTTCAAGCAATGTAATTATACAACAACTATGTATCTAATATAAATACAATATAATAATTCTAATATACCATAGAAAGAAAGTTAAATAATCACAAAGTACTAATATTCATTAATCACAAGCTAATTACAAGAAAATAACCTAATACTAAGATTAGCATATAAAATCCATTCTACAATGAATTAGACTCAAATATTTTGCCACAAATTATAAAACTCAACTCAGTATCATATTAAAGTAATACATTTGTATCAAGCTAAGCTAAAAATTATTAAAGAATAAAGTACAAGTTATCAAAGCATATGATCTTAAGCTCCCATAAATAACCCTAAAATATGATCAACCTATGTAAAGCCTTAAACTAAGAATATATAAACCATCGAAGTCATAAGCATATCATATAAACCCGAGAATAAGTATTCATAAAGATATAAACCCTAATTACCCAAAATAGAAAGTCATTAGGCTTAATGATATAGAAACCCTTATATTAAGAAAACTACATGGAATCATCACCTAGTCTTTTTGGACAAGTCTACAAACACTCGTAGCAATTTATTAAGGTTATAAGATTATATTAAGACAATGTACAAGTAACCTAATTCACAAGGTACAAGATTTCAATGCATGACTTATAAACTAGGTCAAAATAGGTATTTTCACTATTTAGACATGTTTACCTAAACTAAAGCATTAAACCCAGTGTAAGAACTCTTTGGAAACTAAAGACATAATGTATAGGAACTAAATTAAGTTTACATAAGTAGATAATTGAAGGATAAGGCCTTTTACTAACATTAAACCCTAGATCATTAGGAAACCCTAATCTACATAAGTATACTTCCCATTTTCACATTAAACCTTTGTTAAACTTCAAACCAAGGACCCACATCTCTTAAATAGAATTTCTAAACCCTAATTAAGCCTTAATCATTCACTAATAACTTTCCTAAGTCCTTAATCACCAAAACACAAACCATATGTTACAAGCCCTAGTTTTCAAACCCGGTTTTATGTTTTCCCTCCAAAACCTATTTTTAAACCATTTCCCTCCATTCCAAATTCAAATATCATATATTTATAACTTCTAAGATATTTTATGAGTGGTCACAATTAGGTGCATCACATCCTTGCGTTCTACACATCACCAATCCTATCTAAACCTTGTCGTGATCTATTTCTAGCCACATATGGAGGATTTGATTAAAACTAGCTTGTATACTCATCACCTAGACTTGAATATACTTCCATATCATACCTTATTCACTCTAATATATATGTTACACGTACAAGACCAAAACTTGTAGCCTAAGGGCTGCTAATAGTATAAATAGGGGCGTATGGAGTACATTTGAACTCGCACCCTTTTTTTAGTATCTGCTACCCATTCTTCATATCCACCTATATATACGTCTTATGACATCCCCCAAGACCAGAAACCAGGTCTAGAAGGTATCTATTGAAGCTATTGAAGCTTTGATAGGAAGTTGTGCTCATAGGAAGCCATAAGGAGCCATTTGGAGCCACCTAGGTAATTTCTATGTTAACCAAACTTTCATCTTGTTATAATGATATATAAGACTTGTTATAATGCCAAAATAATGTTAGAAATATAATCTAAAAGAAACAAAGTCATTTCATCAATTTAAATAAAAGTTATAAGTTAAAAATGTCTTAAAACCCTAGTTTTGTAATTTACATAAAATAATAAGCAAAAACCCTTTTCAAAAGCTATTTCCGTAGAAATGTTTTTATTAGGATTATAAATCTATTTTGAAACTTTTTTGAAGTTTCTAGATCATTTGATGCTTTTTTTAACTTGTTATATGATTTTTACAACTCTAGGGACTACAACTGTCATTTTTGAAGTTATTTAGAATTTTGGGCCAAAAGTTTCATTTTATGAAAGTTAAATATGTAAGAATCTAATATCGGAAAGTTTGAGGCCCTAAGGTTAAATATTGAGAGTTTAAAACATAAATTATAAAACTATATACTTTGAGTGTTAAAAGTGTAAATTTGTTAAACTTATAAATTATATGTTAAAAAGGTAATTATTCTTAAATTATAAACTTAAAGGATCATTTTTGTCATTACTGAAACTATATGGATAAAAACTGTATGATAAAACCTATTTTCTAAATTATTATAAAGTATAAGGACTATCTTTGCCAATTATGAAACTAAAGGATAAAAGATGTGAATATAATCGAATATGCCTATATTACTATGTGTCATGTTAGTAGGGAGCATTGTACAAAGATGTTCCATCTCGATATTACGTTATAACTGGGTGGTTGGGTTTACAATTTAAAGTGCTCTCGCTCCTCAAACGTTTATAGAATGGCTTCTGAGTATGATGGCTCGAACAATGATACAATACTATCACTTTAAATAAAGTTAAAGAATACATAACTAATATAAAAGAATGTTGAACCTATAATCAAAAACTAAATATTATACCAAACATGTTAAAACAGGTTGGTGTGAGACCAAGTTCTTGTGTGTTAGCTCAAGTTGTTTTGTGTGACATAAACCCGACAATATTACTGGACCTAAGGTGAGTTCATAGCCTCACTAAAGTTATCTACTTTTAAATGATTTCAAAAAATCCGTGAGGGGGATATATGCTAAACTGGAATACAAGTATTTTTGGTATGCTTCCCTGATATGTTCATTGACACTATGTTCACTACTGCCTATGAAAGTCCCTTTGTATTTATGAACCGCTAATCATTTCTAGGAATGAGCGCGAATATTGTAAATAGTACTATTGGAGACTAACATCTCCCTTCTGGGCAAGTCGCACTTGCTAGTACCTTAGTGGTCAAACATGCATATTTATGTTGCTATACAGGATAGTTTGGCAGACTTCCTCATAAGGGCAAAGTGTTGGTTTTTATGTCTAGTCGCGGTATCATAAGCTTAGTGCAACTGATTCATTTGTTATTTAAACATACGAGCAAATAACAATGTAGCCCAGGAAAAAGGATCTTGTATTCAAAACGATTTTAAACCTATGGATTCACTCAACATTCGTGTTGACTTTATGTATATGTTTCAGGTATTGAAATTGATAGCATGGAGCAGCATACTGATGACGTGGAGAGATATAATCTTGGAAGATTTTTTCATTCAGACCTATTTTCTAGATCTCGGGAACCTGTGATGTACAGAGTACGTACAGTTGTTTTACTGAAAATCTCTGATTTTGAATGATAATTTATAAAGAATAAATAAAGTTTATCTAAACTCTCTTTTGAGTTGTTTTTCTATTATTATGCTTTCATATCATGAAGTAGTACCCCTAAAAATATTATTTCGCTGCGTCAAGGTAAAATGGGGGTGTGTTGGGTCCGATTATTGAGTAAAATAAGAACTATTATACTCAAAACCCATAAGACTACTAATAACACAAGTTTGTATTTTTTTCAATCCTTTATAAATCTTATTAAGAATAAATCTATAGATTTACAAGTTTGCCCGGTTGTTTGCGGAAGAACAACCGGGCTATTGAATGACAAATTATTCTCCCATTGATCTAAGCTTTGCTTTGATCAATGGGAGGAAGAACCCTAACACTATAATACTAAAGATATTACAATTTGCATACAGTGAGAATCCCTAACCATCTAATTCCACAATGACTAGTATATATAGTGGTAGGTGTGAAAGCATCTTTCACTACAATACAAAAGTACATGTGTCAGCATGCATGTGACCATATGACACACCATGTGCTAGCTTGTACTTTTAACCTCACCCTTTTGTCTCTTTGTCTCTTGTACTTTATACTTATCAATGTTTATCTTTAGATGGTATTCAGGGAGTCAGTGAGTTATTGTCATCACTCACTGACTCCATTGTCTTCTTCTTCATCTCAGGATCATCATTCATTGAGTTCTGTCTCACTGAATACTCGAGTCTTTCTTGTAGACTCAGGCTGAGAATCTTGAAGACAACTCACTGAGTGACTCTTCACTCAGTGACTTCATAATGTTCAAGGGTAATATTTATACTGAGGATCCTGGGTCTTCTGAGTGGGTAACGCTCCCCCTGAGGCTCTTGAGTCTTCTGAGTGAGTAGAGCTTCCTGAGGCTCCCTGAGGCTCTCGAGGCTCCTGAGTGGGTACGCTCCCTGAGGCTCTTGAGGATCCTGAGTGAGTAACGCTCACCCTGATACTCTTGGGGATCCTAAGTGAGTAACGCTCCCCCTGAGGCTCTTGAGCCTTCTGAATGGTAGCGCTTCCTGAGGCTCCTAGGCTCTCTGAGTGGATATCGCTTCCTGACACTCTTGAGTAGTGCTCCCTGAGGCTCTCTGAAAGGGTAGCACTCCCTGAGTGGTCAGCGCTCTCTGAGTGAGTTACATTCACTATTTATATAGTGAGTAACTTAAGCTACTTTATTTCAAATATTTGTCACCGACAATTAGGTCAAATATTGACCCAACAATCTCCCCCTATTTGGATATAAAAATAGCCTAAGTTAATTAGTAGCAAGTGAGCATCAAGGCTTCTTCTTGCGCACTAAATTACAAAGCATCTTAAAGTTACCTTAATGAGTAGCACTTCTTGAGGCTCTCTTTGCTATTTTATGTTCAAATATTCTTAGGACAATTGGACTGATATTGTCCCAACAGGGTGTTACACCGTAGGGCAAAGTTGGTGTTGAGTGTGAGGTGTGAGTCGTTCAAAGGTTGAACGAGGGTAGAGGTCGAGGGTTCGAATCTCACGGATCGCCCTTGACCACCCCTTGTTCCCTTTTTCTTTTTTAATTGGTTTTTTGTTTTTCTTAGATTCACAGTTATTTAATACAAACACAACACATTAAAACGCGATCACACCGTAACACTTCAAGCCATAATTTTAGCTAGGTATGAACACAGCAAGCACCAACACTGTGACACCCCCAAATTGAGTCAAATGCAGCGGAAATAATATTTGGGTGTCACGTAGGTGGATCAACAACAGACAGAATATAGAGCGACAGATAAAAGATTATCCTTACATTTATTACATGATTAAAAGTGCAAATGGTATTAAAATAGTCTTTAACATTGTTCAACAGTTTGAATTATTCCCCAGTTTATAAAACCCCAGATGAGCTCTATAAATGCAACCTATCATGATGCTTGACTCCATGCACACCAATACCTGCTTTAGTTTCCTGAGAAAACATGCTTAGAGGGTCAACATAAAGTTGGTGAATTCACAGGTTTAGTAAAATAAGTTTGGACAATAAACATTCACTGAAGTAGTAATGCACAAAGCATCAATACTTAAAAGTAATTACATTCCCATATTGCCTGAAACTGAGACTTGACAGTTAAGTCCTTAACAAATAAGGACCCTTCGCCTTATAAAAAGGCACCCATAAAAATAATAAGTGCTTACATGTGAAACATATATTGTCCTGGCCTAGGCACAGTGAGCATGACTCACCCAGATGGGGACGGTCAATCCCAAATAGATCTATTTATAACATTCAGGTAATTCAATAATTCTAACAGTTTCAAATGCACGGGTCATGTGGGTTCATCTACAATAGGCAATGTAATCAAAGGTTTCGTAGTTCAATCCATGTCCATAAAATAAAATATGTTGCATGTTTTCTTCCCCATTAAAAGGTTTAAAAGTTTGTCAATATATAAAGTGGGGCCATGAACTCACCTCAGTAGTACATCAATAAGTCAGTAATAATAAGGATACTCACGATACAATCAACGACCTAAATAATTATAAGGTCTTAGTAAATGCATAACATAGTGCATAAAAGTTTCAGAATAAATCTGTGCATGCTTATATTGGTTTTATGCATTTTATTACGATACTTGTATTTTAGTTCATCGTTGTACAAGTTCTAGTAGTATTTATTTTAAGTATAAAATAAATAATAAGGTTAAATTTATTAATCTATTTAATTAATATTTTTGTACTTATGTTGTTTATAAAACACTTTAAATATTTATAAAAGGTAGTTTTATATATATATTTAAAGTAATAGAAAATAAATATAATTAATATTTTTATTTTATAAGTCATTCATTTCTAATTTATATTTAATATATAAATAAGGTCTATGAAACGTATAACATTTTAATTAAATTCCACGTTTACGTAGTGTTTATAATTATTAAATTATAAGTTTGTAAAAATAACAATTGTTACGTTTATTTAAGTTTTACGTTTTAAATAATGGATATAAATATATAGGAATTTTAGGGTTCGTTATACTTTGTATAAAATACGTTTTAGTCCTTCTATTTAAATAATTACCCGCGGTTAATTTACTTTTATACCCCTAGGGTTTCTAAGTCTTTCAATGAGTTATAATATTGGTCCCTCCCTAGTTACACGTGTAACTAGGGTTTGTTTAAGTTTCATTAAATGGCAAAACTGGTCCTTAAACATTCGTCTTATATTAGGGCTTGTTATAGTTTCACATATTGGCATTTTTGGTCCTCCAACATTCGGCTACTATTTAGGTTTAATAATAAGTTACACAAATGCCCCTTAGGGCTTGTATAACTTTCGGCTAAAGGCAAAAGTCACCCTTAGGGTTTACTTAGGGTTTGAATAAGTTTGCTAAGTTGGCATTAATGCCCCCTAGGGCTTATACTATGTTTCGGTAAATGGCAAATGTGATCCTTAGGTTTTCTTAAGTTTACACAAATTACCCTAACGCCATATTAATTCCATTTATTCCTTTTTATCACCTTAAAGTTTCGGATAGTGTTCAAAACACACCCTTAACTCTCGGCAATTTACAAAAGTGGTCCTATAGTTTATATTTTTGGAAAATAAGTTTGTACACTTGTTCCTTTAGATCCCTATACTTTATAAATTTATAAATCCAACCCGAAAGTATTATATTTTCCATTTTTAACCCGAAATATCATAGATTTACTATTTTAACCCAAGGTTTCATAGTTCTTGCATTTTAGTCCAAAATATTTATAGGTCTATTATTTAAACCCGAAACTTTACAAAGTTACATTTTGACACTAAAAGTTTTATAAAAACATTTTATTTAGTGACAATGAAGATTTATTAGGCAACTTATTATAGTGAGATTAAAACTAAACCTTATAAAGCATAATAGTGAACTTATCATTTTAAGGCACCTATAAACATAAATCTAGTGTTTCTAGTCATATCTAAACCTTACAAGATTATCCAATATAGAAACATAGGCTTAAACCCTACGTCCAAAATCATGCATGCTTAGGTTTCCATAGTTTTTCAAGTTTAACAAGATCATGATGACATGTTCTTCATGGTTGATAAGTTTTTACATCTGTTAGCCTTAAAATATTGAGTCAAACAAGAATGCTCGGTCATATGTTTATTATGTATCGTATTTTAGAACGCTGTAATAGGTAGTATGTTAGTCGTGTATAACGGGCTTAACTTTAAGCTAAGGTTCATTAATAAGTAACCAAAGCCCAAAAGGAAAGCCCGGCTCATGATCATATAGCCCATTAAGCTACATGTAAGCAAAGGCTATATAAACCCTTCCTAGCATGTTAGGAAGGGTGTTGGTCATTTCATTTTTTTCTCTAATCTAATATTTCACAAGTTTCTCCAACCATTTCTCTCTACTTTCTCTCACTACTTTCTCTCTCTAAAATTCATCTTCTTCATCTATTTTCTTTCTTTAATTCGTATTATCATCATAATATATGGGACAACAATTGGTATCAATCGCCATGGGGTAGTTTTATGATTGGTTGTTGCGTTTTCATTTGATCCTTATTTCTTCCACGAATTCAAGATTTTCTATGTTTTTTTATTGTTTTTCAATTCGTATAACTTCTTTATTCGTGTCGTAGTGATTTGGGTATCTTAGTTTTGGTTAAAACACAAACTTTCTTGGATCAAACGTTCAAAACTTTCTGTTTTTCATCTTTTCGAAATTCTAGCAAGTATCACCATCGGAAAGTACAAAGGGAGTGAGGCCAGATCGCAATAACCACTAGGTTCTACTTTGCGATCTAAGGATTTCGATACCTTATTCCGATGAGACATTCCGATCGTACATTGCGATCTGGGATTCCGACGGTTTCAAGGGATTTTTGAGTCGTTACTCTGCCAAATTTGTTTTAGCCATATTCCGATCTAAACATATTACGATCTGAACATATTCCGATCTGAACATTCTGATCTGAACATTCCGATCTAAGCATTCCGACAGGTCAACATTGTGATCTAGGATTCAGACAAAAGGACATTCCGATAGATTGTTATTCCGATAGAACCCAACATTCCGATACCAGCAACATTCCGACAGCCTACATTCCGACAGCCCACATTCCGACAGCCAACATTCCGATGGACATTCCGATGGCACATTCCGATGGACATTCCGATAACATGTTTAGCTAAATTTTGTTTGAGTATTTTTTAGACTTTGCCACCATCTAGACTAGTTTCGGAATATCGTTTACACGAAGATAAAAAAATTAAAAAATAAAAGAGTTAAAATTTTTCCGTCAAGTAAATTCAAATTTTTCTAGCTCAATTTCAAAATTTGGCGATACAAAATTTTTTGGTTTACCGTTTTGTCGGACTGAGGAATTTAATGTCGGACTGAGAAAAAAAATAGCATTTTTCGGAATTTCAACAGCAACTCAATCACATCATATCTACTTAAGATCCATATTCACTTCATCATTTCAGAGAATATTGACATGGATTCTACTACCGAATATCGTGTGACGAACAACAACATAATGGTGGCGGGTAACAAAGAAAGACCACCAATGCTTGTGTCGGGTCGATATGATCAATGGCAATCCCGTTTTCTACGTTATCTTGACACAAATCCTAACGGTGATGCTTTAAGGCAATGTATTTTGGATGGACCCTATAAACTCTCAAGGATTCAAGTTCCTGCAGTACCAGCCACAGACACAAGTGACACACAACCCGCATATGAACGTGATGAAAAGAGGACCGACCTCACCCCAGAGAACCGTGCGTGGTTTGATGCAGAGAAGGAAGCAATCTACTTAATTCTCAGTGGCATTGGAGATGATATTTACTCTACGGTTGATGCATGTCCTACTGCTCAAGAAATGTGGACGTCTATTGAAAGATTGCAACTAGGTGAATCACTTAACAAACAAGATGTGAAAACTAAGATGTTTTAAAACTTTGGCAAGTTTACATCAAAGGATGGGGAATCAATTGATTCTTATTACTCCCGATTCTACAAGATGATGAATGATATGACCCGAAACAACTTGCAAGTTTCCACCATGCAAGTCAATGTCCAATTTCTACAGCAACTTCAACCAGAGTGGACACGGTTTGTCACCTTGGTGAAACAACAACAAAAGTTAGACGAAGTTTCATATCACAAGCTCTTTGACATCTTGAAACAATTTCAAAATGAGGCAAATGAACTTCGAGCTGAACGAGTTGCAAAGATTTTCAATCCACTTGCTTTGGTGTCTACCACTCAACATTACCTAGATTATCACTCTCGTACTTCAAAGACCTACTCTACTCAATCATCATCACCACGATCATCCATTGTCTCCAAGTCACATGCTCCAACATGATCCCGAGGCAAAGAAGTTGCAAGAGCACCATCACCCACACCTGAGCAATCATCCGAAGAAGATAGTGATGAAGAAGTAGCTCAAAAGGATAGGGAATTCAAGCAACAAATGGCTTTCATTATGAAGCAATATAAGAATATCTACAAACCCACCAACAACAACCTTCGAACATCTTCAAACCAGAGGAACACCCATGCACAGAGTCCTCCAAGGTATGACACACGAAGACGTGCTGAGAGTCCTCCAAAGTATGATCGACAACCTAAGTATGATAATCAGAGGGTGGCTACTGTTGTTGGAAATAGGGAAACTGTTGGTACTCAAGTTGTGTAAAAAAGTGGGATTCAGTGTTTTAACTGCAGAGGTTTTGGGCATTTGGCTAGGGAATGCAGGCAGCCAAAGAGGGTTAAAGATTATGGTTATCATAAGGAAAAGATGCTGCAGTGCAAGAAAATGGAAGCTGGAATCAAGTTATCAGCTGAGGAAGGAGAAATGCTTGACGACATAGATGATGAACTCTCCGACCAATAACTCGAGGCACATTATTCATACATGGCAAAGATTCATGAGGTCCTTAACGTCACTGAAGATGACAATGGTCCTATCTTTGATACTGAGCCAATTGATAAGGTACAGCATGATGATGAATATAATGTGTTTGGTGATACACATGAGCATAGTGATCAACCAACAATAATTACTGACACGTGTATGATGGAAACGGTTGATAGCAATACCACACCCGATTCATCAGACATGTGCAATAATGAGTTTGAGGATGATCAACATGCAAATGAGTATGATGACGAGGAGCGTGTCACGCTTGCTAATTTAATTGCTAGCTTACAAAAAGATGTCAATGAAAATAGAAAGAGTCAAAAGCAATTAAAGAAGGCAAACGCAGCACTCACACAAAACTTTGAATAATGCAAAGCCGCTCTTATAAAATCTAGTGAGACTATTGATAGTTATAGGGCTGAGCTTCTTCAAAAGACCAACGAGCTTGAGGGGTACAAAAGTCGTGTCATCAACGTTAAAAAGGACAATTTTGAAAATAAGTACAATGAAGCTCTTGCTTTGTTAACTAAAGAAAAACGTCAATTTAATGTTTTATTAAGTGATGAACGTCAAAAAACATACCTTGCCACTACAAAAGTTAATGAACTTGAACAGAGGCTTTCTATGAACACCACCGATTCTGCTCAAATTCTTGACGAAAAGAAACAAGAGGTTGAAACAATAAAACAAGATTTCAAAAATAGACAAAGCAAAGATACTGAAAAAGTAAAGGATCTCAAAGAACAAGTTGGTTTCTTGAAAAAAGTTGTCTATAATACACATGACTCCATTCAAACCGTAAGAATGATAGCACCTCGGTCGTTTTTCAAGGGTCAACCTAGCTTTGCCACCCCAAGTACCTCGAACAAGCTCAAGCTGCGAACCCTCACTTATATCTTGATGAGTCCGAATGGACTGATAATAACTGCCCAGTAGCTAACCTCGATACTAAAGAGATGTCCCTTTGGGATGAGGAGAGTAGATCACCAGTCAATAAAGATTTTGTGAAACCATATAACTATGCTTATCTAAACAGTCTTTATGGTCTTTTCACTCCACAAAAATAGAAGTCTCGTGAGGAATTCTTTTTAGAATGCAAACAAAGAAGAATTCAATGGAAAAAGGCTTTTGCTGCTAAGAGGAAAACTAATGTTTTTAAATATTTTAACTATTTGCCTCTAGATGCTTCTAAAAGCAAAAGTAGAAAAACACTTGGTTTTCTTAAACACCACGTCGATAATATTCAATCAATTGTTGAAAGCGAATGGGAAAAACGTCAAAAGGATAAGTGGAAAACCGAGATTCCTCACGACATAACTGTGCTTGTGAAAGAACTTTTAATACCAAATACGAAGATAATGAAAGAACGTGTTCTTGAGTTTGAAAATTTGATTCGTTCTGAAATATTTGATGATTTGAAATATGTTGAGTCTCTTGAAAAAGAAATTGATGAACTTCAAAATGACAAATCAGAATTTTCAAACGAATATGATCTACTCTTAAAAGAATGTCTCTCTAAAGATATTTTTTGTGTTACTCTTCAATCTTGTGCTGATATCGATGAATATTCTGATGTTGCATGCAAATATCTTAATAAAATCAAAGAATGTGAGCGTCTTGAACTTGAGCTTTCGAAGCATAAAGAAAATGTTGATAAAAAGGCTTTTGAGTTACTTCAACACAAAACTGATTTCCTTCAAAAACATTGTCATTCTCTTGAACTTGCTTTGCAAAAAGACGTTGGTAGTTTTCCACATGATAATAAATTGCAAGAAAAACTTTCCCAAACGTTTCGAGAAATGAATGAACAGAATTTGGAAATTAAAGGGTTGAAAGCTCAGTTAAAAGACAGGGACAGAGCGATAGGAGAGTTGCAGAAACTCGTTGCTAAAATGGGAGGGAAAATTGTGGAACCTAGTGTTACGAAACCTGTTGTAAGACAACCCAATGCGCAAAAAGTGACTAGACCCTCTGTCTTGGGAAAACCATTTGTTTTCTCTAATACTGCATTTGCAAAACCTGCGTTTGCCCCCAAGACGGATGGGAAGGATAGGTTACCACAAAACACTCCAAAAACACATATTAGATCACAAAGCATTAAGAACACAAATGTGGTTAAACCAGGGATGTGTAGATTGGCCACTACAGATACACACAACAAACAAAGTCAATCACCTCAGACTTCTAGAAACACTAATAGACGTGTGTCTTTTACTACAGGAGTAGTCCCCACTGATAGTGTTAGCCGGCCCCAGCTTAAGAGCACTCGCATGAATGAAAAGGTTTGGCAAAACAAAAGTCAAGGGAAGATGAAGACAGTAGAAGACCACCCAAGGATTTTCAATGTTTCTAAGAATAAAACGTCTATAATCGCATGTAATGACGATATGAATGATTCGACTTTGAATGCTTTGAATGTTAAGTTTGTTTGTGTAAAATGTGGAATGTGTGCTAATGCTAATCATGCTATGTGTGTTTCGAATAATGTTAAAGGCGTAGAAACTAGAACTAAGAAGCAAATTGTGATGCCTATTAGTGCTAGAAAACCCAAACGCAAAGTGAACCATTCTGGTGCAACCCCCCCCCCCCCCCCCCCTAAGAAAAGTATTGCATCAGACTCCACCACTAAGAACCCTAGAAACAGAATTAGGGAATTATATGAGTCTGCGAGCAAGCCTTGGAAATGATGGTTTGCTAATCAATGTCCTCCAGGATATAAATGGATGCCTAAGGTTAGGACAGAAAATGTGACTACGTGCGTTAGTGTGACTCTAAGTGATGAAACTAGGGAAACTAATGAATCGGATATCACAACTAACATGGAATCCAATTTAGCAAATGCTCCATCGTGTTCTAATTCTTCTGCAGGTGATCGAAATAATTCTCTTCATATTGGACTCCGGATGCACGAAGCACATGACGGGGAATCTCAAGCTTCTAATTAACTTCGTGGAGAAGTTCTTGGGTACGGTCCGATTCGGAAATGATCAATTTGCACCGATCCTAGGATATGGAGACTTGGTTCAGGGGAATATCACTATCAAAAGGGTTTACTACGTCGAAGGGCTCAATCATAATCTTTTCTCGGTTGGTCAATTCTGTGATGCAGATTTTGAGGTTGCTTTTAGAAAGAAGACATGTTTTGTCCGTGATTATGATGGGAATGACTTACTTACCAGAACACGGGGTACTGATCTCTACACTATTTCACTACAAGACTCTACATCTTCAACTCCAATCTGTTTCATGGCTAAAGCTTCAACGACTCAAGCTTGGTTATGGCATCAACGTTTATCTCATCTTATATTTGATACCATCAACTTGCTTTCCAAGAAAGATATTGTGCGAGGCCTTCCTAACTTGAAATTCATCAAAGATCATCTTTGTTCTTCTTGTGAGCTTTGTAAAGCTAAACGGAGTAGTTTTAAGACAAAGACTACACCAAGCTCTAAAGGACGGTTAGATCTTCTTCATATAGATTTATGTGGTCCCATGCGTGTTCATAGTATCAATGGAAAGAAATACGTTATTTTAATTGTCGATGACTACTCATGGTACACATGGACTCACTTCTTGAGGTCCAAGGATGAAACACCCAATGTTCTCATCAGCTTCCTTAAACTGATACAACATGGTCTTCAAGCTCAAGTTAAAGTGGTTCGTACTGACAGAGGTACAGAATTTTTGAATTGAAAAATGAGAAACTATTTTGAAGCCGAAGGAATTGAACATGAAACATGTATTGCTCGAACACCCGAACAAAACGGCGTTGTTGAAAGACGAAACCGTACTTTAGTTGAGGCTGCTCGAACATTATTATCCGCTTCAAAACTTCCACTATACTTTTGGGCCGAAGCCGTGTCAACCGCATGCTACACACAAAATCACTCCTTAATTATCCCAAGACACGAAAAGACACCATATCACATAATTAATGATTGCAAACCTTCACTCAAACACCTTCATGTTTTTGGATGTACGTGTTACATTATTCGAGATGGTGAAAATCTGGACAAGATGAAAGAGAAAGGTGATGTATGCATTTTAGTGGGATATGCAACTCAGTCTAAGGGATACAGAGTATACAACAAGAGAACAAAATTGATAGTCGTAACTATTCATATCAGATTTGATGAATTACAAGAAATGACACTTGAACAAAACAGTTTAAGTCCCGATCCACAACGACAAACGACTTCCGTTCACAACCGCGCGGAACTCGGAACTCAAGACCACAGCAATGAACCGTCAAGTTCAAAGCTGGTTCCTGAACATGTTCCTAGAGAAGATATGACAGTGGACACGACACTTGAAGAGTTGGAAATGTTATATGGACCAATGTTTGATGAATATTTCACGGGGGAGAAACAAGTTGTATCAAAGTCTTCCGCTGTCACTCATCATATGAATGATGATACCGATCATCATCAACAAAAGGATACAACTTCATCTACTTCAACACGGGTTGCTATAGATTTACCTCCTCAGAATATCACTTCAACAATCGATCCTACAACATCCACAACTACTGTCATTGCTCCAGAGAACACTAATCAAGCAGACGGTGCATTATCTGACGATGACAATTTTCACAACCCATTCGGTACACCGGTACACGAAATTGGAGAGTCTTCTACTCGCCATGTTGATCCGTCAAATATGCATACGTTCTATCAACGACATCCTTCAACACATCATTGGACCCGAGATCATCCTTTGGTTCACGTAATTGGAAACTCTTCACAGCCCGTTCGTACAAGACGACAACTAGCCACCGATGGCGATGTTTGTATGTTCGCACTCGCCCTGAGTACTGCTGAACCAAAAAACATCAAAGAAGCCATGGATGATCATGCTTGGATTAAATCGATGACGGATGAACTTCAACAATTTGAAAGACTTAAAGTCTGGGAACTTGTTGACAGACCATACGATGTGATTCCTCTAAATCTTCGTTGGATCTGGAAAAACACGATGGATGAAGAAAACACGATCATCAAGAACAAAGCCAGGCTAGTAGCTAAGGGGTATGGCCAGAAAGAGGGAATTGATTTTTAAGAATCATTTGCACCAGTAGCTCGTATGGAAGCGGTCAGGATTTTTCTTGCTTATGCTGCACATAAGGGATTTACTGTCTATCAAATGGACGTAGAGACGGCGTTTCTTAACGGTCCTTTGAAGGAAGAAGTCTATGTCACGCAACTGGAAGGATTCGTCAATCCTCATTATCCTGACAAGGTGTATCGTCTCCACAAGGCACTATATGGACTCAAGCAAGCTCCAAGGGCGTGGTACGACGAGCTCTCAAAATTTCTGGTATCCAAAGGTTTCTCAAAAGGTTCCATTGATCTAACTTTGTTCACTTATAAATATGGGGATGACATTTTGCTTGTGCAGATTTATGTTGATGACATTATTTTCGGGTCCACAAACCCAAAACTTTCAAAATGGTTTGAAAAAGTAATGCACAGCAAATTTGAAATGTTTATGATGGGCGAACTAAAATTCTTTCTTGGAATTCAAGTTCACCAATCCCCAAGTGGTATCTTTATAAACCAAGCTAAGTATTGTCAAGAGATAATCAAAAAGCATGGTATGACTTCATGTGACCCCGTTGGGACACCATTATCAACCACATCGCTAGATGCTGACTTGGAGGGAAATGCCATAGATCAAACGAGATATCGTTCCATGATCGGTTCCCTCATGTACTTGACAGCAAGCAGACCTGATATTTCACATGTTACGTGTTATTGTGTACGATATCAAGCACGACCCACTGAAAATCACCTCAAGGTGGTTAAACGGATCTTTCGGTACCTCAATAATACCATTCATTTGGGACTCTGGTATCCGAGGGAAACCGGTTTCTTTCTAACGGCCTATTCAGATTCTGATCATGCAGGGTGTCTTGATACACGAAAAAGTACTTCTGGTGGTGCACAATTTCTAGGTCAAGATAAGCTTGTGGGATGGTCTTTCGAGAAGCAGGATTGCACGTCACTTTCATCAGCCGAAGCGAAGTATGTGTCTCTATCTATGTGTTGTGCTCAAGTTCTTTGGATGAGAACACAACTCACGGATTATGGCTTCTACTTTGATAAAGTACCTATGTACTGTGACTCAAAGTCGGCCATAGCCATCTCCTGCAATCCGGTACAGCATTCCCGCACGAAGCACATTGATGTCCGATATCACTTCATTAAGGAACAAGTTGAAAGAGGTATTGTTGAACTATACTTTGTTGGAACGGATTACCAATTAGCCGACTTGTTTACGAAAGCTCTGTCGAAAGATAGGTTTGAGTACCTTGTTAGGCAAATTGGTATGAGATGTTTGACTCCAGCAGACCTGGAGATTCTAGCAAAGGTGCCTGCTTGATTTATCTATCAAACATCAACCTGTAAATATCTTTGAAAAAGAAAAATACAAAAATATAAAACATATAAAAACAAAACACAAAATTAAAATCTTTCAAAATCCAAAAATATTCTTCTCGACATGTCTTTCAGTATCGATAATATGGACGTGCTTAGAAATGTCGCTCAATAACGACACGGGTGTGTACATAAAGCTCGAATGAAAGTTGTAAATTTTTTTCAAAACATGTCATTTCTTCTTTTAATAAAGGAAATTGTCTATTTTGGACAATATTTCCAAACAACGGGTAGAGCAATCTATCACGGGTTGAGCTAGTCACAAAACATTCAACGTTTTGAGCTCAACACAATGGCTTGTAATCACTTTCAGATTGCAACCCGGATCGATATTCACGGGGGAGTGTACGATTTAGTGCCATTACCCTCAGCAAAAGAAGAGAAATCTTCTTACACTTGAGTGGATTCGTCAAGACATTCAAAGTCTATGAACTCAAGTTTATGCTTTAGAAAAGCCTCTTCGACAAAAAGAAATAGGATTTTTCAAAAAGCGTTGAACATAATTTTTTCAAGAATTTCTCAATGATTATTCAAAATCTTTCAAAAATTGTGTGTTCAACAAACTCCCATCCTCAAAAAGCGAAATGTGGATCATATCCTCACAATGACAATTCAATTGGATCAATTTTTGAGGGGGAGCATTTTAACTTCATGCAAAGGATTAACACATCTTTCTCCCAGAGATTTTCAAGACTATTTTTCAAAATATATTTTAATCAAATTTGGTATCTCTAATATCAAAAGATTTTATATATTAGAGATAGGGGAGAAAATGTGATTAAAATGTGATCTAATATCAGACTCAAGCACTTTAACTCTTACCTACATGTGCGAAACACTTTCGATTATCGATGCACATGTGAAGGGGGAGCATCTCTGAAACGACAAAACTAGCAAGGTGTTAAATGTTTTTCAAACACTTTGTTGGAATTTAAAGTGGTTTTCATGGTTACAATCAAATACCCACAACATCTTTAATTCACGACGTTATTGGTGTCAAAAGGGTGGTTAGGTTTAAGTCCTATGATCCAACCAGAACCAGAGGGATCTTCCCAGGGACAATCCAATAGATTATTAGAAGTCCTTAGGAAAGATGGAGTAGAATGTGAACGTAGCTGCATGCTGACTAAGTACTGATGAAAGCTCTGGAACAATCACAACAAGGTGCTATTAATGATGTCTTGGTAAGCATTGAAGGGGTTGAAGAATGAAAAGAAATGTAAGGATAAAGGGTCTAAAGAAAGAAGCCCTCCATACAACTTAGGCAGAAACCGGGTCAACTCATCATGAAGACAAACTCATCATGGACCCAGTGATGTATGCATAACCCTTTCCTAGCTACTCAGGCTTCTCTCAAAAGAAGTTTGTTTTATTGTCATGGAGATCAACATGACTTCTATTGACTTTCTCACTCCGAGATAGTTGATATTGAATAGGTGGCATCTGCTCCAGCCTCCGACCACTAAAAGTACACAAATCGAGTCTAGAGCCAAGAGATCAATCAAATCTCGTTAGGACACACGGATGAAGATCAAGAGAGTCCTACGCTATATCCTTGTGATATTGCTAGAACAGTCAGAGTCATACTACTTAGTATTCACAATGATGAGTGGAAATCCTTCTAGTGTTAACATCAAACAGCACTGCGGTAGGTCATATGAAAGATTCTTTATGAATTAAACATGTGTAAAACTGAAAAGCAACAGTGGTTTGATTCTGAATTGATTCAAACTCGTTTCAGGTTTCTACGAAATATCTTTATGGTCTTGCCAGAACATTCAGAGTGATATTCATTAATATTCACAGTGACGAATGGAAATCCTTCTAGCGTCAACGTCAAACAGCGCTACGATAGGTGACTTGTGAGATTCTTATGAATCAAGCTTGTGTCAACTGGAAAGCAACAATGGTAAGATTCTTTACGAATCACACTTGTTCCAGGAATTTGAATTGACGACTTTAATCAAGCGGATATCTATCCAATTGATTCACTCTTTATGTTCGCAGTCTTGCTTTGAGACGGTCGAGTAAAGAGAACGGCTAGTACAGCGCGAAACCCTATCAAGGAGATTCTTAATTGAATCTACCTATCACAGGTATGGTATTTAATATCGTATAACGGTCTTCACTGACCGGAGGTAAAACGCTACCGATTTAGGACGAATGTCAAAGCCATTCAGTCCGTGTCTATGTTTTGTCTCGAGAAGGTGGCGTCACGGTGTGCTCAGCAAAGTCAAAGATTCAAAACCACATACTCATACATGAAGATATATTCAACAATTAATAGTGTGAGCATGTAGATGAAGACACAAGATCGCAAGATGCCAAAGACAAGTCAAGGATGATTTGAAGATCTCAAGATCAAAAGACAAAGTCGAAAGACAACTACAAAGGCTCAAAGATCACAGCATGAAGGAACAAGACTACGATTACACGTTTAAGACTCATTTATGGTGAGATTAGTAATCTCTACAAATTTCCTAAATGACCAAGGTTTATGACCTCTCATTGGGGGAGATTGTTAGCCTCAAAATATTGAGTCAAACAAGAATGCTCGGTCATATGTTTATTATGTATCGTATTTTAGAACGTTGTAATAGGTAGTATGTTAGTCGTATATAACGGGCTTAACTTTAAGCTAAGGTTCATTAATAAGTAACCAAATCCCAAAAGGAAAGCCCGGCCCATGATCATATAGCCCATTAAGCTACATGTAAGCAAAGGCTATATAAACCCTTCCTAGCATGTTAGGAAGGGTGTTGGTCATTTCATTTTTTTCTCTAATCTAATATTTCACAAGTTTCTCCAACCATTTCTCTCTACTTTCTCTCACTACTTTCTCTCTCTAAAATTCATCTTCTTCATCTATTTTCTTTCTTTAATTCGTATTATCATCATAATATATGGGACAACAACATCATTTTAAGCCATAGTAAAAATCAAGCCGTGAATTATTATAGATTTTGGATTTCATATACTTGTTTCAACATTAACTTTTACTAAGAATCACCATGCGTATGTTAATATGTATGAAAGTAAATGTATAGAAAGATAGGTTTTAGATTTGACTTACTTGTTTAGATAGGTTTAGGAGTGATAAGAGAATGAGAAAGAACAAGTGATAAGCTTTCAACAATGGAGGTCTTGGTGACCTAAAACAAGCCGTGGGCTTCAAGGAGTAGGACTAGGGCTTCTTTCTTGCTTCAATGATCAAGGTACTTGTAGGATGAGCTAATGATTAACCTTTATGTAGTATGAGACATGATCTAAGATTAGTAAATAAGCTTGAAGGTTTGAAAATGGTGGAAAGGGGTGTTTAGCCGTAGGTTTTAGAGAGAGAGTGAAGGTGATGGAGTTTAAGTGAATTGTGTTGTGGATGTTGTGTATGTTTCGGCTAAATCAAGGAAAGAAAAAGATCAAATGGGATCTTGTTACCTAGTACCTTGTATCTTTCTAAGATATACTTGGATTTTTGTTTGATACACTTGCTAGTTCATTCCCCACATGCTAAAAATAGCAAATTGACTTTCCTTCCTACTTTGCAAATGTTGCCGTGTGTTTTGGGGTCAAAAGGGACAAGACATGACTTGGTATAGTGTTTGGGTATGGTGTGTGTAAGTAGTGTGTAAGGAAAAAGCATGGTTAGTATAGAAAAGTAGGATTAGCATAGTGTATTAGTGGGAATACACATGCTTATACTTGTAGCTAGCTAAACAATGATGAATGTGTAGACTTGTACACATATACACGCATATACATGCATGTGGGAAGGGTTTTGATAAATTTTGCCAAGTGTTGTATGAGAATATTAGCCCTTGTTTAATATTGTATGTATTTGTTGAGTTGTAGGTATTTTTGTTGAAGCTTTTAGGTAATTTAGTGAAAGTATATATTAAATACATCACTATAATTAATTTACTTAAATAAAGTAAATAAATTGTTGGGTCTACTAGATGTAGATCTTGCAGCCTGTCAGGACCGGTGAATGACTTCTGTAATCACAAGTCAAATCACAAAGAGACTCTATACACAATATGAATGTAAAATATAAATGTAATCAAGAAGAACAGAATAACTATAAAGACTTGATCCTTTCTAAGGATTTCTAATATTGATCATCACTAGAACTATGTTTTTTTAAAGTCTATATAACCCTTCTGCCTAAGGTTCCTTTTATACTCCAAGGAAACCCTAATACAGCATTAAAGAAAACGTGTAAAACTGATATGCATATCCTTTCCTAACATATCTCATGCATATCCTAACAGAATATTAAGTAAATAATAAAGTTTGACTTCGACTAGGACCAGGAGCAGGACTTGCTCCTACTACTACTAGGACCAGGAGGAACTACATACCTCCTAGTCTACCTATTACAAACAATGTAAACCATAGGTGTGTGTGCGTTCTCCTAGTGTCAAGCCTATGAGGCACCAGGAGTAGTAGTTACTAGCATTATTAATAGTAATCTTTATTAGTGAAAGCCTTGTTCTTGGTTATGATTGTGTTCTTTATGTTCCGCTGTGCTTATTACAATCATGATCATGATATCCCAGATGAGTCTAGATCCTAAGACTCAACAAGTGGTATCAGAGCTTGTTGGCTCTCGAACTGGTTGATCTACAAGGTTTTCATTATTTTCTGTTTTTATATAAATAAAGTTGCTGATCTAGGGTTTTTCCCAACAAACCCTAGATGATTCGTTGTTCTGCTGTTGATCTATCATGTTGTTGTTGGTTCTTGTTCAGGGATTATACTAGCTTTGGTGAATTGATTCTTGAATCAACGATGAACCCTAGTATGATCTCGGGTGGTGAATGATTTTATGGCTGCTTTGATGTTTTGAAAGAAGTTTGTTTGGGGCTGTCAAAACCTAGATTCGTTTTGCGGTGGCAGCAGATCACGGACTTGTTTCTGCATGGGTAAAGGAGCTTAAGTGGTCCTATAATCCCTGCCCTAACAAGTACTCCTTGTCAAAAACGTGTGATGATGGGCAATATTCTCTATGTGATGATTAGGGTTTTGTAAAAACCCTAGAAATCAGAACATCTTCACGTGATGATTTTTAAGCAGCAGGTGGGACAAAGAGAATATATGACATGTTCTTGTGGTCCTAGGGTTTGTACAAATCAAAAGGAATCGAGACATAAATTCTGGTATTCATCGTGGCTTCAAAGGAGGATTTGTGAATACATATGTGTACATGAGATCAAGATATGTGGTCCAAAGCATATTTTGTTACTGTGTACCACCATATGGTCATACGAGAGGCGAATACAATAGTACGGTCCCGTGATGATTTATTGTGTCCTTGATACAATCGACGTAGGACTAATGGAGGTCGAATGCTGTTGGCCGGATATTGGACGTAACCTATGGAAGCAATTATTGTGCATGATTTACTTCCATAATACACATTTGGTATAATATTCACAATGAGCAGACTTCGTTTTGAATAAGTCAAAAGATGTGTGCTAATCTTCATGGGCTATTGGTGGAAGCAGTTATATTCAAACACGTATTGAATTATCTTCACGTTTCTTGGATGCGAATAAGGTATGTGCTATTATTTTGGAAGTAAGAGATATGCATATATATCTCATATACTTCCAGACATGTGTGAGTTGCGGGTTTCATTTTGTTTCCATAATTTGGGCCATGAATACAAGGGTGAGACACTTGGGTTTCGAAACTGATCATGTGGATTAGTGTATATCACGTGAGACTCCAAAATATTCTTGTCAGTACTTTTTCATTGAATTGGACGTGATGTGATATACACATGCTAATTTTATGGGATTTCATTTAATTCATTATGACGTGGGATATGGTTTAATTTCCTGACTTTTAGGGATTTGTGCCTATCTTTCGTATTTTTGGACGAATATCTTTTGAAAGCAGTTGAGTATGAGTTAAAACGCGTTTTGGATTATACAGAAGTTAATTCACGCATACTATGAGATTTTGGGGGCAAACACGTTTTCCCTGATTTTATGGGATACGAGTTCTTTTTGCACGAGGTATGTGGTTTGATAAGGTCAACAAAGAAAAAAAACGTGTGATCATATTAATGCTAAAATATTGGGATTACAGTTATCATTCTTTCCTAGTTTGTTCGATCAATATGACGTAGGATGTATGCTACTTTCATGGGATGTGAATTGTTCCAGGAAATTTTGGTAATCACGTTTTGGGTTTTACTTGTTATGGGCCAGATGTTTATCCTTAGACGGGCTTAAGACACAAGTCCTGTTTATATTATTTTGCTCATCATTTTTCACAGCAACGGTATTAGTGACAGAGGCAGTGTCGCTAAAAGTATAGGAGGAAGATGTTTTTCATACTAGCAACAGCTTGGCGACAGTTTGGTGACAGTTGGTTAAAAAAAAAATAGAACGGGTTCGAGATGCTATTGGTAGGTTTTCGTTGGTCATTGCTACTAGTGAGCTATGGTTCCTTTTGGTCATTGAAGTTGATGCTTGATTATTTATTTGATGTTGTAGTTGAGTTTCACAAATTTGTTTCTTATTATATCAGCATTTAGGTGAGCAATACACCTTGTCTTTTGACTAAATATATTGTTATAGCTCACAACTGGCTCATAATTGTGAAGGTTAGCAGTTCCCATGTACCAAAAACTGTTGGTGAGCAATACACCTTATCATTTTGATCAAAAAAATATATCCTTTTGACTAAATATATTGTTATAGCTAACAACTGGCTCATAGTTGTGAAGGTTATCAGTTCCCGTGTACCAAAAACTGGGTATAATGCATGATATAAGACACAAGTTTGGGAGGTTCCACTTCTTCATCAAATTGGTTCTACCTGGTTTTCTTCATCAGTGATCACTCCAAGGTACCTATCGGATTGGACATGCATTTCTTTAGGGGAAGCATACATGGATCGAGGGGAAGCTTAGCCTTCATGGTGGATTCCTACTAGTCGGTTCCTACTGGTCGTTACTACTGGTCGTTCCTACTGGTCGTTCCTACTGGTCGCTCCTACTGGTCGCTCCTACTGGTCGTTACTACTGGTCGTTTGATAGGTGTGAAAACACCCATCCTTTTACCACTTAATTACAATAATAACCGAGCCAAAACGTGTATTTTATGTCATTTATGTCGGAATTATGCGTGGTTTGTGTTTTTGTTGTGATTTAGGACGAAAAGGTGAAAATTGGAGAAAACACGGCATTCACGGGCTTTTATCGAAGAAAAAGACGAAAGACGAAGTCGAAAGATCAAAAGTGGAAAAAGAACGGAAGTCCAAGACCAATTCTGAAGATTTATCGAAGAAAAAGTCAAAGACGGAAGTTTACTAAAATCCGAAGAACTCGAGTCTTATTTATGAAGAAAATTCAAGACGAGTTCAAAAGAAATCCCAAGACAAGTCACAAAGTCCAAGTATTAAGAAGATTTAAGAAGATTAAAGAAGCTTGGGGACTTAAGTGCGCAATTAAGGAAAAGAGGAAAGAGGGAGGAAGCTTCCTAAGCCCCTCCCTAATCACCACTATAAATAGCCATTAGCTAGTTCATTTTCAAGTGTTAGCTAATTTTGACAAAATTAGTCTTTCCACCATTTTCATTACTTGTACCTTTTAATTTCTTGTCACTTTAATTTCATGTCTTAAATTTCGTACCGTTTAATTCCAAGTAAGTTAATTTAATTGTTGGATCTTAATTTCCCTTTTATCAAGCTTTTATTTATCTTTCTCATCCTACTTTTCTTGTTTTTGATTTGATTTTGGTTCGGATTAAGTTTTGGTTTTGCTTAATCATATTGCTTATTTGAGTAAAAAGTTCACCTTTTTACTTCTATATAAGTTTTCGTATGAAATAAGCTATAAGTTTGACAATCTTATTGGCTTATTTTGTACTTAGCTTATTTGCTTTTTAGTTTTCTTAAAAAGTTAGTCTCTTTAAAGTTTGCTTATTTTGTTTTCTTATTTTGTGTTTTTATAAAGTTTATGAATTTCGTCTTTTAAAAAGCTTTCAAATTTATGCTTATTAAGTTGTTCAAGTTTTGGTTTGGTAACTTATTGTATGTGCTTATTGAGATTTTAAGCTTACCACCAATTTCGGTTTAAGGTTGTTTTCATCGCAATATAAGGGTTTTATACATTCCGACGGGCGGCTTTTGTTCCATCGCAATAACCATTCTTGGTTCTACTTTGCGATGGCTTATGTTTTCATCCCCCTATTCCGATCGTGATTCCAATCGCACATTGCGATCGGGATTGCGACGGGGTTTAGGTTCGTATTGCGACGAAGTGCTGCCCAATTTTCAATAAGCACATTCCGATGGTTTCAATCTTTTCTATATTCCGATACTTTTCTTTTAGTTTCATTCCGACAGTTTTTGTTAATATAATATATTGCGACAGTTTTTAAATTAAAAAAAAAAAAAAAAAATACACATTCCGATATAACCACTATTAGACATTCCGATAGAATCACTAAAAAACACATTCCGATACAAATCTCTTTCAACATTGCGACAAAACCTCCTACTTGCCTGGCTGCTTAGCCATTTTTGGCGCCAAAATGAGCAGCTAGGCTGGCTGCTTCCAGCAGCTAGCCTGCCTGCTTGCTTATTTGATAGTATTGTTCCGTAATTGTTTAATTTTATCTGAAAGTTGTTCCGATTTTATTTTTGAAAGTTACGTATTTTTAGTTGAATTTTTTGTCGATTTTTAGTATTAATATTTTTTCGTAAAGTTCAAGTTTTATCTTTTAGTTAGTACCCGCTTTAGGTTTTTCCTCGTTTAGCTTTAAAGTACCATTTTAGTTTTATTCTCTCCTTTTTCATTTAGTAAACTTAATTTTCGAGTCGATAGTTAATTTCTTCGTTTAGTTTTATTTTTATTAATTGTTTCGCTTTAAATTACGTTTTATTATTTGTTTACTATTAGTTTTAATATCGTTTTAACTTTCAATTTTTAAAATTCACCTTATTTTACTTTTATTATTTGTACTTGTCTTTAGTTTGTTTTTAAATACTTTTCGCATTTACTTTTTAATTAGTTATAGATAATCAACTTCCCTTTTTCTTAACCAAAAACAATTGAGTCACACATTTAACCGGAAATCAATTCGAGAAGATTCGGAACTATAACGAACTTTGATACTTTGGTTGCAAAACCTAATTTTAAATGGCGCCGCTGCCGGCTCTTTTCGTGAAGATTAACGGTTTTTTGTGAGAGACGCGTTGGCTTTTGGGATCCGTTCACTTGTGAACGTTATTTTTCGTGTCAAAAATTTTCAAAATATCCAAAAACATTTGAAAAATCTTAAAAAGCTTTTCTTTTTCAAAGTTTTCACCAAAAATATTCTTCTTGCTCATCTATCTTTCTTTATGGATTCTTATGTCCATTGCGTCGGTTGTGGGAGACGATTGTACGGGAACGACTCTTGTCAATGGTGTACATGTGAGCGGTGCGGAAATGATATCAAAATACACAATTAATACCAGGATTTTGTCCTTTGTGCCACTCACTTAATTCGTCATTTTTGAACCCACCTACTCTTTCCCCGTGCATCTATTGTGGAAGCGATTCTCATTGGCATGTTTCGTGCCCGGTTCAATACCCGTATGATCACGGGCAAGAACCGGGGTACAATTATGACAATGAAAATAACTATCCACAAGACGCACCCGACTTTTCTCCTTACCCTTCTTGCCAAACTTTTGGGGGTCCTCATGATTCTTCTTATTGTCAACCAATGAATTATTATGAGCAAAATCCGTGTCCTCAATTTTCTTCACCAATGGATTATTATGAACCAAATCCGGTTTATAATTCTTCTCAACCAATGAACTACTATGAGCCACAATCATGCTATAATTCAGGTTTTCAACATTTTGAACCCCCACAGCACATCATCGATCATCAACCCTCCTTCGAACAATTGCGCTCCCATGAACAATGGAACACTCTTGTTAAACTAAGTCAACAACTTCAAGAAGCTTGCAACAAGATCATCGAGAAACGTCAAGAGGATCATCGACAGGAGCAAATATCAAATATCGAGACTTATACTCCTCCTCCGGTGTATCCATACTATTATGATGATGACGAGGATGATGTCAATGATCTCTACCCATCTTCTGAGATTACTACTCCTATTCTTGATAACACCAATGCGTCTACGGATAGTGATTCGTTGAGTGAGATTAGTGATTTTGGTCTTGAAGAATTCTTTGATGAGGTTTGTGATCTTACTACTTTTGCTGAAATTAAGGATGAGGTTGTTTTTAATGATGAATTCCAATTCGAGCCTGAGATTGCGGAAATTATCGAACGAGAGCTAGCTCTGTTACCTCCGCTTCTTCCTACAAGCGAGGTCGATTTTTCCAACATCGATGCCGAACTTGATGAGTTGGAGCGTCTTATTTTTCATAATAATGACGAACCAACTCACTTGACCAATCATCCTATTCTCGCGGAGTTACCTAATCAACACTCCTCCACTGAGAATTACGTTTACCACATTCGTGCGGATTTAACTTATCAACAATCCCCACAAATGAATGATGGTTTCGTACTTGATCGTGATCTTTTCGAGCGAGTTTCTGAAATCCTCAATGATGGGAACGACAAACCTTGGCTTGACGCACCTATTTATGATGAAGAAATCGAAAAGATTCACGTTCATGAGGATGAGTGCTTTGACCTGGGGGGGTGTCATTGATGATTTTCTAATTGATGACCTTACGGCTTTGCCGCTTGCTGCTGAGCATCCATTGTCTTTAGGGGATGACAATGTGATTCCTTTACCCATCCCACCTCCCGTGGATCATTACCTCACATACCTCTCGTATGTTGAGCGGACCTTTCCCCCATTTAAGACTTATTCCCCCGCCTCCCCTTTGTTAATGTCCACCGGGAACGAGGACAAGGTCTTTGATCCCGGTATCACATTCGAGGCTTCCCCATGTACCATTTAATTCGGGGACGCGTCAGGCTCGTGACTCGGTCAACAAAAACAAGCGCTTTTTGGGAGGCAACCCAATTATCTATCTTTACCTGTTTTCACCATAAGTGTAGGGGGAGCCCCGTGGTGTTTCTTGCTTTCTTTCTTATCATGTGCAGGGATTAGAGCTTCAAAGACACACTCTTGATGACTTTTGACGAACCGTGATTCCGTGTTCCCTTCTTCCCGGTTCTATCCTAAACTCTTTTCGATTCACTATTTTATATTTCTCAATATTAAAATAGGAATCTCTTTAGTTGTCTCTTCCTTAGCGAGATTTAAACAAAGTGCACAATGTCCTAAGTGTAGGGGAGTTTACTCCCACATGCTTAAACATTGAGGACAATGTTTATCTTAAGTGTAGGGGGGACTTCTATCGAAGTTAAGTGGCCTTTTCCTTGTATTTGTCCTCATTTTAACCGGAAAATTTGATTTTTCGACATTTTTCAAAATTTTTAATCTATGTTGGCCTAGTTGTATAGTTGTATTTGCCCTTGTTATGTTTCCTTTGCTAGAATAAATTTTTAATAAAGTGGTTTTAGATTTTTCTTAGTCGTGAACATTTTGACTCAACCCGAGTTTACTTACCTAAGTTTACTCTAGCTAGTATCCTTAACATGTTTAAGTCAAGTTTTGCTAGGCTTTTATATAGGGAGCTATAAAACGCGAAAGTCTTAACTCTCACGGGTTAAGAACAAGAACTTTTCGCAAGTTCCTATAATTGATCCTAGAGAGTCGTTTATCAAGGGAACTTTAAAATGCGATTTCTAAATTTGAAAAAGTCTAAGAATTTGCAAGATCCTATAGGCGACTCGAAAACCCAAAACTTTGATTTAATAGGCTAAGCATCCACGAGTCTCATTCCTTGAGATTTTAAACTGTGGAGAACGAGAGATGATAGAGTCAATTATAAGTTCGGTATTCTTTCGTGAATTTATGTGAGTTAATTATGAGCCTATTCTCCCTCCGCTTGTTAATAAATTAATCTGCTAATAAATAAGGTTGTATGATTTAAAAGGTTACTTAGCTTCTAGCCCCAGATCGTTTAAAAGTTGCTCGGTAATGACGAGAGTTCATAGCCAAGGCATAACTTATGAAGCGGGGCGCGAAGATTGGCGAGTCTGAAAAGGCCCTAACAAGGCATGAGGGCTACATTTTGTTGCTAAAGATCCAAAAGTGATGTGAAGAATCATTTATCAAAAATCAATATGAAGGATCGAGACACACGACGAAAAGCAAGAACTCCCCAAAAGTCATGGAGAAGTCTATCCGAAAAGACCCTAACAAGGTATGAGGATAAATAGATCCAAGTCCTAAAAGGAGGCGGATCGTTGTATATCAAAGTCCAAAAATAAAGATTGGAGAAAAATGAAGAAGTCGTGGTCTAAAGATGAAGAATCTCTCAAAAACTTCAAGTGAAGAAATCCCTATTATGAAGAGAAAACCATAATTTCAAGAACGTCTCTCGAAGATTCGAAGTATGAAGTCGCTGCCAAATATCGGCCCGAGAAAGGTCTCAAATCGCGAACCAAGTTATGCCAAGATATGAACTTTTTGATATCCCGAGAAGCAGTTTTAAAAGATTTGGTCCTTCAGCTAACTATTGATTAAATCGTTCACCTTATTTTCGGACTAAATAACTATCGAAATAAGTCAAACAATGCATCCTCGTGATCATTCAAGACAAAAATAAAATATAAGAGATACACCTAGGAATAAGGGAGTCTAAGTGAATAATTGGCCCACATAAGTTCGTGATAGTTTGCTAACTTATAATAACAATGATCTCGTTTTTAAGCTTGGTATGGGGAACGTGAAACTTGAGGATGATGATCATTCACGACATTTTCAAAACCAAAGGTATGTTTTTGATTTCTTTACTTTGTATGTTTATAATTTTCTATTTCTTTAATAAAGGCCAATGTGGATTGATTATGAAGGAAAATGTAATCTTGCTTTGTAACTAATGCATTGCATGAGGACATTGCAATGGTTAAGTGTAGGGGATTTGATAGGTGTGAAACACCCATCCTTTTACCACTTAATTGCAATAATAACCGAGCCAAAACGTGTATTTTATGTCATTTATGTCGGAATTATGCGTGGTTTGTGTTTTTGTTGTGATTTAGGACGAAAAGGTGAAAAGTGGAGAAAACACGGCATTCACGGGCTTTTATCGAAGAAAAAGACGAAAGGGGAAGTCGAAAGATCAAAAGTGGAAAAAGAACGGAAGTCCAAGACCAATTCTGAAGATTTATCGAAGAAAAAGTCAAAGACGGAAGTTTACTAAAAGCCGAAGAACTCGAGTCTTATTTATGAAGAAAATTCAAGACGAGTTCAAAAGAAATCCCAAGACAAGTCACAAAGTCCAAGTATTAAGAAGATTTAAGAAGATTAAAGAAGCTTGGGGACTTAAGTGCGCAATTAAGGAAAAGAGGAAAGAGGGAGGAAGCTTCCTAAGCCCCTCCCTAATCACCACTATAAATAGCCATTAGCTAGTTCATTTTCAAGTGTTAGCTAATTTTGACAAAATTAGTCTTTCCACCATTTTCATTACTTGTACCTTTTAATTTCTTGTCACTTTAATTTCATGTCTTAAATTTCGTACCGTTTAATTCCAAGTAAGTTAATTTAATTGTTGGATCTTAATTTCCCTTTTATCAAGCTTTTATTTATCTTTCTCATCCTACTTTTCTTGTTTTTGATTTGATTTTGGTTCGGATTAAGTTTTGGTTTTGCTTAATCATATTGCTTATTTGAGTAAAAAGTTCACCTTTTTACTTCTATATAAGTTTTCGTATGAAATAAGCTATAAGTTTGACAATCTTATTGGCTTATTTTGTACTTAGCTTATTTGCTTTTTAGTTTTCTTAAAAAGTTAGTCTCTTTAAAGTTTGCTTATTTTGTTTTCTTATTTTGTGTTTTTATAAAGTTTATGAATTTCGTCTTTTAAAAAGCTTTCAAATTTATGCTTATTAAGTTGTTCAAGTTTTGGTTTGGTAGCTTATTGTATGTGCTTATTGAGATTTTAAGCTTACCACCAATTTCGGTTTAAGGTTGTTTTCATCGCAATATAAGGGTTTTATACATTCCGACGGGCGGCTTTTGTTCCATCGCAATAACCATTCTTGGTTCTACTTTGCGATGGCTTATGTTTTCATCCCCCTATTCCGATCGTGATTCCAATCGCACATTGCGATCGGGATTGCGACGGGGTTTAGGTTCGTATTTCGACGAAGTGCTGCCCAATTTTCAATAAGCACATTCCGATGGTTTCAATATTTTCTATATTCCGATACTTTTCTTTTAGTTTCATTCCGACAGTTTTTGTTAATATAATATATTGCGACAGTTTTTAAATTAAAAAAAAAAAAAAAAACATTCCGATATAACCACTATTAGACATTCCGATAGAATCACTAAAAAAACACATTCCGATACAAATCTCTTTCAACATTGCGACAAAACCTCCTACTTGCCTGGCTGCTTAGCCATTTTTGGCGCCAAAATGAGCAGCTAGGCTGGCTGCTTCCAGCAGCTAGCCTGCCTGCTTGCTTATTTGATAGTATTGTTCCGTAATTGTTTAGTTTTATCTGAAAGTTGTTCCGATTTTATTTCTGAAAGTTACGTATTTTTAGTTGAATTTTTTGTCGATTTTTAGTATTAATATTTTTTCGTAAAGTTCAAGTTTTATCTTTTAGTTAGTACCCGCTTTAGGTTTTTCCTCGTTTAGCTTTAAAGTACCATTTTAGTTTTATTCTCTCCTTTTTCATTTAGTAAACTTAATTTTCGAGTCGATAGTTAATTTCTTCGTTTAGTTTTATTTTTATTAATTGTTTCGCTTTAAATTACGTTTTATTATTTGTTTACTATTAGTTTTAATATCGTTTTAACTTTTAATTTTTAAAATTCACCTTGTTTTACTTTTATTATTTGTACTTGTCTTTAGTTTGTTTTTAAATACTTTTCGCATTTACTTTTTAATTAGTTATAGATAATCAACTTCCCTTTTTCTTAACCAAAAACAATTGAGTCACACATTTAACCGGAAATCAATTCGAGAAGATACCGAGAAAACGAACTCTTTTCAACTAGTAAAATCAAACATTATCGTTCCTACTGGTCGTTCCTACTGGTACGTTATGGTTTCTTCTGGTGGTTTTTGCTGGTTCCTGTTGTTCGTTTTTTTTTAAAAAAAAGGGGGGGGAGTTCATCTTGACGGGGGGTATAGATCATTTCGGAGATTCAGTTTATGCTATAGTTCTTAACTGGAACAGTTACACGCTCTTTTACAAATATTTGGGGGGCATATGATACCATACAGTTCATGATATGATCATCACAAAATTAGCATGATCATAAGCATCGAGTGGTTTCTGGTTGATCCGTCAGAGCTCACTGAGACTATCGGCCATTGCATGTGATCGCCATGCATATATTGACTACAAGAATTATTCAAAGACATTTTATTACATGATATTGTAATAAGCATGTCTTTTTCATACTGAAGGAAGAAATGATCTATGCCACTGAGTTCAAGATTCAAGAGATGGTTAGTATGATTGTTTATATACTTAACCATCTACATGCATCACTTAAGGGGAAGCGTCTACAAGTTGCACAAGACCCTATTTGCTGATTACAAAAAGGGGAAGAATAGTTAGATGTGCAGCTTATTATCGTGATGACATGTTCGAGCATTGTTTCTTCATGCACATTGTTTTGTAATATCAAATAGGGGAAGATTGTTGGGACATACAGATTTGATGATTACAAAACCTATAGGCAGAGATGAAGATAGAAGAAACAATAAGGACCTAATATGTAATATTAGGTTAGCTTAGTTAGTAAGCTAGGGTTTGGCTTGTAAACCCTAGTCCCTCTATTATATAAAGAGGGTTAGACACACATGTTGAGCATTCATTCATATACAATGTAAACTAAGGGTTACTTAGGACCTCCTAAGTAAATGAATTGAAGATCATGTACAACTTACAAGAGATACACATAGAGTTTTGTCACTATCAACTAGGGGAAGATTGTTGGGTCAAAAAGTTGATGTGGCAGAAACTCAAAAAAAATGAAGAAAACGTGAAGTTATTGTCTAAGCATTGTCAAGACCAATTTAGGTGTTGACAAGAGTTAATCCAGCGTTGTTGGCTCAAGAGCTGTCGTGTGCAATTCAAGAGTTGTTACATGCAATTCAAGAGTTGATAGAATTGTAGACAAGAAGCTTTTAGAAGATTCTATTTGGATATATATGCAGGAGATATTCTGTATATAGTTATTTAAATAGAAGATTCACATGTTTATTTATTCTTATCTCTTGTAAAACCCTAATCCTTACACTATAAAAGGAACCAAGGGTTATTAGGTTTTTCATAACTTTCATTCACAATGTAAACCTAAAGCGTGTGTCGACTAGACGTGGGATTCAATGTATACCCGTCTAGTCATTGTTTGTTATTAATATAATGAACAATCCAATTGTGTTTTAATTCATGTTTTGTGCCTAAACACCTTGTTAATGTGTCATGTTCTAATTCCGCTTTGATTGTATAATCATATGAACATGATGCATTCCTAGTTGCTTCAAAGATCTGGAAACCAAGGTTTCCACAAGTGGTATCAGAGCCTCCTTGAGAAGCTTTGATTGAGAAGAACAAGATTCCTTCATCCGCGTTGCTATGAAGTAAAGTTGCGGTTCAGAATTCGCGACAGACCAGTAGTAGTTTCGTGACAAAATTAGTGTCAACTAAAGGTTCTGATTTTAAGGTTTTTCAAGAAAATCCTTCTTAAGGTGTTGCTGAAGAATTCATGGCGTGCAGAACATCAATTCCAGACGATGAGGTAATTTATATGACTGAATCTGAAGTTAGAGAATATAATGCTAGACTAAAGAATAAAATGCATGTTTATAGTAACTCTGACTTAGCAATTAGTTGCGTAGAAACATATGAACAAAAATTTCTAGAACTTCAAAAACAATGTGCTGATCTGAATGCTGAAAATGATAAATATTATCTAGAAGTTCAGTCATACAAAAGTGCTCTAAAAACATTAGAAGAACAGAAAAAGTGGTTTCAAAATACTCAATTAGAGTATGAAGATAAGATTAGGGTATTAAGTATTGACTTAGAAAACACAACTAACTTATTATCATATTCTGAAAAACTTAATGTTGATTTAAACAAAGAAAAGCAGGAGCTACAAGCTAATCTGGGTAGCGCTTTGGCTAGGTTTGATAAATGGACAAGTTCTTCTAAAAACCTAATCAAACTAGTAGATAGCTCCATGTCTGGTAGGACTAAAATTGGTTTGGGGTTTAAAAACTATATTGGGCCAAATGATGTTTTTGACTCCTCTTTGTCTAGTGTGTTTGACACTACCCCTGAAGATGTGGAAGGTAGGCCTGTTTTCAATAGGTATAAACCAGCTGCAGAGATGCATGTTGTTCCTCCACCTCTCACATGGACATTCATGCCTACCTTAGATCACTTTGACTTTCATGAATCACAAATGACATATGGTACAAGGTCCACTGGCTCAATTGAAACTAATTTTGTGTCTAATGACTTTGTCTCTTGTAACTCTAGTGACAAGTCTTTAGATCCTAAGACTAGTGACCTTGACTCTTTTGAGTCCGACTCTAGTGCTGAAACACTTGAGTCTGTGCCTGAACCAATTATAATTGAGCCCATGACTCGTAAATATGCCTCTTGTAAGTCTACCTTAAATGCTAAATCACCTAAGTTCTACCCTTAATCTGTTTGTGCTAAGAATGACAGTAAAAGGAAAGCAGATAACCCTAGGAAAAACAATAAGAGTCCTAGAGGTAATCAAAGAGGTTGGAATGGCATGATGACTCAGAAATTAGGTGATAACTTTGAGTTCAAAAATAAGGCTTGCTATGTGTGTGGTAGTTTTAGCCACTTGCAATATACTTGTAAACACAAGATAAAGATTAATGATCAATAAATAGTTAAGCCAGTGTGGAATAACTCAAGACGGGTGAATCACAAGAACTTTGGTATAAATATTCACCCAAATACTAAAAGTAACATAATTCCACAACCAAGATGCTTTAACAATATTAAGGGTACAAGGGTTGAGTCTACACGGTCAAAAACAAAACTTAATATTGTTAATGCTTTAGCTAGGTGGGTTTGGAAACCTAAACAAGATGGTTTACAACATGTCTCCAAATCAAATAGTGCATCAAAGTCCTTAACAAGATATGACTATGTTGATGTATATGGAAGATTCAAGTCTGTTTTGGCTTGGGACTTCCATAAGCACTAATCTTTTCTTGGTTTGTGTTCTTTTCAGCAAGTGTGATTGTAAATTTCTATGATTATTATTTTCTGTATTTTTGTGAACTAACTTTTTGTAGGAAAAGCAACGTTGTTTAAAAAAAGGATTTTCTTGATGGTGAATACTTTGCTCTGTTTGAGGGGAGGTTTTAGCTTAAGGGGAGGCTTGTTGTATGTATAACTGTGTATATTCTTGTGTTTTTCTGTCTAATCAATTTTACAGGTTGACATTGGTGCTGGTGGATATGGTTCCTCCTAGTAGAACTAAGTTGCTCCTAGTCGACCAATGGTTCCTCCTGGTTGCACTCATCCTGCTTCTGGTGGACCATTGTTCTTCCTGATGCTATCTACGTTCCTTCTGGTTGACTCATAGTCTTTGAGTGGTTATAAAAAAAAATTATTAAAAAAAAGTTAAAAAAAAAGAAAAAGAAAAAGAAAATAGACACTTTCGAATCGAAATACCTTTGTATATATTTCACTTTTTGGGCTGTTTTCGTTTGGTACTTAGGTGTTGGCTGCCCCCCACACAACAAATGGTCCTCAACTCACCATGTCTCACCGACAAGAAAGAGTTGATTCACCTTGAGGGTACGGCTCCTGGTGCGATTCTCAAATCCGTTGATGGTTGCCAGGTTACCCAAAACTGGATGGTTTTCACTTGCCATGGTCCTAGACTGAAAAGTGGCTAATCCAAGGGGTACGGCTCTTGGTAAAGATTTTATCAAATCCGTTGATAGCTATAATAGCTTGCTCAAAGCTATAGGGTTTTCAACTCACCGATGCTTCATTGCTAAGAGTTGGCGAGTCCAGAAGGGTACGGCTTCTGGTAAAGACATATCAAATCCGTTGATGGCTGTGATGGTTTGCCAAAAATCATCAGGGTACTCCAACTCACCAATGATTCACGTTCCAAGAGTTGGACTGGGTACTAGTCTCCCAGGGTGATGTCATGATTCCACCAAAAGACTGGCTAGCCCAAGAGTGAGCAGCTACTTGGTAAAGGCTTATCAAATCTGCTCCTGTTGCTGTCAAGAATCAACATGTGCAGATGTTTTCAAGCTTTAAAGAAGCTTAGCCGTTCGTGTATCAGCAGCTACTTTTGTGTTTCTTCTAGTTTTATCAAGTGAGCTTGTTGCTGTTGTGGTTCATATTCCAATCCTCGTGCTTATTGGTGACACATCTACTTGGATCTTGGACTCAACAAGTGGTATCAGAGCTTGTTGGCTCTCGATCTGGTTGATCTACAAGGTTTTCATGTTATTGTAATAAGCATATCTTTTTCACACTGAATGAGTGGATGATCTGTACTACTGAGTTTAAGATGCAAGAGATGGTTAGCTTATGGTTCCTACTAGTGAGTTATGGTTTCTTGACGAAGACAGTTGATTATTGCTTATTTGATTGTGGAGTTCATTTTCACAAACTTGTTATCTTCTTATATCTAATTAGGTGAGCAATACACCTTGTCTTTGGACTAAATATATTGTTACAGCTTACAACTGGCTCATAGTTGTGAAGGTTACCAGTTCCCATGTACCAAAAACTGTTGGTGAGCAATACACCTTATCGTTGGATTAACTATATTGTTATAGCTAACAGCTGGCTTATAGTTGTGGGGGTTATCAGTCCCATGTAATAAAAACTGAGATGATATAAGACACAAGTTTGGGATATTTCACTTCTTCATGAAATTTGTTATACTTGATTTTCTTCATCAGTGATCTCTCCATGGAGCCTACTGGATTTGTTGTGCACTTCTTAAGGGGAAGACGATCCTTTTTGAGTTGATGTGACAAAAAGGGGAAGAATGCATGGATCGAGGGGAAGCTTAGACTTCATCTATATTAGCTTCAGGGGAAGCTTGTGCTTACTGGTTTTGTCAAATCAACTAGGGGAAGATTGTTGGGACTTATATATCTTGAGTTGATATGACAAAAGAAGATGGAGGACTTAATAATAAATAGGTAGCTTTGATAGTAAGCTAGGGTTGTGATGTAACCCTAGTACCTCTATTATATAAAGAGGGTTAGGCACACATGGTTATTCACTCATTCACAAACAATGTAAACCAAAGGTGTGTGTGTGTTCCTCCTGGTGTCAAGCCTATAAGGCACCAGGAGTAGTAGTTAATAGTTTATTAATAGTAATCATTTCATTAGTGAAAGCTTTGTTCTTGGTTATGATTGTGTTTATTATGATTCCGTTGTGCATGTACAATCATGATCATGATATCCCAGATGAGTCTAGATCCTATGACTCAACAATTAGGGCATCAATGTAAGGCCATATCCACCAGAAGAGAGCAAAATCCTCCATTACAATCATTGTCATATCAACTCAAGATATATTGTTGGGACATATATATCTTGAGTTGATATGACAAAAGAAGATGAAGGACTTAATAATAAATAGTTAGCTTAGTAAGTAAGCTAGGGTTGTGATGTAACCCTAGTACCTCTATTATATAAAGAGGGTTAGGCAAACATGTTGAGCACTCATTCACAAACAATGTAAACCAAAGGTGTGTGTGCGTTCCTCCTGGTGTCAAGCCTATAAGGCACCAGGAGTAGTAGTTAATAGTTTATTAATAGTAATCATTTCATTAGTGAAAGCCTTGTTCTTGGTTATGATTGTCATAGGATCTAGACTCATCTGGGATATATAACAATGATTGTAATGCACAGCGGAACATAATAACAAACACAATCAAAGTTATGAACAAGGCTTTCTTATTCATAAAATACTACTAACTACTAGCTCCTGGTGCCTTATAGGCTTGACACCAGGAGGACGCACACACACCTTTAGTTTACATTGTATATGAATCAGTGAATAACCATGTGTGCCTAACCCTCTTTATATAATAGAGGTACTAGGGTTACATCACAACCCTAACTTACTTACTAAGCTAACTATTTATTATTAAGTCCTTCATCTTGTTTTGTCATATCAACTCAAGATCTCTAAGTCCCAACAATCTTCCCCTAGTTGATTTGACAAAACCAGTAAGCACAAGCTTCCCCTGGAGCTAATATAGATGAAGGCTAAGCTTCCCCTCGATCCATGCATTCTTCCCCTTTTTTTCACATCAACTCAAAAGGGATCGTCTTCCCCTTAAGAAATGCATGTCGAATCCAGTAGGCTTCCTTGGAGAGATCACTGATGAAGAAAATCAAGTATAAAATTTTTTATGAAGAAGTGAAATATCCCAAACTTGTGTCTTATATCATCTCAGTTTTTATTACATGGGACTGATAACCCCCACAACTATAAGCCAGTTGTTAGCTATAACAATATATTTAATCCAACGATAAGGTGTATTGCTCACCAGCAGTTTTTGGTACATGGGAACTGGTAACCTTCACAACTATGAGCCAGTTGTAAGCTATAACAATATATTTAGTCCAAAGACAAGGTGTATTGCTCACCTAATTGAGATATAGGAAGATAACAAGTTTGTGAAAATCAACTCCAACATCAAATAAGCAATAATCAATTGTCTTCGTCAATAAACTATAACTCACCAGTAGGAACCATAAGCTAACCATCTCTTGCATCTTGAACTCAGTAGTATGGATCATCCACTCATTCAGTGTGAAAAAGACATGCTTATTACAATAATATGTAATAAAATGTCTTTGTATAATTCTTGTAATCAATATATGCATGGCGATCACATGCAATGGCCGATAGTCTCAGTGAGCTCTGACGGATCAACCAGAAACCACTCGATGCTTATGATCATGCTAATTTTGTGATGATCATATCATGAACTGTATGGTATCATATGCCCCCCAAATATTTGTAAAAGAGCGTGTAATTGTTCCAATTAAGAATCATAACATAAACTGAATTTTCGAAACGAACCATATACCTCTTCATTGTTCAAGATCACCAGTAGGAACTGTAACACCCCATTTTGGAAATGGAATATTACGCATATCATGGCGTGTCATCAAAGCATACAAGGATAAATGTCTAAGCATTATTCAACCATAAAAGGAAATACCGGAATCAAACATCGGTATCCCAAAGTAAAGCTCATCACACACAAACATAAATACTGTAAAAGGAAGGACGAAACAATGTCCAAAGCAACTGTATCAAAGTAAAGGAAATGCATAAAGTAAAGAAAGACAGTAAAGCTTCCAATCCATATGCACCTACGTTTCAGATCTACGAGCGCCCCTGAGTACCTGCCGTTTTGGGAACATGAAAAGGAAAACGGCTGAGCAAGACGCTCAGTGCACGGATGTACAATAAAGCATGATATAGGATAAGCATGTAACATATAACAGCGGAAGACTAAGTACTGAGTAAACTGGTTAAGTAACATGAAAACTGGTTTTATAGTTTGAAAAGCCTTATGTTTAACCTGTGAAAACTGTTTTAACATATAAATACCATAGCCCATATAGGTCATGAAAAGGTCACGTGCATGAATACTTGGAGGGGTGACCTCATCATGCTGATTAGAGGGGATGCCTCTAATCAATATACTGATTTGGGTAGGAGGGATCAGCTCCTTGTGAAGGGTGCAAGGCACACACCACATTCACCATGATAAACTGAAATAAAACATGTAACTAGGATGCACCCATACGCCCCGACTGATATAATAATATGGCCAAACTGAAAAGGGACGCCACGAGCAATCACTCCGCCGTGGTGAAGTCATAACATCGGTGCCTCCAATGCTATGGTTATGGTACCTCCATAACTAGGTGAAACTGGTCATGCTTGTATATGGCTATAGTTTATGCTAAATTAACATAAGCAGTTCAAAACAATAAAACAAATGCTGGGGAAAACAGTTGGCTGCATACGGGGAAATCCTAATAAGGAAGGAATGTCCATACTGAAAGGACGGGAATCCGTACCTCAAGTCCAGTGAAATGAACGGAAGAAAGACTCCTACTTCTGAATCACTAATGCTACATGAATACACACGTGTATAAGTATCGATTCACTGATTACGTACTGGGTTCTGTGTCTTGTTATAGCTGATTTGGTATGTTTTAGGTCATGGTTCACTGTTTTAAGCCTTAAACTGTGTTTATCTTGTATTTCTGGTTTATCTGATTAAGTATTATTGGTGTTTCATGTATTAATATACTTACTGTATAATAATAAGTAACTTTCCAAAAATAGCAGGTTTCCAAAAATAGAAAGTTTCCAAAAATAGAAAGTTTCCAAAAATAGAAAGTTACCAAAAATAGAAAGTTTCCAAAAATAGAAAGTTTCCAAAAATAGAAAGTTTCCAAAAATAGAAAGTTCCCAAAAATAGAATTTACTGCCTAAAATAGATTAGTTTCTAAAAATAGAAAGTTTCCAAAAATAGATCAGCTGCCTTAATTAAATAAGTTTCCATATATAGAAAGTTGCCATGATTAGGTTAGCTGCCTGAATTAGATTGATTTCCATATATAGAAGGTTTCCATAACTAGATTAGTTGCCTTATTTAATTAAGTTTCTATAAATAGAAGTTTCCATAATTAGAATTAAGCTGATTATATAAGCTAACATATAAGTCTAAGTGTTATAAGCTTACTACTTAAGTCATATGATATAGTGTATAGTTTAATTATTATTTCATGTGTTTTAATTAAACTATAGGTTAAGCATTTTAATTAAAGTATAACATGTATAATTAAAATGAAATGAAAATACTTAGGTTAACATGTGTATTATTATTAATAATAATATAACCTAAGTCATGTCTAAATTAATTAATTATAAGCATGTTTTAATAATTAATTAATTATAACTTATAACATAAAAATACTTAGGTTAAATTAATGTCATGATAAACTAATAATTAAAATAACCTAAGTCATGATTTAATTAATATTTCATGTTATTAATTAATTATATCCTAAGTTCATGATTCATAAAATTACATGTAACATAGATCATGATTTTAACCAACGAACCGTGAACCGGGTATGAATTCGACACCGTACCCCGGGCCAAACCCGGGGCACACGTGTCCCCTTGCTGCCGTGGGTCCCACATGAGCCAACCAAGACCAATTGTGGTCTTGGTGGTGGCGGCAATAGCAAACCAAACCCCCCTCGGGTTTGTTTTGCTAGGCGGCTAGAAACAAACACCCCTTTAAATCATTCCTTGATTTTATTTAATATCAAAACATGTTAGATCAATGATTAATTATCTTGTTTTCATAAGAAAAATAATAACATGTTCATGAAAATAATCAAAGATCAAAAGAATTAAAAAGAATTAAAAAGAAGGGTTAGAAAGGTATACCACTATGTAGCTTGGAAAAAGGATGAACAAACACGTATTCTAACACTTGTTTTTAAGATCAAAATCAATCAAACACCCCCTTATGATGGTGTATAGGTGGCGGCACAAAGGAGGCAAAAAGGAGAGGAGAAAACTCTTTTTAGGGTTTTTAGTTTATTTCTTGTAAAATGAAAATGAAAACATGTTTAACACTTTACCCCCCTTAACTTGAAAAGTCCATGGGCTAAGCCCATTACATGCATGTGTGCCGTGGGTATGGGGGCCCCACATGGGGTACCCGTACCTTTCTCGTGTCCCGATGTTTCGTGTTCGTTCGTGGTTAAACGTGCTCGTGTTTAACGTGTTTCTGTTTCTTTTAACGTGTCGATTATCGTAAACTTAACGCTCGTAAATATATTATAAGTATTTACGTAATTATTTTAGTTAGTATTCTAATTGGTGTTCATGATTTAATTATGTTCACGTGATATATCATTAACTGTTTATCATGGGTTCGTACGTAATCGATACTTGTCATGACATACACGTATGCACTTGCTTGATTATAAGCACATGAATGTGATCAATACTACATGAGGTAAGTTTTAATCTAGAACGTACGATCTTAAGGGCACTGTTCATGGTAAAAGCATGCGGGTTTTACAATTCTTCCCCCCTAAAAAGAATAATTCGTCCCCGAATTATAGATAAAGTAAGCTGAAAAGAAGTGACATACCCGAACTCAAAATATGAAGTGAGGGTAAGAAGCCCGGATAGACTCCTCTGTTTCCCAAGTGGCTTCCCGCTCGGTATGGTCCCTCCAAAGGATTTTGACGAATGGAATCGTCTTCCTTCTCATGACTCGTTCTTGCCTGTCGAGTACTCGTTTGGGTTCTTCTACAAACGTGAGATCTTCACGTATCTGTTCCAGTGGATACTGAACCATGTGAAGGGGATGATAATTGTACCCTCTGAGTAAGGACACATGGAACACGTTATGTACGTGCGAAAGCTGAGGAGGTAACGCCAATCGGTAAGATACTTCGCCGATTCGTTCAACGATATCAAATGGTCCGATGAACCGAGGACTGAGTTTTCCTTTGATCCCGAAGCGTTTAACACCACGTGCCGGCGAAACCTTGAGGAAGACGTGATCTCCCACATTAAAATATATGTCCCTACGATGCTTATCGGCGTAACTCTTCTGACGTGACCGTGCTTCCTGCAGTTTCTGTTTAGCTACCTCAATCTTCTGGTTGGTCATTTCTATAATCTCTGGTCCTTCAAGTGTTCGCTCTCCCACTTGATCCCAGCAAGTTGGAGCGCGACACTTTCTGCCATACAACATTTCGAAAGGAGCACATTTGATACTTGCGTGCCAGCTGTTGTTGTATGCAAACTCAACTAAACAGATGTAATCGTCCCAATCACCTGTCCATTCCAACGCACACGACCTTAACATATCTTCCAATGTCTGAATTGTTCGCTCCGACTGTCCGTCCGTTTGAGGATGAAAGGCTGTGCTCAGCTTAAGTTGTGTACCCCAAGCTTTTTGCAGACCTTTCCAGAATCGCGACGTGAAACGAGGATCTCTGTCTGAGACGATGCTGGAGGGAGTGCCGTGGAGTCTCATGATCTCCCTTCTGTACGTATCTGCGAGTTTACTTACCGGATCTTCCTTGCGTATCGGTAAGAAATGAGCTGATTTGGTGAGTCGATCAACGATGACCCAAATAGCATCGTGCTTCTTCTTGGTAGGCGGAAGACCGGTAACAAAATCCATGGTGATTTTGTCCCACTTCCACTCTGGAATATCCAACGGTTGAAGGAGACCGCCAGATCGCTGATGTTCAATCTTAACCTGCTGACAGGTAAGACATTTGGAGACATACGTGGCTACATCCTGTTTCATACCACTCCACCAAAAGTGCTGTCTGATGTCATGGTACATTTTTGTCGACCCAGGATGTATAGAAAATGGGGAGCTGTGAGCTTCAGCTAACAATGCTTCCCGGAGTTCTTGATTATCAGGAACACAAAGTCTCGTGCCCTGCCAAACGATACCGTCTGCGTCCATTCTGAATTCTGTCTGCTTCTCCAAATTCTGAATTATCGCCCAAATCTCTCCATCATCCTTCTGCGCTTCCTTGATCCTAGTCAGTAACTCAGGTTCTACTGTAAGATTCGCCCAGTATCCGTGCTGCCCACGTACCATGATTTCAATGTCAAGCCGCTCCAAGTCCCTTATGTTTTGCTCCTTGATCTCAATGCCGTTTATCATTCCGGACTTTCTGCTGAGTGCATCTGCTACTACATTAGCTTTCCCGGGATGATACTGTAGGTTAATATCATAATCCTTCAACAGTTCCAACCATCTCCTTTGTCTCATGTTCAATTCTCGCTGTGTGAAGATATACTTCAAGCTCTTGTGATCCGTGAAAATGTCGCATGATTCTCCGTATAAGTAATGCCTCCATATCTTCAATGCGAACACCACTGCAGCAAGTTCCAGGTCATGCGTAGGGTAGTTTTCTTCATAGGGCTTAAGCTGCCGTGAAGCATACGCGATCACTTTCCCATGTTGCATGAGAACACAGCCCAGTCCCTTCCCCGATGCATCGCTATAGATCTGAAATCCACCTGTACCAGATGGGAGAGTAAGAATAGGTGCAGATACTAACTTCTGCTTAGGTCTTCGAAGCTCTTCTCTCGATCTTCCGTCCAGACGAATTTCTCTCCTTTCCGCATCAGTTTGGTGAGAGGCAATGCCAACCGAGAAAAGTTCTCCACGAATCTTCGATAATATCCAGCTAAGCCTAAGAAACTGCGGACTTCTGTCGCTGATGTTGGTCTTGGCCATTTAGTGATAGCCTCAACCTTCGCTGGGTCCATAGTGATCCCTTCTGCTGATACAATGTGACCTAAGAACGCCACCTTGTTTAACCAGAACTCACACTTGGAGAATTTCGCATACAGCTGCTTCTGACGAAGAATCTGTAGTACAGTACGGAGGTGATCTTCGTGTTCCTCCGTGGACTTTGAGAATATTAAAATGTCATCGATGAATACAATGACAAATTTATCAAGGAATTCATGAAAGATTCTGTTCATTAGATCCATGAATACTGCTGGAGCGTTAGTCAGGCCGAATGGCATGACTACAAACTCATAATGGCCATAGCGGGTACGAAAAGCAGTCTTGGCAATATCCTGCTCTTTAACCCTTAGCTGATGGTAGCCTGACCTTAGATCGATCTTTGAGAAGTGTTTGGCTCCTTGAAGTTGGTCAAACAGATCGTCTATACGTGGCAGTGGATATCTGTTGCGGATGGTAATCTTATTAAGTTCACGGTAGTCAATGCAAAGTCGCATGCTGCCGTCCTTCTTCTTAACGAACAAGACCGGTGCGCCCCATGGTGATGCGCTCGGTCTAATGAACCCTCGTTCAAGAAGTTCCTGTAATTGGTCCTTCAGTTCTTTTAGCTCTATGGGAGCCATACGATACGGAGCCTTAGAGATTGGCTCAGCTCCTGGAACAAGGTCGATGTTGAACTCCACTTCTCTTGCAGGTGGTATGCCTGGAAGTTCATCTGGAAAGACGTCTTGAAATTCTGAAACTACTGGTTGATCCTGAATCGATGGGGATTCAGCATCCATGTCATGAACCGTAGCGAGATAACCTTCGCAGCCATGTGACAGTAATGCACGTGCTTGCAAGGTAGATATGACTTGTACAGACCGTCCGGGTATGAACCCGTTATGGATGTACTCTGGTGCATTAATGTCGCCGAAGATCACTCGATAAGAGTGGCAGTCTATGGTAGCATGGTGCTTGGATAGCCAATCCATGCCGAGAATCATATCGAACTCAATCATGTCCAGAGGAAGTGCATCTACTGCGCGAACTTTATCGTCAAACTCTAAAGGAAGACTCTTGTATACATGAGTTATTAATACAGAGTCCCTCAGAGGCGTGGAAATGGTAAGCTTAGTTTCTAATGGCAAGGGAAGTGTCCTGATGTTCTTAGCATAAGTAGTGGAAACAACTGAATGAGTGGCACCCGTGTCGAAAAGAACACATGCAGCCTGGCCGTACATATACAAAATTCCAGTAATTGTACCTGTAGATTTGTTTGCCTGATCGCGCGATGTCGTGTAGACACGCCCAGTGGTAGGAGGCGGTTTAGTATCAGCATGACCCGAAGTACCCTCCATTTCACCCTTACGGCAATCTCTCATACGATGGCCAGGGAGGCCGCACTTGTAGCACGCGTCGGAGTCACGACGACATGGGCCAGGGTGTCTGCGATGGCAGGTGCTGCAAAGAGGATGAGTGAATCCTCCAGCAGGAGTTCTTGCTTGCTGAGGGTCTGCTGATGACAGAACGTGTTAAGAACAAGGTATATGCACGAGTATAGGACGTAAACGTCGTAAGATGCTTACCAGTGTTAGCTGAACGGTTGGGCTGAGAACCCCTGTGGTTCTGGTCCCTTCCGTTACCGTGGTTCCTGGTAGAGATTAACATAGTGTCAGCATGAGAGATATAACATGAAATCATAAGAAGATGCGTAAATAGTAGGACCTGCTGTTGTTGGACTGTCCCGCATTGTTACGGTAATTGTCATTACCGCTGCGCCTTTCCACAACAGAACGGTCGTTAGAGTGACCGTTTCCTTTGGGCTGATTGGGCTGCTGCTGAGTAGCCGGCTGAGACCGGTCCCCAGTTTTCTGCCTGGAAGATACAGTTTAAGAGATGATTATAGAACATATGACGATAGGATGCGGTCTGGTTAACGCTAGAACATGAAATGTTTTACCTCTTGTCGGGTCTTTCTGCTTCCCCGAACTCATCACGTTCCTGCAACATTTCAAGCTTTCTTGCTGCGTCAGCCACTTGTGCTACCGTATTGAACGTAGCACATACTAGATTGTTCGCAACCGAGGTGCGAAGTGCCCACCTGAAATGGTGTGCCTGCTCCTCAGGAGTACCAGCCGCTGCTCCTAGAAAACCAGCAAGGCGAAGAAAGCGCTGCATGAATTCGTTGCTATTCTCGCCCTGTCTCTGACGTATCCCGTGGTATTCACGCTTTAGTTTGTCCTGCTCTGCCTTAGGAAAGAACTGTTCCATCACTCTCTCCTTGAATTGGGCCCATGTCAAACCAGCGACCCATTCATCACCTCCTTCTGACTGTGTCAAAGCTAGCCACCAGTTGAGTACATCGCCTTCAAACCTGTAGCACGCCAATCTTGCCTTGAAGGCGGGGTCACATCCCATAGCATTGAAGATTTTCTCAATGTGAGTCAACCAGCTTTCAGCATCGCTGGGGCTATCAGTCTTTTCAAAAGCTCTAGGACGGAGCTTGTTAAATCGTTCCAACCATACTGCTAGAGTCACTGGGGGAGGAGGAGGAGGTGCCTGATTCTGCGGCTGCTGATTATTCGCAGCTTGGACTTCAGCACGAATGTCATTCCTCAGTTGAGGAAGTAAGGCTTGCATGGCAGCCTGAATCGCAGCATTGAGCTGCTCTTGCTCGCGTGTGAGAACCATCTGACAGTATAACATAAACATATGATTAACAGTTCAAACATAAAATATATAAAAGAAAAATTTTATGCCAAAATTTCACGAGAAAAATTTTATGCAAGAAAATCTTTGTATGAATGCATGATGCAGTTTTATGAAAACTTTTGATGCTCGAGAGTGAACGCCTTTGGTCAGTTCACTCAAAATAAAAGACATATCGAGGGGACGCCTATGGGTCGGTCCCAAATCTAAAAGTTTCGATAAAACACATGCGACTAAATAGGGCCAGTCCTGTACCAACCATTACTTAGTCAAAAACCCTGTAACAATGACATGTATATGTATGCTTAAAAATGATGAATGCATGAAAACAACTGTCAGTTCTAGGAAGACCGTAGTGACTACCCACTAATCACAGGTCATATTTGAGAGCCTACAGGTCGAAGCCTTGGCTCTGATACCATAACTGTAACACCCCATTTTGGAAATGGAATATTACGCATATCATGGCGTGTCATCAAAGCATACAAGGATAAATGTCTAAGCATTATTCAACCATAAAAGGAAATACCGGAATCAAACATCGGTATCCCAAAGTAAAGCTCATCACACACAAACATAAATACTGTAAAAGGAAGGACGAAACAATGTCCAAAGCAACTGTATCAAAGTAAAGGAAATGCATAAAGTAAAGAAAGACAGTAAAGCTTCCAATCCATATGCACCTACGTTTCAGATCTACGAGCGCCCCTGAGTACCTGCCGTTTTGGGAACATGAAAAGGAAAACGGCTGAGCAAGACACTCAGTGCACGGATGTACAATAAAGCATGATATAGGATAAGCATGTAACATATAACAGCGGAAGACTAAGTACTGAGTAAACTGGTTAAGTAACATGAAAACTGGTTTTATAGTTTGAAAAGCCTTATGTTTAACTTGTGAAAACTGTTTTAACATATAAATACCATAGCCCATATAGGTCATGAAAAGGTCACGTGCATGAATACTTGGAGGGGTGACCTCATCATGCTGATTACAGGGGATGCCTCTAATCAATATACTGATTTGGGTAGGAGGGATCAGCTCCTTGTGAAGGGTGCAAGGCACACACCACATTCACCATGATAAACTGAAATAAAACATGTAACTAGGATGCACCCATACGCCCCGACTGATATAATAATATGGCCAAACTGAAAAGGGACGCCACGAGCAATCACTCCGCCGTGGTGAAGTCATAACATCGGTGCCTCCAATGCTATGGTTATGGTACCTCCATAACTAGGTGAAACTGGTCATGCTTGTATATGGCTATAGTTTATGCTAAATTAACATAAGCAGTTCAAAACAATAAAACAAATGCTGGGGAAAACAGTTGGCTGCATACGGGGAAATCCTAATAAGGAAGGAATGTCCATACTGAAAGGACGGGAATCCGTACCTCAAGTCCAGTGAAATGAACGGAAGAAAGACTCCTACTTCTGAATCACTAATGCTACATGAATACACACGTGTATAAGTATCGATTCACTGATTACGTACTGGGTTCTGTGTCTTGTTATAGCTGATTTGGTATGTTTTAGGTCATGGTTCACTGTTTTAAGCCTTAAACTGTGTTTATCTTGTATTTCTGGTTTATCTGATTAAGTATTATTGGTGTTTCATGTATTAATATACTTACTGTATAATAATAAGTAACTTTCCAAAAATAGCAGGTTTCCAAAAATAGAAAGTTTCCAAAAATAGAAAGTTTCCAAAAATAGAAAGTTACCAAAAATAGAAAGTTTCCAAAAATAGAAAGTTTCCAAAAATAGAAAGTTTCCAAAAATAGAAAGTTCCCAAAAATAGAATTTACTGCCTAAAATAGATTAGTTTCTAAAAATAGAAAGTTTCCAAAAATAGATCAGCTGCCTTAATTAAATAAGTTTCCATATATAGAAAGTTGCCATGATTAGGTTAGTTGCCTGAATTAGATTGATTTCCATATATAGAAGGTTTCCATAACTAGATTAGTTGCCTTATTTAATTAAGTTTCTATAAATAGAAGTTTCCATAATTAGAATTAAGCTGATTATATAAGCTAACATATAAGTCTAAGTGTTATAAGCTTACTACTTAAGTCATATGATATAGTGTATAGTTTAATTATTATTTCATGTGTTTTAATTAAACTATAGGTTAAGCATTTTAATTAAAGTATAACATGTATAATTAAAATGAAATGAAAATACTTAGGTTAACATGTGTATTATTATTAATAATAATATAACCTAAGTCATGTCTAAATTAATTAATTATAAGCATGTTTTAATAATTAATTAATTATAACTTATAACATAAAAATACTTAGGTTAAATTAATGTCATGATAAACTAATAATTAAAATAACCTAAGTCATGATTTAATTAATATTTCATGTTATTAATTAATTATATCCTAAGTTCATGATTCATAAAATTACATGTAACATAGATCATGATTTTAACCAACGAACCGTGAACCGGGTATGAATTCGACACCGTACCCCGGGCCAAACCCGGGGCACACGTGTCCCCTTGCTGCCGTGGGTCCCACATGAGCCAACCAAGACCAATTGTGGTCTTGGTGGTGGCGGCAATAGCAAACCAAACCCCCCTCGGGTTTGTTTTGCTAGGCGGCTAGAAACAAACACCCCTTTAAATCATTCCTTGATTTTATTTAATATCAAAACATGTTAGATCAATGATTAATTATCTTGTTTTCATAAGAAAAATAATAACATGTTCATGAAAATAATCAAAGATCAAAAGAATTAAAAAGAATTAAAAAGAAGGGTTAGAAAGGTATACCACTATGTAGCTTGGAAAAAGGATGAACAAACACGTATTCTAACACTTGTTTTTAAGATCAAAATCAATCAAACACCCCCTTATGATGGTGTATAGGTGGCGGCACAAAGGAGGCAAAAAGGAGAGGAGAAAACTCTTTTTAGGGTTTTTAGTTTATTTCTTGTAAAATGAAAATGAAAACATGTTTAACACTTTACCCCCCTTAACTTGAAAAGTCCATGGGCTAAGCCCATTACATGCATGTGTGCCGTGGGTATGGGGGCCCCACATGGGGTACCCGTACCTTTCTCGTGTCCCGATGTTTCGTGTTCGTTCGTGGTTAAACGTGCTCGTGTTTAACGTGTTTCTGTTTCTTTTAACGTGTCGATTATCGTAAACTTAACGCTCGTAAATATATTATAAGTATTTACGTAATTATTTTAGTTAGTATTCTAATTGGTGTTCATGATTTAATTATGTTCACGTGATATATCATTAACTGTTTATCATGGGTTCGTACGTAATCGATACTTGTCATGACATACACGTATGCACTTGCTTGATTATAAGCACATGAATGTGATCAATACTACATGAGGTAAGTTTTAATCTAGAACGTACGATCTTAAGGGCACTGTTCATGGTAAAAGCATGCGGGTTTTACAGGAACGACCAGGAGGAACCAACTAGGAGGAACCGACCAGTAGAAATCGACCAGGAGGAAACGACCAGTAGCAAGAAATAACCAACCAGGAGAAGCAAATAGTTCACCAGCAGGAACAACATAACCAAACCCTACCAGTAGCATCTCAAAACCCTCTCTTTTTTTTTCTCTCTCTTTTTTTTATGCTGTCACGAAGCTATCGCTGAAGCTGTTGCTGATATCAACACTATTTTCCCTCCAAACATTTAGCGACACACCAACTGTCACGAATAACTTCCATAAATAACTGTGGGTCATAACTGCTTGTTTAAATCACACGGTTTATCACACATGTGGGAACCTCAACATGCCTTGGACCTCATAACTTCATTCCCGAAAATTGAGGAATTTCATATTAAGCTCAAAATTGATTCACACGTTTCTACCAAATCTGAATAACCATACCTCCCAGAAATCAGCCATCAACCCGTGTCTATCCCCCTTCAAATCACGACTTATTCATTCCCGTATATACCAACAATAAATAACTCCCTAAGAATCAGGGAAAAATATATGTTTGCCGAAAAACTAGGAATCAATAGGTTATAAATCACGTCCATTATTTCCATGTAGTCAGCTTTCATATAAACGATTTGAGGGTCTGTTGAAATAATGCAAGCAATCTCCAATAAAGGAGGAAGTATATACAGATAATAACTTCCATAATTAAACACCTTGTGGATTTTATCAACCATATAGCGGACCTTTATGCCAGCCAATCTGTACTACACCCTCACGTGGAACAATACTCCAAAAATCAAGGAGGAACAATCGTGTGATTTTAACAATAGGAATAGCTGCCAAAAATATCTTGAATAGTTTCCCACGTTATGAGCCAAGAAAATCAGAGAAGGTAATCCGTTTTTAGCAAGTAAATAATGAGCACACGTTTTTGTGAAGAACGACTGCTAAAATCACGCAACCTTTGTGTGTACCCAGCCTCACCAATCTACGAAACATATACCTGTACTGCTGTGGGAAATCACGTGTTTTTGCATAGCATGATCCACCAGTACAAGTCATGATTTTTAGTAATTTCAACAGGGAACACATCAGCACTCCTGTTATCCAATCTCTATAACTCGTCGTCTTGTACCAGCAGAACATAAACAAACGTCCCTCTGAGCCAAAGAACCTTTCAATTCAACCAATGGTGCTATGCAATCCCATGTCATTCTAACTTCAGTTACCAGTAACAGCCACCAAAGTCATAACAACTTATATCACGTCCTTGTCTGCTCCTCTGTGTCCTTTCTCATCTTCCAAAAGCAACACAAAACCTGGGTTTCTGCTTTGGACCACATGAGAACACCTTAAATCATCATTCTTTTGACAACCACGAGTCAGACCAGAACAGCAGCCATCTGTTTATCATTTTTCGTCTGCTGCCTAAGAAGAATGGACACCAATCAATTTGAGTGCTTAGGGTTTCAAACAAAAGAAACCCTAAACATGAATTTCTTGTTTGGCAGGAATGATAGTAAGTAATCTAAGGTTTAGATGAAGTACACCAAAAACCAAAGCTAGCAGAAAACATCATCACCACGAATCTGCTCTTCTTTTTCTGATTAATTGCAACAGCAGCAACCAAGATGTGATCCAGAATTTAGGGTTTGCAAAAAAAAAACCCTAGTTGCATCGAATCTCCTATGGAAACCTTTATTCTGAAACAACCATCATTATCTAAGATCATACGGGGTTCATCGTTGATTGTAAAACCAACTCCCCACAACCAGTATGATCATTCAGCAACCAGTAGCAACATCAATATGAGTGGCAGCAAGAATCATCTAGGGTTTGTTGGGAAAAACCCTAGATCAGCAACATTATTTATTAAAAACAGAAAATACTAACGAAAACCTTGTAGATCAACCGGATCGAGAGCCAACAAGCTCTGATACCAATTGTGGAAACCTTGGTTTCCGGATCTTTGAAGCTACTAGGAATGATCATTGTTCATATGATTAGATAATCAAAGCGGAATTCGAACAACAACCATTAACAAGGTGTTTAGGGCACAAATAACATGAATTAAAACACAATTGGATTGTTCATTATATTAATAACAAACAATCACTAGACGTGTATACATTGAATCCCACGTCTAGTCGACACATGCTTTAGGTTTACATTGTGAATGAATTGATATATCAAACTTAAGATTGTTGGGTCAAAAAGTTGATGTGGCAGAAGAGAGCAAAATCCTCCATTAGAAGCACCACACACCATCAGAACCAATAAAATATTTTGTTAAAATCTATCAATACGTTAGTATGTCCTAATATGTACACAAAGCCTCCCCTTAGGCTTTGCCTCCCCTCAATCCTAGAACTCAAGGATTGACCATCCCAATATGAACCACCAAGTGGTTAAACCGAGGACCATCAAAAGCTTTAGTTAGCAAATCAGCAACATTGTCATCCGTATGAACTTTAAGAACCTGTATCAGCTTCTTCTCATTGGCATCCCGTATAAAATGATGCCGAATCTCAATATGCTTCGTCCGCTGATGAAAAACAGGATTCTTCACAATGCATATAGTGCTTTGATTGTCAATAAAAATTTTGGTATTCATAAAATTGAAACCATAATCCAACATCTGATTTTGGATCCACAAAACTTGTCCACAACAACTAGCAGCTGCAACGTATTTAGCTTCTGTTGAAGAAGTAGCTACTATTGTCTGTTTCTTGCAGTGCCATGAAATAAGTCGACGACCCAAAAACTGACAACCACCAGTAGTAGACTTCCTGTCATTATTAGCACCAGCATAGTCACTATCACTATAGGCTTCTAGAACAAAAGGAGATTCTCTAGGATACCATAGACCCAATTTAGGTTGAGCCTTGATATACTTGAAAATCTTCTTCACTGCATTTAAGTTCGAAACCGTTGGAGTCACTTGGTGTCTAGAACAAGCACTTACTGCAAACATGATGTCCGGACGTGATGCAGTCAAATACATGAGGGAGCCAATCATGGACCTGTACATGTGAACATTTACCGGGGGGTCTGGCTCATTCTTAAGTTTGATTTTAGCAACTTCATAAGGAGTTGCTGCTGGTCTAAGAGGATCCATGTAAAACTTCTGAAGAATCTCATGGACATATTTATCTTGACTGATGAAAATCCCATCCGATTGTTGCTTGACCTGAAGACCAAGGAAGAACGACAGTTCTCCCATCGCACTCATCTGAAATTCGCCTTTCATCAAGTGTTCAAACTCATCACACCACTCCTTCCTAGTAGAACCAAAGATAATGTCGTCCACATAAACCTGAACAAGGATAATGTCCTTGGTATTTCTCCGAAGAAATAGTGTTTTGTCAATAGTACCTCTTCTATAGCCATTCTTTAACAAGAAAGTTGAAAGACGCTCATACCAAGCTCTAGGAGCCTGATGTAACCCATAAAGAGCCTTGACCACCTTGTAAACTTTCTTGGGATGAAGTGGATCAACAAAGCCCTTAGGTTGAGTGACATACACCTCCTCATCAATTTTGCCATAGAGAAATGCACTCTTGACATCCATTTGAAACACCGTAAAGCCCACATAAGAAGCAAAGGCCAAAAACAGACGAATGGCCTCTATCCTTGCAACCGGAGCAAAAACTTCAGTATAGTCAATGCCCTCAATTTGAGTGTGTCCTTGTGCGACAAGCCTAGCTTTATTCCTTACGACAATTCCCCATGCATCCTTCTTGTTCTTGAGAATCCATTTGGTATTGATAGCTGTCTTTCCATCTGGTAAGTCAACCAGAACCTAAACATTCCGAAACAAGAATTGCTGCATTACCTCCTGCATAGCCTCCACCCAACTTTGATCTCATCCAAAGGACTTGAGCACAACAACCGGACATGGCGATGTATTCAGCCTCCGTGCTAGAAATTGTAGTTCTTTTCTGCCTTTTTGAAGACCAACTGATCAATCTGTCTCCAAGGAGTTGCACAGATCCAGAAGTGCTACGCCTCGTGTCTTGACATCCAGCATGATCGGCATCTGCGTATGATATTAAAGCAATGGAGGAATCTTTCGGATACCATAGACCACGATGAAGTGTTCCTTTTAGATACCGAAAGATCCTTTTAACTACATGTAGGTGCTTTTCGGTAGGTCGAGCCTGATACCGGGCACACATGCATACAACAAATTGCAAATCAGGCCTGCTAGCAGTCAGATATAGAAGGGTGCCGATCATTCCACGGTAAAGTTTTGGATCGACAATAGTCCCATTCCTATCTTCATCTAACTTGGATTTCTCCACCATTGGAGTGTCCACGGGGTCACAATTTTCAAAGTTATATTTCTTTAACGATTCTAGAGCATATTTGGATTGATTAATAAAGATGCCTCTGGGATTTTGAGAAATCTGTAATCCTAAGAAAAATGAGATTTTTCCCATCATTGACATCTGAAAGCGTGTGGACATTATCTTCTCAAAGCGATTTGACAATTCTATGTTAGTGGCAGCAAAAATTATATCATCAACATAAATTTGTACCAGAATCATGTCGTTGCCCTCCTTGAGAGTGAATAGAGTGGGGTCCACTTTGCCTTTGGAGAAGCCTTCCGCGATGAGGTATGTTGAAAGGAGATCGTACCACGCGCGTGGAGCTTGTTTCAACCCATAGAGAGCCTTCTTAAGCTTGTACACATGATTAGGAAACTCCGTACTGACGAACCCATCCGGCTGACTAACATAAACTTCTTCCCTTAGTTCACCGTTCAAAAATGCCGTCTTCACATCCATTTGATAGACGATCATGTTCATATGAGCAGCATACGCAAGGAATAGTCTAATCGCCTCCAATCTTGCCACAGGAGCAAAAGATTCTTCAAAGTCTATACCCAAGGCTTGTTTATATCCTCTAGCGACCAATCTAGCCTTATTCTTCAATACCGCACCCATCTCATCAAGTTTAACCTTATAAACCCATAACAAAGTAAGGATGTTAACCTTGTCAGGGAGAGGAACCAATTCCCATACTTCAAGTCGTTGGAATTCATTTAGTTCCTCCTGCATAGCTTCAATCCAAGATGATTGAGTCATAGCCTGCCGCCAATTTTTAGGTTCAACTTCAGAGAGAAATGCATCAAAGTAGCAATAGAGTGCACTCTCTTGTAATTGATGGCGTGTAGAGACTGGTCGATCTAGATCTCCAATGACATTCCTAATTGGGTGATCTTTTGTCCATTTAGTGCTATGGTTTTCAATCCTAGGTGGTCTGGAGTGAACAATAGAAGGAGCTTCTTCTGAGGTACACGCGGCTGAAGGGTTTTCAGGTATCGCTACACCAAAGAAGGGAAGCTCTTGCAGGTGAGCATATTCCAAATCGTGATCAATAGAATCCTCTTCCACATCATTAGGCACAAGTAGGGGTGAAGATTCAGGTGTAGTTTGAGAATCACTTGGTGAAGGTGCATCTGGTTCAATGTGAATTGAAGATGCATTAGATAAAGCTTCATTGGCTGGAGCAACAACTTCAGGAATTGGAGCTATCACTACGGGTGCTGGAACTTCATCATTTGGGGGATCAAAGAATTCGTCAAACAACGGTTGAAACAGTTTATCCCACTCGGGCCTTGATGGTGGTAAAAATGATGTAGAAGTAGGATTATTGGGAACTAATCCGGAACTAATAGCACCGGTTCCCATCTCATGAAGCGCGGGTTCAGAGCTGTGTTGCTCAGAAGCCATTGCTGTCAGCTCGTCGAAATCTGCGTCCATAGTTTCTACAATCTTGCCAAGACGACGGTTGTAAATTCAGTATGCTTTCTTGGACGGTGAGTAACCAATGAAAATACCTATATCGGCTTTCGGTTGAAGCTTACCCAAGTTCTCACTATTAATGTTTGGATAACAAAGAGCACCAAACACATGGAAAAATGAAACATCGGGTTTACGGTCATGTAGAAGCTCATAAGGTGTTTTTCCATGGCGTTTCCGAATGATAGAACGGTTTTGGGTGAAACATGCAGTAGATATAGCTTCTGCCCACAAGAACAATGGAGCGTTCGCATAAATAAGCATAGTCCTAGCAGCTTCCATAAGCGTACGATTCCGTCTTTCAACGACACTGTTTTGTTGTGGAGTGCGTGCAACGGATGTTTCATGTGAGATACCAACTCCTTCATAGTAAACATGAAGAGTCTGGTTGACGAACTCTGTGCCATTGTCTGTACGAATACGGCGGACAGTAGTATTCAAACGTACCTGAATGAATTTCAGAAAAGTGATGATAGCCTTCGGTGCTTCATCCTTTGTACGTAGAAATCTAACCCATGTAAACCTGGAGAAATCATCCATAATAACCAGAATGAATTTCTTACCGCTCACACTTTCAGTTCTCATTAGCCCACAAAGATCCATATGCAAAAGATGAAGTTTTTCTTGATTGGTGTCTTCAGCTTTGGGCTTATATGATTTCTTGGTACTTTTCCCCCTTGAACACGCGGAGCATAAATGATCCTTGTGAAATTTGAGCTTTGGAAGACCACGAACTAATTCGTTTTTAGCCAGATGATTAATAGCATCAAAATTAAGATGAGATAATCTGCGATGCCATAACCATGACTTGGTCTTAGATGCTTTAGAGAGGAGACATACTAGAGAAGCGGCCATCATGTCTTGTAGAGACAACGTATAAAGATTTGCACCACGAGATCCCTTCAACAAATCTTTTCCTTCCAAGTTGCGGATGAAACAAGTGTGTTGTCGAAAAGCAACCTCTAGGTTGGAATCACAAAACTGTCCTACTGAGAATAAATTATGACCAAGACCTTCTACATAGTATACCCTTGAAATCGTAACGTTTCCAATCTGATATTCACCATACCCCATTATCTTTGCAATATGATCATTCCCGAATTTAACCGTACCAAGAAACTTGCTGACGAAATTTCGGAGCATCGAGCGATCTCCGGTCATATGTTTTGAACAACCGGAGTCCAAATACTAGAGGATTATTTGGACCACCTGAAAATATCACCACACGAAGACAATGTAGAGGTATCGGAATCTGAGTGTTCCTTGTTATTAACAGGTACAGATTTAATAATCTTAGATTTGCTAACTTTAGGTTTCCTAGATTTCCTAGCCTTCTTCTTCCTAGTTGGTGGTGTAGATTCTAGTTGGCTTAAATCTTGTGGTATTTCTTCACTGATAGGCACTATAGTGGGGGCTGACCTAATTAAAGGGCGCTGTTTCCATACTTGAGTGCGAGTGTTCCTAACTAAAGGACGCTCAGACCTAACCTCAATGGATGCATTCCTAGTTAAAGGGCACATTGTTCCATCTAATGTAAAGGTCCTACCAGTGGGACGCCATTGCCAGCGAACCTGGGCACGAGTTCTACCCGTTGGCTTCCATTCAAGACCATTCTTAATGGCATTCATTTCATTCACATGATCAATAAGACACAAATCATGACTTTGGGAAAACATACATTCATTACAATTCCAACAATTCAAATTAGAATTCACGAATGGTTTTGGCTTCTGCACAGGCGCAGAGCTTTTAGTCTTAACATGATTCTTTTTATTTAAAACTGAACTAACATTCCTATGGTGAGCTTCTACTTTCTTCTTTTTGGCACTACTAGTGGAGGGCTTGATCTTATCTTTCTTGAGTGGCGATCCTTTAGCCTTAGTAGTCTCTTTTAATCCTGTAGAAGGCAAAGTGGGAACATTAGCAACAGATTTTAAAGGTGCCTTACTTGATTGTGCCAATGACGGTTTTGCTCCTGGAGTCTTATTAAATGGAGTTACAGCAATGGGCCTATTAGTAAGTAGTGCAGAGCCTGGTTTACCTATGTATTGCAAATATGCTAAGCAATATTGAACTCGCTTAATATATTCATGAGCCGAATAATAGTAGCTACTTGAGGGATCTAAGGCATAAAGATCGTCTAAAATATCCCTAACAAGATCTACATGCTTAATGGCATTCCTCATATAATCATCGTAGGTAACCGGGTTTCTCTTATGAAGCGGGTTCTTATAAAGCACTACTGACTTGGTTGTTGGAGCACTAGTGGACAGTGCAGAGGCGGTAGCTAAGTTATCAACAACTTCTTGTCGGGTGAGAAGAAGTGTCTCCTTTAACTCAGCCAAAACCATATTTTTGTCAATGAGCAGGATGTTCAAGTCAGAGATTTCCTCGCACTTTTGGTTCAGTTGTTCAACATAAGATTGTTGATGTGCCGCATTAAAAGCGAAGCGTTCTTCTAGTGAACCATAAAGAGCGGATAGTCCCTGTCTTGTTCGATCCATCTCCCCTAGAACAGACGAAAGTCTAATTTCTAAGACCTGGTTTTTAGACTCTGCAGCCTCTAGTTCCAATTTTAGTGTTTCATTTGATGACACATCTCTCTTCAATCTCATAATCTCTTCCTCTAATGCCTTAACAATTGTAATCATCTTGTCACTCGTCTCAACACCGTTTTCACAACCATTTGATATCAAAAGATCCTCATTTTGAGTTTGTTGTTTTAATTCTAAAGATAGACAATGTTGTTCTAGTTGATTAAAGCGTTTTGAAAGTAAATTGTAAGAATCTTGTAGCTTTAAAAACTCAGCGTTAGATTCGTGACAAGAATGATTATCTACCTCATTTACAGTATCAGCAACATTTACAGAGAGATCACAAACATCATCACATATATTCACAACATCACAATTAATCATAGCGGATGTAAGCTCATTCGAATAATTAACATTTACAGTAGTAAGCACATCACACGAGATTACTTCGGACAAGAATCGGTCATATTCGGATAAAATCTTTTCTTTTTCAATTAGTTGTAGTTCGTAAGCGGTGTCCATTTCATAAAACACTTTTTGAACTTCTCCAATTTCAAACTCAAGATTTTCCTTAAGAGATGCAAAACTTCCTTTTAGACTTTCGACAAACGGATTGATCTCAGTTTTAAACACCTCGTTCATGTGTTCGAAAGCCCATTCTCTGGCGTTTAGGCCATTTGAAGTCGTACATTCCAAAATGACCTTGTCAAAATTAGTAAAGTATTGATTAATCTCTTGCAAGTTTAACCATACAGTGCTAACAGGTGGAAGATCCTTTGGAATTTCCTTAGGACCTTCCATATTGACAAGTGTAGGAAATGTACTAGGGTTTTCTTGATCTAACATGTAGGTTGGTGCTGTGATGAGATCTTTGTCCATATGGAAGCGAATTCTAAAATCCGTTTTAGCAAGCTCCTTATTCATTTTAAAATAATCACACTCGAGATATTTTGCAGAATTGTATGACCGATCCTCATCAACTAGATCCTTAGTTGTTCGATCATCAAAAATAACAATCGGGTCTAAGACCAATCCTAATTGGGTTGCATTATAAAGTCTTGGACTATGTCTTAAAGCTTGTTTTGCATACCTTGGGTTAGGGGGAAGGCCTTTTTGACGTGATAAGTTAAATTCTCTAAATGAAGCATCAAATAAGTGCACTAGTTGAGAAGCAGCGTATTGTCTTAAAAGCAAGTAATCTAGACTTCTAATCTTATTAGCAGCATTAATCTCCATTTCATTCTTCTTAGACTCGAGTGACTCAAAATCCGTTTGAAGTTTTTGAAAATTAGTGACCACTAACTCCTTTTCTTTAAGTTCATTAGAAAGATTTGCTCTTAAGTTTTCAATTTCTTGCAAATGACCCATTTGTTTGTTTCGAAAGTGATCATATTCGGGATTTGTTAGAACACTAGACGAAGGCACTAATTCCAAGGTTTGAACTTTCTCATTGCTTAAGGCAAGCTCATCAGACAAATTCTTATTCTTAGCTAGGGTTTCTAAGAGTGCAGCATTCATTTGGATAAGTAATGTAGCAGGAACCATGACCAAATCTTGTTGAGCAGGAGTAGGCGTATGCGAAATCGCTTCCGGTTGTGATTCAGTCAAAGTCTGGGGACTCACATTGATATTACTATCATTGATTGTCTCCTCATTGGATAGGCTCACCACCGAAGACTCATTCGAATCAGCACTCTCTTGCACAACTTGATGTGGTTGAATACTAGCATCAGTGGTATTATCGGTGGTATTAATAAGTACCTCAGATCTCTTTTCTGGCCCTAAGCTGGAGATAGTTGCCATAAGAGCAGCCTTTGCAGATTGAAAGTCATCACAGTCTGAGTCATACGCATCAAGATCATCGGCTTGGTAAGTTGCATTCTGTGTAGTGACAACGTCTTGTTCAGCAATCCCTGGATCAGCAAGAAATGCAAGCTCCTCTTCATCAAGTTCCCTTCCTTGTGCCTGAGCATTTACCAGATAGATCTTTTCTGCAAACCATTGTCCATCCCTTCTCCTCTTGGGTTTCTTTCAATCCCTGGACATGTGTCCTTCCTCCTTGCAGTTGTAGCATGTAATCATTCTCAACTTGCCTGTGGAATTAGCCCATGGAGCAGGATTGACCATTGGAGCCTGATTGACCGTGCGAGCATTGGTAGTTGATGTGGTAGGTCTCCCCTGATATGGTTGAATAGGCTGAACCATTACCCTGCCATTCTCAATAGTAGCTTGTTGGCGAGAATTGGATGAATTCCTCAACTGATTGTTGGTAGGAGCTGATCCTCTGTATCCTCGTTTGCTTAAAGTCCTTGTGAGATAAGCAGACATAGTGGTTAACACTTCAACTGGGTCAGCTCCTTGTTTGAATACAGGAATGGGGACTTCCTCATCATCACAATACATTGCTTGGTCTTGATGAGATGCATAATCACTAGAAGGAATACTCATTTGATCAGGGTAGCTTGTTGGATATGTTGCATTCTCTTGATAAGAAGAATATGAAGGCTGAGCATAAGGTGCAATGTTTGCTGGGTGAAGTTGTGAAGCATACTGTGGTGAAGGTGCATTAAACCGATATTGTTGCTGATGTGAGGTGGGTGGTTGCGGTAGAATCGAGTATTGGGGGAATGTCGGTGTCATGTAAGGTGATGGATGATAGGCTTGATGTCCCAAGATATAAGGTGTGTTGTTGTGTGACAAGCTTGGTTGATTCGCCATCAAAGCTAAGGAATCAGGGTACATACCTCGAGGAGAACGGTGCATAATCACATGTTTCTCATGCTGCTGAAGAAATGCATAGATTTGATCTAAATTGCACTTATGCAAATTCCGGGTTAACTTATCATCGGTAATATACTCACCCCATTCAGCTTGAGGTAAAGTATTCAAAAACTTGGTGTTAACCTGGAATGGAGCAATCACGAGATTGTATACATTCAGATCATTCATTACAGTAGTGAATCTGAAGTAATAGTCGTGTAGCGTTTCCCCTGGGCTGTACGTGAATCTATCAAACAGATCATACAACTGACATTCCCTTTCCTGTTTGGTAAGAGACGTACCTTGTAGCAACACCTTTAGACGTTCCCATAAATCCTTGGCAACCGTATATTGACTTACCATGCGATAAATATCATGCGGAAGAGCTTGGAGAAGAGTCTGTAGAGCCTTTTCATCAGCATCAGCAATGAGTTGTTGTGCCGGTGTGAGTTCTTCATATTCTCTTGGTCGAGACACGTTATTTGCCACAATGGTACCATAGTCGAGTGGACCATTCAAAATCGATTTGACCATAAGCCTTCCGTATGTTGGTTTGCCCTTCAAGTATTACATCATGCGGCCCTGCCATGCCTCAAACACCTCTTTAATAAGCATCGGTGGACGACTATCAGTTCCCGTTATGATTGAGATATCCGTAAGAGATGTCATCTGAGGCATTAATGAACTCGGATTCATTGTGATCACTTAAAAGACTCAAAGATTATCGGTTGATCGAGCAGTGAAGAAAGGTTGAGAATTTGTGTTGTGTTGTTAAAATCAAGATTAAATCCACTAAAGATCGTCGAAAAAACTCAAAAACCCCTTGAACTTGCTTATACGGAATAACCCTAACAAAGAATAAATCCTATTCGGAATAATCCCTATTCGGAATAACCCTATGCTGAAAACAACCCTTGTCCGGAATAACCCTATGCGGAATAACCCTATTCTAAAAATACCCTATTCGGAATAAACCATATGCTGAATAAACCTATCCTTATGCGGAATAATTCTTCAATTCGGAAAGATGGCTATTCAGAAAGATTGCTATTCGGAAAGTTTGGCTATTCGGAAAGATTGATGTTCGGAAAGATTGCTATTCGGAAAGTTTGGCTATTCGGAAAGAATTGGCTATTCGGAAAATCTTTGCTATTCGGAAAGAATTGGCTATTCGGAAAATCTTTGCTAATCGGAATACTTTGCTATTCGGAATGTCTATTCGGAAAAATCCTGCTATTCTGAAAACTTTCCTATTCGGAATGTCTATTCGGAATAATCTGGGAATATAGTTCGAGACTAGAACAGCACTTCTCAATCCGATTTTTTGATCAAAACCACAAAAAGTTTTATTATTTTTACAAAAATAAGCTAAACCCAATCCTTATCAATTAATCCCAATAACAAAAACACCAAAAACAACAAGATTCAAGATTGATTTTTTCTAAAGATCACTAATTGATTCAAAAACTAAAAGCAACACAATCCTTACCTTAAATCACCCCATAGCTCTTGATACCAAATGTAGAATATTGATAACCTATGAATCTATGAAGTGGGTTGATGTTTTCTAGAGAGAGAAACTAGAGAGAGAAAGTGAGAGAAACTATGTGTCTTTTATTAATATGAAAACATGAAATGTGAACAACAACCAACCCCTTTCCAAGGAGGAAAGGGGTATTTATACTTCCAAGCAACATTGGGCTTGGGCCGGTCCATGACAAGCCCATGGACCGGTTCTTACATAACTTAATAAGTAACAATTAACTATTTGTTAACTACGAGCTATTACAACATAAATCATATTGTGGAGTGACCGATACTTCTAATATACGTAAAAACGTATTTCTAACACTCAAGTGCATGAGAAACAGACCTAGGTTCCACCTGTGAAAGAAAACAAGCAAACAAACAGTGTTGAAAGTCCGTATGATTATTACGCTTTTGATCCTCAATATAGCCCACAAGAGCATGATGATCAGACAAGGCCTTCTGCTGCATTCTGCGTGTCTTGACAGTAGAACCAGGATCTCCAATTATCTGAGTGGTAGGATGATCTTTATGTGATTGCAAGACTGGATTGGAAGAAATCTCCACTTCTGGTGCCAAGTTATTGAGATCACCAACAAAGTCAGCATCATATGAAGCATTTTGGAAAATCCCATCTACTGGTTGTTTATGAATATCATCCAGCTTGGTAGAAGACTTCTTTTGATGGTTCCCCAAATCAGAAGGACTGGAGAAACGAGTATTGGAAGCAGACTCACTAGCCGGAGTACCAGTAGGTGATAAGCTAGCACCAGGAGCAGAAGCTGGAGTACCAGGAGCAACTTTGTCAGTAGGCTCAACCAAGGGAAACTCAAAACTACCTTGAGCAGCTGCTTTAGTAGCTTCTTGTTGTTGTTTGAGAAGAGTGTCAAGAGCTGCTTGGGAATCCTGTACATCCAATGGAGTTGCATCACTAGGAGGAGTAGGAGAAACTATGGTGGAATAGGATGGAACCAAAAAAATGTCATCCTCATCATCTGAATCAGAAAGACTAGAAGGAACACCAGTACTAGAAGTTGCAAACACTTGTGGTCCTGCATCATGGTTAGTTTTGAAACAAAAATATCCTAACGAATCACTAAGATAATCAAGATCAAAATACCATTCTGGACCTTTGCCTTGGATGTTCGACTTCTCCTCAAAATACCTGAGATTAATAGTTTCAATGATCCGCTTGGCTTGAAGATTGTAGACACGATAAGCCCGAGAATGAGCTGAATATCCCACAATGTATCCTTCATCTGCCTTGCCATCAAACTTCCCCAAATAGTCACTAGTATTCAGAATGGTGACTGGACACCCAAAAGGCTTCAAATGAGCAATATTTGGAACTTTGCCCGTGAGCAGCTCATAAGGAGTCTTCTTGTGAGGATTGGTAATAGAAACCCTATTCAAAACATAACTTACAGTATTAACAGCTTCTGTCCAGAACATGGTTGGAAGCTTGGAATCGGCAAGCATAGTTCTTGCTGCTTCTATTAGTGTCCTGTTCTTTCTTTCTGCCACACCATTCTATTGAGGAGTCATGGCAGCACTATAATCTCTTTTGATGCCCTTAGCATTGCAAAGTGCGATGAGGTCTTTATTTTTAAACTCGGTTCCATTGTCGCAACGAATACCTTTAACTTTCTTAGACAACTGGTTCTCTATCAGGGTAAGAAAATCTCTAAGAATTGAGTAGGTCTCACTCTTGGCAGCCATGAAGAACACCCACGTAAACCTGCTATATCCATCAGTTACCACCAGACAGAATTGCTTGTGGTCAATGCTTCTGATGGAAGTAGGACCAAATAAGTCCATGTGTAGTAGCTGTAATGGTTCAGTAATAAGACTAAGAGCAGTAATGGCCTTGAAGGATGCTTTGTGCTGTTTGCCTTTGCTGCAGGCAATACAATTTATATCATTTCTAAACGTCTTGGGAGGTAAACCAGAGACCAGATTCAGATTTGCAAGTTTGTGAATGGTCTTGAAGTTCACATGCCCCATCCTTCGGTGCCATTTAGTGGCCTCATCTTCTGAGGCTTTAGCAACTAGACATGCTAGTTGACCAGTAGGGTTGACTTCATTCAACTTGATGCTATAGAGATTGTGTCTTCTAGGGATTCTGAGTAAAACTTGTGAGTCATCCGGAAGCTGAAAGTCTTTGGAAAGCACAAGTGCATCAGTATCGGTGAAGAGAACAAACTGCTTCTTGTCACAAATCTGAGAGACCGATATCAAGTTGAAGTGTTGAAGTGCTTCCACATAGTAGACCTGCTCAAAGTTTAGATTAGGAGTCTTTATCGTTCCTTTGCCAGTGATTCTGCCTTCACCCCCACCAAAATAGACCTTGCCTCCATGAAATGGTACAAAGTTAGAGAGAAGACTTTTATTGCCAGTCATGCTCCTGGAGCAACCACTATCAACAATGCCTAGACTAGGATCCTGGTATGGAGTAACCTACAACAACAAGATAATAAAAAATGCAAAAGTTAGTGTCTTAAGGGGACCCAAACCTTTTCAGGTTTGAGCCTGCCTTGTGGATCTTTAGAAGAGTGCCAAGAAGATTGATGAGATCCACCGTTGTTCCTTGGTTGCCTATGCATCATTTGGGTATTATTATTTGACCAAGGACAACCTGCTGAGGGCTTAACAGCAGTTCCCAAACCAAAATACGTGTGGTCCAAATTATGTGGATAAATTGGATTAAAATTTTGAAAATAATTACTGGTTGTTTGGAATCCAATATTTCTCCAATAATCAGAAGCTAAAGGAGAGGACACTCGAGTAGAAGTAAACATTGGAGCACTAGGATTAAGTCTTCTAGAAGCATATGAAGCAGCTCCTGGTGGACCAGGAGTAGGAAAAGCATGATTAACAGAAGCATGTGTGTCATAATAATCACAATCTTTAATTAAATGAAAGGCAATGCCACAAACAAAACATGTTTTGAAAGACCTTTTATTAGAATGAGATTGTTTCATACTGCCTACTTTATTACACACAATTCTAGGAGAAACATTCTTCCTAGGACTCAATAAACTAGGACCAGACACACTTGACTTGACAGCAACTCTTTCTTCACACTTCCTAGCACCAATAGCACCATGTTCATTCAACTTGGAACTTGTAGGTCTTGACTCTTCACTTGAACCACTAGATGCAGAGTCACCGGCTTTGTCACTGAAAGTACATGAGACAAAGTCATTAGTATTAGTAGAACTTGTTGGGGACTCAAGCATCTGTGATCCATCCAAGTCATTATGCCATGAAGTGGGCATAAAAGTTCCAGTAAGAGGAGGAGGGACAGCATGCATTTCTGCTGCTGGTTTAAACCTATTGTAACTAGGTTTGCCCTCATCCTCTTTGTCGGCATCAAAGACACTTGAAAAAGATAAATCAAATACATCTTCTGAATCAATATATATTTCAAATCCTAAGCCTCTTTTAGTTCTGCCAAACATGCTACTATCAATTAATTTGGAAAGATTTTTAGGTGCCTTTTGCCATTTTTCAAATCTTAGCATTGTAGCATCTAATTTTGCTTGCATCTCCTCTTTTTCTTTGATACTAGCATCTCTTACTGTTTCTATATATTTAAGCATATTTGTCATGTTTTCTAAATCAATGCTTAGTATCCTGATTTTATCCTCATACGCACGTTGTGTATCTTGTAACCACCTCTTTTGTTGTTCCAATGTGTTTAATGAAGCCTTATAGGCTTGAACCTCTAAAAAATACTTATCATTTTGATCATTTACTTCATTAAATTGGGACAACAATTCTGAGTATTTATCATGACACCCAAGAGGACAATGTTGTACCTGAGGTGAGATGCCCATAAGAGCAAACTCGTCTGCTTCTTCTGCATCAGAGAGATTCCCAGCAATCATTGCAAACACGTCAGTCGAGGACTCAGCTGATTCCAGAGTAGAAGCCTGATGATCATTCCAGTTGACCATAGAGTCAACAGATACCAATGCCTTCTTGTCATCTTTTATCTCCTGAACCTTGAAAGCGGAGTACCTGCTCTTCTCCTGATCATTCTTGCTAGGGCAGTCCCTTGCAAAGTGACCTTGTTGCTGGCAGTTATAGCATCGAACCTTGCTTCTGTCGAATCTTGCTGGCTCCCGAGGGTTGTAATTAAATTTCCTTCCTGCTTTCTTCTCAAACTTGTGAACCCTAAGAGTAAGCATGGCCATCTGCCATTTAAGATCCATCTCATCCAGGTCAAGTTTATCAACCTGTTTGAAGTCATCAAAAGCAAGTTGTTGTTCAGCATTAACATCAGCCACAAAAGAATGAAGAACGGCTTCTACCATACTACCAGACTTGGCAGTAGGATCAGGAGCAGAAGTATGCTGAACAATATGCTGAGAGGAGACAGTATTGCTTGGGCTACTTGCATATGACATGGGACTAGATGCCATAGAACTCACAAAGGCAGAATTAGCACGAGTGGGAAAAGAGTCACTCGAAAATCCTCTTACATGAGGTTCGAAAGTTCTGAGCCTATGAAACAGATCATCAAAGTTGAGATAGTCAAGCCCACCTTTGGCTTTGAGAGAGATCACCACCTGATTCCATGAGTAGGGTAAGGCTTTAAGAAACCTTGCATTAATGTCACCATCATCAGGCTTTGACCGAAGTTGATTCAACTGGCTCAATATTTTCTGGAACCTATCATACCCTTGATGTAGCCCTTCAGTTTCTGAGATTTTGAATTCTGTGAATTCATCTCTCAGCATGGACCTTCGCATTTTCTTTGACTCCTCATTCCCACCGAACCTTGCTTTTATGCCATTTCAGATCTCTCTGGCATCATCTAAATGGTAGAAGTCACCCATGTAATCTTCAGGAAGAGATTGAAGCAACATTGTCTTTGCTTTGACCTCCTTCTGAATAGCTATGATTTCTTTATGAGACTTAGGGTCAAGAAGAGTAATATTGCCATTCTTGTCTCTTCCAGTAAGCTTCATGCTGTTCCCATTCAGAATGATTTTCCAAAGATCTTGATTAGTATTGGTGATCCACCATTCCATCTTCATTGCCCAGTTTTCATATTCACCCATTTTCAGAAGAGGGAATTTACCATTTGTGTTTGAGACTGTAGCAAGGATCTGCTGAGGTTGCACAATTTTAGGAGTGCTGTCTTCTCCCGTTTGAGTAGAAGTTGATGCAAACATGATAAACAAAATGTTAGTAATAAGAAAACTTGATTCTTCTTATATAGAGACCCTTCCAGTCTCTGATACCACTTGTTGGGTCTACTAGATGTAGATCTTGCAGCCTGTCAGGACCGGTTAATGACTTCTGTAATCACAAGTCAAATCACAAAGAGACTCTATACACAATATGAATGTAAAATATAAATGTAATCAAGAAGAACATAATAACTATAAAGACTTGATCCTTTCTAAGGATTTCTAATATTGATCATCACTAGAACTATGTTTTTTTTTAAAGTCTATATAACCCTTCTGCCTAAGGTTCCTTTTATACTCCAAGGAAACCCTAATACAGCATTAAAGAAAACGTGTAAAACTGATATGCATATCCTTTCCTAACATATCTCATGCATATCCTAACAGAATATTAAGTAAATAATAAAGTTTGACTTCGACTAGGACCAGGAGCAGAACTTGCTCCTACTACTACTAGGACCAGGAGGAACTACATACCTCCTAGTCTACCTATTACATATAACTATTACAATGGTCCTAACATAAATGACAATGTAAAATAATGTACATTGTTTTAAAGTGTTAGGTGTTTATTCCTTTTATGTAATATATGTAAATATGTACATATAAAATAAATCCAAGTACTTAATAAATAAATTAAGTGAAGTTACAGTTTATCTCAAAAATATGTACTGATGTGATGATTTTATTATTCAATCAAGTGGCCAGTCAGTTGCTAGAGTAGTCAAAAATGACTAAGAGTTCATAAAAATATAAAATAAATATGAAAAGTAGTATGACAAATGGTATATGCTAAATAATAAGTCATATAAAAGTAAAATTATATAAATTCCAAAAATAAATAGTACAACAGTTGACAAAGTCAATAAGGTTAAATCAGAGGTTTTACAGCACCATCCCGTTATTTTAGCTTTATCCTCAAAGCTTAAGATGAAGTAATTGGTCAGGTGAACAAGTGTGGGTACTTGGTTTTGAACGAGTCTTCTCGTTCCCAAGTAAACTCAGGGCCTCTCTTAGAGTTCCAACGTACTTTTACCAACGGGATGCGATTGCGTTTCAATTACTTAACTGTCCTCTCCATGATTTCCACTGGTTCATCTATGAACTGGAGTTTGTCGTCAATTTGAACTCCTTCCAATGGCATAGCCAGTGGTTCTTCAGCATAGCACTTCTTCAGGTTAGACACATGAAAGGTAGAGTGAACCCGACTCAGTTGCTGGGGAAACTCTAAATGATAAGCTACTTACCCGATCCTGGCTATTACTTTGAAAGGGCCAACATAACGTGGATTCAGTTTTCCACGTTTGCCAAAGCGTACAACACCCTTCCAAGGTGATACCTTGAGCATGACACGATCACCTACTTTAAATTGCATAGGTTTGCGTTTCAGGTCCGCGTAGCTCTTTTGTCGATCGTGAGCAGCTTGAATTCTTTGCTTAATGAGGATGATCTTGTCTGTAGTCTCCTAGATTAATTCCGGTCCAGTGAGTTGAAATTCACCTACTTCTGCCCAGCACACCGGTGAACGGCATTTGCGATGTACAGTGCTTCAAAAGGGGCAGCCATGATACTGGCGTGATAACTGTTGTTGTAGGAGAATTACACTAAAGGAATGTGGTCAACCCATCCATTTCCCAAATCAATCACACATGCTCGTAGCATGTCCTCTAGAGTCTGGATGGTTCGTTCACTTTGTCCGTCAGTCTACGGATGATAAGCAGTGCTCATATCCAAATTGGTACCTAAGGCTCGTTGGAAAGCCTTCCAAAAGTTTGACATGTACCTACCATCTCGATCATATATTATCGACACTGGTATCCCATGTTTGGTCACAATCTCCTTCAGGTACGTTTTTGCTAGTCTTGCAAGGGAATCGTTCTCCCTAATTGGCAGGAAATGAGCAGACTTGGTGAGTCGATCGACGATTACCCAGATAGTATTGTAACCGTGAGATGACTTTGGGAGTTTTGGTGACAAAGTCCATGGTGATGTTGTCCCACTTCCATCTCAGTATCTTGGGTTGTACAAGTAAACCCGATGGTCTCTGGTGTTCAGTTTTGACACGAGCACAGGTCAAACATTTCTGAACGTAGGTGGCAATGTCGGCTTTCATATTCAGCCACCAGTATAATTTCTTCATATCCTGATACATCTTTTCAGATCCGGGATGTATAGAATATTTAGACTTATGAGATTCGTGCATGATCACGTTCCTCAAATCTCCATAGCAAGGTAACCAACTTCGTCCGTGAAGGCATAGCGTTCAATCTGCTCTAGGTTCTAGCTTCTCCTTACTAAGATCGGTTCTGAGCATTCCCCCGACATATTCCTTCACGAGGTTTTCAGGTAATTGGGCTTGAGTCCGAGCTTCCAAAATCTGTTTGGGTAGATCCAAACTGATTGTCATAACTAATGCCCGAACTCTCATAGGAGGGTCCGTTTCCTTACGACTTAAAGCATCAGCAACCACGTTTGCTTTACCAGGGTGGTATTTGATCTCGCAGTCGTTGTCACTCAACAACTCAATCCAACGGCGTTGTCTCATGTTCAGCTCCTTCTGATCCAATATGTGTTGCAAACTTTTATGGTCAGTATGCACTGTGCACTTTGTTCCGTATAGGTAATGTCTCCAGATTTTGAGAGAAAAAACTACGGATCCAAGTTCTAGATCGTGAGTGGTGTAATTCTTCTCATGCTTCTTCAGTTGTCTTGAAGCGTAGGCGATCACTTTCATCCTCTGCATTAATACTGCACCTAAGCCCTTGTGTGAGGCATCACAGTATACAACGAAATCATTGTTGCCTTCAGGCAAGGCCAATATGGGTGCACTGCATAACGTCTGCTTGATCAGTTGGAAAGTTGATTCTTCCTTCTCTCTCCAATCGAACTTTATTCCTTTCTGTGTGAGTTTGGTCATCGTTTTGGCTATTTTGGAAAAATCTTCAATGAATCTGTGGTAGTACCCGGGAAGCCCTAGAAATTGGAAGATCTCCGTCGATGATTTAGGAGATACCCAATCCTTGACAGATTCGACCTTTGCTGGATCCACGTGAATACTGTCACAATCAATACATGACTAAGGAATTGCACTCTAGGAATCCAGAATTCACACTTGGAGAACTTAGCATAGAGCTGCTCCTCCTTGAGTACCTTTAGTACTTGTGCAAGATGTTCCCCGTGTTCTTGTTCGTTCTTGGAATAAATGAGTATGTCGTCAATGAAGAAGATCACGAATTTATCCAGGTAGGGTCTACACACACGATTCATAAGGTTCATGAAAATAGCTGGTGCATTGGTCAACCCAAATGGCATAACCTGGAATTCGTAATGACCGTAACGGGTTCTAAAAGATGTTTTTGGAATATCTTCCTCCCTGACTCGTAGCTGATGGTATCCAGACCTCAAGTCAATCTTGGAATACACACTTGACCCTTGCAGTTGGTCAAATAGGTCGTCAATGCGAGGAAGCGGATAACGATTCTTCACAGTTAACTTATTCAGCTCTCTGTAATCGATGCACATTCGAAAAGAACCATCTTTCTTTTTGACAAATAACACAGGATCTCCCCATGGTGAGGAACTGGGTCGAATGAATCCTTTGTCAGATAGTTCTTGGAGTTGTTCAGCTAGTTCTTTCATCTCTGATGGTGCCAACCGGTATGGAGCTTTAGCTACAGGTGCAGCTCCGGGAATCAAATCAATTTGAAATTCCACTTGTCGGGTCGGTGGTAAGCCTGGCAACTCATCAGGAAAGACTTCTGGAAAATCTCGGACGATGGGTACGTCCTTGATTTGCTTCTTCTCAGGCTTGTCTTCTTCATCTGTTTGGGAAATATGGGCCAAGAAGATAGGACATCCTCTCAACAAATATTTATGAGCTTTTGTACAAGAGATAACACTAAGTCTAGTGTCAGCGAGGTCGGTGTTACCGTCTCCTCGAATGATTAGAGTTTCGTTTCCCCATGGAATACGGACTAGCTTTTTGTCACAAACAATGACTGCGCGGTATCTCGCTAACCAGTCCATGCCAATAATAACATCAAAACTACCAAGGTTTACGGGAATAAGGTCAATTTTGAACGGATGTTTGGAAAGATTTACGGTACAACCTCTAATGATAGTGTCAGCATCTACAGTTTTACTGTCAGCTAATTCTGCGGAGTAATGGTGATCTAAGCTTGTAGGAATAACTTCTAGTACTTGGCTAAATTCAGTGGATATAAAACTTCGGTCTGCTCCAGTATCAAACAAAAAATATGCATAACGATTGTTCAATAGAAACGTACCAGTAACGACATTTGAATCGGGGTTGGCTTTTGCATTGCCGACCACGTACACTTTGGATGAAGCTCCTCCACTGTTCTTGTTCTGGTTGGCCCGCTTAGGGCAACTTGGTCTCACGTGTCCTGGTGCTCCACACTCATAGCACACAACTCCCTTCTTGGGTCCATTATTGTTTCCTCCAGTAGCATTGTGGTTCCCCTGCTGTCCATTCCCGTTCCCACGGGCATTGTATCCGCCCCTGTTGTTGTAGTTCCTAGTGTTTTGAGTGGGTCAGGCCTGAGTGACAGCATTAACTCGACAGGTTTTAGCAAAATGACCCACTTGTCCACATTTATAGCAGGTCTGACATGGGCTATCAACAGTATGATGATAGTTGCACTTTGAGCACAAAGGTTTGGCGCCCACGTACGAGTTAGCTCCTGTAGAGGTAGCACTGTAAACTTGCCCAACATTCTGCTTGTTAGGATGATGCTGGTGCTGAATGCGGAAATACTCGGCTGCCTTTCGCTAGTTGTCAGTCTGCATCTCAGATATGGTACGGACTCTTTTATTTATCAACTCAGTAGCGAACTCAATGGCATTCTCGACGGTAGTAGGTAGAGATGGGAGCACACTGTCGTGAATGGCGTCTGGGATTCCACCCACATACTTCTCAATCTTATCTTCCTCCTCCACAAACATTCTGGTGCACATTAGGGTCAACTCTTGGAACCTTTGGTTGTACGCAGTGATGTCATTGTTCCTGCATCTGAGATCTCACAATTCGATCTCATGTTTCTTCATTTCTCCCCTTGGACAGTATTTCTCTGTCATTCTCTCTTTCAGCTAAGTCCAGTTGAGAGCATAGGCAACATCGTGCCCAAGAGTAGCAACAACAGAGTTCCACGAAGTAAGAGCACTCTCAAGTAGGGTGCAGGTGGAAAACTTCACTTTGTTCTCTTCTGCACAGTCGCTAATGCGAAATACCGTTTCCAACCTCTCAAACCACTGCATCAGTTCCACCACTCCTTCTTTGCCCTTGTAGTAGGAAGGCTTACATTTCAAGAAGTCGGGGTAAGAGCAACCCCTGGTGGTATGATTATTCCGGCGGTTGTTGGAGTTTTGACTATCGTCTACGTTTCTGCTGGCAGCCATCGCAGATGCGATGCTTAGATCAATCATTTCCCTTAGTTGGGCAGCAGTGACATTTTGGGTAGTGTTGGCATTGTTGGGGTTCATTCTAGTGATTACCATTTGTCTATAATTATACACAAAAATGAAATCATTAGTTCAAGGTGTTAGCACAGTTTTATATAATTACACGAAAAGAAATTCATGCATAGACTTTGCAACAAATTGGATAACCTGTTTAAAGTTCATAATATAATATAGTACAGGATATAATAAAAGCTAATGAGTACATGCCATAAGTCTAGAATAGGAATACAGTACAAAATGCACAACCTGATCCATGACAGAGCACAACCCGCCTGTCTGGGATGGTGGTACATGAAATCTAAAGTACGTCATCTATGAATCCCTAATCTGGATAGTACAGTACAAAGATACAACTGACTAAATAAAAGTACAGATACATGAGGTCCTATATCATGATAGCTGGGATGCAACCCTAATAGCTTATCATGATGTACAAAAGATCTAGTACATCTAATCTATTGGTGCCTAACGGACTCCTCGGATACGGCTGGTGCCACGGGCGGTGATGAGACAGTTGGTGCCTGCATGGAAATCTGCATCGCGGTCATGGCAGTCCTGGTCTCCTTGAGCAGTCGGAGTGCCTCGAGGAACTGGTCTCTGAGAGTCTGCTGAACTCCCCTGAGATGAGCGGTCTCTGACGTCAACCCTGATGACGGACCTCCTGGAGGTCGAAGAAAATAGCAAGAGTCTCCTCCATGTTCAAGAGGGCGATATGAGTGTCCGTCTGTTGGCTCTGGAGCAAGTAGATCTGCTCATGGAGGAACTCATTCTCATCCAGCAACCACTGGAGAGAATGATAAGTAGTAGACCACGCCCCTCGTGTAGCGTGCGCCTCAGCACTCATAGTCCAAGATAGAAGGTCCTGACGCTACTGTAGAACAGCCCGCTCGGTCTGTCCGACCGATAGCAGAGAAAGAATATCTGCTACATCCTGGGCCTGGCGTGCGGCCAGTGCCGTAATCTGGGCCTGAACGGGGTCAGCATGTCTAGCCCGGGAACCCTCACCGATCTCAAAAGTGGAATCGAGAGGTGCCTCGTACCTCCTCTTACGAGGTGGCAAAGACTTGGGTGCATGGTCCCGTAGAGAAGTCACTAGTGGTACAGGTGGTATGGCAGCAGGAGGCTGGACCTCTTCCCCAGCGGGGGAAATAGGTGGAGTAGAGATAAGCGCCTCAATAGAAGTGGCGTCAACAGATGCGTGACTATCGCCTAAGTCACTAGCAGATAACCATCCACACAAGACGGTCGTCAGGGATACGGCAGCAGGTGTATCGGTAGGTGATGTCATGGTAAATCTGAAAGTAATATAGTTTTAATTGACATAAGTATAAACTTACTCAAGTTAAAAGTTTTGGGAAATAATAATTTAAATTACATAATAGTGCCGTTTAACACTCGCCATGTTAAAGGTTACGTTAATACTTATAAGATTAATCAACCGGATGTTAATAATCAATGCACAGGCAATCGCACACTGACGTATGCTCTACATTCTATATGCTTAACTATTCTAGTCCCGAAAATCCCAAAAGATTTTTAAAGCAGTTATAGTCCAGATTATATAAAAAATTTATTTTTATATTTATTTTAATTTTGTTCTGATTCTCTATAACTATCTCTTTGATACCATTCTGTGACACCCCCAAATTGAGTCAAATGCAGCGAAAATAATATTTGGGTGTCACGTAGGTGGATCAACAGAAGACAAAATATAGAGCCACAGATAAAAGATTATCCTTACATTTATTACATGATTGAAAGTGCAAATGGTATTAAAATAGTCTTCAACATTGTTCAACAGTTTGAATTATTCCCCAGTTTATAAAACCCCAGATGAGCTCTATAATGCAGCCTATCATGATGCTTGACTCCATGCACACCAATACCTGCTTTAGTTTCCTGAGAAAACATGCTTAGAGGGTCAACATAAATTTGGTGAATTCACAGGTTTAGTAAAATAAGTTTGGACAATAAACATTCACTGAAGTAGTAATGCACAAAGCATCAATACGTAAAAGTAATTACATTCCCATATTGCCTGAAACTGAGACTTGACAGTTAAGTCCTTAACAAATAAGGACCCTTCGCCTTATAAAAAGGCACCCATAAAAATAATAAGTGCTGACATGTGAAACATCTGTTGTCCTGGCCTAGGCATAGTGAGCATGACTCACCCAGATGGGGACGGTCAATCCCAAATAGATCTATTTATAACATTCAGGTAATTCAATAATTCTAACAGTTTTAGATGCACGGGTCATGCGGGTTCATCTACAATAGGCAATGTAATCAAAGGTTTCGCAGTTCAATCCATGTCCATAAAATAAAATATGTTGCATGTTTTCTTGTGACAACCGTGGTTTTGAGGTTCGTCACTTGGTCTTACTTTTAGGTTATTTTATGTGTGACTACTTGATTTTTGTGCTTACGTGTTTATTTTGTGTGAACGAGGTTGGTGTGGTTATCGTTTATGAGTATAGAGTACTCATAAGTAAATCGAGGAACGGTTATTTCATGTTCATGAGCTCACAAGTGGTGACTATGAAATGAAATAGTGATATTTTGGTGTTTACGTATACGTATATGTATTATAGAAAATCGTATTTTTACGATTTACGGTTTAGCATTTAGAGGTCTCGGATGAGGTAATTAGTCATATGGATATTTTTCGGGATGGTTTTAAGTCATTTAGGACTTAGTTATAAAGTTTATTTCAAAATTTGAGATTTTTTTTAAAAGTGTATATTTTACGTCTTTTACGGTAAAACGCGTAAATTTGACTAGTTTTACGGTTTTGAGGTTTTGGGAGCTTTAGGAGCTGAAATAAATTAAGGTAAATTAAGGTAATATTATTAATACATATATTAATAATAAAAACAAATAAAAAACGAATTTTGAGGGGTAAGGTCGGTTTAAAAAAAAAAGAAAGAAAAAGGGAAAAGAGGAAAAAATGAAACAAGTGTTATACTTGGACAATGATTGTTTTGCTATATAAGAAACCCCCACACTTATGCCAAACGAATTATATTCATTCCCTGGAGTTTATAGTCGACTTATAGAAGAGAAAAATTAGGGTTCTTCATAAAATTGGGGTTTTCTCATCTTCCATTAATTTAAAGGTAAATCTTCAAAACCCTTTTCATATTAAATTGTTTTTATGTTTAAATTAATCATTCTTATGATGGATTAGGGTTAGGGTTTATATAAAAACAGTAGATTAATTATGTATTAATCATAATATGATGATCACATAAATTAGGGCTTGTAATTAGAGGGGTTAGGGTTAATTAATGAGGTTGATTTTGTTAAACCTGTTTTTAAAAACTGGGCAGAATTTTGAGTCAATTGTTTTGATCATATCTAGAGTTCTAGGAACATTCAAGATGTGATCAAACTAGCCCTGGATAGGTATTTGAGTTGGATTTCTAAATCAAGAAACGAGAACTAAATTGGAGGTCGGGAAGTGGGTCAAAAGCAGGTTACAACAGTCGAAGGTCAAAGCAGTTTTGAATTCAGCCTGTTTTCTTTTTAAGTTTTGGGTTGTTTGGGGCACTTAGGGTTGCATTGGATCTTCTCACGAACGTGAGAGATGGTTTATATATTGTAGTTAATATCTGCACTTGGGCTAAGGTGGTGGTTTAGGGTAAGACCCCTTAATGGTAACAAACTTTTAGTACGTTTAAAATCAGGAAATCTGGAATGACGAAAGTAGATATATATATATCGGGGCCTTAACAGTATCTTTAAGGTTAGGGCAAGTGGGAGGTGTTAGCCATCATATGTAAGGGTGTGAATATTCCTTTTAAAGAAACTATGGGTAGGTGTAAGTGGGCGTTTGACCTAAAGTTTTGAGACCTAAAAACTGGGACTGTTTTGGGTAAAATACGAACGGGTTAGTTATTAAACTTAACCAAGTTAAGGACTTGTTAAGGAAGGGTAATGGGGTAATTAGAGCTTATTAATGAGGTAAATATGTGAGAATGGGTTAGATGTCCATCATAGGTTAATGAGCCATCTTAGTGATTGGTTCGTTTATTGATTTCGTGTTTTTGGTTTGTTAGCTTGTTGCTAGTGCAAGGACGTGTGAAGGAGCTATCAGGTGAGTTTCATAGTCCCATGTTTACTATTAATTTTGACTTCCAGATGGGATGGAAGAGACACTGTGTTGAGTTGTTTCTAAATTGTTGCTGTGAATGTTTTATGGTTGTGATGGACTTGTGTGTATACTTATGTGATTAACTGCTATGCGATTTTTGATATGTTATTGTGGTTTGACAAGGTAGTGGCCTTGTGGTTTGACAAGGTAGTGGCCTTGTGGTTTGACAAGGTAGTGGCCTTGTGGTTTGTCAAGGTAGTGGCCTTGGGATAGGTACATAGGGTGATCATCTAAGGTACCATGGTGTTGTTTGGCAAGGTAGGAGCCTTGGATTGGTTTGGTATGATTGGTCTTGATTGATAGTTGTTAATACATAATTGTAACACATTGTCCATATGTTCTTTTGTTGATGATTGTTATTCACAGCTTGTAACTGATTTAGCGTTGGAGTCTAAACCTATGACTCTCACCAACTTTATGTTGACGTGTTTTAGTGTCTCTTTCAGGTGAGAATGTGGTTAAGCATGAGAACATAAGTGGCTAGGATTGGAGAAGCTTAGGAATGCATATAGAAGGAGAATCCCCGTTCCTTCTTAGTTTACCTTTATGTTTTTTGATAAGTGATACATGTTGGCACCTATATGTTTGTTTGGTTTATGTTTATTATTTGTCTTGGGTAAGTGGTAGGACTGTTACCTACTTACCTAGACTCCTGCATTGTTGAGATATTGTCATGACATTTGTGTCGCCATTTATGACATTATATTTGCATTTTAGTTTTCTCTATAGAGACACCGTTTGTTGTGATGATATCCATACATCGCACCCCATATTCCGCCATGGTGGGGTGTTACAGAATGGTATCAGAGACAATGGTTATAGAGAATTAGGTTGCCTAGTCGCGTAGCCTAGTCTATAGCTTAAGGGTCCCTGCATATAGGCGTCATAGGAGTATGTGTGCATTTTATTATAATTGATGTGTTTGAATGTTATTTATTGTGATGTTTTGACTGGTATGACTTGAACCATAGTAAGTTCATACTTAGCCACATGTTATTTTCTTTTCGAGTTGTGAGTAGTGCGGGTTTAACCATAATCGCCCACGCTAGTCATTGTCGTATTTTACTTATAATGTACATTATAGTACATAATTTGGTACATAGTAGTTTCTATCTTTTGTTGGGTTATTTTATGTACCTGAGGGGTATTATTTTCTTTTGATGTTTAAGTCATGTTCCCTAAGAATCATGTGGTGGTTCGAGTTATTAGGAGTAGGTGAATATGAAGGACCTTATGCTATTTCCACTCTTATGGGCGACATGACTTATAACTGATTATGTTTTCGTTTTGGATTTAGTCTAGGCTGTTTTAGCTAGACTATGGATTTTTGTATTCCAAGAGTTTTATTATGTTATTTTATAGATGGAGTTTTGGACCTTATTGGTTATGTGGTTATGAGCTTATGTGAGTAGATAGATTTATGTGTTATATGTTGTATTGATTCTTATAAGTGTCATCATAGGAGGGAGTGCATTGGGGAAAGGGTAATTGTATAAGTATGGTGGCCAACATAGTTATACAAGTACCACAACTTCAATGGGTTCTCAAGTATGATTGCATGAAAGAGGATTAGTACATGCTTGTATATGGTGAGATGTAGATATTGGGTATACGTATAATATATGGGTTTATGTAACGGCTGCCTACGATATGGCTATTTTTATTAGTTTGTTATATGTTTTAGGTTATAGTTGTGTTGTGTGATTTTGGGGTCACACGATATGGTTTGGTTTTGGAGGTGGGTTTTATGCTTTGTTGTGGCACGGTGAGATGGTAATTACTCGTGTGGAAAAACGAGTGTATGACGTGATTGGTTGATCCGACATGTATGGTAACGAGTATGTTTTGGGTGATTTAATAGGTATATATATGCAGATGTATATATACTACTATGTGTTAAGTTATGGTATATGGTCGTTCACTAGTTATTATAACTTGAACGTACCTTGTGTTTGTTCGTGTTTTATGGTGCTGGAGTTGATGGAGTTTCAACAACGTTTCGAATTATTTTTTTTTGAACTGTGTCTTGTAGCGTATTCTTTGAGTTCATATTTCACGTGTACGTTTTAAAATGTTGTTCTGGGTTTTAAGTCCGTTGAAATAAATGGAGATTTCTTTTGGGATAATGAAATCTTTTGGGTTGAGTCTTACATTTCTTTTGGTTGGTATATGGAAAAAGGGGGGACTTGGAAATCTACTATAGAGTTAGATAGTTGGTTGTATTCGGTAAAATAAGGGTAAGGTGTTGGAGTCATGTTTGAAACAAGATGTAACATAAGTTTTTTTTTATCAACACTTATTTATTTCAAATTCTAAAAGACTTTCATTAAAATAAAGCGAAGTAAAATTTCTTTCTACTTACATAGTTTATATAATCGGATTTAACTGATTCATGTCATTTATAGTTACTGATACAAGGTTAAAAGGAGTTTATGAATATTTCACATACAATTATATCTTTCATTGAAAAGGATTGCATTGATCACTAAGTCTATTCTTTAGTTTTTTTTAAAAACAACTAGCATAAAATTGTTTTGGTCATAACTTGTTCGTTTTTAAAGCTTTTTGGGTGATTAAAAAGCCAAAAATTATATACTCAGAACGTACTTTTCAAATATTTAGAATGTATAGTCATGGGAGGTCAGTGGACTGGCCGGAATTGTTGTACAAGTGTCGGGTTCAAGGTTGAGTTTGAATAGTAGTTTTATTTTTTTTTATGATTTGGGATGCACGGGATACCTAGTCTTTGAGTTGAGTTTTGAGATCGTCTAGAAGGTTGTTTGTAGATGGTTTGAGTCACATAGATGTGGGGAGGTAAGGAAAAAAAAAAATTTTAAAAAAAAAAATATATATATATATATATATTCTTTTGGAAAGTCGATCTTTGCACGGTTTAAATAATATGTGGCGGGGCGTAATATGTTTTGGTTGCCATTGGGTGTTTCTTGGATTATTTTTCGTTGTCATGGGTCATTTGGAAATTGATACATGTTTTGGGTTTGAGTTTTCTTTGGAGTCTCGTGGTTTTTGATTTGTTTTAATTGGTGCACGTGAAATGTCGTTAGTTATCCGTGGGTTTAATTCGTCGATCGTATCTGGTGTATTCAGGATGTAGTTTTGGTTTTGTATCGTTTAGGAGCGTTGAGGTAGAACCATGAATAGATCAAGTAGGAGAAGTGAGAGGAGTTGTAGTTAGTGCCATCCAAGGAAAATCGTTGATGGATTGAATTAAGAACAAGAGCTGTTAGAAATTGCAAGGAATTTATTCGTATTGCCGCTAAGAGAGGGTGTGAGGAGGACATAGTTGAAATTGCTAAGGATGTTGTATGAACGCTTTGGGTTTACGGTTATGCATTTGGCTTCGCCAAAGCACTAGCGGTTTTCATGGAGTCAATGAACCGAGTGTGCATGAACGTCTATAAACGAGTTGTCATCGGGAGCATCGACGACATCTTGATCTACTCAAATCTTAGAAGGAGGATGAGGCAAATTATGTGTTGGTTTTGGAGTTGTTAGTAAAGGGAACGAAACGCGAGATTTTTAAGTGTGAGTTTTAGGATTTAGTTGGCCAGGACTAGTAGTCAGAGATGATGGCATATCGTGGAACCAGCAAGGGGCGAAGTGAAGAAGGACGAGGAAGCATTTTGGAGGCTGAAGAGGTGGATTGGATGATGAGCAGATCTTGGCATTATCGGAAGGACTGGATGAATTCGCGAAGCATGACGATACGTGGAGCAGGGATTTGGACGCGTACGAGGACGACAAAGAAAGGCGATCGCTTATACGTTGCAGGAACTGAAGATTTGGAAGAACTGGATAGACTTAGTTAGTGGAGCTGGACTGTTATATCTGCCTAGAATGCTAGAGGCATTTGGTGTACGAGACGTGGAGAATGATCTATACGGATCATGAACGTATCCAACACATATTCAATCATCTTGATTGAACATTTGGCAAAGGTGATGGGTGGAGTTAATTGATGAAAGAAAATTGCAAGGCCAAGTACCATCTGGGAAAGGCAAGCATAGTCGATGAGACATGGAATAAGAAGGATGAGGTGAAGCTGAGATGAACTTGAACTATAGGGATGATGTATTAGAGTGGTTTGGATGAAGGATGTGGGTTGCACGAGTTGAGTTGTCTAAAGCAGTTAACGCGTCAACATTTATGTTGCGTGGCTTGGACAATCGTAAGGAGGAAGACGTAGACTATACTTCCTACATGGATAGGAGTAGTTTAGAAAGGGCGATGTAAGGACGAAGTTGGTGGAAGGGATACATAATGCGGTGGGGGATTAAGTACGATGAGAGTTGGGTGATAGTCGATAGACTGACTAATTCATCACCTATTTCAAGAGGAATGAGAAGTCACGTAGTTGGGAAGTTGGAAGAATTAATGGATACGTGAAAGACCGTCATATGTCACTTTGTAAGGAAATTGGAATTTAAAGTAGTTTGGGATACGGACTGAAGGGAGTTGATGAACGTAATTGGACATGGGTGATTGATTTAGAGGTAGTTCGGAAACTCGTTAGCGATGGCTGAGTTTTCATATAATGATAGTTATCGTACTAGAAGTTGATAAATGCCATTTGAGGCACGATATGAAAGGATAGGGTGAGTTGTCCTCATTGTGGACTAGAATTGGTAAAAGAGGCTACTAATGTGGTAATGGTGTTTGTGGACAAAATGAGAGCAACAAGGGATGCTATGTAGAAAAGGAGGAAACCACTAGATTTAGTGACAAAGTTATTATGGAGTTTCACCCATAGTAATGGGTGGTATGATTTGGAAAGATGTAAGTGTTGATGTAGAGTTCTGTAGGTCCAATTATGATCTTTGGGAAGATCATACCATTAGCTTATGCGCATAGAATTACCTGGGGGAAATGAGTTGTATACATGATACATTTCATGTATTGGGGTTGGTAAATGTTGTTTGAGGATGCATATTTGCATGACCGGTTATTCGGGTTTTGTGCTAATAAGAGTCTTTGTTTTATCGAAGAGTCATTTGCGAGATTTATTGACTGTGAGGTCAAGAGTTTGGCAATGGGTTTAATTATTTTTGGTTTGTACATGTGGTATCTTGAAACTTGAACTGAAGTTCACGTGGAAATGAGAGGAGTTCATCTAGAACAAGTATCCTCGTGTGATTTGTTGTCTGTGTGTTGATCCTTAGGAGTAAATCTCGGGACGAGATTTCTATTAGGAGGGAGTGATGTGACAACCGTGGTTTTGAGGTTCCTCACTTGGTCTTACTTTTAGGTTATTTTATGTGTGACTACTTGATTTTTGTGCTTACGTGTTCATTTTGTGTGAACGAGGTTGGTGTGGTTATTGTTTATGAGTATAGAGTACTCATAAGTAAATCGAGGAACGGTTATTTCATGTTCATGAGCTCACAAGTGGTGACTATGAAATGAAATAGTGATATTTTGGTGTTTACGTATACGTATATGTATTATAGAAAATCGTATTTTTACGATTTACGGTTTAGCATTTAGAGGTCTCGGATGAGGTAATTAGTCATATGGATATTTTTCGGGATGGTTTTAAGTCATTTAGGACTTAGTTATAAAGTTTATTTCAAAATTTGAGATTTTTTTTTAAAAGTGTATATTTTACGTCTTTTACGGTAAAACGCGTAAATTTGACTAGTTTTACGGTTTTGAGGTTTTGGGAGCTTTAGGAGCTGAAATAAATTAAGGTAAATTAAGGACATATTATTAATACATATATTAATAATAAAAACAAATAAAAAACGAATTTTGAGGGGTAGGGTCGGTTTAAAAAAAAAAGAAAGAAAAAGGGAAAAGAGGAAAAAAGGAAATAAGTGTTATACTTGGACAAGGATTGTTTTGCTATATAAGAAACCCCCACACTTATACCAAACGAATTATATTCATTCCCTGGAGTTTATAGTCGACTTATAGAAGAGAAAAATTTGGGTTCTTCATAAAATTGGGGTTTTCTCATCTTCCATTAATTTAAAGGTAAATCTTCAAAACCCTTTTCATATTAAATTGTTTTTATGTTTAAATTAATCATTCTTATGATGGATTAGGGTTAGGGTTTATATAAAAACAGTAGATTAATGATGTATTAATCATAATATGATGATCACATAAATTAGGGCTTGTAATTAGAGGGGTTAGGGTTAATTAATGAGGTTGATTTTGTTAAACCTGTTTTTAAAAACTGGGCAGAATTTTGAGTCAATTGTTTTGATCATATCTAGAGTTCTAGGAACATTCAAGATGCGATCAAACTAGCCCTGGATAGGTAATTGAGTTGTCTTTCTAAATCAAGAAACGAGAACTAAATTGGAGGTCGGGAAGTGGGTCAAAAGCAGGTTACAACAGTCGAAGGTCAAAGCAGTTTTGAATTCAGCCTGTTTTCTTTTTAAGTTTTGGGTTGTTTGGGGCACTTAGGGTTGCATTGGATCTTCTCACGAACGTGAGAGATGGTTTATATATTGTAGTTAATATCTGCACTTGGGCTAAGGTGGTGGTTTAGGGTAAGACCCCTTAATGGTAACAAACTTTTAGTACGTTTAAAATCAGGAAATCTGGAATGACGAAAGTAGATATATATATATCGGGGCCTTAACAGTATCTTTAAGGTTAGGGCAAGTGGGAGGTGTTAGCCATCATATGTAAGGGTGTGAATATTCCTTTTAAAGAAACTATGGGTAGGTGTAAGTGGGCGTTTGACCTAAAGTTTTGAGACCTAAAAACTGGGACTGTTTTGGGTAAAATACGAACGGGTTAGTTATTAAACTTAACCAAGTTAAGGACTTGTTAAGGAAGGGTAATGGGGTAATTAGAGCTTATTAATGAGGTAAATATGTGAGAATGGGTTAGATGTCCATCATAGGTTAATGAGCCATCTTAGTGATTGGTTCGTTTATTGATTTCGTGTTTTTGGTTTGTTAGCTTGTTGCTAGTGCAAGGACGTGTGAAGGAGCTATCAGGTGAGTTTCATAGTCCCATGTTTACTATTGATTTTGAATTCCAGATGGGATGGAAGAGACACTGTGTTGAGTTGTTTCTAAATTGTTGCTGTGAATGTTTTATGGTTGTGATGGACTTGTGTGTACACTTATGTGATTAACTGCTATGCGATTTTTGATATGTTATTGTGGTTTGACAAGGTAGTGGCCTTGTGGTTTGACAAGGTAGTGGCCTTGTGGTTTGACAAGGTAGTGGCCTTGTGGTTTGCCAAGGTAGTGGCTTTGGGATAGGTACATAGGGTGATCATCTAAGGTACCATGGTGTTGTTTGGCAAGGTAGGAGCCTTGGATTGGTTTGGTATGATTGGTCTTGATTGATAGTTGTTAATACATAATTGTAACACATTGTCCATATGTTCTTTTGTTGATGATTGTTATTCACAGCTTGTAACTGATTTAGCGTTGGAGTCTAAACCTATGACTCTCACCAACTTTATGTTGACGTGTTTTAGTGTCTCTTTCAGGTGAGAATGTGGTTAAGCATGAGAACATAAGTGGCTAGGATTGGAGAAGCTTAGGAATGCATATAGAAGGAGAATCCCCGTTCCTTCTTAGTTTACCTTTATGTTTTTTGATAAGTGATACATGTTGGCACCTATATGTTTGTTTGGTTTATGTTTATTGTTTGTCTTGGGTAAGTGGTAGGATTGTTACCTACTTACCTAGACTCCTGCATTGTTGAGATATTGTCATGACATTTGTGTCGCCATTTATGACATTATATTTGCATTTTAGTTTTCTCTATAGAGACACCGTTTGTTGTGATGATATCCATACATCGCACCCCATATTCCGCCATGGTGGGGTGTTACATTTCTTCCCCATTAAAAGGTTGAAAAGTTTGTCAATATATAAAGTGGGGCCATGAACTCACCTCAGTAGTACAGCAATAAGTCAGTAGATAAATCTGATAAGGATGCTCACGATACAATCAACGACCTAAATAATTATAAGGTCTCAGTAAATGCATAACATAGTGCATAAAAGTTTCAGAATAAATCTGTGCATGCTTATACTGGTTTTAAGCATTTTATTACGATACTTGTATTTTAGTTCATCGTTGTACAAGTTCTAGTAGTATTTATTTTAAGTATAAAATAAATAATAAGGTTAAATTTATTAATCTATTTAATTAATATTTTTGTACTTATGTTGTTTATAAAACACTTTAAATATTTATAAAAGGTAGTTTTATATATATATTTAAAGTAATAGAAAATAAATATAATTAATATATTTATTTTGTAAGTCATTCATTTCTAATTTATATTTAATATATAAATAAGGACTATAAAACGTATAACATTTTAATTAAATTCCACGTTTACGTAGTGTTTATAATTATTAAATTATAAGTTTGGAAAAATAACAATTGTTACATTTATTTAAGTTTTACGTTTTAAATAACGGATATAAATATAGAGGAATTTTAGGGTTCGTTATACTTTGTATAAAATACGTTTTAGTCCTTCTATTTAAATAATTACTCGCGGTTAATTTACTTTTATACCCCTAGGGTTTCTAAGTCTTTCAAGTAATTACAATATTGGTCCCTCCCAAGTTACACGTGTAACTAGGGTTTGTTTAAGTTTCATTAAATGGCAAAACTGGTCCCTAAACATTTGGCTTATATTAGGGCTTGTTATAGTTTCACATATTGGCATTTTTGGTCCTCCAACATTCGGCTAATATTTAGGTTTAATAATAAGTTACACAAATGCCCCCTAGGGCTTGTATCACTTTCAGCTAAAGGCAAAAGTCACCCTTAGGGTTTACTTAGGGTTTGAATAAGTTTGCTAAGTTGGCATAAATTCCCTCTAGGGCTTATACTATGTTTCGGTAAATGGCAAATGTGATCCTTAGGTTTTCTTAAGTTTACACAAATTACCCTAACGCCATATTAATTCCATTTAAGTCCTTTTTATCACCTTAAAGTTTTGGATAGTGTTCAAAACACACCCTTAACTCTCGGAAATTTACAAAAGTGGTCCTATAGTTTAGATTTTTGGAAAATAAGTTTGTACACTTGTTCCTTTAGATCCCTATACTTTATAAATTTATAAATCCAACCCGAAAGTATTATATTTTCCATTTTTAACCTGAAATATCATAGATTTACTATTTTAACCCAAAGTTTCATAGATCTTGCATTTTAGTCCAAAATATTTATAGATCTATTATTTAAACCTGAAACTTTACAAAGTTACATTTTGACACTAGAAGTTTTATAAAAACATTTTATTTAGTGACAATGAAGATTTATTTAGGCAACTTATTATAGTGAGCTTAAAACTAAACCTTATAAAGCATAATAGTGAACTTATCATTTTAAGGCACCTATAAACATAAATCTAGTGTTTCTTAGTCATATCTAAACCTTACAATATTATCCAATATAGAAACATGGGCTTAAACCCCACGTCCAAAATCATGCATGCTTAGGTTTCCATAGTTTTTCAAGTTTAACAAGATCATGGTGAAATGTTCTTCATGGTTGATAAGTTTTTACATCATTTTAAGCCATAGTAAAAATCAAGCTGTGACTTATTATAGATTTAGGGTTTCATATACGTGTTTCAACATTAACTTTTACTAAGAATCACCATGTTTATGTTAATATGTATGAAAGTAAATGTATAGAAAGATAGGTATTAGATTTGACTTACATGTTTAGATAGGTTTAGGAGTGATAGGAGAATGAGTAAGAACAAGTGATAAGCTTTCAACAATGGAGGCTTGGTGACCTAAAACAAGCCGTGGGCTTCAAGGAGTAGGACTAGGGCTTCTTTTTTGCTTCAGTGATCAAGGTACTTGTAGGATGAGCTAATGAATAACCTTTATGTAGTATGAGACATGATCTAACAGTAGTAAATAAGCTTGAAGGTTTGAAAATGGTGGAAAGGGGTGTTTAGCCGTAGGTTTTAGAGAGAGAGTGAAGGTGATGGAGTTCAAGTGAATTGTGTTGTAGATGTTGTGTATGTTTCGGCTAAATCAAGGAAAGAGAAAGATAAAATGGGATCTTGGTACCTAGTACCTTGTATAGTTTTTAAATATACTTGGGATTTTGTTTGATACACTTGCTAGTTCATTCCCCACATGCTAAACATAGCAAATTGACTTTCCTTCCTACTTTGCAAATGTTGCCGTGTGTTTTGGGGTCAAAAGGGACAAGACATGACTTGGTATAGTGTTTGGGTATGGTGTGTGTAAGTAGTGTGTAAGGAAAAGGCATGGTTAGTATAGAAAAGTAGGATTAGCATATTGTATTAGTGGGAATACACATGCTTATACTTGTAGCTAGCTAAACATGGATGAATGTGTAGACTTGTACACATATACACGCATATACATGCATGTGGGAAGGTTTTTGATAAATTTTTCCAAGTGTTGTATGAGAATATTAGCCCTTGTTTAATATTGTATGTATTTGTTGAGTTGTAGGTATTTTTGTTGAAGCTTTTAGGTAAATTAGTGAAAGTGTATATTAAATACATCACTATAATTAATTTACTTAAATAAAGTAAATAAATGACAATGTAAAATAATGTACATTGTTTTAAAGTGTTAGGTGTTTATTCCTTTTATGTAATATATATAAATATGTACATATAAAATAAACCCAAGTACTTAATAAATAAATTAAGTAAAGTTACAGTTTATCTCAAAAATATGTACTGAGGTGCTGAGTTTATTATTCAATCAAGTGGTCAGTCAGTTGCCAGAGTAGTCAATAAATGACTAAGAGTTCATAAAAATATAAAATAAATATGAAAGGTATTATGACAAAAGGTATATGCTAAATAATAAGTCATATAAAAGTAAAATTATATAAATTCCAAAAATAAATAGTACAACAGTTGACAAAGTCAATAAGGTAAAATCAGAGGTTTTACAAACACCCTCTTATATCCTTTTATGGCTTTTAAGTGTTCTCTTTTTGACTTCTTATAGCCTTTGTTTTTCTTTGGATACCACAAGCACAAACACAAACAATCACAACAATCTATACCGCAAATTATGAACATTATGTGCTTACAATTAAGAACAAAAAAAACAACAGGTTCCCTATTTTCTTTTTGGTTACTATGTTTGCTGTTGGAAAAAGGGAACTTTTTACTCTTTTTGGAATTTGTTGTTTGATGAATGGAACAAAAGGGCACACAATAACTTACACAAACCACAAACACTAACTACAATTGAACATTAAACCAAAATCACTGATTACGCATAAAGTATGAACTTTGTATGCACAAACACAAAACATGCAGGCACTCTTACTTGTTGGTTTCTTTGTTTTGCTTTGGTAACACAAGGCACCCCACAAGCGTTTTGCTTGTGGGAGTCAAATATACGCAACACTTTAGCCACATAATTACACCGAATAAGCTGAATATCCGAATTTCTAGAACAGTAGGTAAAAACAAAAACAGATGTATTGCTGATTTTAAAGGCTTATCAATGGGTTTCACAAACTTCTAAAAGCTACAAAAATCCTCCAACTTATCAAATAAACAATTTTAGTCTTCAATGAACTAATCAACTACCAATCCTACAAGATTTCACTTTTCAAAAATCAAATTGAAAGGGAGAAAAGTGGACTAATGTGTTTGGCAGATTGCTAAAAACAAAATGGTGACTACTGAATGACAATATAAGCTTAAATATGCCCAAAAATCTTAACCAAACTAAAACTATGCCTAAAAGGCACCTAAATCTGTCGTCTCATAAGTCCTAACCCTAAGTTCACAAAATCACCCTAATAAATCCTATTTGTAGCTAACTGGTAGATTCTGATGGTTTTGGGTGTTTTGTGTTCAAGGGTGTATACAGTTGGTACTCAACTGTGTACGCTTGAGACCACTTCAACCCAATACACAAACTACCAAAATGCTAACTTAACTACAAGATACCATAACCACAAATAATTGCACAGTTTGTGAAAATAACTTAACAGCAAGTGAGAAAACCTTTTTTTTACTAGCAAAATTGATTTCTAAAATTAAACTAACCAAATTTTTGTTAAAATCCAATTGTCCTACACCTATAAAGATGGTGCAGACTAAGGTTTGCCCTTGGGTGTCAATTCCTACTTAATTACAGACCACTCCCAAACACTCACTTATAGGCAGAAAGTGAGATTATAACTCAAGATTTTGATTAAAAACTTTTAACAACACACAAATAACACTGATAAATATCAAGGATGAACTAAATAGCAAGATTAAACCAAAATGTCACCACTAACAAAAAAAACCTACAAATTCATGTAGCACACTCGTTTTAGAAGAAAATTAAAAACAAAAGAATGGTCCTTACCTAGAGGGCATACCATCCATACCCTCATGAATATGAGCTTATGTGCACGCATATGCACAAGCTTCCATGCTGAAAAACACAATAAGCAACAGAAGGTTTCAAGAATCAAGGAAACCTTGATTCTGTTAGGAAACAATGGGATAAATAAGATGATTTACTTTTCTTTTCTCAAAAACTTTTTCTTTCACCAACTTATATTCAAACTTGAACAAGCTTTCTGATAACACTTAACAAAAACGGATTTAAAAACAGGTTTGCAAACTTACCAACTTCTTTATCACAAAAATAAAAAAAGGAATTATAGTTTAACAAACAAATAAAATATTCTTGGATTAGAACTTAGATTTATGCTAATTGTAAGACCAACTTTCAACAAAATAAAAAGGAATTACATAAAACAATTTAACACCAACTTTTATTTGCATAAAAAGGAATTACACTAATTTAAACAAAAATCTGGAACAAAATAAATAAGAGAAACTAATAATTGCTCTTTTGTAGTTCGTTTTTCCAAGCTCACAACAAATTGAAAGTCCAATTAAGATCAAATTTTTAATTGTTTTTGGTTTTACAAGATTATTTGGTATCTATGTCTATTTCAAACAAACACGTAAAAACGGAAAATACTATTGCTCTATTTAACCGTAAAAAAAATTGGAATTACCACAAAATATTAAAAAGGTACAAGTAACTAATGCATACAATGTAAAAGTACTTGAAATGTAAAGAAAATGAGAATATAGGGACTAGAAATGTAAAACCAGAAAGTATAAGAACCAAAAGTGAAAATAGTAACAAACTATGCAAACCAACTAACAAATTCTCAAACTAACTAACTAATTTTGAAACTACTCAAATTTCAGGGACCTATGCTTGCAAAACCCTAAAAGTTAGCAAGTTTATCACAGATTAACCAAGTAATAAAACTGAAGGCCCAAAGTGCAATTTTACCAAACTTTTTAACAAAAACGGGCACAAGGGTTCTAATAAGCTGGATAGAGCTTATTTCTTAACCAAAATGGTTCTGGTTTTCTCTAAAATGCTTAAAACTGAAAATTATCTAGGCCTGCAAAAGGAATTTGGCTAAAAGCTCTTAAATCTCAGAGTAGCTTATTCTAATATGCTCACAATAAGCTCAAAACAAATCCAGTCATCTACTAATTGATTTTCTTGTTAAAACTGATTAATCAAGTGGCAAGAAGCTTGGAATGCCTTTTGGTTTTGAAAATCGTCAAGAAAATAAGTTGGAATCCTAAATAAGCCAAAAGTGCTTATGTTGACCAAGGTTTGACCAAAAAATCTCAATAAGCTCAAAATCACAGAAACTACTCAAGACATGTTCCTAAACACTTTTGTGAAAGAAAATCAGGTGATTTATGAAGTGAATTGTGAGAACTAAGAAATCAGTAAGCTATTGATTACAGAAACTAGCAAATGGTCTAGTGCTTATTATTAAGCTGATTACACACTCAAATCAGAGGACTGTATAATTTCCTTACTAGGTCTGAAAGATTGGATGTTAAGCTACAAATAGAAACAGGTTTTAGCTAAAATGATGCACAAACAAACAAATGCCATGGAATCAAAGTTGGCAAGTTTTGACTGAAATCCTTTTTCAAGTATTGACCCAAACTTTCTAAGTGTAGTTTGCCTTTTTGACCTTTTCTTTGACAACAAAACTTGACAAAAATACTTACACTCACTTATTGAGTGTAAGTGAACTTAAAAGAACAAGTTTCACAAAATGATTTACCAAATTGATCTAAATCCAAACACTACTTTAAAAAGCTGATATTTTTTTCAAAAGCTTTTTGAGCAAATGGTTAAGACAGCTAATGGAACTTATCTAGACTTGTTTAATAGATGAAATGAACTGGTTGTGAGTAAAAACAAACAGGTTTACTTGAAAGAACAAAAGTGAGTAGCTTATGACTATGACTGATAAAAATCAAGTGTAATCAAGTGAAAACTAAATTAAGGCTATCAAACTACAAGTAAGCAATCAGGAGTACAAGATTATACTACAGGATTACTAACACAATCTCAGTTCAGCAGATTAAGGCTACTACTAGGAATTAAGCATGCAGAGACTATTTAGGGGAATTTAAACAAGATAATGTGTTCCTTTTAGCTAAAGGCCACCACTGATGGAGTAGTGAGGCGCTGAGCCTACTAAGATCAACAAAACACCATGAATCTACCACCAAACATCAACAATCAACATCATCATCTGTTAGTAATCAACACCCCTCCTATAAACGGTTGAAATGGCTATGAAATGGACTAGAAATGAGCACAAACACAATTTAGGAGGGGGTTTATCCTAAGCTTAGGATAATCCTTGGATTATCCTAAGCTTGGGAATGATCTAAAGAGAGAGAGATAGATGAAGAACTGGAGAGAGAAACTAGAGAGAGGTTGGAAAGAAATATGAAATATTAGATTGAAGAATGTCTTTTTCAACCACCAACCACCCCTCCTAACATTCTAGGAGGGGGTTTATATAGCCCACCCTACATGTGGGCTTTGTGGGTTATACTATTAGACTATGACTACGAGCCTATTACTATGTATATATTGTTGGAGTGACTGAACCTTCCAAAATACGTAAAAACATATTTCCAACAATCTCCCCCTAAGGGAGGTCACTCCAAACAAGGGCGTTACCCGAGTAACAATAATAAAATAAACCTAGCATACTATGATTTGTCTTGAACTCGTAGTCGTCTTTTCTTTATCTTGTGAATATGCTGATGAGATCTTTGACTTTAGTCTTGAGCATGTTTCCTTTCCATGACCTTGTGCATTCATCACTTGTGATATTCGCCTCCTCGTGACTTCATGTCCCACATACTTATACCTTTGTAATTTTTGAAAGCTTCAGAGTTCGATATAGCGGAAGACTTGACTTTTAGGCTTTCTTGAATTTGTTGAAGTATTAAGTATATAAAGTATAAGCATGGGGGACGACTTCTTCTTGGATTTTGCAACGCCACCGTCTTCAAATGTAGTAACATAAGTAGACACGAACGAAATGGATTTGAACATTTCATTCTAATTCGGTAGCATTTTACCTCCGGTTGGTGAAGACCGTTGGATGATATTAAATATCGTACTTGTGGGAGGTAGATTTAATTAAAAATCTCCTTGACAAGATTTCGCGGGTAAACCCGTTCTCTTTACTCAACCATCCAAAGCTGACTGCGAAAATAAAGAGTGAATCATTTGGATAAAATTATCCTCATCATTTAAGTCGTCAATTCATGTTCCTAGAACAAGTAAAATTCAATTAAGTACCGCACCATCGTTGCTTTCCAGTTGTCACGAGCTTGATTCATATTGAATCTTGCAAGTTACCTACCAAGTGCTGTTTGATGTTAACACTAGAAGGATTTCCATTCGTCACTATAAATACTTAATCGTATTACTCTGAATGTTCTCGCAAGATCATTGAGATTTTGCGTAGAGGCCTGGAACGGGTTTGAATTCATATAAGAATTAAACCATTGTTGCTTTCTAGTTATCACAAGTTTGATTCATAAAGAATCGCACAAGTTACCTACCATGAGCTTTTTAATGTTCGCTCAAGAAGGATTTCCATCTTCATCGTAAATACTTTCGTATTACTCGGATGTTCAGGAAAGATCATGAAGATTTTGCGTAGGACTCTTAAGATCTTTCTTACTTTTCACAGTGTGTGAAGAAGCAAGGAATTATGATAGTATGTCCTAATGAGATATTTGATGATCTCAAATGGCTCTAGACTCGATCGTGCATTTCGGATTTTTGTGATCAGAGGCTGGAGAGGAGTGCCACCATTTCAATACCAATTTATTCGGAGTGAATAAATCAATAGATAATGTGTTGTCTCCGTGTGATTAAAACAAATACCTTTTGAGAGATATCTGAGTTAGCTGGGATGGGTTGTGCATTACATCACCGGGTCCATGATGTCTTAGCTTCAATATCAAGCATCATTTAAAGATGATCTCAATAGCATATGTGTTGACCCGGTTTCTGCCTAAGTTGTAAGGAGGGCTTTTTTCTTTACACCCTTTATCCTTACAATTCTTTTTCATTCTTCAACCCCTTCAATTCTTACCAATACGTGATAACTAGCACCTTGTTATGATTGTTCCGGTGCTAACTTAAGTACTTGGTTGGCATTCAGCTATGTTCACAATCTTTCTCCATCTTTCCTAACGACTACTATTTCTAGCTATGGAATGTTGTTGTCCCATATTATTAGATGATTAAAGATAGAAATAAAGATGAAAGATAGAAGATTTATAGAGAGAGAAAGTAGTGAGAGAAAGTAGAGAGAGAGGTGATTAACTATGTGAAATTAGATTTGAGAAAAATGAAAGATCCAACCCTCCTAACATGCTAGGAGGGTGCTTATATAGTCCACCCACATGCGGGCTTTCTATTGGACTATATACTTTTGGGTCGGGCTTGAATAAATGCTTAGTACCTTGAAAGAGGACTTTTAAGCTAGCCATCAAGCCCGTAATGTCACGACTATTTTAACTAACTATTACAACATTCTAATAAATATTACAATATAAACCTATGACCGAAAATTCTTGTTTGACTCAATATTTTTTAGGCTAAAAATCTCCCCCAATGTGAGGTCATTCCTCTTTGATATTTGGAGATCAATGGAGATTACAAATTTCGTCATAAATGAATCTTGAACGTGTAATAGTAGTCTTGTTCCTTCATACTGTGATCTTTGTGCCTTTGTCATTGTCTTTCAACTTTGTCTTTTATCTTGAGATCTTAAAATTATTCTTGAATTGTCGTTGTCATCTTGTGTCTTTATCCACATGCTCATACTTTGCACTATCATGAAAGCTTGCTAACAATCTCCCTTGAAGAGAGGTCATTCCTCTACATTAATTGATAAGGAATATTTTGATCATCAGAGTTGCGGAAGTCTTTAGTTTTCTTGATTGTTGAATGTCTTTGGGCATGAGTATGTGGTTTTGAATCTTTGACTTTGCTGAGTACACCGTAACTCCACCTTCTTGAGACAAAAAAATAGACACGGACTGAATGGCTTTGACATTCGTCCTAAATCGGTAGCATTTTACCTCTGGTCGGTGAAGACAGTTACACGATATTAAATATCGTACCTGTGATTAGGTACATTCAATTAAGAACCTCCTTGACAGGGTTTCGCGGTTGTACTATTCGTTCTCTTTACTCGACCGTCTCAAAGCAAGACTGCGAACATAAAGAGTGAATCAATTGGATAAATAACCGCTTGATTAAAGTCGTCAATTCAAATTCCTGGAACAAGTTTGATTCATAAAGAATCTTACCATTGTTGCTTTCCAGTTGACACAAACTTGATCCATAAAGAATCTCGCAAGTCACCTATCGTAGCGCTGTTTGATGTTGACGCTAGAAGGATTTCCATTCGTCACTGTGAATATTAATGAATATCACTCTGAATGTTCTGGCAAGACCATAAAGATATTGCGTAGAAACCTGAAACAAGTTTAAATCGATAAAGAAACAAACCACTGTTGCTCTTCAGTTTTACATATGCTCAATTCATAAAGAATCTTACACATGACCTACCACAGTGCTGTTTAATGTTAACACTAGAAGGATTTCCAGTCATCATTGTAAATACTAAGTAGTATCACTCTGAGTGATATGGCGTAGGACTCTCTTTATCATCATCATCCGTGTGTCCTGACGAGATTTGATTGATCTCTTGGCTCTAGACTCGATTTGTGCACTTTTTGGTGGTCGGAGGCTGGAGCAGATGCCACCTATTCAATATCAACTATCTCGGAGTGAGAAAGTCAATTGAAGTCATGTTGTTCTCCGTGACAATGAAACAAACTTCTTTTGAGAGAAGCCTGAGTAGCTAGGTAAGGGTTGTGCATTACATCACTGGGTCCATGATGTGTTGTCTTCATGATGTGTTGACCCGGTTTCTGCCTAAGTTGTATGGAGGGCTTATTTCTTTTCACCCTTTATCCTTACATTTCTTTTTCATTCTTCAACCCCTTCAATGCTTACCAAGACGTCATTACTAGCACCTTGTTGTGATTGTTCCAGTGCTAGCTTAAGTACTTAGTCAGCATTCAGTTACGTTCACATTCTACGCCATCTTTCCTAAGGACTTCTAATAAACTATTGGATTGTCCCTGGGAAGATCCCTCCGGTTCTGGTTGGATCATAGGTCTTAAACCTAACCATCCTTTTGACACCAATAACATCGTGGATTAAAGATGTTGTGGGTTTTTTATCTTAACCAGAAGTGCTTGAGTCTTTAGATCACATTTTAATCACATTTTCTCCCCTATATCTAATATATAAAATCGTTTGATATTAGAGATACCAAATTTGATTAAAATATATCACGAAAAATAGTCTTGAAAACTTTCGGGAGAAAAATGTGTCAAACTTCGCATGAATTATCGGAACATTTTATGTAGTGTCAAGTACACAACTTTTGAAAGATTTTGAATAATCATTGAAAAACTCTTGAAAAAATTGTACTCGCACACTACATGTTCATGAACACATAAAAGATTTTCATTGAAGAATGTGCTCACGAACATCAAAGATTTTTATGTGAATAATACCAAAGGATACTTACACACAATGTGTTGGATACATAAACCTGTTTTGACATAACATATCCAATAACATTAAAAACTTTGATTTTGGAAAGCTCCCCCTAAAAAATGGATCCAATCGAATTGTCATTATGAGGATGTGATCCACATTTCGCTTTTTTAGGATAGGAGTTGTTGAACACACAATTTTTGAAAGATTTTGAATATCATTGAAAAATTCTTGAAAAAATTATGTTCAACGCTTTTTGAAAAAATCCCAAATTCCAAATGTTTGAAAAGAATGGATTTTTAAAAGCATAAACTTGAGTTCATAGACTTTGAATGTCTTGACGAATCCACTCAAGTGTAAGAAGATTTCTCTTCTTTTGTTGAGGGTAAGAGCACTAAATCGTACACTCCCCCGTGAATATAGATCCAGGTTGCAATCTGAAATTGATTACAATCCATTATGTTGAGCTTAAAACGTTGAATGTTTTGTGACATACTCAACCCAAGATAGATTGCTCTACCCGTTGTTAGGATAAGTTATCTTTAAAGATACACTTTCCTTTATTTGAAGTTCGAGTTACAGTCTAACATTTAACTACAAGTCATTTTCATGAGCTTAAAAACGTTGAATGTTTTTATGGAGAGCTCATGACCGAGAAAAATATTATTTTCCCGTTGTTAAGGATAAGTTATCAATAGTGATCAAATTTCCTTTCTTTGAAGCACGAGTCACAATCTAAGGTAATTGTAAATCATTTTACATGAGCTTAAAAACTTTAAATGTTTTTAATATAGCTCATGAACGAGAAATTTTTAGTTTCCCGTTCAGAGGATAAGTCATCATCGGGATGAACTTTCATGTCTTGTGAGCCCGGGTTACAGTCTGTGATTTGACTATAAGCCATTACACGAGCTTAAAACTTTTGAATAATTTTAAGAGAAGCACGTATCCGAGAAATATTAATTTCTCGTTTTGAGGGTAACTGATCGTTGAAGATATAAAGTTCCCTTTCTTTGACCTTCAAGTTATTTTCTGATATGTGACTGTAAGTCATTTTGAAGTTTACTTGGTGAACCCCTGAGACACATATTTCTCTAATATCTGTTTGTTCAACAACTAAACTCTGAGAGTGTCTTTTTTTGAACGGTATGAATAAGGAAAACCTTTGTGTTCTTGTTGAACCTGTACTTTATTACCTGCACTTTCATCAGTAGTTTGTATGCTTGCATGTGGTTAGCGATATCTTGATGAGAACCATGTGGGGGTTCACCTTGAACCTTTTTCGTGCTAGAGGGAAATATCTTTCCAGTAGGAACCCATTTAAGACCAGTTGTTTTGAAAATTCTACCTGTTGGTATCCACTTAAGACATGATCTAGGAAACGTAGTTTTCTCATGCACATCGGAAGACTTAATTGGAGAAAAACTATTGCCTATAGGGTTCCGTCTTTGAGATGCTCTAGATTTTTGGTTCACCTTGTTCAGGACTTTTGTGAGGCAATCATCATGAATGGCATTAAACATGCATTTGTTACATTTCGTGCAAACAAAATGCTTAGCATCTGAGAAGGATCTATTGTTCCTAGGATAGGCTGATTTGAGCACATCTGAGAAGGGTCTAGAATTCCTAGATGTGTGAATAACGCTCCTATGGTTACATTTGGTCGTATCTCTTTCTTGTGTGTTTATCTTAGCATCCTCTAGATAGCTTTTATGACCCGTGTCATTTGAACTGCTCTGAGGCATGTTCTTGGAGCTATATCTAGAGTTTCTTGAAGCATTCATGTGATTGGGTTTTGCATAGGCAAAATTTGTTAAGGGGGATCTAGATAGTGGAGCGACTGTTTTTGGGAAATTGCTACGCACGTCAACTTGGGATGCAAACCTCGAGTTCGATGTTTTGGGTCATTCAGAATTAAACTCATTCGGTTGTCTAGCAACTAAACGGTTTATGAATGGTTGAGTAGGAGGTTTCCCCAAGATTGACTGATTTGCTAACTTAGTATCCACACTATTTCCTTTTAGCTTCCTTAATTCATTTTTCACCGCTGTTAATGCAAAAACCTTTTCCTGAATCTGAGCTTTCAATTGCTCATTTTGTAGAAGTAATTGAGCGACACGTTGTTCTAACTTAATGTTCATATTATCAAATATGTCGTTATCAGCATTCGCGTCATTACTTTCTACATTGTCGAGAGGTTGCACAGATGTTTCACTTAATAAAGCAGGCTAAAGACTCGGATTTTGAGAAGCCAACTTTGATTCTAACAAATTTATTTTTTTCACAAAATGTTCTTTTTCCGCATTAAAATCTTGAATCTTACAATCCAGTTTTTGTTCAAGAACAACGTTTGCTTTTTCAAGTTTTTCAAAATAAGATTCAAATTTGTCATTTTTCTTTAAAAACTCGAGTTTGGAATCCTCAAAATCTTTTGTCTTTTGAGCTAACATAGTTTCGAGCTCATGAATCTTAGAATCATACACAGCAGTTAATTGTACCTCAGCCATCGGCTCCTCATCATACATGGGTCTGATATTTGCATCAACGGCTGCTTGATCATACCCTGAATTGTTGCTGGTATGCTGTGTTTCTGATTCTTTCCCGTTGCTTTCTGTGATAATCGGACAAGCATCCAATGTTTTACCATCATCTACATTGCTCTTCATCTTCTGCATTAGTCTGTTATTCGCCCTTCTTTCAACTTGTAGTTTATTACGTGTTCTTTCGGCAATGGACTTCCTTACGTCACTCATGTGTTGAAGAAATGTCTCCTTGAATTCTTGAACTTCTAACCGAGTAAATTCAAAGAAGTATTTTTTTTATGAATTCTTGATCATAATATACAGAGACCTGTGTATCAAGGAATTGCTGAAACTGATTTTCGAGAACCAAAACGGCATCTATGGATTCAACCTCTTGAAATTCATCGTTGGCAAGTTGTTGTTGAAGGTGATCTGCATTGAGTAGCATTGTGCTTGTGAATGTGTCAACATCTTGACCAGTTAGTGACATGAAGACCCGTTTGATCCAAGTTCGACACGAGTGCCTTTTAAATCGTCATCTGAGAGAACTTGAAGGTGTGACTAGAGTGATCTAAAGTGTGTCATGCATCGTTCTTTTGTAACCGACATCTTGGATTTGAGTGCATGAACATCTTGTGTTATGGAATCCATAATGAGTGTTTCAGATGATGAAGTGACTTTGGATCTTAAGTAGATATGGTGTGATTGGGTTTGTGGTTGAAATTCCGAAAATTCCGATTTTTTCTCAGTCCGACAATAAATTCCTCAGTCCGACAAAATGTTAAACCGAAAAATTTTGAATTACCAAATTTTGAACTCAAGTTAGAAATAGCCAATAACTAGTAGGGAAAAATTTTGAAAAGGAAAAAATTTTGACAAAAAATAAAACCTAAAAATGGCCTAAAAATTTGAAATTTTGGTCCGAAAATTTGAATTTTTGGTCAAAAAAATTTTCGCATCGCCAAAATTTGAAATCGAATCTTAAATGGCCTAAAAATGGTCTAGGAAAAATAAATTTTACCATGGTTTTCCCGCCAAAAAACTCTTTTTTTTGGTAAACTATGATCCGGGACTAGTCTAGAGGGTGGCTAAATCTAAAAAGGTGTCTAACTAAAAATGGTTGACTTCGCAATTCAAAAAAATCAACTTCGCAATCAAACAGAAATTTACTTCGGAATACCTTTGAGAACTTCGGAATTTTTTTATGTTGAGTACTTTGGAATATCTGATTTTCTTCACTTCGGAATGTTAGAATATGAAGTACTCCGCAATAATTTTGAAGAAGGTCTTCGGAATCCCCCCAAAAACTAACTTCGAAATAATATTTCACAAAGCACTTCGGAATAACTAACAAAATCACTTCGCAAAAAGTTACTTCGGGAAAAATATCAACTTCGGAATAATTTTGCAAAAAGTTTTCGGAAAAATTCACTTAGTCCACTTCGGAATGTAAATGTGAGTAACTTCGGAATAATTTCTGAAAATTTACTCACTTCGGAATTTTGGTGAAGAAGAACTTCGGAATATATTCAAACATAACTTCGAAATAGTCAAAAATAGACTTCGGAATTCTGGTGAAGAAGCACTAACAAGGTATAGATCCGGAGGTCGGGGAGGATAAAATAGATGGTTAGACATTTTTAGAGAGAGAAAGTAAAACTTGAAAGGAGTGTGTTTATTTTATAGAGAGAAATGAAAATAAACAAAATGATAATCCTCACCCCTCCATGGAAGTATGGAGGGGTATATATAGGCTAAACAAGGAGTAACTTTGACAACTTGTCAATACTAGTCCCTCCACGTTTTGCCTATCTGAATCTAATGTAATTCTGTAAATGGCGCTCACATTTTAGGGCTAACAATCTTCCCCCAATGTGGAGACATACGGAATTACTTACAATGTTCCTAACAAGTAAAAATACAACAAAATAAAGTCTTCCAAGGCGCTTCCAATGCTGAGGATGTCTTTTAATTCTTCTTGTCTTCGTAACTTGTACCTCAGCTTGAATCCTCTTTGTCTTTACTTGTTGTGGAACAATTGTAATATGTATGATTTGGATTAACTTCACCCCAATTCATGCAGCATGTATTAAAATAATTCTTCATAGACTTCTTTTTGACGAAGTTTCTGAATCAGCTTCCCCCCAAACCAATATTTGTATCTTAAGCAGATTCTGACACTTTGATGTAGTTTGAACAATCTTCTAGCTCATCGGTTTAAGTACACAGCGGAAATTTGTAGAAGAATCACACCAAATAACACTGCTTCTATATTGTTTCATGTCGTTTAGTTTTTTTGTGATAATTCGTTTGGGGTAGCATGCAAGAAATCAGCAACAATTCTTCTCACGCCTACAAAATACTTCATAAAAATCATACAAAGTGAAGTAGATACCATTCCATGTACACTACTTCCCCCTGGAAGTTGATCCGATTACTTCAAAGTACACGATCTTCCCCCATGATGATTTCGAACTCTTAGAAGCATCATTATCGTAGACGTCCATATACTCGAGAAGTTCTTAGTCTAAAGCAAATGTATTGAAAAGTTTTCAAAGTCATTGAGAAACTCTCAAAATTTTGCTTAGACTATGAAGTACCATTGTCTTTGTGAAGCTCATAAATATCCCGTGAGAATTGATTGCTGATTCCATCTCTCTCTGTCTAACTTACCAACCTTGAATTCATTCGGCTATTTGTTGTGACCACATGTGAAGTAAACCCGATATTCAAAACTTGAATATGAAGTAAAATCCCCCAAATTTGTTACTTACGCTTGCACTTATGTCGATTGAAGAACGGTGCAGAAACAAGTCTCTAACATCTCTTGAAGTTATCCACATGAGCAACTGCGTGTGACACTGAGAACTGCAACAAAGCTCCCAAAAATGATAGTAATCCATGTCGTCGACCATCCACCCCTTGACATTGGAAACTAGATAATTCAAGTCTCAATCATAAATTTTATTGCCCAAACAAGTCATCAATCAATAGACTGGGTTTGAAGAAAAGGGGTAGAAAAATAGAAGGAAGGCTCGATGATGAAATAAGTAGACGGCTTCATGAAATCCGACTTTAACTTCAAATAAAGAATACCAAATACACTCCGTGATCACTTGTCTTTAAAGAATCAAAACTAGCCTTTTGTCGTTAAAGTAAATCTTATATCGGATTGTTTTAGCGTTAAGTGTTTTGTTTGCTTTGGTGTTGTGTGTTGTGAATGTCGTTAACTAGAACAAAAAATTCTTGGGGCCCTGTTACACAACATATTCATGGCCCATGTCAATTTCAACCACAAATCTCAATATGTAATTACTGCGTACAGTATTTTTTTGTATAGGTGTAAAATGGCACAACCAAATACATGTCATTCGGTTATAACTGGCCCAACATCCCATGTTCACACTCAAAGAAACGTGTCAGACACAAAGTCTCACAGTTGACCATATTTGGATAGAAAACTCCGCCTTTTATCTCATCAAAACGAGATTTTCTTCCATCTCTTTCCTTCAAATATCACAAACCTCTTTCCCTCAAAATCATACGAAGATGAAATCGAATCCACATCTTCAATCAATTATGTCCATCTCTCATCCAAATATCACCATCTCATCTATCAGCTCTAATGATAGATCTGTTGTGCATCAATATCCCAATTAAACATAACTCATCCCATATCATACGAATCAACATAAAAATCAATTGAACTTCTCAAAACCCCCATCTGCTGAATTCATTTCGAGCCACTAAGGTGCCAAGAACCAAGAAGGCGATGTCTTCAAGATCTTGATAGGGGTCTCGGGTAGGTATCTTATACATGCATGCGTTTGATTTTCGTGAATCGAAACAGAGGTTGTTTGTAACATAATTGTTATAACACAACACTTTAAATTCGAATATAAGAGATGGGTTGGACCATACAAGTTAAGATCTATGATGATTCGTTTTCGTGTGATTGATCTTTATGGTCAAAAAAATAATTTCAACACACGAAAAAATCTGAGATGTTGATTATTTATGTATTAATCGAGTCTAGATGTGGTTCATTGATGACGTGGTGATGGGAATAAGATTAAGTTGGGTTTGATGGTTTTGAGTGACGAGAGTTATTATAGTGAGTCGGTTTGAAAAACTTTTATGGTCCTCGAAATAATTTTGGACTTCGCAATTTTTTTTTTGTATCTTCGTAATTTTTTCTTTTGTTACTTCGGAATAAAAACTTTTTGGACTTCGGAATATTTATGGGTTCACTTCAGAATCTTCACTTCGGAATTTTGGACTTCGCAATTTTTTCTTTGTAACCTCGCAATTTTTTTCCTTTGTGTCTTCGGTATAAAGTTTCCTTGGGAACTTCGGAATCTGAATACTTGGACTTCGGAAAATCTGAGTTATGGATCTTGGTGACATCGGAAAAAATGCACTTCTGAATAGATTGTCACTTCGGAAACAGAAACCCTAGGCAACACTTCGCAATAACAAGTAAAATTTGTCCTTATCCCGAAAATGGTGGATCTTGGGTTTTCATATCTGATTTTTTTTTCTTGGTTTCTTCGAAAAGTGGATCTGTAGAAAAACCCAAAAACAGATTGACTCATAATCAAAAATAGGTATATCTTGAGATCCGAAGAAAATGAACCAGAAAAAGTTAAGACCAATTTTACAGCTTTTTCAGCTTTTCAAAAAAAGCTATTATACCAAAAAATGTATTACTGGAAAGAAAGAAGGAGAGAAAAATGAGAAAGTAGATCACGGGAAAGAAAGAAAGAGAGAAAAATGGGTTGATTTGACTGATTACCAAAAACAAAACACCTCGTGACTTCACAGCTTATCAATAAGCAGTAATTAAGCCACTAAAATAAGCAAACAAACACAAAATACCCCCGGTTAGCTCTGATACCAATTGTTATCCCATATTATTAGATGATTAAAGATAGAAATAAAGATGAAAGATAGAAGATTTCTAGAGAGAGAAAGTAGTGAGAGAAAGTAGAGAGAGAGGTGATTAACTATGTGATATTAGATTTGAGAAAAATGAAAGATCCAACCCTCCTAACATGCTAGGAGGGTGCTTATATAGTCCACCCACATGCGGGCTTTCTATTGGACTATATACTTTTGGGTCAGGCTTGAATAAATGCTTAGTACCTTGAAAGAGGCCTTTTAAGCCAGCCATCAAGCCCGTAATGTCACGACTATTTTAACTAACTATTACAACATTTTAATTAATATTATAATATAAACCTATGACTGAACATTCTTGTTTGACTAAATATTTTTTAGGCTAACAAATTTCCTTGGGAAGATTCCTCCGATTTTGGAAGAATATTGGACTTGACCTATCCTACCATCCTTATGTCACCACAATAGTCACCATCGTTTAATAGAGATGTTTTAGGTAAGTATATGTCACAATGAAATCCATTTTGAAGTACAAATCCATTTTTCTCCCCCTTAACATATGCCACGATATTCAAAAACATTTAGCACATGTCGGGAATGAGTCAGCACGTTAAATCAAGCCATTTGTGATAATTTCCCATATTAAATCACATTTTCTCCTCATATTAAAAATATTAACCCAATCGATGTTTTTAATATCAATTGATTTAATGAAATTTTAAGAAAAATTGGGAAGAAGAATGCAAATCCAATTATCTTCATGATTTACACAAGCTCCCCCTCAAATTAATGTAGGTGTACTTGAAACGTAAATTGAGTACCTTTTAAACACAAGTGTAAGGTACTTTTCACATGCAAAGATCCTAAATGGTAATGTATTCACAAGATTGATAATTTACGAGGTTGAACCTGAATGATAAGAACATCATGTGATAAGATCACGTGGTTCTTGTTGACGAATGTTGGTCTCCCTGTAACGTCTGAAATTATCTCCTCCTTGACACCATATGTACGATTGATATCGTTGTCTTGACACCAATTAGTGAACTTGGCACTTCGACATCGAAGATTCTGAACGCTTAACAATTGCCCCCTTCAATTTTTGACCCGTGTTCTCTAAAGAGTTGTAGTCATCGTTTGAGTAGTCACATCGTCTAGTATGTAGATATCAATTGCAAAGAACTTCGGATTGTGGAGTTGATAACTTCATAAAAACAAGATTTCTCTCGTTTTAACAAATAAATGCACTGAAACGTACATATATTCGTGTTAGATTGTGTTGTTACGTAAACACAATCCCTTACATGGTTATAAAGTAAACCATGCGCGAGAAAATTAATTCCCGTTGTTGAGTCAAAGCTTTCCGGTGAAATGCTTTACTTTAATATGAAAAGCGGGTTACTATCGGATATAATAGCAAGCCATTTTGAGCATGTTTTAAAAGATTTAAACTTTTTTTCGAACTTTATTTACAACCCCGTGTCATTATTAAACGACATTTCTAGGATCATAAATATTATCGATTACAAAAGACATGCCCTATTCGAAATCACTTGAGCTTAAGATTTGGAATATCTTACGGAAAGCTCAAGTCCGAGAAGTTGTAATCTTCTTGTTGTAAGGATAAGTTACCATCAGCGATAAAATTTCCTTTTAACTGAAGAACGAGTCCTAAGATGACATTACTTAGAATTCATTTTCATGAGCTTGAAAAACTTTTGAATTTTTTATCGTAAAGCTCGTGATCGAGAAAGATGAATTTCTCGTTATGAGGAATAGTTATCTTATTTAAAAGATACACTTTCCTTTCTGAGCTTAAAACTTGGAATGTTTTAATACAAGATCATGACCGAGAAAAATTAATTTCTCGTAACGAGGATAAGTTACTGATATGAGTGTATTTACTCATATCATTTGTAGCTTAAAACATTGAAATAGTGCATTAAATATATCAAATATGCCTTGGAAATGCTTGTTTCTTGTTTGAATGTGTGTAGGTACCAAGTTCACGAAAACCGACGAAAACCGACACGAGATTGATGAAAAAGATCGAGGAAGCCAAAATCGAGCTCGACATGAGTGGATTTAATCATTTGTCGAATAAACGGGCCAAGTGGGTCCCACTATGGGGTAAATGGGCTCAACGGCCCATTTATAGTTTCAAGTTATTAAAAGGATTTGATATGCAAGTCAAATAGGCCCAAATTGTAACTAGAGGGGACGGATGAAAAAGTTGTTTGGGCCTAAAGCCCAATTCAGTGAAATATAAGGAAATGAAAGAAACAAGTTTGGGCTTTTAGGGTTTTCATATGTCACACGTTTTCAGCTTTTCTCAAATGAATAAACTTTCACCATTCCAATCCATATTTAATTAAAACCATTTCACCCACTTATATCTCACTCACACATTTTTGATCTCACACGTCACTCATTTCTTCACCACAAATAAAACAAACCGTCCACTCATTCACTTTTATTTACACCACGTTTTCTCTCACTCAAATAAATAAAATCCTTTCGTTAGAAACTATGTTTCTTCTTCTCCAAACTTTTCAACCCTAAAACCTGCTAATATCCATTGTTCATTAACCCTAGATGGGTAAAAAAAGGGTTTTTACATAGGGCTTTTCATCTATTTAATTAATTCACTCCAAAATAAAATAAAACCCCAATCTTATAGGAAGAGAGTGGATGGTGCGAAGGTGATACGTGGCAGCTGTTGATTTGAGGAGACACATCATTCCCCCTAATCCACCAATCACAGGCTCCAAAAGAAGCACAACTAGCACACGGATGCCACGTTGGCGATCCGTGTGCTATTGTGACTCATATCCACCATCCGATTAAAGAGAGAGAAAAAGATTGAAGATCGAAGGCTTAGAATCAAGAGGAATATTCTTCATCAGATCCGAATATCCTTCATCAACAGCCCTAGGAAGGCTATAAAAACCCCCCAATCTATTGTAATTTTTATCCCATTTTTTACTTTAAAGTTATTATGCTTAAATAGATTTAGGTTAATTTGTAACTCTCTTTTCAGTCTTATACTCTTTTTGATCATTAATAAAAGTTGGTTTTATTTCATTCGAGCTTTATTTACTGCTTTAAATTGTTTAGTGCATTTTATACTTAAATCTGATTCGCTATAATTACTTTTATAATTGTTTGGTTTAAGCTTATTAATAGCTTTGGTCAAATAAGCTAAGTAAAAATTGGAGAAACTTTTCCCACTGGAAAGTTTAAAGAAATCTGGTTCTATTATTGATATACAAGTCGCTGGATCGAATGAATATTGGTTCGAGTTGCTTGTGATGATATGTTAATGGTTCGATTAATGGAGATGGTAATGGTGACGTTTGATGATGACGGTGGTTTTACTTTCGGTTCCTAAGCCAGCTCAGCGCTGTGCTTCGACTCAAAGGTTATCTACAAAGGGTGCGTTTCGTTTTTAATTTCATGTTGTTGAACTGCTAGTAGTTTAATAGTTGGTAGATGAATTTGAATGTAAGCTGGGAACATAAGTCTTATAGATTTATTCTGTATGATCTACTTATTAGGCTGATGTATGATTTGAGTATGGTGTGATTAAGTTACTGTTTGTTGTTTGTTTGATGATATAGGATTCTGTTAATTTAGCTGGTTAGATGAGTAATCTGATACATTGATTCACTACTTCCCTGTCTCATTTTGGTTATCTGCTCAACTGAATGTGCAATTTGAGTAGTTACTTGTTAGACTTTCTATTTTTATGTTGATGTTAGTTTGGATAACTTGATCTGATAAAATAAACTGAATGATTTTGATTTATTAAGTTAGGGACTTGAATAATGCTCTCTGTTGTGATCTGGTTACTTTGATAATAGTCATTTGTTCTCCTACTTGTTCGCTTGAGTTTGTTGCTGCATTAGTCGATTTTTAATCTCAGAATTGCTCAGCCATGTTTTAGATTGCTAGTTAGACTTGCTTTACTGATTTTTAGGTTTAGTAGTTACTGATCTGTTTGGTTTACCTTGAATATGGAGACTTTGTTTAATTTTAATTTGATCTCGTTTTTGTGATAAACTTGTAATGGATCTGCTATTTACATTTTGGTTAACTGAATGTTGCTCTATTGTTTTATCAGCTTATCAGATTCACCTTATCTGATAAGCTCAAAATAAGCTGTGACCTCATAGCTTTCAACAAATAAGCTACCAAAAGTCTCTCCTGAGACTGTATCTATTCACATCTGTCAAAAAGATTTATTCCAAAAAGAAATGTCCATGCTGAGGTTCGAACCTATGACCTCCTGGTCACAGGCAATAGGTGTTAACCAACTGGGCTAAGGGCCCTTTTGAGTTTATTTCTCATTATTAGATTAATATAGGGTATTTGGATTCTAGCAGATTTATATTTTGTAAGGTTTTGTTACGTTTCATTTTAACTTTTTCAACTAAAGTTTTTTTATTTTAAAATTTGTTTTAGTTTAATTAAATAAATAATAAATATAATTTTATAAATAAAAAAATATAAAAATAATAATAATAAATAAAAAAAAATGTTTTTATTTAAAAAGTTTAATTAGTTAATTTTTAATTAAATAGATTTTAATAATTTTAGATTGATTCAAGAATAGTTTTTAAATAAATTTATTTTAAGTAAACTTTTAATATAGCTTATTAGTTTTAAAAGTAATTTAGTTTAAAAGTCATCTTTATTAAATAGATTAAATTTTAAAAATTTTGAATTAGCTTAATTTTTAATAGTATTTATTTTTAAGTAATTAATTGTGTTTTAGATTTTAAAATAGGCGGGGTTTACGATTCATGCACTTTAGGTTAATTTTAAATATCTTTAAATTAGAAGATTTTAATTATAGTTTAAAAACCGAAAACCTATTCAAATCGATTGTCCAAATCAAAGCAAAACGTCTCAAATTCATAAGATCTTCGTGTACAACAAACTCGACTCACTCACGTGTTTAATTGAATTCGTCATTGGTATTATTAGTCTATTACTTTTTCCTAAAGGTAATTTGCTAATTTACCCTATAACATATCTTAATTACCACTATACTATCCACGACACATCAAAAATTTTGGCGCCGCTGCCGGGGATCTTGTGTACGATTCGTCTTTGTGGAGATTTGTTGATCGTTGATTTGAAGACCCTTTCCGTCCTCGGAAAGTTTTGTTATTTTCTTATTATATAGTATGTATCGTTTTTATGAAAAATACCAAAAATAATCTTCTTAATCCTCTATCATGTTTAATTCTTTTTCTCCTCACCCACTAAATTTTAATTCTTCCTTTGTCGATTGTGTTGGGTGTGGAGAACCGTTATATGGTTTTTTACCATGTCGGTGGTGCACGTGTGAGCGTTGTGGAAATGACTTACGTCACGATATACGTGTTGGATTTTGTCCTTATTGTAATGAGAGTACTTCATGGTAAAATCCGAATTTTTCGAATATTTCTCTCGATTTCAATCCACCTCCACACCCCACATACGAGACACCCTCGAGTGAGTTTTGTGGAAACGATTCTCATTTTGGTGAAGATTGTTCGCATCGATTCTCGCTTAATTACGAGCAAGAACCGAGCTACAATCAAAACTTTAATGATAATTGTTATCCACAAGATTTGTCGAGTTTTTCACAACAACATCCTTGTTGTGAGTATTGTGGAGGTCCTCACGAGAGCTTTAATTGTCAACCAAGGGATAATATTTTTTATGAGCCCTTTTCTCGCGTGAATGAAATTTTAAACGACTTGAAACAATGTTCCAACAAATAATGAATCAAAGAAATGTTGAAGTTGTTGAAAAAAGTATTGAAGACTTGTTGCTTGAAAAGAGACAAATTAATCAAGAGATTAATGACATTACAAATGAATTAGGGAGTCGACGATTTCATGGAGAAATAATTGATGAGGGAATTAGACGAGATTGTGAACTTAAGATTCGACAACTTTCGCAAGATTATAATGGTTTAAGCATTGAAATTCGTGAGAATGAAAGAGCTCAAGCAGAAGCAAAAGCTCTTGCTAATCGTGAACTCGAGCATTCTCTTCTTTTGGATGATGACGAGGATAGTTCTCTTTCTTTGCGAGATCTTATTGCTCTACATCCTTCGTCTAGTGCTATCGTGTGTCCTATTCGTATCTTGCCGGCTATTGAGCCCGAGGATTCTCCCATCCTAGATGATGAGGAAATATCTCATGACATCACCACTCCTATTCATGATTCTTCCACCGTGGAACTCGAAAATTCTCTAAGCAAGGGGGACGAGCATATTAGCACTATTCTTGTCCAAAACCCAAGAGAGTTTGACGGTATTTCCAATGAGATGTGTGATTTGCCACATTGTGATGACTCGACTTCTTCCATTCACTTTGATATTTTCTCCAATTCTAATGCTGAAAATTGTGATGGAAATGAAGATTTTGAGGATGATTCTACTTCTAGTGAATTGTCTAATGAGGAGTTCTCCGATGAACTTTCTTATAAAGATGATATTCACGACTCGGATTTTGAGGGGTTCGCCGATGAACCTACTATTCTTCACCCATTTCCGCCGGGAAATGAGGTTGATTTGACTATTCCGATCCTTGAGAAGTTCTCCGATGAACTTACTCATTTAGATGTGGAAGACGTGACTCTTCGTGAGAAATTATCCAACGTCTATCTTCTCATTTCTAGGATCGAGGCTTTGAATTCCAAGCCTAATGCTAAGTCTTTCTCTCCATTTCCTATTCCCGTCGAGGATAGTGATCCGCTTATGGAGGAGATTGATACTTTTCTTGCTTCTCATGATTCAATACCACCAGGTGTTGATGACATCGACCCGGAGGGGGACGCTCTCTTTTTAGAGAATTTACTTGATGATGATTTCGTCCCAAGTTCTCCTCCCACCCACTTTGACCTTAATGTGCGGGTTTTTCATGTGTCTCATATTGAGTACCATGACCCTATTGATCACATTTCTAAGGGTGAAATGGTCGTTAAAGCTAAGAATGTTGATTCTACTATGGATGAGACTTTTGTCCCACCATTATCATGTGCTTTATATGATCTTAAATTAGCATGGGGGGACGACACCGTGTTATCCTTTCCTTTCTCCACCGAGGACGAGGTATTCGATCCCGGAATCATTGATTTAGGGAAATCTCGGTCTTTCACCGATGCAATAATTGAAAGACTTTTTAATCATCTTGGTGCGAGTTTATCTCGTGGAGCATGCTACATCCATACTATTGTTTGTGACTACCATCTCTTGTTAGAGATTTGTGTTGCAGTTTTATCCTTTCGTTTGTCATCCGACAACGAGGATGAGATCTTTGACCCCGACATCGTGCTTTATCATGGATTCTATTCCATTATGCCGGTTTTCACCATTTTCCCTAAGGACCAATGAATGCGGGGATCGAGTCGAGCTCATGACTCGGTTAACAAAAACGAGGTGCCTTGTGGGGGAGTCCCATACATTCTATCTTCTTTTTATTTTCTAACACTAATAAGGCTTGATCTTTCAAGCTTGTGCTCGTGTTTTGTTGTGTTGTGATCTTAGGTATGACCCTTATCATTAAAGACTCTCGTGTTCGGTTTTTGCCGGTCCACTTGATCTTCCATACTTTGAATGCCATAAAGGGGCACACTCTTTACCCTTGATTTTTATCGACTAACGTCTTTCTTGAGGCATAATTAATAAACGGCTTATAGATTTGCGTGCTCTTACCATGCTAGGAGTTTGCATTAGACTCTTCGTATCTTAGCAAGGGGGTGTTACTCTTGAGCTAAGAAACATTGAGGACAATGTTTGGTTTTAGCATGGGGGAGTCAATCGATATAATCGCTTGCAATTGCTTTTGTCGTGTCTAAACGTATTGTTTTTCTCATTTTTCAATAAAAATTTTAAATTTTTTGTGTTATTTTTAAGTTTTAATAAAGAAAATAAGTGTTTTTGACACGAATGTAGGCTTTTAATAAGAATAGTTTTTGACTCGACTCGGTTTTTAACCTTAGCTTTTCCTTAACGTATTTGAATTAAGTTTTGCTAGGCTATTATATAGGGAGCTTTAAAACGCGAAAGTCTTAATTCATACGAGTTAAGAACAAGAACTTTTCGCAAGCTCCTATAATTGATCCTAGAAAGTCGTTTATCAAGGGAACTTTAAAACGCAAATTCTAAAACTTGCAAAAGTATAAGAAGATGAAAGATCCTATAGATGACTTGAAAACCCAAAACTTTGATTTAATAGGCTAAGTATCCATTGATTTCATTTTTGGAATTTTACAATATGGAGAACAAGAGATGATAGAGGCAATTATAAGTGTGGTATTCTTTCGGGAATTTATGTGAGTTAATTATGAGCCTATTCTCCCATCACTTGTTAATAATTTTATTTGCAATAAATAAGGTTGAACGATTTGAAAAGTTACTTAGCTTCTAGCCCAAGATCGTTTAAAAGTTGCTCGATATGGATTAGAGTTCATAGCCAAGGCATAACTTATTGAAGCGGGATGCGAAGATTAGCGAGTCCAAAAAGGTCCTAACAAGACATGAGGGCTATGTTTTATTGCTAAAGATCTCAAGTGATGTGAAGATTCATTTATCAAAAATCAATATGAAGGATCGAGACACACGACGAAAAGCAAATACTCCCAAAAAGTCATGGAGAAGTCTATCCAAAAAGACCATAATAAGTTATGAGGATAAATGAAGCCAAGTCCAAAAAGGGGGCGGATCGTTGTTAATCAAAATCCCAAGTAAAGATTGGAGAAACATGAAGAAGTCGTGGTCCAAGTATGAGTCTCTCAAAACTTCAAGTGAAGAAATATTATGAAGAGAAGACCATTATTTCGTGAACGTCTCTCAAGGTTGGAAGTATTAAGTCACTGCCAAATATCGGTCCGAGAAAGGTCTCAAATCGCGAAACAAGTTATGCCAAGATATGAACTTTATGAGAGCCCGAGAAGCAGTTTTAAAAGATTTTGTCCTTTAGCTAACTATTGATTAAATCGTTCACTTTATTTTCGGCTTAATAAATTATCGAAATAAGTCAACAATGCATCCTCGTGATCATTTAAGACAGCAATAAAATATAAGAGAAACACCTAGGAATAAGGGAGTCTAAGTGAATAATTAGCCCACATGAGTTCGTGTTAGTCTACCAACTTATAATAACAATGATCTTGTTTTTGCACTTGGCGTGGAAAAGTGAAAAGTCGGGGACGATGAATCTATTTGAGCTTTTATGATCCTTAAAGTTATTTTATGTCTTTGCAAAATAAAATGTCAAAAGTTGAATAATGGTGTAGCTATAGTTTTAATTTATCATTGCGTGAGGACACGGCAATTGCTTAGCATGGGGGAATTTGATATGAGTGTATTTACTCATATCATTTGTAGCTTAAAACATTGAAATATTGCATTAAATATATCAAATATGCCTTGGAAATGCTTGTTTCTTGTTTGAATGTGTGTAGGTACCAAGTCACGAAAACCGACGAAAACCGACACGAGATTGATGAAAAAGATCGAGGAAGCCAAAATTGAGCTCGACATGAGTGGATTTAATCATTTGTCAAATAAACGGGCCAAGTGGGTCCCACAATGGGGTAAATGGGCTCAACGGCCCATTTATAGTTTCAAGTTATTAAAAGGATTTGATATGCAAGTTAAATAGGCCCAAATTGTAACTAGAGGGGACGGATGAAAAAGTTGTTTGGGCCTAAAGCCCAATTCAGTGAAATATAAGGAAATGAAAGAAACGAGTTTGGGCTTTTAGGGTTTTCATATGTCACACGTTTTCAGCTTTTCTCAAATGAATAAACTTTCACCATTCCAATCCATATTTAATTAAAACCGTTTCACCCACTTATATCTCACTCACACATTTTTGATCTCACACGTCACTCATTTCTTCACCACAAATAAAACAAACCGTCCACTCATTCACTTTTATTTACACCACGTTTTCTCTCACTAAAATAAATAAAATCCTTTCGTTAGAAACTATGTTTCTTCTTCTCCACACTTTTCAACCCTAAAACCTGCTAATATCCACTGTTCATTAACCCTAGATGGGTAAAAAAAGGGTTTTTACATAGGGCTTTTCATCTATTTAATTAATTTACTCCAAAAGAAAATAAAACCCCAATCTTATAGGAAGAGAGTGGATGGTGCGAAGGTGATACGTGGCAGCTGTTGATTTGAGGAGACACATCATTCTCTCTAATCCACCAATCACAGGCTCCAAAAGAAGCACAACTAGCACACGGATGCCATGTTAGCGATCCGTGTGCTATTGTGACTCATATCCACCATCCGATTAAAGAGAGAGAAAAAGATTGAAGATCGAAGGCTCAGAATCAAGAGGAATATTCTTCATCAGATCCGAATATCCTTCATCAACAGCCCTGGGAAGGCTATAAAAACCCCCCAATCTATTGTAATTTTTATCCCATTTTTTACTTTGAAGTTATTATGCTTAAATAGATTTAGGTTAATTTGTAACTCTCTTTTCAGTTTTGTACTCTTTTTGATCATTAATAAAAGTTGGTTTTATTTCATTCGAGCTTTATTTACTGCTTTAAATTGTTTAGTGCATTTTATACTTAAATCTGATTCGCTATAATTACTTTTATAGTTGTTTGGTTTAAGCTAATTAATAGCTTTGGTCAAATAAGCTAAGTAAAAATTGGAGAAACTTTTCCCACTGGAAAGTTTAAGAAATCTGGTTCTATTATTGATATACAAGTCGCTGGATCGAATGAATATTGGTTCGAGTTGCTTGTGATGATATGTTAATGGTTCGATAATGGAGATGGTAATGGTGACGTTTGATGATGACGGTGATTTTACTTTCGGTTCATAAGCCAGCTCAGCGCTGTGCTTCGACTCAAAGGTTATCTACAAAGGGTGCGTTTCGTTTTTAATTTCATGTTGTTGAACTGCTAGTAGTTTAATAGTTGGTAGATGAATTTGAATGTAAGCTGGGAACATAAGTCTTATAGATTTATTCTGTATGATCTACTTATTAGGCTGCTGTATGATTTGAGTATGGTGTGATTAGGTTACTGTTTGTTGTTTGTTTGATGATATAGGATTCTGTTAATTTAGCTGGTTAGATGAGTAATCTGATACATTGATTCACTACTTCCCTGTCTCATTTTGGTTATCTGCTCAACTGAATGTGCAATTTGAGTAGTTACTTGTTAGACTTTCTATTTTTATGTTGATGTTAGTTTGGATAACTTGATCTGATAAAATAAACTGAATGATTTGGATTTATTAAGTTAGGGACTTGAATAATGCTCTCTGTTGTGATCTGGTTACTTTGATAATAGTTATTTGTTCTCCTACTTGTTCGCTTGAGTTTGTTGCTGCATTAGTCGATTTTTAATCTCAGAATTGCTCAGCCATGTTTTAGATTGCTAGTTAGACTTGCTTTACTGATTTTTAGGTTTAGTAGTTACTGATCTGTTTGGTTTACCTTGAATTTGGAGACTTTGTTTAATTTTGATTTGATCTCGTTTTTGTGATAAAATTGTAATGGATCTGCTATTTACATTTTGGTTAACTGAATGTTGCTCTATTGTTTTATCAGCTTATCAGATTCACCTTATCTCATAAGCTCAAAATAAGCTGTGACCTCATAGCTTTCAGCAAATAAGCTACCAAAAGTCTCTCCTGAGACTGTATCTATTCACATCTGTCAAAAAGATTTATTCCAAAAAGAAATGTCCATGCTGAGGTTCGAACCTGTGACCTCCTGGTCACAGGCAATAGGTGTTAACCAACTGGGCTAAGGGCCCTTTTGAGTTTATTTCTCATTATTAGATTAATATAGGGTATTTGGATTCTAGCAGATTTATATTTTGTAAGGTTTTGTTACGTTTCACTTTAACTTTTTCAACTAAAGTTTTTTTTATTTTAAAATCTGTTTTAGTTTAATTAAATAAATAATAAATATAATTTTATAAATAAAAAAAAATATAAAAAAATAATAATAAATAAAATAAAAAAATGTTTTTATTTAAAAAGTTTAATTAGTTAATTTTTAATTAAATAGATTTTAATAATTTTAGATTGATTCAAGAATAGTTTTTAAATAAATTTATTTTAAGTAAACTTTAATATAGCTTATTAGTTTTAAAAGTAATTTAGTTTAAAAGTCATCTTTATTAAATAGATTAAATTTTAAAAATTTTGAATTAGCTTAATTTTTAATAGTATTTATTTTTAAGTAATTAATTGTGTTTTAGATTTTAAAAAAGGCGGGGTTTACGATTCATGCACTTTATGTTAATTTCAAATAGCTTTAAATTAGAAGATTTTAATTATAGTTTAAAAACCGAAAACCAATTCAAATCGATTGTCCAAATCAAAGCAAAACGTCTCAAATTCATAAGATCTTCATGTACAACGAACTCGACTCACTCACGTGTTTAATGTAATCGTATAGAATATTGATAACCTATGAATCTATGAAGTGGGTTGATGTTTTCTAGTGAGAGAAACTGGAGAGAGAAAGTGAGAGAAACTATGTGTCTTTTATTAATATGAAAACATGAAACGTGAACAACAACCAACCCCTTTCCATGGTGGAAAGGGGTATTTATACTTCCAAGCAACATTGGGCTTGGGCCGGTCCATGACAAGCCCATGGACCGGTTCTTACTTAACTTAATAAGTAACAATTAACTATTTGTTAACTACGAGCTATTACAACATAAATCATATTGTGGAGTGACCGATACTTCTAATATACGTTAAAACGTATTTCTAACAATCCCCCCCTAAGGGAGGTCACTCCATGTTACAAAGTTCTAAACCTAGCATACTATACTAAGTCTTCGTTCTTTAGCTCGTAGTCTTTTCTTCTTTTATTTCTTTTGTTGTGAATATGTTGGTTTGATCTTTTTGGCTTTGGCTTGTGAGCATTGTTCTTTGGCCTTTCACGTGCGATCTTTGCCTTTCTTGTGAATTTGCCTCCTCGTGACTTCATGTTCCACACACTTATGTCTTTTTGTTAAATTCTCGAAAGCTTCAGAGTTTGGTACAGCGGAAGACTTCATCTTGTACTTTCTTGAATTTTTGCTGAACTTTGTTGCAGAAAAACATAAGCATGTGAAAATGACTTCATCAGGTACACCGCAACACCACTGTCTTCACTGGTACACAGCAACGCCACCGTCTTCAACAGGTACACAGCAACGCCACCATCTTTAACAGGTACACAGCAACGACACGAATAAAATGGCTTTGAACATTTTATTCTAATTCGGTAGCATTTTACCTCCGGTCGGTGAAGACCGTTGGACGATATTAGATATCGTACCCGTGACGGATAGTTTCAATTAAGTAACTTCCTGACAGGATTTCGCGGGTAAACCCGTTCTCTTTATTCGACCGTCCAAAGCTGACTGCGAACATAAAGAGTGAATCACTTGGATAAATTATCCTTGTGATTTGAAGCCGTCAATTCATGAAACCTGGAACAAGTGAATTTCAATTAAGATTTTCACCATCGTTGCTTTCCAGTTGTCACGAGCTCAATTCATAAAGAATCTTGCACGTCACCTACCAAGTGCTGTTTGATGTTAACACTAGAAGGATTTCCACTCGTCACTGTGATCAATAAAGAGTCACTCTGAGTGTTCTGGCAAGATCATATGATAATGCGTAGAGGCCTGGAACGAGTTTAAGTTCAATTAAGAATTAAACCACTGTTTCTTTCCAGTTTTTCACAAGATTGGTTCTAAAAGAACCGCACGTGTAACCTACCATGAGCTTGTTTGATGTTGGCTCAAGCAGGATTTCCATCTTCATTGTAATACTTGCGTATTACTCGGATGTTCTGGCAATATTACAGGAATACTGCGTAGGACTCATGAAAATCTCTTACTTTTCACAGTGTGTGAGAAAGCAAGGAATAAATGGAAAGTGTCCTAATGAGACTTTTGATGATCTTTTGGCTCTAGACTCGATTGTGCGTTTTGATTTAGTGAGCGATGGCTGGAGAGGAGTGCCACCTTTTCAATACCAGTCTATTCGGAGTGAATAAACCAATAGATAACGTGTTGATCTCCGTGTGATTAAAACAAATACCTTTTGAGAGATATTTGAGTTAGCTGGGAAGGGTTGTGCATTGCATCACTGGGTCCATGATGTCTTTCTTCAATACCGAGAATCATTAGCAAAAATGACCTCAATAGCAAATGTATTGACCCGGTTTCTGCCTAAAGTTGTAAGGAGGGCTTCTTTCTTTACACCCTTTATCTTTACAATTCTTTTTCATTCTTCAACCCCTTCAATGCTTACCAATACGTCATCACTAGCACCTTGTTGTGATTGTTCCAGTGCTAGCTTAAGTACTTGGTCGGCATTCAGCTATGTTCACAATCTTTCTCCAACTTTCCTAGGACTTCTAATTCTATCTAGGGAATTGTCCTTGGGAAGATTCCATCGGCTCTGATGAATCATTGGACTAAGCCTATTCCTACCACCCTTTTGTCACCACATACGTCGTGAATTAAGCGTGTTTTGGGAAAGTATAGCCACCATGAAAAATCATTGAAAATCACCTAAAGTACTTGTGATATTGAAATCAAAAGTTTCGTACCTTAGGTGTTTTTGATCATCAAAAACGCTCCCCCTTAACACGTGCTTTACACATATTAAGTTGGATAGTCGTTAAGTCTTTTTCATCTTTTAGCCAAGTATCATTTAAATCTCCTTAATCCCATTTTCTCCCCTTATCCAAAATGTTAACCATTAATATTTGGGATATTGAATGGATTAACTGGTCTTTGGGTAAAAATGAAATCGATGTTTGGCCATAGAACATGTTCATGCTCCCCCTTAAAGTAATAAGGGATATTTGTAGTGCTTTAGTATGATATATTTTGAAAGATTTAGAATCTCGTGAGAAATTCTTGAAAAATTATCATACCTTAACACTACATCAAGCCGTACAAGCACAATATTCACAAATATACATATTCACAATTAAAACCAATATAAAGTGGACCTGAAATGTACGACCCATTAGATGGATCGTTGCAGTAGCTTGTGGTGCACTAGATATGGTCTACCACCAACGAATCTTTCCAAACTCCTCATCAATCTACGTTTACGGAGCTTTTGATCAATCTTCTTGATCACATAATTCGCCATCTGCCGATAACCCTTATGCCAATCCTCGGTCATCTCTGGTAACGTCCCACCTGAATTAAGATGCTCCAACTTTCCTCTGACTTGTAAAAGAGTCCCATCACTATACTTATAAAGCTCACCCACCCTCATAAACTTCATTAACCCTCGACTGTTCAAGTAGAAAATGCCGCAATTCGGGACAGAAATGCCGGTATAGGGACATCTATCTACATGTTGAGGTAACACTTGATTCACTGGACGGGTTAGGTTAAGCTTCCTTTAATAGCTTTCGACTCCCAACTGAAGATCTTCAACTCGTTTCTTGATAACAACGCTTCGTGTGAACATACGAAGTGCTGTATTCAAGGCAATGAGGTCTTCACGAGGAATATGTGTGAGTTGATCCCGGGTCATCAGAAGCAACATATCTTCGATATCCTCAAGGCGAATGATAGAAAAATCTCCCTGGTGGATTTTGTATTCTCTATCATCCTCCCTTTTCAAACGAATCTCCGTCACATGATAATAGCCATTCTTGGCTTCAGTTTCAACCCTAAGATGTTGGAGATGCGGATATCGGATCTAACATTACTCCCTGAATTGACTAGACAGCAGCCCCTGTACGCCCTTCGAACTCGTTCGTCCCAGTGTGATGCACCTATGACAGCATACATATCATAATTACGATTTACCTTTGGGACCCAGAGTCGGTTTACCTTTTCCTCGATAAAGGGTATTGTCCCCCAGTTGGCAGCTTTCAGCAAGGTCAGGGAGGTTGCGTACTTTGATGACCCCTTCAGAAGATACACAAGATCATTGGTGACGAAGAAGTCGAGAGCAATCTGATTATCTTGAGTAGGATCAAGTGGAGGTGGGGCTCTTTCTGATTCATGAAGACCTGGCCGTTGAACGGTATTCAGAGCTTTCAGGATCTCATCAGCATAATACTCGAACTCCATTTGGGTTAACCGGGTTTTGTCGCGAATTCTCTTATCCTTCAGTGCTCTCTTCACCAACGACGGAGTAACCGAAGTCTTATACTCATGAGCCAGAAATGCACATAAGTCAATCGGACTACGGATCCGGAGATACAAAACATCTTTGTCAGCGTCTGTGATCGGATCATATTGCGCCGTTGCCGTGATCCAAGCCTGTGGCGGTGTAGTCTCGTCAATCTCCAACGTGTCTGCCCAGTCCCTTGTGCTTGATTCAGGAACAGTAGATAGAGGTTCTTGTTGTAGAGGAGTGGAAACGTGAACATCTGCTGGTTCTGATTCAGGCATCTCGGCAGTGTCATGGACGGGTGAGTGTTGTGCAACTTCAGGTTCAGTTACCGATTCTGCAATCACAGGAGCAACAACAATAGAACTAAAAGGGTTAGTGGTAACAGGTATAGATACAGCAATAGATGTGCCAGGAATAGATGACGCTGTAGTAGCATTCACATCGTGGCGCCACTTGGATCGTCTGGATTCCATGGAGGTAGATTTTTCCTTTGCTGCTGCATCTTTCTTAGACTTGGTTCTAGACTTAGCAGGTTTCTTTGAGCTGGCAACCTTGTCCCCCTTTTCAGGCTGTTTACCCCCATCATCATCCTTATCGTTATCCTCGTTGCTCCCTTTAGCACTCTCCTCATTACCATCACCACCATCATTACCATCATTATCATCATCATCCTCGTCATCATCATCCTCATCATCATCATCATCCTTATCATCATCATCCTCATCATCATCATCATCCTTATCATCATCATCCTCATCATCATCATCATCCTTATCTTCTTCTTCTTCTTCTTCACCAGTACCCTCTTCTTCTTCACTCTCTTCCCTTTCTTCCTCAGGGAGAATGTGGTAGGGTACCACACTTCCAAACGTCTTGAACAACCTATCATCCTCCATGATAGCGTCATTCAGGGATTTATAGAGTGTCCATTGAATCTTAGATTTATCAAACGATCCAAGTTCCCTCATACGAGCTTTGAGGATCTTCTTTAGCTCAAAATCCGTCAAGTCATAGGCAATTTTGTAGGCGGATTTAGAAGGATTGGATTACTTGATCATCAAGTTATCAGCAGCGAGTGTCTTCAATTCATCACGCAGTTTAGGCATAATGGATTCAACGGATTCTTTCACTCTCTCCTCAATAGAAGCTTCAAGAGTTTCTTTCTGATCCTTGTAGTTATCCTTAATAGATCGAAGTCTCGTAAGTCGTGCTTCATACCTATCAACTTCAGCCTTCTTAACTTGAGCTAGTTCTTTTGCATGAGCTTTTCGCGTCAATTCCATCTCGGCAGCAAACCTAGCAAGCATCTCTTCTTGGACTTTCCTAGATGCTTCTTCACTTTGAACTCGTCTATGTAGCTCTTGGCGAAGTTCATCCATCTCTCTTTTGTGATTATCCGTATGTTTATCCAACATTTCGGCCATTACCAATGCAGCGATTGTAGACGTTGCAGAGCTGCTCTGGGTTGATGGAATAGGCTCGGTTGTTACTACGGTACTAAGGATGGGAGTTATATGTGGTGGAAGAAATGGTGTTGAAACCGGTCTGGTTGGTAAGGGTTGTATTGGTGGAGGTTGTGTTAAAGGTTGAGTAGGTACCATGATTGTAGGATCACCGGACTCCTTTTCAACACTTGCTGAAACGGGGATGGATATTTCCTTTGAAGTAGAATACCGTTCGGGTGATCCAAACTCATCAACATCATCTGGTTCCACGTACTCTTCTTCAATATTCATCTGAGCACCCGAACCACTACCACCTGTATCTCTCCTACTCCTTTCAAGAGCTATCTTCATTGCTTTTCTCTCAGCCTTGTTAAGAGTAGGATCATCAATATCTTCTTCATCTTGGAGAACTAACTCATCAGTCGTACCCTTTCCCTTCTTAACTGCAGTCTTCTTCTTTTTGGCTTTGGGTTCAGGTAAAGCTGTTTGCTTCCGTTTACCTTTGCTCTTAACCGTGGTAGATGAGTCTTCACCTGCTAGAATGCTTGCTCGTTGATTCTCAATTTCTTGTAGCAAGTTCTTGTAATCATCAGATGCGATAATCTCATCGGTCAGAAGATGACTGGGAATGGGACCAGGAATAACCGTATTCGAATGAGTCTCCTGCCTTAAGTCTACCAAATCATCATCATCTATCGTGTGGTGACGACTACCTGCACGCTTATCAATAGATGCATCGTTTTCCATAAAGTAATGTATGATCAGCTTAATGAACCTAGGGTACTGGTAACTTTTAACCTTACCCTTCGTGTTTGTGAAGAGTTGAAAAGTAAACTCCTCCCATAGCAATGATGCATAATCAATACCCATACCTTTGAACATACCATAAAACATCTTGATGATTGGCGGACGAACAGCATCAAACCCAGTTGTTTTGGGTGTGAAACATCGGCTTAGAATCCCAAAAATAGCTTTCCATGGTTGACCAACTTTGGTAGTAGTAAACTCAGACACGGTTCGTATGTCAAGACATCCAATGGTAGTGAACATTTCCATGATCTGGTCCTTAGTCGGGTTGGCTGAGTATGATAGGCCTTTGAGTGTCGGCCGAAATCCAAATATCTTCCTGAAGTCTGACACAGTAAGCGTCTGCTGCTTGTTGTCCAAGGAAAATGTGATTTTGTTCGACGTCCTCTCTTTGGTAGCCCAGAACTCGTAAAGGTAGTCATAGGGAACTGAAGCACTTCTCCTTAGCGCATGCTTTAGATGAGATTTATCAAGTATGGCTGTACCTACCTTAAATCCATTATGGGTAGAATGAGATACCTCCTTCAAACGGAAGTTGTTTGGAATAAACTTTAGAGTCTTGGCTTCGGCAATGGCGGTGGCTCTGGTGTCTTGTATTTGTTGTACTGTAGGGTTAGTCATCGTCTCTGCTTAAGATAAAACACAAAGGTTGAAACATACAAATATGAATATCATTATGACTTTAAACCTAAGCATTGAACATATGAATCCCTTAAGCTTGTAAAATATTCAAACATCTTCTATTCGGAATAAACATTCAATTCGGAATAATTGGTCTATGCGGAATAAACAATCTATGCGGAATAAAAGTCTATTCGGAACATTAGGCCTATGCGAAATTAATTTCTATTCGGAAAGAACTGTCTATGCGGAATAAAATTCCTATTCGGAAAGAACTGTCTATGCGGAATAAATTCTCTATTCGGAAAGATCAATCTATGCGGAATAAAATTTCTATTCGGAATAAAAATCCTATTCGGAAAGATTTCTCTGTGCGGAATAAAAGTTCTATTCGGAAAGATTTCTCTATGCGGAATAAAATTCTTATTCGGAAAGATTTGGCCTATGCGAAATATTCATTCTATTCGGAAAAAAATGCTCTTATGCGGAAAGATCATTCTATTTGGAAAAAAAACTGCTCTTACACGGAAAGAAAAGTTTAAACAGTTACGATTTTTTTCTAATTAGGCACTAATTCGTTTGATTCAAGAGTTCTAAAGGCCATGTCAGTTCAATTTGTGCTATTCCGAATCAATCCCAGGCAAAACCCCCAATTAATTAAACCCTAAATTAAGCAGAAACTTCAATCGATTGATTCCAGTTTAAAAGGAGTTAATTAAATTGTATTGCATGAATGATTAAACCGTTTAGATACCTTTTTGAAGATCTTGATCTAGAAGATGAATGATTGAAATTGTTTTGTGTGTTTGCGTGATTTTTGTGTTCTTGTATGTTAGTGGCGGCAAAGGAGAAAAACAAGCAGACAGGGAAAGAAGAGAAGAGACGGGGGGTGGGTGAGATTTGACTAGGTCAAGTTTTCACAAGTTTGACATATTGTCAAATTTACCCCCTCAACTTTTCTTCTTTCTTCAATCAAAATTCTTTTGTTTTTCCAAGTTTTAATTCTTGTCATTTTGACCCTATCTTATGTTAAATTCCCGAGCCTTAGTGATTAACCTATCTTAACACACGCACAAATCTATTCATGACAAACTTATAAGCAACAACAAGACAAAATGCCAAAGCAAACCAACCATTAACCATTGAGCTTTTTGAGTTTCCTTGAAAACTTTTGAAGATCTTTTTGATGTGAAAGATGATGTAACATTTTCTCCCCCTTAAACGATGACCCGTTTTCTATTTAAAGAGCTGTAGTCATTGTTTAACGAGGCACATGATGATGAAAAACATTTTCCAATTAATGTTTTGAAAAGATCGATTCGTGGTGGAAATAAGATTTCTCTTATTTTGACAAATTAATGCACTGAGACGTACACTAACTCGTGATAGACCAAGTTGTAAAGTAAACTTAATCCCTTTGCATGATTTGGCTTGTAAATCATGCCCGAGAAACTTAATTCCCGTTGTGAGCCAACGTTTTCCAAGGAAATACGTGACTTTAATATGAAAATCGGGTTGCAGTCAGAAATAACTACAAGCCATAATGGGCATGTTTTAAAAATGTACAACTTTTATACGGACTCTATTTATGGCACCGTGTCAATATTGATCGACATTTCTAAGGCCGTAAATATTACCGTACTAAAAGACATGCCCGTTTTAAAAACGAAAAATATTTTTGGTTTTTCTTGATTTTATAATTTTTATGGTTTTTGTAGGTTTTATATTTTTTTATGATTTTTGTTGGTTTTATATTTTTGTATTTTCTTTTTGTGGTTTATATATTTACGATAATATACATGATCACGAACAAAGGATACTCTGAATAGTTTACCACGACTATTCAGCTGATTCTTCTGCCAACTCTTTGAGAGTCGCTGGAGTGAATGATTTCATGCCAAGCTTGTCGATCAAAAACTCGATTCGTCCTCGATCTAAGGCTTTGGTGAACATATCCGCCAGCTGGTACTCAGTAGTGACAAAATACAGCTCGATCACTCCGATCTCCACCTGCTCCTTAATGAAATGGTAGCGAATGTCTATGTGCTTGGCCCAGGAGTGTTGAACATAGTTGCAGCAAAGGGCAATGGCGCTCTTGTTGTCACAATACATCGGGATTTTGTTGAATCCCAAACCGTAGTCAGTTAATTGTGATCTCATCCAAAGGACTTGAGCACAACAACCGGACATGGCGATGTATTCACCCTCCGTGCTAGAAATTGCAGCGCTTTTCTGCCTTTTTGAAGACCAACTGATCAATCTATCTCCAAGGAGTTGCACAGATCCAGAAGTGCTACGCCTCGTGTCTTAACATCCAGCATGATCGGCATCTGCGTATGATATTAAAGCAATGGAGGAATCTTTCGGATACCATAGACCACGATGAAGTGTTGCTTTTAGATACTGAAAGATCCTTTTAACTACATGTAGGTGCTTTTCGGTAGGCCAAGCCTGATACCGGGCACACATGCATACAGCAAATTGCAAATCAGGCCTGCTAGCAGTCAGATATAGAAGGGTGCCGATCATCCCACGGTAAAGTTTTGGATCGACAATAGTCCCATTCCTATCTTCATCTAACTTGGATTTCTCCACCATTGGAGTGTCCACGGGGTCACAATTTTCAAAGTTATATTTCTTAAGAGATTCTAGAGCATATTTGGATTGATTAATAAAGATGCCTCTGGGATTCTGAGAAATCTGTAATCCTAAGAAAAATGAAATTTTTCCCATCATCGACATCTGAAAGCGTGTGGACATTATCTTCTCAAAGCGATTTGACAATTCTATGTTAGTGGCAGCAAATATTATATCATCAACATAAATTTGTACCAGAATCATGTCGTTGCCTTCCTTGAGAGTGAATAGAGTGGGGTCCACTTTGCCTTTGGAGAAGCCTTCCGCGATGAGGTATGTTGAAAGGAGATCGTACCACGCGCGTAGAGCTTGTTTCAACCCATAGAGAGCCTTCTTAAGCTTGTACACATGATTAGGAAACTCCGTACTGACGAACCCATCCGGCTGACTAACATAAACTTCTTCCCTTAGTTCACCGTTCAAAAATGCCGTCTTCACATCCATTTGATAGACGATCATGTTCATATGAGCAGCATACGCAAGGAATAGTCTAATCGCCTCCAATCTTGCCACAGGAGCAAAAGATTCTTCAAAGTATATACCCAAGGCTTGTTTATATCCTCTAGCGACCAATCTAGCCTTATTCTTCAATACCGCACCCATCTCATCAAGTTTAACTTTATAAACCCATAACAAAGTAAGGATGTTAACCTTGTCAGGGAGAGGAACCAATTCCCATACTTCAAGTCGTTGGAATTCATTTAGTTCCTCCTGCATAGCTTCAATCCAAGATGATTGAGTCATAGCCTGCTGCCAATTTTTAGGTTCAACTTCAGAGAGAAATGCATCAAAGTAGCAATAGAGTGCACTCTCTTGTAATTGATGGCGTGTAGAGACTGGTCGATCTAGATCTCCAATGACATTCCTAATTGGGTGATCTTTTGTCCATTTAGTGCTATGGTTTTCAATCCTAGGTGGTCTGGAGTGAACAATAGAAGGAGCTTCTTCTAAGGTAGACGCGGCTGAAGGGTTTTCAGGTATCGCTACACCAAAGAAAGGAAGCTCTTGCAGGTGAGCATATTCCAAATCGTGATCAATAGAATCCTCTTCCACATCATTAGGCACAAGTAGGGGTGACGATTCAGGTGTAGTTTGAGAATCACTTGGTGAAGGTGATGAGATGGCATTTATACATGATCTCATTGTTCTTTTCGGGCTTTAAATGCATAAAAAATGTCATAAAATACCATATATATGCTTGTGTTTGTTTACTTGTGTATTTTAGGTATGGATATCGTGAAAAAGACAAAAGATCACAAGATACAAGGAAAAACGGACACGAGAAACAAAGCCGTACAAAGAACCGGGCCCTAATCATGGAATTCTCAACAAAATACCTTGAAGACTTGAAGACAAACAAGATTGATCCTCATTTATTGAAGAAATGACACTTAAAACCCTTGTATATTAATAATTACAAGTTTGGTCCCTTAAGTTTGTCAAAATTACACAAAAGGTCCTTCAACTTTGAAGAAATGGCAAGAATAGTCCCTCAACAATTCCAAATTGCCAATAATGGTCCCTCATAAAGTCAAATATGCAATGAAGACCTTTGAAGATCAACAATGTCCAAGATCAGTCCTTGAAATATCTCAAAATGGCAAATATAACCCTTGAAACACTTTTATAAAGTTTTGTGCCAAAATTGCCAAGTTGTGAAACGTTGATACAAAGGATTTGGACGCTGATAGAAGTTTGCATCCAAGTGACAAAAGAGAGGAAGAAAAAGGACCAAAGCTGCCAAGTTTATAAGTTTAAACTAAACAAACACGCGCCAAACACAAAATCCCCACTAAAATCGGATCAAACGTGGCACTGTTCACACGTATGAACCCAGTTTTTACTTTTCACCAACAAGGGGGTTTTTACAATTACCTTTACCAAAACACAATTAACCCTTACACGAATCCATCCCATGCTTAAACTCACGTTCCCACTCACCCAAAGGACCCCACCATTCAAACCGTTTCACCCATCACATGAGTACTTGCCCTCCAAGCATAGCCACGTGTCAAGATCAACAGCTGAGAGCCTTAGCTTCATCACAAAGCTAAAATGAACGTGTAGGATCATTTTGGACAGCTCAACAACAACAAACGTACTCAAGGACTTAGGGCATTTAGGGAATTTCACTTCTAGGGTTTATGAACAGTGTAACCTTGGCATTTGCCTATAAAAAGACTCCTCAACATGTGAGAGAGCTTTTGTTCCAGATTTTAGCTTTTAATCTTTGTAATTCCTTTTTATGAAATAAAGTTTAAATTTCTTAAAATTCTGAGTTTTTAATCTGTTATTTATAAAAGTTTGGTGTTGGAGAAGCTAAAATCTGGGTTCCATTTATATGTTTGAAGGTTTTTGAGGCAAGGTTTTAAGTGATAAGACTTGTGCATCAAAAATCAGAAAGTCCTTGTTTATTTGATCTCACCCTTGTGTTTGTTCATCTTAGCAGCATTGGAAGCTGGTACTTGTTTTGCTAGTACCTCAGCTCAAACAATCCAGGGCCTGGATGTAGGTCTTGGAGGTTTGCACCTTCTTCCCTTTTCATTTTCTCTTTAAGTTTCTGAATATTTGTGATTTTTGTGGATTTGTGATTGAATCTGTGTTATTGTGGATGTTTATTGTTGATTTGGCTTGGTTTGATGTTTATGAGATGTTATTGATCTGATTTGTGGGTTGAATCTTAATGATCCTTTGAAAATTTGTGAAAATAAGTTTTAAAAGGGTGTTTGGGATTACTGCATAAGATTGGATTGTGGTTTGTTAAGTGCTTGTGTTTTGTATGCAAGTATTGGTATCTGCTATTTGGGAGTATTTGTGCATCTGTTTGCAGGTTTTGTGGTATTAAACACATTGATTCATAGATTGGCTATAAAAACTTCATAACTTGGTAAAATTGGCTAGGATTTTGAGGACACCTAGATCTAAGCATAGGTTAAGGGTAACTAGTGCTAAATCATAGCTAATCACACTAGGGTTGAGGCATTTGAGGCTTGAAATTGGATCAAGTGTCAAGTATATCAGCAAACTGTTTCTGCATATTGTTCTTTGTTCATCAGTAACTTTTTGTGCTTGCATTTGTTTGTCTAGTGTATGCCTTGTGACTTTGCTGCTTAGATCTTATTTGTTTGCTGCTTGTGAGGATATTTGGCTATTTGGATTGCTTTGTTCATAGCTCATAAGCCCACTGGCTTATTGGCTTATCTGTGCCAAAATACATCAAGTTTACCCAACTGGTAAGCTTTGATTCACAAGGTTTGCACTCAAACCTTGACCAGCAGGGTGAAAAACAAGTCCTTACACTTCATTAAGTCTGTCAACGCCTATTTTGTTCCTGTCAGCGTTTGATTATAACTTATCAGCGTTTGACTTTTGGTCAAACTTGGTTTCTAGGCTTATTGAATCTGTTTTGCTTATTGGTACATGCAACAACTTAGTTTTTGTAATAGAACTCATTTTTCTCAGCTTAATATCAAGTCTGGAAGTTTACAAGTCTTTTGGTTAAGCTTTTGCTAGGAAACTAGCTTATTTGGCTTTTTCAGCCAGCTTATTTGCTCCTACAACTTATTCTACTTGGCTTTTTGTGAATTTCTTGATTGATTATTCTTAGTTAAGCTATTTGTGAGCTTTTGCAACAAACTAGAGCTTCTGAGGTGCCTTATTTCTCAAACCCGACTATTTTGTCGTTTAGTGGAATTTTGCTTTTCTATTTTCTGGCTTATTGAGTGAGCTTATTGGAAATTTCTTTTGACAGATCTCTTAAGCATCCAAAAAGAGGGTTGTGTGTCAAATTAGAGCTTATGGGATTAGCTTATGGCTTAATGGGCTGAAAAGCCCAATAAGAATAAGCTTTGTGTTCAATAAGCTGTGATAAGCACATTTTCAGCTTTTGGGCCTTTAGAGTTTTGTTCTTAGAATTAAATTTTAAGTCAGATAGGGCTTTTCCAAGTCAATTGGGCCAAGTTTGACTTTTTGGGCCCAAAAGCCCATTTGAGTTGACTGTTTTTGAATTTGGCCCATTTGAGGGCCCATTAGGGGTATTTTGGTAATTTCACTTTCATTTTCTGATTATTTAGGTTAAAATAAACTAGTTTGCAAGTTTTTAGAATTTTTTATAATTTTTGGATTTTTAATATTATTTTATTATTATTTCATTATTATTTTTAAAATTTCACTTTTTCCAACTTTTTACATTTTTTTTAGGTTAAATACATTAAAATAGGAATTTAGCAACTTTTAGAATAATTTTATCACTTTTAGATTAGTTTTTATAATTATTTTAAGTTTTAATAGTTTTTAATTCATTTTAAATAGTTTTTAATAGTTTTAAAATTTCTAAAAATAGTTTTTAATCATTTTAGGTCATTTTAGAGGTTTATCAATTGAAAATTCTTTATTTGGGCTTTTTTATAATTTATTTGATTTTTAGGGCTTTAATTAGCATTTAAAAATTGAATATTTAATTATTTAAAAGGTTTGAAAAAGTTTTGATAATTGGTAAACTCTTAGTTTATTATTTTTGAATTTTGGTGAATTTTTGGTAATTTTTAGAATTTATTTTATTTTTGGTGATTTTTTTTAGGTTCTACGTCTTAACTTTCTAATAGTGATTTTTAGTTAATTTTTATTTTTACGACTTCGTCATTTTCTCTTCTAATCCCCTTCTAAACCAATCATTAATTACAAACATTTGGCAAGTTTTTCACACACATATACCTCCTTGGGAAACGAACTTACACACCATCAAGGGTCATTAACACTTGATTTTTCTTAAAGTCATTTGTTCGATACTTTCCACTATTTTGTTGCTCTTTTTCCTAAAAGGGTATACAAAAACTCTACATCAGAAGGTGCATCTGGTTCAATGTGAATTGAAGATGCATTAGATAAAGCTTCATTGGCTGGAGCAACAACTTCAGGAATTGGAGCTATCACTACGGGTGCTAGAACTTCATCATTTGGGGGATCAAAGAATTCGTCAAACAACGGTTGAAATAGTTTACCCCACTCGGGCCTTGATGGTAGTAAAAATGATGTAGAAGTAGGATTATTGGGAACTAATCCGGAACTAATAGCACCGGTTCCCATCTCATGAAGCGCGGGTTCAGAGCTGTGTTGCTCAGAAGCCATCGCTGTCAGCTCGTCGAAATCTGCGTCCATAGTTTCTACAATCTTGCCAAGACAACGGTTGTAAATTCGGTATGCTTTCTTGGACGGTGAGTAACCAATGAAAATACCTATATCGGCTTTCGGTTGAAGCTTACTGATGTGTCGTGGATAGTATATGTGAATTATTTGGATAAGTTATAGGGTAAATTAGAAAATTACCTTTAGGAAAAAGTAATAGTCCAATAATTCCAATGACGGATTCAATTAAACACGTGAGTGGGTCGAGTTCGTTGTACACGAAGATCTTATGAATTTGAGACGTTTAGCTTTGATTTGGACAATCGATTTGAATTGGTTTGTGGATTTTAAACTACAATTAAAAACTACTAATTTTAAGCTATTTAAATTTATCCTAAAGTGCATGAATCGTAAACCCGCCTATTTAGAATTCTACAAACAATTATAAATTATTTAAAAATTAAAATACTATTTAAAAATTAATCTGTTTTAATAATCTATAAAATTATAATCTATAAAAAAGAATAAAACTTTTAATCTATTAAACAATCTAATAAAACTATTTTTTTTTAACTAAATAAACTTTTTTTTTTAAATTACTTTTTAAAAACTAATCTATTTAATTAAACTAATAAAAATTTAAACTAATTAAACTTTTTTAAGTAAAAACATTTTTTTTATATCTTTTTTTTTACTTTATATATTCTATTTTCTGAAACTACTTTTATATTAAAAGTTAACTTTAATTAAAGTTAAAAGAAAATAAAACGTGACAATCAAAAACTGCCAGCTAGTTATACCCTATATTAATTAAAGAAAAGGAAATAAAATCAAAAAGGGTAATAGCCCAGATGGCTATCACACTGAACCTACAAACGGGAGGGATCGAGTTCGAATCCCATAAGCGACATTATTTTTGGATTATTTTCTTTTTGCCAGATTGTAAAGGCTAAAGTCTCAGGTAAGACTTTTTGTGAGCTTATTTGCTCATAAGCTGAGAGGACACAGCTTTGTGAACTTATCAGATTGGTTAAACTGATAAGCAAATACTAAAATAAAAATGCAGTCTTATTTAAACAACAACCAAATAATAAACAAAATCCAGCAAACAAGTTAAACACAGACTATTAACCATTCTGTTCTAAACTAAGCTTAATACCACCAATTACAAGATGCTACTCACCAATTCAATAATACCAAACATACTAAGCTTAATGATTATGAGCTAAAAAAGTTTGCAGACACAGTGAATTCTTCAACAAAATCACAAGCCACAGGTTCAAAACTAAAACCTAAACAGTTCAGATCAAAATCATCACCATAGCAGATCTTTACAATCTCAAAATGAACATAAACTTAGCAAATCCAAATCACACTTCCAATCAAAAGCTTCGCTCACAACTGAAATTCCAGTACATGGTATTATCTAAGCAGATTAAACTATTACTAAACAAAGTCAACACCAAAACTTAAACTATAACTTCAGTAACCACAATCTGTAATCTAAATGACAGCAGATACAGATCCCATTCAAATATCACAGCAATTAAAACAGATGTATATCCTATTTAAACTCACATATTCAACCAACCTTTCAGTAATAGCAGTTAATCATAATGCACACGATAAACTAAAGCAGAATCAAGCTCATTCTTGATATTAATAAAACAGATTCACAACATTTAATTTAACATCACAGTTATACTCAATAAAGCAGTTAAAATAAAACTTTTATATCAAAACTTAAAATAAAAAAGAGCCAGTACCTTTTGATGGATCCGTTGAGAAGAAAGCTAGCGCTGAGCTGCCTTTTCTAAAACGACACCAATCGAACCACCATTCACGAACCACCAGTTAACCTCGATCCATACCCAAACCTACTGAATCACCAAACACCTCGAAACCACCATACTAATTTCAAACTGCTGCTTTAAGTATAACTTTTCCAGTGGGGAAAAATTATTTCCCAATCTTACTTTTCTATATCTAATTCAAGCTATTAATTAGCTTAATTAAACAACTTCAATTATTATGACTAAAATAAGATTAAGAGTAATCGAAGAAGAATAGTAATTAAAAGATGAAGACGAGATTGAAACAAACACACTTTTATTAATAATCTAAGATTATTACAATACTTTTTTTTAAAAGAAAATACAATTAATCTAATCTAATTTTACCATAATAACATTAAAAGGTAAAAATGGGATGATTGATTACAATAAATTTGGGGGTATTTATAGCCCCCCCAAGGGCATCCTTCTGCGAATATCCGGATATCCATAGGGATATTCCTTATGATTTGTAGCCTTTGATCTTCACTCCCTTTCTCTTTCTTTTCAGTTTAGATCCAAAGGTGGATATTAGTCTCTCCTCACACGGATTGCCAAGGTGGCAATCCTTGTGTTTGTTGTGCTTGTTTAAAGCTTCTTGATTGGTGGGATTTGGGAAAAGAGGTGTTAACACCAATGAAATAAAGCCACGTAGCTCTCCCGTCTAGCCTTTCTCTTCCTTAAAATTGGGGGAATTAATTCCCCCACATGTGATAAACACGTGGGATTAAAACCCCCTTAATTAATTGATTTTTACTGGTTAGGGTTTGATGGGAATAGTGATTATTACTGGTTTTAGGGTTGAAAGGTTTGGGGAAGATGAGAAAAATGAGCTTTGGTAGTATCGAAAGTTAAAGTGAGAATGTGTGTCGTGATGTGAAAATGAGTGGAGGATAAATAAAATGAGTGGACGGTTTTTATTTATTGGTGAAAAGATGATAAGAGAAAATGGATTTACTTAATGAAAATTGAAAGGTCGGTTCTTTGTGTGAGATAAAAACAAACGAGTGAAAACCCTAGAGCCCGTTTAAAATTCGTTTTCTTCAATCTTGGGCTTGGGCCCAAATTATATTGCTTCCATCCGTTTAATAACATGCCCCTTAGTTTGGGCTTTAAGGCCCAAAAACAATTCATTGCTTATCCAATGGTAAACTTTCAAGCCCAATAACATTTGTAGGTCCCACTTGGCCCGTTAACTTAACAAATGGTGAATTCCTCTAAAGTCGAGCTCGATTTTGGCTTCTTGGATCTTTTTCTTCATTCTCGTGTCGATTTTTGCCGGTTTTTCGTGAACTTGGGTACCTACACATATGAAACAAGAAATATACAAACAAAAGGCATTTTTGATACATTATGAGCATAATTTCATTGTTTTAAGCTACAAATGATATGAGTAATTAAACTCATATCAAACTCCCCCATGCTAAGCAATTGCCGTGTCCTCACGCAATGATAAAATAAAACTATAACTACACCTTTATTCAACTTTTTTGACAATTTATTTTGCAATAACATTAAGGATCATAAAAGCTCAAATAGATTCATCGTCCCCGACTTTTCACTTTTCCATGCCAAGTGCAAAAACAAGATCATTGTTATTATAAGTTGGTAGACAAACACGAATTCATGTGGGCCAATTAATCACTTAGACTCCCTTATTCCTATGTGTATCTCTTATATTTTATTGTTGTCTTGAATGATCACGAGGATGCATTGTTGACTTATTTCGATAATTTATTAGACCAAAAATAAAGTGAACGATTTAATCAATAGTTAGCTAAAAGACAAAATCTTTTAAAACTGCTTCTCGGGACCTCATAAAGTTCATATCTTGGCATAACTTGTTTCGCGATTTGAGACCTTTCTGGGATCGATATTTGGCAATGACTTAATACTTCCAACCTTGAGAGACGTTCACGAAATAATGGTCTTCTCTTCATAATATTTCTTCACTTGAAGTTTTGAGAGATTCATACTTGGACCACGACTTCTTCATTTTTCTCCAATCTTTACTTGGGATTTTGATTAACAACGATTCGCCTCCTTTTTGGACTTGGCTTCATTTATCCTCATACCTTATTTTTGTCTTTTTGGATAGACTTCTCCATGACTTTTTGGAGTATTTTGCTTTTCGTCGTGTGTCTCGATCCTTCATATTGATTTTTGATAAATGAGTCTTCACATCACTTGAGATCTTTAGCAATAAAACATAGCCCTCATGTCTTGTTAGGACCTTTTTGGACTCGCCAATCTTCGCATCCCGCTTCAATAAGTTATGCATTGGCTATGAACTCTAATCCATACCGAGCAACTTCTAAACGATCTTGGGCTAGAAGCTAAGTAACTTTTCAAATCGTTCAACCTTATTTATTGCAAGTAAATTTATTAACAAGTGATGGTAGAATAGGCTCATAATTAACTCACATAAATTCCCGAAAGAATACCACACTTATAATTGGCTCTAGCATCTCTTGTTCTCCATATTGTAAAATTCCAAGAATGAAATCAATGGATACTTAGCCTATTAAATCAAAGTTTTGGGTTTTCAAGTCATCTATAGGATCTTGCATCTTCTTAGACTTTTACAAGTTTTAGAATTTGCGTTTTAAAGTTCCCTTGATAAACGACTTTCTAGGATCAATTATAGGAGCTTGCGAAAAGTTCTTGTCCTTAACTCGAATGAATTAAGACCTTCGCGTTTTAAAGCTCCCTATATAATAGCCTAGCAAAACTTAATTCAAATACGTTAAGGAAAAGCTAAGGTTAAAAACCGAGTCGAGTCAAAAACTATTCTTATTGAAAACCTACATTCGTGTCAAAAACACTTATTTTATTTATTAAAACTTTAAAAATTACACAAAAAAATTTAAAATTTTATTGAAAAATGAGAAAACAATACTACGTTTGGACACGACAAAAGCAATTGCAAGTCATTATATCGATTGACTCCCCCATGCTAAAACCAAACATTGTCCTCAATGTTTCTTAGCTCAAGAGTAACACCCCCTTGCTAAAACACGAAGAGTCTAATGCAAATTCCTAGCATGGAAAGAGCACGCAAATCTATAAGCCGTTTATTAATTATGCCTCAAGATAAAACGTTAGTCGATAAAAATCAAGGGATAGAAAGTGTGCCCCTTTTTGGCATTCAAAGAAAGGAAGATCAAGTGGACCGGCAAAACCGAACACGAGAGTCTTCAAATATTAGGGTCATACCTAAGATCACAACACAACAAATCACGAACACGAGCTTGAAAGATCAAGCCTTATTAGATGTTAGAAAATAGAAAGAAGATAGAATGAGCTCGTTTTTGTTAACCGAGTCATGAGCTCGACTCGATCCCCGCATTCATTGGTCCTTAGGGAAGGTGGTAAAAACCGGCATAATAGGATAAAATCCAACATAAAGCGCGATGCCGGGGTCAAAGATCTCATCCTCGTTGTCGGATGACAAACGAAAGGATAAAACTCCAACACAAATCTCTAAAAAGAGATGGTAGTCACAAACAATAGTATGGATGTAGCATGCTCCACGAGATAAACTCTCACCAATATGATCGAAAAATCTTTCAATTATTACATCGGTGAAAGGCCGAGATTTCCCTAAATCAATGATTCCGAGATCGAATACCTCGTCCTCGGTGGAGAAAGTAATAGACAACAAGGTGTCGTCCCCCCATGCTAATCCTAAAGCATATGAAGCACATGGTAAAGGTGGAACAAAAGTCTCAACCATGGTGGTTTCAACTTGCATGACTTTGTCGACTTTTTCACTCTTAGGAACGTGAACAAAGGGGTCATGGTACTCAATATGAGTCACATGAAAAACCCGCACATTAAGATCAACGCGAGTGGGAGGGAGATTGGGAATAATGTAAACTTCTCCATCCGAGTCGACATACTCATCACAAAAGGTGTGATCATCATCACAAACCTCATCAACCTCCTTCATAAGAAGATCATCATCACAAAGGTTGTGAGATGTAGGAGGTATGATGCTCTCAAAATCCTTTTGAAACAATGGATTATTGTTCAATGAAGCTTCAAATAGAGGATTTGAGTAAGTCACAAAAGTGTCGTCATCCTTGTCATCACAAGAAATTTCCGACAAAGTATCGAGTGTGTCACACTCGGATACAAGATCATCATTCTCATTTGAAGGCAATTCATCGGCGAATTCCTCGAGAATGGTAGGTAAAACACAAGAATCACGTTCGATCTCGAGATCGGAAACGTCTTCACTTCCCCGTGGAAGTGGATCAAGGATAGCAAAAAGTTCATCGATGAACTTATCCAACGAATAATCACTAACCTCACTCGGTGTGAAGTTAGGAATCAAAGGCTCTTCAAATGAAGATTGTGCCTTAAGAACATCAACATGATCCATAGAAGAGAGAGAAAATGAGTCCATTTTCAAAGATTGTTCAATTAAAGCAATGTCACTCTCGGGATCGAAATTCTCATTATCAAACTCACTAGCATCGAATGGCTCACTCAAGTAATCATCAATTTGTTTTTCAATCTTATCATCCCCGGCAGCGGCGCCAAAATTTTTGATGTGTCATGGATAGTATATGTGAATTATTTGGATACGTTATAGGGTAAATTAGAAAATTACCTTTAGGAAAAAGTAATAGTCCAATAATTCCAATGACGGATTCAATTAAACACGTGAGTGAGTCGAGTTCGTTGTACACGAAGATCTTATGAATTTGAGACGTTTAGCTTTGATTTGGACAATCGATTTGAATTGGTTTGTGGATTTTAAACTACAATTAAAAACTACTAATTTTAAGCTATTTAAATTTATCCTAAAGTGCATGAATCGTAAACCCGCCTATTTAGAATTCTACAAACAATTATAAATTATTTAAAAATTAAAATACTATTTAAAAATTAATCTATTTTAATAATCTATAAAATTATAATCTATAAAAAAGAATAAAACTTTTAATCTATTAAACAATCTAATAAAACTATTTTTTTTTTAACTAAATAAACTTTTTTTTAAAAATTACTTTTTAAAAACTAATCTATTTAATTAAACTAATAAAAATTTAAACTAATTAAACTTTTTTAAATAAAAACATTTTTTTTATATCTTTTTTTTTACTTTATATATTCTATTTTCTGAAACTACTTTTATATTAAAAGTTAACTTTAATTAAAGTTAAAAGAAAATAAAACGTGACAATCAAAAACTGCCAGCTAGTTATACCCTATATTAATTAAAGAAAAGGAAATAAAATCAAAAAGGGTAATAGCCCAGATGGCTATCACACTGAACCTACAAACGGGAGGGATCGAGTTGGAATCCCATAAGCGACATTATTTTTGGATTATTTTCTTTTTGCCAGATTGTAAAGGCTAAAGTCTCAGGTAAGACTTTTTGTGAGCTTATTTGCTCATAAGCTGAGAGGACACAGCTTTGTGAACTTATCAGATTGGTTAAACTGATAAGCAAATACTAAAATAAAAATGCAGTCTTATTTAAACAACAACCAAATAATAAACAAAATCCAGCAAACAAGTTAAACACAGACTATTAACCATTCTGTTCTAAACTAAGCTTAATACCACCAATTACAAGATGCTACTCACCAATTCAATAATACCAAACATACTAAGCTTAATGATTATGAGCTAAAAAAGTTTGCAGACACAGTGAATTCTTCAACAAAATCACAAGCCACAGTTTCAAAACTAAAACCTAAACAGTTCAGATCAAGATCATCACCATAGCAGATCCTTACAATCTCAAAATGAACATAAACTTAGCAAATCCAAATCACACTTCCAATCAAAAGCTTCGCTCACAACTGAAATTCCAGTACATGGTATTATCTAAGCAGATTAAACTATTACTAAACAAAGTCAACACCAAAACTTAAACTATAACTTCAGTAACCACAATCTGTAATCTAAATGACAGCAGATACAGATCCCATTCAAATATCACAGCAATTAAAACAGATGTATATCCTATTTAAACTCACATATTCAAGCAACCTTTCAGTAATAGCAGTTAATCATAATGCACACGATAAACAAAAGCAGAATCAAGCTCATTCTTATTATTAATAAAACAGATTCACAACATTTAATTTAACATCACAGTTATACTCAATAAAGCAGTTAAAATAAAACTTTTATATCAAAACTTAAAATAAAAAAGAGCCAGTACCTTTTGATGGATCCGTTGAGAAGAAAGCTAGCGCTGAGCTGCCTTTTCTAAAACGACACCAATCGAACCACCATTCACGAACCACCAGTTAACCTCGATCCATACCCAAACCTACTGAATCACCAAACACCTCGAAACCACCATACTAATTTCAAACTGCTGCTTTAAGTATAACTTTTCCAGTGGGGAAAAATTATTTCCCAATCTTACTTTTCTATATCTAATTCAAGCTATTAATTAGCTTAATTAAACAACTTCAATTATTATGACTAAAATAAGATTAAGAGTAATCGAAGAAGAATAGTAATTAAAAGATGAAGACGAGATTGAAACAAACACACTTTTATTAATAATCTAAGATTATTACAATACTTTTTTTTAAAAGAAAATACAATTAATCTAATCTAATTTTACCATAATAACATTAAAAAGTAAAAATGGGATGATTGATTACAAGAAATTTGGGGGTATTTATAGCCCCCCCCCCCCCCCCCCCCCCCAAGGGCATCCTTCTGCGAATATCCGGATATCCATAGGGATATTCCTTATGATTTGTAGCCTTTGATCTTCACTCCCTTTCTCTTTCTTTTCAGTTTGGATCCAAGGGTGGATATTAGTCTCTCCTCACACGGATTGCCAAGGTGGCAATCCTTGTGTTTGTTGTGCTTGTTTAAAGCTTCCTGATTGGTGGGATTTGGGAAAAGAGGTGTTAACACCAATGAAATAAAGCCACGTAGCTTTCCCGTCTAGCCTTTCTCTTCCTTAAAATTGGGGGAATTAATTCACCCACACGTGATAAACACGTGGGATTAAAACCCCCTTAATTAATTGATTTTTACTGGTTAGGGTTTGATGGGAATAGTGATTATTACTGGTTTTTGGGTTGAAAGGTTTGGGGAAGATGAGAAAAATGAGCTTTGGTAGTATCGAAAGTTAAAGTGAGAATGTGTGTCGTGATGTGAAAATGAGTGGAGGATAAATAAAATGAGTGGACGGTTTTTATTTATTGGTGAAAAGATGATAAGAGAAAATGGATTTACTTAATGAAAATTGAAAGGTCGGTTCTTTGTGTGAGATAAAAACAAACGAGTGAAAACCCTAGAGCCCATTTAAAATTCGTTTTCTTCAATCTTGGGCTTGGGCCCAAATTATATTGCTTCCATCCGTTTAATAACATGCCCCTTAGTTTGGGCTTTAAGGCCCAAAAACAATTCATTGCTTATCCAATGGTAAACTTTCAAGCCCAATAACATTTGTGGGTCCCACTTGGCCCGTTAACTTAACAAATGGTGAATTCCTCTAAAGTCGAGCTCGATTTTGGCTTCTTGGATCTTTTTCTTCATTCTCGTGTCGATTTTTGCCGGTTTTTCGTGAACTTGGGTACCTACACACATGAAACAAGAAATATACAAACAAAAGGCATTTTTGATACATTATGAGCATAATTTCATTGTTTTAAGCTACAAATGATATGAGTAATTAAGCTCATATCACTTACCCAAGTTCTCACTATTAATGTTTGGATAACAAAGAGCACCAAACACATGGAAAAATGAAACATCGGGTTTACGGTCATGTAGAAGCTCATAAGGTGTTTTTCCATGGCGTTTCCGAATGATAGAACGGTTTTGGGTGAAACATGCAGTAGATATAGCTTCTGCCCACAAGAACAATGGAGCGTTCGCATAAATAAGCATAGTCCTAGCAGCTTCCATAAGCGTACGATTCCGTTTTTCAACGACACCGTCTTGTTGTGGAGTGCGTGCAGCGGATGTTTCATGTGAGATACCAACTCCTTCATAGTAATCACGAAGATTCTGGTTCACGAACTCTGTGCCATTGTCTGTACGAATACGGCGGACAGTAGTATTCAAACGTACCTGAATGAATTTCAGAAAAGTGATGATAGCCTTCGGTGCTTCATCCTTTGTACGTAGAAATCTAACCCATGTAAACCTGGAGAAATCATCCACAATAACCAGAATGAATTTCTTACCGCTCACACTTTCAGTTCTCATTGGCCCACAAAGATCCATATGCAAAAGATGAAGTTTTTCTTGATTGGTGTCTTTAGCTTTGGGCTTATATGATTTCTTGGTACTTTTCCCCCTTGAACACGCGGAGCATAAATGATCCTTGTGAAATTTGAGCTTTGGAAGACCACGAACTAATTCGTTTTTAGCCAGATGATTGATAGCATCAAAATTAAGATGAGATAATCTGCGATGCCATAACCATGACTTGGTCTTAGATGCTTTATAGAGAAGACATACTGGAGAAGCGGCCATCATGTCTTGTAGAGACAACGTATAAAGATTTGCACCACGAGATCCCTTCAACAAATCTTTTCCTTCCAAGTTGCGGATGAAACAAGTGTGTTGTCGAAAAGCAACCTCTAGGTTGGAATCACAAAACTGTCCTACTGAGAATAAATTATGACCAAGACCTTCTACATAGTATACCCTTGAAATCGTAACGTTTCCAATCTGATATTCACCATACCCCATTATCTTTGCAATATGATCATTCCCGAATTTAACCGTACCAAGAAACTTGCTGACGAAATTTCGGAGCATCGAGCGATCTCCGGTCATATGTTTTGAACAACCGGAGTCCAATACCAGAGGATGATTTGGACCACCTGAAAATATCACCACACGAAGACAATGTAGAGGTATCGGAATCTGAGTGTTCCTTGTTATTAGCAGGTACAGATTTAATAATCTTAGATTTGCTAACTTTAGGTTTCCTAGATTTCCTAGCCTTCTTCTTCCTAGTTGGTGGTGTAGATTCTAGTTGGCTTAAATCATGTGGTATTTCTTCACTGATAGGCACTATAGTGGGGGCTGACCTAATTAAAAAGCGTTGTTTCCATACTTGAGTGCGAGTGTTCCTAACTAAAGGACGCTCAGACCTAACCTCAATGGATGCATTCCTAGTTAAAGGGCACATTGTTCCATCTAATGTAAAGGTCCTACCAGTGGGAAACCATTGCCAGCCAACCTGGGCACGAGTGCTACCCGTTGGCTTCCATTCAAGACCATTCTTAATGGCATTCATTTCATTCACATGATCAATAAGACACAAATCATGACGTTGGGAAAACATACATTCATTACAATTCCAACAATTCAAATTAGAATTCACGAATGGTTTTGGCTTCTGCACAGGCGCAGGGCTTTTAGTCTTAACATGATTCTTTTTATTTAAAACTGAACTAACATTCCTATGGTGAGCTTCTACTTTCTTCTTTTTGGCACTACTAGTGGAGGGCTTGATCTTATCTTTCTTGAGTGGCGATCCTTTAGCCTTAGTAGTCTCTTTTAATCCTGTAGAAGGCAAAGTGGGAACATTAGCAACAGATTTTAAAGGTGCCTTACTTGATTGTGCCAATGACAGTTTTGCTCCTGGAGTCTTATTAAATGGAGTTACAACAATGGGCCTATTAGTAAGTAGTGCAGAGCCTGGTTTACCTATGTATTGCAAATATGCTAAGCAATATTGAACTCGCTTAATATATTCATGAGCCGAATAGTAGTAGCTACTTGAGGGATCTAAGGCATAAAGATCGTCTAAGATATCCCTAACAAGATCTACATGCTTAATGGCATTCCTCATATAATCATCGTAGGTAACCGGGTTTCTCTTATGAAGCGGGTTCTTATAAAGCACTACTGACTTGGTTGTTGGGGCACTAGTGGACAGTGCAGAGTCGGTAGCTAAGTTATCAACAACTTCTTGTCGGGTGAGAAGAAGTGTCTCCTTTAACTCGGCCAAAACCATATTTTTGTCAATGAGCAGGATGTTCAAGTCAGATATTTCCTCGCATTTTTGGTTCAGTTGTTCAACATAAGATTGTTGTTGTGCCGCATTAAAAGCGAAGCGTTCTTCTAGTGAACCATAAAGAGCGGATAGTCCCTGTCTTGTTCGATCCATCTCCCCTAGAACAGACGAAAGTCTAATTTCTAAGACCTGGTTTTTAGACTCTGCAGCCTCTAGTTCCAATTTTAGTATTTCATTTGATGACACATCTCTCTTCAATCTCATAATCTCTTCCTCTAATGCCTTAACAATTGCAATCATCTTGTCACTCGTCTCAACACCGTTTTCACAACCATTTGATATCAAAAGATCCTCATTTTGAGTTTGTTGTTTTCATTCTAAAGATATACAATGTTGTTCTAGTTGATTAAAGCGTTTTGAAAGTAAATTGTAAGAATCTTGTAGCTTTAAAAACTCAGCGTTAGATTCGTGACAAGAATGATTATCTACCTCATTTACAGTATCATCAACATTTACAGAGAGATCACAAACATCATCACATATATTCACAACATCACAATTAATCATAGCGGATGTAAGCTCATTCGAATAATTAACATTTACAGTAGTAAGCACATCACACGAGATTACTTCGGACAAGAATCAGTCATATTCGGATAAAATCTTTTCTTTTTCAATTAGTTGTAGTTCGTAAGCGGTGTCCATTTCATAAAACACTTTTTGAACTTCTCCAATTTCAAACTCAAGATTTTCCTTAAGAGATGCAAAACTTCCTTTTAGACGTTCGACAAACGGATTGATCTCAGTTTTAAACACCTCGTTCATGTGTTCGAAAGCCCATTCTCCGGCGTTTAGGCCATTTGAAGTCGTACATTCCAAAATGACCTTGTCAAAATTAGTAAAGTATTGATTAATCTCTTGCAAGTCTAACCATACAGTGCTAACAGGTGGAAGATCCTTTGGAATTTCCTTAGGATTCCATATTGACAAGTGTAGGAAATGTACTAGGGTTTTCTTGATCTAACATGTAGGTTGGTGCTGTGATGAGATCTTTGTCCATATGAAAGCGAATTCTAAAATCCGTTTTAGCAAGCTCCTTATTCATTTTAAAATAATCACACTCGGGATATTTTGCAGAATTGTATGACCGATCCTCATCAACTAGATCCTTACTTGTTCGATCATCGAAAATAACAATCGGGTCTAAGACCAATCCTAATTGGGTTGCATTATAAAGTCTTGGACTATGTCTTAAAGCTTGTTTTGCATACCTTGGGTTAGGGGGGAGGCCTTTTTGACGTGATAAGTTAAATTCTCTAAATGAAGCATCAAATAAGTGCACTAGTTGAGAAGCAGCGTATTGTCTTAAAAGCATGTAATCTAGACTTCTAATCTTATTAGCAGCATTAATCTCCATTTCATTCTTCTTAGACTCGAGTGACTCAAAATCCGTTTGAAGTTTTTGAAAATTAGTGACCACTAACTCTTTTTCTTTAAGTTCATTAGAAAGATTTGCTCTTAAGTTTTCAATTTCTTGCAAATGACCCATTTGTTTGTTTCGAAAGTGATCATATTCGGGATTTGTTAGAACACTAGACGAAGGCACTAATTCCAAGGTTTGAACTTTCTCATTGCTTAAGGCAAGCTCATCAGACAAATTCTTATTCTTAGCTAGGGTTTCTAAGAGTGCAGCATTCATTTGGCTAAGTAAAGTAGCAGGAACCATGACCAAATCTTGTTGAGCAGGAGTAGGCGTATGCGAAATGGCTCCCGGTTGAGATTCAATCAAAGTCTGAGGACTCACATTGATATTACTATCATTGATTGTCTCCTCATTTGATAGACTCACCACCGAAGACTCATTCGAATCAGCACTCTCTTGCACAACATGATGTGGTTGAATACTAGCATCAGTGGTATTATCGGTGGTATTAATAAGTACCTCAGATCTCTTTTCTGGCCCTAAGCTGGAGATAGTTGCCATAAGAGCAGCCTTTGCAGATTGAAAGTCATCACAGTCTGAGTCATACCCATCAAGATCATCGGCTTGGTAAGCTGCATTCTGTGTAGTGACAACGTCTTGTTCAGCAATCCCTGGATCAGCAAGAAATGCAAGCTCCTCTTCATCAAGTTCCCTTCCTTGTGCCTGAGCATTTACCAGATAGATCTTTTCTGCAAACCATTGTCCATCCCTTCTCCTCTTGGGTTTCTTGCAATCCCTGGACATGTGTCCTTCCTCCTTGCAGTTGTAGCATGTAATCATTCTCAACTTGCCTGTGGAATTAGCCCGTGGAGCAGGATTGACCATTGGAGCCTGATTGACCGTGCGAGCATTGGTAGTTGATGTGGTAGGTCTCCCCTGATATGGTTGAATAGGCTGAACCATTACCCTGCCATTCTCAATAGTAGCTTGTTGGCGAGAATTGAATGAATTCCTCAACTGATTGTTGGTAGGAGCTGATCCTCTGTATCCTCGTTTGCTTAAAGTCCTTGTGAGATAAGCAGACATAGTGGTTAACACTTCAACTGGGTCAGCTCCTTGTTTGAATACAGGAATGGGGACTTCCTCATCATCACAATACATTGCTTGGTCTTGATGAGCTGCATAATCACTAGAAGGAATACTCATTTGATCAGGGTAGCTTGTTAGATATGTTGCATTCTCTTGATAAGAAGAATATGAAGGCTGAGCATAAGGTGCAATGTTTGTTGGGTGAAGTTGTGAAGCATACTGTGGTGAAGGTGCATTAAACCGATATTGTTGCTGATGTGAGGTGGGTGGTTGCGGTAGAATCGAGTATTGGGGGAAGGTTGGTGTCATATAAGGTGATGGATGATAGGCTTGATGTCCCAAGATATAAGGTGTGTTGTTGTGTGACAAGCTTGGTTGATTCGCCATCAAAGCTAAGGAATCAGGGTACATACCTCGAGGAGAACGGTGCATGATCACATGTTTCTCATGCTGCTGAAGAAAAGCATAGATTTGATCTAAATTGCACTTATGCAAATCCCGGGTTAACTTAACATCGGTCATATACTCACCCCATTCAGCTTGAGGTAAAGTATTCAAAAACTTGGTGTTAACCTGGAATGGAGCAATCACGAGATTGTATACATTCAGATCATTCATTAGAGTAGTGAATCTGAAGTAATAGTCGTGTAGCGTTTCCCCTGGGCTGTACGTGAATCTATCAAACAGATCATACAGCTGACATTCCCTTTCCTGTTTGGTAAGAGACGTACCTTGTAGCAACACCTTTAGACGTTCCCATAAATCCTTGGCAACCGTATATTGACTTACCATGCGATAAATATCATGCGGAAGAGCTTGGAGAAGAGTCTGTAGAGCCTTTTCATCAGCATCAGCAATGAGTTTTTGTGCCGGTGTGAGTTCTTCATATTCTCTTGGTCGAGACACGTTATTTGCCACAATGGTACCATAGTCGAGTGGACCATTCAAAATCGATTTGACCATAAGCCTTCCGTATGTTGGTTTACCCTTCAGGTATTGCATCATGCGGCCCTGCCATGCCTCAGACACCTCTTTAATAAGCATCGGTGGACGACTATCAGTTCCCGTTATGATTGAGATATCCGTAAGAGATGTCATTTGAGGCATTAATGAACTCGAATTCATTGTGATCACTTAAGAGACTCAAAGATTATCGGTTGATCGAGCAGTGAAGAAAGGTTGAGAATTTGTGTTGTGTTGGTTGAAATCAAGATTAAATCCACTAAAGATCGTAAAAAAAACTCAAATACCCCTTGAACTTGCTTATACGGAATAACCCTAACTCAGAATAAACCCTATTCGGAATAATCTTTATTCGGAATAACCCTATGCTGAAAAAAAATCCTTATACTGAATAACAATATGCGGAATAACCCTATTCTGAAAATACCCTATTCGGAATAGACCCTATGCTGAATAAACCTTATGCGGAAAAATCCTTATGCGGAATAATTCTTCAATTCGGAATGTTTGGCAATTGGCTATTCGGAAAACTTTGCTAATCGGAATGATCGGCTATTCGGAAAGCTATTCGGAAATTTTTGGCTATTCGGAAAGATGGGCTTATTCGGAAAGATTTTGCTATTTGGAAACAAATTGCTATTCGGAAAGAATTTGCTATTCGGAAAGAATTTCCTATTCGGAAAGAATTTCCTATTCGGAAAAATGCTGCTATTTGGAAAACTATTCTATTCGGAATGTCTATTCGGAAAAATCCTGCTATTCTGAAAACTCTCCTATTCGGAATGTCTATTCGGAATAATCTGGAAATATAGTTCGAGACTTTGAAAACAGCTTTAAATCCGATTTTTTGATCAAAAACCACAAAAAGTTTTATGATTTTTACCAAAATAAGCTAAACCCAATCCTTATCAATCAATCCCAATAACAAAAACACCAAAAACAACAAGATTCAAGATTGATTTTTTCTAAAGATCACTAATTGATTCAAAAACTAAAAAAGCAACACAATCCTTACCTTAAATCACCCCATAGCTCTTGATACCAAATGTAGAATATTGATAACCTATGAATCTATGAAGTGGGTTGATGTTTTCTAGTGAGAGAAACTGGAGAGAGAAAGTGAGAGAAACTATGTGTCTTTTATTAATATGAAAACATGAAATGTGAACAACAACCAACCCCTTTCCATGGTGGAAAGGGGTATTTATACTTCCAAGCAACATTGGGCTTGGGCCGGTCCATGACAAGCCCATGGACCGGTTCTTACTTAACTTAATAAGTAACAATTAACTATTTGTTAACTACGAGCTATTACAACATAAATCATATTGTGGAGTGACCGATACTTCTAATATACGTTAAAACGTATTTCTAACAAATCGTCATTGGTATTATTAGTCTATTACTTTTTCCTAAAGGTAATTTTCTAATTTACCCTATAACGTATCTTAATTACCACTATACTATCCACGACAAATCAGTTACCATAAAAGATAAGCTTTTCGTAAAATTGAAGTCCGAGTTACAGTCTGATATTTAACTGTAATTCATTTACACGAGCTTAACACCTATGAATAGTTTTAATGTAAGCTCGTGTCCGAGAAAATTTTAATTTCTCGTTTTGAGGGTAAGTTATCGCTGGATGGATAAGCTTCCCTATATTTGAAGTCCGGGTCATTGTCTGTCATTTAACAATGAGCCATATACACGAGCTTAAAACCTTTGAATAGTTTTAATATAAGCTCGTGTCCGAGAAATTTAATTTCTCGTTGTGAGGATAAGTTTATCATCGGCGATAAGCTTTTCTTGCTTTGATGAACGAGTCACAGACTGTGATTTGACTATGAGCCATATACACAAGCTTAAAACTTTTGAATAGTTTTAATAATAGCCCGTGGCCGAGAAAACTTAATTTCTTGTTTGCGAGGATAAGTTTATCATCGGCGATAAACTTCCCTTTCTTTCGAAATCGAGTTACAGACTGTAATGTGACTGTAAGTCATGTTGTAAACTTAAGCGTTGTTTCTCTGATATCTGCTTTTTCGGTATACAACAGTTGGATTTTTTACTTCTTGATGAACGTTGACTTTAGTACCTGCATTTGCATCAACAATTTGCATACTCTCACACGGGTTAGTAATATCTATGCTTGTAGCCTGCAGGGGTTCACATCTAACTTTGGGGGTGCTAGAGGGAAACACTTTTCCTGTAGGGACCCATTGAAGATTAACAGATTTGATAATCCTACCCGTGGGTTGCCACCTAAGATTGTATCTAGGTGACATGGTTTTCTTATGCACAGCGGAAGACTTAGCGGTAGAAAACCTATTTCCTTTGGAATTCCCTCTGTTAGCACGGGAGTTTAACTCTTTCAAGATTTTCGTAACACAAGCCGCATGATTGGTCGTGAAGACACTTTTCATGCATAGGAACAAACACCGTGTTTGTTGTCCGAATGAGATCTAGAAATCCTAGTTCTTGCTTGTGGCATTTTCTTAGATGCATCTACATAGTTGTTAGCCTCAAAATATTGAGTCAAACAAGAATGTTCGGTCATAGGTTTCTATTGTATTATTTATTAGAACGTTGTAATAAGTAGGTATTTAGTCGTGATTCACGGGCTTGGATCTAAACTAATTAAAGTCCAAAATACAAGCCCGGCCCAATATATAGTCCATTAAAGCCCGCATGTGGGTGGACTATATATACTACCCTCCTAGCATGTTAGGAGGGTGGATGGTCATTTGTATTTCTCACTTCTCTCTAATCTAATCTCACCAAGTTCACACACTTCTCTCTCTTTTCTCTCTCTAGTTTCTCTCTCTAAAATTCATCTCATTTCTTACTTTCTTTCATAAATTCGTGATTATTCAATCATAATATTAGGGACAACAATTGGTATCAATCGCCACGGGGTAGATTTGTTATTGGTTGTTCTTCTTATATTTGATTCGTGTGATTTCTTCCATAAATCAACTCGAATTCAAAATTTTTTTGTGGTTTTCGTGTTCTTTATCTTGCTACAAATCATCTATATACTTGTTCTAGAGATTTGGTTGTTTTGGTTTGGTAAAAATCACGAATTTGTTGCCTAAAAGTTGCTAATTTGTTGCCTAAAAGTTGCCAAAAACCGTTGCCTAAAAAGTTGGAAGAAAAAGCACCATTATTGCGACAGCTTGAATTTAGGAAATGTAAGTACGGTTTCGATCGCAATAACCCTAGGGTTTTACTTTGCGATCACATTGCGATACCCCATATTGCGATAGATATTGCGATAGCCATATTGCGATAGATATTGCGATAGCCATATTGCGATAGATATTGCGATACAACATTGCGATAGCATTGCGACAGAACATTGCGATAGCATTGCGACAGAACATTGCGATAGCATTGCGACAGGATATTGCGATGGGTGATATTGCGATGGGTGACATTGCGATGGGCTATATTGCGATGAGTGACATTGTGATGCTAAAATTTGTTTGAGCAATTTTGTGACTTAGCCACTATCTAGACTAGTTTCGGACCATAGTTTACACGAAGATCAAAAAAAAAATAAAAAAAAAAAAAAAAGAGTTAAAATTTTTCCGCCATTTAAATTCAAATTTTTTCCATACTAGTTTTAGGCTATTTCTAGCTCGATTTCAAATTTTGGCGATTACAAAATTTTTCGGTCTACCGTTGTGTCGGACTGGGGAATTTATTGTCGGACTGAAGAAAAATCGCAATTTCGGAATTTGAACCACAACAACAATCACAACACATCTACTTAAGATCCATATTCACTTCATCATTTCAGAGAATATTGAGATGGATTCTACTGCCGAATATCGTGTGACGAACAACAACATAATGGTGGCAGGTAACAAAGAGAGACCACCAATGCTTGTATCTGGTCGGTATGCTTAATGGCAATCACGTTTCATACGATATCTTGATACAAGACCTAATGGTGATGCCTTGAGGAAATGTATTACTCATGGACCATATATATTTAAGAAGATCTCAGTTCCTCCAAGAGCAGCCACAGATACTACTGATCCAATACCTACAAGTGAACGTGATGAGACAAGAGCTGATCTCACACCTGAAAATTGTGCTTGGCATGATGCGGAGAAGGAAGCCATCTATATGGTTTAAAGTGGGATTGGAGATGATATTTACTCCACGGTTGATGCATGCCCGACAGCACATGAAATGTGGACTGCTATTGAACGCTTGCAACAAGGAGAATCACTCAACAAACAAGATGTCAAAACAAACTTGTTTTGGAATTTTGGCAAGTTTACTTCAAGGGATGGAGAATCAATCGATTCATACTACTCCAGGTTTTATAAAATGATGAATGACATGACAAGAAATAACCTGCAAGTATCCACCATGCAAGTCAATGTCCAATTTCTTCAACAACTTCAACCTGAGTGGACACGGTTTGTCACTTTGGTGAAACAACAAGAAAAGTTAGACGAGGTCTCATATCATCGACTCTTTGACATCTTGAAGCAATTTCAGAATGAAGCAAATGAAATTCGAGCTGAACGTGTTGCCAAGACGGCTAATCCACTTGCTTTAGTGACTACCACTCAACATGTTCAAGATCCTCACTCTCGTGCTCCTAAGCCATACTCCAATACATCATCTTCACCACAATATTCCACATCATCTAAGTCTTCATCTTCCACAAAATCTCGAGGTAAAGCGCCAAGAGCACCATCACCACCATCTGAGTCCTCATCTGAAGAAGATAGTGATGAAGACCAAGCTCAAAAGAACCGAGAGATGAAACAACAAATTGCTTACATAATGAAGACTTACAAGAAAATCTACAAACCCACCAACAACAATCTTCGCACATCATCTAACACAAAGAACCGATATGTTGAGAGTCCTCCAAGGTATGACACACGTCGACGTGGTGAAAGTCCTTCTAGGTATGATCGACATAATCCAACACATGTTGAGGGTTCTGCAAGATATGATCGACAAACTGCTAAGTATGATGCTCAGAGGATTGCTGCTGCTACTGGGAATAGGGAAACGGTTGGAAGTCAAGTGGTTCAGCAGAGTGGGATTCAATGTTTTAATTGCCAAGGTTATGGGCATATGGCAAAGGAATGCAGGAAGCCGAAAAGGGTTAGAGACTCCAGCTATCACAAGGAAAAGATGCTGCTATGCAAGAAAATGGAAGAAGGGGTTAAATTGTCAGCTGAGGAAGGAGCCATGCTTGATGATACTGATGATGAAGATTCTGATCAAGAGCTTGATGCACATTACTCGTACATGGCAAAGGTTGAAGAAGTTCTCAAAGTCACTAAAGATGACAATGGTCCTATCTTTGACACTGAGCCAATCGATAAGGTACACACTACTGATGAATATAATGTGTTTGGTGATATTCCTGAGCATAGTGATCTACCCAATGCCATTAATGACACGTGTATGATGGAAACGGTTGATAGCAATACCACACCCGATTCATCAGACATGTGCAATAATGAGTCTGAGGATGATCAACATGCAAATGAATATGATGAAGAGGAACGTATTGCGCTTGCTAATTTAATTGCTACTTTACAAAAAGATGTCACTGAAAATAAAAAAAAAGTCAAAAGCAATTAAAGAAGGCAAACGCTACGCTCACTCAAAGCTTTGAAGAATGCAAAGCTGCTCTTATCAAATCTACTGAGATGACTGAAACCTATAGAGATGAGCTCCTTCAGAAAACCAAAGAGCTTGAGGGGTACAAGGGAAGTGCGTTAAAAAGTCAAAAGGACGATTTTGAAAACAAATATAATACAACTCTTGAGTTATTAGCTAAAGAGAAGCGTCAATATAATGTTTTCTTAATGGATGAACGTCAAAAAACGTACCTTGCCAATACCAAAGTTAATGAACTTGAACAAAAGCTCTCTATGACCACTACCGATTCTGCTAAAATTCTAGAGGATAAGAAACAAGAGGTAGATGCGTTAAAACAAGACTTCAAAAGTAGATATGATAAAGAAACCGAAAAAGTTACAAAACTAGAAGCACAAGTCGACTTTTTGAAGAACGTTGTTTATAAAACGCATGATTCTATTCAATCCGTAAGAATGCTAGCACCTCCATCGATGTTTAAGGGTCAAGCTAGCTTTGCAAGTCCTGAGTACCTTGCCAAAGCTCAAGCTGCGAACCCGCATCTTTATCTTGATGAGACTGAAAGGACAGATCTTGATTGCATGCCTGTTAGTGCCAATAGTGAAGAGACTGCCCTTTGGGATGCCGATAGTCAACCACTTGTTAATAAGGAGTTTGTGAAACCTTATAACTATGCTTATGAGAATAGTCTCTATGGCCTGTTCAACAAACAAACTCAGAAAACTCGTGAGGAAGTGTTCTTAGAATGCAAACAAAAGAGAATTCAATGGAAGAAAGCATTTGCCCCTAAGAAATCTAATGTTTACAAATACATCAACTACCTCCCTCTAGATGAATCTAAAAGCAAGAGTAGGAAAACATTAGGTATTCTTAAACACCACATAGATAATGTTAAATCTATTGTTGAAAGAGACTGGGCAAAACGTAAAAATGTTGAATGGACACGTCCGATTCCTCAAGATATTACCTTGCTTGTGAAAGAACTCTTAATTCCAAACACGGCGTTGATTAAAGAAACTGTTCTTCAACTTGAGGAGTTCATTCGGACTGAAATGTTTGATGATTTAAAATATGTTGAATCTATTGAGAAACACATTGATGATCTTCAAATGGAAAAGTCTGATTTCTCAGATGAATATGATTTGCTCTTGCAAGAATGCGTTTCTAAAGATGTTATGTGTGCTTATTTTACATCTTGTGCTGACATTGATGAATATTCTGAAGTTGCATGCCAATATCTTGATAAGATCAAAGAATGTGAACGTCTTGAAATTGAGCTTTCGAAACGAAAAGAAAATGTTGACAAAAAGGCTTTTGAGTTACTTCAACACAAAACTGATTTCCTTCAAAAACATTGTCATTCACTTGAACTTGCTTTGCAAAAAGATGTTGGTCGTTTTCCACATGATAATAAATTGCAAGAAAAACTTTCCCAAACATTTCGAGAAATGAATGAACAGAATTTGGAAATTAAAGGGTTGAAAGCTCAATTACAAGACAGGGACAGAGCGATAGCTGAGTTGCAGAAACTCATTGCTAAAATGGGTGGGAAAATTGTGGAACCTAGCATTAAGAAAAATGTTGTTAGACAACCCAATGCCTCTAAAGAGAATAGATCCTCTATCTTGGGAAAACCATCTGCTTTATCTAATTCCTCGTTTGCAAAACCTGTGTTTGCCCCCAAGATGGATGGAAAGGAAAGGTTACCACAAACTCAACCCATAAGGAATCCTGTAGCACCAAGCGTTAAGCACAATAATGTGATTAAACCAGGGATGTATAGAATGCCCACTAAGCCCACAAACAAAGATACTCACTCGCCTCAGACTTCTAGAAACACTAATATTCGTGTGTCTTCTACTACAGGAATAGTCTCCACTACTAGTGTTAGCCGGCCTCAGCTTAAGAGCACTCAAGCGAATGATAAGGTCTGGAAACAAAAGAATCAAGGGAAGATGAAGCAAGTAGAAGAACACCCTAGGAATTTGAATGTTTTTAAGAATAAAAAGTCTGTTATCGCATGTAATGACGATCTGAATACTGTGAATGATTTGAATGCTATGAATGTGAAATTTGTTTGTGTCAAATGTGGAAAGTGTGCTAATGCTAATCATTCTATATGTGCTATAAATAAAGTCAAAGGCGTAGATACTAGAACTAAGAAGCAAGTTGCAATGCCTATTAGAGCTAGTAAACCCAAACGCAAAGTGAACCATTCTGGTGCAACCCCCACTAAGAAAAGTAATACATCAGACTCCACCACTAAGAATCCTAGAAGCAAAATTAAGGAATTATATGAGTCTGCCAGTAAGTCTTGGAAATGGTGGTTTGCTAATCAATGTCCTCCCGGATATAAATGGATGCCTAAAGTTAGGACAGAAAATGTGAAAACGAGTGTTAGTTTGCCTTTAAATGTTGATAAGGACACTAATGATTCTACTATCACAACTACTGTGGTATCCAATTTAGCAAATGCTCCATCGTGTTCTAACTCTTCTGCAGATGATACAAATAATTCTCTTCATAATGGACTCCGGATGCACGAAGCACATGACGGGGAATCTCAAGCTTCTAATTAACTTCGTGGAGAAGTTCCTAGGTACGGTCCGATTCGGAAATGATCAATTTGCACCGATCCTAGGATATGGAGATTTGGTTCAGGGGAATATCACGATTAAAAGGGTATACTACGTCGAAGGGCTCAATCACAATCTTTTCTCGGTTGGTCAATTCTGTGATGCGGATTTGGAAGTTGCTTTTAGAAAGAAGACATGTTTTGTTCGTGATTATGATGGGAATGACTTACTTACCGGTACACGGGGTACTGATCTTTACACAATTTCACTTCAAGACACAACTTCATCAACTCCAATTTGCTTCATGGCTAAAGCTTCAACGACTCAGGCATGGTTATGGCATCAACGTCTTTCTCATCTCAACTTTGATACCATTAACTTGCTTTCCAAGAAAGATATTGTGAGAGGCCTTCCAAGCTTGAAATTCATCAAAGATCATCTTTGTTCTTCTTGTGAACTTTGTAAAGCTAAACGAAGTAGCTTCAAAACAAAGACCACACCAAGCTCTAAAGGACGGTTAGATCTTCTTCACATGGATCTGTGTGGTCCCATGCGTGTTCAGAGTATCAATGGCAAGAAATATATTCTAGTAATAGTCGATGATTACTCAAGGTACACATGGACTCATTTCTTGAGATCCAAAGATGAAACTCCCGACGTTCTCATCAGCTTCCTTAAATTGATACAACGTGGTCTTCAAGCTCAAGTTAAAGTGGTTCGTACTGACAGAGGTACAGAATTTTTGAATTCTAATCTGAGAAAGTATTTTGAAGCCGAAGGGATTGAACATGAAACATCTATTGCTCGAACACCCGAACAAAACGGCGTTGTTGAAAGACGAAACCGTACTTTGGTTGAAGCTGCTCGCACATTATTATCTGCTTCAAAACTTCCACTATACTTTTGGGCCGAAGCCGTGTCAACTGCATGCTACACACAAAACCGATCCTTAATTATCCCAAGACACGAAAAGACACCATATCACATAATTCATGATCGAAAACCCTCACTCAAACACCTTCATGTTTTTTGATGTACTTGTTACATTATACGAGATGGTGAAAATTTGGATAAGATGAAAGAAAAAGGTGATGCATGTATTCTTGTGGGATATGCAACTCAGTCTAAGGGATATAGAGTGTTCAACAAAAGAACAAAATTGATTGTCGAGACAATTCACATCCGATTTGATGAATCTCAAGAGATGGCACTTGAACAAAACAGTTTAAGTCCCGATCCACAACGACAAACGACTTCCGTTCACAACCGCACGGAACTCGGAACTCAAGACCACATCAATGAACCGTCAAGTTCAACGCTGGTTCCAGAAAATGTTCCTAGAGCTGATATGACAGTCGATACGACAATTGAAGAGTTGGAAATGTTATATGGACCAATGTATGATGAATATTTCACGGGGGAGAAACAAGTTGTATCGAAGTCTTCCGCTGTCACTCATGATAAGAATGATGAAACCGATCATCGTCAACAACCAGATACAACTTCATCTACTTCAACATGGGTTGCTGCAGATTTACCTCCTCAGAATATTACTTCAACAATCGATCCTACAACATCCACAACTACTGTCATTGCTCCAGAGAACATAAATCAAGCAGACAATGCATTATCTGACGAAGACGAATTTATCAACCCATTCGGTACACCGGTACACGAAACTGGAGAGTCTTCTACTCGCCATGTTGATCCGTCAAATATGCATACTTTCTATCAACGACATCCTTCAACACATCATTGGACCCGAGATCATCCTTTGGTTCACGTAATTGGAAACCCTTCACAGCCCGTTCGCACAAGACGACAGCTTAACACCGATGCTGATGTTTGTATGTTCGCACTCGCCGTGAGTTCAGCGGAACCGAAGAACATCAAAGAAGCATTAGCTGATCATGCTTGGATTGAATCGATGACGGATGAACTTCAACAATTTGAAAGACTTAAAGTCTGGGAACTTGTTGACAGACCATCCGATGTAACACCATTAAATCTTCGATGGATCTGGAAAAACAAGATGGATGAAGAGAACACGATCATTAAGAACAAAGCTAGGCTAGTGGCTAAGGGGTATGGACAGAAAGAGGGTATTGATTTCGAAGAATCATTTGCACCAGTAGCTCGTATGGAAGCGGTCAGGATTTTTCTTGCTTATGCGGCACATAAGGGATTCATTGTCTATCAGATGGACGTAAAGATGGCGTTTCTTAACGGTCCTTTGAAGGAAGAAGTCTATGTCACGCAGCCAGAAGGATTTGTCAATCCTCATTATCCTGACAAGGTGTATCGTCTCCACAAAGCACTTTATGGACTCAAGCAAGCTCCAAGGGCGTGGTACGACGAGCTCTCGAAATTTCTGGCATCCAAAGGTTTCTCAAAAGGTTCCATTGATCTAACTTTGTTCACTTATAAATATGGGGATGACATTCTGCTTGTGCAAATTTATGTTGATGACATTATTTTCGGGTCTACAAACCCAAAACTTTCAAAATGGTTTGAAAAAGTAATGCACAGCAGATTTGAAATGTCTATGATGGGAGAACTAAAATTCTTTCTATGAATTCAAGTTCACCAATCCCCAAGTGGTATCTTCATTAACCAAGCTAAGTATTGTCAAGAGATAATAAAAAGCATGGTATGACATCATGTGACCCCGTTGGGACACCATTATCAACCACATCCCTAGATGCTGATTTGGAGGGATTACCCATAGATCAAACGAGATATCGGTCCATGATCGGGTCCCTCATGTACTTGACAGCGAGCAGACCTGATATACATCATGCTACATGCTATTGTGCACGATATCAAGCACGACCCACTGAAAAGCACCTCAAGGAGGTTAAACGGATCTTTCGGTACCTTAAGAATACCATTCACATGGGACTCTGGTATCCGAGGGAAACCGGTTTCTTTCTAACGGCCTATTCAGATTCTGATCATGCAGGGTGTCTTGATACACGTAAAAGTACTTCTGGTGGTGCACAATTTCTAGGTCAAGACAAGCTTGTGGGATGGTCTTCCAAGAAGCAGGATTGCACGTCACTGTCATCAGCCGAAGCGGAGTATGTGTCTCTATCTGCGTGTTGTGCTCAAGTTCTTTGGATGCGAACACAACTCACGGATTATGGCTTCCATTTTGATAAAGTACCTATGTACTGTGACTCAAAATCGGCCATAGCCATCTCCTGCAATCCGGTTCAGCATTCCCGCACGAAGCACATTGATGTCAGATATCACTTCATTAAGGAACAAGTTGAAAAGGGTATTGTTGAATTATACTTTGTTGGAACTGATTACCAATTAGCTGACTTGTTTACAAAAGCTCTTTCGAAAGAGAGGTTTGCGTATCTAGTTAGGCAAATTGGTATGAGATGTTTGACTCCAGCAGAACTGGAGGTTCTGGCAAAGAAGCCTGCTTGATTCATCTATCAAACATCTACCTGTAAATATTAATGAAAAAGAAAATACAAAATTAAAAAATCTTTGAAAATCCAAAAAATATTCTTCTCGACATGTCTTTCAGTATCGATAATATGGACGTACCTAGAAATGTCGCTCAATAACGACACGGGTGTGTACATAAAGCTCGAATGAAAGTTGTAAATATTTTTCAAAACATGTCATTTCTATTTTTTTTTCAAAAGGAAATTGTCTATTTTGGACAATATTTCCAACAACGGGTAGAGCAATCTATCTTGGGTTGAGCGTGTCACAAAACATTCAACGTTTTGAGCTCAACACAATGGCTTGTAATCACTTTCAGATTGTAACCCGGATCAATATTCACGGGGGAGTGTACGATTTCGTGCTCTTACCCTTAGCAAAAGAAGTTAAATCTTCTTACACTTGAGTGGATTCGTCAAGACATTCAAAGTCTGTGAACTCAAGTTTATGCTTTAGAAAAACCTCTTCGACAAAAAGAAATAGGATTTTTTCAAAAAGCGTTGAACACAATTTTTTCAAGAATTTATTAATGATTATTCAAAATCTTTCAAAAATTGTGTGTTCAACAAACTCCCATCCTCAAAAAGCGAAATGTGGATCATATCCTCATAATGACAATTCAATTGGATCAATTTTTGAGGGGGAGCATTTCAACTTCATGCAAAAGCTTAACACATCTTTCTCCCGGAGATTTCAAGACTATTTATCAAAATATATTTTAATCAAATTTGGTATCTCTAATATCAAAAGATTTTATATATTAGAGATAGGGGAGAAAATGTGATTAAAATGTGATCTAATATAAGACTCATGCACTTTAACTCTTACCTACATGTGCAAAACACTTTCGATTATCGATGCACATGTGATGGGGGAGCATTTCTAAAACGACAAAACTAGCAAGGTGTTAAATGTTTTTCAAACACTTTGTTAGAATTTAAAGTGGTTTTCATGGTTACGATCAAATACCCACAACATCTTTAATTCACGACGTTATTGGTGTCAAAAGGGTGGATAGGTTTAAGTCCTATGATCCAACCAGAACCGGAGGGATCTTCCCAGGGACAATCCAATAGATTATTAGAAGTCCTTAGGAAAGATGGAGTAGAATGTGAACGTAGCTGAATGCCGACTAAGTACTGATGCTAGCACTGGAACAATCACAACAAGGTGCTAGTAATGATGTCTTGGTAAGCATTGAAGGGGTTGAAGAATGAAAAAGAAATGTAAGGATAAAGGGTCTAAAGAAAGAAGCCCTCCATACAACTTAGGCAGAAACCGGGTCAACTCATCATGAAGACAAACTCATCATGGACCCAGTGATGTGAAGCACAACCCTTTCCTAGCTACTCAGGCTTCTCTCAAAAGAAGTTTGTTTTATTGTCACGGAGATCAACACGACTTCTATTGACTTTCTCACTCCGAGATTGTTGATATTGAATAGGTGGCATCTGCTCCAGCCTCCGACCACTAAAAGTGCACAAATCGAGTCTAGAGCCAAGAGATCAATCAAATCTCGTTAGGACACACGGATGAAGATCAAGAGAGTCCTACGCTATATCCTTGTGATATTGCTAGAACACTCAGAGTGATACTACTTAGTATTCACAATGATGAGTGGAAATCCTTCCAGTGTTAACATCAAACAGCACTGCGGTAGGTCATATGCAAGATTCTTTATGAATTGAACATATGTAAAACTGAAAAGCAACAGTGGTTTGATTCTGAATTGATTCAAACTCGTTTCAGGTTTCTACGCAATATCTTTATGGTCTTGCCAGAACATTCAGAGTGATATTTATTAATATTCACAGTGACGAATGGAAATCCTTCTAGCGTCAACATCAAACAGCGCTACGGTAGGTAACTTGTGAGATTCTTATGAATCAAACTTGTGTCAACTGGAAAGCAACAATGGTAAGATTCTTTATGAATCAAACTTGTTCCAGGAACTTGAATTGACGACTTTAATCAAGCGGATATTTATCCAATTGATTCACTCTTTATGTTCGCAGTCTTGCTTTGAGACGCTCGAGTAAAGAGAACGGCTAGTACTGCCGCGAAACCCTGTCAAGGAGATTCTTAATTGAATCTACCTGATCACAGGTACGATATTTAATATCGTATAACGGTCTTCACCGACCGGAGGTAAAACGCTACCGATTTAGGATGAATGTCAAAGCCATTCAGTCCGTGTCTATGTTTTGTCTCGAGAAGGTGGCGTCACGGTGTACTCAGCAAAGTCAGATATACACAACCACATATTCATGCCCAAAGATTTATCCAACAATTGATAGTGTGAGCATGTGGATAAAGACACAAGATTACAAGATGGCAAAGACAAGTCAAGAATGATTTGAAGATCTCAAGACTTAAAGACAAAGTCGAAAGACAACGACAAAGGCTCAAAGATCACAGCATGAAGGAACAAAACTACTGTTACACGTTCAAGACTCATTTATGACGAAATTCATAAATCTCCATTGGAATCAAAATATCAAAGAGGAATGACCTCACATTGGGGGAGATTGTTAGCCTCAAAATATTGAGTCAAACAAGAATGTTCGGTCATAGGTTTCTATTGTATTATTTATTAGAACGTTGTAATAAGTAGGTATTTAGTCGTGATTCACGGGCTTGGATTTAAACTAATTAAAGTCCAAAATACAAGCCCGGCCCAATATATAGTCCATTAAAGCCCGCATGTGGGTGGACTATATATACTACCCTCCTAGCATGTTAGGAGGGTGGATGGTCATTTGTATTTCTCACTTCTCTCTAATCTAATCTCACCAAGTTCACACACTTCTCTCTCTTTTCTCTCTCTAGTTTCTCTCTCTAAAATTCATCTCATTTCTTACTTTCTTTCATAAATTCGTGATTATTCAATCATAATATTAGGGACAACAATAGTGATTATTAGGCATGTTATTCGACCTATGTGGTAATATTCTTAGAGTTATACCTAGAATCACTAGTAGCAGTCTTGTTTGTAGGTTTTGCATAGGCTGATTGGATCACATTAGGCCTAGATAGTGGAGTGACTGGTCTAGAATATGAACCATATCAACTTGGGAGGCAAACCGCGGTCGCGAGGATTTTGGTCGCTCGGATCTGAATGCAGTCGGTTGACGAACGGACTTATTTTTAGGTGGTTTCCCCAAGATTGATGTTTTGTCAAGCTTAGTATCCATACTAGTGCCCTTAATTTTCCTTAGCTCGTTTTTTAGAGCAGCTATAGCAAAAACCTTTTTCTGAACTTGAGCCTTTAAATCAGCATTTTCAATAGTTAATAAGGTCGTTGACTCTAGAGTTTTAGATCTTAAGTCTATGATAGTATCATTTAACTCATTACAATGCTGTTTTAAGGTCTCGTGTTCCTTTTGTAAGAGGTCTTGGGATGCCAATTTAGATTCTAGCAAAGTAATTTATTTCACAAATTTGTCTTTCTCGACTTTAGAATCTTGATATTTTTGATCTAATTTTTGTTCAAGAACAACGTTTGAATTTTCAAGTTTTTCAAAATACTTTCCAAATTTCTCCGTTTTCTTCAAAAATTCAATTTTGGCATCCTCAAGCTCTTTTGATTATTGAGCTAAACTTGTTTCAAGCTCTTCAATCCTAGAAGCAGAATTGGTTAAAGAAGCAGTCATAAGGCATATATCATGATTTTGAGCATTTTGATCATTCTCTCCCCCATTATGACTCACATCGGATGAATCAGAAGTGGAATCACCCTTTTCCATCCCATGTTTGTCATAGGTGGGTTCTGAGTTTTCAACATGTTGTAGATCATTGTGAGATTCAGTATTCAATTGTATCTCAACTATTGGCTCTTCGTCATGCATGCTTGAGTCATGTTGTCGTGATGCATTGACGCTGCTGTCATCGTTAACCAAAGCGGTCTCCTTTGAGTCATCCGTAAGACCATTTGTTTCCTCTGACATCTGCTTCGGATTTTCTTGCTTCCAAGTATCATAACCAATTTGAAGTCGTGATCGTTCTTGAAACAGATGTGTAAGAGAAGTCACGTATTTGAACAAAGTACCACGGAAGTCTTGAATCTCTTTATGCATGTCTTCAAGGAATGACTGACATAGCACTGAATTCTCTTTCTTGGCAACATCGAATTGAAGAAACATCGATAATTGTTTCAAAAGAGCTTGAAGTGCAGATGCAGATTTAATATGATTAAAGTCTTCTTTGTCAAGTTGCTGCAGAAGAAGATCCAAGTTTATCATCAGAGTCTCCATGAAGAAAGGAGCATCTTGACCAAAGACTGCCATAAAGGATGGTCCATAGTCTAGCTTGGTAAGCTCGTAAAGATGACATTCAAATTGTCGAAATGAGAACTGACATTTTTGTCTTGCTCTTCGTGCATCTTCTGCAATTCTCCCTCTTGAGATGTCGAATTCAACGATTCCATTGAATTTCGATGGAAAATGAAGGAAGGATTACGTATCGATCGAGAAATGAAAGAAAGTTATTGTGTTTGTTATTGTCGATTAAATCCCTTGAGAAGTGAAGAAAAATGATTAAATCCTCTCAATATGGGTCCTTGAGACACCAAAAATTCTCCAAGGCAAAATTACACAATTTTCTAAATCATGTTTTTTGAAAATCTTGAAAAATTCCAAAGATTTCGCAAAATGAAGACGCGTATGATTCCGCAATGAGTGAAGGGATTCAATTTCGCAATCACTTAAAGTTATATAATTCCGCAATCACAATTTAGCATATGATTCCGCAATCCCCAAACATATGATTCCGCAATACTCAAAGTATATAATTCCTCAATACTCAAAGTATATAATTCCGCAATACCTAGAATGGAATTAATTCCGCAATACCAAGAGTTGATTCAATTTCGCAATCAAACACTGAGCATAATTCCACAAAACTTGAATGATTCAAATTCGTAATGAAGAGAAATGTTTCAATTCCGCAATAACTTGAAAAGTAACAATTCCGCAAAGTGGAAATGTTTCAATCCCGCAAAGTAGAAATGTTTCAATCCCGAAATACTAGAATGAACAATTCCGCAATGTGGAAAAATGTTTCAATTCCGCAAAAACTTGAAAAGTAACAATTCCGCAAAGTGGAAATGTTTCAATTCCGCAATAAAGGAAATGTAATAATTCTGCAATGCTTAGTTGGATTCAAATCCGCAATACGTAAATGGATTAAAATCCGCAATATGTCACAAAGATTTAATTCTGCAATGTTGTCTGCTATTGCGAAATCAAGATTAACAAGTGGATCTTGCTTGTACTTTAAGATTGACGAACTTTGAAGCTAAAAATGAAGCCAAACACCCAAAAAATTTGCGTTTTTGAGCGATCCAAGTAACCCAAATCACTACCACGGCTATGTAGATGATCTTGGTGAAGATCAAACCACAAAAAACACAAAAAAAAAAATTGGACGTGGGTTTTTTAGATCAAAAATCACTAAAATCAAGAACACAAACACAAAAAGAAAACAATCATCCCATGGCTCTTGATACCATTTGTATGTCTACGTAATCCTTGGATTATCCTAACCTTGGGAATGATCTAAAGAGAGAGAGATAGATGAAGAACTAGAGAGAGATAAGAAATATTAGATTGAAGAATGTGTTTTTCAACCACCAACCACCCCTCCTAACATGCTAGGAGGGGGTTTATATAGCCCACCCTACATGTGGGCTTTGTGGGTTATACTATTAGACTATGACTACGAGCCCATTACTACGTATATATTGTTGGAGTGACCGAACCTTCCTAAATACGTAAAACATGTTTCCAACACTTCTGAAACAGCTAAAAGTCTTCAAAACATCATCAATGCATTCCATTGATCATGAATGATCAAAAGAATCACACAGTAACACTATGAGTATGATTATGCAAGTATGAGAATGAGTTTGAGTGAAAAGTGAAGGTGAAATTTCATTAATGAATTGAAAGTGGTTACAAAGTAGTTACTAACTGCCTAACTAACAGGCTTAGGGTGGTTGTCAATCACCCTAAGTAGTTATAACTAGAAAATTGCTGATAACTAGAGATAGATTGATAGGTGTGTGTGTTTTCACACCTAAAGCTACATACAAGAAATGAAGTGATGACATGGTATTTATAGAGTGAGAATTAGAGTTTGTTGGGGATGATGACGTGTTGTAGCCAATAATTGAGCTCCACGTGTCTTCAATTGTTCAATTGTAGATTGTTGATGATGAACACAATTGGGGATTTTTGATTGAATCAATTTCAGCTTAATTGGATGATAGGAGTGAACTCATCTCTTGAAATGGAGCACTTTTTATGTTGATCATGTCTCTTAATATGCAGTGTATCTCAAATTCAGTTCTGGGTTCGTTTGAATATAAGAGTGACATGTGGCAAGTTATTATTGGTGGAAGAAAGAAGGCACATATCATTATCTATATTCTGAAATATGATTGGCTGGTTAAAAGTGAGTGGGGTGGACGGTTTGGATTGGGTATTAAATGAAAAGCTGCTGAATAGGGTGTGGTGGCACCAAAAAGGGCAATCCGTGTGAACAAAATACTCACTTCCCATTGGTCACTTTGCTTATTACTCGGATCATAACCAAAATTTGTTCACTTTTGCCATGTTTAGTCCTTGTAGTTGGCAGATTGTACAATTGAGCTCCAAGCTTCATTTCTTTGACATATTTGGTCCTTCAAACTTCAAACTTGTTCATAAATCACCCTTTGACTTTGTTGACTTGAATGTTGACCAGATTTGACTTTCTTCTTGACTTTTGAATAATTACACTTTAGTCCCTTATCTTTGGAATTTATCAAGAAAGGTCCTTTGTCTTTGCAAGGATTGTCACTTTTCGTCCTTCCTTTGTCTATTCTTCATCGTAAAGGCTTGATTTCACTTGTTTGCTCCAAATTTGTATCTTTGTTAACTACACAAGCACAAACAACAAAACATACCCATAATACTACTTTTATGTATAAAATTAGGTATTTTGGTATGTGTTTTAGGGTGATTTGGGATATTATTGATATAAGATTTTACTCATATCAAATCCCCTACACTTGATCATTGCCATGACCTCATGCAATGCCACATTTTAAAGCACTAACTTGCACTTTTCTCATAATTAATCTACCTTGGCCAATATAGAATGTTTTTACACTACTCTATACTATATGATGCATGATTTTGATTTAATACAATGCAATGCAAAGGAAAGCAATTCTATTTAAATATTTTTGTATTTTCTTGAAATGATTTTGATGGAAATAACTCATAAAGAAATCAAAAACTTAGATTAGGGCTTTGGGTACCATGAACACTTATCACCCTCAAGTTTCACTTTCCCCAAACCAAGCTTAAAAACATGATCATTGTCTTTCATAAGTGAAAGTGCATCAACTCATTCATATAGATTAATTGTGTTACTCTCATACCCCCACTTATTGTGCCTCTAGAACCGGTTATTATTTGATCAAATTGCATGAAGCAAATTTGTCATTATTAAAGCGTGAAGTATAAAAATGCAAAATCCAAAAATAAGGAAGCACGGTTTTAACCCTAAGTAGTCATCTCATCAATTTCTTGAAAAACCGCCCATAATTAATGTAAGTCCGACTCAAGAATAATAAGTCATTCGTTTTATGTGTAAAATCCTCATGGCATGCATTAATAAGTAGCTACACACTCGCTAAGGAAAGAAAAATAAAACTCACGCAATAATTTACATCCACCGCCTTTTTGAGACCTTGGATCTCCAACCCCGCAACCCGTCAAGGTAATATTGGATTGGAGCAACTATCAAATCCCCGCAACCCTTGTGAGAGTAATATTTGAATTCAACAGCTACTATAATTAACACCACACTGCCCCTCTTGGGAGTCTTGTATAATTATTTTTTTTTTCTTTTTTTTTTTTTTCTAGCCACTCTTTTTTTATAAGCCGCTCTTTTTTTTCTTATTTCCTCACAAATAAAGTTGAAAAGAAGAAAAGGAAAAACACCCGCTAAGTATTAAGCATGACATAAGTCTAGTACACATAAAACGTTCTAACTTAGAATCTGAAGACGTACTTATACCAACCACGAATGATTAGTCAAAAATGCATAAGAGACTACAAACCGATTAAACCGTTCTTGATTATTTATTAACATATATACATGCGTTGACAAGAAAGTAAAGGTTACGAAAGGGGATATAAAAGCCACAATTAATTAATATGAGGTTTATCTAGCCCTTTACACTTACTTAAAACTCTATCATCTCTCGTTCTCCACGGTTTAAAATCTCAAATAATGAGACTTGCGGATGCTTAGCCTAATAAACCAATAAAGGTCTACATGGTTAAGGCTACTAGCTAGAGACTGCTTAGATAAGCAAACTCGGGTTGAGTCAAAGTATCCATGGCAGACTTAATATGTCTAAGTGTTGGAAATACGTTTTTACGTATTTAGGAAGGATCGGTCACTCCAACGATATATTCGAGTAGTGGTCTTGTGATCCAATATATAAAAATATATCCCATCAAACTCACATGTAGCGTGGGCTATATATCCCCTCCTAGCATGTTAGGAGGGGTTGGTTAGTTGTTCATTTCTCATTTCACTCAATACATCTTTCTTTCTCTCACTCTCTCCTTTCTCTCTCTAACTTTCCCTCTCTATTTATTCATCTATCCCTCTCTCTTTTAGATCATTACAACACTTGCACAATCCTAAGAAATTAAGGACCTACAATTGGTATCAAGAGCTATGGTTGAATCTTTGGATTTGCGTGTTTTTATCTATTGATTTGGTGGTCAAAATTTTTTTTTCTCATCAAAAAATCGTATAACTTTGACATATGTTATAAACAAACTTTTGTCTTTATGAGTTTTATAACTTTTGTCTCAATCTGATATAACTTTTGATGTTGCGTGTTTTTATCAATTTTTCTATCAGTTTTATAACCTTTGATCATATCAAGATAAACTTTTGTCATATCTGAGTATCAGTTTCGTCTATTGTTTATAAACTTTTGGCATTTGAGTATCATTATAATATCATCTTTATCAAGATTTTGTCTCTGGGTATATCTTTTGATATTGCGATATGTCATTTTATCATTATACACATTCCGATCGGAATATTGCGATCGCAAAAACCATAGGGTTTCTACATTGCGATCGAACATTCCGATAGATTATTCGGATCGTATATTGCGATTGTGATTCCGATCTCTTATTCCCATCGTGACATTCCGATCGTGACATTGATGGTATGAATATTGCGATGGAAAAGTTTGAATATTGATTGCGATGGAAAAGTTTGATATTGCGATGGAAATATAGGTATTGAGATGAGAGTATAAAAAATATTGCGATGGATATGTAACATATTGCGACGTCTATTTTTTTTAGTTACATTGCGATAGGTATTGACTGGACTCAAACTTCGACTCCACACCTAGACTCGCCTAGACTCGCCTGACCCAACACCTTCGACACAAAACAGACTCAAACATCACAACTTAACAACAACTCTCGACTCAAAAACTTCAAAACAGCCTCGACTCCAATACGAAAACCTAATTACAAGACAACGTAGACTCGACTCAACCTCACAGCTGACTCAAAAACATAACCATTTTGATTCGAACACACACAACTCCCGACACCCACCGACTCACCCTCGACACACACTGACTCAAAAAATTCTCGTCACATCACCAGACCCAAATCAAAACTACAATGCAAATTAAATCATACATAAGATCTCAGATATTCTTTCTCGTGTTAGGATTTAACCCGAGACCATTATAGATCTACCACACAAAAGAATTCATCACTGATCCTGTATGTTGGGCATCACACGAAATTTAAGATTTGATTTATAACAATTATGTTACAATCAATCTTTGTTGCGGTTCATTAAACAAAGTCAAACACATGCTATTAATCCAAAACCTACCCGATACCTTAGTCAAAAGATCTTAGAAGATTGAAACTCACTGCACTCGTTCTTTATCCATCGTTAAGTGCCAAGTTTTTTGTAGCAGAAAGATTTGCTTACAAGGGCACGATTGATTTGTGATTCAAGGGTGAGCTTGGTACTATTTTTTGAGGTTGACTGAGATAAGGAGAAAGAGGCGGAGATAGTGAAAGTTTTGGTGGCTTTGAGATTGTGATTGAGTGGATTTGGGTGACTCGGTGGAGATAAATAAAATGGAGGCTGAGTAAAATGGAGTGAGATTTAGTTATGCTAGTTTAGGGTAAATGGTAGATTTTTATATCCCAAGTTGCGTTAGACTATGCGACGTCTCTTCCTAACCCACTAGTAACATTTTATAATATTGATAAGGAGCAAGTGGTTCTCACACGTTTTATGTTGACATTTCAAAATATTCGATAATAATTGAGAAGACGTAGGAAACAAGAACCTACGTCCATTTTTTTACTCAAAACAACCATCTTATACTTACCCACGGATTTTTGTGAGGACATTTGAGGCCACGTATTTTTGTGGGGACATTTGAGGCCACGTTTTTTTCTCATCTTAATTTGCAATTCATGTTATATTCAACTAGATCCAAATACAATTAATTCTTCTTGGATTTTTTTTTTGGTGGACTTGGCCACGGACTAAATTGATTGGGCTTATTTTAGTTATATTCGAATATAGGATATTTGATTCGGCTATTAAATTAGTTGATGGGCCGATCACTACTTTTATCGAAGACATATAGTAGCTCGATTATTTTTGTAATCTAACTCGAACTGATCGATTAAATATTCGAATGTTGCAAAATTAATCATGTTGGATTAATTAGTTTACGGGCTTTACTTTTGGAGTGAGTCGAGTTTGAATTGAACTCTGGTTTGTTTTATCAACGTTTGAGCCGACCACGAAATTTTTGAGCCGAGGAAAAGATATATTACCCAACAAAGATCTAAGAATTTATCATCGAACGAAATGAAATCGTTGAATTCAACATTTCAAGAGGGAGACCCGTATCCAATGCAAGACAAAGTTAGAGACAATGGCATCACTTCATTTCGACTACTTCAGTCTCATCTTGTGAACATGTCATGGCTTCAATGAGGGAGCGAATTTGTGACACTATTTGGTCAAGATCGTCATATATTCATGGAATCGATGTTCATCATCTTGAACCAATAAGCAGAGCAACTCCACAATGAAGACTTTAATCACTCTGCATCGGCACTTGCGTATAAGGCTCTTGTGACACAACTCACGCCTTTCCTCCAATTCAATATCGTCAAGTCTGAAAGTTCAGTGATTTACCAGTCATTTTTTCGAGATACACATACCGAGCTTCAAGATTTCCGTGGTACAATATTGAAACTCATGACATGGTCTCATCTTTGATTTATGAAAGATCCCGACTTCAGCAAGCGTGTGATAATGGAGTGCAAGAATCTACGATACAAGAGGAAAATGGTCATACGATTGACGCATTGGAGGCTGCTACAGATTGCAAGGACATGGAATCAATAGTTCAGCATGATATCAGCAACACGTCAGGGAATGTTACAGACATCTCTTATGATGACACCATACCCGTTTATGACGAAGAGCCTACAAACATTGTACAATCTAATGTTGTATATGATGTATATGCTGATGAAATGCCGCATATTGAGCATTTCGAACCTAATTATGACAAACATGGGATGGAAAAGAGTGATAGCGATACCATTTCTGATTCATCCGATGTGTGTTATAATGGAGGAGAAAGTGTTCAAAATGCTAACAATCATGATAATTGCCTTATGACTGTTTCATTAACTGCTTCTGATTCCAAGATTCAAGAGCTCGAAACGATCGTAGCTCAACATTTAAAAGATCTTTAGGATGCCAAACTTGAATTTTCGAAGAAAACGAACAAATTTGAAACATATTTTGAAAATTTTGAAAAGTCAAACGTTGTTCTTGAGCGAAAATTGGATCAAAAAGTTCTAGATTCTAAAGCTGAAAAGGATAATATTTTGAAACAAATTAATTTGTTAGAATCTAAATTGGCATCCCAATATAACTTGCTTAAGGAGAATGAGACCTTAAAGGCTCAGGTTCAGGAGAAGGTTTTTGCTATAGCTTCGTTGAAAAACGAATTAAGGAAAAATAAAGGAATTAGTATGGACACAAAGCTTGAAAAACCATCAATCTTGGGGAAGGTTTTTGCTATAGTTGCGTTGAAAAACGAATTAAGGAAAAATAAAGGAATTAGTGTGGACACTAAGCTTGAAAAACCATCAATTTTGGGGAAACCGCCTACAAATCAGTCTGTCAGACAACCGACTGCATTTAGATTCAAGCGGCCACAATCCTCGAGACCGCGGTTTGCCTCCCAAGTTGATATGGTTCATATTTCTAGAACAGTCACTCCACCACATAGGCCCAATGTGACTAAAACAGCTTTTGCAAGACTTAATCACATGATTGCCTCTAGTTTCCCTAGACATAGTCCAAAGAACATGTCTCAAACTAGTTCAAATTACGTTCATCACAAATTTGGTCTAAGGGAAGCTATTCAAAAGACACAAGTAAGAGATAGGAAGTTCAAACCTAGTCAGATGCCTTCTAGTTTAACCAACACTGCTAACCGTAGCATGTCATATCCTAAGAGCATCAATAAATCATCTAGGAATTCTAGATCTTACTCGGACATTAAATATGCTACTTGTAAAACATGTAGGAAATGTTTCTTTAAGGCAAATCATGACTCTTGTGTCAAGAAATTCCTCCATGAGGTGAACTCTCATGCTAGAATTAAATCCCAGTGGATAGCTAAAATCAAACCCTTTGGTAAAGTTTGGCGCCCCACTGGTAGAACTTTCACTCTTATAGGAAACGATTGCCCTTTAACTAGGATAGTCTCCGATCCTACTAAGACTTCTAGGGAGGAAATTGAAAAGGATGATACATCACTTAAACCTGAACTTAAGGTTTTCTATAAAAGGAAACGTTTGCCAGCTAAGACAAGTGAATCATCTACTCAGGTCGCCTCTGGCACAAGAAAAGACAGCTGTGAACCCCCACTTGCTTCTAAGATAGATATCGCTAACCCATATCAAAGCATGCAAATTCCTAATGAGAATGCAGGTACCAAAGTTGATGTTCCAAAAGAACGAAGTGGTCCAATCATTGTATACCGTTCTACTAAGGACACTCTCAGATTTTGGTTACTAAAGAAGCATATATCGGAGAAACTAGTATCTCAGGGGATTCACGGTTAAGCTTACCTACAATGACTTACATCCACATAACAGTTTGTAACTCGATCTCAAAAGACAGGAAAGTTTATCACCGATGATAAACTTATCCTCAAAAACGAGAAATTAAATTTTCTCGGACACGAGTTTACTTTAAAACTATACAAAGGTTTTAAACTCGTGTATATGGCTCATCGTTAAATATCAGACGATGACCCGATCTTCAAATAAAAGAAAGTTTATCGCCGATGATAAACTTATCCTCACAAACGAGAAATTAAGTTTTCTCGGACACGAGCTTCTCCTAAAACCATTCAAAGGTTTTAAGCTCGTGTATATGGTTCATCATTAAATATCAGATGATGACCCGACCTTCAAATAAAGGAAAGTTTATCGCCGATGATAAACTTATCCTCATTAACGAGAAATTAAGTTTTCTTAGACACGAGCTTAAATTCAAACTATTCAACGGTTTTAAGATCATGTATATGGCTCACAGTCATATTACAGATTATGACCCGGACTTCAAATAAAGGGAAGTTTATCTCGTCAATGATAACTTACCCTCACAACGAGAAATAAAATTTTCTCGGACACGAGCTTACGTTAAAACTATTCAAAGGTTTTAAGCTCGTGTATATGGCTTATCGTTAAGTTTTACACGATAACTCGTTCTTCAAATAAAGGAAAGTTTATCGCCGATGATAAACTTATCCTCATTAACGAGAAATTAAATTTTCTCGGACACGAGCGTAGGTTAAAACTATTCAAAGGTTTTAAGCTCGTGTAAAATGGCTCATAGTCAAATCACATTCTGTGACCCGAACTTCAAAGAAAGGGAAGTTTATATCGTCAACGATAACTTACCCTCAAAAACGAGAAATTAAGTTTTCTCGGACACGAGCTTACACTAAAACCATTCAAAGGTTTTAAGCTCGTGTACATGGTTCATCGTTATATATCAGACGATGACCCGATCTTCAAATAAAGGAAAGTTTATTGTCGATGATAAACTTATCCTCACAACGAGAAGTTAATTTTTCTCGGGCATGAGCATATATTAAAAACATTCGAAGTTTTTAAGCTCGTGCACAACGGCTTGCTATCACATGAAAGATTGTAACCCACGCTTCAAAGAAAGGAAAGTTTATCGCTGATGATAAACTTATCCTTATTAATGAGAAATTAAATTTTCTCGGACACGAGCTAACATTAAAATTATTCAAAGATTTTAAGCTCGTGTAAATGGCGTATAATCACATTTCAGATTATGTCCCGGACTTCAAAGAAAGGAAAGTTTATCGCCGATGATAAACTTATCCTTACAACGAGAAATTAATTTTTCTCGGGCATGAGCTACTATTAAAAACATTCGAAGTTTTTTAAGCTCATACACAATGGCTTACAGTTAAATATCTGACTGTAACTCGGACTTCGATTTTAGGAAAGCTTATCTTTAAAGATATCTTATCCTCGTAACGGGAAATTAAATGTTCTCGGTCATGAGATTGTATTAAAACATTCCAAGTTTTAAGCTCATAAAGGAAAGTGTGTCTTTTAAATAAGAGAACCTTATTTCATAACGAGAAATTCACCATTCTCGGTCATGAGCTTTACGTTAAAACATTCAAAAGTTTTCAAGCTCATGAAAACGAATTCTAAGTAAATGTCAACTTAGGACTCGTTCTTCAGTTAAAAGGAAAGTTTATCACCGATGGTAACTTATCCTTAACAACGGGAAGTTTACAACTTCTCAGACTTGAGCTCGTTTTGTAAGATATTCAACATATTAAGCTCAAGTAATTGGTTTTCAAAACTTTGAACACAATTTTTCAAGAATTTGTCAAAAGGTTTTTCTAAATCTTTCAGAATTGTGTGTTCAAAATGTTTTGATAAAAAGAGCATGTCTTCTGGAATCGATAATATTTACGATCCTAGAAATGTCGTTCAATAATGACACGGGGTTGTAAATAAAGTTCGAGCATAAGTTTAAATGATTTAAAACATGCTCAAAATGGCTTGCTATTATTTCCGATCGTAACCGGCTTTTCATATTAAAGTCAATCATTTCACCGGAAAGCTTTGACTCAACAACGGGAGTTAATTTTCTCGGGCATAGTTTATTTGATAACCATGTAAGGGATTGTGTTTACGGAATAACACAATCTAACACGAATATATGTACGTTTCAGTGCATTTATTTGTTAAAATGAGAGAAATCTTTTTTTATGAAGTTATCATCTCTACAAACCGTAGCAATTTACAATTGTTATCTACATACTCGACGATGCGACTACTTAAACAGCGACTACGACTCTTTCGATAGAACACGGGTCAACAATTGAGGGGGAGAAATTGTCCATCATTCAGAATCTTTGATGCCGAAAGTGCCAAGCTCACAAATTGGTGTCAAGACAATGATATCAATCGTACACATGGTGTCAAGAGATAACTTCAGACGTGACGAGGCGACAATCATTCGTGAACAAGAACCATGTGACTCTATCATATGATGTTCTCCATCATTCAGGTCCAACCTCGTAAATTATTAATCTTGTGAATACATTATCATATATGATCTTTGCACGTGATAAATACCTTACACTTGTGTTTAAAAGGTATTTAATTTACGTTTCAAGGGCACCCTCATTAATTTGAGGGGGAGCTTAAGAAAATCATGAAGATAATTGGATTTGCATTTTTCTTCCCAATTTTTCTTAACACTTTATTAAATCAGTTGATATTAAAAACATCCATTGGGTTAATATTTTTAATATAGGGGAGAATATGTGATTTAATAATGAGATCAATCAATTTAATGGTTTGACTTAATGTGTTGGCTCATCCCGACATGTGCGAAATGTTTTCGAATGTAACACCCCACTTTGATAGGTGGACTGTTGATATGTGTGTAAACACACATCTTTTCTACCACTTAATTACAATAATAACCGGACCAAAACGTGTATTTTATGTCTTTTATGTCGGAATTATGTGTAGTTTGTGTTTTTGTTGTGATTTAGGACGAAAAGGTGAAAAGTGGAGAAAACACGGGAATTCACGGGCATTTACGGACTTTTATTGAAGAAAAAGACGAAAGACGAAGTCAAGAAGTCAAAAGTGCAAAAAGAACGGAAGTCCAAGACCAATTCTGAAGATTTATCGAAGAAAAAGTCAAAAGACGGAAGTTTACTTAAAGCCGAGGAACTCAAGTCTTATTTATCGAAGAATTAAAAGACGAGTCCAAAGAAATCCCGAGCCAAAAGTAATCAAATTCCAAGATTAACAAAAAGATTAAGAAGGAAGGACTTAAGGGCGCAATTAAGAAGAAAGGAAGGAGGGGAGGAAGCTTCCTCTAACCTCTCCCCTAATCACCTATAAATACTCTCATTTTCATTTCATTTAGTTTTGTTGGATAGCTTGACAAACTATCTCTTCCACTTTTATTTACTTGCACCTTTAATTACTTGCACATTTAAATACATATTTTGCACCTTAATTACCTTTTAATTTCAAGTAAGTGTTTCTTTAATTACTCGCACCTTTACTTTATCTTGTTGATCTCATTCTACCTTTCTCTAATCTTTGATTTATATGCTTTTGATCTTGTTTATTTGTTTAAAGATTTCATTTTTATGCTTTTGATTGTTTTAAATCCATTATTTTCATAGCTTATTTTATTATTTTCAAGTTTATATAGTTTTTATAAAAGTTATTTTTATATAAAAAGTGGTTTTTAGTAAAGCTTATTCATTTCTTGTTTCAAAAGTCTTAAAATTTCAGTTTCGTAGCTTATTTTTACACGTTTTGTCTTAGAAATTTCGTCTTATGCTTAGTAGGATTTTAGCTTATTTTTCTAGCTTATTCTTGGTATTCTTTACTGTATTCCGATCTTACAATCGGAAAGGGGTTTCCACATTCCGACCAGCGTGTCTTGCTTGGTCGGAAAAGGGTTTATAACTTTCCGATTAGGAGGACTTTGGTATTCCGATTGGCAAGTGTTTGGGTATTCCGATTAGGGGATTGTGACAGCATTCCGATCTGAATCTATTTCTAAACATTCCGATCGAGGTGCTACTTTGGTATTCCGATTGGGTAGGTGACAATATTCCGATCGTAGGGTTCCGATTTGCATTCCGACCAAGTCCATATTCCGATCAAGAGGTAAGAAAATCATTCCGATCAGAGCGTTTTGGGTATTCTGATTGGTAAGTGACAGCATTCCGATTGGGTTCCGACCAACATTCCGATTGGACAGGTTTGACATTCCGATTGTGGCTGATCGAAATATATTCCGATTGGAGTTGTTTTTCTTATGCTTTGTCTTGTTTAATTTTTACATTCTCATTTTAATACTTGTCTAATTTTAATTTCCGTCACGCTTTTATTTTTAGTCATTTAGTTAATTTACTTTCCGTCACGTTTTTAAATTCCGCACATTTATTTTAATTAGATTTAGATTTAATTTCACGCCACTTTACTTTCAACGACATTTACTTTTAAGTCTTTGCACATTTAAATTTTAAAACCAACCAAAAAGATTTGTTTCACCAAAGAACAATAGAGTCACACATTAAACACAAGTTTTTCAATTCGAAGAGATTGGTACAACGATAATTTTTAACCTGAGTAAAATCAAGTTATCAAATGGCGCCGCTGCCGGCTCTTTTCGTAAAGATTAACGGTTTTCTGTGAGAGACGCGTTGCTTTTTGGGATCCGTTCACTTGTGAGCGTTCTTTTTCTTGCACAAAAATTCAGAAAAACCATAAAAATTAAAAATTGATAAAAATACATAAAAATTAAAAATTTCAAAAATCCAAAAAGATTTTATCTTTATTTTGTATATATATTGTCTTTGTGTTTGGTTTCTTTTTCTTTTGCATTTTCAGGTGTATGCGTACTAGATCTTCTAATTATCAAGAGCCCGAGACTCAGGAAGATTTAGCTATGTAAGGTGTAAACAACAATAATCCACCGCACCCTAATAATAACAACAATGTTCTTCCACAGCCCGATCTTCGGACAATGGAGGAACTTTGTCAACCAACCATGTTTGGACGAGGAGGACCGATTGCGCCGATGCAAATCAACGCTCCTGAGTTTTCGTTGAAGCACCACATGATTCAGCAAGTGCAAACTAACCCATTCCGTGGATTGCCTGATGATGATGCCAACAAACACCTCGACAAGTTCATTACAATCACCCAAAGCATGAAGTTGGCTGGTGCCACAATGGATGAACTTCGCCTACAATTCTTTCCACATACTTTATTACATCATGCCGAGAAATGGTTTGATCGTCTCCCGAAGAATTCTATTCACACTTGGGATGACATGACTCAACGCTTTTTATCGCGCTACTTTCCACCATCCATGGTCACAAGCCTTCGCAATCAAATCAGCGGTTTCATGCAAGACCCTGATGAATCTCTTTTTGATGCTTGGGAGAGATATAATGTCTTGATCGATAGATGTCCAAACCACAACATGCTCCCTGTGACCCTAATTGATACTTTCTACAACGGTTTGACTTTTCGAGATCGTGATACGATTAATGCAGCCGCCGGTGGCACATTCATGAAAAGGAGACCCGAGGAGTGTAGAGAGCTTATTGAGAACATGACTACTCACCACAAAAACTGGGATTCCTCTGCTTCTTCTAGGAACAACCTGAGAGTCAATGTTTCTTCCACCTCAGCAAACTCTGATATGACCGAACTTACCCGTGTGCTGACTGAAATGAGCAGAAGTATGCAACTCTTGGCTTCAAACCAACAACAACAACAAGTTAAAGCTGTTGCTACTCTTTGTGAAACATGCGGTGGTCCTCACTCATACACCGATTGTCCTTCTACACAAGGAAATCCGGAAAATGTGTATGCAGCTTATGGTAATTATTCACCGGAAAATTACCAATCTCGACCTCAAGGGGATAGAAATCTGCTGAGTTACCGATCCAACAACTACCTTTCACCCGGTTTTTCTCCTCAAAACCAAAACCTCGCCAACAACTATAATAGAAGCAACCAAATCCCACCTCGTGCTTCTAACCCTTATCAACCACCCGCCCAACAAAAACCACCCATTAACCCCGATGTTGAAGCCATCATGAGAACCCAAGGTGAGCAAATCAAGAACCTGCAGAGTCAAATTATCAATCTCAAAGGAGATATCACAAAGCAAGGAAATGAGATAAGATCCGAGCTTCGAGATAACATTCAATCCTCCTTCAGCAGTCAAACCAATGATTTGAAGAATATGCTTGCTAGTTTCTTGCCCGCCGCTCAACCTTCTTCTTCGAGTTCTCTACCTTCAAACACCGTCACTAATCCGCGAGCTAATGTGAGTGCTATTACTACTCGTAGTGGAGTCACCATCGTAGGACCACCAATCCCACCACCATCATCTACACCTCCTCCACCACCATGTGTCCCTACTCTTCCTACACCTAGTATTAGTGCACCATTACCGTCTCCGCCTCGACGTGATGAAGTTCCCACGAATGACCCTTCAACATCTCAACCTACCTACACCTGCACCTTCACCACCAAAACCCAATATCCCTTATCCCTCTCGTTTAGGCAAGTCCAAAATGATAACCAAGGAGGACTCCGACGTGACACGCTATGTGAAGATGATTTCTCAAATGAACTTCAACATTAGCTTTCTTGAAGCACTTGTCCACATGCCGAAATTTGTTAAAGCATTTAAGGAATTGCTAAACAAGAAGGAGAAGCTGATTGAACTCGCCAACACATGCTTAAATGAAAACTGCTCTGCAGTTATTCTTAAAGAACTTCCGGAAAAGCTTGGAGATCCCGGTCGTTTTGTGTTGCCTTGCGTGTTCAACAAAACTGAAGAATTTACTGCCCTTGCTGATCTCGGGGCTAGTATTAATCTTATGCCTTTGAGTGTTTGGAAAACACTATCATTGCCCGACCTTACTCCCACAAAGATGACTCTCGAACTTGCTAACCGCACTCTCGCTTACCCCGTTGGTATAGCCGAAGACGTGTTTATTAAAGTTGGCACATTTACTTTCCCGGTCGATTTTGTCGTCGTTGATTATGAAATGGACCCACGTATTCCTTTAATACTTGGTCGGCCATTCTTGAGAACCGGACGAGCTTTAGTGGATGTGGCCGAAGGCGAGTTAATCTTAAGAGTCGGGGATGATGCACAAGTTTTCAAAATGGGGAAGCTTACAAGTACAACCTTTGGAGGTCGCGAATCAGTGAATATGATTAATGTGCTCGATGACTTTACCGTCTACGACAATCCTCTATTCGACTCTTGCATCGATAATCCACTTTTTGACGATGATTTGGATGATTCTCGGTCCACTTTGAAACCCTCCCCCATTTATGATTCTCCACCAGTCTTTGATGCTTATGATGATGATGATTCTAGCTCAGACTCGGATGATTATGATGACCTTACTTCTGAGTATCCCGAGCTGCCCACATATGATGATTTTGATGAGGCCGATACTCTTTCGAGCGATTCTTCACATGATGAAGATCCTCCGCCATCACTCGATCCTACTTTGGACGATTACTCATTTGAGGAAGATCTCTCTACGTTTCTCAACACTTACTTCCCTCATGAGAGTGATGCACCTCCTTTGGACTTTGAAGATTATCGTCTTGATCCTACTTTGGATTTGAAGAACATTCTTTCCAAGGAGAAGAAACCGGTCGACACCAATATCCGTTGCACATATGATTTGACACCTCTTTGTCCCCCTTCTGAGGATGAGGTTGTGCTTCTTTGCGGATCTTCTTCACACTCGGCTGAGCCTGAGTGCTATTTTCCCCTAAAGGAAAAGGTGTTCGACCCCGATATTGAAATCTTTATGCCATCTCAGTATCCACCTGATGAAATAAAAGGAAAAATCTTTGGAATTTTTGAAGACATGCTTGCACCACTTCACCCTTGCTTCCACCGTGCTCCATCGCTGCTTAAGGGAACCTTGCCTACTTTTCTTTGGCTTGCCTTGTTCGCCTTAATCCTCTGCTATTTGATGGACGAAAACTATGTCTTCGATCCTGGTGGATATGTTTCATGCTTCTTCCGTTGATGATCAAGGTCGAGTCAGGCTAATGACTCGGTTAACAAAAATCAAGCTCTTCTTGGGAGGCAACCCATGCATCTATCTTTTCGCTTTCTTTATCATAAGTGTAGGGGAGCCCCGTTGGTGTTTGCTCTCTCCTCACTTCTTAATCCGGGATTCGAGCTTCAATGATCCATTCTTGATGATTCTTGACGACCCGTGATTCCGTGTTCCACTTCTTCCCGGTTCTATCCTAAACTATTTTCGATTCACTATTTTATATTTTCTCAATATTAAAATAGGAATCTCTTTAGTTGTCTTTTCCTTAGCGAGATTTAAACAAAGTGCACAATGTCCTAAGTGTAGGGGAGTTTACTCCCACATGCTTAAACATTGAGGACAATGTTTATCTTAAGTGTAGGGGGGACTTCTATCGAAGTTAAGTGGCCTTTTCCTTGTATTTGTCCTCATTTTAACCGGAAAATCAAATTTTTCGACATTTTTCAAAAATTTTGATCTATTTTGGCCTATTAGTTTTTACCTTTGTATAGTTATTTTCTTGCCTTATTAGAATAAATCTTTAATAAAGTGGTTTTAATTTTCAAACGTTGTGAATCTTTTGACTCAACCCGAGTTTACTTATCTAAGTTACTCTTGCTAGTATCCTTAACGTGTTTAAGTCAAGTTTTGCTAGGCTTTTATATAGGGAGCTATAAAACGCGAAAGTCTTAACTCTCACGGGTTAAGAACAAGAACTTTTCGCAAGTTCCTATAATTGATCATAGAGAGTCGTTTATCAAGGGAACTTTAAAATGTGATTTCTAAACTTGAAAAAGTCTAAGAATTTGCAAGATCCTATAGATGACTCGAAAACCCAAAACTTTGATTTAATAGGCTAAGTATCCACGAGTCTCATTACTTGAGATTTTAAATTGTGGAGAACGAGAAATGATAGCGCCAATTATAAGTTCGGTATTCTTTCGGGAATTTATGTGAGTTAATTATGAGCCTATTCTCCCATCGCTTGCTAATAATTTATCTGCTAATAAATAAGGTTGTATGATTTGAAAAGTTACTTAGCTTCTAGCCCAAGATCGTTTAAAAGTTGCTCGGTATGGATTAGAGTTCATAGCCAAGGCATAACTTATTGAAGCGGGATGCGAAGATTGGCGAGTCCGAAAAGGCCCTAACAAGGCATGAGGGCTACATTTTGTTGCTAAAGATCCAAGTGATGTGAAGAATCATTTATCGAAAATCAATATGCAGGATCGAGACACACGACGAAAAGCAAATACTCCCCAAAAGTCATGGAGAAGTGTATCCGAAAAGACCCTAACAAGGTATGAGGATAAATAGATCCAAGTCATAAAAGGAGGCGGATCGTTGTATATCAAAGTCCAAAATAAAGATTGGAGAAAAATGAAGAAGTCGTGGTCAAAATATGAATCTCTCAAAACTTCAAGTGAAGAAATTCCTATTATGAAGAGAAGACCATAATTTCATGAACGTCTCTCAAGGTTTGAAGTATGAAGTCGCTGCCAAATATCGGTCCGAGAAAGGTCTCAAATCGCGAAGCGAGTTATGCCAAGATATGAACTTTATGAGGTCCCGAGAAGCAGTTTTAAAAGATTTTGTCCTTTAGCTAACTATTGATTAAATCGTTCACTTTATTTTCGGCCTAATAAACTATCGAAATAAGTCAAACAATGTATCCTCGTGATCATTCAAGACAAAAATAAAATATAAGAGATACACCTAGGAATAAGGGAGTCTAAGTGAATAATTGGTCCACATGAGTTCGTGTTAGTCTACTAACTTATAATAACAATGATCTCGTTTTTAAGCTTGGTTTGGAGAAAGTTAAAACTTGAGGATGATGATTGTTCATGACATTTCCAAAACCCAAGGTATGCTTTTGATTTCTTTACTTTTAATGTTTATAATTTTCTATCTCTTTAATAAAGGCCAACATGGATTGATTATGATAAAAAGTGTAATCTGGCTTTGTAACTAATGCATTGCATGAGGACATTGCAATGGTCAAGTTTAGGGGATTTGATATGTGTGTAAATACACATCTTTTCTACCACTTAATTACAATAATAACCGGACCAAAACGTGTATTTTATGTCTTTTATGTCGGAATTATGCGTGGTTTGTGTTTTTGTTGTGATTTAGGACGAAAAGGTGAAAAGTGGAGAAAACACGGGAATTCACGGGCATTTACGGACTTTTATTGAAGAAAAAGACGAAAGACGAAGTCAAGAAGTCAAAAGTGCAAAAAGAACGGAAGTCCAAGACCAATTCTGAAGATTTATCGAAGAAAAAGTCAAAAGACGGAAGTTTACTTAAAGCCGAGGAACTCAAGTCTTATTTATCGAAGAATTAAAAGACGAGTCCAAAGAAATCCCGAGTCAAAAGTCATCAAATTCCAAGATTAACAAAAAGATTAAGAAGGAAGGACTTAAGGGCGCAATTAAGAAGAAAGGAAGGAGGGGAGGAAGCTTCCTCTAACCTCTCCCCTAATCACCTATAAATACTCTCATTTTCATTTCATTTAGTTTTGTTGGATAGCTTGACAAACTATCTCTTCCACTTTTATTTACTTGCACCTTTAATTACTTGCACATTTAAATACATGTTTTGCACCTTAATTACCTTTTAATTTCAAGTAAGTGTTTCTTTAATTACTCGCACCTTTACTTTATCTTGTTGATCTCATTCTACCTTTCTCTAATCTTTGATTTATATGCTTTTGATCTTGTTTATTTGTTTAAAGATTTCATTTTTATGCTTTTGATTGTTTTAAATCCTTCATTTTCATAGCTTATTTTATTATTTTCAACTTTATATAGTTTTTATAAAAGTTATTTTTATATAAAAAGTGGTTTTTAGTAAAGCTTATTCATTTCTTGTTTCAAAAGTCTTAAAATTTCAGTTTCGTAGCTTATTTTTACACGTTTTGTCTTAGAAATTTCGTCTTATGCTTAGTAGGATTTTAGCTTATTTTTCTAGCTTATTCTTGGTATTCTTTACTGTATTCCGATCTTACAATCGGAAAGGGGTTTCCACATTCCGACCAGCGTGTCTTGCTTGGTCGGAAAAGGGTTTATAACTTTCTGATTAGGAGGACTTTGGTATTCCGATTGGCAAGTGTTTGGGTATTCGGATCAGGGGATTGTGACAGCACTCCGATCTGAATCTATTTCTAAACATTCCGATCGAGGTGCTACTTTGGTATTCCGATTGGGTAGGTGACAATATTCCGATCGTAGGGTTCCGATCTGCATTCCGACCAAGTCCATATTCCGATCAAGAGGTAAGAAAATCATTCCGATCAGAGCGTTTTGGGTATTCCGATTGGTAAGTGACAGCATTCCGATTGGGTTCCGACCAACATTCCGATTGGACAGGTTTGACATTCCGATTGTGGCTGATCGGAATATATTCCGATTGGAGTTGTTTTTCTTATGCTTTGTCTTGTTTAATTTTTACATACTCATTTTAATACTTGTCTAATTTTAATTTCCGTCACGCTTTTATTTTTAGTCATTTAGTTAATTTACTTTCCGTCACGTTTTTAAATTCCCCACATTTATTTTAATTAAATTTAGATTTAATTTCACGCCACTTTACTTTCAACGACATTTACTTTTAAGTCTTTGCACATTTAAATTTGAAAACCAACCAAAAAGATTTGTTTCACCAAAGAACAATAGAGTCACACATTAAACACAAGTTTTTCAATTCGAAGAGATTGGTACAACGATAATTTTTAACCTGAGTAAAATCAAGTTATCAACCGTTACGCGTGATTATGACGTGTCATCAAAGCATGCAAGGTAATATGTACTAAAACATACATGACCATAGGGGAAAACCGGAATCAAAAATCGGTTCCCAAACATAAGCCCAAAACATAATAAAGTAAAGGAAATAAGATATGACTAAACAAGCATAGGTATATGAAGGCAAAGGAAGAAGTCTATGGCAGCTTCCATCCTATGCACGTCCTCCAATTGCCCGAGTCCTGGGTACCTGCCGTTTTGGGAACATGAAAGGAAAACGGCTGAGCATAACGCTCAGTGCACGGATATACAAGCATGAAGTGAATAATATAATCATGAACAACATATAGCAGCGGAAATGTATATGTCCTGGAAAACCTGGTATAACTTGATAAAACTGGTTTTATAGTTTGAAAAGCCTTATGTTTATCTTGTAAAAAAACTGTTTATCTAATTAACCATTTAGCCAATATAGGTCATGAAATAACAACGTGCATGAATACTTAGAGGGGTGACCTCGTCATGCTGTTAGAGGGGCTGCCTCTAAATAATATAAGTTTGGGTAGGAGGGATCAACTCCTTGTGAAGGATGCAAGGCACACACCACATTCACCTGAATAATCTGCTGAAAACATGTAACTAGGATGCACCCATACGCCCCACCTGATAATATAATAACATGGCCAAAAGCTGAAAGGGACGCCACGAGCAATCACTCCGCCGTGGGGAAGTCATAACACTAGTGCCTCTATTGTTATGGTTATGGTACCTTCATAACTAGGTGAAACTAGTCATGCATGTATATGGCTTTAGGTATTCTAATTAAATATAAGCAATTCAAAAACATATAAAACATATACTAGGAAAACAGTTGGCTGCATACGAGGAATCCTAATAAGGAAAGAATGTCCATACTGAAAGGACGAGGAATCCGTACCTTAAGTCCAGTGAATGAAGAAGACGAACGGAAGAGAGTCCTACTTCGGTATCACTAGTGCTACATAAATACATACGTGTATAAGTATCTGATTACTGAGTACGTGACTGGTTTTTATGTCATGTCTTAGCTTGTTTTATATGTTCATGTCATGTTTTACTAATTTAAGCTTTATACTTTGTTTATCATATATTCTGTCTATTCTGATTAAGTATTTCTTGTATTTCAAGTATTATTATACTTGTGTGTAATAATAAGTAACTTTCTAAAAATAGCAGGTTTCCTAAAATAGAAAGTTTCCAAAAATAGAAAGTTACCAAAAGTAGAAAGTTTCCAAAAATAGAAAGTTTCCAAAAATAGAAAGTTTCCAAAAATAGAAATTTCTAAAAACAGAAAGTTTCCAAAAATAGAATTACTGCTTAAAATAGATAAGTTTCTAAAAATAGAAAGTTTCCATAAATAGATTAGCTGCCTTAAATAAATAAGTTTTTAAAAATAGCAAGTTTCCATAAATAGATTAGCTTCCTTAAATAAATAAGTTTCTAAAAATAGAAAGTTTCCATAAATAGAAATAAGCTGGATTATAAAGCTAATAATATAAGCTTAAGTGTTTTCTAATTAATATCCTAAGTCATGTGATTATATAGTATATAGTTTATAATTATTTCATGTGAATTAAATAAATTATGGGTTAAAGTATTTAATTAAATGTAACATGGTTGAATTAAATAAAGGTATAAATACTTAGGTTAAAACATGTATTATTAACTATTAATAATATAACCTAAGTCATGTAAATCAATTAATTATAGTCATGGTTTCAATAATTAATTAATTATATAGTCTAATTAAATGATAAATACTTAGGTTAAAATTCATGTCTTAATAATAAAATTTATAACCTAAGTCATGTAAATTAAATTAATCATGTCCATGCTTTTAATTAATTTAATTTAAATCATGTAAAAATAATATAACCTGTAAACATATAAAACCTTGAAAAAATAACTCATGAACCGGACCGTGTTTTAAATCTAAACATGTGTGAACCGGACCCGTGTTTAACCCGTGAACCGGACCCGAAAACATCACCATACTCTGACCTAGGTCGGGGTTCCCTTCCTTGCTGCTACCGTGACAATACCACCACCAAACCGAGACCTTAAGGTCTCGGTGGTGTGAGTTTAAGCCAAGCCGAGACCCCCTTGGGCTCGGTTTAGGCGGCGGCTAACAAACAAACACCCCTAAATCATCATATTAATTAAACCCCATGATTATAACAACATGTTTATATCTTTTTTTTAATTAGTTTATTAAAACCTTCATGATTTTATGTGATTAATAATCAAAACATAAAAGAAAAGAGGTTAGGGTTTATACCAATCACGTGAATCAAAGAATGATGAACACACAACGATCCTTGCAATAAATCTAACACCAAAATCAAACCGAATCACCCCCTATGGTGATTATATGTGGCGGCCAAAAGGGGAGACAAAAAGGGGGCTAGGGTTTTATTATTTTTGTGAAATTTTGAATTATGACAAAGATATTTTCTCCTTTTCTTGTTTTGGTATAAATTGCATGGGCTTGGCCTTTTCCTTTATCCTAATTTCGTAGGTATGTGGCCCCCCAAGGGGAACCCGTTGTTTTCCCGTGTTCTAATTATTTACGTGTTCTCGTGTCATGTTTACATGATTTAATTATCTATCGTTCGTGTCGTAATAAATATTTATACGTAATAATAATAATCGTGTTAAATGTTCGTGTTTACGTGTTACTTAGTTATTAATTATTCATGTTATTATAATTACTAGTACGTAACGACATTCGTCGTATTAATAATTACGTAAGTGCATTTATCTGTTCGTGATATCATGTTCATGATTTTATGTTTTTGATTATAATTATTATTGTTAATAATTATCGTGTACTAACACGTATTTAATACTTATCGTATAATAACACGTACGTAATTCTTGTAATTAATAATCGTGATACGTGTTCATGTTAATTAAGGAAAGTTTTAATCATGTACGTACGATCATAAGTGTACTGTTCATGGTAAAAGCATGCGGGTTTTACAACTCTTCCCCCCTAAAAAGAATAATTCATCCCCGAATTATAGATAATGTAAACTGAAAGAGAAACACACCCGAATTAAACTGGAAGGGTATGTAAGATAAAAGGACCTGAAGGTGACATGGTAGAAGGAACGTGGAACATGACATGTCTTGAAAGGACATGGAACGTGACGTGACTGAAAGGACATGGAACGTGACGTGACTGAAAGGACATATCTAATCGATAAGAGAAACGGATAAAGTCCGGATGAACTTGTTCGTTTCCAAGTGGCTTCCCTCTTGGAACGATTCCTTCTCAAGATCTTGACACAAATGATAAATCTTGGTCCTCCTGACCTTGACTTGAGATACGAAAAAAATTTCTTGGTTATCAACGTAAGATAGATCCCCTGAATTTGATCGAGGGAAAAAGAATTAACGTGCAAGGGTAACTGAAACATTGCGATGTCATATAATCTAACCTAACTGATAATTAGCAACGATGCGCGAGACATATTGAAACGTAGTACGTGAAAATTTTTGAACGTGATACGTGAAAAATTTTGAACGTGATACGTGGAGATATGGTGAGTGTAGTATGAACAAATATATCGTAATCCATGATACGTGTAACGTATCATGAACGTGATATGAGGAACGTGGAATGAACATGAGATGTGAAACATATCTTGAACATGGAATACAACTGCGGTAACACCAAACGCTATAAGATGAGACGTGGAATGGGACGTGAAACGTCTGTCTGAGCATAGAGAATTATACTAAACTTGAGTCTGGTCTCTCAAGTTCTTGCAAAACCTCCAGAACGAAGATAAACGTACCATCGTAAGCCAGGGTACGATTATGAACTTGTATAGTCGCATGAACGTGAGCGTGAAAGCAAGTCGTGAAATTAGAACAAGAACGTGAACGCAAATAATTTGCACAAATGTGAACCTTTGTCTGGTCCCGATAGCTGAGAGATTACCAAGTGATCTGATGAGCCTTGGCCGGAACATGTCCGAGTAATATGTGGTTCTGAAATCCTTACGGATGTAGGGATTCTGCAGACTTGATCAAACTGTTGGCATCAACACAGCTAGCATCATGCTTCTTCTGAGTTTGCGTTAGTCTGGTAACCAAAATCCATGGAGATCTTGTCCCCTTTATGTTCACAATTTCTGCTGGTGGAGAAACATCTTAGTCTGTTGGTGTTCTATCTTATCCTGTTGGTATGACAGGTATTTAGATGTGAAGGTAACTGTATCTTTCTTTATAGAACTTGATACATAGGAGTTTGTGAAACCCTGAGTCTCCGCAATTAGACTTTTCTTAGCGTAGGATTTCTTGGAACACCTAACGTAGTGTAGGGTTCTCACCTTTATGCTTAAGCTGAGTCATGGTAATATTAATCCTTGAGAATCCATGTGACTCAGCGTGTCACTGTAATCAACTAGAATTTATTTTGAAAAATATCTGGGTGAAATTTCTCCTGTCGTAGAATTTGTAACATAGTGCAAATATGGTCTTTCTGCTCTTCTCCAGACTTTAGAGAAGGTTAGGTTGTCATAGATAAAAATACTGATGAATTAGTTTATGAGTTCGTGGGAACTAAATTTATTAAGTCTATAATGATGCTGGAGCATTTATGAGACTAATACAAAAATCATGAATCTAACATGACCGAGTCGTGTACGAATAGCAGTCATGGACATGTCCTGCTCTTTCTCTCGTCACTGTTGGCAGCATGATCATGAGTTCGATCTTGGAAAGATGATTAACACCCTAAAGGCAATTTGGACATGTTGGCAATGCGTGGAGGAGAATAACGGTTATGGATGGTGATTTGTTTAAATCGACGGTAGTCGACACATAATCTCATGGTAACGTCCTTTTCCTTGTAGGTTCTTCTGGAAAGTATGGAAATATTTTGGAATAATCAACTGGTTATGCGTAAAAGGACTTTAGTGGTCGTGTCTTAACTGACAACTAAAAAATTTAGCAGTCATGGCTAACAAAGCACGTGCTTGTAAAGCATGAATAATTTGTACAGATTTTCCTCATGGAAAAGCATGCTGAATGTATTCAGGAGCCTGAACATCGCTGTACATAATCATGAATCGTAGCATGGTGTGCTGTTTGTAGTCCATAATTAGGATTTAATTCAACTCGCATCTGTCCTAAGTAATGCGTTAGCAGCTTGGATCTCATCATTAGGCTAAAGGAAACCTTCGTATACATAAGGAATACGAATGTCGTCTTTTATGGTCATGAATATATATGAAACATGGGAACAAGAAATGAAAGTGTCATCAAGCAATCGTGACAGATCTCACGGATAGGCCGTTGATGGTACTGAAATTCTTGTGGCCTGATTAATACATGGCACAACAAAATGAATATACCCTTTGGAGGTGATACAAGGTTTTTTTTCTTTTTTTTTGTTGAAAAGTTCGATTCTCGGAATCCTCTCGAATTGATCTCAGTTTAAAGTGGAATGATTGTTCTTGGTGACAAAAAGGAGTTTGGTTTTCTATTCTATTAATAAGTAAGCTAGACTTAAAAATTTAGATCAAACAGTAAATGAAAAATACCCTAGCAGAAATTACCCTATTCGGAAAACAAGCACTGTGCGGAAAGCTATCTTCTATTCGGAATATTATGCTCAATTCGGAAAATAAGACCTTATGCGGAAAACTGGGCTATTCGGAAAAATAACCTTATGCGGAAAAACTGCTCTATTCGGAAAAAAGTTTCTATTCGGAAAAGGATGTCTATGCGGAAAATTGTCCTATTCGGAATATTATGGCCTATGCGGAAAAACATGTGCTATTCGGAAAAACTGGTTTATGCGGAAAGTAAGCACCTATGCGGAATGTGCGAAAATTCCGAATAGAGTAAAAATCAAGAAGACCGTTCGGAATAATTTTATTCCGAATAAGAGAAGGGTAAAACGCCCTATTCGGAATATCCAATATTCCGAATAAGGGAAGCAGAAAATCAGCTGTTCGGAAAGTTCCTGGAAAGCGAAGAACAGAAACAGTAGCAGTAAAACAGGGGACACAGTTTTAAATCCAAATCGACTCCAATACTCAAAAAGGTTTTACCAAACTAAACACAAATCATCTAAATACCATAAGTAACAAATCCCACCAATAAAAACACTAAATCAACAACTTTTTAAGATCAAACTTGAATCAAATAAAAGAACTTAAGAACTTGCAATAGAAGATAATGAAGAACAAGATGAATGAAAAGATGGAATTGAAAGATGAATGTAAAAGTAACAAGAGTAATGATCAAAACACTTACAAGATTGAAAGAAAATTAAAAATCACCAAACACCCTAATGGTGTTGGTGATGAACCGATCCTAAGAAACTGGGAAAAAGAAAAATGAAAAGCTCACTCCCTAAAAATGTGAAGGAGGAATCTATTTATACTCCTAGTGGTTGGTTGGTGAGTGGGCTTTCTCCCTTTCTTCTTGTCTTCTCGTCTTTTCAGAAAAGTTGACGTTTTCGATTCTGATTCGGGATTTGTCGTCGATTAAATTCAACCCGTCTTTTAATTTCTTCGTTTAATAGACTTGAGTTTCTTCGACTTATGTAAATCTTCCATCTTTGGTCCTTTTCTTCGATAATTCTTCAAATAGTACCATTGACTTCAAATCTTTTGCATCTCTTGGATAATAGACTTCGTCTTGAGTCTTTTTCTTCGATAAAACCCGTGCAATCCCATGTTTTCTTTAATATTCATGCGGTTAGCTCTGAAAACACAATAAACACAAAAACCACGCATAATTCCAAACAAATGATATTAAACACGTGTTTTGGTCTTGTTTTAGACAGTATTAAGTGGTAAAAGGATGGGTGTTTACACACCTATCAAATCCCCTACACTTAACCATTGCCATGCCCTCATGCAATGCTTAGTGATAAAGCAAATTTACATTTTTCTCATAATCAATCAACCTTGGCCTTATTCAAATACTACTAAATAAAAATTAAAATACTAAGAGAAATTAAAACTTTAAAATAAACAAAAGGATGAAATAACTTGCAAAGAAATCAAGGACTTACATTAGGGCTTTGGTGTTGCGAAGATTTATCACCCTCAAGTTTTACGTTCCCCAAACTAAGCTTAAAAACGAGATCATTGTTATTATAAGTTAGCAATTCAAACACTTACACATATGGCTTAATTAAATGCTTAAACTCCCTTATTCCTAGGTGTATCTCTTATATTTTATTTTTGTCTTAGAATGATCATGAAGATGCATTTTTGGACTTATTTCGATAGTTTATTTAGGCTGAAAGCAAAGTAGGACGATTTGATCAATAGTTAGCTAAAGGACAAAATCTCTTAAAACTGCTTCTCGGGATATCAAAAAGTTCATATCTTGGCATAACTCGGTTCACGATTTGAGACCTTTCTCGGGCCGATATTTGGCATGTACTTCATACTTCATATCTTCGAGAGACGTTCTTGAGATAATGGTCTTCTCATCATAATAGAGTTTCTTCACTTGGAGACTTTTGAGGGGTACTCCAACTTTGTTGACCACGACTTCATGATTATTTCTTCAATCTCTAATTAGGATTTTGAGATACAACGATCCGCCTCCTTTTCGGACTTGGATCTATTTATCCTCATACCTTGTTAGGGTCTTTTCGGATAGACTTCTCCATGATCTTTATGGGAGTTGATTGCTTTTCGTCGTGAGTCTTGATCCTTCATATTGATTTTAGGAATAATGCTTTTCACATCACTTGGATTTTCAGCAATAAAATGGAATCCTCATGCCTTGTTAGGGCCTTTTCGGACTCGCCAATCTTCACGCCCCGCTTCATAAGTTATGCCTTGGCTATGAACTCTTATCATTACCGAGCAACTTTTAAACGATATTGGGCTAGAAGCTAAGTAACCTTTCAAATCGTACGACCTTACTAATTGCAGATAGTTTATTAGCAAGTGATGGGAGAATAGGCAAATAATTACACCAAGTGAGCTTGTGCAAGAATACCGACTTATAATTGACTCTATCATTTCTCGTCCTCCACAATTTAAAATCTCAAGTAATGAGACTCGTGAACACTTAGCCTAATAAACCAATTAAGGTCTACATGGTTAAGGATACTAGCTAGAATAAACTTAGATAAGTCTATTCGGGTTGAGTCAAAATAAACGCAACGGGCCTAATATGTCAAAGACTTCTAAACTAGCTACACCACTTTATTAATATTTTTGACTTTATTGCGGGATATATACATATGAAAGCAACGATAAAAATTTAAAAATTACAACTAAATGGCCAAAGTTAATAAAAAATTTTTGAAAAATGTTGAAAAATATGATTTTCCGGTTAAATGAAGGCATTTTCATGGAAAAGTCCACTTAAAACTTCGATAGAAGTCCCCCCTACACTTAAGATAAACATTGTCCTCAATGTTTAAGCATGTGGGAAAAGTCTCCCCTACACTTATGACATTGTACACGTTGGTTAACTCAAGTTAAGGAAGAGACGACTAAAGTGATCAATTTCAAATGTGAGTATGAAGAAAATTGAATCACGATAGTTGAGAGATAGAACCGGATTTCGGATAACACGGGAACACGGTTCTTCAAAGATTTCCAAGATTGCAGTTATCCCTGTAATCACATCACCACACAAACACAAACGACCAAAATAGGTCCTCCCCTACACTTAGGGGGTTAAAGGGATAGATACTCGGGCTGCCTCCCGAAGAGCGCTTGTTTTTGATAACCGAGTCACGAGCCTGACTCGACCCAAAATTAGTTCATGGGGAACGTGGTGAGGGATGGAATCACCTCCTGAGAGGTGTCCTCACCAAAGTACAACTTCACTCGTTGGCCATTCACCTTAAAATTCGGTCCATTAGGTTGAGCGAGCTCGATAGTACCATATGGAAAAATTTGGGCAATGGTGAACGGGCCGGACCAACGAGATTTGAGCTTTCCCGAGAAGATTTTCAACCGAGAGTTAAAAAGTAAGACTTTGTCTCCAACATGGAACTCTCGGGTTTTGATCTTGGAGTCGTGAATGAGCTTAGTTCTTTCCTTATAGATCAAAGAATTTTCATAAGCCTCATTACGGAGTTCATTGAGCTCATTGAGTTGGATCTTGCGTAGGTCACCGGCTTTGTTTATATCAAAATTAGCCCACTTCAAGGCCCAATAAGCCTTGTGCTCCAACTCAATGGGGAGGTGGCACGCTTTCCCGTACACAAGACGATAAGGCGTACAGCCGATCGGGGTCTTGTAAGCAGTACGGAAAGCCCACAAAGCATCATCAAGTTTATCAGCCCATGAGGCACGATGCTCTCCCACGGTCCTTTCAAGAATTCGCTTAAGTCCTCGGTTGGATATTTCAGCCTGGCCATTAGTTTGTGGGTGGTAGGCTGTGGAAAGACGATGGTTTACACCGTACTTAGCCATGACTCTAGCAAATTGGTCATTGCAGAAATGAGTCCCACGATCACTAATAATGGCACGAGGCACACCGAATCTAGCGAAAAGAGCTTTCAAAAAGTTACAAACCACCCTTGCGTCATTAGTGGGTAAAGCTTTGGCTTCAACCCACTTTGAAACGTAGTCAACGGCTACAAGGATGTATTTGTTTCCTTTAGAAGAAGGGAATGGCCCCATAAAGTCGATACCCCAAACATCAGAGATTTCACATTCTTGTATGAAATTTTGAGGCATCTCATCTTTATGTGTGATCTTGCCTTGTTTTTGGCAAACATAACATCTTTTAACCATATCGTGAGCGTCACGATATATGGAGGGCCAATAAAATCCCGAATCAAACACTTTTTTGGCGGTGTAGTTGGGACCAAAGTGACCACCGGTGGGTCCTTTGTGGCAAGCATCAAGGATTTCAGACGCTGCCGGTCCGTCAACACATCGGCGGATAATCAGGTCGGCACATTGTTTGAATAGGTAAGGGTCGTCCCAAAAGTAAGTCTTGATGTCGGTGAAGAACTTCTTCTTTTGTTGGGACGTCAACCCTTCCTTGAGAATTCCACCCGCCAAGTAGTTTGCAAAGTCCGCAAACCACGGGGTTTCATTCGGCTTCGAGTTTATAGACATTAAGGTCTCCAAGGGAAAAGAATCATTGATTTCTTTTTTTGGATGATCCCCCTGGTAAGGATCCTCAAGTCTGCTGAGATGATCCGCGGCTAGGTTTTCTGCTCCTTTTTTATCGCGAATTTCGATTTTAAATTCCTGGAGCAGCAAAACCCAGCGAAGAAGTCTTGGTTTGGAATCTTGCTTTGTCAACAAGTACTTCAGCGCGGAATGATCGGTATACACAATGGTGGTAGAAAGGACAAGATAGGGGCGGAACTTTTCAAAAGCATAGACAACAGCTAAAAGCTCTTTCTCGGTTGTCGTGTAATGCAATTGAGCCCCTGTCATTGTCTTGCTAGCGTAATGGATCGGTTGGAAGTGTTTGTTCACTCTTTGTCCAAGAACCGCTCCAATAGCAAAATCACTAGCATCGCACATCAACTCAAAGGGCAGCTCCCAATTAGGGGTGACCAAGACGGGTGCCTTAGTTAGCTTATCCTTAAGCGAGTTGAAGGCTTCAAGACACTCTTTGGAAAAGATAAAAGGAGTATCTTTTTCCAAGAGGTGGGTCATCGGGCGAGCGATTTGAGAAAAATCTTTGATGAATCGACGATAGAAGCCCGCATGACCCAGGAAACTTCTCACACCCTCCACGGTTGAAGGTGGAGGCAACTTAGCGATAACATCGACTTTAGCACGGTCAACTTCAAGACCGGCTTTCGAGATCTTATGTCCAAGCACGACGCCTTCTTTTACCATAAAATGGCATTTTTCCCAATTCAGAACAAGGCGAGTGTCTTCGCACCGCTTTAGCATACGTTCTAAATTGGCAAGGCAAGAAGAGAAGGAATCCCCGAAGACCGAGAAATCATCCATGAAGACTTCCATGGTTTGTTCAACCATGTCATGGAAGATAGCTAACATGCACCTTTGGAAAGTCCCGGGCGCATTACATAAGCCAAAAGGCATTCTTTTGTAAGCAAATGTGCCATAGGGACAAGTGAATGTTGTCTTCTCTTGATCTTGGGGATCGATGGGTATTTGGAAATAACCCGAGAAACCATCAAGAAAGCAGTAATATTCATTACCCGCTAAACGTTCAAGCATTTGGTCCATAAAAGGTAGAGGGAAATGATCCTTTCTCGTGGCATCATTGAGTTTGCGGTAGTCTATACAAACTCTCCACCCAGTAACGAGACGAGTGGGAATCAACTCGTTGTGTTCATTGGGAACAACGGTTATTCCGCCCTTCTTGGGCACACAATGGATTGGACTAACCCATGGTGAATCCGAAATAGGGTAAATCATACCCGCATCAAGAAGTTTGATAACCTCTGTTTTGATGACTTCATGGATTTTTGGATTCACCCTTCGTTGGCTTTGAATAGTGGGCTTATAGTCGTCTTCCATGAGAATTTTGTGCGTGCAGAAGTGAGGATCAATTCCACGAATATCCGAAATCTTCCAAGCAATAGCCTTCTTATGAGCTTTCAGCACGGCAACGAGGCGAGTCTTCTCTTCATCTTTCAAATCCGTTGCAATAATGACGGGCGACTTCTTGTTGTCGTCAAGGAACACGTACTCGAGATGTGGCGGCAACTCCTTAAGGTCCAAATCCGGAGGATTTTCGACGGGAGGCGTTTTCAAAGTCGTGGCATCGATAGCAATAACCGTGGGAGATGGAGGCGAAGGATTGTCTTCGTTGAGAAGATTGTCAAAGAAATTCATGTCTTCATCCCCATCGATAGGAGAATCATTAGTAGCTAAATTCGCATCTCCCATGGTTTCTTCAAGATTGTTCCAAAATAAATCACTATCTCCAAATAGAGACATGATGAATCAATAGAGGACACGGTCTCAACATTGGGAAGAGAGGTAGGAATACTTTTGCAAGCATCATTAAAGTGTTCTTCACAAGCCTCATCAAGAACGTCAATACAATTAACACTCTCATATGAATAAGGTTGTTTGGACAACTTTCCCATGTTGAAGACTACTTTATCGTCACCCACTCTCATGATAAGCTCGCCGGCTTCAACATCGATGAGAGTGCGACCGGTCCTCAAGAATGGACGACCAACAATGAGTGGCACACGGGGGTCCATCTCGTAGTCGACGACAACAAAATCAGCAGGAAAGGTGAATTTGTCGACTCCTACAATGACGTCTTCGGCTATCCCCACTGGATAAGCAACCGTACGGTTAGCTAACTCCAAAGTCATTTTGGTGGGGACTAGCTCTGGGAGAGATAATTGCTTCCAAACGCTTAGAGGCATGAGATTAATACTGGCGCCTAGATCGGCTAGGGCCATGCAATTCTCTACTCCCGGGAAATTGCAAGGGATCAGAAAACGACCCAGATCACCAAGTTTAGTTGGTAATTTCCTTAAGAGTACTGCAGAGCAATTCTCATTAAGTTGGGTGTTGGCAATATCGAGGAGCTTTTCCTTGTCGCTCAGAAGATCTTTAAACATTTTCGCGTATTTGGGCATGTGAGCGAGAGCCTCAGCGAAGGAGATATTGAAATTCAATTGTTTGAACATTTTAAGGAAGTTCGAAACCTGAATATCATCCTTGCTCTTTTCCTTCTCTTTCCTCAACCTAGATGGATAAGGTATATTGGAAGAAGAGGAAGGCTTTGGGAGAATAGGATCACTCACAACCACGGGTGGAGGAGGGGTAGAAGGAAGAGGTGGAGAAATTGGGGAAGGAGAAGGATGAGGAATAGGAGCAGGCGACTCGTTCTCCTTAGTCACAACCACCGGTGGAGGTATAGGAAGCTCGGGTTCCTTGGTACCGTTGCCACTTCGAGTAGTGATTGCTTTCATCTCCCCTCTTGGATTCACGACGGTGTTACTCGGAAGAGTACCCGAAGAAGAGGGTTGATTACCTTGGAAGAAACTAGCCATCATGTTCCTCAGATCATTAGTTTGGCTATCCAACGTATTTCTCATGTCGGCTCTCAAATCGTTTCCTTGCTTAACCAAGTCTGCTTTCAGGTTGAGCACCTCTCTCTGAAGATTTCCCACTATCGCATCGTTAGTCCTCATATAAGTTTCTACTTCTTGGTAAAGAGCGGTAGGTTGGTTGGGAGGAGCATTGTATGCGGGTGGTTGATAAGCAGGTTGTTGGTAAACTTGGTTGTTTCGTTGAGGTGGTTGTTGCTGCTTATGAGGAGGTATGTATGGTTGTCGAGGTTGTTGTTGTTGTTGAGGAGGGCGATTAAGGTTTTGTTGTTGGTTTGGGTTGGCAGGAGGGAAACCAGGTGGTGAAAGATAGTTGTTGCTGCGGTAGCTAAGCAAGTTACGGTCACCTTGAGGTCTAGCTTGATAAGCAGGTTGTTGATAGGTGCCATATGCCGCATTCACATTCTCAGCAGGGTAGTCTTGGGTGGCGGTACAAGTTGTGTAAGAGTGAAGACCACCGCATATCTCACAAGGTTGGCTGACAGCGTTCACTTGAGCGTTTTTGGCGTTGTTGCTGTTGTTGTTGCTGACGGTGTGGGTGACAAGCGATTCAAGAAGTGTAGTGATTTTGTCTAATCGGTTGTCGCTGTCACTAGTGCTAGCACTAGCGACATTGGTCCGAACACTCTTGGTTTGCACACGAGATTTATTCTCAATGATGTCCCAAGCAGCATTGGAAGTCTTAGCCAATAGATTACCCCCCGAGGCACTGTTCAGTGAATCTTGGTCACTCATGCTTAAACCATTGTAAAAAGTATTAATTTGATGTACTTTGGTAAAACCATGTTGTGGGCATTTTCTTAAAAGATCTTTAAAACGATCCCAAGATTCACTGAATGACTCATCGTACTTTTGTTCAAAATTTATGATCTCATTCCGCAAAGCGGTAGTACGAGAGGGTGGAAAAAAGTAATTGATAAACTTTGTTTCCAAATCCGTCCACGAGAGAATACTCTGTGGCGGTTCCTTAGCAAGCCAATGACGGGCTTGTCCCTCTAAAGAAAAGGGAAAAAGTTGTAGCCGTATAACCTCTTGTGGAACACCATTGAACTTGACCGTGTTGGTGAGTTGCAAAAATCTCTTGATATGGTCGTGTGGATCATCAATGGTACGTCCCAAGAATGGTTGAGCGGAGACCATCTGGATAAAGCCTGACTTGAGCTCAAAGTTGTTGGCGGCAATTGGAGGTATGACAATTGGATCCGTGTTGCCATCTACATGAGCTTGCAGCAATTCAATCATCGGGCGATTATCCGGAAGGGGCTCATCGTTGTTGTTATTGTTCATGTTGTTGTTGTTATTATTGTTTGGAGGTGGTACACCGGCCATGTCTAAGTGATCGAGAGGCTCGGGCTCTTGATATGACGTGGATCGAGTGCGCATACACCTGCAAAAGAACGAACAAAGAAAAACAAGGCAAAAATATTTTTGGTTTTTATGTTTTTTAATTTTTTTGTATTTTTGAAAATTTTATATTTTTTTGGATTTTTTTTTTGAAAATTTTGGTGAAAAAGTAACGTTCACGGGGAACGGATCCCAAAATCCAAGTTCTCACAAAAAACTTTTGATCTTAACGAGAAGAGCCGGCAGCGGCGCCATTTGATACAAGTTTTTTTTTTCTTTTTTTTTGTTGAAAAGTTCGATTCTCGGAATCCTCTCGAATTGATCTCAGTTTAAAGTGGAATGATTGTTCTTGGTGACAAAAAGGAGTTTGGTTTTCTATTCTATTAATAAGTAAGCTAGAATTAAAAATTTAGATCAAACAGTAAATGAAAAATACCCTAGCAGAAATTACCCTATTCGGAAAACAAGCACTGTGCGGAAAGCTATCTTCTATTCGGAATATTATGCTCAATTCGGAAAATAAGACCTTATGCGGAAAACTGGGCTATTCGGAAAAATAACCTTATGCGGAAAAACTGCTCTATTCGGAAAAAAGTTTCTATTCGGAAAAGGATGTCTATGCGGAAAATTGTCCTATTCGGAATATTATGGCCTATGCGGAAAAACATGTGCTATTCGGAAAAACTGGTTTATGCTGAAAGTAAGCACCTATGCGGAATGTGCGAAAATTCCGAATAGAGTAAAAATCAAGAAGACCGTTCGAAATAATTTTATTCCGAATAAGAGAAGGGTAAAACGCCCTATTCGGAATATCCAATATTCCGAATAAGGGAAGCAGAAAATCAGCTGTTCGGAAAGTTCCTGGAAAGCGAAGAACAGAAACAGTAGCAGTAAAACAGGGGACACAGTTTTAAATCCAAATCGACTCCAATACTCAAAAAGGTTTTACCAAACTAAACACAAATCATCTAAATACCATAAGTAACAAATCCCACCAATAAAAACACTAAATCAACAACTTTTTAAGATCAAACTTGAATTAAATAAAAGAACTTAAGAACTTGCAATAGAAGATAATGAAGAACAAGATGAATGAAAAGATGGAATTGAAAGATGAATGTAAAAGTAACAAGAGTAATGATCAAAACACTTACAAGATTGAAAGAAAATTAAAAATCACCAAACACCCTAATGGTGTTGGTGATGAACCGATCCTAAGAAACTGGGAAAAAGAAAAATGAAAAGCTCACTCCCTAAAAATGTGAAGGAGGAATCTATTTATACTCCTAGTGGTTGGTTGGTGAGTGGGCTTTCTCCCTTTCTTCTTGTCTTCTCGTCTTTTCAGAAAAGTTGACGTTTTCAATTCTGATTCGGGATTTATCGTCGATTAAATTCAACCCGTCTTTTAATTTCTTCGTTTAATAGACTTGAGTTTCTTCGACTTATGTAAATCTTCCATCTTTGGTCCTTTTCTTCGATAATTCTTCAAATAGTACCATTGACTTCAAATCTTTTGCATCTCTTGGACAATAGACTTCGTCTTGAGTCTTTTTCTTCGATAAAACCCGTGCAATCCCATGTTTTCTTTAATATTCATCCGGTTAGCTCTGAAAACACAATAAACACAAAAACCACGCATAATTCCAAACAAATGATATTAAACACGTGTTTTGGTCTTGTTTTAGACAGTATTAAGTGGTAAAAGGATGGGTGTTTACACACCTATCAGGAGGGTACCCTGAATTTCTTAGGGATGTTCCCGAATTGATCGTGGGTCATGTGTCTTGACTCGTGTCTTGGGAATATAAGCATGACATGTGTCTTGACTAGTGTCTTGACATGTGTCTTGACTGATGTCTTAACATGTGTCTTAACTGATATCTTGACATGTGTCTCGAGATGAAACAAGTAGAACTATAAATATTAGGTTAATATGCCAGAATCGTCGGATCCATTGACATGCTGATCCTTGTAATATCCGATAACGTCCGTGACCGTTGTTCTATTGTAATTACCCCGATGGTTGCAGTCATAGTAATGGTTACTATCATCTTGTCTGGCAGTTCCATGACTGTCATTTTCATGACTGTAATTCATGTAACTATTCAGCCGAGTGGCCGGCTGGTACCGGTTCCCACTTATGTGACTGAAAAGACAACTGCACGGCGTATGACATATGATAAAACAAGGACATGGATTGTGATGGAAATCCTCTGGTGGTGAAGCATCATCTCGTCCGACCGCTTCGATCTAACGCCTTTGTCTTCGTCTTTTAGGATCTCCAGGTTGTAAACATCATCAGCATCTCGTAACGTCTCCAACTAATCCACAACATCAACATTTAGTAACATCTCCAAGTTGTGAGCGGCACCAGCATGCCTGAGATGATTCAGAATCGACTAGTGAATACTCATGGAGTATTGTCAGTGAAATAGACATGGAATATGGTACGTGTGATATACATGGAATACGGTACTTGGAGTACACATGGAATGCACATGAAATGATCGATATGGGTCGATCATCTAACATGATTTACATGGAATAATGGATTACCGGTTTGAAAACCAAACTGGTTTGATCATCATGATAGCCTATCAATATCAACATAGACATCATTCTGGGTACGTAAGGAAAACACCCAAAAGTGTTGTGAAACGAAATTCAACAATGATTATCATGAAAAGATGACTAATGAAAACCAACCATGTCTGTCATAAAACAGGATTTGATGAAATCCTTCAATGTCTAACATGAGGGCATTCTCAACATGACGAGAACATTATCAACATAGACTTTAGACATACTCAACATGAAGATGAAATTATCATGAAGAATCTTGGGATGAAATTAATCGTGAGGGAGCATAAAACGTAATCAGCATGAAAATGAAGTTAACCATGATAGTATGAAAACATAATCGACATGAAGGTCATGAAAATTTAATGAGTGTTCATGAAATAATTATGACTGTAATGAAATAAATCTTGACAAATCACTGGTGTGAACGACTAGGTTCGACTCACAAAACAAAATTGATATGATTAATCTGCTTAGAGCGTAATATACATAAACATGAAACAAAATTTTATGTCATAATCATGTAAAAAAAATTATGCGTGAAAACCGTGCATGAATGCATGATGTATTTCATAAAACCTATATGCGCGAAGGTAAACGCCTACGGTCAGTTTACCCAAAACAAAATTACATGGCGCGGGGACGCCTATGGGTCGGTCCCAAAGTTAAAAGTTCGATAAAAGCACCTACGACTAAATAGGGCCAGTCCTGTACCAACCATTACTTAGTCAAAATTCCTGCAACAGATGACATATGATATAAATGCATGAATGCATGACATAAATAAATAAAAGTCAATGTCAAAACTTAACAGAAAATTTTTTTATGTGACTAATTATGAACTACTTGGGTTCAGTCCACATAGTCACAGTTCACGAGGAACATCATGCATAGACAATGACACATAACTAAGTATGGATGACGGTTGTTCATTCCATATTAGTAAAACGATACTGGTGAAAACATCATGGTCCAAACAAAAGGTGCTGAAAACCTCAATACGTGGAATAACAAGCGTTGACTTAGGAAGCTCCTGGTGACTACCCACTAGTCGCATGTCAAGTTTTAGAGCCTACAGGTCGAAGCCTTGGCTCAGATACCATAATTGTAACACCTCACTTTGATAGGTGGACCGTTACGCGTGATTATGGCGTGTCATCAAAGCATGTAAGGTAATATGTACTAAAACATACATGACCATAGGGGAAAACCGGAATCAAACATCGGTTCCCAAACATAAGCCCAAAACATAATAAAGTAAAGGAAATAAGATATGACTAAACAAGCATAGGTATATGAAGGCAAAGGAAGAAGTCTATGGCAGCTTCCATTCTATGCACGTCCTCCAATTGCCCGAGTCCTGGGTACCTGCCGTTTTGGGAACATGAAAGGAAAACGGCTGAGCATAACGCTTAGTGCACGGATATACAAGCATTAAGTGAATAATATAAGCATGAACAACATATAGCAGCGGAAATGTATATGTCCTAGAAAACCTGGTATAACTTGATAAAACTGGTTTTATAGTTTGAAAAGCCTTATGTTTATCTTGTAAAAAACTACTTATCTGATTAACCATTTAGCCAATATAGGTCATGAAATAACAACGTGCATGAATACTTAGAGGGGTGACCTCGTCATGCTATTATAGGGGTTGCCTCTAAATAATATAAGTCTGGGTAGGAGGGATCAACTCCTTGTGAAGGATGCAAGGCACACACCACATTCACCTGAATAATATGCTGAAAACATGTAACTAGGTTGCACCCATACGCCCCACCTGATAATATAATAATATGGCCAAAAGCTGAAAGGGACGCCACGAGCAATCACTCTGCCGTGGGTCATAACACTGGTGCCTCCAGTGTTATGGTTATGGTACCTCCATAACTAGGTGAAACTGGTCATGCATGTATATGGCTTTAGGTATTCTAATTAAACATAAGCAATTCAAAAACATATAAAACATCTACTGGGAAAACAGTTGGCTGCATACGGGGAATCCTAATAAGGAAAGAATGTCCATACTGAAAGGACGGGGAATCCGTACCTTAAGTCCAGTGAACGAAAAAGACGAACGGAAGAGAGTCCTACTTCGGTATCACTAGTGCTACATAAATACATACGTGTATAAGTATCTGATTACTGAGTACGTGACTGGTTTTTATATCATGTCTTAGCTTGTTTTATATGTTCATGTCATGTTTTACTGATTTAAGCTTTATACTTTGTTTATCATATATTCTGTCTATTCTGATTAAGTATTTCTTGTATTTCATGTATTATTATACTTGTGTGTAATAATAAGTAACTTTCTAAAAATAGCAGGTTTCCTAAAATAGAAAGTTTCCAAAAATAGAAAGTTACCAAAAATAGAAAGTTTCCAAAAATAGAAAGTTTCCAAAAATAGAAAGTTTCCAAAAATAGAATTACTGCTTAAAATAGATAAGTTTCTAAAAATAGAAAGTTTCCATAAATAGATTAGTTGCCTTAAATAAATAAGTTTCTAAAAATAGAAAGTTTCCATAAATAGATTAGCTGCCTTAAATAAATAAGTTTCTAAAAATAGAAAGTTTCCATAAATAGAAATAAGCTGGATTATAAAGATAATAATATAAGCTTAAGTGTTTTCTGATTAATATCCTAAGTCATGTGATTATATAGTATATAGTTTATAACTATTTCATGGGAATTAAATAAACTATAGGTTAAAGTATTTAATTAAATGTAACATGGTTTAATTAAATAAATGTATAAATACTTAGGTTAAAACATGTATTATTAACTATTAATAATATAACCTAAGTCATGTAAATCAATTAATTATAGTCATGGTTTTAATAATTAATTAATTATATAGTCTAATTAAATGATAAATACTTAGGTTAAAATTCATGTCTTAATAATAAAATTTATAACCTAAGTCATGTAAATTAAATTAATCATGTTCATGCTTTTAATTAATTTAATTTAAATCTTGTAAAAATAATATAACTTGTAAACATATAAAACCTTGAAAAAATAACTCATGAACCAGGCCGTGTTTTGAATCTAAACATGTGTGAACCGGACCCGTGTTTAACCCGTGCACCGGACCCGAAAACATAACCATACCCCGACCTAGGACGGGGTTCCCTTCCTTGCTGCTGTCGTGACAATACCACCACCAAACCGAGACCTTAAGGTCTCGGTGGTGTGAGTTTAAGCCAAGCCGAGACCCCCTTGGGCTCGGTTTAGGCGGCAGCTAACAAACAAACACCCCTAAATCATCATATTACTTAAACCCCATGATTAAAACAACATGTTTATATCTTGTTTTTAATTAGTTTATTAAAACCTTCATGATTTTATGTGATTAATAATCAAAACATAAAAGAAAAGAGGTTAGGGTTTATACCAATCACGTGAATCAAAGAATGATGAACACACAACGATCCTTGCAATAAATCTAACACCAAAATCAAATCGAATCACCCCCTATGGTGATTATATGTGGCGGCCAAAAGGGGAGACAAAAAGGGGGCTAGGGTTTTAATATTTTTGTGAAATTTTGAATTATGACAAAGATATTTTCTCCTTTTCTTGTTTTGGTATAAATTGCATGGGCTTGGCCCTTTCCTTTATCCTAATTTCGTGGGTATGTGGGCCCCCCAAGGGGAAACCCGTTGTTTTCCCGTGTTCTAATTATTTACGTGTTCTCGTGTCATGTTTACGTGATTTTATTATCTATCGTTCGTGTCGTAATAAATATTTATACGTAATAATAATAATCGTGTTAAATGTTCGTGTTTACGTGTTACGTGGTTATTAATTATTCATGTTATTATAATTACTAGTACGTAACGACATTCATCGTATTAATAATTACGTTAGTGCATAATTATCTGTTCGTGATTTCATGTTCATGATTTTATGTTCGTGATTATAATTATTATTGTTAATAATTATCGTGTACTAACACGTATTTAATACTTATCGTGTAATAACACGTACGTAATTCTTGTAATTAATAATCGTGATACGTGTTCATGTTAATTAAGGAAAGTTTTAATCCTGTACGTACGATCATAAGTGTACTGTTCATGGTAAAAGCATGCGGGTTTTACATCGAATATCGTGGAATATGTTAAGGGGAGAAAAATGGATTTGGATATCAAAATGGATTTCATGGTGATGCATACTTACCCACAACATCTCTATTCACGACGGTGACGATTGTGGTGACATAAGGATGGTAGGATAGGTTAAGTCCAATGATTCTTCTAGAAACGGAGGAATCTTCCCAAGGACATACCATATCTAGAAATAGTAGTCCTTAGGAAAGATGGAGAAAGATTGTGAACGTAGCTAAATGCCGATCAAGTACTTAAGTTTGCATTGTAACAATCACAACAAGGTGCTAGTTATGACGTATTGGTAAGCATTGACGCGGTTGAAGAATGAAAAAGAATTGTAAAGATAAAGGGTGTAAAGAAAGTAGCCCTCCTTACAACTTAGGCAGAAACCGGGTCAATTCATATGCTATTGAGATCATTTTTAATGATGCTCAATATTGAAGATAGACATCATGGACCCATTGATGCAATGCACAACCCATCCCAGCTAACTCAGATATCTCTCAAAAGATATTTGTTTTAATCACACGGAGATAATGCATTATCTATTTATTTATTCACTCCGAATAAATTGGTATTGAAATGGTGGCACTCCTCTCTAGCCTTCAATCACTAAAATCCAATATGCACGATCGAGTCTAGAGCCATTTGAGATCATCAAATATCTCATTAGGACACACTTTCATAATTCCTTGCTTCTTCACACACTATGAAAAGTAAGAAAGATCTCAAGAGTCCTACGCAAAATCTTCATGATCTTGCCTGAACATCTGAGTAATATGAAAGTATTTACAATGAAGAGGGAAATCCTTCTTGAGCGAATAACAAAAAGCTCATGGTAGGTGACTTGTGCGATTCTTTATGAATCAAGCTTGTGATAACTGGAAAGCAACAGTGGTTTAATTCTTAACTTAATTTAAACACGTTCCACGCCTCTACGCAATATCTTAGTGATCTTGCCAGAACACTCAGAGTGATACCTTAGTGTTCACAGTGATGAGTGGAAATCCTTCTAGTGTTAACCTCAAACAGCACTTGGTAGGTAACTTACAAGATTATATACGAATCAAGCTCGTCACAACTGGAAAGCAACAATGGTACGATTCTTTAATGAATCAAACTTGTTCCAGGAACATGAATTGACGGCTTCAATCATGAGGATAACTTTATTCAAATGATTCACTCTTTACGTTCGCAATCATCTTTGGACGGTCGAGTAAAGAGAACGGGTTTACCCGCGAAATCTTGTCAAGGGGGTTCTTAATTGAAACTACCTGCCACAAGCACGATATTTAATATCGTCCAACGGTCTTCACCGACCGGAGGTAATGCTACCGAATTAGAATGAAATGTTCAAGTCCATTTCATCCGTGTATATGTTTTGTTGCTAACTGTCTTATGCAGCGTAACAAGAAGTGGCATTGCGGTGTACAATCCACAAGAAGTCGTCACCACATGCTTATACTGCATACACTTAATACTTCAACAAATTCAAGAAAGTCTGAAAGTCAAGTCTTCTGCTGTATCAAACTCTGAAGCTTTCAAGAATTTATAAAGGTATAAGTATGTGGAACATGAAGTCACGAAGAGGCAAATATCACAAGTGATGAATGCACAAGGTCAAGGCAAGGAAACATGCTCAAGACTAAAGTCATATATCACATCAAGCATATTCACAAGAACAAGATCGAAGACTCAAGCATAGTATGCTAGGTTTAAGATTTTGTAAAATGGTGTGATCTCCCTTAGGGGGAGATTGTTGGAAATACGTTTTTCAAAGAAAGTCTCGGTCACATCATTGTTAGCATAGATCACGAGCTATAGCCTATTTAGGACATTGTAACTTGGAGTGACCTCCCTTAGGGGGAGATTGTTGGAAATACGTTTTTACGTATTTAGGAAGGATCGGTCACTCCAACGATATATTCAAGTATTGGGCTCGTGATCCAATATATAAACATATAGCCCATCAAGCCCACATGTAGGGTGGGCTATATATATATATATCCCCTCCTAGCATGTTGGGAGGGGTTGGTTAGTTGTTCATTTTCATTTCACTCAATACATCTTTCTTTCTCTCATTCTCTCCTTTCTCTCTCTAACTTTTCCTCTCTACTTCTTCATCTATCCCTCTCTCTTTTAGATCATTACAACACTTGCATAATCCTAAGAAATTAAGGACCTACACTAAGACTCCTAAACTTGTTAAACCATGTCCTTTATTATATTTTTTTCCTTTTTATATATTTTTATGCAAGATAAAAGAAGTAATATATACAATGCAAATGTGTTATGCAAAAGGAAAATGATTAATGCAAAAATTATGAATGCATATTTTTGGTGGCCAAAGTAGATCAAAAATTTGAAAAGCGTTGAAAATAATTTTTCAGTTATCATGAAGGTCAATGACAAAGTTCTAGGTAAGGTCACTTCGACAGAAGACCCCCTACACTTGAGATAAACATTGTCCTCAATGTTTAAGAGTATTGGAGTAAACTCCCCTACACTTATGACATTTCGTACTTTGTTTAACTCTTGCTAAGGAAAGGTCTACTGTAGTGAATTCATTTTAAGCACAAGGTGATTTGAAAATCACAATAGTAACAAAGTGAACCCGATACAAGGGCCTCCTCCATAAGCTCTAATGCATGCGATGAGAGAGAGAAACCCTACAAACAACAAGAAGAAAAAAAGAGAGGCAACCCCCCTACACTTATCCTCAACTCTATACCCTTATTGTTATCCTACCACACTCTAGTCTAAGAAACTCTAAGCCTAGTTATTCAATGCTAGAGTTATGGAGTCTCTAGCTCGACTCATCCCTCAATGAATTAATTCATGGGGAAAATGGTGATCTCTTGGACCATTTTAACGGAATGTCCTACCCAAAGTAATGCTTAACACGGTGACCATTCACTTTGAAATTTGGGCCATTTGGTTGTGACAACTCAATAGTCCCATATGGAAACGCTTGAGCCATAGTGAATGGACCGGACCATCTTAACTTATGCTTGCCCGCAAAGAGTTTCAACCTTGAGTTAAAGAGGAGAACCGGCTCTCCAACTTTGAACTCACGGTTCTTGATCTTAGCATCATGCAATTTCTTAGTCTTTTCCTTGTAGAGCAACGAGTTTTCATAGGCATTGGCTCTCAACTCATCCATCTCATTGAGTTGGTCTTTCCTATGTGAACCGGCTTGATTTAAATCAAAGTTAGCCCATTTGAGAGCCCATGAAGCCTTATGCTCTAACTCGAATGGGAGGTGGCATGCTTTTCCATATACAAGCCTATATGGAGTACAATAAATTAGTGTCTTAAAAGCCGTCCGAAAAGCCCATAAAGCATCATCAAGCTTATCCGACTAAGAATCTCGATGTTCTCCCATCGTTCTCTCTAAGATTCTCTTTAAACCACGATTAGTGACCTCGGTTTTCCCATTGGTTTGGGGGTGATACGCGGTAGAAAGTCTAACACCATATTTCTTCATGACTCTTTTAAATTGATCATTATAAAAATGAGTCCCATGATCACTTATAATAGCCCGAGGTACACCAAATCTAGCAAATAATTGCTTCAATAATTTCACTACAACTCTAGCATCGTTAGTAGGCAAGGCTTTATCCTCAACCCAATTTGAAACATAGTCCACGGCTACGAGTATGTACTTATTGCCCTTTGATGAGGGAAAAGGTCCCATAAAGTCTATACCCCATACATCAAAAATCTCACACTCTTGTATGAAATTTTGTGGCATCTCATCTCTTGGATGAATCTTTCCTTGTCTTTGACACACGTCACAAAATTTCACCATCTCTTGGGCATCTTTGTATATGGAAGGCCAATAGTAACCCGAATCAAAGACTTTCTTGGCCGTGTAGTTGGGCCCAAAATGGCCACCCGTAGGTCCTTTATGACAAGCTTCTAATATCTTAAATGCTTGGGCCCATCTACACACCGTCTTATGATTTGGTCCGCACATTACCTAAAGAGGTAAGGATCATCCCAAAGTAATATTTTGCTTCCTTGAGAAACTTTTTATTTTGTTGGGAAGTGAGACCCTCTATAAGCACATCCCCCACAAGATAGTTTGCAATATCCGCAAACCAAGGGGTGGCATCCTCTTGTGAAGAGATAAACATGAGCTCCTCTAACGGAAAGGATTCATTGATTTCCTTATGAGGTAATTCTCCTTGAAAAGGATGCTCAAGTCTACTCAAGTGATCCGCCGCTAAATTCCCGGCTCCTTTCTTATCACGTAACTCTATTGAAAACTCTTGTAGCAATAAACCCATCTCAAAAGCCTAGGCTTAGCATCTTGCTTTGTCATGAGGTACTTGAGAGCGGAATGATCCGTATACACTATGGTCTTAGAAAGCACAAGATAGGGTCTAAATTTCTCAAAGGCATAGACTATAGCAAGCAACTCTTTTTCCGTGGTGGTATAATGAAGTTGAGCACCCGTCATTGTCTTACTCGCATAGTGTATAGGTTGAAAGTGCTTATTAACTCTTTGTCCCAAAACGTCCCCCACGGCATAATCACTAGCATCACACATGAGCTCAAAAGGCAATTCCTAATTTGGTGATACCAAAACGGGAGCCTTAGTCAATTTTTCCTTAGAGATCTCAAAAGAGTCTAAACACTCTTGTGTGCATATGAAAGGAGTCTCTTATTCCAAGAGGTGAGTCATGGGTCTTGATATCTTAGATAAATCTTGTATAAAACGCCTATAAAAACCCGCATGACCCAAAACGCTCCTAACTCCTTTCACCGTGGTAGGTGGAGGAAGTTTGGCAATCACATCTATTTTAGCTCGATCCACTTCTAAACCTTTGTTTGATATCTTATGGCCCAAAACTATCCCTTCTTGGACCATGAAATGGCACTTCTCCCAATTTAGAACAAGACGTGTTTCTTCACACCTTTTTAGCATACGTTCTAAATGGGAGAGACAAGAAGTGAATGAATCTCCAAAGACCGAGAAATCATCCATGAATACTTCCATAGTGTGCTCAATCATGTCATGGAAGATTTCCATCATACACCTTTGAAATGTCCCCGGTGCATTGCACAAACCAAAAGGCATTCTCTTATAAGCAAATGTACCATAGGGACAAGTAAATGTGGTCTTTTCTTGATCTTTTGGATCAGTGGGTATAAAATCCATCAAGAAAGCAATAGTATTCATTTCCCACTAAGCGTTCAAGCATTTGGTCCATGAAAGGCAATGGGAAATGATCATTCCTTGTAGCATCATTAAGCTTCCTATAGTCAATACAAACTCTCCAACCCGTGACAAGTCTAGTGGGAATAAGCTGATTGTTCTCATTAGGCACAACGGTGATTCCACCCTTCTTTGGAACATAATGAACCGGGATAACCCATGGAGAGTCGGAAATTGGGTAAATCCTTCCCGCATCAAGGAGTTTGATAACTTCCTTTTTGATGACCTCATGGATTTTTGGGTTAACCCTTCTTTGGCTTTGAATGGAGGGTTTGTAATCATCCTCCATAAGGATTTTATGAGTACAAAAATTAGGATCAATTCCCCTTATGTCGGATATCTTCCATGCTATGGCTTTCTTATGTTTCTTAAGAACTTCTACAAGTTTTTCCTTCTCATCATCTTTCAAGTCTTTAGCTATGATCACGGGTAATTGGTCCTTTCCCTCTAAGAAAGCATATTCAAGGTGTGATGGAAGCTCCTTAAGCTCTAGGGAAGGTGGACTCTCAATGAAAGGTTTAACTAAAGATGGATGATCATTAGTAACCTCTTGTGGAGTAGGTGAAGGAATGGGATCCTCATTAAGCAACTTTTGGATAGTTAGAATGTCTTCTTCCCAATTAATGGGAGAATCATCATTACCAAGAAAGTTGGACTCAAATTCCTCCAAGAGGAAATCACTCTCTCCAAATGGTGTTAAGGAGGGAGCAATTGAGGCAACGGTCTCTACATGAGGCATGTTCTCACTATCATTCTTACAAGCTTCATGAAAATGTTCATCACACACCTCATCAAGAACATCCACTATATTAATTGTTTCACAATTTTGAGACTTCTTAGTGACTTTGCCTAGCTTAAACACCACTTTCTCATCCTCAACTCTCATAATAAGTTCTCCTTCCGCCACATCAATTAGAGTACGACCCGTCCTCAAGAATGGTCTACCAACAATAAGAGGAACTCTCGGGTCCATATCATAATCAACCACTACAAAATCTGCGGGAAATGTGAATTTATCCACCCCTACAAACACATCCTCCGTAATGCCTACCGGATAAGCTATGGAACGGTTTGCTAACTCAAGGGTCATCCTAGTAGGCGTGAGCTCAGGAAGAGAGACTTTTTCCAAACCGATAAAGGCATGAGATTAATGCTTGCCCCAAGATTCGCTAGTGCCATGCAATTTTCCACTCCCGGAAAATTACAAGGGATCAAAAACCGCCCCAAATCTCCAAGTTTGGTGGGCAAAGTCTTGAGCAACACGGCGGAGCAATTCTCATTGAGTGATGTGTTAGGCATATATACCAACTTTTCCTTGTTTGAGAGGAGATCTTTGAACATTTTAGCAAACTTTGGCTTATAAACAAGAGCTTCCGCAAAGGATATGTTTATGTTCAATTACTTGAACATTCTCAAAAAGTTAGAGACTTGAATATCATCCTTGTTTTTAAGCTTCTCTTTTCTCAATCTTGATGGGTATGGAAGATGATATTGTATTTTTTACACCTTTAGGAAAAGGATGTAATTAGGGTAAGTATTAAACAAGTGATTTAGGAAAATCACAAATCAATGACCCAAAGTGTGTTGTGAGTTCGTTCTCAAGGTGGCTAGTGCTATATGTGTGTAATGACTTGGATTAACTATTTGTGATTAATATTATGAAGGAAGAAAAGAAAAATGAAGACGAATATGGGAAAATTACACTAAGACGTGAAAGACGTAAAACCGTAAAAAGGGGCAAATTAAAAATTTATTCTAAAAATCTCAAGAATTACTAAAAATCCACTAAAATATTCTAAGGGTTTAAAAAAAATCAAAACTTGCTAAAACCTTTTATTTAATTAATTATTAATTTTTAATGCTAATTAAAGCCCTAAAAATCAAAATTAACTAATAAAAAGTTCAAATCAAGGTTTTAAAGTTTTTAAACCTCTAAAATAACCTAATTAAACTAAAAAGTATTTTTCTAAATTTTTAAACCACTAAAAACTATTTTTAAATACTTAAAAACTATAAAACCTTAAAATAATTCTAGAAAATAATTAAAAGGTGCTAAAAATATTTGGAAAGTTGTAAAAATCCTAACTTAATGTATAGAACTTAGGAAAAATATAAAAAGTTGAAAAATCTAAATTTTAATTTTTAATAATAAAATTATAATAAAATAATATTAAAAATCCAAAATTATAAAATATTCTAAAAAGTTGCAAAATAACTTATTTTAACATAATAAACACAAAAATGAAGTTGAAATTACCAGAATACCCCTATTGGGCCTAGAAATGGGCTAAAAGTCCAAACAGACCCTTAATGGGCTTAGAATTGGGCCCAATAAGAAAAAGTTTTCCAAATAAGCCCAAAAACTCCTATCTGACTCAAAATTTGATTTTAAGAACAAAAATCTGAAGGCCCAAAAGCTGAAAATATGTTTAAGCTAGCTTATTTCACAGCAGCTTATTCTTAATGGGCTTTTTCGCCCATTAAGCTATAAGCTGATGCCATAAGCTCAAATTTGACACACAAGCTTCTTTTGAGTTACTTAAGAGATCTATAAAAAGAAATTTTGAAAAAGCACAAGAAGTGAGCCTGAATAAGCTAAAAGCTATCTTCACAAAACGACAAAATAGTCGTTTTCGAGTTCTAGACTATCTCAAGTGCTGATTCAAGTTTCAAAAGCTTTTAAATGACTTAACTAAGCTTCATCAACAAAAAATTTCCCAATAAGCACACTCAATAAGCTGAAATAAGAATATAAGCACTTAATTAAAAGTCAACCTTATGAGTTTTCTAGTAAAAAGTCAAAGCCAAGGTCTGATAAGCTCCAAATCAGATAAATGGGTCAAATGAGGAAGATCTATCACAAAAAATAAGTTGTTGCAGGTCTGATAAGCCAATTTGGCTTATGAATAAGTTGAATGCAACTTAACACTAGCAGGGGCTAGTTTTGGGTGTTGAGCAGTGGGAACTTTTCCCACTGCTTGACTTTCTTGACTTTTTGTCTTTTGTGACTTTTTGTCTTTTGTGACTTTTTTGTGGATTCAAGTTAAGCAAAGGCACCCAAATGATCAGTTAATCATAATGAGTCAATTTCAATCACAAAAACACAATTACAAACAGCCAATCAGTGCAGTTAATTCAGTTTATCACCAGATATGCACCAGATTTTGAACACTTAAGCAGTTTTGACCAAAAATCACTTTGAGCAAGAATAAGCTATCCAAACTTAACCAAATGCATACACAAGCTGTATTTCACTCAAATGATCATAAATTAACAAGTTTCATGCAATGGCATCAAGTTTTGAAAAAGATTCAAGCTAATAAAAGTCACTGATGAACAAGAACAAGCAGTTATGAACACTTGCTTATATACTTGACCACAAATCCAATTTCAAACACTCAAATCTTCAAATCAAGTTATATAAACTATGTTTAATTACTTGTTACCCCTAAGCATGCATACAAGCTATGTGTTCCCAAGATCTTAGGTTAAAACAAGCAGATTTCAAGTTTTTATAGCACAATCTTTAATTTGATGTTACAAAGCTGAAAACTTGCAGCAAATAGCACACAAACAAGTATATAGCATATACCAACACAATACAACAACTTCTAACAACTCAATCAACACTTATACACTCAAACAGATAATCCCAAACACCCCTTTATAATTTTAAAATCAAAATTTTCAAATCACAAGTAGGATTCAGGTTAGCACAAGCATACATAAGCATCAAAACATCATCCTTAAGCTCTAACAACAAGATTTGGAGCACAAGAACACAACATATAATAGCAGAACTCAAATATCACCAAGATCTAATTTTTTTGACAAATTTTGAGATTAAGAGCTCAAACCTCATGAATGTACTTCCACACTCACGTATGTTAGAGCTTTTTTGTCTAGCCCAACAAGACACAAGCTTCCAATATCAAGCTGCTAAGATTGAACAAGGTTAAAGCACAAAATTATCCTAAAAATAGAAAAATGCAGAAAAATGAAAAAGCTTGATTAATGCAACCTTTGTTTCCCACACTTGATTATCCCCAAAATATAAGCTCACAACACCTTGATAAGCTCCTTATCAGGGTGTATAGACCACTTATAGCTCAAAAATTCCAAGGTTTGAACAAGACTTAGCAAAATATCAAGAACTTGGAAATATGCAAACTTTTGCACACTCCTTTTGAAAACAGGTTTTGAACTTCAAGATTAGCAAACATTAAACATAAACAAGCAGATATAAAGATTGGCACTTGACTTTTCTTCAACAATTTCAAACACAATTCATTAATAAGAAACTGAGATTTACAGAAAAGTGAACAAGGAAAAATTCAAGAGCAAAGCTGAATGAAAGAGGTCCTATGCCTTATATAGGCTACAAGTAAACTAGGAAAGCAAGAAAAAACGTGAAACCCTAGTTGTAGAAGTCCCAAATTGCCCCTCGTGAGTTTTGGCATTTTACTTAATCATGTGACTGAATTTTGGCGTTTTGTTGTTGCTGGCTGGCAAAAGTGTTATCCAATGGCTTAAAGTAAGCTTAAAAAGTAAGCTTCAATCTTGAACGTTGGATGTGGAAGGGTTTTTAGATTTTTCTCCCTAAACCGTGTGTGAGGGTTTATCATGTGACCAAGGTGATGATGTGGCATAGGTTTTCAAAGTCGGGATGTGATTAAGATGACGTTAATCGCTAATCTAGAGGTTTTAGTGGTCTAATTACAAGTGGATTAAGAAAACCCAAATTGTGTTCTTGAGATGAATAGGAGTGGTTTTTATCCAGATTAACTTTTGAATTGGTGTTAGGCCCGTGTTTAGCTTAATATTAACTAAGCTAACGATTTAGGGGTGAGTGGGATGTGAGGTGGCACCAGGGTGAGTTCTGATTGGTTGAAATGGGTTAGTGGGACACGTGTAGGAGGCTGGTTGGTCTAGGTAAGTTTCATTGTCGCCCAGGTTTAAACCCTCACTTCTTCCTTCCTTTCATTTCAAGTTTAATACACCAAAACCTGATATCCTTTGTTATCAAAGTTTCATTTTTCACACTTTGGCCACAAATACTTTTCCAAAGTATTTTCAGGGGTATTTCTTGCCAATTCATGATTCTTGAAGGGCTGTTTTGGCATTTTCTTCAATGATTATGGTATTGACTTGTACGAATGACATTTTGGAGGACTAATGTTGGCAAGTCATCATTTTTGAGGGACCATTCTTGCCAATTATTGAAAGTTAAGGGTCCTTTTTGCAATTTGACATATTTCAAGGACCTAACTTGTTCTTTCTTATATTTTGAAGGACTTCATGGCATACTTGACTTTGAGGAGGAAAAATATTTACAATTTAGCTTTGTTGAGGGACTAAATTTGCCAATTTTTCAAAGTTAAGGGCCCTTTTTGTAATTTTGACAAACTTTAAGGACCCAATCTTGTAATTATGAATAAACAAGGGTTTAAAGTGTCAATTCTTCAACATTGGAGGACTCTTCTTGCATAATCTTCAAATCCTCAAAGGTTTTTTCTTGGAAAATCAACACTTAGGGCTTGGATCTTTGTGCGGCTTCGTTTCTCGTGTTCGTTTTTGCTTGTTCTTTGTGATCTTTTGTTGTTTTCTCAATATCCGTACCTAAAGTACACAATGAGCGAATTCAAGCATATATATGGTCTATTTTATGATTTTTTGTGATAGGTGTGAAAACACCCATCCTTTTACCACTTATTTCTGGCTAAAACAAGACCAAAACACGTATTTAATATCATTTGTTTGGAATTATGCGTGGTTTTTGTGTTATTGTGTTTTCAGAGCCAACCGGATGAATATTGAAGAAAACATGGGATTGCACGGGTTTTATCGAGGAAAAAGACTCAAGACGAAGTCTATTGTCCAAGAGATGCAGAAGATTTGAAGTCATTGTGCCTATTTGAAGATTTATCGAAGAATAGAGCCAAAGATGGAAGATTCATATATGTCTAAGAACTCGAGTCTATTAAACAAAAGATTATAAGACGAGTTGGAATTATTCACCGACACTTCTAAAAATATCCAAAGTCGGGAACGTTTATTTAAAGAGGCGTGAAGACTAAAGAAGAAAGAAGAAAAGAAGCCCGATATCAAAGCCCATTCACAAGCCCATATACACGCCTATATAAAGGCCCTTACTTCACAAATTTCAAATACACTTAGCTAGTCTTAGTTTAGTTTTTCATTTTCTCTAGTTTGAGAGAGAGAAAGTTCCATACTTTCTCTCACTAAACTTTTTCTTTGTTTTCATCTTTCAAATTTAAGCTTTCTTGTACTTTGAATTTCATTAATCTCATTCAAGTTAAGCTTTTAAGTTCTTTAATCTTTTTCTACTTTTCTTAGTTTCATCTAAATCCTTAATCCGATTGTTGAATTCCATACGGTTTGGATTATTGGATGTGTTAGTGACTAATAGTTTAATCTTTCTTGTTTCTTTTTAAGCTCTCACACGTATAAGCCATAAGCTCTCCATGCTTATTGGCTTATTGCTTGTTTAAGCTTATTGATTCCGGATTTCCTCAAAGTTTTAGTTATTCAAAAGTTTTATTTATTAAGTTTAAGGTTTCTCGTTTTCAAAAGTTGTCAAATTTAAGCTTTTTTGAGTTATTTAAAGTTCCGGTTAAGGTGGCTTATTGTGTATGCTTATTGAGATTTTAAGTTCCCTTCAATTTCGGAACAAAATTCTTTCCATCGCAAAAGTGGGGTTTGAACACATTCCGACGGTTTTCTTGCTTGGTATCGCAATAACCCTTAAGGGTTTTACTTTGCGATAGGGTGTAATTCCCCCTATTCCGATCTGGGATTGCGATCGCATATTGCGACCGCACATTCCGACGGGGTTTAGGTCCTTTTTAAGTCGAAACTCTGGCCAATTTTCATTTACCTTATTCCGATCTGACATTGCGACAAAAAGTACTAGCTACATTCCGATCTGACTTTCCGAAAGGACTGCATTCCGACAGCTTGCATTTTGAATATTCCGATGGTGATTAACAGAAACATTCTGATGGATCATTTTAATTTTATTCAATTAAGTTTTCAAAGTAATTTTCTAATCTTTCCTTTACGTTTTCAAGCATTTACTTTTAACTCGTCAATTTAGTTTAATCTTTCCTAGCTTTAATTTACTCAACGTCATTTACATTTAATTGTTATTAGTTTAAAAATAGATAAACAAACCAACTCCTTTTTATTAACCAAGAACAAATCATTCCACTTAGAGCCGAGATCAATTCGAGAGGATACCGAGAGACATAAAATTGAACCCAATGAAAATGCTATGTACCAAATGGCGCCGCTGCCGGCTCTTCTCGTTAAGATCAAAATTTTTTTGTGAGAACTTGGATTTTGGGATCCGTTCCCCGTGAACGTTACTTTTTCATAAAAAATTTCAAAAAAAAAATCCTAAAAATATATAAAATTTTCAAAAATACAACAAAAAAATTAAAAAAACATAAAAACCAAAAATATTTTTGCTTTGTTTTTCTCTTGTTAGTTCTTTTGCAGGTGTATGCGCACTCGATCCACGTCTTATCAAGAGCCCGAGCCTCTCGATAACTTAGACATGGCCGGTGTACAAAACAACAACAACATACCACCTCCAAACAACAATAATAACAACAACATACCACCTTTCAAAAACATGAATAATAACAACAACAATGAGCCTCAACCGGATAATCGGCCGATGATTGAACTGCTGCAAGCTCATGTAGACGGCAACAATGATCCAATTGTCATACCTCCAATTGCCGCCAACAACTTTGAGCTAAAATAAGGCTTTATCCAGATGGTCTCCGCTCAACCATTCTTGGGACGTACCATTGATGACCCACATGACCATATCAAGAGATTCTTGCAACTCACTAACACGGTTAAGTTCAATGGTGTTCCACAAGAGGTTATCAGGTTACAACTTTTTCCCTTTTCTTTAGAGGGACAAGCCCGACATTGGCTTGCTAAGGAACCGTCACAGAGTATTCTCTCGTGGACGGATTTGGAAACCAAGTTTATCAATTACTTTTTCCCACCCTCTAGTACTACCGCTTTGCGGAATGAAATCATAAATTTTGAACAAAAGTACGATGAGTCGTTCAGTGAATCTTGGGATCGTTTTAAAGATCTTTTAAGAAAATGCCCACAACATGGTTTTACCAAAGTACATCAAATTAATACTTTTTACAATGGTTTAAGCATGAGTGACCAAGATTCACTAAACAGTGCCTCGGGGGGTAATCTTTTGGCTAAGACTTCTAATGCTGCTTGGGATATCATTGAGAATAAGTCTCGTGTGCAAACCAAGAGTGTTCGGACCAATGTCGCTAGTGCTAGCACTAGTGACAGCGACAAGCGACTGGACAAAATCACTATGCTTCTTGAATCGCTTGTCACCCACACCGTAAACAACAACAACAGCAGCCACGCTAAAAACGCTCAAGTCAATGTTGTCACCCAACCATGCGAGATATGCGGTGGTCCTCACTCTTACACCACTTGTACCGCCACCCAAGACTACCCTGCTGAGAATGTGAATGCAGCTTATGGCACATATCCTCAACCTGCTTATCAAGCTAGACCTCAAGGTGACCGTAATTTGCTTAGCTACCGCTCCAACAACTATCTATCACCACCCGGTTTTCCTCCAAACAACCCAAACCAACAACAAAACCTCAATCGCCCTACTCAACAACAACAACAACCTCGTACACCTTACATACCACCTCACAAACAGCAACAACCACCTCCACCTCAACGAAACAACCAAGTTTACCAGCAACCTGCTTATCAACCACCCGCATACAATGCTCCTCCCAACCAACCCAACGCTCTTCACCAAGAAGTGGAAACTTATATGAGGACTAACGATGTGATAGTGGGAAATCTTCAGAGAGAAGTGCTCAACCTGAAAGCAGACCTGGTCAAACAAGGGAACGATTTGAGAGCCGACATGAGAAACACGTTGGATAGTCAAATGAATGACTTGAAGAACATGATGGCTAGTTTCTTCCAAGGTAATCAACCCTCTTCTTCGGGTACTCTTCCGAGTAACACCGTTGCGAATCCAAGAGGGGAGATGAAAGCAATCACTACTCGCAGTGGCAAAGGTACCAAGGAACCCGAGCTTCCTCTACCTCCACCCGTGGTTGTGACTAAGGAGAACGAGTCACCTGCTCCTATTCCTCATCCTTCTCCTTCCCCAATTTCTCCGCCTCTTCCTTCTACCCCTCCTCCACCCAAGGATGTGAGTGATCCTATTCTCCCAAAGCCTTCCTCTTCTTCCAATATACCTTATCCATCTAGGTTGAGGAAAGAGAAGCTCAAAAGCAAGGACGATATTCAGGTTTCGAACTTTCTTAAAATGTTCCAACAATTGAATTTCAATATCTCCTTCGCTGAGGCTCTCGCTCACATGCCTAAGTACGCGAAAATGTTTAAAGATCTTCTGAGTGACAAGGAAAAACTTCTTGATATTGCCAACACCCAACTTAATGAGAATTGCTCTGCAGTGCTCTTAAGGAAATTGCCAACCAAGCTTGGTGATCCGGGTCGTTTCTTAATCCCTTACAATTTCCCGGGAGTATAGAATTGCATGGCCCTAGCCGATCTAGGTGCCAGTATTAATCTCATGCCTCTAAGCGTTTGGAAGTAATTATCTCTCCCTGAGCTAGTCCCCACCAAAATGACTTTGGAATTAGCTAACCGTACGGTTGCTTATCCAGTGGGGATAGCTGAAGACGTCTTTGTAGGAGTCGACAAATTCACTTTTCCTGCCGATTTCGTCGTCGTCGACTACGAGATGGACCCTCGCGTTCCCTTGATCGTGGGTCGTCCATTCCTGAGGACCAGTCGCACTCTCATCTATGTTGAAGCTGGTGAGCTTATCATGAGAGTGGGTGACGATAAAATCGTCTTCAACATGGGAAAGTTGTCCAAACAACCTTATTCCAACGAGAGTGTTAATTGTATTGACGTTCTTGATGAGGCTTATGAAGAACACTTCCAAAATGCTTGTAAAAGTATTCCTACCTCTCTTCCCAATGTTGAAACCGTTTCCTCTATGGATTCATCATTGTCTCTATTTGGAGAAAGTGATTTGTTTTGGAACAATCTTGAAGACACCATGGGAGATGTGAATTTAGCCACTGATGATTCTCCCACCGATGGGGATGAAGACATGCATTTCTTTGACAACCTTCTCAACGAAGACAATCCTTCTCCTCCATCTCCCACGGTTATTGCTATCGATACTCCGACTTTGAAAACGCCTCCCGTCAAAAATCCTCCAGATTTAGAACTTAAGGAGTTGCCGCCCCATCTTGAGTATGTATTCCTTGAAGAAGAGAAGAAGTCGCAAGTCATTATCGCGAAGGACTTGAAGGAAGAAGAAAAATCTCGCCTCATTGCCGTGCTTAAAGATCATAAGAAGGCTATTGCTTGGAAATCTCTGATATTCGCGGAATTGATCCTCACTTCTACACACACAAAATTCTCATGGAGGACGACTTTAAGCCCACAATTCAAAGCCAACGAAGGGTGAATCCAAAAATCCATGAAGTCATCAAAACAGAGGTTATCAAACTTCTTGATGCGGGTATGATTTACCCTATTTCGGATTCACCATGGGTCAGTCCAATCCATTGTGTGCCCAAGAAGGGCGGAATAACCGTTGTTCCCAATGAACACAACGAGTTGATTTCTACTCGTCTCGTTACTGGGTGGAGAGTTTGTATAGACTACCGCAAACTCAATGATGCCACGAGAAAGGATCATTTCCCTCTACCTTTTATGGACCAAATGCTTGAACGTTTAGCGGGTAATGAATATTACTGCTTTCTTGATGGTTTCTCAGGTTATTTCCAAATACCCATAGATCCCCAAGATCAAGAGAAGACAACATTCACTTGTCCCTATGGCACATTTGCTTATAAACGAATGCCTTTTGGCTTATGCAATGCCCCCGGGACTTTCCAAAGGTGCATGTTAGCTATCTTCCATGGCATGGTTGAACAAACCATGGAAGTCTTCATGGATAATTTCTCGGTCTTCGGGGATTCCTTCTCTTCTTGCCTTGCCAATTTGGAACGTATGCTTAAGCGGTGCGAAGACACTCGCCTTGTTCTGAATTGGGAAAAATGCCATTTTATGGTAAAAGAAGGCATCATGCTGGGACACAAGATCTCCAAAGCCGGTCTTGAAGTAGACCGTGCTAAAGTTGATGTTATCGCCAAGTTGCCTCCACCTTCAACCGTGAAGGGTGTGAGAAGTTTTCTGGGTTATGCGGGCTTCTACCGTCGATTCATCAAAGATTTTTCTCAAATCGCTCGCCCGATGACCCACCTCTTGGAAAAAGATACTCCTTTTATCTTTTCCAAAGAGTGTCTTGAAGCCTTCAACTCGCTTAAGGATAAGCTAACTAAGGCACCCGTCTTGGTTACCCCTAATTGGGAGCTTTCCTTTGAATTGATGTGCGATGCTAGTAATTTTGCTATTGGAGCGGTTCTGGGACAAAGAGTGAACAAACACTTCTAACTGATCCATTACGCTAGCAAAACAATGACGGGGGCACAATTGCATTATACGACAACCGAAAAAGAGCTTTTAGCTGTTGTCTATGCTTTTAAAAAATTCCGCCCCTATCTTGTCCTTTCTACAACAATTGTGTATACCGATCATTCCGCGTTGAAGTACTTGTTGACAAAGCAAGATTCCAAACCAAGACTTCTTCGCTGGGTTTTGATGCTCCAGGAATTTAAAATCGAAATTCGCGATAAAAAAGGAGCAGAAAACCTAGCCGCGGATCATCTCAGCAGACTTGAGGATCCTTACCAAGGGGATTATCCGAATAAAGAAATCAATGATTCTTTTCCCTTGGAGACCTTAATGTCTATCAATTCGAATTCTGATGCAACCCCGTGGTTTGCGGACTTTGCAAACTACTTGGCGGGTGGAATTATCAAGGAAGGGTTAACGTCCCAACAAAAGAAAAAGTTCTTCACCGACATTAAGACTTACTTTTGGGACGACCCTTACCTATTCAAACAATGTGCCGACCTGATTATTCGCCGATGTGTTGATGGACTGGCAGCTTTGAAAATCCTTGATGCTTGCCACAAAGGACCCACCGGTGGTCACTTTGGTCCCAACTACACCGCCAAAAAAGTGTTTGATTCGGGATTTTATTGGCCCTCCATATATCGTGACGCTCATAATATGGTTAAACGATGTGATGTTTTCCAAAAACAAGGCACGATCACACATAAAGACGAGATGCCTCAGAATTTCATTCAAGAGTGTGAAATCTTTGATGTTTGGGGTATCGACTTTATGGGGCCATTCCCTTCTTCTAAAGGAAACAAATACATCCTTGTAGCCGTTGACTACTTTTCAAAGTGGGTTGAAGCCAAAGCTTTACCTACTAATGACGCAAGGGTGGTTTGTAACTTTTTGAAAGCTCTTTTCGCTAGATTCGGTATGCCTCGTGCCATTATTAGTGATCGTGGGACTCATTTTTGCAATGACCAATTCGCAAGAGTCATGGCTAAGTACGGTGTAAATCATCGTCTTTCCACAGCCTACCACCCATAAACTAATGGCCAGGTTGAAATATCCAACCGAGGACTGAAGCGAATTCTTGAAAGAACCGTGGGAGAGCATCGTGCCTCATGGGCTGATAAACTTGATGATGCTTTGTGGGCTTTCCGTACTGCTTACAAGACCCCGATCGGCTGTACGCCTTATCGTCTTGTGTACGGGAAAGCGTGCCACCTCCCCATTGAGTTGGAGCACAAGGCTTACTGGGCCTTGAAGTGGGCTAATTTTGATATCAACAACGCTGGTGACCTACGCAAGATCCAACTCAATGAGCTCAATGAACTCCGTAATGAGGCTTATGAAAATTCTTTGATCTATAAGGAAAGGACTAAGCTCATTCACGATTCTAAGATTAAGAACCGAGAGTTCCATGTTGGAGACAAAGTCTTACTTTTTAACTCTCGGTTGAAAATCTTTTCGGGCAAGCTGAAATCTTGTTGGTCCGGCCCATTCACCATTGCCCAAATTTTTCCATATGGTACTCTCGAGCTCGCTCAACCTAATGGACCTAATTTTAAGGTGAATGGCCAACGAGTGAAGTTGTACTTTGGTGAGGACACCTCTCAGGAGGTGATTCCATCCCTCACCACGTTCCCCATGAACTAATTTTGGGTCGAGTCAGGCTCGTGACTCGGTTATCAAAAACAAGCGCTCCTCGGGAGGCAGCCCGAGTATCTATCCTTTTATGTTTTAACCTCCTAAGTGTAGGGGGACCTCTATAGGGTGTTTGTCTTTGTGTGGTGATGTGATTACAGGGATAAGTGCACTCTTGGAATCTCTAAAGAACCGTGCTCCCGTGTTATCCGAAATCCGGTTCTATCTCTCAACTATCGTGATTCAATTTTCTTCATACTCACATTTGAAATTGATCACTTTAGTCGTCTCTTCCTTAACTCGAGTTAACCAACGTGCACAATGTCATAAGTGTAGGGGAGACTTTTCCCACATTCTTAAACATTGAGGACAATGTTTATCTTAAGTGTAGGGGGACTTCTATCGAAGTTTTAAGTGGACTTTTCCATGAAAATGCCTTCATTTAACCGGAAAATCATAATTTTTAACATTTTTCAAATTTTTAATTAACTTTGGCCATTTAGTCGTAATTTTTAAATTTTTATCGTTGCTTTCATATGTATATATCCCATAATAAAGTCAAAAATATTAATAAAGTGGTGTAGCTAGTTTAGAAGTATTTGACATATTAGGCCCGTTGCGTTTATTTTGACTCAACCCGAATAGACTTATCCAAGTTTATTCTAGCTAGTATCCTTAACCATGTAGACCTTAATTGGTTTATTAGGCTAAGCATCCACGAGTCTCATTACTTGAGATTTTAAATTGTGGAGAACGAGAAATGATAGAGTCAATTATAAGTCGGTATTCTTGCACAAGCTCACTTGGTGTAATTATTTGCCTATTCTCCCATCACTTGCTAATAAATTATCTGCAATAAGTAAGGTCGTACGATTTGAAAAGTTACTTAGCTTCTAGCCCAAGATCGTTTAAAAGTTGCTCGGTAATGATAAGAGTTCATAGCCAAGGCATAACTTATGAAGCGGGGCGCGAAGATTGGCGAGTCCGAAAAGGCCCTAACAAGGCATGAGGATTCCATTTTATTGCTGAAGATCCAAAAGTGATGTGAAAAGCATTATTTCCAAAATCAATATGAAGGATCAAGACTCACGACGAAAAGCAATCAACTCCCATAAAGATCATGGAGAAGTCTATCCGAAAAGACCCTAACAAAGTATGATGATAAATAGATCCAAGTCCGAAAAGGAGGCGGATCGTTGTATCTCGAAATCCCAATTAGAGATTGAAGAAATAATCATGAAGTCGTGGTCAACAAAGTTGGAGTACCCCTCAAAAGTCTCCAAGTGAAGAAACTCTATTACGATGAGAAGACCATTATCTCAAGAACGTCTCTCAAGAAATGAAGTATGAAGTACATGCCACATATCGGCCCGAGAAAGGTCTCAAATCGCGAACCAAGTTATGCCAAGATATGAACTTTTTGATATCCCGAGAAGCAGTTTTAAGAGATTTTGTCCTTTAGCTAACTATTGATCAAATCGTCCTACTTTGCTTTCAGCCTTAATAAACTATCGAAATAAGTCCAAAAATGCATCTTCATGATCATTCTAAGACAAAAATAAAATATAAGAGATACACCTAGGAATAAGGGAGTTTAAGCATATAATTAAGCCATGTGTGTACGTGTTTGATTTACTAACTTATAATAACAATGATCTTGTTTTTAAGCTTAGTTTGGGGAACGTGAAACTTGAGGGTGATAAATCTTCGCAGCACCAAAGCCCTAATGTAAGTCCTTGATCTCTTTGCAAGTTATTTCCATGTAGCTATTTTCAAGTGAAAATGGTTTTCTATCCTTTTGTTTCCGTTTAAGTTTTAATTTCTTTTAGTACCTTAATTTTTGTTAAAGTAGTATTTTAATAAGGCCAAGGTTGATTGATTATGAGAAAAGTGTAAATGTGCTTTGTCACTAAGCATTGCATGAGGGCATGGCAATGGTTAAGTGTAGGGGATTTGATAGGTGTGAAAACACCCATCCTTTTACCACTTATTTCTGGCTAAAACAAGACCAAAACACGTATTTAATATCATTTGTTCGGAATTATGCGTGGTTTTTGTGTTATTGTATTTTCAGAGCCAACCGGATGAATATTGAAGAAAACATGGGATTGCACGGGTTTTATCGAGGAAAAAGACTCAAGACGAAGTCTATTGTCCAAGAGATGCAGAAGATTTGAAGTCATTGTGCCTATTTGAAGATTTATCGAAGAATAGAGCCAAAGATGGAAGATTCATATATGTCGAAGAACTCGAGTCTATTAAACAAAAGATTATAAGACGAGTTGGAATTATTCACCGACACTTCTAAAAATATCCAAAGTCAGGAACGTTTATTTAAAGAGGCGTGAAGACTAAAGAAGAAAGAAGAAAAGAAGCCCGATATCAAAGCCCATTCACAAGCCCATATACACGCCTATATAAAGGCCCTTACTTCACAAATTTCAAATACACTTAGCTAGTCTTAGTTTAGTTTTTCATTTTCTCTAGTTTGAGAGAGAGAAAGTTCCATACTTTCTCTCACTAAACTTTTTCTTTGTTTTCATCTTTCAAATTTAAGCTTTCTTGTACTTTGAATTTCATTAATCTCATTCAAGTTAAGCTTTTAAGTTCTTTAATCTTTTTCTACTTTTCTTAGTTTCATCTAAATCCTTAATCCGATTGTTGAATTCCATACGGTTTGGATTATTGGATGTGTTCGTGACTAATAGTTTAATCTTTCTTGTTTCTTTTTAAGCTCTCACACGTATAAGCCATAAGCTCTCCATGCTTATTGGCTTATTGCTTGTTTAAGCTTATTGATTCCGGATTTCCTCAAAGTTTTAGTTATTCAAAAGTTTTATTTATTAAGTTTAAGGTTTCTCGTTTTCAAAAGTTGTCAAATTTAAGCTTTTTGAGTTATTTAAAGTTCCGGTTAAGGTGGCTTATTGTGTATGCTTATTGAGATTTTAAGTTCCCTTCAATTTTGGAACAAAATTCTTTCCATCGCAAAAGTGGGGTTTGAACACATTCCGACGGTTTTCTTGCTTGGTATCGCAATAACCCTTAAGGGTTTTACTTTGCGATAGGGTGTAATTCCCCCTATTCCGATCTGGGATTGCGATCGCACATTCCGACGGGGTTTAGGTCCTTTTTAAGTCGAAACTCTGGCCAATTTTCATTTACCTTATTCCGATCTGACATTGCGACAAAAAGTACTAGCTACATTCCGATCTGACTTTCCGAAAGGACTACATTCCGACAGCTTCCATTTTGAATATTCCGATGGTGATTAACAGAAACATTCCGATGGATCATTTTAATTTTATTCAATTAAGTTTTCAAAGTAATTTTCTAGTCTTTCCTTTACGTTTTCAAGCATTTACTTTTAACTCGTCAATTTAGTTTAATCTTTCCTAGCTTTAATTTACTCAACGTCATTTACATTTAATTGTTATTAGTTTAAATATAGATAAACAAACCAACTCCTTTTTATTAACCAAGAACAAATCATTCCACTTAGAGCCGAGATCAATTCGAGAGGATACCGAGAGACATAAAATTGAACCCAATGAAAATGCTATGTACCATTTTGTACATTTAAAGCCCAAAAAGAACGATGAGATCATGTATAAAAGCCATCTCATCACTCCCCCATACTAAACCATTGTTGTGCCCCCACAGAATGCTAGAATAAAGTATCTACGCAACTCCAAAATTCATTTTATGCACTTTTATTCAAAGGTAAACTTGCTACACTAATACTATTGTGTGTTTTAGACATAATGTATGATTTTCATCGCAAAATGGGACGTTTAGGTTCATAGAATAAGAACATGTGAGTGCCTCATAGAGATAAATTCATCGTCCTCGATTTTCACCCAATTTCATGCCAAGCGTGTAACGATATCATTGTCATTATAAGTTAGTAATGCTAACACTACTCATATGCTCTAATCACGTACTTAGACTCCCATTATTCCTAATTGTATCTCTTATATTTTATTTTGTCTTGAATGATCATGATGATACATTGTTTGACTTATGCGATGACAGAGATTAAGGTCCGAAAATAGAAACGAAACGGTGTAATCAAAACCATCGAATTAATAGCCTCCCCTAATAGACAACGATGTCAAAAAATTAAGTTGACAAGTGAGATTCGATAAACACGGTTTTAGCACGGTTTTGAACATGAGACTTATTACCAAGACTTTTATACGCCCCCTACCGGATGGGCCTTATTATCATAGGTTTACCTTCACCTTTGGGGCTCGGTCTTGCCTTGCCTTTTATTTAACCTTGTCACAAGGTGTTTATTATGGCCAAAGACGTATATCCTCACGCTAGAAGCGAATTTTGGATCTTTAAAGCTTCAAAGATTAAGGCTTGATTCACTTTCAATTTTTGCATAAATTTTTCGGCCTTGTGAGCTTCAAATTGTTTGCTTGATTTAGGTGAGCACTTGAAATCTTGTTATTGGGTAGAAGCTTTCGATTATTCGGGTTGCCAATACTTCAAAACCGTGACGCTGGAGATTCTCAAATGTTTTCCCAATTTAATTACATGGAAGCTACTAGAAAAAGCTAGAAACCAACAATTAAGACTAAACCGCTAAGTTAATACTTATTAGCAAAATTTATATACAAGCGAAAGGAGAATAAGCAAATAATTAGGACACATGAGTTTTTGAAAGAATATGACTTCTACGTTTAGCATAGTAACTTATAATTAACGCTATCATTTCTCGTCCTCATTTAAGAGACTTAGCCTAATAAGTTAAGGAATCGAAGCTAAGTGCTCTACACGCACGGTCGAGTTAAAAAGTACTCTTATTCTCGCCATCGTAAAATCTACATTCGTGTCACTAAACACTTATAAAAACATGAGAAAAATTTAAAATTTGGCCATTTTTAGCCTTATTTTGCAACAAAAAGAGAGACAAAAACAAAAATTTTGGAGTGCACGAGGGCGTAAGCAAGGCAAGTATCTATTCACCCCCCATAGTAAAGTTAAACATTGTCCTCAATGTTTCGAGTCTAAGGGTTGGAAACCCTCATACTAGAGACGTAGTCGAATGTTTAATCTAGCTTGGAAAGGGTGGAACCATTAAATTTATAGCCGTTTATGAAGTGTGCTAAAAACCTAAGGTTAGAACATCAAAGGATACATCATGTGGATATTGAGAATGTCTCTAAAGCAAACGATCAAGGCTCAAGTAAAACGAACACGAGAGGCTTGAATCGTGAAGATGATGATGACCTAATAGCCACAAGTCACAAACAACCACGGAGCAAAGGTTGGAAGGGCACAAATCCCCTCACGTTACTACATTAGAAAGCGATAATATGTACATGGATAAACATGGGATCTCCCCACGAGGTACCTCTTTTTTTATTACCGAGTCATGAGCTCGACTCGATCCCCTCAATACTAATTATCATTGGGGAAGGTGACTTGGTCGAGGTCGTCCAAAGAAGGGACTTCCCCACCAAAGTAGTGCTTCAACCTATTTCCATTCACCTTAAAGTTAGGACCATCATTTTGAGCTAGCTCGATGGTCCCATAAGGATAAATAATAAGTGTGAAAACACTTATCCTTTTACCACTTATTTCCAATTAATAACAAGACCAAAACGTGTGATTTATGTCGTAAAAGTCGGAATTATGCGTGGTTTGTGTTTTTATTGTGTTTTAGGACCAAAATATGAAAAAGGAAGAAAACACGGGTTTTCAAGGGCTTTTATCGAAGAAAACGGGAAAAGACAAAGTCAAAGATCAAGAGTGCAAAAAGAACGGAAGTCCAAGGCCTATTCTGAAGATTTATCGAAGAAAAAGTCTAAAGACAGAAGTTTAACGAAGTCGAAGAACTTAAGTCTAATAGAAGAAGAAATTAAAAGACAAGTTCAAATCCTGAGACGACATCGAGAAAAGACAAAGAATTAAAGTCGAGTCGAGAAGACGTGAAGAAAGCAAGAAAGAAGATGCAACACATGCACTCCTTCCACCTTCCCTATAAATACCCTCCTAATAGTCATTAGGAGGGTGTTAGTTAGTTAGTTAGTCTTTAATTTTTAGTTTTTCATTTTCACTTTTCTTTCTAGTTTTAGAGAGAGAAAGTCTTAAACTTTCTCTCACTAAATTTCATCTTCTCTCTTAATCTTTCAAGATTAAACATTTATGTATTGCTTATTTCATTAATCAAAGTTCTATTTTAAGCTTTTAATCATTAATCTTATTCTACCTTTCTTTGATTTTAGATTGATTTTAGTGCGAATTTCATACGATCCGTGTTGTTCTTAATGATTTCGTGCTTAAAAAGTTAATCTTTTGATCATTACCTAAGTTTTCATGCGAATAAGCTTCGAGACTTTTGTGCTTATTGGCTTATTTTTATGACTAGCTTCTTTACTTATAAAAAGTTCTTTAAAAGTTCATGTTTTTATTGTTTGATCTAAAAGTTTATTTATTTTGAGTTTAGATAAGTTGTTACAAGTGCTTATTTGATCCGGTTCTGTTTGATTCGTTTTAGTTTTGGGAATAAGCTTACCAATATAGCTTATTTCTTGGCTTATAACCGAATCCCACTTAAATCGGAAAGGGTTTAAACCCCTTTCCGATCGCCACATTCCGAGCAGCCCACAAACCCCCTTTCCGATCACCCAATCGGAAAAGGGTTTTGAACATTCCAATCTGGGCCTTTTTGAATATTCCGATTGGCATCATTTCTAAATATTCCGATTGTGCTTGTTTCAGTTATTCCGATAGGGACTTTTCTCAATATTCCGATTAGAGGTATTTGTAATTATTCCGATCTGAATCCTTTGTTAGATATTCCGATCAGAGTGGTTGCTATTATTCCGATTGATCTCATTTTGTGGGTATTCTGACTGTGCAAAGTGACCACATTCCGATCATTAGATCGGAATTCATTCCGATCTGCCCTTTTGGGAGCACAATCTGATTATGGCTTGTTTAGTGTATTGTTTTTATATTGTTTTTATAAACTTTCTAAGTGTTAGTTTTATTTAGTGTGCTAGTACTTTTCCATTATTGCCTTTAAGTTTACAAGCATTTACTTTTAACTCATTTTAGTTTTAATCTTTAAACTTCTACTTTACTCAACGACACTTAAATTTACTTGCTATTAGTTTAAAATAGATAAACAAAACCAAACCATTCTCTCGTTCACCAAAAGACGATTGAGTCGCACTTTTAACCAATAGTCAATTCGAAAAGATCGGTTCAACGAACTTTCATATTTGGTTGCAAAATTCAAGTATTAAATGGCGCCGCTGCCGGCTCTTTTCGTTACGGTTAAAGGTTTCTAGTGAGAGACGCATTGAATTTTGGGATCCGTTCTTTGAACGTTATTTTCCTTGCTTTAAAAATTCTCAAAAATCCTAAAAAATATAAAACTCTTCAAAAATACAAAAACATTAAAAAATCATAAAAAAGCAATTCTTTTTAAAAGGTTTTGCACCAAAAAGATTATATAGATATTCTCTGTGTATATTTTTCTTCTGCGGGTGTATGCGTACTAGATCTTCGAACTATTCTGAGCCCGAGACTCGTGAAGATTTAGATATGGCTGGTGTTAATAACAACAATAACAACCCACCTCAACCCAATTTGAATAATAAGAACAACAACAACAACAATGTCCACCTACCTGATTTACGGACAATGGAGGAATTGTGTCAACCCACCATGAACGGACGCGGAGGCCCGATTGCGCCGATGCACGTCACGGCTCAGGAGTTTTCGTTGAAGCATCACATGATCTAACAAGTGCAAACTAACCCATCTCGCGGAATTCCGGATGATGATGCCAACAAACACCTCGACAAATTCATTACCATCACCCAAAGTATGAAGTGCCCTGGTGTTTCTATGGATGACCTTCGCCTTCAACTCTTTCCCCACTCGCTTTATCACCATGCCGAAAAATGGTTTGACCGTCTTCCTAAGAATTATATTCATACGTGGAATGACATGACTCAACGCTTTTTGTCGCGCTACTTCCCTCCATCCATGGTCACAAGCCTTCGTAACCAAATCAGTGGATTCATGCAAGACAATGATGAATCGCTCTTTGTTGCTTGGGAACGATACAATGATTTGATCGACCGCTGTCCTAATCACAATATGCTCCCCGTCACTCTCATTGATACCTTCTACAATGGTCTCACTTTTCGTGATCGTGACACGATCAATGCCGCCGCCGGTGGTACTTTTATGAAAAGGAGACCGGAGGAGTGTCGAGAGTTGATTGAAAACATGACTACTTACCACAAGAATTGGGATTCATCCGCATCCTCAAGATCTAACTCGAGAGTCAATGTTTCTTCTACTACTTCCAATCCTGAGATGACTGAAATTTCTCGACAACTCGCTGAAATGAACAAGAATTTCATGGCCATAGCCACAAACCACTTTCAACAAGCTAAAGCCGTTGCTATTTCTTGTGACACATGTGGTGGTCCTCATTCTTATAATGATTGTCTTTCTACCCAAGGCAATTTTTCTGAAAACGTTAACGCGGCATACGGCACTTATCCCACGGGAGGCTATCAAGCCCGCCCTCAAGGAGACCGTGGCTTGCTAAGTTATCATTCGAACAACTATCTTGCTCCACCCGGTTTCCCTCCTGTAAACCAAAACCAACAACAAAGCTATAACCAAAACAACCAATCCCAACCTCGTGCTAACAATCAATATCAATCCCAACGAAACCCATACCCAACTCAAGGAAATTCTCAAGTCTACCAAGCTTCACCTCTCAATCAACCGATGGCAGTGAGTCCAGACGTCGAGACATTCATGAAGACTAATCGGGAGATGGTGACAAATCTTCAGAGTCAAGTCCGCAACTTGAAGGGAGAAATGGCGAAACAAGGGAACGATATTCGAGCCGAGCTTAGGAATGATATGGCAAAACACAGCAATGAAATTCATGCAAACATGAGAGACTCTTTCAATACTCAAGCGGTTAACCTTCGTGATATGATTGGCTCGCTCATCCAAGGTAATCAACCTTCTTCTTCGGGTACTCTTCCGAGTAACACCGTTGCGAATCCAAGAGGGGAGATGAAAGCAATCACCACTCGTAGTGGAAAAGGTTATATGGAACCCGAGCTTCCTACACCTCCACCCGTGATTGTGAACAAGGAAAAAGAGCAACTTTCCCCACCTCCTTCACCTTCTATCCCCATTCCCCCACCACCCGTGGTTGTGAGTGATCCTACTCCCCTAAAGCCTTCTTCTTCATCCAATATACCTTATCCTTCAAGGTTGAGGAAAGAGAAGCAAAAGAGCAAGGATGATATTCAAGTTTCAAACTTTCTCAAAATGTTTAAACAATTGAATTTTAACATCTCCTTTGCCGAGGCTCTCGCTCACATGCCCAAATACGCTAAGATGTTTAAAGATCTTCTAAGTGATAAGGAAAAGCTTCTTGACATTGCTCAGACCCAACTTAATGAGAACTGCTCCGCAGTGCTCTTAAGGAAATTGCCCACCAAACTTGGTGATCCGGGTCGCTTCTTGATTCCTTGCAACTTCCCGGGAGTAGAGAATTGCATGGCCCTAGCCGATCTAGGTGCCAGTATAAACTTAATGCCTTTAAGTGTTTGGAAGCAATTATCTCTCCCCGAGCTAGTCCCCACCAAAATGACTTTGGAATTAGCCAACCGTACGGTTGCTTATCCAGTGGGGATAGCCGAAGATGTCTTCGTTGGCGTTGACAAATTCACCTTCCCGGCGGATTTTGTTGTCGTTGACTACGAGATGGACCCCCGTGTTCCATTAATCGTTGGACGTCCATTCCTGAGGAACGGTCGCACTCTCATTGATGTAGCCGCGGGCGAAATAATCATGAGAGTTGGTGACGATAAAATTGTCTTCAACATGGGTAAGATTTCTAAGCAACCTTATTCATATGAGAGTGTTAATGCTATTGATGTTCTCGATGAGGCTTGTGAAGAACATTTTCATGATGCTTGCAAAAGTACTCTTTCTTCTCTACCCAATGTTGAGACCGTTGCCTCAATTGCTCTGGCATTGACTCCTTTTGGAGAAAGTGACTTGGATGATTTCGAAGCGAGCTTGGGTCCTCTTGATATTAAGTATGATAATTTGTCCATCAATTGGGATGAAGACATTCGTACTATTGAGAGACTTCTCAATGAGGACCCGTTTCCTCCTTCCTCTCCTAAAGAGGTGACTAATGATGATCCATCGTTAGTTACACCATCTATTGAGGATCCTCCTACTCTTGAGCTTAAGGACCTACCTCCTCATCTTGAGTACGTTTTCCTAGAAGACGACAAGAAGTTACCGGTCATCATCGCGAAGGACCTGCAAGAAGAAGAAAAAGCCCGACTCATCGCAGTGTTGAAGAAGCATAAAAGAGCTATCGCTTGGAAAATCTCCGATATCCGTGGAATTGATCCTCACTTTTGCACACATAAAATTCTCATGGAGGACGACTTTAAGCCCACAATTCAAAGCCAACGAAGGGTGAATCCTAAAATCCATGAAGTCATCAAAAAAGAGGTTATCAAACTTCTTGATGCGAGTATGATTTACCCTATTTCGGATTCACCATGGGTTAGTCCAGTCCATTGTGTGCCTAAGAAAGGCGGAATCACCGTTGTACCCAATCAAAACAACGAGTTGATTCCTACCCGTCCCGTTACTGGGTGGAGAGTTTATATAGACTATCGCAAACTCAATGATGCCACGAGAAAGGATCATTTCCCTCTACCTTTTATGGACCAAATGCTTGAACGTTTAGCGGGTAATGAATATTACTGCTTTCTTGATGGTTTCTCGGTTATTTCCAAATACCCATCGATCCCCAAGATCAAGAGAAGACAACATTCACTTGTCCCTATGGCACATTTGCTTACAAAATGATGCCTTTTGGCTTATGCAATACCCCCGGGACTTTCCAAAGGTGCATGTTGGCTATCTTCCATGACATGGTTGAGCAAACCATGGAAGTCTTCATAGATGATTTCTCGGTCTTTGGGGATTCCTTCTCCTCTTGCCTTGCCAATTTGGAACGTATGCTTAAGCGGTGCGAAGACACTCGCCTTGTTCTGAATTGGGAAAAATGCCATTTTATGGTAAAAGAAGGCATTGTGCTAGGACACAAAATCTCTAATGTCGGTCTTGAAGTCGATCGTGCTAAAGTAGATGTCATAGCCAAATTACCTCCACCTTCAACCGTGAAGGGTGTGAGAAGTTTTCTGGGTCATGCGGGCTTCTATCGTCGATTCATTTAGGATTTCTCTAAAATCGCTCGCCCGATGACCCACCTCTTGGAAAAAGATACTCCTTTTATCTTTTCCAAAGAGTGTCTCGAAGCCTTCAATCTTCTTAAGGATAAGCTAACTAAGGCACCGGTCTTGGTTACCCCTAATTGGGAGATGCCTTTTGAATTGATGTGCGATGCTAGCGACTTTGCTATTGGTGCGGTTTTGGGCCAACGAGTGAATAAACACTTCCAACCAATCCACTATGCTAGCAAAACAATGACGGGGGCTCAATTGCATTATACGACAACCGAAAAAGAGCTTTTAGCTGTTGTCTATGCTTTTGAGAAATTTCGCCCCTATCTTGTTTTATCCCCCACCATCGTATACACGGACCATTCTGCGTTGAAGTACTTGATGACAAAGCATGATTCTAAGCCAAGACTTCTTCGCTGGGTTTTACTCCTTCAAGAATTCAACATTGAAATTCGTGACAAGAAAGGATCCGAAAACCTGCCCGCGGACCATCTGAGCAGACTTGAGGATCCATATCAAGGGGATCATCCGAATAAAGAGATCAATGACTCTTTTCCCCTGGAGACCTTAATGTCTATAAATCTCAATCTTGATGACACCCCGTGGTTTGCGGGCATTGCAAACTACTTAGCGGGTGGTATTCTCATCAAAGGGTTAACATCCCAACAAAAGAAGAAGTTCTTGAATGATGTTAAGACTTACTTTTGGGATGACCCTTTTCTATTCAAACAATGTGCTGATCTGATCATTCGTCGATGTGTTGACGGACCGGCAGCTTTTGACATTCTCCAAGCTTGCCACAAAGGACCCACCGGTGGTCACTTTGGTCTCAACTACACCGCTAAGAAAGTGTTTGATTATGGATTCTATTGGCCCACCATTTATCGTGACGCTCACGAAATGGTTAACATTATGATGCTTGCCAACACCAAGGCAAGATCACACATAAGGATGAGATGCCTCAAAATTTCATACAGGAATGTGAAATCTTTGACGTATGGGGCATCGACTTTATGGGGCCATTTCCATCCTCCAAAGGGAACAAGTACATCCTTGTCGCCGTCGACTACGTTTCTAAATGGGTTGAAGCCAAGGCTCTCCCTACGAACGATGCGAGGGTGGTTGTGAACTTTTTAAAGCAGCTTTTCGCTCGATTTGGCGTTCCTCGTGCTATCATCAGTGACCGCGGGACTCATTTTTGCAACGATCAATTTGCAAGAGTCATGGCTAAGTATGGTGTTAATCACCGTCTTTCCACCGCCTATCATCCCCAAACCAATGGGCAAGCCGAGATTTCCAACCGTGGATTGAAGCGAATTTTGGAGCGTACTGTGGGAGAGCATCGCGCCGCGTGGGCCGATAAGTTAGATGATGCTCTGTGGGCTTTACGTACTGCTTACAAGACCCCGATCGGTTGTATACCTTATCGTCTTGTGTACGGGAAAGCATGCCATCTCCCCATCGAGCTGGAACATAAAGCGCACTTGGCCTTGAAGTGGGCTAACTTCGACATCAACAAAGCCGGTGATCATCGCAGGATTCAACTCAACGAGCTGAATGAACTGAGGAATGAAGCTTATGAGAACTCGCTGATCTACAAGGAGAAGACGAAGATCATTCATGACGCAAAAATCAAGAACCGAGAGTTCCACATTGGTGATCAAGTCTTACTCTTTAACTCTCGGTTGAAGATCTTCTCTGGCAAGTTGAAGAGCCGCTGGTCTGGTCCATTCACCGTCGCCAAAGTCTTTCCATATGGGACCATTGAGCTTTCTCAGCCAAATGGGCCAAATTTCAAGGTGAATGGCCAGCGTCTGAAGCTGTACTTTGGTGAGGACATCTCTCACGAGATGATTCCACCCCTCACCACGTTCCCCATGAACTAAATTGGATCGAGTCAGGCTCGTGACTCGGTTATAAAAAACAAGCGCTTCTTGGGAGGCAACCCGTGATCTATCCTTTACTGCTTTCATAATAAGTGTAGGGGGAGCCCCGTATGTGTTTGTTGTCTTGTTTCTTGTGCTGTGCAGGGATTAAAGCTTCAAAGAACCTCTTGATGACTTTTCACGAACCGGATACCGTGTTTCCATCTTCCCGGTTCTATCCTAAACTCTTGTGATTCAATATTTCATATTTTATATATGTTCACATTGAATTCACCATAGTTGTCCTTTCCTTAGCAAGATTTAAACAAAGTGCACAATGTCCTAAGTGTAGGGGAGTTTACTCCCACATGCTTAAACATTGAGGACAATGTTTATCTCAAGTGTAGGGGGGACTTCTATCGAAGTAAGTGGTCTTTTCCATGAATTTGCCCTCATTTCAACCGGAAAATTTGATTTTTCGACATTTTTCAAAATTTTTAATCTATTTTGGCCTAGTTGTATAGTTGTATTTGCCTTTGTTATGATTATTTTCTTTCCATTGCTAGAATAATTCTTCAATAAAGTGGTTTTAGATTTTTCTTAGTCGTGAACATTTTGACTCAACCCGAGTTTACTTATCTAAGTTTACTCTAGCTAGTATCCTTAACGTGTTAAAGTCAAGTTTTGCTAGGCTTTTATATAGGGAGCTATAAAACGCGAAAGTCTTAACTCTCACGGGTTAAGAACAAGAACTTTTCGCAAGTTCCTATAATTGATCCTAGAGAGTCGTTTATCAAGGGAACTTTAAAATGCGATTTCTAAAACCTGAAAAAGTCTAAGAATTTGCAAGATCCTATAGGCGACTCGAAAACCCAAAACTTTGATTTAATAGGCTAAGCATCCACGAGTCTCATTCTTTGAGATTTTAAACTGTGGAGAACGAGAGATGATAGAGTCAATTATAAGTTCGGTATTCTTTCGTGAATTTATGTGAGTTAATTATAAGCCTATTCTCCCTTCGCTTGTTAATAAATTTATCTGCAATAAATAAGGTTGTACGATTTAAAAGGTTACTTAGCTTCTAGCCCCAGATCGTTTAAAAGTTGCTCGATACGGATTAGAGTTCATAGCCAAGGCATAACTTATTGAAGCGGGATGCGAAGATTGGCGAGTCCGAAAAGGCCCTAACAAGGCATGAGGGCTACATTTTGTTGCTAAAGATCCAAAAGTGATGTGAAGAATCATTTATCAAAAATCAATATGAAGGATCGAGACACACGACGAAAAGCAAATACTCCCCAAAAGAACATGGAGAAGTCTATCCAAAAAGACCCTAACAAGGTATGAGGATAAATAGATCCAAGTCCTAAAAGGAGGCGGATCGTTGTATATCAAAGTCCAAAATAAAGATTGGAGAAAAATGAAGAAGTCGTGGTCCAAAGATGAAGAATCTCTCAAAACTTCAAGTGAAGAAATTCCTATTATGAAGAGAAGGCCATTATTTCCTGAACGTCTCTCAAGATTCGAAGTATGAAGTCGCTGCCAAATATCGGTCCGAGAAAGGTCTCAAATCGTGAAGCGAGTTATGCCAAGATATGAACTTTATAAGGTCCCGAGAAGCAGTTTTAAAAGATTGGTCCTTTAGCTAACTATTGATTAAATCGTTCACTTTATTTTCGGACTAAATAATTATCGAAATAAGTCAAACAATGCATCCTCGTGATCATTCAAGACAAAAATAAAATATAAGAGATACACCTAGGAATAAGGGAGTCTAAGTGAGTAATTGGCCCACATGAGTTCGTGATAGTTTGCTAACTTATAATAACAATGATCTCGTTTTTAAGCTTGGTATGGGGAACGTGAAACTTGAGGATGATAAACGTTCATGGCTGCCAAAACCAATGTAAGTGTTTGTTTTCTTTACTTGTTCTATCTTTTTATGTTTAGTATTTAATAAAGGCCAAGGTGGGTTATTTATGATGGAAAATGTAAACTGTGCTTTAAAATTAATGCATTGCATGAGGGCATTGCAATGGTCAAGTGTAGGGGATTTAATAAATGTGAAAACACTTATCCTTTTACCACTTATTTCCAATAATAACAAGACCAAAACGTGTGATTTATGTCGTAAAAGTCGGAATTATGCATGGTTTGTGTTTTTATTGTGTTTTAGGACCAAAATATGAAAAAGGAAGAAAACACGGGTTTTCAAGGGCTTTTATCGAAGAAAACGCGAAAAGACGAAGTCAAAAGATCAAGAGTGCAAAAAGAACGGAAGTCCAAGGCCTATTCTGAAGATTTATATAAGAAAAAGTCTAAAGACGGAAGTTTAACGAAGTCGAAGAACTTAAGTCTAATAGAAGAAGAAAATTAAAAGACAAGTTCAAATCCCGAGACGACATCGAGAAAAGACAAAGAATTAAAGTCGAGTCGAGAAGACGTGAAGAAAGCAAGAAAGAAGATGCAACACATGCAATCCTTCCACCTTCCCTATAAATACCCTCCTAATAGTCATTAGGAGGGTGTTAGTTAGTTAGTTAGTCTTTAATTTTTAGTTTTTCATTTTCACTTTTCTTTCTAGTTTTAGAGAGAGAAAGTCTTAAACTTTCTCTCACTAAATTTCATCTTCTCTCTTAATCTTTCAAGATTAAACATTTATGTATTGCTTATTTCATTAATCAAAGTTATATTTTAAGCTTTTAATCCTTAATCTCATTCTACCTTTCTTTGATTTTAGATTGATTTTAGTGCGAATTTCATACGATCCGTGTTGTTCTTAATGATTTCGTGCTTAAAAAGTTAATCTTTTGATCATTACCTAAGTTTTCATGCGAATAAGCTTTGAGACTTTTGTGCTTATTGGCTTATTTTTATGATTAGCTTCTTTACTTATAAAAAGTTCTTTAAAAGTTCATGTTTTTATTGTTTGATCTAAAAGTTTATTTATTTTGAGTTTAGATAAGTTGTTACAAGTGCTTATTTGATCCGGTTCTGTTTGATTCGTTTTAGTTTTGGGAATAAGCTTACCAATATAGCTTATTTCTTGGCTTATAACCGAATCCCACTTAAATCGGAAAGGGTTTAAACCCCTTTCCGATCTCCACGTTCCGAGCAGCCCACAAACCCCCTTTCCGATCACCCAATCGGAAAAGGGTTTTGAACATTCCAATCTGGGCCTTTTTGAATATTCCGATTGGCTTCATTTCTAAATATTCTGATTGTGCTTGTTTCAGTTATTCCGATAGGGACTTTTATCAATATTCCGATTAGAGGTATTTGTAATTATTCCGATCTGAATCCTTTGTTAGATATTCCGATCAGAGTGGTTGCTATTATTCCGATTGATCTCATTTTGTGGGTATTCCGACTGTGCAAAGTGACCACATTCCGATCATTAGATCGGAATTCATTCCGGTCTGCCCTTTTGGGAGCACAATCCGATTAGGGCTTGTTTAGTGTATTGTTTTTATAAACTTTCTAAGTGTTAGTTTTATTTAGTGTGCTAGTACTTTTCCATTATTGCCTTTAAGTTTACAAGCATTTACTTTTAACTCATTTTAGTTTTAATCTTTAAACTTCTACTTTACTCAACGACACTTAAATTTACTTGCTATTAGTTTAAAATAGATAAACAAAACCAAACCATTCTCTCGTTCACCAAAAGACGATTGAGTCGCACTTTTAACCAATAGTCAATTCGAAAAGATCGGTTCAACGAACTTTCATATTTGGTTGCAAAATTCAAGTATTATTAAACTTGTGAGAAGGTGAATGGACCGGACCAACGGGATTTCAATTTTCTGGAAAATATCTTCAAACGAGAGTTAAAAAGTATCACTTGATCACCAATGTTAAAAACCCGGTTTTTAATTTTAGAATCGTGAAACTTTTTAGTCTTTTCTTTATAAATCAATGAATTTTCATAAGCAATATCTCTCAATTAATCTAAATCATTCAATTGTATTTTCCTATGATCCTCCGCGGTCCTCAAGTCAAAGTTAGCGTGCTTTAGGGCCCAATAAGCTTTGTGTTTGAGCTCAATTGGTAGATGGAAATTCTTCCCATACACAAGCTTATACGGAGTGCACCCAATGGTTGTCTTGTAAGCGGTACGAAAGGCCCATAAAGCATCGTCTAACTTATCCGACTAAGATTGTCGGTTTTCACCAATGGATCTTTCCAAGATCCTTTTCAAAGCTCGGTTTAAAACCACGACTTTCCCACTTGTTTGGGGGTGGTAAGCCGTAGAAAGACGATGTGTAACCCCATATTTCTTAAGAGCCTTTTCAAATTGGTCATTACAAAAATGGGTTCCACGGTCGCTTATGATAGCACAAGGGGTTCCAAACCGAGAGAACAATTGCTTCAAAAACTTGACTACCACACGAGCATCGTTCGTGGGCAAAGCCTTGGCTTCAACCCACTTAGATAGGTAGTCAACGGCCACAAGTATGTATTTATTTCCACGAGACGATGGAAACGGCCCCATAAAGTCAATTCCCCACACGTCAAAGATCTCACAAACTTGGATTATATTTTGAGGCATTTCATCCTTTTGTGAGGACTTTCCTTGATGTTGGCATGCGTCGCACGACTTGATAAGTTCGTGCGCATCTCGGTAAATAGTGGGCCAAAAGAAGCCGACATCAAAAACCTTCTTAGCCGTGAGATTAGCACCGTGGTGACCACCCGTCGGTCCCTCGTGGCAAGCTCTAAGGATATTAGAAGCCTCGTTGCCAAATACACAACGTCGAATGATTTGATCCGCACAAGTCCGAAATAGATAAGGGTCGTCCCAAAAGTAGAACTTGACGTCACGAAAGAATTTTCGCTTTTGTTGTGTCGTCATACCCTTAATGATGAAGTTACCCGCATGGTAATTTGCGATGTCCGCAAACCATGGGGTGGATAAGTATTTCGTAGAATTCACTACACCAAGTGTTTCGAGAGGGAATGATTCATTGATTTCCTTATTCTCCAAAACACTTTGGTGAGGATCTTCCAAACGAGAGAGATGATCGGCCGCTAGATTCTCGGCTCCTTTTTTGTCAAGAATGGTGGCATCAAATTCTTGTAGGAGGAGCATCCAACGAAGTAATCTCGGCTTTGCATCTTGTTTAGCCATGAGATACTTTATAGCCGAGTGGTCCGTATACACTATGCTTTTAGTCAAGACGAGATAAGGTCGAATTTTATCAAATGCATAAACCACGGCAAGGATTTCCTTTTCGGTTGTGGTATACTTAAGTTGAGTCTCGGTCATCGTCTTGCTAGCATAGTGAATATGCAAGAAGTGTTTTTCATGACGTTGCCCCAAAACGTCCCCAATAACATAATCACTAGCATCACACATGAGCTCAAAGGGGAGGTCCCAATTTGGGGCAACAAGAATGGGAGCTTCGGTAAGTTTACTCTTAAGGATTTCAAAGGCTCGTACACAATCTTCGCTAAAAATGAAAGGAGCTTCTTTTTCAAGAAGATGTGTAATAGGTCGAGAGATCTTTGAAAAATCCTTGATGAATTGTCGATAAAAGCCCGTGTGTCCTAGGAAACTCCTAACTCCCTTAACGGTTCTGGGATGAGGTAATTTGGCGATGACGTCTATCTTAGCTTTGTCTACCTCAATCCCCGCTTTAGAAACTTTGTGCCCTAAGACAATCCCCTCTCTAACCATAAAATGATATTTCTCCCAATTAAGCACTAAGTTGGTCTCCTCACAACGTCGTAACATCCTCTCAAGGTTTCCTAAGCACGAACTGAATGAATTACCAAACACGGAAAAGTCATCCATGAAGACTTCCATCGTCTTTTCGATCATATCATGAAAAATAGCCATCATGCACCGTTGGAAAGTTCCCGGTGCATTGCAAAGTCCGAATGACATTCTATGATAGGCAAGCGTTCCATATGGACACGTAAACATAGTTTTTTCTTGATCACGAGGATCGATGGGGATTAGGAAGTAACCGGAAAAACCATCTAAGAAACAATAGAAGTCATGTCCCGCAAGACGCTCCAACATTTGATCCATGAAGGGCAAGGGAAAGTGGTCTTTACGAGTGCGTCATTTAACTTTCGATAGTCAATGCACACCCTCCAACCCGTCACGAGTCTAGTGGGGATTAAATCATTGTCATCATTTGGCACAACGGTCATCCCTCCCTTTTTAGGGACACAATGAATGGGACTCACCCAAGGGCTATCAGATATAGGGTAAATCATTCCCGCGTCTAGTAGTTTTAAAACTTCCTTTCTGATGACGTCGTGAATTTTTGGGTTTACCCTACGTTGGCATTGAATTGCGGGTTTGTAGTCCTCCTCCATTAAGATTTTGTGTGTACAAAATTTGGGATCAGTCCCCTTAATGTCGGATAATTTCCACACAATTGCCCCCTTGTGAGTCTTAAGAACATCGATAAGTGCGGTTTTTTCGTCATTGAGAGATCCTTTGCAATAACGACCGGAATCTTATCGTCTCCTTCCAAGAATACGTATTCAAGGTGTCGAGGAATATCTTTCAATTTGAGAGTTGGTGGTTCCTCGATTGAAGGTGTAGGCTCAATACTCATAACCTCCACCGGCGGAGGAAATGGGAAATCGTTTAGAAAATCTTTGATAATCGAGAAGTCCTCATCGTCATCGAGGTCTTCGTCACACGTACGTGGAACATCATATTCCTCTAACGTAAAACCACCTCCTTCAAATGGAGTGAATGAAGGTGTCGAATTATCAATGATGGGATCAAGCATTGTGGAATTGCCACAACTAGTTTCGTCAACAAAAACTAGAATTTCTTGTGAGTATTCCTCACAAACAACATCAATCATATCAATATCAATGTCGTTCATGGAAGCGATGGAATAAACATGAGAAAGTGTAGAGTTTTGTGTTGCGTTTATAACAAGTTCCTCATCGTTGAATCGCAAAGTGATTTTTCGAGCATGGACGTCGATAATCGCTTTCGATGTGTCTAAAAATGATCGTCCTAAGATCAGAGGAACTTTAGGATCCGTGGGAATATCGGCAACGATAAAGTCTACGGGATAGTAGAACTTTCCCACCTTCACAAAAACGTCTTCAGCCACCCCGCATGCGGGAATCGTAGAATGATCGGCCATTTCGATAGACATTTGTGATGGAGTAAGATTAGGAAGATTGAGTGCCTTGAAGATTGCAAGAGGCATCAAATTAATGCTAGCACCAAGATCAGCCAAGGCATAGCATTCTTCCATATCCTGAATTGCACATGGAATCAAAAATTTACCGGGATCATCGACTTTTTGAGGTATGCGGTTAAGATAAACCGATGAACAACTAGACAATTTTTGCAATTTCTCCTTGTCGTTCAACATACTCTTAAAGTTGGCGGCAAACCTAGGCATCATGATTAGTGTGTCGGCAAAACATATGTTAAAGTGCAAGTTACGAAACATTTTGATGAAAAGCTCAAATTGGTAATTGCTTCGTTCTTGCATCTTTTTCTTTCGATGTCTCGAAGGGTAAGGCAAAGGAGGTGTTGGTAAACACTTTGATGGTTCAAAGGAAGAGGGTGGTGTTGGGTAGGGCATAGGCATATCCTTTGGAATCTAGGGTTCTAATGATGGTAAAGGGTCAACCGTAGGTGTGGTATGAGTGGTACTTCGTGGGCTTGAGATATGCTCCTTTTCAACCATAACCTCGGATTCTTCCTCAATTGGCTCCTCCGTAAGAGAAATTAGTTGAGGAATCGGCTCTTTGAAAGGGGTAGTAATGACTTTCATCTCTCCCTTAGGATTCGACACGGTGTTACTAGGTAAACCACTCGAAGACGGCTTGCACATAATAGCTTCAAACATGGATGAAATTTTATCCTCAAACATAGATTGCCTCTTATCGGCCTTAAGTATCTCTTGTTTTATCTCATGTTGACCTTGTTCCATCTTTTGTTGGTTTTGTTGCACCTAGTAACATTGCTTTCCATTTTATTGGTGTGAATCTTAAGTTCATTAGCAAGCTCGGTTTTTAACTCCTTTTTCAAGTCATTCTTAAAATCAGATCTTAGGCTAATTATCTCCCTTTGAATATTATCAAACCTAGCTTCATTCCCATTAGCGTATTCAACGAATTCATTTGGAAGATCTTTCAAGTTTTGCAAACTTTTGTTGTTGTTTTGAAAATCTTTGTTTTGAACTTGATTGTTAACCCCTTGATTCCTGAAGTTGTTACCCTTGTAATTGTTCCTTTGATAGCCTACTTGATTGTTGCTATAGTTGTTATTAGCATTTTGATTTGGTGAAAAACCCGGTGGAGTCAATTGATTAGTGCGGGTAACTTGACCGTTTTGGTTATAAGTTCCCGTGGCCACGTAGGCACTCGAAGTGTTACCACCGTTGGTAATGCACTCGGAAAAATCATGAGCTCCACCACAATACATGCACGAAACCTCAACCGCTTTAATCATAGCGGGAGCGGGTTGTTCACCAACCTTAAACTCAACTAACAAACCCTTAAGCTTATCAAAAATCTTATTTTCCAAATTAGCCTCTATTTGCATAGCATCGATGGTACGTGACGAAGATGAGGATTGAGGTGAAAATGAAGCCTTGGCAACACTCGATGTGTTACGAGGACTATAAACCTTAGACCTATTCTCAATTATCATCAATGCTTCTTCAACCGTTTTACACAAAAAATTATCACCCGCGGCGGCATTAAGATAGTCACGCTCATGATCATGTAGTCCATTGTAAAACGTGTCAATTTGATGCAAGTCCGAAAAACCGTGATGAGGACACTCATGTAACATTTCCTTAAACCTATTCCAAGCCGTTGAAAAAATCTCATTAAATTCTTGTGAGAATTTTGAAATCTCGTTTTTCAAATGTGTAGTCTTAGAAGGCGAAAAAAATTGGTTCACAAACTTTGAAACGAGATCATTCCATGTCAATATAGAATTGGGTGGCTCTTTCTCTAACCAAATTTTAGCGGGCCTCGCTAAGGAATACGGAAAAAGCATCATTTTTATCGAGTCATTTGAAACGTCTTAAACTTGAAAGTGGCGGTAAGACGATTGAATTGGCGGATGTGGTTGTGGGGGTTGTCCTTTTCGTCACCACGAAACTTGTTGGCTTGGATCATGGACAACAAACCCGTCTTAACCTCGAAATTCTCTACAAGGATTGCGGGAATCACAATGGACTCTCCATAACCCTCGGTGGGTGCTTGAAGTAACTCCATCATAGTACGATTAGCCATGGTGACTATTGGTTCTTTAATGGGTTCGTCAATGGGAGAGTCTTCGCTAGAAAACGTTTGTAAAACCCACAAATTTGGCTTTTATGTTACTTCATCCTTTTGAATATATCTGAATACAAGTCTTTGATAATTTGTAAGGCAAATATAAGATTTTAAAAAAAAAAAAAAAAAAAAAATTGAAAGACGGATAGGGATGGATACAAGTTTAAAATAGGTAAATATCTTCTCATTACTTTCTTAGAATCGTTTATTCAGGGCTAAATTCTAAACCATCAGTGAAACGTAAATTATGTACATTTGGAAATATGACATCTTCTCAAAATAATGGTTTATTACTTTTACACCTCTGAATCGTTTCATCCGCTCTACGCGTTTTGTTGCGACAGTTGCGTGACCCCATGCATATATATCATATATATGGTTTCTATTTGTTAACCATATTACTAAACTAAAATAGAGCATCCATCATTTTATAAAGTCACCATTCACAAACGTGTTCAACAAAGTCAGAGTTGATTTCGGGTACCATTTACACTGTTGTTCCAGTTCGAATCGTGATCGAGTTACTTCTATCATTTCGTTCGCTGAAGTTCCATGCTGATGTTCGAGTAAAGTTTTTTGTTGTTTGCCGTTGAAGGATCAACTTCGTGTTCGGGTTCCAGATCGATCAGGTTTCGTTAGGCCAAAGCGTAAATTGTTGGTTATGCGTTCACGCCCGGGTTCGATTTCAGTCTCGGTCTATCCATTTTGGCTAGTAAGTAATCTTGAATCACATTCACGCTTATTTCAGTCTTCATGATATAGCCTAGTTCATCTAGAATATTGGTTATCCTAGCCATGAAACATGTTGCTAAAAGAAACAGAGTTTTGAACCTCTAAACATTAGGTTAAGATTTCTTGTCAAATACCATACAGTAAAGATTTATTCAAAGTAAGATAAAAGCAAAACCAAGTCGTGAATGTGGGTCTCGACATAAGCGTTTTGGAAAAATAAACTATATTTTCTTCATGTATTATCTTAAGATTTCATATAGTAGAATAATGATCGTAGCTATCATCGATAACGGATCGATAAGTTGTCGAGTTTTGACATGGTTGTTATTTCTGAAATATAAAGATTCTTAATGATAAAATGAATCGAATTACCTATTAAAATAAGGTCTAAACTGATTTTTAGCATCTAAAATAAAGTAATAAGATTTTTAAAAGAGTTTGCGAAAAGTTCGAAATTCGGTTTACTGTATTTCACGGCTCATAACGAAGAAGATGATGAAATTCGTGTTTCAGTCCTACTATTATGCACCTTGTTACTTAAACCACCTTAATCTCTTATGGAAATGATCCATGTCATGTTTCAAAATTCATTTTGTATATTGGATGCGTTTTATACGGCTCAACAATTTAGTAGATAGTGTTTGGATGAAGTTAACTTATTTCTTTATAATAATAATGGTTAGAAATGCATAAATAGTTTTTTTTGTCAAAGTGCTAAGAATAATATTCAATACAATTAATAATAAGCTCCTTAGATATTTTAATAGTTGATTAATTATTGTAGATTATTCATGTGGAAATAAATTGGGACTTGTTTAGACGTCGAGATTTGATAAGGTACGGATACCCTATCTCTTTACTATTATGATTCGTTGTTCTTTCATTTATTTGATTGATCGTACGGATTTCCGTCCTTTCAGTAAGGACTTCCTTTTTATGCATGATTAGGATTCCCCGTCTTCAGCCAAATGTTTTCCGCAGTATATGTTTAAGCTTATCCGTAATCATGTTAATAACTAAATAAATTGCCTGAGCGTTATATACAAGCATGACCAGTTTATGTACTAGTTACGGAGGTACCGTAACCACGGCACTAGAGGCACCGGTGTCGTGACTCACATGCAGGAGAGTGAGATCATGCATCGTCCCACTCAGCTCAGCTTGGCCATTTTATCAGTATTATTAGTGGGGCGTATGGATGCATCCTAGGCTTATATGTGTTACAAGTTATCAGGGTGAATGTGGTGTGTGCTCTACATCCTTCACATTGGAGCTGATCCCTCCACCCAGCACAGTTTTTAGAGGTCACCCCTCTACAGCATGACGAGGTCACCCCTCCAGTTATTCATGCACGGTTGTTACAGCACGTGACCTATATAAGCTCTGGCAAATTAAATTACAGTAAATGCATGTTTTCAGATTTAACAGATAACAGTTCAGCTTTATTATTTATAAATCAGGCTTTACAGATTATACACAGATTTCCGCTGCAACTTTACTTATCAGTCTTACAGCTCCAGTATTTTATCATCTGTTTCATTTTAGTATTTCCCTATCATGCTTTATATCCGTTCACTGAGCGTTATGCTCAGCCGTAGTTCCTTTCATGTTCTAACGGCAGGTACACCAGAACGCTCTTAGGATTTTGAGAGCATGTGCATTGGATGGAAGCTATCCAGACTTCTTACTTTATGCATTTCTTACATTATTCTGCTTATTTGGACATTGTTTAGTCCTTTCATTCAGTATTTCACTTTTCATGTTTTGGGCTTATGTTTGGATTGCCGATGTTTGATTCCGGTATTTCCTTTATGGTCAGTTAATGTTTTAGGACATTTACCTTTTGCTTTGATGACATGCCATAAATACGCGTAACGGTCCACTTATCCAAGTGGGGTGTTACAATTATGGTATCAGAGCTATAGGTTCGACCTGTAGGCTCTAAAACTTGACCTGTGACTAGTGGGTAGTCACCAGGAACTTCCCAGATTTTGGCGTTGTTATCTTTCATGTTTCTCATGGATTATTCAGTCAGTTTTCTTCATTTATGAGTCAGTTTTCTTAAAGTTTTGACTAAGTAAAAGGTTGGTACATAATCAGCCATATTTAGTCGCATGTGCTTTTAGCGAATTTTCGTTTTGGTGAGCTGACCATAGGCGCTCACCCTTGCCCGTTCAGATTTTGTATTGGTAAACCGACCATAGGCGTTTACCCTTACTCATGACAGATTCATGTTTTCAGTCAAATATCACTTGGTGAACCAGCCATAAACGTTCACCATTTCTCAAGTCGAATTTCATGCTTTTCAGTCAAATGATGTTTTGTGAACCGATCCACAGTTGTTCACCTTTGTCATATCAGGACATTTCATAAATTTTGACAAGTATGGATTGAACTACATCCATCCATATTTAGTCTGAGATTATAAATTTCTATACACGACAGTTCTCAGAACCAGTATGAATCGAACCAGAATAGCCCCTACTTAGTCTCAGGTTTTCTTCTTTAAATTCTGTAGATTGAACCATAGCCGTCCACATCAGTTGATATTACACCTCAGTTGATTTGACTTTATGTTCCTTGTAACAGTCAAATTTCTATACCCTCACGTTGATGTCATCTACATGATGATTCAGTTTCATGTCTTCTTACGAGGATTATATTTTCAACAAGGTAACGATGTTTTCCTGTTAAGATATACAAGAATTTCAGTAAAACCCGTTTTCATGATAAATCATGATTGACCTTCATTAATCATGCTTCATGCTGACCACTGTTGGGACTTTGATTATATCATACTTTTCAGCCTCGATACAACCAGCAGTAAGTCGACGTAGGAATTGTCAGCCTATCATGTTACTTATTTCAGGTTTGTTTAGTACCGTTTAAATCAATTTATTTCTTTGATCATGTCATACAAGCGACACCAGTATCGACCATCCAATAAAATTCCCACCAGTGCCATGAACAGTAGTCTATATGTACCCTTTGTATAGTGCCTCAGTTATACTCCTTGTACAGTGATACATGTATACTCCACGTACAATGTCTCAATATGCTTCATGTGCAGTATTCATTTTATACTTCATATACAGTAGTCCAGGTGTACTCTAGGTACCCAACTCCTTGGATATTGCTGATTGTTAAATCATCGCGGGCGTTTCCACTTGTCGATATTCTACCAGGTACTGATGCTGCTCGTGAGTTGAAGATTTTATCAGATACTGATGCTGCTAACACTTTGAAGACCTCACAGATGATGATGTTGCGGATGCTGATGCTTTGGAGATTTCCCAAGATGCTGCTTCTGTTCATACCATGAAGACTCTGCAGAACAAGGACGAAAACTATATATTTGAAATTTCTGACTAGAATAAATTTCAACCATCAGACACTACCATTCCACTCCATACTTTTACCTTCTCAGTTAGATGTCACACTTCACTCAGCTAATCTTTCTGTCGGAAGAGTGGGAACTGGCAACCAGCCGGCCACTCAGAAGAAATGATTACATGAATCACGGTCATGATAACGACCGTCAGCAAACTGACAGACAAAGTAGTAGTGACAACCATCGTACTTATAATTAATCAGTCAGTAACCGTCGGAACTCCGGAACGGACGTGACAAGAAATACAAAGGTCAGTAGTCTAATCGGTCCGCCAATCCTAGCAGTTACAAAAATTTTTTAGCCTTGTCCTGATTCATCCACTAAAATACATGTCCAGACAACAGTCAAGACACAGGTCTCAAGTATCATTTCGGAATACACTTATCAGGACACCAGTCATGGTACACGTCATACGAATCTTTTCTCAAAATACGAGTCAGAACTCATAACTCTAGTATATTTTCTAAACCATACCCTCAGTATTTTAGGGCACCCTTCAGAAAGGGTATACCCATTCTATTATGCCACGCAGGAATCAGATCATAAGAAAAATTGAGTCACCACCACCAGAGTATGATTCAGGTTAAACACGCAGTATTCACTCTGTGAGGTTACAGACGAAACCACTCAGTGTAAGTCGCCTCGTTACTCCACGTATTCCTATGTTAGCTTTATTTAAATCAGGTATTTACCTACCTCTCAGCCGGAAGGACTCCACAGAATCACCTATATTATTAAGGTTTCCTTTCAATTAACGACGAGATCTGTCTTACTAAATTCTAAATATATTATTATACTTTCTGCCAGAAAAATCAGTACAAATTACGTCTACCTTACAAGCACGTGGTTGTCAGTCCATAGCTACGAAGACTTTTAGCTACCAGTTATAAATTCACTTCTAAAATTCCTCGAATCCATGATCAGCAGATTATCCTAAAAATTTACAGATGTCATTCCAGAAGGTGTTCCAGAAATTCCTTCCTACCCACGAGACATAATTTAACATCGAGCTTGTCTCAAGAACTTTTCAAAACTCTTAATTGCAGGGCTTTAGCTACGTTAAAAGAGTTGTAGCAATTGCTACAAGGGTTACCAAAACTAGGCTTTATTCGCCCTAGCGCACCATCGAAAAATTTATCAGATCACCATTCTTAATCGATATTCATTCCACGAATAGAAAGTTTAATTAACCTACTACGAGGTGTTTTAAACATTCTTCCAGAAAAATTCAAGATCATGCCACCATCAGTGGTGAGGGTAGAACATGATGTTCTTCAGACCGTTGTTGCACATATTATAGACACTAAAAAAAAATTAAATTGTACCTCTGAGCTTCCTAATGCTCCAGCTATAGTATGAAAATTTATGAATAAATTTTTCTTGATTTCTCAGATAAAATCGTCAGTATATTCATTGATTACATTCTGATCTGCTAAATTCTAGATAAGAACACGAGAATCATCTTCTCACAGTTGTACAGAATCTTCGATAGGAGAAAATTTTATATACAACCTTCCAGATATAGATTCCATTGAACAAAGTGGCATTTCTGAGTCATTCTACCTTAGCAGAAAGAAAGTTCAAACAATGCTGCGAAGGTGAAGGCCATCACCTGATTGTCCCGACTGACGTCTGTGAACGAAGTACAATTTTCTAGAACTCAATTGACTACCACCGCAGAAATTTCCGATAGTTCTCACTAAAAATGTTTTATGACTATTCAACCAGATTTCCACCAGAATGTTCCATAATCCCAGACCAAAACTTTAATAGAATCTGCATCACACATTAATGCAGCTATGTTTGTATCTAGATGCCTGACCTACTGCAGGTTTAAGATAGAACGCCGTCAAGTTAGTGAGTTACTACAACCCTTAGAAATTTCTGAACAGAAATGAGACGAAATTCCATGAAATTATTATCAGCTACCACAGGCTCGGAGAAAGTATGATACTATATAAGTTATCGTCAACCATGAAATCAGCCTGCGCGTTTTCTTTCATCCGAAAGGATCACGCAGTACGGATCAGCAGAAAATTTTGAAATTCAGCTGTGAATCGTACGAATTTAAGGCATTCCATTGACCATCATATCAGAAAGAATTCATGTTCATGATCAAGTGTATGTTTACGCCCACTTTAAGTTCATGTTTATTTTCACTTTCACGTTTACGTCTCATTCGTAGTATGATGCTGTTTCAGTTCATTGCTATCTCGTGATTTAAGCTCACGTTTGTGTTCATCACATTATTCACGTTCAAGTTCGTGTGCCATTTCACGATACACGGTTCTCAGTTTATTACCGAATACGGTTACAGAAAGCTTGAGAGATCAGACTCAAGTTTGGCACAACTATTCCATAACCAGGCAGACGTTTCACATCTCAGGCCGCATCGTTTGGCATTCATTCCTCAGTCAGCATACGTTCATGATAAGTTCTAGTATCACGTTTACAGTATCTTTCTTGTATCATCAGCACAATATTCCATGCCCATCATTCCTCATATATTCGTGAACCACGTTCACAATTGCTCACGTAGCACGTTCACAATTGTTCACATAGTTCATCCCTATATTTTCAGCAGCTTGTTCAGAGTTATAAATGTTATCTTTTCAGAATATTTACACGTATCGTTTCATGTATCGTACATGCTATAGTTATTCAGTCTATCAAATTCAGAAAATCCATCTTAAATATGGAACCAGAAGCTATTCAGCATCATCAGGACAGGGTCATCAGGACCAAGATTTTCTTTATTATGTTTAGACCTTTGAAGGAATCGTTTCGAGCGGGAGGCCACTCGAAACAGAGGAGTCCATCCGGACCTCTCATCCCCTTTCCTTCAATAAATCCAGTTAAGTTCTTTCAGTCATGTCACGTTCCATGTTCTCTTCAGCCATGTCACGTTACATGATCATTCAGTCATGTCAGGTTTATACCTATCAGCAGCATTATGTTTTAATTAGAAGACAATTTATCCTTCAGCTTATTTGTCCTTTCAGTTTACGTGTTCTTTCAGTTCTTATAACTTTATCAGCTTATACCTCTAATTCGAGGACGAATTTTTTATTTTTTTTTAGAGGGGAAGAATTGTAAAACAACGGCATTGTCGCATCCTTAATTCGAGGACGAATTATTTTTTTTAGAAGGGAAGAGTTGTAAAACCCACAAATTTGGCTTTTATGTTACTTCATCCTTTTGAATATATCTGAATACAAGTCTTTGATAATTTGTAAGGCAAATATAAGATTTTTAAAAAAAAAAAAAAAAAAAAATTGAAAGACGGATAGGGATGGATACAAGTTTAAAATAGGTAAATATCTTCTCATTACTTTCTTAGAATCGTTTATTCAGGGCTAAATTCTAAACCATCAGTGAAACGTAAATTATGTACATTTGGAAATATGACATCTTCTCAAAATAATGGTTTATTACTTTTACACCTCTGAATCGTTTCATCCGCTCTACGCGTTTTGTTGCGACAGTTGCGTGACCCCATGCATATATATCATATATATGGTTTCTATTTGTTAACCATATTACTAAACTAAAATAGAGCATCCATCATTTTATAAAGTCACCATTCACAAACGTGTTCAACAAAGTCAGAGTTGATTTCGGGTACCATTTACACTGTTGTTCCAGTTCGAATCGTGATCGAGTTACTTCTATCATTTCGTTCGCTGAAGTTCCATGCTGATGTTCGAGTAAAGTTTTTTGTTGTTTGCCGTTGAAGGATCAACTTCGTGTTCGGGTTCCAGATCGATCAGGTTTCGTTAGGCCAAAGCGTAAATTGTTGGTTATGCGTTCACGCCCGGGTTCGATTTCAGTCTCGGTCTATCCATTTTGGCTAGTAAGTAATCTTGAATCACATTCACGCTTATTTCAGTCTTCATGATATAGCCTAGTTCATCTAGAATATTGGTTATCCTAGCCATGAAACATGTTGCTAAAAGAAACAGAGTTTTGAACCTCTAAACATTAGGTTAAGATTTCTTGTCAAATACCATACAGTAAAGATTTATTCAAAGTAAGATAAAAGCAAAACCAAGTCGTGAATGTGGGTCTCGACATAAGCGTTTTGGAAAAATAAACTATATTTTCTTCATGTATTATCTTAAGATTTCATATAGTAGAATAATGATCGTAGCTATCATCGATAACGGATCGATAAGTTGTCGAGTTTTGACATGGTTGTTATTTCTGAAATATAAAGATTCTTAATGATAAAATGAATCGAATTACCTATTAAAATAAGGTCTAAACTGATTTTTAGCATCTAAAATAAAGTAATAAGATTTTTAAAAGAGTTTGCGAAAAGTTCGAAATTCGGTTTACTGTATTTCACGGCTCATAACGAAGAAGATGATGAAATTCGTGTTTCAGTCCTACTATTATGCACCTTGTTACTTAAACCACCTTAATCTCTTATGGAAATGATCCATGTCATGTTTCAAAATTCATTTTGTATATTGGATGCGTTTTATACGGCTCAACAATTTAGTAGATAGTGTTTGGATGAAGTTAACTTATTTCTTTATAATAATAATGGTTAGAAATGCATAAATAGTTTTTTTTGTCAAAGTGCTAAGAATAATATTCAATACAATTAATAATAAGCTCCTTAGATATTTTAATAGTTGATTAATTATTGTAGATTATTCATGTGGAAATAAATTGGGACTTGTTTAGACGTCGAGATTTGATAAGGTACGGATACCCTATCTCTTTACTATTATGATTCGTTGTTCTTTCATTTATTTGATTGATCGTACGGATTTCCGTCCTTTCAGTAAGGACTTCCTTTTTATGCATGATTAGGATTCCCCGTCTTCAGCCAAATGTTTTCCGCAGTATATGTTTAAGCTTATCCGTAATCATGTTAATAACTAAATAAATTGCCTGAGCGTTATATACAAGCATGACCAGTTTATGTACTAGTTACGGAGGTACCGTAACCACGGCACTAGAGGCACCGGTGTCGTGACTCACATGCAGGAGAGTGAGATCCTGCATCGTCCCACTCAGCTCAGCTTGGCCATTTTATCAGTATTATTAGTGGGGCGTATGGATGCATCCTAGGCTTATATGTGTTACAAGTTATCAGGGTGAATGTGGTGTGTGCTCTACATCCTTCACATTGGAGCTGATCCCTCCACCCAGCACAGTTTTTAGAGGTCACCCCTCTACAGCATGACGAGGTCACCCCTCCAGTTATTCATGCACGGTTGTTACAGCACGTGACCTATATAAGCTCTGGCAAATTAAATTACAGTAAATGCATGTTTTCAGATTTAACAGATAACAGTTCAGCTTTATTATTTATAAATCAGGCTTTACAGATTATACACAGATTTCCGCTGCAACTTTACTTATCAGTCTTACAGCTCCAGTATTTTATCATCTGTTTCATTTTAGTATTTCCCTATCATGCTTTATATCCGTTCACTGAGCGTTATGCTCAGCCGTAGTTCCTTTCATGTTCTAACGGCAGGTACACCAGAACGCTCTTAGGATTTTGAGAGCATGTGCATTGGATGGAAGCTATCCAGACTTCTTACTTTATGCATTTCTTACATTATTCTGCTTATTTGGACATTGTTTAGTCCTTTCATTCAGTATTTCACTTTTCATGTTTTGGGCTTATGTTTGGATTGCCGATGTTTGATTCCGGTATTTCCTTTATGGTCAGTTAATGTTTTAGGACATTTACCTTTTGCTTTGATGACATGCCATAAATACGCGTAACGGTCCACTTATCCAAGTGGGGTGTTACAACGTTGGTGTTGTTTCCTTACGGTTTCGACGTTTACGTGCAAGTTTTTCTTGGTTACGAGTTTGCATAAACGTCACGTACAATGTGGGGATGAGCAAAGAAGATTCTTTTGGGTGTTTTTACTTTTTTGATTTTTTTTGTGTTTTTTATTGTTTTTATATTTTTTTGGAATTTTGTGATGTATTACATAGACCAAAATCTACAAATCTCTCCTCAAATCAAATCTCGTGATTAAAGGAGCCTCAAGGAATGAAAACGATCACGTGAAGTGAACGCCTTCGATGACTTTAGAACGTTGGTGGAACACCAAAACGTTCAAGAGGGTTTAATCAATTGAAACCAAGAAAATATATATGATACGTAGATAATACTTTGGGTGGCAAACCCTCGATTAGCCCTCTTTCTCAAAACACGCACAAGCAAGCGGAGGAAACAAGGCGGCGCGAAGCACTTAAGAGCCTTTTTTCCTTTAGGTCGTGAAATACAACCGCCTTATACCCACCTTATAGTTTGTGTTAATTGAAATTAAGCTTCACGAAAGTATTTATCTATTTTGCCTTTTTTTCTTTGTTTGAGATTCGAATACAATGATTGAGTGATGAAATCCCAAATCAAGGTTGTGTTTTCACACTTTTGGAGTACTTGTTAATTTTTTGTGATACGTATACAATATATTAATAATATTTACACAAAAAACGAAAACCGATAATACGTATTAGTAGAGTGCTACTAATACAAATAGTTATTATGGATAATATAAAAACAACAATTGTCCAAATCAAAACACAACACGCCTCCCCGGCAGCGGCGCCAAAATAATATTGTAGTTTTTACACCTTTAGGAAAAGGATGTAATTAGGGTAAGTATTAAACAAGTGATTTAGGAAAATCACAAATCAATGACCCAAAGTGTGTTGTGAGTTCGTTCTCAAGGAGGCTAGTGTGTTATTTGTGTAATGACTTGGATTAATTATTTGTGATTAATATTATGAAGGAAGAAAAGAAAAATGAAGACGGATATGGGAAAATTACAGTAAGACGTGAAAGACGTAAAACCGTAAAAAGGGGCAAATTAAAAATTTATTCTAAAAAGTCCCAAAAAAATCAATAAAATTCCACTAAAATATTCTAAGGGTTTACAAAAATCAAAACTTGCTAAAACCTTTTATTTAATTAATTATTAATTTTTTAATGCTAATTAAAGCCCTAAAAATCAAAATTAACTAATAAAAAGTTCAAATCAAGGTTTTAAAGTCTGTAAAGCTCTAATTAACCTAATTAAACTAAAAAGTATTTTTCTAAATTTTTAAACCACTAAAAACTATTTTTAAATACTTAAAAACTATAAAACCTTAAAATAATTCTAGAAAATAATTAAAAGGTGCTAAAAATATTTGGAAAGTTGTAAAGTCCTAACTTAATGTATAGAACCTAGGAAAAATATAAAAAGTTGAAAAAACTAAATTTTAATTTTTAATAATAAAATTATAATAAAATAATATTAAAAATCCAAAATTTATAAAAAATTTTAAAAAGTTGCAAACTAGCTTATTTTAACCTAATAAACACAGAAATGAAGTTGAAATTACCAGAATACCCCTATTGGGCCTAGAAATGGGCTAAAAGTCCAAACAGACCCTTAATGGGCTTAGAATTGGGCCCAATAAGAAAAAGTTGTCCAACTAAGCCCAAAAACTCCTATCTGACTCAAAATTTGATTTTAAGAACAAAACTGTGAAGGCCCAAAAGCTGAAAATGTGTTTAAGCTAGCTTATTTCAAAGCAGCTTATTCTTAACGGGCTTTTTGGCCCATTAAGCTATAAGCTGATGCCATAAGCGCAAATTTGACACACAAGCTTCTTTTGAGTTACTTAAGAGATCTGTAAAAAGAAATTTTGAAAAAGCACAAGAAATAAGCCTGAATAAGCTAAAAGTTATCTTCACAAAACGACAAAATAGTCGTTTTCGAGTTCTAGACTACCTCAAGTGTTGATTCAAGTTTCAAAAGCTTTTAAATGACTTAACTAAGCTTAATCAACAAAAACTTTTCCAATAAGCACACTCAATAAGCCGAAATAAGCATATAAGCACTTATTTAAAAGTCAACCTTATGAGTTTTCTAGTAAAAAGTCAAAGCCAAGGTCTGATAAGCTCCAGATCAAATAAATGGGTCAAATGAGGAAGATCTATCACAAAAAATAAGTTGTTGCACGCTTGGATAAGCCAATTTGGCTTATGAATAAGCTGAATGCAACTTAACACTAGCTGGGGCTAGTTTTGGGTGTTGAGCAGTGGGAACTTTTCCCACTGCTTGACTTCTTGACTTTTTGTCTTTAGTGACTTTTTGTGGATTCAAGTTAAGCAAAGGCACCCAAATGATCAGTTAATCATAAGGAGTCAATTTCAATCACAAAAACACAATTACAAACAGCCAATCAGTGCAGTTAATTCAGTTTATCACCAGATATGCACCAGATTTTGAACACTTAAGCAATTTTGACCAAAAAGTACTTTGAGCAAGAATAAGCTATCCAAACTTAACCAAATGCATACACAAGCTGTATTTCACTCAAATGATCATAAATTAACAAGTTTCATGCAATGGCATCAAGTTTTGAAAAAGAGTCAAGCTAATAAAAGTCACTGATGAACAAGAACAAGCAGTTATGAACACTTGCTGATATACTTGACCACAAATCCAATTTCAAACACTCAAATCTTCAAATAAGGTTATATAAACTATGTTTAATTACTTGTTACCCCTAAGCATGCATACAAGCTATGTGTTCCCAAGATCTTAGGTTAAAACAAGCAGATTTCAAGTTTTTATAGCACAATCTTTAATTTGATGTTACAAAGCTGAAAACTTGCAGCAAATAGCACACAAACAAGTATATAGCAGATACCAACACAATACAACAACTTCTAACAACTCAATCAACACTTATACACTCAAACAGGTAATCCCAAACACCCCTTTATAATTTTAAAATCAAAATTTTCAAATCACAAGTAGGATTCAGGTTAGCACAAGCATACATAAGCATCAAAACATCATCCTTAAACTCTAACAACAAGATTTGGAGCACAAGAACACAACATACAATAGCAGAACTCAAATATCACCAAGATCCAATTTTTTGACAGATTTTGAGATTAAGAGCTCAAACCTCATGAATGTACTTCCACACTCACGTATGTTAGAGCTTTTGTGTCTAGCCCAACAAGACACAAGCTTCCAATATCAAGCTGCTAAGATTGAACAAGGTTAAAGCACAAAATTATCCAAAAAATAGAAAAATGCAGAAAAATGAAAAAGCTTGATTAATGCAACCTTTGTTTCCCACACTTGATTATCCCCAAACTATAATCTCACAACACCTTGATAAGCTCCTTATCAGGGTGTATAGACCACTTATAGCTCAAAAATTCCAAGGTTTGAACAAGACTTAGCAAAATATCAAGAACTTGGAAATATGCAAACTTTTGCACACTCCTTTTGAAAACAGGTTTTGAACTTCAAGATTAGCAAACATTAAACATAAACAAGCAGATATAAAGATTGGCACTTGACTTTTCTTCAGCAATTTCAAACACAATTCATTAATATGAAACTGAGATTTACAGAAAAGTGAACAAGGAAAAATTCAAGAGCAAAGATGAATGAAAGAGGTCATATGCCTTATATAGGCTACAAGTAAACTAGGAAAGCAAGAAAAAACGTAAAACCCTAGTTGTAGAAGTCCCAAATTTCCCCTTGTGAGTTTTGGCATTTTGCTTGATCATGTGACTGAATTTTGGCGTTTTATTGTTGATGGCTGGCAAAAGTGTGATCCAATGGCTTAAAAAGTAAGCTTCAATCTTGAACGTTGGATGTGGCAGGTTTTTTGCTTTTTCTCCCAAAACTGTGTGTGAGGGTTTATCATGTGACCAAGGTGATGATGTGGCATAGGTTTTCAAAGTTGGGATGTGATTAAGATGACCTTAATCACTAATCTGGAGGTTTTAGTGGTCTAATTACAAGTGGATTAAGAAAACCCAAATTGTGTTCTTGAGATGAATAGGAGTGGTTTTTATCCAAATTAACTTTTGAATTGGTGTTAGGCGCATGTTTTAGCTTAATATTTATTAAGCTAACGGTTTAGGGGTGAGTGGGATGTGAGGTGGCACCAGGGTGAGTTCTGATTGGTTGAAATGGGTAGTGGGACACGTGTAGGAGGCTGGTTGGTCTAGGTAAGTTTCATTATCGCCCAGGTTTAAACCCTCACTTCTTCCTTTCTTTTCATTTCAAGTTTAATACACAAAAACCTGATTTCATTTGTTATCAAAGTTTCATTTTTCACACTTTGGCCACAAATACTTTTCCAAAGTATTTTCAGGGGTATTTCTTGCCTATTCATGATTCTTGAAGGGCTGTTTTGGCATTTTCTTCAATGATTATGGTCTTGAATTGTATGATTGATATTTTGGAGGACTAATGTTGACAAGTCATCATCTATGAAGGACCATTCTTGCCAATTGTTTAAAGTTGAGGGTCCTTTTTGTAATTTGACATATTTCAAGGACCTAACTTGTTCTTTATTGTAATTTGAAGGACTTCATGGAATGTTTGACTTTGAGGAGGACAAATATTTACAATTTAGCTTTGTTGAGGGACTAAATTTGCCAATTCTTCAAAGTTAAGGGCCTTTTTTGTAATTTTGACAAACTTTAAGGACCAATCTTGTAATTATGAATAAACAAGGGTTTAAAGTGTCAATTCTTCAATATTGGAGGACCCTTCTTGCATAATCTTCAAATCTTCAAAGGTTTTTCTTGGAAAATCAACACTTAGGGCTTGGATCTTTGTGCGGCTTCGTTTCCCGTGTTCGTTTTTGCTTGTTCTTTATGATCTTTTGTTGTTTTCTCAATATCCGTACCTAGAATACACAATGAGCGAATTCAAGCATATATATGTCTATTTGATTATATTTTTTACATTTAAAGCCCAAAAAGAACGATGAGATCATGTATAATTGCGGTCTCATCATAAACGTTTCAAAGATCTGGTGAGTCACATGGGGTGAGAGTGACAGATAATTAGGGATTAGGTTTTAGTTATCATGGGTTTAATCAAAGATCTGGATACTGTGAGGCTTTGATTTTGTGTAATAATCAAGTTGGTGATTAGGGTTTATAAACTTGTACAGTAGGGCTGTTGATTCATATTTGGGGGTGAGGGAGTGTTTAGCGCCTATAAAAACAATAGTTTAGTCAATTTAAAAACTGTTAACTATTATTAATATAGTTAGTGGGTGTGTTTTGGACCGGGTTTGGGTTTGGGCTGGTTCGGGTAAAAGGGTGGGTAAGGGTGACGTGTCAGGTGGAAAGCATTAGTGGGTCGGGTTGGTTACTTTAGTGGGTGTGCAGGTTAGGTTAAATGGGTATAAAGGTTAAATAGTTCAAGTTTATGGCAATTCCAGCTCCTCCCATTAACAGCAGTTCTTTAATAGTTTTTCACCCAAGGTCCTTGGCCATTTCACCGTTAATCTTTTGGCATTGCATTGTTAGTCCTTATGGTTAACAAACACATTAAAAGGGCTTAATGTGTATTTTCTTCATAATTGGAGGACTATTCTTGACAAGTCTTGAAACTTTAGGGAATCCTTTGCATATTTGAAAATCTTTAAGGGTATAAAGTGACAATCTTCAATTGTTGAGGGACGAAACTTGTAATTTCTTCAAACTTGAGGGACTTTCTTTGGAAATTCATTAATCGGGTCTGGTTCATTGTGCGGCTTCGTTTTCTATGTTCGTTTTTGCTTCTTTCTTTGTGATCTTTTGGGTTTTTCCCGATATCCGTACCTAAAATACACAACAAACGAATACAAGCATATTTTATGGTATTTTATGATATAATTATGCGTTTTAAGCCCGATTTGGACGATGAGACCATGTATAATTGCGGTCTCATCATAAACGTTTCAACAAAAGCAGTTCGCGTATGAACATGGGCTACACTTATTTTAATAATCGTCCAAACTTGTAACTATTCACCACCATTCTCAATAATCAAATTTGGAAAATCATGCTCACATCGAGCCACTAATCACGCCAACTTGAAGTTGCGTATTTGATGATTATTTTAACGATGCATCGATTTTATAACTCAAAATGATCCACATGACACATGTATAAGCCTACATACATGTCTTTTTATCTTTTCTAAAGTTTTAAGGAATGAATCTTTATTTATATATAGTGGTGATAAGTAATGAACTTCCATTGAGAACAATAAAAATAATCAAAATTATCTTTGAAGAAACTCGTTGTTCTTCTATAACTTTCGCATCATTATTGACCCAATATGATCCAACCGATCATGCCAATTATTATAATAATTTTGGCTCATAAACTTATGTTTAACAGCCACATATACCTCAATTGCACATTTTTATAAAGATAAATCAAATAATATGAAAAGATCACATTTTTCAATTAGCTCGTATATCTTTTCCAAAATCCCATAATAAATAAATCACTCATATAAATACTAAATTTGAATATTACAAAATGAGTGTAAGATATATTACATTCTTAAATATTGGATTGTTGTTTAACTTTTTCTTTTGACAATCTTTAACAACAATATAACAAATTTTATACTTTATATTTTAAATATTTTGTTTGCCCATATGTGTATAATGAGAAATGATAAGATCACAAAGAGTTTACAAAATGTTTTTCACAAAATGATGTGGATGATGATTTGTATATTATTGGCCAATAAAAAGATGAGTGATAAAAAATTTGTATCCAACTATTACATGACACATCATTTTGTGGAAAATATTTTGTAAACTCTTTGTGGTCCTAGCATTCCTCGTGTATAATACCCCATGCAAAATTAATACTCATATATAACTTCATTCTGAACCAGAAAACGGCTGTTTGCATACTAAAAAATGTGTGGAGTATTATTATTTATTTATTCTCACGTTGTGTAACACAAAAGTAAAAATAATCGTATCATTTGACGGATAAAACTGAACATATGAGTATTTGTAAGAAAAATACCACCAAATCATAAGATCATATCACAAGATAATTAATAGTAATTTCCCTTCTTATTGCCAACGCAACAGAGAGAAAAAAACATGAGCTGTAAATGTCTCAAAGCCATTGGATTACGTAGTAGTTAAATCTGAACCGTATAAAATCATATTTGATCTTATCCGCAACTTTTTGAATTGGATAAACATGGTAAAGATCTGTTCGTAACTTTAACAAACTCTCACATTTTTTTCGCTTATTTGGGTTGTCATATTCATTGTCTCTTACTGGAAATAGATAAACGCTAAAATATCGCCTAATTCAAAACCATATAAATCTTGACCATATATATCAACACTGCTATCTTTTAGTAACAATATTGAGAGAATACCCATAAATTCAAAACACTTTCTGTTTCTCACGCCGGTTTCATAGTAGTCAAAAAAAATTTTATCTAATCTTTATAGATTTAAATTTTGAAACAAACATTTTGCCGCCTATACTCTAACCTAGCATGAATGTTATAAATAGACATCACAAGCGTACTCTTCTTTGCTTCACAATTATTTACAGTTTCTAACCTAACAATATCATGGTAAAGTTATGTTACAACATCTCGCGTAATTTTCTTTATCAATACGTAAAATTTTCTTCTATCTTTTATCAGCAAGCCGACTTCTATTAAAATGATCTTCATGTTCATGAGATAACACCCATTTTTACACTTTCGTTTTGTCTCAGATTACTATTTATTCGTATGAAGGTTCAATGTTGTTTTTCGTCTTCAGTTGGTTGATGAGATGTTTCGTGAATCTATGAAAAGGAAAAAGGAAGCAAACTTGTCAACAACAACGTATGAAATAGACATTCAACTACGAACGCATCAGACGATGTCCTTGATAGTAATGGCAACCCCATTTATGTACCTTAGTTGAAGATAGGTACATAGATGATTTATTATTGCATCTAAGTAAATATATAGTGGGTCGATATTTGATGGTGTAGTGCTTCACATGTTCTCTTGCAAATGTTAAAAATCTGTCTTTATAGAGTGTGTTAACATGTGAAGCTGGCAGAAACATAAGGACAGAAGATGGTGTATATGTTCTTTTTATAGCTTTTATATGTTGTTTGGACACGCAATTTAGAGGGTTTGTATGCTATTCTTTAACAGCTTCCACACATGGTTTAGATAGCATAAATAGGGGTTTTTGAACAAATACTTTTAGAGGTTTGTAAGATGTTTCTTTCATGGATTTTATATGTTGTTTTGAATAGCAGAAATAGAGCTATTTGGATACTGCTTTTTAGAGGTTTGTATGTTATTTTTTACAGCAAAAAAAGGATTGCTTGGACACATGATTTTGAATAGAAGAAAATAGGGTTATCCGGACACATGCTTATAGAGGTTTGTATGCTATTTTTTTTACATCATGTAACTTGCGCCACTGGCATTATAATTGACCATAATATGTATACTTTAGAGATGTCAATCAAGATCACAAAGACTGCTATAGGTTAAAAAATAATCAATACTTATAAAGATCAGTAATTATCACATAGGATTTACGTCCGAACACTCTTTCAAACTTCTTATTTGAGTGATGCTGCTATTATACACACATTTCAGTCTTAGTTAGGCTCTAATGTTTTATAGACTAAGTTTATGTAACAAATCTTAATTCCTGAGTTTTTGTAGGATTTTATCAATATGTAAATAATTAGTGGAAACTAAATTATAGATCTTTTACATCATTGCATCATATACTATTTATCATGCCATCATTAGAAGTTATGCTAATTAGCTAACTTATAATATTGCATCAGGTGTTCACTTGGCTTAAAAAAGTCAAGATCAAATAATGACACTTGAAAGTCTCTTGGATCATTGTGGTGAGAATATGAAGCTTAATATCTTTATTCAGGTATGATTTTGGAATACAAAATTCCAAAGTTATGCATGTTTATACATTAACGAAGAAGAAGAGGTCAAAAATGTAATTTCATTTGCTTCATATATGGCCCGTATGGCATTCTTCATGTCGATGTTAAATGTGAACTCAAATCCTCCATGTTTGTTTCTTTTGCCATGACAATAGAGCCAAACTTTGTCTAAGGTGGTTCTATATTTGGAACGACATGTTCAATAGGAGGGGCATTGAAATTATACATCAAACAATAAAGAAGTACTATTGGTTGTTTCTTTCTTAGCTATTTTTTTATTTAAACCATGAATATTATTTAGGTACATTACGTATGTTTTGCTAATAGAATTTGACCTTAACATTTTATTTGAAAATTATATCCTTTAACGTTTTTTCATTAAACATTCTACCACTATACTTCATTTCTACTTAATACTATTTTTATATCTTTAAAAAATCTTAAAGCTAATCCACTGGGACTTGAAGTTATAATTTCATTTTTCATTAGCATTTTTGGTAATTGTATTTTCTTAAATACTATTCATTTGTTTTTCTATTAGCATATGATTCATGAAAATTATGTTGATCGTAAAAGTCAACACTGAACTATAAATGAGACGAAGGGAATAAAAATTTATTAATTTTTTATTTAAACTATTAAATCGTTATACTCGAACAACATACGGGTATTGCACTAGATTATTTGCGAAGAAAAATTTTGTAACACAATAAACAAGTGTATTTAGAAAAATTTGACAATGTATCTTGACTTTTAATATAACTTGAGAGGTTTTTTTATGTTTTTTAGTTTCATCATATGGTGATTAGATTTCTCCGGTGAAAACATGACATGCGACGTTAGAAAATTTTTTACAATAGTTTTTTCAAGAGGTTATAACATTCACTTCAAACCTATATAATCAAACAAAAGTTTTATTGTTGTTAGTATATATAAGTTTATATAAGGAAGTTCAATTATGCATGCTTTTTGAACTTCGATTTATATATTTACATTTTTTAAAGTATCATTATTTTTATTTTATTTTTATTGATAGTTAATATATGTTGTTTGTATATTTACTATTAGATTATCGTAAATAAAATAATTCTTTTTTTTACTGATGATCCGTGCAACGCACGGGTATTACACTAGTAATGTTATATGCCAATAGAATCAAAAATTTCAAAATAATAATGGCAATGATCGATTCACATACGCTCATTAATTGAACTATAATGTTACATGGCAATAAAATCAATTTTCAAAATAATAAAGGCAAGTTAATGATGGTTGTATAATTACATCAAGTTAAAATTAATTTAATACGTATATATATAGAATTAGGATCAAATGAGAACTAATTAAAATTATAAAAATAAAAACCATTGAATAATTAGTAGAATTAAAGGAAATGTGAATTAAATGCATGGTAATTAATACAAGAAATGAAAATTAAAAATATAACCTTCATTTTTTCTTTTGACCAAACATAAATGCTCTTTATTCTTTAGAATATTGTACTATGACGCATCGGTTATTTTCGAGATATTGTACCACGACGCATTAGTTATTTTCGAGATATTGTACCACGCACCATGAGTTATTTTCGATAAATTGTACCACGACGAATCACGTATTTTCGAGATATTGTACCACGTGCATCAGTTATTTTTTAGATTGTATCACGACGCATCAGTTATTTTCGAGATATTATACCACGACGTATCAATTATTTTCGAGTTATTGAACTTATAGTTGGTAAAAAAAATGTAAGTAAAATCTATTTTAATATACATTCTTATTTAATACAACTTATTAGATCTAACGGTGTAGATTGGTTCTCATTTTAATAATTTTAAAAAATCTCTCACATTCATCCTCCTCTATATATATATATATATATATATATATATATATATATATATATATATATATATATATATATATATATATATATATATATATATATATATATATATATATATATATATATATATATATATATATATATATATATATATATATATATATATATATATATATATATATATATATATATATATATATATATATATATATATATATATATATATATATATATATATATATATATATATATAGAGAGAGAGAGAGAGAGAGAGAGTTTGGGTAAAATAAAACAATCCTTATAATAGAATAAATAAAAAAGAAGGGATGAATGTGGGAGTGACATGTGTCACCTTCTCACAACATTATCAAACATTATCTTTTTAATAAAAAATCAAAAAAAAATTCGAAAATTTTTACAAATTTTTTTTTTTCAAAAATTTTTTTTCAAAAATTTTTTTTTTCAAAATTTTTTTTTTCAAAAATTATTCTTTTTTCAAAAAAAAAAATTTTCAAAAAATATTTTATTTTTTTTCAAATTTTTTTCCGAATATTTTTTCTTTTCAAAATTAATTTTTTTTAAACTATTATGAAAAAGATCTTATGCATCACAGTTAGATGATTTAGTATATCAAGAATAAGGAATTAATTTATTACCTTTATGCTCCATGTTTAGAGTATTGATGCAGTGAAATTTTAAGTGTGATTCACTACAACACATCAATAAAAATCCAGTGCGTCACAATTATACGTTTTAGAGCATCAAATTTATAAGTTAATGCATCACGGTTTTAAGTTATTGCATCATAATTCCTTCACAAAACTTATAATTATGGTTTAATTCTCATATATATGATGCAATACATTTAAAACTACGATGTGACAAATTATAACTATCACACACCAAAAATACATGTGATTACTAATAATATAACATTGATTATCTATATGGATAACTATGATGCAGTAAGTTAAAATCTTATAATTATAGTTATAAGTTTTGTGCTTCGTGAATGATGGAGTAATTTATAACCTTAATGCAACAGAATTATAACATTGATACATTATAAGTAAATGGATTATAGTTATTCGTTAGAGAATACAAACTATATCATTAGTATCTCTTGTATTTTTTATGCATTATAATACTAGTTTACCGCATTGTATTTATAAGTTTTGTGCATCACGAGTGGTGTATTAATTTATAACCTTAATGCATCATAATTATGAAATTGATACATTATAAGTAAATGCATTATATTTATCCGTTAGAGAATAAAAATTATATCACTAGTCATCACTTGTATTATTGGTGCATTAATGTAATAGATTACCGCATCATAGTTATAATTTTGTACATTATAATTAAAACATTGGTGAATGCACTATAATGTAGTAAATTAAAATTGTAATGCATTGATTTATAAACATGATGCACTAAATCATGTAACTATAATGCAGTAAAAAAGAATGAAAATTTTTCCAAAAAAATTTTGAAAAAAAAAATTTACGAAATTTTATTTCAAAATTTAGTTGTGATGAAGTAAAACATGTAACTGTGATGCAGTAAATATTTTTGAAAAAATTTTCGAAAAAAAAAATTTTAAAAAAGTTTCGAAAAAAAAAATTTCGAAAAAAAAATTTTCAAAAAAAAAATTCGAAAATTTTTTTTTTGAAAAAAAACTTTTACTAATTTTTTTTATTTCGAAAATTATTTTAAAAAAAATCAATTTTTTTTAAAGTTAGATGACATGACATGACAATATGATGTGGAATAATAATTTGAAAGGATGACACATGTCACCCCCACAATTCACCCTATCCTTTTCATTATAAGATTTTTGTAGAATAACTCCACCCCCATAGTGATCAAATTCTTTAATTAATCGACAAAATATGCGATGTTTAGATTTTTATAGGTAATATATGGGAAGAGATCTTTTACACACCAATATTTAACATAGTCTTGATGGACCAATCCACACCATCCATTTTACAATGATCCAATGGTTATGATTAAACCCACATTTCATATAATTTTTCTTATTTTTCAAAAAAAAAAAAAAGAATCCCGACCCAGTTTCATTTCCGGCGACTCAGTCTATTTTCCGACGACCACCACCACCAATCCCCGTTTTTCCAGTGACCACCACAACCACCCCCGGTTTTCCGGTGATCTCCACAGTAAACCACCCATATCCGACGAGATCTGCAACAAAACCGTCATTTTCCGGCAAGATCCACAAGAATCCACCAATTTCAGCGAGTTCCACAACAAACCCAGTTCTCCCGCGACTTCCACAACAAATTCACCATTTTTTTATGAATTCCACAAAAAACCCACTTTTCTTGCGACCTCGTCACTGACTCATATATGAGTCACCATGACTCATATATGAGTCAACAAGATGACTCATACATGAGTCACCAAGTTGACTCATATATGAGTCATGGTGACTCATGTATGAGTCATACTGACTCGTGTATGAACTTCATGACAAGAAGAAGTCACTGGTGAGACCATCCAGGCCAGGGTCGGGACAGGGAAGCTCAAGCTGTTAAAAAACAAATCGCTGCTGCATCAGCTGCTACTCGATTCGATCTTCAATTAATCACTAATATTATATCATTATGGTTATTATTTGTAAGTGATTTGTTGCGAATGTCTCCGGTAAAGGGTTGTTTGTTGTGGAGGTCGTCGGATAAGGATGAGTTTGTTGTGGGGACGTAAAAAAGTGGGTTTGTTGTGGATCTCGCCGGAAAAATGGTGGATTTGTTGTGGAAATCGCCGGAGAACTGGCTTTGTTGTGAAACTCGCCGGAAAATGACGGATCTCGACGGAAATGGGTGAGTTTGTTGTGGTTGTTCGAATCGGAATATATGGTGGTTAATAGGATCGGAATACATGACTGTTGATATGTGTATGTGAGAGAGTGGTGGTGCTTAGTGAAAAGAAATAACAGATGGGAAGAAGATGAGTGGTTTTGTTTTATTTTTTTTATTTGAACCGTAAGATGAGAATCGATCGGTTGGTGGTGGTAAATCCATTAGGACTTTGACAAATGGATTAGACTTCATTAAACTTTTATTGGTAATATATAGCACTAAATAAATGCTTCAACACAATATAATACAAGCACTATTTACACAAATTAAAGAATTATACAAGAAATCAGAATATTCAATTAAAGAGTGGATACAGTACTATTTTTCCTAAAACTTTGTTAGCTTCGGTAAGTCTAACATTGTACATAATGGCGTGTCTAATGGTAAAGTTTAATGAGTTCATTCAAACTTTCAACAACAAAATGATCGTCAATTAGATATTATATCAGATTTAATTACACAGCTGTAGAAGGTAAGCGAGTAACAAGCTGCGCCGCAAGCCCTTTCTGAATAGCGAAACTAATTCTATGAAAAACCACATATGTGGATTTAGGTGTCATAACATTGCTATTCATAACGCGCTGAATTCTATTCAGAAGCTCCACCGCTTCAGGTGCAAGGAAACCGAAGGTATCAAATGCAAAAGGAATAAACACGTGTTGATTTTCAGTGCATGATTTTTCGTGTTTTGTCACTTTGCATGAGGCGGCTTTCAAAGCAGCCTGACCCACTGTAAAACGGCTACCCAACCCCACTAGAGGAGAAACCCCAGTCAGATCAACACACGCATGTTTTCCTCCAACTCATCCAAAAACCAAAATATCCGCCGGTCTGAGTGTGGATCTTCCATCTAACGGGTCAGTCAAGAAGTTCACAGGTGCTTCTTTCTTGGCGGAGATGCCAGCACGCCTACATATGTCAAAAAGAACGTCCCTAACCATTTCATGTCGATACTTGAAGCCCGGGAGCTCTTTACAATGAACCGCATGTTCCCCAAAAGAATCCAAACATGCCTTGCGACAAACAGGGCATATTGTATCAGCCGAAAATAATGGGATCATGAGGCGATACTTAAGAATAGAACGGTATTCCACTGGTGACATATGTTGACCGAGCCCGTTTATAGGGATAGCTAGTAGGAAATCCTGAGCATGTGATGCGCGTAAACACTCAAAAACTGCTTTCTACCTCAAAGTCATGTCAAAGTGGACCTCCATATCCTTGACTATTTCACTAAAAAGGGTAGTCGCCAATGTTTGTTTGGTTTTAGAAGGGGCGGTATCCTTATTAGTGAAACAACTAGAATCAAAGCTTGGAATCGTATCACGTAGGCAAGCTAAAGCAGAAGCATAATCATCATCCATACCACATATACCACTATCACGTAAGATGTGGTCTTGTAACACCCAAGATTGGGCCCTCGAGGCCACAAAAGCATATGAGGAGGCCTCTTTTGCCGAGTACAAACCCAAACCACCCTTGTTAATGAAATTTTTGTGTAATATGTTTAAGCATTTAGAAGTACAATCTTGTTAATGAAATTTTTGTGTAAATATAAATCGATACAATGTTGACGGAATTAATATGATATGTTGGCAACATATTCTTGGTTGGTCACTTTTCCCCTCAAAACCACCAATATTACTATCGGTTTCCAAAACTATAAAAGATCAAAATATGATATCGATTGTTTATAAATCAATTTAGATTGTCAAGTTACATATCAGAATTTTAGTTTTAGACAACACATATCATGTTATGATCCACAAAGTAATGTATTAACTAGTTTAAGACCCGTGTAATACACGGGGTTTTTCATGTATTTTAGCTATAAAATCAAAAAAAACGTTATCTAAGAAATTACTTTACTTTGTATGACTTTTTGGAGTCTTCTTTAATAACTTTGATTTTAAATATTTTCAAAGTGTTTTATATAATAATTAAGTAATAATAACAAAAAATATTAAGTAACTCAAGTAATACTGAATAAATATAAATAAAAGAATTTACATAAAAATATGAAAGACAAAATTACCTCGCTTTCGAGGAGTGACATGTAATATGTAACAATATTTTTCTTTAGCAAGTTTATGTTAAAAAAAACAACTATATCAAGCCTAACAACACATACAAAATTACAATCATAATCCATGACCAAACCTAAAATGGTAAAGAGTCTGAGAATCTAGAATGGTAAAGAGTCTTATGCGTCTCAAAAGGATCAGGTTTTAATTTCTAAACCTGCAACACAAAATTATGTCTTAACATTAATACCCACAATTAAATAATTGATGGGCTAATCATTCTTCAAACCTAAAACGTAACTGCTACATAATGATAAATAGTTTCTTTCTAGCTGCTCCAAAACTAATTACTGTATCAATGAGCAATTTATGGTACTCCTAAAATTGTTCATGTTTATAAGCAAAAGATAATGCAAAAGGAAAACTAATACGAAGTATAAAATATAGTTCAATGTACAATCATCACATGAGCTTGATAATTGGTACCTCATTAAAACTAATGTGTTTCACTTGTGTAATAAAGAACATGCACACAAAAGATTGAAGAAACCTTTAAGCATTAAATCTATTAATTGTATCAAGTATACAAAGGTGGATAAAAAAGCATCTGGTCAATGTAAACCGTGTGAGGACATATATGTTTGTAACTCGTTGAAGACAGGGGAGAATGTCAATACATACAATGCAACTTTTTAACACCGTGAAAAACTTAAAAAAGGGTTCCATCTATTCAAATTTAGTTACTTGATGTACATAACTAAAGGCTCCATCTATTCAAATTTATGCCCACTCCTTTCATGCTCAATGTCCAACGCCAATATCTCACGCATACAATTTTCAAAAGGTAAGATACCAAGATGAAGAACAGTATACGTTTTTGCACCACTAAACAGATAGTCAAAATCTAGTTAAAGTTTTCTTTACACATCTTAAAAGGTACTAATCCAATAGGAGATACATGCCATCACAAGCTATAAACAAAAAAAATATTAGTCATAAGAGGCTCAATCATAAGATTTTGCTATAAAGGGAATGGGTCTAAAATCAAACCACAATTAACTGGCCTTTACAAATTTGACTATGTGACACTCTTTTTCAAACATGAAATAGATGAGCAATACATAGTTACATACTTACATACAAATAAAACACCAAATGGTTATTAACTATCACTTTGACTAACTAAAAAAGTTCTTATTTTATAGTACCAAACTTGTTTACATGTATAAAGAAAAGCAAAATCATGTTCAGATACTACAGCTCTGTCCAAATTCATTTCACAACTTCTTTTTGAAACAAAATTGGTTTCATAACACCATGAATAACTATTTTTATAACACTATCCACATTTGAAAAGATAGGATAAGTAACCATTTGATTTAGACTACGATGTAATCAAATTTTGAATCAGCAATAACACACTGTTTCTTGAAAATTATGGGCATATGCAAATATAGTTACAGAAAAGAAAGCCACATACAGACATACAACAATCTGTTTAGCATTCTTTTGGTAACATGTTTGCAGAAAAAAAAGACACAAGGTTTAAGAGTCAACAATCTGTTTAGCTCCAGATGAAACTTTTTTGGATTGGATCATTTAATCAAGCAGTTGGTGTTAGATCATATTCATTTAAAATCCTAATATTAAAATCAAGAATGAAAGACAATTAATTTGAAAATCAAACTATTAATTATCTTGAAGAAAACTCACCAAACCCAGTCATTAACGGGTAGAAGCTTTTAAGTTGTTGTGAAGCTTATGCTCTATATTTAGCCACTTACCTGAAAGAAATACATAAGCTTTGGCTCTAGATATATAATATGAAATCGAAAAATTGGATAATATAATTTCAGAGCCCTAATATAAGTACGAAATTATAATCTCAATACCTTTGATAGACTTTGCACGCGACTGCAGTAAAAAGAAAGAAGACGATAGTTAGTTGAGTAAATAGTTATAAAGCCCTAATATACACTCAAAAACAAACATATGCAGCCCATGTTGATACACCAGACCTTCCAACCTCACATGAGAATCATCTTGCAAGAACCAAGCTTCTCAATTCAATAATCTCATACCCATACGATCTTCTGCATATGCAGTTAAAGCATGTTAACTTAACTTCTTTAAGCACGGAGGACCTCTCAAAATTCTTTTTACAAAACACATTATCGATGGAAAGTAGCCAATTGTCAACACAGTTGTTTGCCACATATCCTGCATAAATTCTTTGTATAAATCGTGACTTTCGAACTCTAGGACCGAAACTCTAGGTTCACACCTTCCAAGATATTCTGACAGTATATATGCAAAGCCAAATATCAGAACCGGCACCTAACCCACAGAACAAATATTGGTCTTGCACAAAACATATACTTTAGAACATTTTGTTTGTGTAAATAAGACCACTTCTAATGAATCGTGCTCCAACTACAAAATAGAGTCCATGAGAAATAGTCGTTCTCAAGTTCAGCTCACATACAACACCATTTAAAGATTTATGGTCTTGTGGAATAACAAAATGTCATCAACTCAAACGAATTTTCTTCCTTTTCACTGGAGACTTTTAAAGAGTTATGTGTTAGTTATTGCTAGTTCTGCGTAACACCATCAAACTTGAGCTTTCAATCATGACAAAAGCCAAACTATCAAGTTGTCACAATATCTATTTACTTGTTTCCTTTGTTTTAACGGCAAATCATATCGAATTAGTTCCTTAAGAGATGGTGGCAGACAACTTTAATTCTTTTTGTGTTTACGTACGTGTAAGCAAAATTATAATAAAACCATATAGTATACCACTATATTTTAACCCTTTTCAAGCAATAATGAACGTGTGTGACTATTAAATATAACACTAAATCCACATAATAACAAATATATCGATAGTAAACATATGTTCAAGGTACCTCCTCTCTTATTCAGCTGTCTCTTATTCTTTTGAAATCCCTATTGAAATTTCAACATAAAGCAAGACTGTCTAGTTAAAAAGTAGCAGTTGTATTTCAAAACAAATTCTACAAATCTCAACTCAAGTTTATTAAACAACCTATCTAGTTTATTAAACTTACAATAATATAAAGCTTAGCAACTGATAATTATAGTTACTCTACTCAAGAAAACAAAAGCAATGATAAAAGGCAAAATTTTGGTTCATGAACATTACATAGAAGAGTTGGTGGGAACAGGAAAAGTCTCACAATAAAAAAGTGAATACCTGCCATTGCGAATGAATTCCCTGTATGGTTATTCAAAAATTTGCGCAATGTGAAAAGAACATTGATTGTTGTTGCAGAACTACAAAATAAACAGTTAAGAAAAATAAATAGATGATAATATTAGAAACAATAATCTGAAAATATATATATATATATATATATATATATATATATATATATATATCTATATATATATATATATATATATATATATATCAAACCATGAATTTACCATTGCAAATCGGAATCAATGGAAAATATTAAGATGAAGAAAGCGCGCAAGATAGTAGCCGAAGTTAAGTGCATGATCGGTGATCATAGTTAATGGATAGGCTATTCGAACAATTTTCATGGTACAAAAGGAATATTAGAATGAAAATATGAGAATTATTAAGATACCTGATGGAGAAGTGGAGATTCATATATATATACACTGTAAAACCCGCATGCTTTTACCATGAATAGTGCCCTTAAGATCGTACGTCCTAGATTAAAACTTACCCTATTTAGTATTGATCACATTCATGTGCTAATAATCCAGCAAGTGCATACGTGTATGACACGATAAGTATCGATTTCGTACAAACTCATGATAAACAATTAATAGATATTTCACGTGAACATAATTAAATCATGATCACCATTTTAAAACACGAACTAAAATAATTACGTAAGTACTTAATTACGAGTGTAAATAATACGATAAACTACATGATAAAATAAACAGAAACACTTTAAACACGAACACGTTTAACCACGAATGAACACAAAACATCGGGACACGAGAAAAGGTACGGGTACCCCATGTGGGGCCCCATACCCACGGCACACATAACCAAAATGGGCTTAGCCCATTGACTTTTACATGAAAGGGGGGGGTTATGGTAAATATGCATTTCATTTTTACATTTCAAGCAAAATAGCATTTAACCTAAAAAGTTTTCTCTCCTCCTCCTTGGTCTTTCTTTGTGCCGCCACCCCTACGACCACCATAGGTGGTTGTTGATTGATTTTGATCTTGAAAATCATTACTATAAACCGTGTTTGTTCATCCTCTTCCAAGCTACGTATTGGTATATCATTCTAAACCTTTCTTTTTAATTCTTTTTAAATCTTTGATTATTTTCATGAACATGTTATTGTTATTCTTATTAAAACATGATAATTAAACATAGATCTAGCATGTTTTGGGGTTAATTAAAATCAAAGGTTGTTATATGAGGGTGTTTGTTTTGGCCGCCTAGTATAACCAACCCGAGGGGGGTTCGGTTTGCTTTTAGCCGCCACCACCAAGACCATTTTGGTCTTGGTTGGTGCATGTGGGACCCACGGCAGCAAGGGGACACAAGTACCCCGAGTTGGCTCGGGGTACGGTGTCGAGTTCATGCCTGATTCATGGTTCGTTGGTTAAATCATGATTTATGCTACTTGTTAATATTATGAAATTATGAACTTAGGATATAAATTAATTAATAACATGAGATATTAATTAAACCATGACTTAGGTTATTTTTAATTATTAATTTAGCATGATATTAATTTAACCTAAGTATTTTTATGTTATAAGTTATAATTAATTAATTATTTAAAACATGCTTATAATTAATTAATTTAGACATGACTTAGGTTATATTATTAATACATATTAATATACATTTTAACCTAAGTAATTTATTCCATTTTAATTAAAACATGTTATACTTTAATTAAAATGCTTAACCTATAGTTTAATTAAAATGCATGAAATAATAATTAAACTATACACTATATCATATGACTTAAGAAATAAGCTTATAAACACTTAGACTTATATTTTAGCTTATGCAACCAGCTTAATTCTAATTATGGAAACTTCTATTTATAGAAACTTAATTAAATAAGGCAACTAATCTAATCATGGAAATCTGCTATATAAGGAAACTTATTTAATTAAGGCAGCTGATCTATTTTTGGAAACTTTCTATTTTTAGAAACTGATCTATTTTAAGCAGTGAATTCTATTTTTGGAAACTTTCTATTTTTAGAAACTGATCTATTTTAAGCAGTGAATTCTATTTTTGGAAACTTTCTATTTTTGGAAACTTTCTATTTTTGGAAACTTTCTATTTTTGGAAACTTTCTATTTTTGGTAACTTTCTATTTTTGGAAACTTTCTATTTTTGGAAACTTTCTATTTTTGGAAACCTGCTATTTTTGGAAAGTTACTTATTATTACACAGTAAGTATAATAATACATGAATTACCAGTAATACTTTATCAGATTAATCAGAGTGCAAGGTAAACACGGATAGGGCTTTAAACAGTAAACCATGACCTAAAACATACAAAGTAAGCTAAGGTGAGACATAAAACCCAGTACGTAATCAGTGATTCGATACTTATACACGTGTGTATTCATGTAGCGTTAGTGATCCAGAAGTAGGAGTCTTTCTTCCGTTCATTCACTGGACTTGAGGTACGGATTCCCGTCCTTTCAGTATGGACATTCTTTCCTTATTAGGATTTCCCCGTATGCAGCCAACTGTTTTCCCCAGTATTTGTTTTATTTTTTTGAATTGCTTATGTTTAATTAGCATAATCTATAGCCATATACAAGCATGACCAGTTTCACCTAGTTATGGAGGTACCATAACCATAACATTGGAGGCACCAATGTTATGACTTCCCCACGGCGGAGTGATTGCTCGTGGCGTCCCTTTCAGTTTTGGCCATATTATTATATCATGTGGGGCGTATGGGTGCATCCTAGTTACATGTTTTATTCAGTATTTCATGGTGAATGTGGTGTGTGCCTTGCATCCTTCATAAGGAGTTGATCCCTCCTACCCAGACCAGTATATTAATTAGAGGCATCCCCTCTAATCAGCATGATGAGGTCACCCCTCCAAGTATTCATGCACGTGACCTTTTCATGACCTATATGGGCTATGGTATATATATGTTAAAACAGTTTTCATAAGATAAACATAAGGCTTTTTAAACTATAAAACCAGTTTTCTCAATACTTAACCAGTCTACTCAGAACTTAGTCTTCCGCTGTTATATGTTACATGCTTATCCTATTTTATGCTATATTGTATATCCGTGCACTGAGCGTTTTGCTCAGCCGTTACTTTCCTTTCCATGTCCCAAAACGGCAGGTACCCAAGACTCGAGCATTTGGAGGACATGCATAGGATGGAAGCTGCCATAGACTTCTTCTCCTGTTTCCTTCATATATTTATGCTTGTTTAGTCTTTCATTCAGTTCATTTACTTTGTTATGTTTTGGGCTTATGTTTGGGAACCGATGTTTGATTCCGGTTTTCTCTATGGTCATGTACGTTTTACTACATATTACCTTGCATGCTTTGATGACACGCCATAATTACGCGTGACATTCCATTTATCAAAATGGGGTGTTACAGTTATGGTATCAGAGCCAAGGCTTCGACCTGTAGGCTCTAAAACTCGACCTGTAACTAGTGGGTAGTCACCAGGAGCTTCCTAAGCCAACGTTTGTTATTCCACGTATTGATGTTTTCAGCACATTGTTGTTATAACCATGATGTTTTCAGCACCTTGAGGTTTTAACCTTGACGTTTTCATCGATATTGTTTTACTAATATGGATGGACAACCGTCATTCATATTTAGTTATGTGTCATTGTTTCATGCATAATGTTCCTCGTGAACTGTGGCTATGTGTACTGAACCCCAGTAGTTCATAATTAGTCACATAAAATTTTTTTCTAATAAGTTTTGACAGATAAGTTTCATTTATTCATGTTTCATGTATCATTGTTGCAGGGATTATGACTAAGTAATGGTTGGTACAGGACTGGCCCTATTTAGTCGCATGTGCTTTTATCGAAACTTTTAACTTTGGGACCGACCCATAGGCGTCCCCTCGCCATGTCTTTTGTTTTGGGACCGACCCATAGGCGTCCCCTCGCACATATAAAAGGTTTTTATAAATTACATTACGCATTCATGCACTGTTTTCATGCATAAAATTTTTCTCATGATTTATTGGCATAATTTTTTTTTTTCATGTCCCCTCATAAGTTACTATGTTTTTTTTATGTCAAGTATGTTTTCATACTGTCATGGTTAACTTCGGTTTCATGCTGGATATGTTATACACTCCTTTATGATAGATCGTTTTATGTTCCTTCATGATACTTCCATTTTCATGTTGATTACGTCTTACACCTCTTTTGTTATTTATGCTTTCACGCAAGACATTGTTGGATTTCATTGAATTCTGCTTTCATGATTGTCATGGTTGGTTTTCGTTGATCATGCTGTCAGGCAAATCATCGTTGAATTTTGTGTAACCACACTTTAGCGTTTCTCTATGCAACCAGAATGATGTCTATGCTAATACTGCCAGGTTATCATGGTGGTTTTCCTAACTGTTTAACCGATATACTTCCTTAAATCATGATAAATGATCAACCCCATACCGATCATTTCATGTGTATTCCACGTGTACCCTACGTACAGTATTCCATGTATATTACATGTACCTAAATCCAGGTGTATTTCATTTGTAATACTTCGCGAATATTCTCTAGTCGATTCTGAATCATCTCAGGCGTATTTTCAATTGTTGATATTCTACTAGATTGCTGATGCCGCTCGTAACTTGGAGATGTTACTAAAGGTTGATGCTGCTGACGTTCGGAGACGCCACGAGATGCGGATGTTGTTCACAACCTAGAGATCCTACGAGACGAAGACAAAGGCGTCAGAGTAAAGCTATTGGATGAGAAGATACTTCACCATCAGACGATTTTATCAATCATTGTCCCCAATTCTTAGTTACATGTCACACGTCATTCGGCTGTCATTTCAGCCATATGAGTGCAAACCGGTACCAGCCGGCCACTCAGCTGAATAGTTACATGAATCACGGTCATGAGAATGACCATCATGGAACTGACAGACAGGACGATAGTAACCACTACTATGACAGCAACTATCCTAGAATCACAACCGAGGCTCCAGCCGCGGACGTGATCAGACATACAAAGGATCAGTAGTCCAACCGATCCGCCAAGTCTGGCATAATAACCTAATATTGTAGTTCTATTATTTTACGTCTCGAGACGCATGTCAAGACATCAGTCAAGACACATGTCTCACGTATACCTTTGAAGACGCATGTCAAGACATCAGTCAAGACACATGTCTCACGTATACTTTCTGAGGACACATGTCAAGATACCAGTCAAGACATATGTCATGCTTATAGTTCCAAGACACGAGTCAAGACACATGACTCACGTCCAACTATGGAACATTTCTAAGAAATTCAGGGTAGCCTCCAAGGGTATATCCATTTTGTTGTGCCATGTATTAATCAGGCCACAAGAATTTCAATACCATTATCGGCGCATCAGTGAGAACTGTCACGTTGCCGATGTCACTTTCATTTCTTTCACCAGACTTCATATATTCATGACCATGAAGGACGCCTTTCGTATTTCCACGTATACGAAGGTTTTCCTTCAGCTTAATGATGAGATCCAAGCTGCAAACGCATTTCCTCGGACAGACACAAGTTGAATTTTATCCTAATTATGGACTATGAACAGCACACCATGCTACGATTCATAATTATGTACAGTAATGTTCATGCTCCTGAATACTTTCAGCTTGATTTTCCATCGGAAAATCTGTACAAATTATCTATGCTTACAAGCATGTGCGTTGTTAGCCATGGTCGCTAAAATCTTCTAGCTGTCAGTAAGACACGACCACTTAATTCTTTTACAATAGCCAGTTGATTATTCCAAAGTCTTCCTATACATTCCAGAAGAATCTACAAGGAGAAGGATGGTACCATGAGATTATGTGTCGACTACCGTTGACTTAAACAAATCACCATCCATGACCGTTATTCTCCTCCACGTATTGACGACATGTCCAACCAACCGTATGGTGTTAATCACTTTTCCAAGATCGAACTCACGATCATGTTGCCAACAGTGACGAGTGAAAAAGCAGGACATGTCCATGACTGCTATTCGTACACGACTCGGTCATGCTAGATTTAGGATTTTGAATTAGTCTCATCAATGCTCCAACCGCATTATGGACTTAATAAATTGAGTTTCCATGAACTCCTAAACAAATTCATCAGCGTTTTCATTGAGGATAACCTGATTTCCTCTAAGCCTAGAAAAGAACAGGAAGACCATATCTGCACTATGTTGCAAATTCTATGACAAGAGAAATTCTACCCTGGAAATTTTATTTTTTTCCCAATATCAATTCTGTTTGATTACAGTGACACACTGAATCACATGGGTTTCTATGGTTAATCTTACCATGACTCAGCTTATGCGTAAAGGAGAGAACTCTACACTACATTAGGTGTTCTAGAAAATTATACGCTAGGAGAAGTCTAGATTCAGAGACTCAGAGTTTCGCAAACTCCTAGGTATCAAGTTCTACGAAGCAAGATACAGTTACGTTCATATCTAGGTACCTGACATACCAACAGGTTAAGATAGGACACCAACAAACTGGGATGTTTTCATCATATGAAATTGTGAATCGAAAAGGGACAAGATCTCCATGGATTTTAGTTACCAGATTTCAGCAAACTCAGAAGAAGCATGATGCTATCTGGGTTATTGTCAACAGTTTGATCAAGTCTGCAGAATCCTTACATCCGTACGGATTTCAGAACCAACAGATTGAACGAACATGTTCCAGCCAAGGCTCATCCGATCACTTGGCAATCCCTCAGCTATCGGGTCAGACAAAGATTCGTAATTGTACTCCTAACTTACTTCACGTCTTCATTCTAATTCCACGACTTGCTTTCGCGCTCACGTTCATGACACTATTCACGTTCATGATCGTATTTTGGCTTACGATTTTACGTTCATTTCTTTTCTCAATTCTGGGAAGTTGGCAAGAACTTGTGAGACCAGACTCAAGTTTAGTATAACTCTCCATCATCAGATAGACGTTTCACGTCATATTCCACGTCTCACCTTTTAGCGTTTGGCGTTACCGCCATTATATTCTATGATCACGATATGTCTCACATGTCATGTTCATTCCACGTTCCTCATATCATGATCAAAATATGTTACACGTATCATGGATCACGATATGTTTACTCATACTACACTCGCCATATCTCCACGTAGCACGTTCAAAATTTTTCACGTATCACGTTCAAAATTTTTCACGTACTACGTTTCTTTATGTCTCGCGCATCGTTTCTAATTATCAGTTAAGTCAGATTGTCTTGCATCGTAACGTTTTAGTTACCCAAGCACGTTAACTCTTTTTTTTTCCTCGATCGAATTTAGGGGATCTACCTTCCGTTGATAACCAAGAATTTCTTCGTATTCCAAGTCAAGGTCAGGAGGACCAAGATTTATCATTAGTGTCAGGATCTTCTGAAGGAACCGTTCCAAGAGGGAGGTCACTTGGAAACGGACAAGTTCATCCGGACTTCTTATCCATTTTTCTCTTATCGATTAGATATGTCCTTTCAGTCACGTCACGTTCCATGTCTTTTCAAGACATGTCACGTTCCACGTTCCCTTCTACCATGTCACCTTCATTTCTGTTATTTTGCATACCTTTCCAGTTGATTCGGGTATGTTTCGCTTCCAGTTACTTTATCTATAATTCGGGGACGAATTATTCTTTTTAGGGGGGAAGAATTGTAAAACCCGCATGCTTTTACCATGAATAGTGCCCTTAAGATCGTACGTCCTAGATTAAAACTTACCCTATTTAGTATTGATCACATTCATGTGCTAATAATCCAGCAAGTGCATACGTGTATGACACGATAAGTATCGATTACGTACAAACTCATGATAAACATTTAATAGATATTTCACGTGAACATAATTAAATCATGATCACCATTTTAAAACACGAACTAAAATAATTACGTAAGTACTTAATTACGAGTGTAAATAATACGATAAACTACATGATAAAATAAACAGAAACACTTTAAACACGAACACGTTTAACCACGAACGAACACGAAACATCGGGACACGAGAAAAGGTACGGGTACCCCATGTGGGGCCCCATACCCACGGCACACATAACCAAAATGGGCTTACCCATTGACTTTTACATGAAAGGGGGGGTTATGGTAAATATGCATTTCATTTTTACATTTCAAGCAAAATAGCATTTAACCTAAAAAGTTTTCTCTCCTCCTCCTTGGTCTTTCTTTGTGCCGCCACCCCTAGGACCACCATAGGTGGTTGTTGATTGATTTTGATCTTGAAAATCATTACTATAAACCGTGTTTGTTCATCCTCTTCCAAGCTACGTATTGGTATATCATACTAAACCTTTCTTTTTAATTCTTTTTAAATCTTTGATTATTTTCATGAACATGTTATTGTTATTCTTATTAAAACATGATAATTAAACATAGATCTAGCATGTTTTGGGGTTAATTAAAATTAAAGGTTGTTATATGAGGGTGTTTGTTTTGGCCGCCTAGTATAACCAACCCGAGGGGGGTTCGGTTTGCTTTTAGCCGCCACCACCAAGACCATTTTGGTCTTGGTTGGTGCATGTAGGACCCACGGCAGCAAGGGGACACAAGTACCCCGAGTTGGCTCGGGGTACGGTGTCGAGTTCATGCCCGATTCATGGTTCGTTGGTTAAATCATGATTTATGCTACTTGTTAATATTATGAAATTATGAACTTAGGATATAAATTAATTAATAACATGAGATATTAATTAAACCATGACTTAGGTTATTTTTAATTATTAATTTAGCATGATATTAATTTAACCTAAGTATTTTTATGTTATAAGTTATAATTAATTAATTATTTAAAACATGCTTATAATTAATTAATTTAGACATGACTTAGGTTATATTATTAATACATATTAATATACATTTTAACCTAAGTAATTTATTCCATTTTAATTAAAACATGTTATACTTTAATTAAAATGCTTAACCTATAGTTTAATTAAAATGCATGAAATAATAATTAAACTATACACTATATCATATGACTTAAGAAATAAGCTTATAAACACTTAGACTTATATTTTAGCTTATGCAACCAGCTTAATTCTAATTATGGAAACTTCTATTTATAGAAACTTAATTAAATAAGGCAACTAATCTAATCATGGAAACCTTCTATTTAAGGAAACTTATTTAATTAAGGCAGCTGATCTATTTTTGGAAACTTTCTATTTTTAGAAACTGATCTATTTTAAGCAGTGAATTCTATTTTTGGAAACTTTCTATTTTTAGAAACTGATCTATTTTAAGCAGTGAATTCTATTTTTGGAAACTTTCTATTTTTGGAAACTTTCTATTTTTGGAAACTTTCTATTTTTGGAAACTTTCTATTTTTGGTAACTTTCTATTTTTGGAAACTTTCTATTTTTGGAAACCTGCTATTTTTGGAAACCTGCTATTTTTGGAAAGTTACTTATTATTACACAGTAAGTATAATAATACATGAATTACCAGTAATACTTTATCAGATTAATCAGAGTGCAAGGTAAACACAGATAGGGCTTTAAACAGTAAACCATGACCTAAAACATACAAAGTAAGCTAAGATGAGACATAAAACCCAGTACGTAATCAGTGATTCAATACTTATACACGTGTGTATTCATGTAGCGTTAGTGATCCAGAAGTAGGAGTCTTTCTTCCGTTCATTCACTGGACTTGAGGTACGGATTCCCGTCCTTTCAGTATGGACATTCTTTCCTTATTAGGATTTCCCCGTATGCAGCCAACTGTTTTCCCCAGTATTTGTTTTATTGTTTTGAACTGCTTATGTTTAATTAGCATAATCTATAGCCATATACAAGCATGACCAGTTTCACCTAGTTATGGAGGTACCATAACCATAACATTGGAGGCACCAATGTTATGACTTCCCCACGGCGGAGTGATTGCTCGTGGCGTCCCTTTCAGTTTTGGCCATATTATTATATCATGTGGGGCGTATGGGTGCATCCTAGTTACATGTTTTATTCAGTATTTCATGGTGAATGTGGTGTGTGCCTTGCATCCTTCACAAGGAGTTGATCCATCCTACCTAGACCAGTATATTAATTAGAGGCATCCCCTCTAATCAGTATGATGAGGTCACCCCTCCAAGTATTCATGCACGTGACCTTTTCATGACCTATATGGGCTATGGTATATATATGTTAAAACAGTTTTCATAAGATAAACATAAGGCTTTTCAAACTATAAAACCAGTTTTCTCAATACTTAACCAGTCTACTCAGAACTTAGTCTTCCGCTGTTATATGTTACATGCTTATCCTATTTTATGTTATATTGTATATCCGTGCACTGAGCGTTTTGCTCAGCCGTTACTTTCCTTTCCATGTCCCAAAACGGCAGGTACCCAAGACTCGAGCATTTGGAGGACATGCATAGGATGGAAGTTGCCATAGACTTCTTCTCCTGTTTCCTTCATATATTTATGCTTGTTTAGTCTTTCATTCAGTTCATTTACTTTGTTATATTTTGGGCTTATGTTTGGGAACCGATGTTTGATTCTGGTTTTCTCTATGGTCATGTACGTTTTACTACATATTACCTTGCATGCTTTGATGACACGCCATAATTACGCGTGACATTCCATTTATCAAAATGGGGTGTTACATACACAAACTCAAGGGAGAAAAGCTATGAAAATTTTAAAAAAAAGCCATTCGTTTTTTGTGAAATTAAATTTGAAAAAGATTGTTCTTCCAATAGGCCTCCCAAAGTAACCAATAACACAAGGGTTTAGTAATCCAAGTAGTAGCATGTAACTTTGAAAACAGAAAAGTTACAGCTACAATGCACACATAATGTTAATACTAATCAAATTATTTAAAAGAATAAAACATAATTGAAATATGACATCATCATTTATATATTTTTATTGAATTAACCAATCGAAAAATAATATCTATTAAAAAGTGACATATGCAAAAACCTTCATTTAATAGAATTAATAGATGCATGACAATCTCTTGTTTTAATTTAAACAAATAACACTCATAAATAAATCATAACTATAGATTTCAAGAAAAATAAAGAGAAAATTGCATTTTTGGTCCATGTGATTTGGCCAAATTGCAGAGTTAATCCTTAACTTTTGGAAATTGCAGTGAACATCTCTATTTTCAAGTTTAAGTTGCATGTTTGGTTCTTGTATATGGACTGAATTTACCATTTTTGCAAACCATAAGGACCAAAATGCAACGCAAACTTGAAAATAAGGACGTTCATTGTAATTTCCAAAAAATAGGGACTAACTTTGCAATTTGTCGAAACCACAGGGACCAAAAATGCAATTTACTCTAAAATAAAACTGTAAGTTAACAATTTGAAAGAAACGTATAACCTCGATCAAATATATACACTTCAGACATACACAGACAATACTCAAACTTAGTTTAATCTAAATGTATATTTGCCTTGCTCACAATCAAATATTACACCGATAAAGGATAAAAGTACTATTAAATTAACTTTATCGAAGCTAGACTATGTAACTTTATCAAGACACTTATCAAATATAAATACAACAGACCATGCGGTCAAAGTTGTTTAATTTTATCTATAATTATTGTTTATTAATCGAATAAGTCATCGCATCACAATCAAACTTACGTTTAGGAAATAAAAATCAAGAACGACATGAATTTGTAATCAAAGATCTAATTGCATGAATGTATTATAATCATCAGTAGCAATAAAAACTGTCGGTTGTTAAACAAGATAAGAAAAATGGTCTAAAAGTTAGCGTGTTGATAACGTGTTATGAAACAAAGTCATGAACCGAACAAAGAAAATGGTAAGAAGAGAGAACTCTTCTATTGATTATCAACTATGATGAATATCAAGAGTATTTATAAGAATATTAAGATAAAACTATAATACCTAAGTGGGCCTTAGGCCTCTTATATATTACAGACTAATAATAATGGCCACAATATAATTATTTAATATGATATAATATGATATGTTGGCAACACATTCTTTGTTGGTCCCACCAACATTACTATCAGTTTCCAAAACTATAAAAGATCAAAATATGATATCGATTGTTTATAAATCAATTTAGATTGTCAAGTTACATATCAGAATTTTAGTTTTAGACAACACATATCATGTAATTAAGTAGTATCAATTATGATCCATGTATTAATGCATGACAATCTCTTGTTTTAATTTAAACAAATAACACTCATAAATAAACCATAACCATAGATTTCAAGAAAAATAAAGAGAAAATTGCATTTTTGGTCCTTGTGATTTGGCCAAATTGCAAAGTTAATCCTTAACTTTTGGAAATTGTAGTGAACATCTCTATTTTCAAGTTTAAGTTGCATGTTTGGTTCTTGTGTAAGGACTGAATTTACAATTTTTGCAATCATAAGGACCAAAAATGCAACGCAAACTTGAAAATAAGGACGTTCATTGTAATTTCCAAAAAATAGGGACTAACTTTGCAATTTGTCCAAACCACAGGGACCAAAAATGCAATTTACTCTAAAATAAAAGTGTAAGTTAACAATTTGAAAGAAACGTATAACCTCGATCAAATATATATACACTTCATACATACACAGACAATACTCAAACTTAGTTTAATCTAAATGTATATGTGTCTTGCTCACAATCAAATATTACAACGATAAAGTATAAAAGTATTATTAAATTAACTTTATCGAAGCTAGACTACGTAACTTTATCAAGACACTTATCAAATATAAATACAACAGACTATGCCGTCATAGTTGTTTATATTTATCTATAATTATTGTTTATTAATCGAATAAGTCATCGCATCATAATCAGACTTACGTTTAGGAAATAAAAATCAAGAACGACATGAATTTGTAATCAAAGATCTAATTGCATGAATGTATCATAATCATCAGTAGCAATAAAAATTATCGGCTGTTAAACAAGATAAGAAAATGGTCTAAAAGTTAACGTGTTGATAACGTGTTGTGAAACAAAGTCATGAACTGGACAAAGAAAATGGTAAGAAGGGAGAATTCTTCTATTGATTATAAACTATGGTGAATATCAAGAGTATTTATAAAAATATTAAGATAAAACTCTAATACCTAAATGAGTCTTAGGTCTCTTATATATTACAGACTAATAATAATGGCCACAACATAATTATTTACAACATCTAACTCTTTTCTATAACTAGACGAGTACCCGCGAATAGCGGCGAAAATTGTCTAGCAACAGATAATTAACACGATGCAATGTTGTGGTAAGTGTTTCGGTGACGTTCAAAATATAACGTCAAAAGATTAAACTTTTTATTGCAAGGCATTGTAACATGTTATAATTCAAAATATCTTATAAGTATGTTTCAATTGTATGAAAGGGTGCCATTTGTTTAATTAACCAAAGTTTATATCTTTTTTTATGAATAAGATTTGCATGTAGTAGTTTTTAGTGGGACCCACATTTTTCAATCATTTAACATTTTCAACTTTCAACCAAAGGGATACACCCTTTATAATATAATATAAATATACATTAGTGGGTGATACTTGTTTTTTAATTGGGTTCTAAATTCTCTCGGTATCCTCTCGAATTGATCTCGGCCTTAAGTGGAATGATTTGTTTTTGGTTACTAAAAAGGGGTTTTAGATTTCTAATCTACTAAAAAGTTTAAATGTATGAAAATTTAAATTAAAAACAATTAATTTAATGACAACTAACAAGACTAGGATTAAAATTAAAATGAAAATAAAGAAAATACAGTAACTCTTAAAAATACAGTAACTCTTGAAAATATTTAAAGAAAACTGATTCGGAAGTTTTAACCTTGATTCGGAACTTTTCACCCGGAAGTTGGTTCGGAACTCTTGATCCGGAACTTTTCACCCGGAAGTCTTCATTCGGAACTTTTGGAAAATCCTTCACTCGGAACTTTCTTCGGAAGTTGATCCGGAACTTTCTTCGGAACTTTGATTCAAAAGTTTATTCGGACAATCAATTCATTCGGAACTTTTTAACTCATTCGGAACTTTTAAACAAAAAAATCATTCGGAACTTTTAAACTTAAATTGATTCGGAACTTCAAAAAACAAGCGTTCATTCGGAACTTTTTGAAAATAACATTCATCCGGAACTTTGGTTCATTCGGAAGATTGGGTTCATCCGGAACTTTCAGTTCGTTCGGAAGTTTTGTTCATTCGGAACTTTTCAACTGATTCGGAACTTTTAAAGGAAAACTCATTCGGAACTTTTTAACAAAGGAATTCATTCGGAACTATCAACTCATGCGGAACTTATGTTCATCCGGAAGTTTTTAGCTCATTCGGAACCTGGGGAACTTCAAGAACAGTACTTTACCCCGAAGAACAAGGAAAAACGTTTTGATCCAAAAATCACCAAGTTTTTCACCAAAAACTTAAATAAACTAATCACTAAGCATCTACTAACCATAAACTACAAATCCCATCAACAAAAACACAAAACCCAACAACTTTTAAAGATCAAATCAACAAAATAGGAACTTAAGAACTTGAAAAGAAAAAGATGATGATGAACAAGATTAAAATGGAAAGATTAAACAAGAACTTGTATTAATGATTACTGTTTTAACAATCACAAAACAAGAAAGAAATTACAAGATTGAAAATCAAAGATCAAAATCACCAAACACCCTAGTGGTGTTGGTGATGCTACGAAACAGAAGGGAGAGAAAAGTGGGGAAAGAAAAAAAACTAAAAAAACTGGCACTAAGTGTGTGAGGGGAATCCTTTATATAGGCTTGTCTTTTGGTTGGTGAGTGGGCTTTCTCCCGTTCTTCTTGTCTTCTCGTCTTTTCAGAAAAGTTGACGTTTTCGATTCTGATTCGGGATTTGTCGTCGATTAAACTCAACTCGTCTTTTAATTTCTTCGTTTAATAGACTTGAGTTTCTTCGACTTATGTAAATCTTCCATCTTTGGTCATTTTCTTCGATAAATCTTCGAATAGGCCCAGTGACTTCAAATCTTTTGCATCTCTTGGACAATAGACTTTATCTTGAGTCTTTTTCTTCGATAAAACCCGTGCAATTCCATGTTTTCTCCATTATCCATCCGGTTGGCTTTGAAAACACAATAAACACAAAAACAACGCATAATTCCAAACAAATGATATTAAATACGCGTTTTGGTCTCGTTTTAGCCAGAATTAAGTGGTAAAAGGATGGGTGTTTACACACCTATCAAATCCCCTACACTTAACCATTGCCATGCCCTCATGCAATGCTTAGTGATAAAGCAGTTTTACACTTTTCTCATAATTAATCAACCTTGGCCTTATTAAAATACTACTTAAACAAAAATTAAAATACTGAGAGAAATTAAAACTTTAAAATAAACAAAAGGATGGAAATAACTTGCAAAGAAATCAAGGACCTACATTAGGGCTTTGGTGTTGCGAAGATTTATCACCCTCAAGTTTCACGTTCCCCAAACTAAGCTTAAAAACGAGATCATTGTTATTATAAGTTAGTAAATCAAACACTTACACACATGGCTTAATTAAATGCTTAAACTCCCTTATTCCTAGGTGTATCTCTTATATTTTATTTTTGTCTTAGAATGATCATGAAGATGCATTTTTGGACTTATTTCGATAGTTTATTAAGGCTGAAAGCAAAGTAGGACGATTTGGTCAATAGTTAGCTAAAGGATAAAATCTCTTAAAACTGCTTCTCGGGATATCAAAAAGTTCATATCTTGGCATAACTCGGTTCACGATTTGAGACCTTTCTCGGGCCGATATTTGGCATGTACTTCATACTTCATATCTTGAGAGACGTGCTTGAGATAATGGTCTTCTCATAGTTCATAGAGTTTCTTCACTTGGAGACTTTTGAGAGGTACTCCAACTTTGTTGACCACGACTTCATGATTATTTCTTCAATCTCTATTTGGGATTTTGAGATACAACGATCCGCCTCCTTTTCGGACTTGGATCTATTTATCCTCATACCTTGTTAGGGTCTTTTCGGATAGACTTCTCCATCATCTTTATGGGAGTTGATTGCTTTTCGTCGTGAGTCTTGATCCTTCATATTGACTTTGGGAATAATGCTTTTCACATCACCTTGGATCTTTAGCAATAAAATGGAATCCTCATGCCTTGTTAGGGCCTTTTCGGACTCGCCAATCTTCGCGCCCCGCTTCATAAGTTATGCCTTGGCTATGAACTCTTATCATTACCGAGCAACTTTTAAACGATCTTGGGCTAGAAGCTAAGTAACTTTTCAAATCGTACGACCTTACTTATTGCAGATAAATTATTAGCAAGTGATGGGAGAATAGGCACATAATTACACCAAGTGAGCTTGTGCAAGAATACCGACTTATAATTGACTCTATCATTTCTCGTCCTCCACAATTTAAAATCTCAAGTAATGAGACTCGTGGATACTTAGCCTAATAAACCAATTAAGGTCTACATGGTTAAGGATACTAGCTAGAATAAACTTGGATAAGTCTATTCGGGTTGAGTCAAAGTAAACGCAACGGGCCTAATATGTCAAAGATTTCTAAACTAGCTACACCACTTTATTAATATTTTGACTTTATTGCGGGATATATACATATGAAAGCAAAGATAAAAATTTAAAAATTGCGACTAAATGGCCAAAGTTAATAAAAAATTTGAAAACTGTTGAAACATAGGATTTTCCGGTTAATTGAAGGCATTTTCATGGAAAAGTCCGCTTAAAACTTCGATAGAAGTCCCCCCTACACTTAAGATAAACATTGTCCTCAATGTTTAAGCATGTGGGAAAAGTCTCCCCTACACTTATGACATTGAGCACGTTGGTTAACTCAAGTTAAGGAAGAGACGACTAAAGTGATCAATTTCAAATGTGAGTATGAAGAAAATTGAATCACGATAGTTGAGAGATAGAACCGGATTTCGGATAACACGGAAGCACGGTTCTTCGTAGGTTCCAAGAGTGCACTAATCCCTGTAATCACATCACCACACACAGACAAACACCTATAGAGGTCCCCCTACACTTAGGAGGTTAAATGGAAAAGGATAGATACTCGGGTTGCCTCCCTAGGAGCGCTTGTTTTTGATAACCGAGTCACGAGCCTGACTCGACCCAAAATTAGTTCATGGGGAACGTGGTGAGGGATGGAATCATCTCTTGAGAGATGTCCTCACCAAAGTACAATTTCAAACGCTGGCCATTCACTTTGAAGTTAGGCCCATTTGGCTGAGAAAGCTCAATGGTGCCATAGGGAAAAACATTGGCGATGGTGAATGGACCAGACCAGCGGCTCTTCAACTTGCCTGAGAAGATCTTCAACCGAGAGTTAAAAAGTAAGACTTGATCACCAACGTGGAACTCTCGGTTCTTGATTTTAGCATCGTGGATCATCTTGGTCTTCTCCTTGTAGATCAATGAGTTCTCGTAAGCTTGATTCCTCAATTCTTGTAGCTCGTTGAGTTGAATCTTGCGAAAATCACCGGCTTTGTTGATGTCAAAGTTAGCCCACTTCAAGGCCCAGTATGCCTTATGTTCCAGCTCGATAGGGAGGTGGCAAGCTTTCCCGTACACAAGACGATAGGGTGTACAACCGATCGGGGTCTTGTAAGCAGTACGGAAAGCCCACAAAGCATCATCTAACTTATCGGCCCACGCGGCGCGATGCTCTCCCAAAGTACGTTCCAAAATTCTTTTCAATCCATGGTTGGATATTTCGGCTTGACCGTTGGTTTGAGGATGATAAGCGGTGGAAAGACGGTGATTGACACCATACTTCGCCATGACTCTTGCAAATTGATCGTTGCAAAAATGAGTCTCGCGGTCACTGATAATAGCACGAGGAACACCGAATCCAGCAAACAATTGTTTCAAGAATTTACAAACCACCCTCGCGTCGTTAGTGGGTAAAGCCTTGGCTTCAACCCATTTGGAAACGTAGTCAACAGCGACGAGGATGTATTTGTTGCCTTTAGAAGAAGGGAATGGCCCCATAAAGTCGATGCCCCATACATCAAAGATTTCACATTCTTGAATGAAATTTTGAGGCATCTCATCTTTATGTGTGATCTTGCCTTGTTTTTGGCAAGAATCACAATGTTTAACCATATCGTGAGCATCACGGTAAATGGTGGGCCAATAGAATCCCGAATCAAACACTTTCTTGGCAGTGTAGTTGGGACCAAAGTGACCACCGGTGGGTCCTTTGTGGCAAGCCTGGAGAATGTCCAAAGCGGCCGGTCCATCAACACATCGGCGAATAATCAAGTCAGCGCATTGTTTGAATAGAAAAGGGTCATCCCAAAAGTAAGTCTTAACATCGTTCAAGAACTTCTTTTTTGTTGGGATGTTAACCCTTGGATGAGAACACCACCCGCTAAGTAGTTTGCAATATCCGTAAACCACGGGGTGCCATCGAGATTGAGATCTATAGACATTAAGGTCTCAAGGGGGAAAGAGTCATTGATCTATTTGTTCGGATGATCCCCTTGATATGGATCCTCAAGTCTGCTCAGATGATCCGCGGCCAGGTTTTCTGCTCCCTTCTTGTCACGAATTTCAATGTTGAATTCTTGAAGGAGTAAAACCCAGCGAAGAAGTCTTGGCTTAGAATCATGCTTTGTCATCAAGTACTTCAACGCGGAATGGTCCGTGTATACGATAGTGGTGGAAAGGACAAGATAGGGGCGGAACTTTTCAAAAGCATAGACAACAGCTAAAAGCTCTTTTTCGGTTGTCGTATAATGCAATTGTGCCCCCGTCATAGTCTTGCTAGCATAGTGGATTGGTTGGAAGTGTTTATTCACTCTTTGGCCCAAAACCGCACCAATAGCAAAGTCGCTAGCATCGCACATCAACTCGAAAGGCAGCTCCCAATTAGGGGTAACTAAGACGGGTGCCTTAGTAAGCTTATCCTTAAGCGAGTTGAAGGCTTCAAGGCACTCTTTGGAAAAGATAAAAGGAGTATCTTTTTCCAAGAGGTGGGTCATCGGGCGAGCGATTTGAGAAAAATCTTTGATGAATCGACGGTAGAAGCCCGCATGACCCAGAAAACTTCTCACACCCTTCACGGTTGAAGGTGGAGGCAACTTGGCGATAACATCGACTTTAGCACGGTCTACTTCAAGACCGGCTTTGGAAATCTTGTGTCCCAGCACGATGCCTTCTTTTACCATGAAATGGCATTTTTCCCAATTCAGAACTAAGCGAGTGTCTTCGCACCGCTTAAGCATACGTTCCAAATTGGCAAGGCAAGAAGAGAAGGAATCCCCGAAGACCGAGAAATCATCCATGAAGACTTCCATGGTTTGTTCAAACATGTCATGGAAGATAGCTAACATGCACCTTTGGAAAGTCCCGGGGGCATTGCATAAGCCAAAAGGCATTCTTTTGTAAGCAAATGTGCCATAGGGACAAGTGAATGTTGTCTTCTCTTGATCTTGGGGATTGATGGGTATTTGGAAATAACCCGAGAAACCATCAAGAAAGCAGTAATATTCATTACCCGCTAAACGTTCAAGCATTTGGTCCATAAAAGGTAGAGGGAAATGATCCTTTCTCGTGGCATCATTGAGTTTGCGGTAGTCTATACAAACTCTCCACCCAGTGACGAGACGGGTAGGAATCAGCTCGTTGTTTGCATTTGGCACAACGGTGATGCCGCCTTTCTTAGGCACACAATGGATTGGACTAACCCATGGTGAATCCGAAATAGGGTAAATCATACCCGCATCAAGAAGTTTGATAACCTCTGTTTTGATGACTTCATGTATTTTTGGATTCACCCTTCGTTGGCTTTGAATTGTGGGCCTAAAGTCGTCCTCCATGAGAATTTTATGTGTGCAGAAGTGAGGATCAATTCCACGAATGTCAGAAATCTTCCAAGCAATAGCCTTCTTGTGCTTCTTCAACACGGCGACAAGTCGGGCTTTTTCTTCTTCTTTTAGGTCCTTTGCAATGATGACGGGTCTCGTTATCTTCAAGGAAAACGTACTCAAGATGAGGAGGTAGGTCCTTAATCTCAAGAGTGGGAGGATCCTCAATAGATGGTGAAACTAACGATGGATCATCATTAGTCACCTCTTTAGGAGAAGGAGGATCAATAGCAGTAACCGTCAGAGATAGAGGAGAAAGATTGTCTTCTTTGAGAAGGTTTTCAATGAGGCGGAGATCTTCATCCCAATTGGTAGTAGAATCGTCATTGTCTAAATTCACATCTCCCATGGTGGCTTCCAAATCTTTCCAAAGAAAATCACTTTCTCCAAATAGAGATAGTGATGAGTCGATAGAGGAAACGGTCTCAACATTGGGAAGAGAGGTAGGAATACTTTTACAAGCATCTTTGAAGTGTTCTTCACAAACCTCATCAAGAACGTCAATACAATTAACACTCTCGTATGAATAAGGCTGTTTAGAAAGCTTTCCCATGTTGAAGACGATCTTATCGTCACCCACTCTCATGATAAGCTCACCAGCTTCAACATCTATTAGAGTGCGACCGGTCCTCAAGAATGGACGACCAACGATCAATGGCACACGAGGGTCCATGTCGTAGTCAACAACGACGAAATCAGCAGGAAAGGTGAATTTGTCGACTCCTACAATGACGTCTTCGGCTATCCCCACTGGATAAGCAACCGTAGGTTAGCTAACTCCAAAGTCATTTTGGTGGGGACTAGCTCAGGGAGAGATAATTGCTTCCAAACGCTTAGAGGCATTAGATTGATACTGGCACCTAGATCGGCTAGGGCCATGCAATTCTCTACTCCCGGGAAATTGCACGGAATTAAGAAACGACCCGGATCACCAAGCTTGGTTGGCAATTTCCTTAAGAGCACTGCAGAGCAATTCTCATTAAGTTGGGTATTGGCAATATCGAGAAGCTTTTCCTTGTCGCTCAGAAGATCTTTAAACATTTTCGCGTACTTGGGCATCTGAACGAGAGCCTCGGCAAAGGAGATGTTAAAATTCAATTGTTTAAACATTTTGAGAAAGTTTGAAACTTGAATATCATCCTTGCTCTTTTGCTTCTCTTTCCTCAACCTTGAAGGATACGGTATATTGGATGAAGAAGAAGGCTTTAGGGGAATAGGATCACTCACAACCACGGGTGGAGGAGGGGTAGAAGGAAGAGGTGGAGAAATTGGGGAAGTAGAAGGATGAGGAATAGGATCAGGTGACTCGTTCTCCTTTGTCACAATCACCGGTGGAGGTATAGGACAATCGGGTTCCTTGGTACCTTTGCCACTACGAGTGGTGATTGCTTTCATCTCCCCTCTTGGATTCGCAACGGTGTTACTCGGAAGAGTACCCAAAGAAGAGGGTTGATTACCTTGGAAGAAACTAGCCATCATGTTCTTCAAGTCATTTGTTTGGCTATCCAACGTGTTTCTCATGTCAGCTCTCAAATCGTTCCCTTGTTTGACCAGGTCTGCTTTCAGGTTGAGCACTTCTCTCTGAAGATTTCCCACTATCACATCGTTAGTCCTCATATAAGTTTCCACTTCTTGGTGAAGGGCGGTGGGTTGGTTGGGAGGAGCATTGTATGCGGGTGGTTGATAAGCAGGTTGCTGGTATACTTGGTTGTTTCGTTGAGGTGGTTGTTGCTGCTTGTGAGGTGGAATGTATGGTGTACGAGGTTGTGGTTGTTGTTGAGGAGGGTGATTAAGGTTTTGCTGTTGGTTTGGGTTGTTTGGGGGAAAACCGGGTGGTGAGAGGTAGTTGTTGGAGCGGTAGCTAAGCAAATTTCGGTCACCTTGAGGTCTAGCTTGATAAGCAGGTTGAGGATAGGTGCCATAAGCTGCATTCACATTCTCAGCAGGGTAGTCTTGGGTGGCAGTACAGGTAGTGTAAGAGTGAGGACCACCGCATATCTCACAAGGTTGGCTGACAGCACTAACTTGAGCGTTTTTAGCGTTGTTGCTGTTGTTGTTGCTGACGGTGTGGGTGACAAGCGATTCAAGAAGCGTAGTGATTTTGTCCAGTCGCTTGTCGCTGTCATTAGTGCTAGCACTAGCGACATTGGTCCGAACACTCTTGGTTTGCACACGAGACTTATTCTCAATGATATCCCAAGCAGCATTGGAAGTCTTAGCCAAAAGATTACCCCCCGAGGCACTGTTTAGTGAATCTTGGTCACTCATGTTTAAACCATTGTAAAAAGTATTAATTTGATGTACTTTGGTAAAACCATGTTGTGGGCATTTTCTTAAAAGATCTTTAAAACGATCCCAAGATTCACTGAACGACTCATCGTACTTTTGTCCAAAATTTATGATTTCATTCCGCAAAGCGGTAGTACGAGAGGGTGGAAAAAAGTAATTGATAAACTTGGTTTCCAAATCCGTCCACGAGAGAATACTCTGTGGCGGTTCCTTAGCAAGCCAATGCCGGGCTTGTCCCTCTAAAGAAAAGGGAAAAAGTTGTAACCGGATTACCTCTTGTGGAACACCATTGAATTTGACCGTGTTGGTGAGTTGCAAGAATCTCTTGATATGGTCATGTGGGTCATCAATGGTACGTCCCAAGATGGTTGAGCGGAGACCATCTGGATAAAGCCTGATTTTAGCTCAAAGTTGTTGGCGGCAATTGGAGGTATGACAATTGGATCAGTGTTGCCGTCTACATGAGCTTGCAGCAGTTCAATCATCGGGCGATTATCCGGTAGAGGCTCATTGTTGTTGTTGTTATTCATGTTGTTGAAAGGTGGGTTGTTGTTGTTATTATTATTGTTTGGAGGTGGTATGTTGTTGTTGTTTTGTACACCGGCCATGTCTAGGTTATCGAGAGGCTCGGGCTCTTGATAAGACGTGGATCGAGTGCGCATACACCTGCAAAAGAACGAACAAAGAAAAACAAAGCAAAAATATTTTTTGTTTTTATGTTTTTTTTTTTTTTTTTTAGAATTTTTTTTTGAAATTTTTTTTTTTTTTATAAAAAAGTAACGTTCACGGGGAACGGATCCCAAAATCCAAGTTCTCACAAAAAACTTTTGATCTTAACGAGAAGAGCCGACAGTGGCGCCATTTGATACATGTTTTTTAATTGGGTTCTAAATTCTCTCGGTATCCTCTCGAATTGATCTCGGCCTTAAGTGGAATGATTTGTTTTTGGTTACTAAAAAGGGGTTTTAGATTTCTAATCTACTAAAAAGTTTAAATGTATGAAAATTTAAATTAAAAACAATTAATTTAATGACAACTAACAAGACTAGGATTAAAATTAAAATGAAAATAAAGAAAATACAGTAACTCTTAAAAATACAGTAACTCTTGAAAATATTTAAAGAAAACTGATTCGGAAGTTTTAACCTTGATTCGGAACTTTTCACCCGGAAGTTGGTTCGGAACTCTTGATCCGGAACTTTTCACCCGGAAGTCTTCATTCGGAACTTTTAGAAAATCCTTCACTCGGAACTTTCTTCGGAAGTTGATCCGGAACTTTCTTCGGAACTTTGATTCGAAAGTTTATTCGGACAATCAATTCATTCGGAACTTTTTAACTCATTCGGAACTTTTAAACAAAAAACTCATTCGGAACTTTTAAACTTAAACTGATTCGGAACTTCAAAAAACAAGCGTTCATTCGGAACTTTTTGAAAATAACATTCATCCGGAACTTTGGTTCATTCGGAAGATTGGGTTCATCCGGAACTTTCAGTTCGTTCGGAAGTTTTGTTCATTCGGAACTTTTCAACTGATTCGGAACTTTTAAAGGAAAACTCATTCGGAACTTTTTAACAAAGGAATTCATTCGGAACTATCAACTCATGCGGAACTTATGTTCATCCGGAAGTTTTTAGCTCATTCGGAACCTGGGGAACTTCAAGAACAGTACTTTACCCCGAAGAACAAGGAAAAACGTTTTGATCCAAAAATCACCAAGTTTTTCATCAAAAACTTAAATAAACTAATCACTAAGCATCTACTAACCATAAACTACAAATCCCATCAACAAAAACACAAAACCCAACAACTTTTAAAGATCAAATCAATAAAATAGGAACTTAAGAACTTGAAAAGAAAAAGATGATGATGAACAAGATTAAAATGGAAAGATTAAACAAGAACTTGTATTAATGATTACTGTTTTAACAATCACAAAACAAGAAAGAAATTACAAGATTGAAAATCAAAGATCAAAATCACCAAACACCCTAGTGGTGTTGGTGATGCTACGAAACAGAAGGGAGAGAAAAGTGGGGAAAGAAAAAAAACTAAAAAAACTGGCACTAAGTGTGTGAGGGGAATCCTTTATATAGGCTTGTCTTTTGGTTGGTGAGTGGGCTTTCTCCCGTTCTTCTTGTCTTCTCGTCTTTTCAGAAAAGTTGACGTTTTCGATTCTGATTCGGGATTTGTCGTCGATTAAATTCAACTCGTCTTTTAATTTCTTCGTTTAATAGACTTGAGTTTCTTCGACTTATGTAAATCTTCCATCTTTGGTCCTTTTCTTCGATAAATCTTCGAATAGGCCCAGGGACTTCAAATCTTTTGCATTTCTTGGACAATAGACTTTATCTTGAGTCTTTTTCTTCGATAAAACCCGTGCAATTCCATGTTTTCTCCATTATCCATCCGGTTGGCTCTGAAAACACAATAAACACAAAAACAACGCATAATTCCAAACAAATGATATTAAATACACGTTTTGGTCTCGTTTTAGCCAGAATTAAGTGGTAAAAGGATGGGTGTTTACACACCTATCAGTGGGACCCACATTTTTCAAGCATTCAATATTTTCAACTTTCAACCAAAGGGATACACCCTTTATAATGTAGTACAGATATAGATTAGTGGGACTCACATTTTTCAAGCATTCAATATTTTCAACTTTCAACCAAAAGGATACACCCTTTATAATGTAGTATAGATAGGTAGATAATCTTATTTAATTTTTGAATATTCAATAAAGCAGTTTGAATGTGACATATGAAGTGAACATGTAAGAAAGTCCTGCTACAAAAGAATTTTACAAAAGGGAAGTAGCTGAGGGTCACTCTGAATGATGTTCATGTCTTCCTTTCCGAGACACACGAGTGCTTCGATACCATCCCTGTTTGGAGCATCAACAAGTATAAAGCTATTCTTTCTTAGATTTCCTCCTATGATCGTTTTCACGGGCTTTCCCCATCCGAAATCAATATCATACAACGGTAAACCACATAGACTAGTACAAATATAAGAACGGTCAATATTCCTTTGGGTCACTTCTAAAGACGAACTTATTAGAAGATCAATGAATGTGTCGATGTTTTTTAGACCTTTCAATTGCATCTTTTGCTTCTGGAGTTCCTTGATGAACGCCTCAGGTCTCATTTCACTTTCGTTACTAGTGAAAATCTCCAATATTGTGTAAAAATTTCCTATGCTCTTCTCAGCCAATGGTTCAATCATTTTGGCTCTTATATTAGTTGGATGGGCGACGAGAGTTGGTTTGAAAACGCCTAGATTATTTTTAGTAGCTGCTGATACCGCACACTTTTGAAGTAGCCAATTCAAAACTTCAACACGAGTAAGGTTCGTGATGGGATGTCCAGATTTTGCAGTCATAGCCTTTACCTTGATTTTAAGGTCGTTTATCTTAGAATTTGGGAACATGAAACTCCTTGTGATATGCTCGCTTGATCTCTCAAGCAAAAATCCCATACAATTTATGTTTATGGCTGGAAAAGATTCAAACTTGGGGTCAATATCAAGTTTATGTTTCTGGTCTCTAGAACAAAACCGCGCTATTTTAGCCCAGTCGTTAAAAAAGTGAGCCAAACTGACTCCATCTGCTATCTTGTGGGACAACGACACTGCCACTGCAATTCCTCCACATTCAAAATGATTTACTTGAACCGCCAAAGGGATCATTCTATCACTTTGAGGACCATTATCTACGCGGTTAGACTTGTGATGCACTTGTCCATATGGAAAGAATTCATCAAGATCTTCGTGTTGTGATCTTTGAAGGAAATCTGAAAGAGTGATATCGACCGATGCTTCAAGGAACTCAGCTCCAGCATCATTGCAATCTATAGAGGCTGGTGCTATTTTATCTAGCCTGCCAGCAAAAGGGTAATACTTAGTTAAGGTTTGAGCTAACGAGCTCTTTAGATCATCCGTTTTATCATGAGAAGTAGGACAAACATGAGAATTTGGAAACAATGCAACCATTGGCATAAATGTGTTTGTGCTTGTTTGATCAAGCAATGAAAGATTATAAGTTTTGAGATTCGAAGGTGTCGGGGAAAAGGGTTTGATGAAACCTTTCGATACGATGGTGTGAAGCTTCCTTCGACTGAATCTTACTAGCCTGCTTATGATTGTCATGTTCACAAAACAGCAATGAAAGTGTTTTTGATGATGATATTTGGTTTGTAGTTTTTGGATATGTTAAATAGCCATAGCTTGAGTAGTTGAGTGTAATATTTATACTACTATATAAAGCATTTGGGACCTTCTAAAAATAGAAAGGCTGAAAATTAAGACTTTTTTACTTACTAAATAAAGCAAGTTGTTGATATACTCATTAACATTATATAGTATAACATTTTCTAACAACCTTTTGTAACAAACTTTTGTAACAACCTTTTGTACTAACATTTTTCCTTTTAAATTGAAAAATCTTTTTATTTATTTATTATTTTTAATAGCTAATTTCACTATATTTTTAAAAAATTTATGCTTTTTAATTCGATATCCATTTTGATATATATTTTTATTAACTTTTAATCTTTTTCAATTTTAGTGTGTTTTTAGTTCGATTTTTAGAACTTTACAATGAGTAAGACACTAATATTTGTTAGTCTCAAAATTCGTTATTAGGTACCCGCCGCCACATTGCGCGGGTACCATTCTAGTATTATATAATGCACACATGATACACACGATTTTATTGTCAGAATCCATCCAATCATGATAAGTTTCAAGATAAAATATATAGTTAGGTAACACAATTAAAGCGTTTAAGGTTGATCAATTTGTACATATCAACTCACATCAATATTGCATTGCATCTGAAAGCAAAGTGACAGTTTTTCATATTACGAGTTACGAGTTATGAAACTATGCTTGTTATCATGTTATACTAACATCCATTATTCGTACATGTCCAGGTAAAAAAAAGTAGAATTCGTTTGTTTATTGTAACTGACGTTGTTTAATTTAGACTACTGGCTTTTGGCTTGTCAATTAACAATCTTTTCTAATCTCTAGCTAGTAGGGACTTAGCTTCGTTGTTTTGCTACAGGAGTTGTTGGGAAATTCCATAATTTGGTGTTTTCTTTTTATAATAATATTCTTGCATTTTTAATTATATCGTATCCGCCTAATGCAGCGGCGAGTATCCGGTAATTACTTTTTTAGCGAACAAATATTACAATTTTACTAATGTTTAAATAAAAGTTAAAATAGTAAAAAAAAAATTAACTTAAATAAACTCATTAAAACGAAGAAACTAAAACTTAATAAAATTATATCAAAATGGATGTTGAATTAAAGAACACGAAATTTTAGAAAATATGGTGGAATTAGATTATAAAAAGAATAAATATATCAAAAGATATTTTAATTTAAAAGTTTTTTTGAATTGTTTGTTACTAAGGTTATTATAAATGTTTGTTATAAAAAATATGGATTACATCAATTTAACAAAATGACAAAAGTTATTTTAGAGCCTTATTTTAATGTTGGAAATCAAGGAAAAATCCCCACCTTCCATTTAGTTTTGATCTAAAGTGCGAACTAATCTAAGATTTAATTAGCTAATCTATTTTTTCTTGTCGGTATATAAAGCTTTTATTTTTATTTTCACACTCTTTTCTCTACACCGACCATAAACCTACCACCAACCACCGTTACTGCCATTGTCTCACCACCGATCAATCAATCTCAGCTATCATCATCACTGTATTACCACCATAATGAATCTCAACTATCATCATCTTCCAAATGCCTCTATCACGTCATCAAACCACCACAACCGTCCGATCAGATGGATAATGAAGATGTTGATGATCAAGTGTTGTTGAGTGATCTTTTTATCATATAATCTCACTACTCCCGAGATGAAGACTTTGCTACCCCCTTCCGTTTGATAAGAATGAGTATTCTGATGAACTTATGTTTGAGAATGACGACGGAAATGATGATGACGATGAAATGGATAATGAAGGATGAAATGGATGACAATGATGCTTATTTTGCTAATTATATTTATTGAAATGGTAAAACTTTCGATGATTTGTTTTTATTGTTTAAGTGATTTGTATGTTTAGGTGTCTATTATAAACTTGTCGATGTTGCCATAGAGTACGGAAATGCTATGATTGTTTCAGGCAAATGAGTTAGATTTCCTATTATGATGCCTCTTTGTGATATTTGAGATTGTTTAGAACTTGTGGTTGCAATATTTAGTGGTTGTTTAGAACATGGAAAAAGAGGACTTGTGTTTCTTATAAAAACAACCCAACATTTGTTCAACTGTTGGAGTTTAAAGGTGTTTGGATTAGCTTATTTTGCGAGTTTAGGGGCTCATTTGAATTTTGAATAGCCGGTAAGCTTTCTGTTAACAGCTTGTGGGAGCTTATGGACTTACACAGACCAAAAGTTAAAGTTGATAAGCTATAAAAAGTGAGCTTCTCGGCTTTTAAAGCGGTAAGTATGCCCATAAGCCCGCAAAATAATCTATCTAAACGCCCCCTTAATATATTACGGGTCGTATAACATTCTTGTTGATGGCAGCAAGATAAAAGTAAGTTAGAAATATTCGTTTGGGTTGCATTATAGTTTGTCACTCTATTAAAATCCTTCTTGCATTATTGTGCTTGTTAATATATATTTTTTAACAATATTTTAGATCTTACAATGTTGGACCACTATCTGTTCTAGTATGTATATTTCAGTAATGTTTGCTAAATGTGTGATAGTTTTTGTTTTCAGCTTAAACTTTTGGGGGCTGCTTGTAGCTAGTTGAGATACGGTCATGTTGAAGTATAAGAAAATGTGATCATTTAAACCACAGTTTCTGCTTATGTGTTTCGTTTTGTTCAGATTTATGCACGATGCTCATGTTGGTGTTACTAGCAGTTTCATCCGTTCAGAGTGGTCAGTTGACATTCCATTTGATAATGAATTTTCTGTAGTTACAGTGGTTATAATGCACCACTAAGAAGTTCGCTTGTGAGTTTACATAGATTATATAATACTTAATTTACATGTTCAAAACACTTATATGTTAATAATGTTATATACGATGCTGCAAATACTTTTTAGCCATTTTTCATGGTACTACTCTAAGTGTCGTACTGAAAATGTTTGCTTTGTTTAGTGATTGTTTCGTATGATTTTTGTGTAGGTACACATAAATCAGGATCCAGAATGTTGTGTTGGACTTTTGATGATTCAAACTCAGGTGCTTTTGCGGTGGTAGTGGATGGCAACCAGTTGCAATTGCAGGTATATGCTCCTGGAACATCAGCAAATAGAGAAAACTTAGTTTTACCCGAGACCATACATGCGAATATAATATCTAATTGAACTACACTATTTTATCTTCAGATGTGCAAATTAAGTTAGATAGGTAGTTAGAAATTTGTAGCTTTTTTTTTTGCTACAAGCACTCTTCATACATGATCATGATTCTAAACATTTGTTTCTCAGTATGTTCTCATCAAATTTAATATCTGCAACTAACTTTCTTTAAAATTATCTTCTACACTTATCTATTTCATATCAGCGACAAGCCTGGTTGAGATGGCCATTCAATGTTTATTTTTTAAGTTCTCTAAATAGTATTGATAAGTATGATCATCTCAATTTGCATTTATTTTTTCAACTATACTATATGTGGCAAGTTGGAGAATGTAATGTGTAACCTTTAGTTGTGAGGTAGACGAGTTGAAATGGTACATTTAGATGTTGATTGACAATAAAGTATAGACAGTGCACATATAAATTGATCTCTTAGCCCATTTGTTATGTCTGCATAAAAGATTATATACTGTACTAGATAGTATGTCAAGATGACAAAATAAGCATTTTGTTTAGTGTTATTAGTGGTCTCTTGTATTAAAAATAGGCGTATAAGTTGTTCTTTAGTCACCACAATTTGAAACTTCGAATTATGTTATTGAAAAATTGCTACCAATCTTGTTGAAAAAAAGAAATTCTTAGACTATATGTTGTATACATCCGTATAGGTTAAAACATATTAACTTGATAGTAGTATACCAAGATAAGTCTTCAAAGTCAGAACACAGGATGCAAGGGTCTTGGAATCAATATTTTGAAACTCGGGTCTCAAATAGACCTGGTCGAGTCACCGGGTCCTGGTCGACCCAGGTCAACCCGGGTTAACCCGGTTTTCTAAAAAAAATTATATTTTTAATAATTAACAAAAATGATATATAAAAACCATAAAAAAATCCCGTATATTAAAGATATAAATTGTTTAGCAACCAACATAATATGTAAAAATAAATTCAATCGCAAATACGTAAAATTTACATATTTAAAAAAAACCTGAAAAATCCCGGCGAGTCGAGCCGGATTTCGAAAATGTGAAACCCGGGTCTATATGACCCGTTTTTCCGACCGGAACCGATTGACCCGGGTTTCAAAACATTGCTTGGAATTTAGTCCAATTTCAATCGGTTGACCAGTGATATTTGTTATATCACCAGTGATATTTGTTATATTGTCTAATATAATTTGTGATATTTTGTATACAATATATGTCAAATATCACTTGTGATATTTGTTATATGACATGTCTAATATTAGTTATGATATTTTTTAAACTATCAACTTTTTAAGATAAAATTAATATATTAATAGTTTAGTGATTGTCACTTGTAATATCACTAGTGATAATGGATTCAGATATAACGTTTATCACCGTGATAAATGTAACGTTTGTCGCCGTGGTAAATGTAACATTTATCGCCGGTGATAAATGTAACGTTTATCACCGATAATAAATGCGACGTTTATGACCGTGGTAAATATAACGTTTAAGACCGATGATAAATTTTAAGTTTATCACCGGTGATAAATGGAAAGACGATCAATGCGAGGTTTATCATCGGTGATAAGTTTATTATCACCGGTGATAAGTTTATCATCAGTGATAAATGTAACGTTTATCACGGGTCATAAATGTAACGTTTATCAGTGGTGATAAATGTATGTAACGTTTATCACCGGTGATTAATGTGACGTTTATCACCGGTGATTAATGTGACGTTTATCACCGGTGGTAAATGTGACGTTTATCACCGGTGGTAAATGTGGCGCTTATCACCGGTGATAAATGTGGCGTTTATCACCGGTGATAAATGTGGTGTTTATCACCGGTGTTAAATGTGGCGTTTATCATCGGTGTTAAATGTGGCTTTATAACATGTTCACGCGGGCCTACAGGATAACTACTGCAACTAATAATGTATATGTAAGATACAACAAGTATCTTTTCCCATTATCAAAATTATAAGAATCAATATATATTACTATGGATACAATTTGGAGAAAATCTTCACGGGTCTGCTCTTTATATTGGTCGAATCTCTAGACCGCAAATAATAAGCCCGGACATAGTTCCCTCATAAGGTACTAATTCCAAATTCATAGGAATAGATCCATATCTAAGCTCGAAGTCTGAGTTGAATTTCCACACATTAACCTCCATTCATCCATCTTCCCTCTTTCTAGGTACCCGATTCGTATCATGTAGAATCCATGGGCTTGGGGATCTGAATTATATAAGTCCAGTGTCATGTTTCTAGTGGAGTAGATCCTGTACTATCACCGGACAGTACAACCCACGACACCTTTCTGAGAGCTTAAACACAAGATAGCATTCATAATTTGTGTTTGGTGACATCTGGAATTTAATCCTGCTTTTGATGTGCAATACTTGTTGTGATCGGAGCTCAACCACCTCCTGAAATCTGAATGTTTGATATATAAAGTTATTACATACTCCTTATAAAGATGAACTATATATCTGGATAAGACCATATAAACTATATTTGAGAGCCAAAAGTATTCCTATTACATCTAATATATAGTTTTGGACTTAAAGGTTTACGGATCAACCCAACCCAACACGTTATTCAAAATACTGGATAACTATTACCGTATAATAATTCAATTAGGTAGATCATATTTGTAAACAGATTGAAAGGAATGTATTTCGTGTTGTTTCATTGAGAGATGAAGACCTCTGTATATATGCAAGAATAAAAAAAACTTGAAACTAGATAAAAATTGAATGTAATTAACATGCAGACTAATTTCAGCCTATAAACAACTCATGTATGGCCAAACTACACCATACTTACAACTGTGTATCTTTATTTCTAACGATATTCAAGTATCAAAACACAAGTTACGAATAAAACATGTAAAATTGTTTTGACCCGTTACTAACCCTTCCTTTTTACCACCGCTAATTTTATTCGTCATACCTTGAGAGTATAATATGTGACCACACTAGCTTGTTGACCTTTGATTGCAGCAGCCTTAATAACAACAAAATAATGATAATGATTTTAAAATTTTGATTTCAACCATGAAGGATTTAAAATGTTTGTGTGTGGAGGATCATTATTTTTACCTTCATGTATATATCGAGATCAGGAACAGGTTTTATTTTTGCATCTCTTTCTCTTCTTGATAAGTCTGCTAACATCTCTGCAGTTTTATGTACATAAATATGTTATACGAAACTCTCGAACTTTATAAAAAAAATAATGACGAAGAAATGATTAAAAACTAACAGTAACGTGATCCACCGCCTTGACATCTAGCAAAAAAGGCTAAAGTTTCTCTGACCGTCATTTCTCCGACAGGACATCATATTGACTTATATAAGCAGAGGTTCTTTCAGGTACAAACTCATGTAACTCATGGTTGTTATACATTACCTTTCCCGATATCATTATATGAAAATTAAAGTTAGAATTCTGTCATGGGAGAAAAAACTGTTTACCTAACTAAGAAATGAACTCAAATTAGGATCTTTCGTTATACCATAAGCTCCTTGGCAAGCTTTCCAGCCAACGACAACAAGAGTGTTGTCTTTCTGGAACTTGGAGGTCCCAAAAGTAATGTCATTCTACAAAAAGTATGCAAAAATTAGTTACAAGTAACTTGAAAAGCAATCACAGAAATGTATGATTATGACTGCTTATCTCATACTAATTAATTTATGTCTAGTTAACTAACTTATGATATAAGTTGTAACATAAAAACAACCACAAGATAACTGGCTTCCTGGAACAACGCTAAAAAAAGTCGATAAGCCATTTATCACCGGTGATAAACCATTTATCACCGGTGATAAACCATTTATCACTGGTGATAAACCATTTATCACCGGTGATAAATCATTTATCACGGGTGATAAGCCATTTATCACCGGTGATAAGCCATTTATATCCATTTATCACCGGTGATAAATATACAAATTAATAAAATATCATCAATGATTGCCAATCTTAATTCCAAGTAATCAACCCTCCACCATTAAGAATGAAGCATAACTATAGCCGAAAGTATGCATTATGTAGAATCCAATTGATCAATCTTTTGTCCTTGGGTTGTCCTATCTTTCTAATTTTGAGGCAGAAACCGGGGCACCAAATGTCTAAAGCAAACTCGATCATCGAGTACAACAGAGCCTAGATGACTGAGTATGGCCAGCCACCTTAGCCTTGCCTTTGCGTATTCGGTTGGTGATGATACAAATAAAGATGATCTCTTGATTGATTCCATTTTAATTTGCTACTTAGAGGGGGACCTAGAACAAATTTTTGTTATAAAACTCAGAAACATATTAGTACTTTGATAAATCCTAGTAATTTTTTTAAGAAATGAACTAAAACAAATAATCCATAACCAGAATTAGGACGTCATATAAACTTTTAACTAATACCGTATTTCAAATATAATACTGGAAAGATGTGATGTACTTATATGTGATATTTTAAATATGGTGTTATCGTCGATGTAACAAAATAGGGTGTACAACTGAACAAGATAGTGGATTTACTGTAGCCGTTATTGTTTGTTTAATCTTCTAACATAGAAACTTGCATCTAAAGTGAGCCTTAAAACATCATGTCGATTTTGTTGCCAGATCCTGTAAACTAATTATATGATTAACTGATATTTCAATCAGTTATATGTACATAAACGCTAAAATTTATCATCTATTACTTGAAAAATGCAATAACCATATGAGAGGTGGATATTTAAACTTCAATAATATGTTTACTCCGGATAGAACTTTCTACACCTAAAGAAGTGATGGTCATTTTAACTTGATATACTCCATATGAGTATTCTGTAGTGTGTCTGTGACTCCGTGTGTGTGTGCATGTTAATCTTTAAACCAAGAACCCCCATAAGTATAGTTTCATATGTTCACTAGTGACATGCCCATGTTATTATGTAGTTCTCTCTTATATAGAAATAGGTTATTGTGGGAATGGGTTTCAACTGACTATATGAACATGAGTGACCTCTTGCATACTATCAAAAAGTAAAAAGTATTTTGATAGCAAAAAGATAAGTAAAAGACGATACCTCTTGTAGAAAGTTTTTTGCTCTTGTCTGCAATCCCCTCCTCGTTATTTCATTTACCATCCTTATTGCTCATCTATTTTCTACCGTCATCTCGTACATCGCGTTACTAGCAGTCTCCCATTCAGAATCATCACTTCCTTGGCCATAGGCATTTCCTTCATAAGCCTAGCAATCAATACACCCGTTTTTTTGTTGTAGCAACCAAGCTGCACGCATTTGATTCTTAACCAATAGCCGACCAAGTATAAGTGCATATGGGTCCAGTGCACCAGCCATTACTAAGTACCCAATTGCAAAAACTACATTCGCAAGAAGATTTGCTCTTTTGCACCGGTATGCATTATTTATCCGATCATTAGCAGCTATCCTATCATTGCTCCCCAATATCACTTCATAAACCATCCTAATCAAGGAAACCACATTCCTTACTGACATTTCATCAAACACTTCCTCGCATCCTCAATCTTCCCACATTTGGCGTAGATATCAACAACATAACTAGCGAAAAACACATCTCACCCATGTCCACAACCAATTTTTGTGTAAAAGTAATACTACTTACATCTATAATCGTACCAGCATCGCCGTTATGCATCGGTTCATTTTGAACAATTTTTTTCAGGATCGATTGATTCACTAGTTCTTGGTTTTATTTTTTGTGTTTATCTCATGATTTGTATACTTCATTTGTGTAGAGTTTTTGATTTTTTTGTTACTGTTTGATTTTTAGAGAGAGAATGGAGTGTGATCAGTGATGTGCGTGTTTTTCTAAAGTTGAACTGGGGTAGTTGGATAATTTACATATTTACATTTTTAGTCCTTCTATTCTTTTTAATATATTGACAACTTTTACCCTTTCGTGTTTTTTATCATTTGATCTGGTCCCTCCCCATAGATGGCCCAGATTAAGCCCTTGGATTCCACCAAAAAAGAGGATTCTTTAATAACCGGACTCTTAACAAAATATGATCTAATGGTTTAAACTTAACCTTCATATAAAGATCGGAGTTAACATTTTTATATAATAGTATATATAAAAAAGTGAAAAACTATGTTCTGTAGTCCAATGCAACGGATAGATAAACTTGACAAATGAACTTCTCTAACGCAAAAATGAGATTATTGAACTTCTATCAGCTTCGGCTTTAATACACTCTGAGCAGCAATAAAGTTACGTATTATATTTAAGTAGACCAGTTGAATACGCCACAAAGATGAAAGATCATCTGGCACAAAGGTAGATAAGTAAACATGAAATTTACAAAGATCAACCTCCTAACACGCTAGTCTGGTTTAATTGTTTGAGCCAAGATCAAACCATTAAATTTCATATTATTCATCCCATCTTAACAGTACAACACTAGGTCAAAATTACCTTGCTAAAACTAAGCTTGTGTATCTACAGTAGTAGTACATCGAATCATGGCATTCAGAAATATGTTCTAGAACATACAGATTAGATGATCTGCTACAGATATGATTAGTATATTACAACATCTAGCACTTGAATGGCTCCCCCAGCTTAAATCTCGCGTGATCTTGGTTAGAACCCAAGTTAGGATTTTCATGCGTCTTTTGTTTGTTTATCTCACCCTTCTTTTTCTTGCCAGAAGATCTAAAAGATCCTTCAACTGAGATGTACAGAATTCAGTGAAAACATCAAGGAGCGGAAACTGTAAATATATACAAGTTATCGAAAAATCATATACAGAATATCTACATTCTCTACACGCTTAACAATGTACATCTAATTTGATGGTTAGATATAGAGGTGGTAATTTTTGACCCATGGTTAATTTTTGGGTCAACTTGGTTAAATTAGAAAAAGAAAGGGGTCTAGTTGGGTTTCCCTTAAAATCTTAGATGGGCCTAGATGGGTCAAACAAGCTCCTTCTTAAAATTATAAATGGGTCTACTTGGGTCTCCTCATTTGTCACATGGGTCTAGATGGGTCTCTCTTTATATTACTAATGGGTCAAGATGGGTCACCCAATAGGTTTAGTAATATCAAAAGTGTTTTTTTTTTCCATTTTTTTTTCACAAGCTTGTCAAAATTTCACACTTGTTATTTTTTTACGTCTTCACCGTATTTTTACGTTTTCATCATAAATTTACGTTTTGGCCAAAAAATTTACGTTTTCGTCAGAAATTTTACATTTTCATAAAAAATTTCTACGTTTTCGTCAGGAATTTTACGTTTTCATCAGAAATTTTACGTTTTCGTCAGTAAATTTACGTTTTTGTCAGAAATTTTACATTTTCATTAGAAATTTTACGTTTTTGTCAGAAATTTTACGTTTTTCAGAAATTTTACGTTTTCGCCGGTAAATTTACGTTTTCGTCAGAAATTTTACGTTTTCGTCATAAATTTTACGTTTTCTTCAGAAGTTTTACGTTCTCATCAGTAAATTTACGTTTTCGTCAGTAAATTTAGGTTTTCGTAAGAATTTTTACGTTTTCGTCAGAAATTTACGTTTTCGTCAGTAAATTTACGTTTTTGTCAGAAATACATTTTCATCAAAAATTTTACGATTTCGTCAGAATTTTACGTTTTCGTCAGAAATTCTACGATTTTGTCAGTAAATTTTACGTTTTCGTCATAAATTTTACGTTTTAGTCAGTAAATTTAAGATTTTCGTCAGTATATTTACGTTTTCGTCAGAAATTTTACGTTTTCGTCAAAAATTTTAAGTTTTCGCCAAAAATTTTAAGTTTTCTTAAAAAAATTTACGTTTTCGTCAGTAAATTTTACGTTTTCGTCAGAAATTTTACGTTTTCGTCAGTAAATTTACGTTTTCGTCAGTAAATTTTACGTTTTCGTCAATAAATTTACGTTTTCGTCGGTAAATTTACGTTTTCGTCAAAAATTTTACGTTTTCGTCAGTAAATTTACGTTTTTGTCAGAAATTTTACATTTTCATCAGAAATTTTACGATTTCGTCAGAATTTTACGTTTTCGTCATAAATTCTACGATTTCGTTAGTAAATTTACGTTTTTGTCAGTAAATTTTACGTTTTCCTCATAAATTCTACGTTTTCGTCAGTAAATTTTACGTTTTCGACAGAAATTTTACGTTAGTAAATTTACGTTTTCGTCAGAAATTTTACGTTTTCAGAAATTTTACGTTTTCGTCATAAGTTCTGATTACGTAAAAATACGGATGAAAACGTAAAATTTATGACGAAAACTTAAAATTTTTTACGAAAACGTAAATTTATAGACTAAAACGTAAAATTTCAGACGAAAACGTAAATTTACTGACGAAAACGTAAAATTTCTGAAGAAAACGTAAAACTTCTGACAAAAAGTAAATTTTATTACGAGAACTTAAAATTTCTGATGAAAACGTAAAACTCCTGATCGTAAAATTTCTGACGAAAACTTAAAATTTCTGATGAAAACGTAAAATTCCTGACAAAAACGTAAAATTTCTGATGAAAACGTAAATTTCTGACGAAAACGTAAAATTTCTGACGAAAACGTAAAGTTTCTGACGAAATCGTAAAATTCCTGACGAAAATGTAAAATTCCTGATGAAAACGTAAAACTTCTGACGAACACGTAATTTTTTTTGATGAAAACGTAAAATTTCTGACGAAAACGTAAAAATACGGATGAAAACTTAAAATTTTTGACGAAAACGTAAATTTATAGACTAAAACGTAAAATTTCAGACGAAAACGTAAATTTACTGACGAAAACGTAAAATTTCTAATGAAAACGTAAAATTTCTGACGAAAACGTAAAATTTATGAAGAAAACGTAAAACTTCTGACAAAAAGTAAAATTTTTGACGAAAACGTAAAATTTCTGATGAAAACGTAAAATTCCTGACGAAAACTTAAAATTCTTGATGAAAACGTAAAATTGCTGACGAAAACGTAAAATTTATGATGAAAACGTAAAATTTCTGACGAAAACGTAAAATTTCTGACGAAAATGTAAAACTTCTGACAAAACGTAAATTTTTTTTTATGAAAACGTAAAATTTCTGACGAAAACGTAAAATTCCTGATGAAAACGTAAAATTCATGACGAAAACGTAAAATTTCTGACGAAATCGTAAAATTTCTGATGAAAACGTAAAAATACGGAAGAAAAAGTAAAATTTCTGACGAAAACGTAAAATTCCTGACGAAAACGTAAAATTTCTGACGAAAACGTAAAGTTTCTGACTAAATCGTAAAATTTCTGACGAAAATGTAAAATTCCTGATGAAAACGTAAAACTTCTGACGAACACGTAAATTTTTTTGATGAAAAAGTAAAATTTATGACGAAAACGTAAAAATACGGATGAAAACTTAAATTTTTTGATAAAGGCGTAAATTTACTGACGAAACGTAAAATTTCTGACAAAAACGTAAATTTACTGATGAAAACGTAAAGTTATTAACAAAACGTCAAAAAGTAAAAGACTAACCTCCTAAAAACCCATTTAAAACAAAAAAAAAAACCCAAAAACCCATTAAAACCCAAAAAAAACCCAAAAAAAACCCAAACTTTTCCTAAAGACCCATTTACACCCAAACCCATCTAAACCCAAACCCATCTAGACCCAACCCATCTAAACCCAACCTCTTAAAAGACCCATCTAAACCCATACCCATCTAAACCCAAACCCATCTAAGACCCATGACCCAACCCAACCCAACCCAACCCAACCATTTTGCCACCTCTAGTTAGATAGAACATCCACAGTCCCGTAATACTTTAGCACTATCTGCCGAGGGATATCGAATTATTATAAAAAAAAAAAAAAACCTTTTATTGGAGCTCTTTTAGAAGTAAGATGATTTGTTTGTTAAATAAATTATGTGTTTTGTAAACGGATAATTAGATAATGAGTTGTTGCAAAACATGGTTTTTAAATATAGTGTTTGGATTTGATTATGTTGTTTGATAACGCAATAATCAAATAATCTGTTTATCGAGTGTTTGGCAAATTAGATTATTTAATGACTTTTCATGTAAAATCAACAAAAAGGACAATTTTTTATTTTTTAGATTTATAGATTATGCAAATTTTTTAATCTGAGTATACAACTTATTTTTTCTTAATGATGTACGTAATAAAATAAGATATAAAAATGATTTACAACTATAACAATGACTTATAACTAAGGGTTGTAAATTTTACTCGGCGGTCGACCACCGCCAAGCGATATATCTGCTTGGCGGCGATATATCGGTTTCTCGGCGGGTACTATAAATTATCATTATTGTTAATAAATTTAATATTTACTTGATATAAATTTTACAAAATTTACATGTTTTTATTAAGTTTATTAGTCTTATTATTATTTTAGTTACATTATCTTATAATATATGTTGCAAATATATAGATTATGTGTGATTTTAGTTGATATTTGGTTTATTTTGACTAATCTCATTGATATTGACCGATATTGACTGATATTGACCGATATTGACTGATATTGACCAAAACGCCAAGCCGGGCGATTTGGACCGATTTCTGGCCGATATTGACTGATTTTGACCGATATTGACCAAAACGCCAAGCTTGGCCGATATGCCATATATCATGGCGGTGGACCACCGCCAAGCGATAAATCACTGATATATCGGCCGCCATGACCGATATTTACAACACTGTAAGTTACTAATAAAATGGCTAGTCACAGTATGTGATTCATTTTTTATGATCTTATCCTTTGTTTACCCACCTCTTCCTATCTTACTTTCTTAAAACCTACAAACATAGAATCCAGCGCATCTTCACCTCCTTTCATTACAACCTTCTATCACTATTCATCATGTTGTCAACAATGCTTTTTGATGTCCATAGTTAACATGCCCTTTTAAAAATAGATCGATAGGGATTCTAAGTTTTAAACTTTTGGCAAAGAAAGTATGAGTGGTAATTAGGTAATTTTGTAGTCAAGGGTGATTTGCGTTTTCCAAAAAGCATGTACCCACTTACTTTTTCAAAACGACGTTTTGATAAGGTTCAAACGCAAATAACTGATTTTCATATGTTCATACCCAAACACTTACAACCAGCTTTTTACGTTTTTGAAATGTGATAAGCAGATAATCTGCTTGCAACCGCACTCCCAAACACCCCCTTAGACAGTTGAATAATACTAGCAGACATGCAGTGTTGAAAACTTGCAATTAAGGAAAGTGGAAAGAAACAAATGTATACCTTGCCACTCCCATACAACCTTAGGGTCGCCCTTCAGTATTTTTGGATACCTATCTAACCTAGAATCTTCTTGAACCAACTCCTCAACCTACGATAAAAACAGAAAGATCACAATAAATCCAAGCATTTAAATGCAAATGCTTTCAATATACTAAAGCACGATCCATATAAACCATTACACACAAATCGCCAAGAGAATGATATTTTATGAAAGATGAGGATACCTTTTTCCACAATAGGGGATCTCTTCTTTCTTTGGGTGTAAGAATATGATCTCTTAACCACGATGCAACAATCCAAGGTTCACCTTCACCATCTATGCTCCTTGAAAGTAATGCACTCTCTTCAAGCATCTCACAAACCTATTGTATAATTCCAAAGATTTTATAGAGGGAATGTAATCACTACATGTCTACATGTGACAAAATGAGCGTAACGGGTCAAAACGGGTAACATTTTGGTTCATGTCAAAGAGGGTATAGATCTGTTGGGTTGATCCATAAGATTGTCCAAAGATTTTATACTTGGCTCCTTAAGATAACTTTGCGCCGAAAATGATTAAGGTGGTTAATTATAATAAACTGTCAGAACTTGGACCTTTTACCTGTTAGACCCATTTCCCTTTTTAGATTGTTTGACTCGTTACAAAAAATTTCTAGATGGAAAAATAATAAATGAATGGGTCCCACCTCTACCAAAATTTTAAACCAAGATGTGTCAGCCAACTAAAGTTTAGGAGGCAATACATAAAAGGGTTCATTTATCTTCAGCTTAGATTGGTATGTCTAACTTGTTAACAAATATGATTGTTTGCATGGTACAAAAAAGTCATTCTATGGCTCGATAAGACACCTTTTTAATTTTTCTTTCACAGTCTTTATTTTTCTGTCTTGGTCACACTATCATTTCAATAGATACAATCAGAAGGTACGGATGTTTGAACCTGTTCGTATAGCTCTTCAGATCTGGCTGATAAGTACTGTATCCGCCGAACTTTTTGCAGAATCGATCCACACCCAACCAGCTGCAAAAAAGAATACTGTAACCAAGATAGAAAAAGAGAAAAAAAAAATCTTACACAAGGCTTCACTGAATACCAAAACACAAAATGGCATTATGAACACTGCATGCTCCAAAAGCCATAGACGAATGGAACAGCTCAGCGGTTTATAATGTTCCACTAGCAAGTCTGGACACTTCAGCTCCTTAATCCTACATCAACAGGAAAACCAATGCAACTATGAATGAGATAATGTACAATGTGTAGGGTTTCATACTTTATAACAATCGCCACTGAACATTTAGTCTAGATGTAGCAATAATGACCAATTAAACGGGTCGACTTTGGGTTATGTTTCTATCTCTGACAGGTCAAGTGCATTGAATCATTTAGCTAAAAGAAAAGAGTCATATGGGGCAAAAGACATCCCATAAAACCTCCTAACCCATTTAACTAAAAAATGCTTGGGTTATTGTTGTGATAAACTACAGTAATAATATAGTTTTATAAAATATATAAGAAAGTGGATAAAGAGAGTATGTGGGCCGACCTACATATTTTGACCAACGCTAGAAAACTACATGTTTCAACCCAATCCCTTTATTACCGTTACAAACCCACCCTCTATGCCACCACTTATGCCAAACAATAACCTACCCAATGCTAGTGTCCCTGGTCTCCAGCAAATTATCAACAATCTCCACTGCCTTTTGTTTTGCATACAGATAGGTGGCATTGTTCTTATCCATATTATTCCATAATTCATCTCCTTGAACCTGAATATATAAATTATTAAAATATATATATCGGTGATCAATACTTGGATAAGAACAAGAAACACACCCAAACTTTGCCCACTCCTTTGCACAAGTACTGAGAATATGATTCACAAGCATGAGATTCTACCATCTTCGCCTGTAACAAAAACATTACATATTAAAAAAAAATCATAAGTGAAGTTAGTAATGTACTTATGTACAAGGTTTCGTTTCTCTCTCTAACCCTTACGTGATCCCAAGATAAGTGTTACTCACTCACGAGATTCTTAGCCATTTCATTAATATCTCCATCTTCTAGACATGATCTCCCATGCCTTACATAACCACTCATGCATTCCAATTTTCCTTCATTACATATCCCATGGCTTGGACAAGGATCACAACCGACTGTACAAAGTAGCACTAATTAATCAATATATTTAAGATGTGACTAGTTTACAGAGGTTGGAATTGTATGCTTTGCTATTAGGCATGAAAATATTTTTTATGTTACGTCATGGAAATATGCAGTTAAGGTTACCATTTCATTAGCAGTCAGGCAGTCACGAAGGACTATAGGTATGTCTTTAACAACATTAAACAAAATAGTTATGTTATCCAAATATTGCATTTGAGTATCATCTTTCAGAGCTAATGTTGATACTTACGGGTATCAGAATATAAAAAAGGACGGTTCCTACACACGCAAATGTTGAACAAAGGAAATCAGGAAAACCATTGATGACGCAAAAAAGAAGTATGTATCAATATATCAAGAACGCGGAGCCTAGTGATAATTTGGGTTAAGGAAAGGGTGGATAATGAGCAGAAATTCTTAAACAGAATCCCTTCTGGTTTTGATTGGTAAATTTTCTTTTTATATATGTATTGATTCATGTTTGCGTTATCCATTAATTTTACAACAAACTTACTAATGAGTAACAATTTCATTCTAAACTGTCAAAGCAAGCAGACGACCCTAAAAGTAGATTGGAGAACTTAAACTAGGTAGGTTAATTTAAAGCGAAAAATAAAAACATTGTATTCCATTAAATTGATAGATGGTGAGCTTAATACAGAAGAAACTCCTAGATATTAAGCTAACTAGCCTTAATCCTAAGAGGTGCATGTTAAAGCCGGACTTATGAGCTTATCGGAATTGGGCTTGTATACATAATAAGGGCATTATTAACTAAAGTAGTAAAGTAAAGAAAGTGAAAGTTAAAAAAAGGGTGATTGCTGACCAGAGAGATAATCATGATCATGAGTATTACAAAAGGGGTTGGGTAGGCGGGGATTAAACAGCTTAACAACCAAGTTACAGGCAATTGCGACGGAGATAGCTACGGATAAAACAGTCACAGCTTTCAAAAGCTCAGCTTTGGAGGAGGGTAATAAGGTTTCAATTGGAGGACGAGGGTTTTTTATTCTTCTTCGTTTTCTGGGTTTTGGAATTGAAGCCATTGATTTTGTTTTCTTTTTTCTTTACTAGTACTTAATTAGTTTGCTGAAAGAGAAATCGATAAACACCTATCCACAATAATACACGCCTCTTTATATGATAGACGAATAGTCGGGCTATATAGCCCGATTTACGAGTACCGTACTTAATCCATAGTAAATTGATTAAGACCAAATTGGCCCAACATGCTCAGTGGAAGGTTATCGCACGCGATTTCAAATGGGTCGCGTTCTACCCGCACGCGGTCAGACAGAACATAGTTCAAATAAGAATATAATTCACTCAAGAGGATATTCACTATCTTTAAATAAAAGATAAGGATGTCGCGTTCTACCCGCACGCGATCAGACAGAACATAGTTCAAATAAGAATATAATTCACTCAAGAGGATATTCACTATCTTTAAATAAAAGATAAGGATCTTGTGTATATAGTAATTATCTTCTTCTTGAGCCACATGATTCGGGGAACCAAACTAGGGTTCCATCGGGTATATAAGGAACCTCTCGGTTTCATTCAAGGTACGATTCACTTGCCATCAAAAACCCTAATTGATTGCTCTTACGTCGGAGTTTAATCGTGGGAGACAATCTCACGGTAAGTCTAATGGTGATTTTTCTTAGTGGGCATGATACCAAGACAATATTCACTTGGTGCAGGAGTAGGAGCCTCGCGCACCCGAATTACTCTTAATTCGGGTCAACTAGGTCCAACAAACTTTTGTATCAACAAGTTGGCGCCATCCGTGTGACCCTACATTAAACTCTACAATGACTAAGACAGCAAGCGGATCTCCTAACCAGCGAACTCCGACGAGGAAAAAATCTCAACCAAACGAGACAACTATCGTCTTTACGCAATATGCCTCAGGGACTCCCGGAGGACCGAACAATCGGAAAGTTGGAGCCAGGCCACCGCCGCATGTGGCCAATTCGACCTTTGTGGCAACTCATGTGCCGAAACTGGCCACAGACCTCCAAGATCGACAGAGGTATTCCCCCCCCCCCCCCCCCCCCCCCCCCCCCGCTACAAAAAGAAGCTCGGCGTCAGTCAGACGCTGAACTAGAATATGACACAACCACTCTTGCGCTCGAGATACGCCTCAAGGACTTAGTAACTCAAAACTATGAATCTATCCTCCCTCTCATGACCGAGAGAATGAGGAACAAACCTAGTGGAGATCTTCGGACGCACCTTGACTTTGAGATCGATCCCGAAAATTCACCACGACATCTCGGGGATAGGGGCGCCGTAGTAGTTCCCCTAAGCACATGAAGAGGCATACCATGGATGAGCGTCTCAGAAGACCCCGTGTTAACGAACGACTTGGGAATAGAGTCCCCACCGACCAAAATGAGGAGCAACAAGCTTCTAAACATTCAGAAGGGTCAAGTGAACGAGACTCTCCCGAAACACTAGATGAAAACGCTTATCGCGAAAGCGTCCACGAGAGACTCGGTGTGCAGCACAGGAAGAGAAGTCCAACTACGGCTCTTTGGGCCGCACGTCTGGAAGGGGACACTGCAACCAATCTAGAAGGCGGGAACGCTCCCTTAGCAGCAACCCCCGCCGCAAACGTCGCAGTAGGGATGATACATCCTCGCTTGACTCCTCAAGCTACGAAGATAGCGATACGGGGCACTGGAAATCCAGACGCAGGCGCCACGACGAAGTATTGAAGATTTGTCCCGTCCACCGTGTCATCGAAAAAGTCAGCGGATTCACAACTTGCACACGTGAATTCGCAAACAACAAGAAAAGGAGGATTTCGTCGAATCTCAAAACCTATGACGGAACAGGGACCCAGACGATCACCTAACGGTCTTCGAAACAACCGCCCACATTGAAGCATGGCCAGAGCCGACGTGGTGCCATATGTTCAATTCCACATTGATAGGCGGTGCGCGAACAAGGTTTGACAAACTACCATGGTGAAGCGTCGACGGTTTCGAGGAGCTGCGTTGAGCTTTCAGAAGAAATTTTACACTTTGAAAGAAGTATGCCAAGAGCCTGGGAAATCTTTGGACGCATACACAAAACGATTCAAAGATGAGTGTACACATGTCAAAGCATGCCCAGAAATCTTTAAGATCTCTAGTTCATAAATGGGATTACCAATCAGGAACTGATCAAGCACTTGAATGATAGGTTTCCTACTTCCTAGAACCTTCCATGAGATGATGGAACGTACAAGAGCTTCATCCATGGAGAAACTACGATCGCAGATAACAGAAAATGATATTCAAACTATAGGGCTCACGATCAGCCCAAGAAGTAGTATACGACCAAAATAATGACTATCACGGCCAACAGCGGGAGGGCGTGGCCCTAATAAGTACACTCCTCTGACAATGACTCTAAGGGAGATATTGGCAAACGAATAGGTAAATTTACCAAAACCATTGCCAATGACCACTCCGGTTGAAAGGCGTGTTGGTAACAAGTATTGTGAATACCACAATGAAAAAGGACACACAACAGATGAATGCGTGCAGCTCAAGAAGCAGATTGGTGAGATGGTGAAAGCATGCAAGCTCAACCATCTCATTTAGGAATTATAGGACGAGAATGACAAACTCGAAAAACGAGAATAAAAAATACCGACCCAATGACAAATCTGCGACCATCTACATGGTGCAGTGGTGGCATCGCATAACCAAGCAAAGGGTTAGCAAAAAATTCCTCGAGAAAAAATCTCATTCTTTCCTTTAACCGCAAGCGATGTGGCTGAAGGGCCCTTGACAATCGAAGTGAACATAGGGGGCCATGCCGTCCACCGCATGTACATTGACGGAGGTCCTCAGCAGAAATCCTTTACGAGCACTAGTATATGCTACGAAATGGTTGTCGGGCATTACAAGGTCCAGAGTTAATGTAAAACCCGCATTCTTTTACCATGCATAGTACCCTTAGGATCGTACGTACTAGATTAAAACTTTCCTAATATAGCATGATTACGATTACGTGTTAGGAGTTTACGTATTACGTACGTGTTAGAACACGATAAGTTTTTACTATGCACGATCACGTAATAATTATTTAACAATAATTAATCACGAACATGCGATCATGAAATCATGAACGTAATTAAAACACGAACTATTATTAATTATTATATATATTTATTACGAGCGTAATTAAATATATTAGATCACGATATTTACGTAACGAGAACACTTAAAACGCGAACACAAATAATCACGAACGTGTAACTTATTAATTAGACATGGAAAACCTTCGGGTTACCCCTTGTGGGCCCCATTCCCACGAAATTAGGAGGGGGGATGGGCTTAGCCCATCAATTTTACACTAAAAGGGAATTAGGAGGTTTTCACTACTCATTTTAATCTTTATAGAAGATTTTTTAGAAAACCTAAAAACCCTCCTTCTTCTTCTCCTTTGTGCCGCCACCCTACAACCACCATGGAAGGTGGTTTTTGATCTTTGATCTTGAAGATTAGTTGTTTGTTCGTGTTTGTTCTTCATTCCCTTGATCCACGTATTCGGTAAATCATTTTTTTTTACCTTTTTCTTTTCTTTAATCTTTAATTCATTAAGAACATGTTATGTTTTTTATTAAAAAACTAATAAGTAATCATAGATCTAACAAGATATATGTTTTAATAAAATCAAAAGGGTTCATTAGGGGTGTTTGTTTTCTAGCAGCGGCCTACACCGAACCCAAAAGGGTTTCGGTTTGGCCAACCGACCACCACCAAAGACCGTATGGTCTTGGTTGGTGTGTGTGGGTCCCACGGCAGCCCAAGACAAGGTGTACCCCGAGTTGGGTCGGGGTACGATGTCGATTCATGTCCGGTTCATGTTTTTAGGCCTAGATCCGGTTCATGGTTTATGTTAGTTTTTTCATGTTATGAACTTATGTTAAAATTAAATTAATAATGATGAAATTAATTTAATAACATGACTTAGGTTAATTATTAATATTTAATAATACATATTTTTAACCTAAGTATTTAATATATTTAATTAAAACATGTTATACTTTAATTAAATATTATAACCTATAGTTTAATTAAATTACATGAAATAATTATTAAACTATACATTATATCATATGACTTAGAAAATAATCATGAAAACACTTAGGCTTATTTACTTAGCTTATTTAACCAGCTTATTTCTAATTATGGAAACTTTCTATTTTTAGAAACTTAATTAAATAAGGCAGCTAATCTATTTAAGGAAACCAACTATTTTAGAAACTTATTTATATAAGGCAGCTAATCTATTTTTAGAAACTTATTTAATTAAGGAAGCTAATCTATTTATGGAAACTTTCTATTTTTAGAAACATATCTATTTTAAGCAGTAAATCTATTTTTGGAAACTTTTTATTTTTGGAAACTTTCTATTTGGAAACTTTCTATTTTAGGAAACCTGCTATTTTTGGAAAGTTACTTATTATTACACAGTAAGTATAATAACACATGAAATACCAGAAGTACTTAATCAGATTAAACAGAATATAAGATAAAACATAGTTTAAGGCTTTTAAACAGTAAAACATGGTAAGAACACATAAAATAAGCTAAGACATGACATAATACCAGCTACGTATTTAGTAAGCAGATACTTATTTCATGTACGTATTTATGTAGCACTAGTGATTCGGAAGTAGGATTCCTCGCAGTTCATCTTCTTCGTTCACTGGACATAAGGTACGGATTCCCGTCCTTTCAGTATGGACATTCTTTCCTTATTAGGATTTCCCCGTATGCAGCCAACTGTTTTCCCGTAGTATAAGTATGAGTTTGATTGCTTATGTTTTAAATATGATTACCTATAGCCATATACATGCATGACCAGTTTCACCTAGTTATGGAGGTACCATAACCATAACATTAGAGGCACTGATGTTATGACTTCACCACGGCGGAGTGATTGCTCGTGGCGTCCCTTCAGCTTTTGGCCATTATTTATATTTATCATGTGGGGCGTATGGGTGCATCCTAGTTACACGTTTTTATTCAGGATTACATGGTGAATGTGGTGTGTGCCTTGCATCCTTCACAAGGAGCTGATCCCTCCTACCCATAAAACCAGTATATTAAATTAGAGGCAGCCCCTCTAATTTGCATGATGAGGTCACCCCTCCAATTATTCATGCACGGTGGATTTTCATGACCTATATTGGCTAATGGTAAAATATGTTAAACAGTTTTCATAAGATAAACATAAGGCTTTTCAAACTATAAAACCAGTTTTATGAACATGTTCCAGGTTTTCCAGGACTCATACTTTTCCGCTGCTATTAAGTCTCTATTATGTTTTAGTCACTTATACTATGTCTATATCCGTGCACTGAGCGCTTTGCTCAGCCGTTACTTTCCTTTCCATGTCCCAAAACGGCAGGTACCCTAGGAAAGACTCGAGCATTTGGAGGACGTGCATAGGATGGAAGCTGCTAGAGACTTCTTTTCCTTTTGCCTTCATATATTTATGCTTATGTAGTTTTTCATTCATTTCTTTTGCTTTATTATGTTTTGGGCTTATGTTTGGGAACCGATGTTTGATTCCGGTTATCCCTATGGTCATGTAATGTTTTATACATTTATCCTTGTATGCTTTGATGACACGCCATAATTACGCGTGACATTCCATTATCAAAATGGGGTGTTACAATTATGGTATCAGAGCCAAGGCTTCGACCTGTAGGCTCTAAAACTCGACCTGTGACTAGTGGGTAGTCACCAGGAGCTTCCTAAGCCAACGTCTGTTATTCTACGTATTGATGTTTTCAGCGCATTGTTGTTTTAACCATGATGTTTTCAGCACCTTGAGGTTTTAACCTTGATGTTTTCATCGATATTGTTTTGCTAATATGGATGGACAACCGTCATTCATATTTAGTTATGTGTCATTGTTTCATGCATAATGTTCCTTTTGAACAGTGGCTATGTGGACTGAACCCCAATAGTTCATAATTAGTCACATAAATTTTTTTTCTGATAAGTTTTGACATATGAGTTTCATTTATTTATGTTTCATGTATCATTGTTGCAGGGATTATGAGTAAGTAATGGTTGGTACAGGACTGGCCCTATTTAGTCGCATGTGCTTTTATCGAAACTTTTAACTTTGGGACCGACCCATAGGCGTCCCCTCGCCATGTCTTTTGTTTTGGAACCGACCCATAGGCGTTCCCTCGCACATATAAAGGTTTTATAAATTACATTACGCATTCATGCACTGTTTTTCATGCATAAAATTTTTCTCATGATTTAAATTGGCATAATTTTTTTTTTTCATGTCCCCTCATAAGTTATTATGTTTTTATGTCAAATATGTTTTCATACTGTCATGGTTAACTTCAGTTTCATGATGATTATGTTATACACTTCTTCGTGATAGATGGTTTCATGTTTCTTCATGATAATTCCGTCTTCATGTTGATTATGTTTTACGCCTCTTTTGTTATTTACGTTGTCCTGCAAGACATTGTTGGATTTCATTGAATTCTGCTTTCATGATAGTCATGGTTGGTTTTCATTGATCATGTTGTCAGGCAAATCATCGTTGAATTTGGTGTAACCACACTTTAGCGTTTCTCTATGCAACCAGAATGAGGTATATACTGGCATTGCCAGGTTATCATGATGGTTTTCCTAACCGTTAAAATGATATACTTTCTTTAGATCATGATAAATGATCGACTCCATACCGATCATTTCATGTGCATTCCACGTGTACTCCACGTACCGTATTTCATGTGTATCACATGTACCTTAATCCATGTGTATTCCACTTGCAATACTTCACGAGTATTTGGTAGTCGATTCTTAATCACCTTAGGCGTATTTTTTTTTCAATTGCTGATGTTCTACAAGATTGCTGATGCCGCTCATAACTTGGAGATGTTACTAAAGGTTGATGCTGCTGACGTTCGGAGACGCTACGAGATGGGGATGTTGTTCACAACTTGGAGATCCTACAAGACGAAGACAAAGGCGTCGGAGCAAAGCAATTGGACGAGAAGATGCTTCACCATCAGACGATTTCCATCAATCATTGTCCCTAATTCTTAGTTACATGTCATACGTCATTCAGCTGTCATTTCAGCCATATGAGTGCAAACCGGTACTAGCCGGCCACTCAGCTGAATAGTTACATGAATCACGATCATGAGAATGACTATCATGGAACTGACAGACAGGACGATAGTAACCACTACTATGACAGAAACTATCCTAGAAATCGCAACCGAGGCTCCGGCCGCGGACGTGATCAGACATACAAATGATCAGTAGTCCAACCGATCTGCCAATTCTGGCATAATAACCTTATATTGTGGTTATATTTGTTTCACATCTCGAGACACATGTCAAGACATCAGTCAAGACACATGTCTCACGTATACTTTCTGAAGACACATGTCAAGACACCAGTCAAGACATATGTCATGCTTATAGTTCCAAGACACGAGTCAAGACACATGACTCACGTCCAACTATGGATTATTTCTAAGAAATTCAGGGTACCCTCCAAGGGTATGTCCATTTTGTTGTGCCATGTATTAATCAGGCCACAAGAATTTCAATACCATTATCGGCGTATCAGTGAGAACTGTCACGTTGCCAATGTCACTTTCATTCTTTCACCATACTTCATATATTCATGACCATGAAGGACGCCTTTCGTATTCCCACGTATACGAAGGTTTTCCTTCAGCTTAATGATGAGATCCATGCTTCTAACGCATTCCCTCAGACAGACACGAGATGAATTTTATCCTAATTATGTACTATGAACAGCACACCATGCTAAGATTCATAATTATGTACAGAAATGTTCAGGCTCCTGAATACATTCAACTTGATTTTCCATCGGGAAAATCTGTACAAATTATCTATGCTTACAAGCATGTGCGTTGTTAGCCATGGTCACTAAATTTTCCAGCTGTCAGTAAGACACGACCACTTAAGTCTTTTACGCTTAACCAGTTGATTATTCCAAAATCTTCCCATACATTCCAGAAGAACTTACAAGGGAAGGACGGTACCATGAGATTATGTGTCGACTACCGTCGGCGTAAACAAATCACCATTCATGACCGTTATTCTCCTCTACGTATTGACAACATGTCCAATCGACCTTATAGTGTTAATCACTTTTCCAAGAGCGAATTCATAATCATGCTGCCAATAGTGACGGGTGAAAGAGCAGGACATGTCCATGGCTGCTATTCGTGCACGACTCGGTCATGCTAGATTATGATTTTGAATTAGTCTCATCAATGCTCAAACACCATTATGAACTTAATAAATTGAGTTTCCATGAACTCATATGCAAATTCATCAGTGTTCTCATTGAGGATAACCTGATTTCCTTTAAGCCTAGAAGAAGAACAGGAAGACCATATCTGCACTATGTTGCAAATTCTTTGACAAGAGAAATTTTACCCTGGAAAATTTTCCAATATCAATTCTGTTTGATCACAGTGACACGCTGAATCACATGGATTTGCATGGTTAATCTTACCATGACTAAGCTTATGCGTAAAGGAGAGAACCCTACACTACATTAGGTGTTCTAGAAAATCCTACGCTAGGAGAAGTCTAGATTCAGAGACTCAGAGTTTCGCAACCTTCTATGTATCAAGTTTCTACGAAGCAGGATACAGTTACGTTCATATATTCATACCTGTTATACAAACAGGCTAAGATAGGACACCAACAGACTGGTATGTTTTCATCATCTGAATTTGTGAACTAAAATGGGACAAGATCTCCATGGATTTTGGTTACCAGATTAATGCAAACTCAGAAGAAACATGATGCTATCTGGGTTATTGCAAACAGTTTGATCAAGTCTGCAGAATCCTTACATCCGCAAGGATTGCAGAACCAACAGATTGATTAGACGTGTTCCAGCCAAGGCTCATCCGACCACTTGGTAATCCCTCAGCTATCGGGTCAGACAAATATTTGCAATTGTACTCCTAAATTACTTCACGTCTTCATTCTAATTCCACGACCTGCTTTCGCGCTCGCGTTCATGACACTAGTTACGTTCATGATCGTATCTTGGCTTAAGATTTTACGTTCTTTTCGTTCTGGGAAGTTTTGCAAGAACTTGAGAGACCAGGCCCAAGTTTAGTATAACTCTCCATCTTCAGATAAACGTTTCACGTCATTTTCCACGTCTCACCTTGTAGCGTTTGGCGTTACCGCCATTATACTCGATGTTCACGACATGTTTCACATGTCATGTTCATTCCACGTTCCTCATATCAGGATCAAGATATGTTACACATATCATGGATCACGATATGCTTACTCATACTACACTCGCCATATCTCCACGTAGCACGTTCAAAATTTTTCACGTATCACGTTCAAAAATTTTCACGTACTACGTTTCTATATGTTTCGCGCATCGTTGCTAGTTATCGGTTAATTTGGATTGTTTTGCACCATAATGTTTCAGTTACTCTTACACGTTAATTCTTATTCCCTTGATCGCATTAGGGGATCTACCTTACGATGATAACCAAGAACTTCTTCGTATTCCAAGTCAAGGTCAGGAGGACCAAGACTTATCATTCGTGTCAAGATCTTATGAAGGAACCGTTCCAAGAGGGAAGCCACTTGGAAACGGACAAGTTCATCCGAACTTTTATCCGTTTTTCTCTTATCAATTAGATATGTCCTTTTAGTCACGTCACGTTCCATGTATTTTCAAGACATGTCACGTTCCACGTTCCCTTCTACCATGTCACCTTCATTTCCGTTATTTTGCATACCTTTCCAGTCTGATTCGGGTATGTTTTGCTTCCAGTTACGTTATCTATAATTCGGGGACGAATTATTCTTTTTAGGGGGGAAGAGTTGTAAAACCCGCATGCTTTTACCATGCATAGTACCCTTAGGATCGTACGTACTAGATTAAAACTTTCCTAATATAGCATGATTACGATTATGTGTTAGGAGTTTACGTATTACGTACGTGTTAGAACACGATAAGTATTTACTATGCACGATTGCGTAATAATTATTTAACAATAATTAATCACGAACATGCGATCATGAAATCATGAACGTAATTAAAACACGAACTATTATTAATTATGTATATATATTTATTACGAGCGTAATTAAATATATTAGATCACGATATTTACGTAACGAGAACACTTAAAACGCGAACACAAATAATCACGAACGTGTAACTTATTAATTAGACACGGAAAACATTCGGGTTACCCCTTGTGGGCCCCATTCCCACGAAATTAGGAGGGGGGATGGGCTTAGCCCATCAATTTTACACTAAAAGGGAATTAGGAGGTTTTCACTACTCATTTTAATCTTTACAGAAGATTTTTAAGAAAACCTAAAAACCCTCCTTCTTCTTCTCCTTTGTGCCGCCACCCTACAACCACCATGGAAGGTGGTTTTTGATCTTTGATCTTGAAGATTAGTTGTTTGTTCGTGTTTGTTCTTCATTCCCTTGATCCACGTATTCGGTAAGTCATTTTTTTTACCTTTTTCTTTTCTTTAATCTTTAATTCATTAAGAACATGTTATGTTTTTTATTAAAAAACTAATAAGTAATCATAGATCTAACAACATATATGTTTTAATAAAATCAAAAGGGTTCGTTGGGGTGTTTGTTTTCTAGCCGCGGCCTACACCGAACCCAAAAGGGTTTCGGTTTGGCCAACCGACCACCACCAAAGACCGTATGGTCTTGGTTGGTGTGTGTGGGTCCCACGGCAGCCCAAGACAAGGTGTACCCCGAGTTGGGTCGGGGTACGGTGTCGATTAATGTCCGGTTCATGTTTTTAGGCCTAGATCCGGTTCATGGTTTATGTTAGTTTTTTCATGTTATGAACTTATGTTAAAATTAAATTAATAATGATGAAATTAATTTAATAACATGACTTAGGTTAATTATTAATATTTAATAATACATATTTTTAACCTAAGTATTTAATATATTTAATTAAAACATGTTATACTTTAATTAAATATTATAACCTATAGTTTAATTAAATTACATGAAATAATTATTAAACTATACATTATATCATATGACTTAGAAAATAATCATGAAAACACTTAGGCTTATTTACTTAGCTTATTTAACCAGCTTATTTCTAATTATGGGAACTTTCTATTTTTAGAAACTTAATTAAATAAGGCAGCTAATCTATTTAAGGAAAAAACAGCTATTTTAGAAACTTATTTATTTAAGGCAGCTAATCTATTTTTAGAAACTTATTTAATTAAGGCAGCTAATCTATTTATGGAAACTTTCTATTTTTAGAAACTTATCTATTTTAAGCAGTAAATCTATTTTTGGAAACTTTTTATTTTTGGAAACTTTCTATTTTTGGAAACTTTCTATTTTAGGAAACCTGCTATTTTTGGAAAGTTACTTATTATTACACAGTAAGTATAATAACACATGAAATACCAGAAGTACTTAATCAGATTAAACAGAATATAAGATAAAACATAGTTTAAGGCTTTTAAACAGTAAAACATGGTAAGAACACATAAAATAAGCTAAGACATGACATAAAACCAGCTACGTATTTAGTAAGCAGATACTTATTTCATGTACGTATTTATGTAGCACTAGTGATTCGGAAGTAGGATTCCTCGCAGTTCATCTTCTTCGTTCACTGGACATAAGGTACGGATTCCCGTCCTTTCAGTATGGACATTCTTTCCTTATTAGGATTTCCCCGTATGCAGCCAACTGTTTTCCCGTAGTATAAGTATGAGTTTGATTGCTTATGTTTTAAATATGATTACCTATAGCCATATACATGCATGACCAGTTTCACCTAGTTATGGAGGTACCATAACCATAACATTAGAGGCACTGATGTTATGACTTCACCACGGCGGAGTGATTGCTCGTGGCGTCCCTTCAGCTTTTGGCCATTATTTATATTTATCATGTGGGGCGTATGGGTGCATCCTAGTTACACGTTTTTATTCAGGATTACATGGTGAATGTGGTGTGTGCCTTGCATCCTTCACAAGGAGCTGATCCCTCCTACCCATAAAACCAGTATATTAAATTAGAGGCAGCCCCTCTAATTTGCATGATGAGGTCACCCCTCCAATTATTCATGCACGGTGGATTTTCATGACCTATATTGGCTAATGGTAAAATATGTTAAACAGTTTTCATAAGATAAACATAAGGCTTTTCAAACTATAAAACCAGTTTTATGAACATGTTCCAGGTTTTCCAGGACTCATACTTTTCCGCTGCTATTAAGTCTCTATTATGTTTTAGTCACTTATACTATGTCTATATCCGTGCACTGAGCGCTTTGCTCAGCCGTTACTTTCCTTTCCATGTCCCAAAACGGCAGGTACCCTAGGAAAGACTCGAGCATTTGGAGGACGTGCATAGGATGGAAGCTGCTAGAGACTTCTTTTCCTTTTGCCTTCATATATTTATGCTTATGTAGGCTTTCATTAATTTCTTTTGCTTTATTATGTTTTGGGCTTATGTTTGGGAACCGATGTTTGATTCCGGTTATCCCTATGGTCATGTAATGTTTTATACATTTATCCTTGTATGCTTTGATGACACGCCATAATTACGCGTGACATTCCATTATCAAAATGGGGTGTTACAGTTAAATTACACCCCAATGGAAAAGTTGGTCTTTGTCACACCCTCAATTTGGCCCACGTGTATAATTACACGAGGATGTGACTATCATGATAACCAAGAGACATGGATACAAGAACGACTAAGAAAAGTCATTTTTCATTCATAAAACATAAAGATAAAATTTGTTCCAAGGAAATTGTTTTACACATCATGATAATATAAATCAAGTTTCCAAATGTCATACATTTAAATTAAGTCTCAAAAGTAAATCATGATAATTTTTATTATCTCCAAGGCACAACCACGTCAATCCTCCGCCTTGACACCTGAGAAAAACATTGCTAAAACGTCAACACAAAGGTCCGTGAGTTTATAGGTTTAGGTATAAGTAGTGTGATGAACCATAATATTTTAGTTAGGCAACCGACAAATAATCTTATAACAAATACAAGATTATCTTCAAATAGCATACGTTCATGATATCCTACGTCTAAGCTCATGACACCGAAGCGTTAACCGCACCAACAAGTTTATATAAAAGAGCCCAAGCAAATACTACCCCAAAGTATTCGTAACACCTCAAATGTAATTGTATCCAATTTGGTCACACAACCAACATTAGATATGGAGGCCAATCCCAATAGATCTATACATAACATTTGCGCTTACACAAAGTAATTAACGGTTCATGATAGTAGGCTAAAGCATCTAGGGGTATCGCTACTTAGACATCATGTAGGCACGTATGGGTTTTCATGGTACTTATGTTCATCCATAAAAACAAGCAATGTTCTCACCCCAAAGAGTTAAAAGCAATTAAAAGTGGGGCTATAAACTCACCTCGTAAATCAAGCAAATGGATGAAAATGCAAAGAAGCTCGAGAATACGACCACATTATCCACAACCTAGTTAAATGTAATTACCGCGTCACAACGACTAATATTTTATAAATAAAATGCATGACATCCTAAGCGTGCTTGACATTATGTTTTAGGTACGGAAAACACGAGACATAAATTCGTTAAATTTACTAGTGGGATTTAACCAGAATTTACCCATGGCCCAAAATAGTAATACATGTCTCGGCCCATGTATTTTAATACACAGCCGCCCCAAATGGTGGAGATATGTGGCCCAAGTTATAATATTCCCAGCCCAATGTCTTTCCTTGGCCCATGACTTGTTACCCAGCCCATTGGAAGGGCGATACAAACTATGAGACAGAGGGGGTAATAACTTCTGTCTGTTCATTCCACACGTTACCACACACACACATAATATCACACCCACCGCCCCATCTCCTTCTCTCTCACCCTGGTTATTATCCAAACCCAGTTGCATCTAGATCTTATCAATTTTTAAGCCAATATTCATATAACCCGATTCTTCTACATCAAAAGATGTGTTCTTGTTCATCAATTATTCGCTTGACATGGGTTTTATCACTACAACGTATTTAATCCGATTCAAGGTGGATTCCAAAGTGTTCTTCTTGTTAGATTCGGCGATAACTCATCACAAAAGATAAGTTTAACTCCTTTTTATTAAAGAAAACGTTTTCATGTGTTCTTGATCATAACTTCGAACATAAAGATGTTTTATTGATTTAAAATCGCAAGATTCATTCATCTATCAAAGAGTTTTGCTCGGGTTTAATTAATTTAGAGATTAGGGTTTCGAAATAATTAGGGGTTTTGATATATCTAACGTTTAATTATAATTAATTAGTGTTTTCTTACCTAAAAACTTGTTAATTGCATCATATAACCCGATTTATAAAATTAGGGTTTCGGTCAAATTGTGGGTTTGTTCATTACTCGGTTTTAATCTAATTAACTAGTCAATTCGTGTTTAGATTAGGTTTAATTAGTGCTTAAATCAATATATTAAAAATTAGGGTTTGACAAATTTTGGGGTTTTGTGTATGCGTGGTTTAATTCGAGTTTAAATGGTGTTTATGGAAAAGAAATAGTATCAATTTCATGTTTTTGGTTTATTATTGGTTGGTTGTGGTCTCGGCTGATTATTGTACATAGCATTCGATTGGGTATTTGTTTTCTAATGACATTATTGGTTATCTCATTATGGTTTCTCTCCATTTTTACTCAAGAAAAATATAAGAATGGTTCGGCTATGATTCCTAGTCTTTAGTATACAATTTAGAATAGTGTCTAAGTTATCTGACACATTTATTCATGTTTCATAGGGTTGTTTGATCAAGCACTCTACATGATATGCACAAGAATGAGGAGAAAGGGTGTAAAAGACTCACAACGAGGGTTTTGGTTTCGGCTTGTGTATTCGGACAAGGATTTGAAGTGTGTTTGGCTCGTTTGGATATAGTGCTTCGATTGGTGTTCAATGATCTTGCTCAGATTCTCCTTGTTAGCCCAGATTTGTTGTAATGTGTTTTGTTTTTGTGTTTAAGACTTGTGAACATGGACTACATTTAACTTAGTATTTTCGGCATAGGGTTAAGCCAAATATGGAAATGTTAGTCTTGTGATATACCCATATAAGGCATTTTTGGCATGTATGTTGTCTTGACCCTGTTAGTGGGTTTGTAAACTATGATTTTCCAGTTTGAGAGTTGACTGGGGTTTACTGGGTTTTGAAATCACAGCTTTTGTCTTACTGGCTTATTATAACTTTGATTCAAGTTTTTAGTTTTGGTAACTTTGTATAAACTAATTTAGTTGAATTCGGCCCAGTAGGGTTTGAGTGGGCAAATTCGACCCATCATGGGTAAATCAAATGACTATGATGTTTTAGACGCGTACAAATTTTAGGAACATGAACAACTGTTAGAAATACGTTTTTACGTATATTAGAAGTATCGGTCACTCCACAATATTATTAATGTTGTAATAGCTCGTAGTTAGTGTTACTTATTAAGTTAAGTAAGAAACCGACCCATGGGCTTGTCATGGGTCGGCCTAAGCCCAAATAAGGGCCTAGGATATAAATACCCCTTTCCACCATGGAAAGGGGTTGGTTGTTGTTCATTTCTAGTTTTCATTTAATAAAAAAGACACATAGTTTCTCTCACTTTCTCTCTCTAGTTTCTCTCTCTAGAAAACATCAACCCACTTCATAGATTCATAGGTTATCAAGATTCTACATTTGGTATCAAGAGCTATGGGGTGATTTAAGGTAATGATTTGTGTGGTTTTTTAGTTTTTGATTGTATTAGTGTTCTTTAAGAAGATCCATCTTGATTCTTGGAGTTTTTGGTGTTTTTGTGATTGGGATTAGTAGATAAGTATTAGTTTTTACTTATTATTGTAGAAATCACAAAACTTTTTGGGTTATTTGGTAAAAATCTGGGTTTAATCTTCATTTTTGATCGACTGTTCATACTCGAAACAAGTTTCTGTTTACCCAGCAAAGTTCCGAACCAAAAACATCCGGATCAAAAAGTTCCGGATCAACAGAAGTTCCGAACCAAAAGTTCCGGATCAAGAAAAGTTCCGGATCAAGAAGTTCCGAACAAAAAGTTCCGGATCAAGGAAAGTTCCGGATCAAGGAAAGTTCCGAACCAAAAGTTCCGGATCAAGGAAAGTTCCGGATCAAGGAAAGTTCCGAACCAAAAGTTCCGGATCAAGGAAAGTTCCAGATCAAGGAAAAAGTTCCGGATCAAGGAAAGTTCCGGATCAAGGAAAAAGTTCCGGATCAAAGGAAAGTTCCGGATCAAGGGAAAAGTTCCGGATCAAGGGAAAGTTCTGGATCAAATCTTCCGAACCAAAATTTCCGAATCAAGGTATTCCAAGCCAAAATCTTCCGAATCAACACTTCCGAATCAACAAATGTTCCGAATCAAGGGATATTTTACTTGTTTTTTCGACGATTTTTTTTAGAGGATTTAATCTTGGTTTCTTACAACAAAAACTCAACACAATTCACAAGCTTTACTTCACTGCTCGATCAACCGATAATCTTTGTCTCTTTGAAGTGAACAAAATGAATCCGAATTCAGTAATGCCTCAGATGACATCACTTACGGATATTTCCGTCATTACAGGAACAGATAATCGCCCTCCAATGCTAATCAAAGAAGTTTTTGAAGCATGGCAAGGCCGGATGATGTCTTACCTTAAGGGAAAACCGGTATATGGGAGGCTTATGGTTAAGTCAATTCTAAATGGTCCACTTGATTATGGTACCATCGTGGTTAACAATGTGACTCGACCAAGGGAGTTTGAAGAACTTACACCAGCTCAACAACTTGTTGCCGATGCAGACGAAAAGGCTCTTCAAACCATTCTCCAAGCTCTTCCACATGACATTTATCGAATGGTAAGTCAGTATACGGTGGCAAAGGATTTATGGGAACGTCTAAAGGTGTTGCTACAAGGTACGTCTCTTACCAAACAGGAAAGGGAATGTCAGTTGTATGATCTGTTTGATAGATTCACGTACAAACCAGGGGAAACGCTTCACGACTATTACTTCAGATTCACTACTCTCATGAATGATCTGAATGTATACAATCTCGTGATTGCTCCATTCCAGGTTAACACCAAATTTTTGAATACTTTACCTCAAGCTGAATGGGGTGAGTATATTATCGATGTTAAGTTAACCAGGGATTTGCATAAGTGCAATTTGGATGAACTATATGATTTTCTTCAGCAGCATGAAAAACATGTGATCATGCACCGTTCGCCTCGAGGTATGTACCCTGATTCCTTAGCTTTGATGGCGAATCAACCAAGCTTGTCACACAACAACACTCCTTATATCTTGGGACATCAAGCCTATCATCCATCACCTTACATGACACCAACCTTTCCCCAATACTCGATTCTACCGCAACCACCCACCTCACATCAGCAACAATATCGGTTTAATGCACCTTCATCACAATATGCTACACAACCTCACCCAGCAAGCATTGCACCTTATGCTCAGTCTTCATATTCTTCTTATCAAGAGAATGCAGCATATCCAACGAGCTACCCTGACCACATGAGTATTCCTTCTAGTGATTATGCAGCTCATCAAGACCAAGCAATGTATTGTGATGATGAAGAAGTCCCCATTCCTGTGTTCAAACAAGGAACTGACCCAGTTGAAGTGTTAACCACTATGTCTGCTTATCTCACAAGGACATTAAGAAAACGAGGATTTAGGGGATCAGCTCCTACTAACAATCAGTTGAGGAATTCATCCAGTTCTCGCCAACAAGCTACTATTGAGAATGGCAGGGTAATGGTTCAACCTATTCAACCTTATCAGGGGAGACCTACTACATCAACTACCAATGCTCGCACGGTCAATCCTGCTCCAATGGTCAACACTCCTCCACGGGCTAATTCCACAGGCAAGTTGAGAATGATTACATGCTACAACTGCAAGGAAGAAGGTCATATGTCCAGGGATTGCAAGAAACCCAAAAGGAGAAGGGATGGTCAATGGTTTGCAGAGAAGATTTATCTGGTGAATGCTCAGGCACAAGGAAGGGAACTTGATGAAGAGGAGCTTGCATTTCTTGCTGATCCAGGGATTGCTGAACAAGACGTTGTCACCACACAGAATGCAGCATACCAAGCAGATGATCTTGATGCGTATGACTCAGACTGTGATGAATTTCAATCTGCAAAGGCAACTCTTATGGCAACTATCTCCAGCTTAGGGCCAGAAAAGAGATCTGAGGTACTTATTAATACCACTGATAATACCACTGATGCTAGTATTCAACCACATCAAGTTGTGCAAGAGCGTGCTGATTCGAATGAATCTTCGGTGGTGAGTCTTTCAAATGAGGAGACAATCAATGATAGTAATGTCAATGTGAGTCCCCAGACTTTGAGTGAATCACAACCGGGAGCCATTTCGCATACGCATCCTCCTGCTCAACAAGATTTGGTCATGGTTCCTGCTACATTACTTAGCCAAATGAATGCTGCTCTCTTAGAAACCCTAGCTAAGAATAAGAATTTGTCTGATGAGCTTGCCTTAAGCAACGAGAAAGTTCACACTTTGGAATTAGTGCCTTCGTCTAGTGTTCTAACAAATCCCGAATATGATCATTTTCGAAACAAACAAATGGGTCATTTGCAAGAAATTGAAAACTTAAGAGCAAATCTTTCTAATGAACTTAAAGAAAAGGAGTTAGTGGTCACTAATTTTCAAAAACTTCAAACGGATTTTGAATTACTCGAGTCTAAGAAGAATGAAATGGAGATTAATGCTGCTAATAAGATTAGAAGTCTAGATTACTTGCTTTTAAGACAATACGCTGCTTCTCAACTAGTGCACTTATTTGATGCTTCGTTTAGAGAATTTAACTTATCACGTCAAAAAGGCATTCCCCCTAACCCACGGTATGCAAAACAAGCTTTGATCCATAGTCCTAGACTTTATAATGCAACTCAATTAGGATTGGTCTTAGATCCGATTGTTATTTTCGATGATCGCACAAGTAAGGATCTAGTTGATGAGGATCGGTCATACAATTCTACAAAATATCCCGAGTGTGATTATTTTAAAATGAATCAGGAGCTTGCAAAAACGGATTTTAGAATTCGCTTCCATATGGACAAAGATCTCATCACAGCACCAACCTACATGTTAGATGAAGAAAACCCTAGTACATTTCCTACACTTGTCAAAATGGAAGGTCCTAAGGAAATTCCAAAGGATCTTCCACCTGTTAGCACTGTATGGTTAAACTTGCAAGAGATTAATCAATACTTTACTAATTTTGACAAGGTCATTTTGGAATGTACGACTTCAAATGGCCTAAACGCCAGAGAATGGGCTTTCGAACACATGAACGAGGTGTTTAAAAATGAGATCAATCCGTTTGTCGAAAGTCTAAAAGGAAGTTTTGCATCTCTTAAGGAAAATCTTGAGTTTGAAATTGGAGAAGTTCAAAAAGTGTTTTATGAAATGGACACCGCTTACGAACTACAACTAATTGAAAAGGAAAAGATTTTATCCGAATATGACCGATTCTTGTCCGAAGTAATCTCGTGTGATGTGCTTACTACTGTGAATGTTAATTATGCGAATGAGCTTACATCCGCTATGATTAACTGTGATGCTGTGAATATATGTGATGATGTTTGTGATCTCTCTGTAAATGTTGCTGATACTGTAAATGAGGTAGATAATCATTCTTGTCACGAATCTAACGCTGAGTTTTTAAAGCTACAAGATTCTTACAATTTACTTTCAAAACGCTTTAATCAACTAGAACAACATTGTATATCTTTATAATTAAAACAACAAACTCAAAATGAGGATCTTTTGATAACAAATAGTTGTGAAAACGGTGTTGAGACGAGTGACAAGATGATTGCAATAGTTAAGGCATTAGAGGAAGAGATTATGAGATTGAAGAGAGATGTGTCATCAAATGAAACACTAAAATTGGAACTAGAGGCCGCAGAGTCAAAAAACCAGGACTTAAAAATTAGACTTTCGTCTATTCTAGGGGAGATGGATCGTGCAAGACAGGGAATGTCCAAACTTTATGGTTCACTAGAAGAACGCTTCGCTTTTAATGCGGCACAACAACAATCTTATGTTGAACAATTGAACCAAAAATGTGAGGAAATCTCTGACTTAAACATCATGCTCATTGACAAAAACATGGTTTTGGCCGAGTTAAAGGAGACACTTCTTCTCACCCGACAAGAAGCTGTTAATAACTTAGCTACCAACTCTGCACCGTCCTCTAGTGCTCCAACAACCAAGTCAGTAGTGCTTTATAAGAACCCGCTCCATAAGAGAAACCCGGTTACCTACGATGATTATATGAGGAACGCAGTTAAGCATGTAGATCTTGTTAGGGATATTTTAGACGATCTTTATGCCTTAGATCCCTCAAGTAGCTACTATTATTCAGCCCATGAATATATTAAGCGTGTTCAATATTGCTTAGCCTACTTGCAATACATAGGTAAACCATGTTCTGCACTACTCACTAATAGACCTATTGCTGTAACTCCATTCAATAAGACCCCAGGAGCAAAACCGTCATTGGCACCATCAAGTAAGGCACCTTTAAAATCTGTTGCTAATGTTCCCACTTTGCCTTCTACAGGAGTAAAATAGTCTACTAAGGCTAAAGGATCGCCACTCAAGAAAGATAAGATCAAGCCCTCCACTAGTAGTACCAACAAGAAGAAAGTAGAAGCTCACCATAGGAATGCTAGTTTAGTTTTAAATAAAAAGAATCATGTTAAGACTAAAAGCTCTGCGCCTGTGCAGAAGCCTAAACCATTCGTGAATTCTAATTTGAATTGTTGGAATTGTAATGAATGTACGTTTTCCCAACGTCATGATTTGTGTCTTATTGATCATGTGAATGAAATGAATGCCATTAGGAATAATCTTGAATGGAAGCCAACTGGTAGAACTCGTGCCCAAGTTGGATGGCAATGGCGTCCCACTGGTAGGACCTTTACATTAGATGGAACAATGTGCCCTTTAACTAGGAATGCATCCATTGAGGTTAGGTCTGAGCGTCCTTTAGTTAGGCACACTAGCACTAAAGTATGGAAACATCGCCCTTTAATTAGGTCAGCCCCCACTATAGTGCCTATCAGTGAAGAAATACCACAGGATTTAAGCCAACTAGAATCTACAACACCAACTAGGAAGAAGAAGGCTAGGAAATCTAAGAAACCTAAAGTTAGCAAATCTAAGATTATTAAATCTGTACCTGCTAATAACAAGGAACATTCAGATTCCGATACCTCTACATTGTCTTCGTGTGGTGATATTTTCAGGTGGTCCAAATCATCCTCCGGTATTTAGACTCCGGTTGTTCAAAGCATATGACCGGAGATCGCTCGATGCTCCGAAATTTCGTCAGCAAGTTTCTTGGTACGGTTAAATTCGGTAATGATCATATAGCAAAGATAATGGGGTATGGTGAATATCAGATTGGAAACGTTATGATTTCAAGGGTATACTATGTAGAAGGTCTTGGTCATAACTTATTTTCAGTAGGACAGTTTTGTGATTCCAACCTAGAGGTTGCTTTTCGACAACATACTTGTTTCATCCGCAACTTGGAAGGAAAAGACTTGTTGAAGGGATCTCGTGGTGCAAATCTTTATACGTTGTCCCTACAAGACATGATGGCCGCCTCTCCAGTATGTCTTCTCTCTAAAGCATCTAAGACCAAGTCATGGTTATGGCATCGCAGATTATCTCATCTTAACTTTGATGCTATTAATCATCTGGCTAAAAACGAATTAGTTCGTGGTCTTCCAAAGCTCAAATTTCACAAGGATCATTTATGTTCCGCGTGTTCAAGGGGGAAAAGTACCAAGAAATCATACAAGCCCAAAGCTGAAGACACTAATCAAGAAAAACTTCATCTTTTGCATATGGATCTTTGTGGGCCAATGAGAACTGAAAGTGTGAGCGGTAAGAAATTCATTCTTGTCATTGTGGATGATTTCTCTAGGTTTACATGGGTTAGATTTCTACGTACAAAGGATGAAGCACCGAAGGCTATCATCACTTTTCTGAAATTCATTCAGGTACGTTTGAATTCTACTGTCCGCCGTATTCGTACAGACAATGGAACAGATTTCGTCAACCAGACCCCTTCGTGATTACTATGAAGGAGTTGGTATCTCACATGAAACATCCGCTGCACGTACTCCACAACAAAACGGTGTCGTTGAAAGACGGAATCGTACGCTTATGGAAGCTGCTAGGACTATGCTGATTTATGCGAACGCTCCATTGTTCTTGTGGGCAGAAGCTATATCTACTGCATGTTTCACCCAAAACCGTTCTATCATTCGGAAACGCCATGGAAAAACACCTTATGAGCTTCTACATGATCGTAAACCCGATGTTTCATTATTTCATGTGTTTGGTGCTCTTTGTTATCCAAACATTAATAGTGAGAACTTGGGCAAACTTCAACCAAAAGCCGATATAGGTATTTTCATTGGTTACTCACCCTCCAAGAAAGCATACCGAATTTACAACCGTCGTCTTGGTAAGATTGTAGAAACTATGGACGCAGATTTCGATGAGCTGACAGCGATGGCTTCTGAGCAACGCAGCTCTGAACCCGCGCTTCATGAGATGGGAACCGGTGCTATTAGTTCCGGATTAGTTCCCAATAATCCTACTTCTACATCATTTTTACCACCTACAAGGCCCGAGTGGGATAAACTGTTTCAACCATTGTTTGGCGAATTCTTTGATCCCCCAAATGATGAAGTTCCAGCACCTGTAGTGATAGCTCCAATCCCTGAAGTTGTTGCTCCTGCTAATGAAGCTTTATCAAATGCATCTTCAATTAACATTGAACCGGATGCACCCTTACCAAGTGATTCTCAAACTACACCTGAATCGTCACCCTTACTTGTGCCTAATGATGTGGAAGAGGATTCTATTGATCACGATTTGGAATATGCTCATCTACAAGAGCTTCCTTTCTTTGGTGTAGCGATACTTGAAAACCCTTCAGCCACGTCTACCTCAGAAGAAGCTCCTTCTATTGTTCACTCCAGACCACCTAGGATTGAAAATCATAGCACCAAATGGACAAAAGATCACCCAATTAGGAATGTCATTGGAGATCTAGATCGACCAGTCTCTACACGCCATCAATTACAAGAGAGTGCACTCTATTGCTACTTTGATGCATTTCTCTCTGAAGTTGAACCTAAAAATTGGCAGCAGGCTATGACTCAATCATCATGGATTGAAGCCATACAGGAGGAACTAAATGAATTCCAAAGACTTAAAGTATGGGAATTAGTTCCTCTCTCTGACAAGGTTAACATCCTTACTTTGTTGTGGGTTTATAAGGTTAAACTTGATGAGATGGGTGCAGTATTGAAGAATAAGGCTAGATTGGTCGCTAGAGGATATAAACAAGCCTTGGGTATAGACTCTGAAGAATCTTTTGCTCCTGTTGCAAGATTGGAGGCTATTAGACTATTCCTTGCGTATGCTGCTCATATGAACATGATCGTCTATCAAATGGATGTGAAGACGACATTTTTGAACGGTGAACTAAGGGAAGAAGTCTATGTTAGTCAGCCGGATGGGTTCGTTAGCATGGAGTTTCCTAATCATGTGTACAAGCTTAAGAAGGCTCTCTATGGGTTGAAACAAGCTCCACGCGCGTGGTATGATCTCCTTTCAACTTATCTCATCTCGGAAGGCTTCTCCAAAGGCAAGGTGGACCCCACTCTATTCACTCTCAAGGAGGACAACGACATGATTCTGGTACAAATTTATGTTGATGATATAATATTTGCTGCCACTAACATAGAATTGTCAAATCGCTTTGAGAAGATAATGTCCACACGCTTTCAGATGTCAATGATGGGAAAAATTTCATTTTTCTTAGGATTACAGATTTCTCAGAATCCCAGAGGCATCTTTATTAATCAATCCAAATATGCTCTAGAATCTTTAAAGAAGTATAACTTTGAAAATTGTGACCCCGTGGACACTCCAATGGTGGAGAAATCCAAGTTAGATGAAGATAGGAATGGGATTATTGTAGATCCAAAACTTTACCGTGGGATGATCGGCACCCTTCTATATCTGACTGCTAGCAGGCCTGATTTGCAATTTGCTGTATGCATGTGTGCCCGGTATCAGGCTTGGCCTACCGAAAAGCACCTACATGTTGTTAAAAGGATCTTTCGGTATCTAAAAGGAACACTTCATCGTGGTCTATGGTATCCGAAAGATTCCTCTATTGCTTTAATATCATACGCAGATGCCGATCATGCTGGATGTCAAGACACGAGGCGTAGCACTTCTGGATCTGTGCAACTCCTTGGAGACAGATTGATCAGTTGGTCTTCAAAAAGGCAGAAAAGCGCTGCAATTTCTAGCACGGAGGCTGAATACATCGCCATGTCCGGTTGTTGTGCTCAAGTCCTTTGGATGAGATCACAATTAACTGACTACGGTTTGGGTTTCAACAAAATCCCGATGTATTGTGACAACAAGAGCGCCATTGCCCTTTGCTGCAACTATGTTCAACACTCCCGGGCCAAGCACATAGACATTCGCTACCATTTCATTAAAGAGCAGGTGGAGAACGGAGTGATCGAGCTGTATTTTGTCACTACTGAGTATCAGCTGGCAGATATGTTCACCAAAGCCTTAGATCGAGGACGAATCGAGTTTTTGATCGACAAGCTTGGTATGAAATCATTCACTCCAGCGACTCTCAAAGAATTGGCAGAAGAATCAGCTGAATAGTGGTGGTAAACTATTCAGGCGTATCCTTTGTTCGTGATCATGTATATTATAGTAAATATATAAACCACAAAAGAAAAATACAAAAATATAAAACCAAGAAAAACCATAAAAAATATAAAACCTACAAAAACCATAAAAAATATAAAATCTAGAAAAACCAAAAATATTTTTCGTTTTTAAATCGGTCATGTCTTTTAGTAAGGTAATATTTACGGCCTTAGAAATGTCGATCAATATTGACACGGTGCCATAAATAGAGTCCGTATAAAAGTTGTACATTTTTAAAACATGCCCATTATGGCTTGTAGTTATTTCAGACTGCAACCCGATTTTCATATTAAAGTCACGTATTTCTTTGGAAAACGTTGGCTCACAACGGGAATTAATTTTCTCGGGCATGATTTACAAGCCAAATCATGCAAAGGGATCAAGTTTGCTTTATAACTTGGTCTAACACGAAAAATAAGAGAAATCTTATTGCCACCACGAATCAATCTTTTTCAAGATACTAATTGGAAATGCTTTCATCAATATTTGACTCTTTAAACAATGACTACAGCTCTTTAAATAGAAAACGGGTCATCGTTTAAGGGGGAGAAAATATTAAATCATCTTCGTCATTAAATCGATTTTCAAAAGTGTTTGTGGAAAATTAATTGGCTGAATGGTTTTTGTGTGGTCTTGCTTTAGTATATGACTTGTGCTTGCTCAATGAGATAGGAATTGCTTTAAGTTCTTGGAGATTTGCTAATAGGTTGCGATGTTTAAGTTGTGTGAGATTGTCGTGATGAGTTTAGCTAAGCAAGGTTAAGTTGGCTAAGTTTATTGATGGATAGGGAGACGAAAAAGGAAAAATGAAAAGATAAGAACCAAAAAGGAAAAGAATAGAAGAGTATAGGGACTTAAGTGACAATTGGTGAAACTTTTTAAAAATTGACCTAAGTCAAACCAACCCCCCCCCCCCCCCCCCCGTTTTTCATTCACTGTTTTCTACCTTATCATATTTCCGCCAATAAAACACACACTCAAGCTTTCAAAACACGCGGCTTTCACATTCAATCCTTTTCAAATCCGTCTCTATCATCTCTAAGGTACATACCCAAGTATTAAATTGTTTAAATTCGTTTCTAATCAACTTAATTAATCCATTTTTATCAAATTTAATCCAATTAGGGTTTGTGTTAAATTAAGGGTTAATTGATTAAGGGTTTTAGGTGGGTTATACTCGGATTATCATTAGATAGATGTTGTGTTGCTTTAGCATGCCTTAAAACTCCCAAATCGTGCTTAGAATAATCATCATAGGCTGCGTTTAAGAAGTTCCGGATGAACATGGTGAACTAACTTCCGTATGAAGGAAAGTTCTGAACTTACTTCCGAATGAAGGAAGTTCCGAACGAACTTCCGAATGAAGGAAGTTCCGAACGAACTTCCGAATGAAGGAAGTTCCGGATGAACTTCCGAATGAAGGAAGTTCCGAACGAACTTCCGAATGAAGGAAGTTCCGAACGAACTTCCGAATGAAGGAAGTTCCGAACGAACTTCCGAATGAAGGAAGTTCCGAACGAACTTCCGAATGAAGGAAGTTCCGGATGAACTTCCGAATGAAGGAAGTTCCGGATGAAGAACTTCCGAATGAAGGAAGTTCCGGATGAAGAACTTCCGAATGAAGGAAGTTCCGGATGAAGAACTTCCGAATGAAGGAAGTTCCGAATGAAGAACTTCCGAATGAAGGAAGTTCCGAATGAAGAACTTCCGAATGAAGAAGTTCCGAATGAAGAACTTCCGAATGAAGAAGTTCCGAATGAAGAACTTCCGAATGAAGAAGTTCCGAATGAAGAACTTCCGAATGAAGAAGTTCCGAATGAAGAACTTCCGAATGAGAAGTTCCGAATGAAGGATTTCCGAATGAAGAGTTCCGAATGAAGGAAAGTTCCGGATGAAGAGTTGTTTGATTGATAGTTGTTTGCATGTTCTAGGTACTTGTTGAAATATGTTATGCTTAGAAGTAAGAATGATACATATCTATATATTTTTGTGCATCAACCTTTCATGTCTTATCTTAAGCAGATACAATGACTAATCCAACAGTACAAGCAATCCAAGACTCTAGAGAAGCCGCAATTGCTGAAGCACGAACCCTCAAGTTCATACCAAACAATTACCGGCTAAAGCAAGTCTCAAAATCCACTCACCATGGATTCAAAGTAGCCATAGCAATCCTGGATCACTCTCATTTCAAGAACGCCCTTAGGAGTACTGCCTCGGTGCCTTATGATTATATGTATGAGTTCTGGGCTACCAAGGAAAGCACTTCAAACAAGATCACCTTCACTCTCGACAACAAGCAGCAGACACTTACTGTTTCAGACATCCGTAAGATATTTGGCATTAGGGATACACCCAAAGGTATGGCATTTTCTAGGGATCCTACTAAAGACAAACTAATGGAGTTGTTCGATGCTATTGGATGTCCTGACATACGAGTTGTGTCTGAGTTTACCACTGCTAAAGTAGGTCAACCTTGGAGAGCAATGTTGGGTATTCTTAGTAGATGTCTTACACCGAAAACAAGTGGGCATGATGCTTTGCGAAGTCCAATTATGAACATCTTCCATGGAATGTACAAAGGCGCAAATGCAAATTATGCATTATTGTTGTGGGAAGAATTCACCTTTCAACTCTTCCAAAACAAGAAGCTGAAGAATAATTTCTTTCCTTACCCTCGGTTTATCAAGCTTATCATTAATTATTGTATGAAGAATGATGTTACTATTGATAGGCGTGCAGCAAGTCGCCATCACACTGAAGAGGCTGATCATACTGTGGATCTAAGGCATGAAGGACCATCTGGTGGTGTTATTCCTGGTCCTATTCCCGATTATCTTCTGACGGATAAAATTAAAGGTTCTGCTGATTACAAGCTACTGCTGCTAGAAATCAAGAAGCTAAAAGCAAGCCTTCAGACAGTAGAAGACTCGTCTACTACGGTCAAGAGTAAAGGTAAACGCAAGCAACCCGCTGCTTTACCTGAACCCGAAACCAAGAAGAAGAAGACTGAGGCTAAGAAGGGAAAGGGCAAGGCTGATGAGTTAGTTCTACGTGACGAAGAAAATGTTGATGATCCTGCTCTTGACAAGGCTGAGAGAAAGTTAATGAAGATAGCTATTGAAAGGAGTAGGAAAGATACGGGCGGTAGTGGTTCGGGCGCACAGATGAATATTAAAGAAGAGTACGAGGAGCCAGAGGATGTTTATGAGTTTGGATCACCTGAACGGTATTCTACTTCGAAGGAGACATCCATCCCCGTTTCAGCAAGTGTTGAAAAGGAGTCCGGTGCTCCTACAATCATGGTACCTACTCAACCTTTAGTAACTCAATCTCCACCAATACAACCCTTACCAACCCGACCGGTTTCAACACCATTTCTTCCACCTCCAATAACTCCCATTCTCAGTACTGTGGTAACAACCGAGCCTCTTCAACCAACCCAGAGCAGCTCTGCATCGTCTACAATGGCTGCATTTGTGATGGCAGAAATGTTGGATAAACATACGGATAATCACAAAAGAGAGATGGATGAACTTCACAAAGAGCTACATAGACGAGCTCAAAGTGAAGAAGCATCTAAGAAAGCCCAAGAAGAGATGCTTGCTAAGTTCGCTGCAGAGATGGAGTTAACACGAAAAGCTCATGCAGAAGAACTAGCTCAGGTTAAGCAGGTTGAAGCTGATAAGCATGCTGCACGTATCACGAGACTTCAAGCGATGAGGGATAAATACAAGGAGCAAAAAGAAGCACTTGAAGCTTCTGTTGAAGAGAGAGTGAAAGAATCCGTTGAATCCATTATGCCTAAACTGCGTGATGAGTTGAAGACACTCGCGGCTGATAACTTGATGATCAAGTCATCCAATCCTTCTGAATCCGCCTACAAAATTGCCTATGACTTGACGGGTTTTGAATTAAAGAAGATTCTCAAAGCTCGTATGAGGGAACTTGGATCGTTTGATAAATCTAGGTTTCAACGGGCTCTTTACAAATCCCTGAATGACGCTATCATGGAGGATGATAGGTTATTTAAAACGTTTGGAAGTGTGGTACCATACCACATTCTGCCTAAGGAAGAAAGGGAAGAAAGTGAAGAAGAAGAGTGTCCCTAAAAAGGGAGGGATGACCGTTGTGCCTAATGAAAACAACGAGTTAATTCACACTCGTGTTGTGACCGGTTGGAGGGTGTGTATTAACTACCGAAAGTTAAATGACGCCACTCGTAAAGACCACTTTCCTTTGCCCTTCATGGATCAAATGTTGGAGCGACTCGCGGGAAATGAATTCTAGTGCTTTTTAGATGGTTTTTCCGGTTACTTTCAAATCCCTATCGACCCTCGTGATCAAGAGAAGACTACTTTTACGTGTCCTTATGGAACGTTTGCTTATCGTAGGATGCCTTTCGGACTTTGTAATGCACCGGGTACGTTTCAACGGTGTATGATGGCGATTTTTCACAATATGATCGAGAAGTCGATGGAAGTGTTTATGGATGACTTTTTGGTGTTTGGCAATTCGTTCACGTCGTGTTTATCTAATCTCGAGCAAATGTTAAAACGTTGTGAAGAAACCAATCTTGTGCTTAATTGGGAAAAATGTCATTTTATGTGTAAACAAGGAATCGTCTTAGGACATAAGGTCTCGAAAGCGGGGATTAAGGTCGATAAAGCTAAAGTAGACGTCATCGCCAAGTTACCTCATCCCAAAACCGTTAAGGGAGTTAGGAGTTTCCTAGGCCATGCGGGCTTTTATCGTCGTTTCATCAAGGACTTTCCGAAAATCTCTCGACCTATGACACACCTTCTCGAGAAGGATGCTCCTTTTAATTTCAATGAGGATTGTGTTAGAGCTTTCGAAACTCTCAAAAGGAAACTTACCGAAGCTCCCATTCTTGTTGCTCCTAATTGGGAATTACCCTTTGAAATCATGTGCGATGCAAGTGATTATGCAATAGGGGCCGTCTTAGGGCAACGTTATGAAAAGCATTTCCGTCCCATCCATTATGCTAGTAAGACGATGACCGAGGCTCAATTAAAGTACACCACAACGGAAAAGGAATTCCTTGCCGTGGTCTATGCTTTTGAGAAATTCGGACCTTATCTCGTCTTAACTAAAAGCATCGTGTATACCGACCATTCGGCTATCAAGTATCTCTTAGCTAAGCAAGACGCTAAGCCGAGATTGCTTCATTGGATGCTCCTCCTCCAAGAATTTGATGTCACCGTGCTTGACAAAAAGGGAGCCGAGAATCTAGCGGCCGATCATCTCTCTCGTCTAGAAGATCCTCACAAAGATGTTTTCGAGAACAAGGAAATCACCGAAACATTTCCTCTCGAGACTCTCGGTGTAGTGAATTCTAAAGACACCACCCCATGGTTTGCCAACATTGCAAATTACCATGCAGGCAATTTCATAATCAAGGGTATGACGACAAAACAAAAGAGAAAATTCTTTCGTGACGTCAAGTTCTATTTTTGGAACGACCCTTATCTCTTTCGGGTTTGTGCGGATCAACTCGTTCGACGTTGTGTTTTTGGTGCCGAAGCTTCTAATATCCTTAGAGCGTGTCACGAGGGACCCACGGGTGGTCACCATGGTGCTAATCTCACGGCTAAGAAAGTGTTCGATGCCGGCTTCTTTTGGCCTTCTATCTATCGTGATGCACACGCACTTGTGAAGTCGTGTGATTCGTGCCAACGTCAAGGAAAATCGTCTCAGCGTGATGAAATGCCGCAAAACATAATTCAAGTGTGTGAGATTTTCGAAATATGGGGAATAGACTTTATGGGGCCGTTCCCATCGTCTCATGGTAACAAGTATATCCTTGTCGCGGTGGACTACCTTTCTAAGTGGGTTGAAGCTAAGGCTTTACCTACTAATGATGCTCGTGTGGTAGTGAAGTTTTTGAAGCAATTATTCTCTCGGTTCGGAACCCCTCGTGCTATTATAAGCGATCGTGGAACCCATTTTTGTAATGACCAATTCGAGAAGGTTTTAAAGAAATATGGAGTTACTCATCGTTTTTCTACGACTTTCACCCGCAAACGAGTGGGCAAGTCGAGGTTTCGAACCGAGCTTTGAAGAGGATTTTAGAGAGGTCAATTGGAGAAAACCGTGCTTCATGGTCTGACAAACTCGATGACGCTTTATGGGCTTTTAGGACCGCTTATAAGACACCTATCGGTTGTACTCCTTATAAGTTAGTCTATGGGAAGAATTGTCATTTGCCCATTGAATTGGAGCACAAGGCATATTGGGCCCTTAAGCATGCGAACTTTGACTTAAAGACCACGGGAGATCACCGGAAAATACAATTAAATGAATTAGATGAATTAAGAGATAATGCTTATGAAAATTCATTGATTTTCAAAGAAAAGACTAAAAAGTTTCATGATTCAAAGATTAAAAACCGGGTTTTTAACGTTGGTGATCAAGTGTTACTTTTTAACTCTAGACTTAAGATATTTTCTGGGAAATTGAAATCTCGTTGGTCGGGTCCTTTCACCGTTACACAAGTGTTTCCTTATGGGACCATCGAGCTAGCTCAAGATGATGGTCCTAATTTCAAGGTGAATGGACATAGGCTTAAGCACTACTTTGGTGGGGAAATTCCTTCAATGGTTGACCTCGACCAAGTCACCTTCCCCAATGATAATTAACATTGAGGGGATCGAGTCGAGCTCTTGACTCGGTAATAAAAAAATGAGGTGCCTCGTGGGGGAGATCCCATGCTTATCCTTTTATGCTTACTATTCACTAATAAGGGGACTTGTACCCTTCCAACTCGTTGTCTTGTGGTTGTTTGTGATTGTGTTATCTAGATCATCATCATCATCTACGATTGAAGACTCTCGTGTTCGTTTACGTGAGCCTCCATCGTTTGCTTGAAGAAGTTTTTCACGAATCCATTGACATATCCTTTATTGTTCTAAAAATTATCTTTTAGCATACTTAAACGGCTTTAGATATATTGTTGATCACCCTTTCCATGCTAGATCCTAAGCATTTGATTCTTCGTCTCTAGTATGGGGGTGCTCCACCCTTAGACTCGAAACATTGAGGACAATGTTTACTTTTAGTATGGGGGGGTGAATAGATACTGATAGTTGTGTAAATCCGCGTTTAGGAAAACAACGTATAAATGCGGTAAGTATTAATCGACATGATTTAATGAAAAACCGTGAAGACGAATAAATTCCAAGTTCGTTCTCGAAGGAGGTGTGTATATTAATGTGCCAAAATATAAAATAAAAATGTTTGGATTAGTGTCGTTTTTTGGTTTAGAAGAGAAAAATTAAAGACGAGCTACGACTACGATTAAACTACGACGTTGACGTAAAACACGAACGTAAATACGTAAAACGTGACGAAAAATAAAAAATGAAAACTAAAAATTAATTAAAAGATTAAACTAAGTCTTAAATAATATAAATAAGAATAAAAATCCAACAAATATATTTTAAAACCTTTTATTAATTAAATATTCAATTTTTAATGCTAATTAAAGCCCAAAAATTAAATATAATTAACAAAATGCCCAAAATATTAATTTATTGAACTAATAACTAACTTATATTATTTAATGACTAAAAACTATTTTTCCTAAATTTTTAAAACTATTTTTCTATTTTTAAGAGGCTAAAAACACTTTTTAAACTAAAATAATCATAAAAATAATAAAATAATGCTAAAAATAAATATTATTTTCCTAAAAATCTTTTTTTAACTAAATTAACAAGGTAAAAATGAAAAAGTTAAAAAAAAACTAAAAAAATGGCTAAAAACGAAAGTACCCCAAAGTACTCCAAGGTGGAGTACTTTAGTGTTGTCCAAGATCCTACCAGACAACAGGCTTGTCCAACATCAGTTTTGTCCGATATCGGACAACACTAAAAAAAATAAAAAAATCTGCAGCGTTCTCGGACAACAAAGAAAAAGTTGCTGTATGGTTTTTAGGCTCGATTTTGTTTGATTTGGGCTCGTTTTCGCTTGTTTGGTGGTGTTTTGTTGGCGTTTTTTGGGCAATAAGGCACCCCCACACCAATTGAGGTGTGGGGAGTCAAATACAAGAACACAACCAACAAATGTAACACAAAATTATACCCAAATGAACAAATATCAGCTACAATAGACGAAATAATGAGGTCTGGTAGTTTTAAGGCAGAACAGTGGGTTGATATGGTGTATTCGACCCACCAAAACCTATCCAACCCTCTAGACCAGATGCTGCAAGCCTCAAATACCCTATCAACTAGCAAACCAACCAAATTTCACTCCCCACGACACAAAAACAAGCCCTATAATGACTGTGGACAGAAAGTGGAATATGGTTATTTTTATGGCTATTGAATGACTATTTAACCTCAAAAACTTGATTGCAAGCTTAACAAATCCAAAGGTTTTCTATAGCAACCCTAGACTACTTATGTAACTTAACTATTGACCAAGATTTAAGGCATATAACACAAAAAAAACAAGCCTAAACAAGCCTAGACCTACTGTTTAGTTAGGAAATGCTAAGTTGCTGAACTTTTGACCACTTGGTGGACTTTTGGCAGCTCAAATAATTGAACTAAGCGTACCAATCCACATATTACTTGCAAATAACCCTAAGAGCTAACCAAATCAACAAGTTTTACTCCTCGAAACACCAACAATATACCTATAGCAGACCTACTATTGGAGCTGTTGACAGAAAATGGTATCTTGCTGATTTTTATGGTTATTCAGTGAGTTACTTGGCTACTTTAAAACCACCAAACTACTCAAACGCGTGATGCTAATTATAATAAACCTATCCTAACTGTTACCTATATTTGAACCTAAAATCAAAAGGCGAAACCTATTAGATACCTACTAGTGTGTTATTTGCGAACCCAAACGGCAAACGGCTGATGCCGAAATGCAAATGAGTAAATCTTTACTACTCAAACCGAAACCTAGGTGCAATCAAACTTGAACTCTACCCTGTTCCTACCCGAATACTTTTGCAAAACCAAAAATCAAACCCGAAGAAACCTGTTGATGGGGGTCTAGACAGTTTATAAGCAATACTAACAAACACCCAAATCTTACTTCCAAAAGTAAATACGCTACAAATGCCAACTAATTTACACTACTTAAATCCTCAATTTTCTACACTCGAAACCTCCAAAACTGTTCACAAGTCCTGCTGATGCGATATACCTTACGCAGGCAAAGATAGTGAGCAAGGTGGACTCAAATGGGCAGCAACTCTAAACAACGATGTATAACAGTCAAAACCCTTCAAATAAACATAAAACAAGAACCTACAAACTATAAATCCAGCGAAAGTGAATTACCCAAGCCCTACTGATCCTACTATCTCAGAAAGTTCAAGAATTAGATGATTAGATTTTTCAACTTTTTTTTTCAATAAAGCAATAAATTAAACTAGCTTATACTAACCTCACAACTTTGATGCAATCAAAACTTATCCCTATATCCTAAGCTAAAGATCGATAGTTTGGCTATTCCAAACACTCCTTTAAGCCTATGAAATCAAAATTTTCAAATCAACTAGTATCAAACAAATTCAAAACACTTAGAAATCAGTTAATCTAACATCTAATAACTATAATAACATGATTTAAACATTTAGAACACCACAATAACACAAGCACAAGATTCAACTTGAACAAAAAAAATAAGAATGAGAACAAAACAGGAAGTTCAAGGTACGAACCTGATTCCACCAGCTATCTTGCTGTCAATCTGAATTCATGAACTAAGAGGAAAAGTTGCTGCTGTCTTATGAGGTCTTGGTTGTTAGTTCTACTACAGAACCCAAGAACCTATTAGAACAAAGGAAGGTTATATGATCTTGGTACAACCTGTTATAACACAAATATTCAAGCTCATAAAGACTACCATAAGCTTCTCATCAGAAGAGCTTATAGTAGCTTTAAGAACAGTAAGTTCAACACCACAAAGAAAAACTGATTAATGAATAATACCCCTTTTTTAACTCACACTTCCAAAAGGAAAGAAACTTGTTACAAGATTAAGTGTTACCAAATGAATTTAACAAGCTGAATAACATGAGCATGTTTTTGGTTGTCAATCAACTACATGCCTTAGTTATTCAAACCCGGGTCTCAAAACCTTTCTCACATAATTAATATGATAAAAATTTTGGTGAAAAGAAAATCACAACAATAGATTAACCTCGAACAATTACTAGTTTTAAACACTACACTAAACGGAACTCAGTAAGATTTTGCAAAATATTTAACAAACTTTAACTATTTTTCATTAAAAATATTTTACAAAAAAAACTGGAACAAGGGCAAACCAACATGTCTGGTGCTCCTTTTATAGATAAACAAGAACTATCTAGAATCTTAAAACCCTAATGAACTGATAATCCGAAAATACCCTTGAGTTTGAAATTGTTCTTGGTCAAAGGTGCCATCTTGTGATCTTTGTCTTCATGCCATGTGATGCCAGCCTGGTTGATGCAATCTTGGCCGTCTCTTGACAAGTAGAGAGCAAGGAATCATTCAAGACCGTTAATCTTGTCCCCTTCTTTGGTTTTGAGGGAAAGTGATGGGGAGGGTAGCCACGTGGATCGTTTTAAAGTGATGGGGGGACCAAAACAAAGGTGGGGTTTGGATTAATATAGTGCGAATCATGTTTCTGGAGTGGATTAAGGAAAAACCCCTTGGTTTGGTGGGTTGATTGAGCTAGGGTTTATGAGAGGGTGAAAGGTGAACAGGAGTATGTTTTAATCTGAGTTAGGAAAAAAAAAGGTGTTACCCGGTTAAGTGGTTTTTTTAAACACAATTAATATTAATTAACTGATAATAAGGGTTGACAAGGATGGATGAGGTGGCAAGAGTTGGTTGGCTGGTGAAGTTTGGCAATCTGCCAAACTTTGGTCCTCCAATCTCAAAAAAGTCTTCATTTCACGTTTTATCCAACAACAATCCCTTTTTCCTTTATAAATGAAGTTTACATTCTCTCATTTTTGCCATAAAGTTTTCAATAGACTTGAACCAAGGACTTTTCTTGCAATTTGATTATTCTTTAAGGACTTATGATGCATATACTTAACATTTAAGGGACCCTAATGCAATTGTGAGTTTTGCAAGGGTATAAAATGTCAAGTCTTCAAAAATAGAGGGACCAATCTTGCCAATCTTCAAACTTCAAGGGCATTTTTGTAAATTCCAAACTTGGGCCCGGTTCTTTGTGCGGTTTTGTTTCCCGTGTTCGTTTTTGCTTGATTCTTTTGATCTTTTGGTGAATTCACGATATCCGTACCTAAAATACACAATGAACAAACACAAGCATATATTTGGGTATATTGATGATATTTTAAGCGTTTTAAGCCCGATTTGGACGATGAGACTATGTATAATTACAGTCTCATCACTCCCCCATACTAAACCATTGCCGTGTCCCCACGCAATACTAGAATTAAGTATCATAGCACTTCCAAAATTCATTTTATTATGACTTTTATTTAAGACATAAATTTAAATAAGCTACTACACGCGTTTTAGACATAATGTATTGTTTTCATCACAATAAAGTGACTTTTGGGATCATAGAACAAGAACACGTGAATGCTTCATTAGAAATAATTTCGTCGTCCTCGATTTTCACCCAATTCCATGCTAAGCGTGCAACGAGATCATTGTTATTATAAGTTAGCAACACGATCATATCTCATGAGTGTTAATTACACACCTAAACTCCCTTATTCCTAATTGGTATCTCTTATATTTTATTTTTGTCTTAATGATCACGAGGATACATCATTGACTTATGCGTGAATAGAGATTAAGTCTAAAAATAGAGTCTTAACGATGTAGCCAAAATCATTAAATCAATAATTCATCCTAATAGACAACGATGTCAAAAAATTAAGTCAACAAGAAGGATCGATAAACACGGTTTTATAACGGTTTTGAACATGAGACTTATTACCAAGACTTTTATATGCCCCCTAACGGAAGGGCCTTATTATCTTTGGTTTACCTCCATCTTTTATTCAACTCCGCCATGGAGCTTTTATTATGACTTCGGTCTTGCCTTGCCTTTTATTATCCGCCTCATCGGTGGTTTTATTAGCCAAAGACGTATATCCTCACGCTAAAGCGAATTTTGGATCTTTAAAGCTTCGAAGATTAAGGCTTAATTCACTTTCAATTTGGGCATAGATTTTTCGGCCTTGTGAGCTTCAAATTTTTGCTTAATTTAGGTGAGCACTTGAAATCTTATTATTAGGTGAAGCTTTCGATTATTCGGGTGCCAATACTTCAAAACCGTGACACTGGCGATACCTTAATGTTTTCCCAATTTAATTACATGGAAGCTACCAAAACAAATTAGAAACCAACAATAGTGACTAAACCGCTAAATCAATATTTATTAACAATTTATTATGCAAAAGCGTTGGGAGAATAAGCTAATAATTACTACACATGAGATCGTGACGATTACGAGACTTATAAATAACTCTATCATTTCTCGTCCTCATTTAAGAGACTTAGCCTAAAAAGTTAAGGAATCGAAGCTAAGTGCTCAACACGCACGGTCGAGTCAAAAATTACTCTCGTTCTCACCATCAGAAAACCTACATTCGTGTCTTAAACACTTATGAAAAACTAGAAAATTTTTAAAATTTGGCCATTTTTAGCCTTATTTGCAACAAAACGATAACAAAAAGATGAATATTGGATTGCGTGTTGACGTAAGCAAGGTGAAGTATCTACTCACCCCCATACTAAAACTAAACATTGTCCTCAATGTTTCGAGTCTAGGGGTGTAAATACCCCCATACTAGAGACGAAGTCGAATGCTTAATCTCGAGCATGGAAAGGGTAAAACGAATAACCTATAGCCGTTTATGAATTATGCTAATAAGATAAACGTTAGAACATAAAAGGATATCATCGGATATCGGAATCTCCAAAGTCAATGATCGAAGCTCGAGTGATCCATAAAACGAACACGAGAGGCTTCAATGATGACGATGAACCTAATAAATCACAATCACAAACAACCACGGAACAAAGGTTGGAAGAGCACAAGTCCCCTTGTTACGTTAACTAAGAAAGCGATAATATGTACAAGGATAAGCATGAGAATCCCCCACGAGGCACCTTGTTTTTGATAACCGAGTCAAAAGCTCGACTCGAACCCCAATAAATGTGATCATTTAGGGATAATCTTGGTATGGTCATTTTTGGTGGGGCTTACATGATCAACAAGGCCCAAAAGTACATGGAGTACTTTAAAAACCCGATAAACGTATACCGGGGTCAAAGATAGCGTCCTCGTTTTCGGATGAAAGACGAAACAACGCCACTCCAACACAAACCCCAATGGGGTAGAAGAAAAGAGATAAGAAGTAGAAAGGTGGGGCAATGGGTAAGGCAAACTTATGAGCTACTCGAGGTAGACTCACACAAAGCAAACGACAAGATTTTTGATACATAGGTTTTGCTAGGTTCAATTTTCTCTCGAAATCCTCTCGAATTGATCTAGGTCTTAAGTGGAATGATTGTTCTTGGTTACTAAATAAAGGGGTTTGGTTTTCTAGTCTAATAGGAAGTGGAAATGAAAATTTAAATCAAAGACAATTACTTTAACAAAGATTTGTATTAAACTTAAGATTAAAATCAAGATTAAAAATTAAAATTGAAATTTAAACAAACAAACATAAAGAAACAGTAAAGTAGACACAGTAAGCTAAAGGAAAAACTTGATTCGGAACTTTTAAACCTTGATTCGGAACTTGCTCATGCGGAACTTACTGATTCGGAAGTAACTATTCATTCATTCAGAATATGCTCATCCGGAACTTATCCGGAACTTTCTGGCTGATTCGGAACCTTCCGAATGAAGGTGCTTGATTCGGAAGCCTGAGCTTGATCCGGAACTTCTGCTTCGTTCGGAAGTCACTGGTTCGGAAGTTTTAAAACTTCCGAATGAAGGGCTTGGTTCGGAACCTTGAAACTTCCGGATGAAGGAGTTTGGGTCGGAACTTTCAATTTGATTCGGAAATAACTGACTCGGAACTTAATGCTTGGTTCGGAAGTTTCCGAATGAAAGCTTCATTCGGAACCTTTTTTGTTGGTTCGGAACTTTTGAATACCCAGATACAGTAGCAGTTATAGCGAAGAACACGGAACACAAAATTAATCAAAATCAAATCAAATACTTAAAACGGATTTACCAATTTAAACACAAATCATTTAGACAACATAAGCAACAAATCCCACTAATAAAAACACAAATCCCATCAACTTTTGAAGATCAAATCAAGAAAAATAAAAACTTAAGAACTTGAAGATAAAAATGAAGATGAACAAGATCAAATGGAAAGATTAAACAAAAGCTTTGTATTGAATGATTAATGTTTTGACAAGATAAACCAAGGATTAAAATTACAAGATTGGAAAGACAAAGATAAAAATCACCAATCACCCTAGTGGTGATGGTGTTCTACGAACCAGGAAGAAAGAGTGGGGAGGAAGAAAGAAAAACTAGTCTAAAATGTGTGAGGGGAAGGCTATTTATAGCCTTGTCCTTTGGTTGGTGAGTGGGCTTTCTCCCGTTCTTCTTGTCTTTTCGTCTTTTCAGAAAAGTTTCCGTTTTCGATTCTGATTCGGGATTTGTCGTCGATTAAATTCAACTCGTCTTTTAATTTCTTCGTTTAATAGACTTGAGTTTCTTCGACTTATATAAATCTTCCATCTTTGGTCCTTTTCTTCGATAAATCTTCGAATAGGCCCAGTGACTTCAAATCTTTTGCATCTCTTGGACAATAGACTTTATCTTGAGTCTTTTTTTCTTCAGTAAAACCCGTGCAATCCCATGTTTTCTTCAATATTCATCCGGTTGGCTCTGAAAACACAATAAACACAAAAACCACGCATAATTCCAAACAAATGATATTAAATACGTGTTTTGGTCTCGTTTTAGCCCGAATTAAGTGGTAAAAGGATGGGTGTTTACACACCTATCAATTTTCCATTTATTGCATCGGTGGAAGACCGAGATTTCCCTTTACAAGCAATTCCGGGATCGTAAATCTCGTCCTCGGTGGTAAAGTATGAAGGAACATTTGGGGCTTCCCCCACACTCATTCTACACCAACCGTCGTCAAAAGGAGTAGACGAGGTGGTAGCGCTCATGAAACGCGATGATGACGGAGTTAAACATGTAGAAAAGTCATTTAAAACATTTTTAAAATCCTTTCCTTTTTCATCGTTCAAAAACTCTTTATGAAAACCCGATTGAATAATGTCGAAAATATTTGGCGTGTCAAATTGAAAATTAGTCGCGCTAAAAATCCTCACATTTAAGTCGCGGTTAGGGGGTGGTGGATTATATAAGTCCTCAAAACGTTTGTCAATAAAGAACACCGCCCCCTCGGGGTCTACATACTCGTCATCCTCATGAACGTCGATCTCATCGATTTCTTCATCAAAGATAGGCTTGTCAAACCAAGGTTTGTCATTCCCCTCCTTGAGTATCTTAGAAACTCTTTCGAAAAGATCACGATCAAGCACGAAACCATCATTCTTTTGTGGGGATCGTTGATAAGTTAGATCCTCACGAATGTGGTAAACGTCATTCTCAAATGAGGAGTGTTTATAAGGTAACTCCTCGAGAATGGGACTTGTGTCTATAGCAAGAAAATCATCGACCTCCTTAAAGAATTCTTCATCATCACAATTGTGAAACGAAGGAGGATCGATGATATGGTCATCAACGTTCTCGAATTCATCATAAAAATGGGATTATGATGAAAAATAGGCTCGTATACGGAATTCGAGTACGTTGTGAAAGTGTCGTCGTTCTCATCATCATAAGAAATTTCCGACATGAGATCGTCCTCTTCATTTGAAGATTTATCAAAGGGTAAATCCTCGAAGATGGATGGCGGATTAGAAAGTATATGCTCGATCTCGGCAAAATCACCATCGTCATCAAAGAAAGTGTCGATGTGAGCAAGTTCTCGAGTGGATTTCTCAAGAGTCACAACCATGGACTTACAAGTCGAATGACTATGCTTAGGTGACATTTCTATGATGGATGAGATTGCATTGGGTTGGGCCACTTCCTTAGCCTTAATGAATTTGGGGCTAGGAGTGGGAGGCACTTCAATGGGTTTAGAAGTATAGGCCTCAAAGTCATGGTCCTTCGAAGGTGGTGAAGACGAGCCCATATTGGTCTTTGTCGTGATGGCACTAATGTCGCCCTTCGGAATTGGTGGTTCACTTGTTTCGCTAAAAACATCCCAAAGTGAGTTTTCATCCATAAATTTACACATACCCTTTTGAATTAGGTACACATATTCTTTATCATTAAAATCATCATCTTTAAAACCGTTTTTCTTAATTCTCTCAAAACATGCATCAAGCTTCATTCTTTCCGCTAAAGTGAACATTTTGAAATCATTAGGATTTGAATCATTAGGTTTTGAAACCTCTGTTTTTTCATTCTCATAAAATCCTTGGGATTTTCTAGCGAAAAAGTCTATTTTCTCATCCCCATATCTCATAGTAAGTCTCCCCTCGTGAACGTCGATTACGGTTCGAGCCGTCGACAAGAATGGTCGGCCTAAAATAATGGGACATTTAGGGTCACACTCGTAATCGGATATAACGAAATCCGCGGGAAAAACAAACTTTCCAATCCTAACATAGACATCCTCGGCTATTCCAATTGGTATAAGTGGAGTACAATTTGCAAGCTTGATTGTCATGTTCGTGGGGGTAAGCGAAGGCAATCTCATCAATTTCCAAAGAGAATGAGGCATAAGATTGATGCTAGCACCTAAATCGGCAAGGGCTAAACATCCCTCAATCTCGGAAAAATCACAAGGTAGTAGAAATTGGCCCGGATCCTTTTCCTTTCTCGGCATACGCCTTTTGGGTTTTTTAAGAAGGATCGATGCACAAGTTTCTTCAAGGGTTACTTTGGTAAGGTCGACAAAGCTCTCTTTTTGAACCGTGGATGGAATTTGAGGTACACGAGGGTGTGCACTCTTTTCCTTGGTCGCCACGTTCACCCCATCGACTTTAGAACAAGAAGACGTCTTAGAAGTCGAGGGTTGAGAGGGATAAACAACACGGAATCCTTCAAGGTTAGGGGTAATCACACGACCTTTCTCACGAGACGAGGCGGCTTTACATTGTTCTTTCGGATTAGCAACGGTGTCACTAGGTAACGAACTTGATGACGAACCCGAGGCTTTGTTCATAATGGCCGAAAACATCTTTTTAATATCAATTTGCCCTTGCTCAATCTTCGTGTTTTGCAATTTCAAAGTATTAGAAAAATCGTTTTTCAAAGTACCAATTTCTCCCTCTAATCGTCTCATATTAGCCTCATTTGTTTTCATGTAATTTTGAAAATCGTTTGACGAACTATTTTGATTAGAGTTAAAGTTCCCTTGGTTTTGATTACTTCTTTGAAAATTTCCTTGATTACCACTTGAAAAATTGTTTCCTTGATTGTTATCTCTATTTTTCCAAGTTATATTACGACCTTGATTATAACCTCCTTGATTTTGATTCGAAAAATTTCCTTGTTGATTGTTTCCTTGAAAATTGTTTCGGTTTTGATTAAAATTGTTGCCTTGGTTATAATTTCCTTGTTGTGATGGACCGGCGTTATTTTGATTTGAAAAATTGTTGTTTAACGCACTCACATTCGACGTTTGGCCATCCGTAGCCGCACACTCGTAATAATTATGAGGTCCACCACAAAACGTACACGAAACCTCAACCGCTTTCACCGTAGCGGGAGCGTCTTTCTTTTGCATCTCAATGAGATAAGACGTGAACACATTCGTAAGCTTATCGACTTTTGCATCAACTCTCTCAATGTCGCGATTAGAACTACTAACATTGGCGACATTGGCAACACTCGGTGCATTGCGGAGTTGGTAAACCTTGGATCGGTTCTCGATAATTATCAAAGCTTCTCTCGGAGTCTTACACAAAAAGTTGCCACCGGCGGCGGAATTCAACGAGTCTTGTTCGTGAAAATTAAGACCGTTGTAAAACGTATCGATTTGGTGCAACTCGGAAAAACCATGGTGAGGTGATACTCTTTGCTTTGCAATGGGTTCTTAATATATTTCTCGGTATCCTCTCGAATTGATCTCGGCCTTAAGTGGAATGATTTGTTCTTGGTTACTAAAAAGGAGTTGGTTTGTTTATCTATTTTTAAACTAATAACCCTTAAATGTAAATGACGTTGAGTAACTTAAAACTTTGGAAGATTAACTAAATTGACAAGTTAAAATTGAGTGCTTGAAAACGTAAAGGAAAGATTAGAAAATTACTTTGAAAACTTAATTGAATTAATGCTTAAAAACTTGTTCTTATCGGAATGTTGAAAATTACTACTATCGGAATGCAATTAAAATGACCCATCAGAATATCTCACGTGAAAGTTCATCGGAATGTTTCTAACAATCACCATCGGAATAATCTAAAATCAAGCTGTCGGAATGAGGCTATCGGAATGCCCCAGATCGGAATATTTGTTCTATCGGAATATGGAAGACAAAAATTGGCCAGAGTTTCGACTAGAAAATGGACCTAAACCCGTCGGAATGTGCGATCGCAATATGCGATCGCAATCCCAGATCGGAATAGGGGGACTTACACCCTATCGCAAAGTAAAACCCCTTTTTGGGTTATTGCGATACCAAGCAACGAAGATCCATCGGAATGTGTTAAAACCCTTGTATTGCGATGGAATAAAGGAAGCTATTTTCGGAAAATGGTGGAAACTCAAAAAGTTCAATAAGCACTTACAATAAGCTATATAATCCGAAACTTAAATAACTCAAAACACTTAAATTTAACCACTTTTGAAAACAAGAAACTTTAAACTTAATAAACAAAACTTGTGAATGATTAAAACTATGAAGTAATCCGAAAACAATAATAAGCTTCAACAAGCAATAAACCAATAAGCATGGAGAGCTTATGGCCTATTCACGTAGAGCTTCAAAAGAAACTAAAAAGATCAAACTCTATTCACGAACACATCCAAATCCAAACCGTATGGATTTCAACAATCGGATCAAGGATTTTGACAAATCAAGAAAAGTAGGAAAAACTTGAAGAACTTAAAAGCATAAACTTGATTAAGATTAATGAAATCAAAAGTACAAGAAAGCTTAAATTAAAAGATGAAAAACAAAGGAAAAGTTTAGTGAGAGAAAGTATGGAACTTTCTCTCTCTAGAAACTAGAGAAAAATAAAATAAAAATAAAGACTAGCTAAAAACTAAGTATGTGAAAATTTGTGAGGTGAAGGCTTTATATAGGCGTGTGTATGGTGTTGATGGGCTTTTGATTGGGCTTTGATTTGGGCTTCTTTTTCTTCTTTCTTCTTAAGTCTTCATGCGTCTTTAAATAAACGTTTCCGACTTGGATTTGAGAAGTGTCGGTGAATAATTCCAACTCGTCTTATAATCTTTTATTTAATAGACTCGAGTTCTTCGACATAAATGAATCTTCCATTTTTGGCTCTATTCTTCGATAAATCTTCAAATAGGCACAATGACTTCAAATCTTTTGCACCTTTTGGACAATAGACTTTGTCTTGAGCCCTTTTCTTCGATAAAACCCGTGCAATCCCATGTTTTCTTTAATATTCATCCGGTCGACTCTGAAAACACAATAAACACAAAAACCACGCATAATTCCAAACAAATGATATTAAATACGTGTTTTGGTCTCGTTTTAGCCCGATTTAAGTGGTAAAAGGATGGGTGTTTTCACACCTATCAAATCCCCTACACTTAACCATTGCCATGCCCTCATGCAATGCTTAGTGACAAAGCATAATTACACTTTTCTCATTATCAATTAACCTTGGCCTTATTAAAGTACTACTAAACAAAAATTTAAGGTACTAAGAAACTAAAATTTTAATGTAAAAGAATAGAAAATTACTTATGTGGTAATCACTTGGAAAGAGATCGAGGACTTACATTAGGGCTTCGGTGCTGCGAAGATTTATCACCCTCAAGTTTCACGTTCCCCAAACTAAGCTTAAAAACGAGATCATTGTTATTATAAGTTATTAATTCAAACACTCACACACATGGCTTAATTAAATGCTTAAACTCCCTTATTCCTAGGTGTATCTCTTATATTTTATTTTTGTCTTAGAATGATCATGAAGATGCATTTTTGGACTTATTTTGATAGTTTATTAGGGCTGAAAGCAAAGTAGGATGATTTGATCAATAGTTAGCTAAAGGACAAAATCTTTTAAAACTGCTTCTCGGGATATCAAAAAGTTCATATCTTGGCATAACTCGGTTCGCGATTTGAGACCTTTCTCGGGCCGATATTTGGCATGTACTTCATACTTCATATCTTGAGAGACGTTCTTGAGATAATGGTCTTCTCATCGTAATAGAGTTTCTTCACTTGGAGACTTTTAAGGGGTACTCCAACTTTGTTGACCACGACTTCATGATTATTCTTCAATCTCTAATTGGGATTTTGAGATACAACGATCCGCCTCCTTTTCGGACTTGGATCTATTTATCCTCATACCTTGTTAGGGTCTTTTCGGATAGACTTCTCCATGATCTTTATGGGAGTTGATTGCTTTTCGTCGTGAGTCTTGATCCTTCATATTGATTTAGGGAATAATGCTTTTCACATCACTTTGGATCTTCAACAATAAAATTGAATCCTCATGCCTTGTTAGGGCCTTTTCGGACTCGCCAATCTTCGCGCCCCGCTTCATAAGTTATGCCTTGGCTATGAACTCTCGTCATTACCGAGCAACTTTTAAACGATCTTGGGCTAGAAGCTAAGTAACTTTTCAAATCGTAAGACCTTACTTATTGCAGATAAATTATTAGCAAGTGATGGGAGAATAGGCAAATAATTACACCAAGTGAGCTTGCGCAAGAACACCGACTTATAATTGACTCTATCATTTCTCGTCCTCCACAATTTAAAATCTCAAGTAATGAGACTCGTGGACACTTAGCCTAATAAACCAATTAAGGTCTACATGGTTAAGGATACTAGCTAGAATAAACTTGGATAAGTCTACTCGGGTTGAGTCAAAATAAACGCAACGGGCCTAATATGTCAAAGATTTCTAAACTAGCTACACCACTTATTAATATTTTTGACTTTATTGCGGGATATATACATATGAAAGCAACGATAAAAATTTAAAAATTACGACTAAATGGCCAAAGTTAATTAAAAATTTGAAAAATGTTGAAAAAGATGATTTTCCGGTTAAATGAAGGCATTTTCATGGAAAGTCCACTTAAAACTTCGATAGAAGTCCCCCTACACTTAAGATAAACATTGTCCTCAATGTTTAAGCATGTGGGAAAAGTCTCCCTTACACTTATGACATTGTGCACGTTGGTTAACTCAAGTTAAGGAAGAGATGACTAAAGTGATCAATTTCAAATGTGAGTATGAAGAAAATTGAATCACGATAGTTGAGAGATAGAACCGGATTTCGGATAACACGGGAGCACGGTTCTTCAAAGGTTCCAAGAGTGCACTTATCCCTGTAATCACATCACCACACAAATACAAACACCTATGCAGGCCCCCCTACACTTAGGAGGTTAAAACGTAAAAGGATAGATACTCGGGTTGCCTCCCGAGGAGCGCTTGTTTTTTATGACCGAGTCACGAGCCTGACTCGACCCAAAATTAGTTCATGGGGAACGTGGTGAGGGATGGAATCATCTCCTGAGAGATGTCCTCACCAAAGTACAGCTTCAGACGCTGGCCATTCACCTTGAAATTGGGCCCATTTGGCTGAGAAAGCTCAATGGTCCCATACGGAAAGACGTTGGCGACGGTGAATGGACCAGACCAGCGGCTCTTCAACTTGCCAGAGAAGATCTTCAACCGAGAGTTGAAAAGTAAGACTTGATCATCAACATGGAACTCTCGGTTCTTGATTTTTGCGTCATGGAGGATCTTCGTCTTCTCTTTGTAGATCAGCGAGTTCTCATAAGCTTCATTCCTCAGTTCATTGAGCTCGTTGAGTTGAATCTTACGATGATCACCGGCTTTGTTGATGTCGAAGTTAGCCCACTTTAAGGCCCAGTGCGCCTTATGCTCTAGCTCGATGGGAAGGTGGCATGCTTTCCCGTACACAAGACGATAAGGTGTACAATCGATCGGGGTCTTGTAAGCAGTACGGAAAGCCCACAGAGCATCATCTAACTTATCGGCCCACGCGGCACGATGCTCTCCCACAGTACGCTCCAAAATTCGCTTCAATCCACGATTGGATATCTCGGCTTGCCCATTGGTTTGGGGATGATAAGCGGTGGAAAGACGGTGATTGACACCATACTTAGCCATGACTCTTGCAAATTGATCGTTGCAAAAATGAGTCCCGCGGTCACTGATAATAGCACGAGGGACGCCGAATCGAGCGAACAACGATTTCAAAAAGTTACAAACCACCCTTGCATCATTAGTAGGTAAAGCTTTGGCTTCAACCCACTTGGAGACGTAGTCAACGGCAACAAGGATGTATTTGTTTCCTTTAGATGAAGGGAATGGCCCCATAAAGTCGATACCCCAAACATCAAAGATTTCACACTCTTGAATGAAATTCTGAGGCATCTCGTCTTTATGTGTGATTGTGCCTTGTTTTTGGCAAGCATCACATCGTTTAACCATCTCGTGAGCATCACGGTAGATGGTGGGCCAATAAAATCCAGAATCAAACACTTTTTTGGCGGTGTAGTTGGGACCAAAGTGACCACCAGTGGGTCCTTTGTGGCAAGCATCAAGGATTTCGAAAGCTGCCGGTCCATCAACACATCGGCGAATAATCAAGTCGGCACATTGTTTGAAAAGATATGGGTCATCCCAGAAGTAAGTTTTTATGTCTTTGAAGAACTTCTTCTTTTGCTGGGATGTTAACCCGTCAACGAGGATTCCACCTGCTAAGTAGTTTGCAATGTCCGCAAACCACGGGGTTTCGTCAGCAGTCGATTTTATAGACATTAAGGTCTCCAAGGGAAAAGAATCATTGATTTCTTTGGTCGGATGATCCCCTTGGTAAGGATCCTCAAGTCTACTAAGATGGTCCGCGGCCAAGTTTTCTGCTCCTTTCTTATCACGAATTTCAATTTTAAATTCCTGGAGCAGCAAAACCCAGCGAAGAAGTCTTGGTTTGGAATCTTGCTTTGTCAACAAGTACTTCAGCGCGGAATGATCGGTGTACACAATGGTGGTAGAAAGGACAAGATAGGGGCGAAACTTTTCAAAAGCATAGACAACAGCTAAAAGCTCTTTTTCGGTTGTCGTATAATGCAATTGTGCCCCAGTCATTTTCTTGCTAGCGTAATGGATCGGTTGGAAGTGTTTGTTCACTCTTTGTCCAAGAACCGCTCCAATAGCAAAATCGCTAGCATCGCACATCAACTCAAAGGGCAGCTCCCAATTAGGGGTAACCAAGACGGGTGCCTTAGTTAGCTTATCCTTAAGCGAGTTGAAGGCTTCAAGACACTCTTTGGAAAAGATAAAAGGAGTATCTTTTTCCAAGAGGTGGGTCATCGGGCGAGCGATTTGAGAAAAATCTTTGATAAATCGACGGTAGAAGCCCGCATGACCCAGAAAACTTCTCACACCCTTCACGGTTGAAGGTGGAGGCAACTTAGCGATAACATCGACTTTAGCACGGTCAACTTCAAGACCGGCTTTCGAGATCTTATGTCCAAGCACGACGCCTTCTTTTACCATAAAATGGCATTTTTCCCAATTTAAAACAAGGCGAGTGTCTTCGCACCGCTTTAGCATGCGTTCTAAATTGGCAAGGCAAGCAGAGAAGGAATCCCCGAAGACCGAGAAATCATCCATGAAGACTTCCATGGTTTGTTCAACCATGTCATGGAAGATAGCTAACATGCACCTTTGGAAGGTCCCGGGCGCATTACATAAGCCAAAAGGCATTCTTTTGTAAGCGAAAGTGCCGTAGGGACAAGTGAATGTAGTCTTCTCCTGATCTTGGGGATCGATGGGTATTTGAAAATAACCCGAGAAACCATCAAGAAAGCAGTAATATTCATTACCCGCTAATCGTTCAAGCATTTGGTCCATAAAAGGTAGAGGGAAATGATCCTTTCTCGTGGCATCATTGAGTTTGCGGTAGTCTATACAAACTCTCCACCCAGTAACGAGACGTGTGGGAATCAGCTCGTTGTGTTCATTGGGAACAACGGTTATTCCGCCCTTCTTGGGCACACAATGGATTGGACTAACCCACGGTGAATCCGAAATAGGGTAAATCATACCCGCATCAAGAAGTTTGATAACCTCTGTTTTGATGACTTCATGTATTTTTGGATTCACCCTTCGTTGGCTTTGAATAGTGGGCTTGAAGTCGTCCTCCATGAGAATTTTGTGTGTGCAGAAGTGAGGATCAATTCCACGAATATCGGAAATCTTCCAAGCGATAGCCTTCTTATGATCTTTCAACACAGCGACAAGTCGGGCTTTCTCATCATCCTTCAAATCCTTAGCAATGATGACGGGCGACTTCTTCTCTTCTTCAAGGAATACATACTCAAGATGGGGAGGCAACTCCTTAAGTTCCAAATCCGGAGGATTGTCGACGGGAGGCGTAGTCGAAGTCGGAGTCTCGATAGCAATAATAGTGGGAGATGGAGGGGAAGGATTGTCTTCTCTGAGGAGGTTTGCAATGAAACTGAGATCGTCATCCCAAGTGGCAGTAGAATCGTCATTGTCTTGCTTCACATCTTCCAAGGTGGCTTCCAAATCTTTCCAAAGGAAATCACTTTCTCCAAATAGAGATAGTGATGAGTCGATAGAGGAAACGGTCTCAACATTGGGAAGAGAGGTAGGAATGTTTTTACAAGCATCCTTGAAGTGTTCTTCACAAGCCTCATCAAGAACGTCAATACAATTAACATTCTCGTAAGAAGAAGGCTGTTTAGATAACTTTCCCATGTTGAAGACTACTTTATCGTCACCCACTCTCATGATAAGCTCACCGGCTTCAACATCAATGAGAGTGCGACCGGTCCTCAAGAATGGACGACCAACAATAAGTGGCACACGGGGGTCCATCTCGTAGTCGACGACAACAAAATCGGCAGGGAAGGTGAATTTGTCGACTCCTACAATGACGTCTTCGGCTATCCCCACTGGATAAGCAACCGTACGGTTAGCTAATTCCAAAGTCATTTTGGTGGGGACTAGCTCTGGGAGAGATAATTGCTTCCAAACACTTAGAGGCATGAGATTAATACTGGCACCTAGATCGGCTAGGGCCATGCAATTCTCTACTCCCGGGAAATTGCAAGGGATAAGAAAACGACCCGGATCACCAAGCTTGATTGGCAATTTCCTTAAGAGCACTGCAGAGCAGTTCTCATTAAGTTGGGTGTTGGCGAGATCGAGGAGCTTTTCCTTGTCGCTCATAAGATCTTTAAACATTTTCGCGTACTTAGGCATGTGAGCGAGAGCCTCAGCGAAGGAGATATTGAAATTCAGTTGTTTAAACATTTTAAGAAAGTTAGAAACCTGAATATCGTCCTTGCTTTTGAGCTTCTCTTTCCTCAACCTAGATGGATAAGGTATATTGGAAGAAGAGGAAGGCTTTGGGATGATAGGATCACTCACATCCTTGGGTGGAGGAGGGGTAGAAGGAAGAGGTGGAGAAATTGGGGAAGGAGAAGGATGAGGAATAGGAGCAGGTGACTCGTTTTCCTTAGTCACAACCACCGGTGGAGGTATAGGAAGCTCGGGTTCCTTGGTACCTTTACCACTTCGAGTAGTGATTGCTTTCATCTCCCCTCTTGGATTAGCAACGGTATTACTCGGAAGAGTACCCGAAGAAGAGGGTTGATTACCTTGGAAAAAGCTAGCCATCATGTTCCTTAAGTCATTCGTTTGACTATCCATAGTGTGTTTCATATCAGCTCTCAGATCATTCCCTTGTTTCATCAAGTCTGCTTTCAAGTTGCGCACTTCCTGTTGGAGATTATCCACGATCACATCGTTAGTCCTCATGTAGGTTCCAATGTCTTGATGTGATGCGGGGGTTTGGTTTGAAGGAGTAGTGTATGCGGGTGATTGATAAGCAGGTTGCTGGTAAACTTGGGTGTTTCGTTGAGGTGGTTGTTGCTGCTTGTGAGGAGGGATGTATGGTGTACGAGTTTGTTGTTGTTGAGGAGGGCGGTTGAGGTTTTGTTGTTGGTTTGGGTTGGTAGGATGGAAACCAGGTGGTGAAAGATAGTTGTTGCTGCGGTAGCTAAGCAAGTTACGGTCACCTTGAGGTCTAGCTTGATAAGCAGGTTGTTGGTAGGTGCCATATGCCGCATTCACATTCTCAGCAGGGTAATCTTGGGTGGCGGTACAAGTTGTGTAAGAGTGGGGACCACCGCATATCTCACAAGGTTGGCTGACAGCGTTCACTTGTGCGTTTTTGGCGTTGTTGCTGTTGTTGTTGCTGACGGTGTGGGTGACAAGCGATTCAAGAAGCGTAGTGATTTTGTCTAATCGCTTGTCGCTGTCATTAGTGCTAGCACTAGCAACATTGGTCCTAACACTCTTGGTTTGCACACGAGATTTATTCTCAATGATGTCCCAAGCAGCATTGGAAGTCTTAGCCAATAGATTACCCCCCGAAGCACTGTTCAGTGAATCTTGGTCACTCATGCTTAAACCATTGTAAAAAGTATTGATTTGATGCACTTTGGTAAAACCATGTTGTGGGCATTTTCGTAAAAGATCTTTAAAGCGATCCCAAGATTCACTGAATGACTCATCGTACTTTTGTTCAAAGTTTATAATCTCATTCCGCAAAGCGGTAGTACGAGAGGGTGGAAAAAAGTAGTTGATAAACTTTGTTTCCAAATCCGTCCACGAGAGAATACTCTGTGGCGGTTCCTTAGCAAGCCAATGCCGGGCTTGTCCCTCTAAAGAAAAGGGGAAATGTTGTAACCTTATCACTTCTTGTGGAACTCCATTGAACTTGACCGTGTTGGTGAGTTGTAGAAATCTCTTGATATGGTCGTGTGGGTCATCAATGGTTCGTCCCAAGAATGGTTGAGCTGAGACCATCTGGATAAAGCCTGACTTTAGCTCGAAATTGTTGGCGGCAATTGGTGGTATAACAATTGGATCCGTGTTGCCATCAACGTGAGCTTGCAGCAATTCAATCATCGGGCGATTATCCGGAAGGGGCTCATTGTTGTTGTTATTGTTCATGTTGTTGAAAGGTGGGTTGTTGTTGTTATTATTGTTGTTCGGAGGTGGTATGTTATTGTTGGTTTGTACACCAGCCATGTCTAAGTTATCGAGAGGCTCGGGCTCTTGATAAGACGTGGATCGAGTGCGCATATACCTGCAAAAGAACGAACAAAGAAAAACAAAGCAAAAATATTTTTGGTTTTTATGTTTTTTTACTTTTTAGGAGTTTTGAAAATTTTATATTTTTTAGTGTTTTTGAAAATTTTTATGAAAAAGTAACGTTCACGGGGAACGGATCCCAAAATCCAAGTTCTCACAAAAAACTTTTGATCTTAACGAGAAGAGCCGGCAGCGGCGCCATTTGATACTCTTTGCTTTGCAATGGGTTCTTAATATATTTCTCGGTATCCTCTCGAATTGATCTCGGCCTTAAGTGGAATGATTTGTTCTTGGTTACTAAAAAGGAGTTGGTTTGTTTATCTATTTTTAAACTAATAACCCTTAAATGTAAATGACGTTGAGTAACTTAAAACTTTGGAAGATTAACTAAATTGACAAGTTAAAATTGAGTGCTTGAAAACGTACAGGAAAGATTAGAAAATTACTTTGAAAACTTAATTGAATTAATGCTTAAAAACTTGTTCTTATCGGAATGTTGAAAATTACTACTATCGGAATGCAATTAAAATGACCCATCGGAATATCTCACGTGAAAGTTCATCGGAATGTTTCTAACAATCACCATCGGAATAATCTAAAATCAAGCTGTCGGAATGAGGCTATCGGAATGCCCCAGATCGGAATATTTGTTCTATCGGAATATGGAAGACAAAAATTGGCCAGAGTTTCGACTAGAAAATGGACCTAAACCCGTCGGAATGTGCGATCGCAATATGCGATCGCAATCCCAGATCGGAATAGGGGGACTTACACCCTATCGCAAAGTAAAACCCCTTTTTGGGTTATTGCGATACCAAGCAACGAAGATCCATCGGAATGTGTTAAAACCCTTGTATTGCGATGGAATAAAGGAAGCTATTTTCCGAAAATGGTGGAAACTCAAAAAGCTCAATAAGCACTTACAATAAGCTATATAATCCGAAACTTAAATAACTCAAAACACTTAAATTTAACCACTTTTGAAAACAAGAAACTTTAAACTTAATAAACAAAACTTGTGAATGATTAAAACTATGAAGTAATCCAAAAACAATAATAAGCTTCAACAAGCAATAAACCAATAAGCATGGAGAGCTTATGGCCTATTCACGTAGAGCTTCAAAAGAAACTAAAAAGATCAAACTCTATTCACGAACACATCCAAATCCAAACCGTATGGATTTCAACAATCGGATCAAGGATTTTGACAAATCAAGAAAAGTAGGAAAAACTTGAAGAACTTAAAAGCATAAACTTGATTAAGATTAATGAAATCAAAAGTACAAGAAAGCTTAAATTAAAAGATGAAAAACAAAGGAAAAGTTTAGTGAGAGAAAGTATGGAACTTTCTCTCTCTAGAAACTAGAGAAAAAAAAAAACTAAAGACTAGCTAAAAACTAAGTATGTGAAAATTTGTGAGGTGAAGGCTTTATATAGGCGTGTGTATGGTGTTGATGGGCTTTTGATTGGGCTTTGATTTGGGCTTCTTTTTCTTCTTTCTTCTTAAGTCTTCATGCGTCTTTAAATAAACGTTTCCGACTTGGATTTGAGAAGTGTCGGTGAATAATTCCAACTCGTCTTATAATCTTTTATTTAATAGACTCGAGTTCTTCGACATAAATGAATCTTCCATTTTTGGCTCTATTCTTCGATAAATCTTCAAATAGGCACAATGACTTCAAATCTTTTGCACCTTTTGGACAATAGACTTTGTCTTGAGCCCTTTTCTTCGATAAAACCCGTGCAATCCCATGTTTTCTTTAATATTCATCCGGTCGACTCTGAAAACACAATAAACACAAAAACCACGCATAATTCCAAACAAATGATATTAAATACGTGTTTTGGTCTCGTTTTAGCCCGATTTAAGTGGTAAAAGGATGGGTGTTTTCACACCTATCATGAGGACATTGCCTAAGCAATTCCTTAAAACGATCCCACGCGTCTCTAAAAGATTCATTCGATTTTTGCTCAAATTTCGTAATTTCGTTTTTGAAAAACGTCGTCTTAGACGGTGGGAAAAAATAATTAACGAACTTGGAAACGAGATCCTTCCACGTAGTTATCGAATTAGGTGGCTCTTTCTCGTACCAATCCTTGGCGGCACCATCGAGCGAGTACGGAAAAAGCATAAGCTTGACGACATCGGCGTCGACGTTCTTAAACTTGCTCGTGGCTAAAAGACGATCAAAATTCCGAATATGGTCATGAGGATTATCGGCTTCACGGCCTCGAAACTTCGTAGCTTGGATTAACGAAAGCATTCCGCTCTTAATCTCAAAATTCTCCGCTTCGATAGCGGGAATTACGATCGCGTCTCCATAACCCTCGGTGGGCGCTTGGAGCAATTCCATCATCGAACGATTGTCGGCCATCTCGTCTAAGGTTTCTTCAACAACGATATTAGGAACGTCGGTTTCTAATTCTCGTCTACGTCGTCGATTCCTTCGATTACGATTGCGTCGATTCGAAGCTTCGCTAGAATTGGAATAATCCTTCGATCGAGTGTGCATGCACTAAACGTAGAATGGGTGGTAGCAAAGAAGATTCTTTTTGTGGTTTTTCGATTTTTTATTTTTTTTTGGTTTTTGATTGTTTTTTAATTTTTTTTGGTTTTTGAATGTATTACGTAGACACAAATCTACAAATCTCCCCTCGAATCGACTTTCTCGATTAAAGGAGCCTCAAAGAATGAAAACGATCACGTGGAGTGAACGTTCTCGATGGCTTTAGAACGTTGGTGGAACACCAAAACGTTCAAGAGGGTTTAATCTTGAAAACAAGCAAATATAATATACGTAGATAATACTTGGGCGGCAAACCCTCGATTAGCTCTCTTTCTCAAAACACGCACAAGCAAGCGGAGGAAACGAGGCGGCGCGAAGCACTTAAGAGCCTTTTTCCTTTAGGTCGTGAAATACAACCGCCTTATACCCACCTTATAGTTTGTGTTAATCAAAATTAAGCCTCACGAAAGTATTTATCTATTTTTCCTTTAAACTTTTGCTTTAGATTCGATACAATGATCGAGTGATGAAATCCCGAATCAAGGTTGCGTTTTCACGCTTTTGGAGTACTTGTATATTTATTGTTCTTACGTAGATACAATATAGTAATAATATTCACAAAAAACGAAAACCAATATATCTACAATATAGTAAAAGATTGATTTGTGTTTAATTTAGGAAAATTAAACACGATTTATTTGGATATTATAGTATAATAAGGAAAAATAACAAAAATGAGTATGTACGATATTCACGCTTTCCAAAAATTGAAAAGCAAAAACGCACTACTCACACAAACACGATAATAATAATAATGGCACACTAAACACCTCCCCGGCAGCGGCGCCAAATGATAGTTGTGTAAATCCGCGTTTAGGAAAACAACGTATAAATGCGGTAAGTATTAATCGACACGATTTAATGAAAAACCGTGAAGACGAATAAATTCCAAGTTCGTTCTCGAAGGAGGTGTGTATATTAATGTGCCAAAATATAAAATAAAAATGTTTGGATTAGTGTCGTTTTTTGGTTTAGAAGAGAAAAATTAAAGACGAGCTACGACTACGATTAAACTACGACGTTGACGTAAAACACGAACGTAAATACGTAAAACGTGACGAAAAATAAAAAATGAAAACTAAAAATTAATTAAAAGATTAAACTAAGTCTTAAATAATATAAATAAGAATAAAAATCCAACAAATATATTTTAAAACCTTTTATTAATTAAATATTCAATTTTTAATGCTAATTAAAGCCCAAAAATTAAATATAATTAACAAAATGCCCAAAATATTAATTTATTGAACTAATAACTAACTTATATTATTTAATGACTAAAAACTATTTTTCCTAAATTTTTAAAACTATTTTTCTATTTTTAAGAGGCTAAAAACACTTTTTAAACTAAAATAATCATAAAAATAATAAAATAATGCTAAAAATAAATATTATTTTCCTAAAAATCTTTTTTTAACTAAATTAACAAGGTAAAAATGAAAAAGTTAAAAAAAAACTAAAAAAAATGGCTAAAAACGAAAGTACCCCAAAGTACTCCAAGGTGGAGTACTTTAGTGTTGTCCAAGATCCTACCAGACAACAGGCTTGTCCAACATCAGTTTTGTCCGATATCGGACAACACTAAAAAAAATAAAAAAATCTGCAGCGTTCTCGGACAACAAAGAAAAAGTTGCTGTATGGTTTTTAGGCTCGATTTTGTTTGATTTGGGCTCGTTTTCGCTTGTTTGGTGGTGTTTTGTTGGCGTTTTTTGGGCAATAAGGCACCCCCACACCAATTGAGGTGTGGGGAGTCAAATACAAGCACACAACCAACAAATGTAACACAAAATTATACCCAAATGAACAAATATCAGCTACAATAGACGAAATAATGAGGTCTGGTAGTTTTAAGGCAGAACAGTGGGTTGATATGGTGTATTCGACCCACCAAAACCTATCCAACCCTCTAGACCAGATGCTGCAAGCCTCAAATACCCTATCAACTAGCAAACCAACCAAATTTCACTCCCCACGACACAAAAACAAGCCCTATAATGACTGTGGACAGAAAGTGGAATATGGTTATTTTTATGGCTATTGAATGACTATTTAACCTCAAAAACTTGATTGCAAGCTTAACAAATCCAAAGGTTTTCTATAGCAACCCTAGACTACTTATGTAACTTAACTATTGACCAAGATTTAAGGCATATAACACAAAAAAAACAAGCCTAAACAAGCCTAGACCTACTGTTTAGTTAGGAAATGCTAAGTTGCTGAAATTTTGACCACTTGGTGGACTTTTGGCAGCTCAAATAATTGAACTAAGCGTACCAATCCACATATTACTTGCAAATAACCCTAAGAGCTAACCAAATCAACAAGTTTTACTCCTCGAAACACCAACAATATACCTATAGCAGACCTACTATTGGAGCTGTTGACAGAAAATGGTATCTTGCTGATTTTTATGGTTATTCAGTGAGTTACTTGGCTACTTTAAAACCACCAAACTACTCAAACGCGTGATGCTAATTATAATAAACCTATCCTAACTGTTACCTATATTTGAACCTAAAATCAAAAGGCGAAACCTATTAGATACCTACTAGTGTATTATTTGCGAACCCAAACGGCAAACGGCTGATGCCGAAATGCAAATGAGTAAATCTTTACTACTCAAACCGAAACCTAGGTGCAATCAAACTTGAACTCTACCCTGTTCCTACCCGAATACTTTTGCAAAACCAAAAATCAAACCCGAAGAAACCTGTTGATGGGGGTCTAGACAGTTTATAAGCAATACTAACAAACACCCAAATCTTACTTCCAAAAGTAAATACGCTACAAATGCCAACTAATTTACACTACTTAAATCCTCAATTTTCTACACTCGAAACCTCCAAAACTGTTCACAAGTCCTGCTGATGCGATATACCTTACGCAGGCAAAGATAGTGAGCAAGGTGGACTCAAATGGGCAGCAACTCTAAACAACGATGTATAACAGTCAAAACCCTTCAAATAAACATAAAACAAGAACCTACAAACTATAAATCCAGCGAAAGTGAATTACCCAAGCCCTGCTGATCCCACTATCTCAGAAAGTTCAAGAATTAGGTGATTAGATTTTTCAACTTTTTTTTTCAATAAAGCAATAAATTAAACTAGCTTATACTAACCTCACAACTTTGATGCAATCAAAACTTATCCCTATATCCTAAGCTAACGATCGATAGTTTGGCTATTCCAAACACTCCTTTAAGCCTATGAAATCAAAATTTTCAAATCAACTAGTATCAAACAAATTCAAAACACTTAGAAATCAGTTAATCTAACATCTAATAACTATAATAACATGATTTAAACATTTAGAACACCACAAGAACACAAGCACAAGATTCAACTTGAACAAAAAAATAAGAATGAGAACAAAACAGGGAGTTCAAGGTACGAACCTGATTCCACCAGCTATCTTGCTGTCAATCTGAATTCATGAACTAAGAGGAAAAGTTGCTGCTGTCTTATGAGGTCTTGGTTGTTAGTTCTACTACAGAACCCAAGAACCTATTAGAACAAAGGAAGGTTATATGATCTTGGTACAACCTGTTATAACACAAATATTCAAGCTCATAAAGACTACCATAAGCTTCTCATCAGAAGAGCTTATAGTAGCTTTAAGAACAGTAAGTTCAACACCACAAAGAAAAACTGATTAATGAATAATACCCCTTTTTTTAACTCACACTTCCAAAAGGAAAGAAACTTGTTACAAGATTAAGTGTTACCAAATGAATTTAACAAGCTGAATAACATGAGCATGTTTTTGGTTGTCAATCAACTACATGCCTTAGTTATTCAAACCCGGGTCCCAAAACCTTTCTCACATAATTAATATGATAAAAATTTTGGTGAAAAGAAAATCACAACAATAGATTAACCTCGAACAATTACTAGTTTTAAACACTACACTAAACGGAACTCAGTAAGATTTTGCAAAATATTTAACAAACTTTAACTATTTTTCATTAAAAATATTTTACAAAAAAAACTGGAACAAGGGCAAACCAACATGTCTGGTGCTCCTTTTATAGATAAACAAGAACTATCTAGAATCTTAAAACCCTAATGAACTGATAATCCGAAAATACCCTTGAGTTTGAAATTGTTCTTGGTCAAAGGTGCCATCTTGTGATCTTTGTCTTCATGCCATGTGATGCCAGCTTGGTTGATGCAATCTTGGCCGTCTCCTGACAAGTAGAGAGCAAGGAATCATTCAAGACTGTTAATCTTGTCCCCTTCTTTGGTTTTGAGGGAAAGTGATGGGGAGGGTAGCCACGTGGATCGTTTTAAAGTGATGGGGGGACCAAAACAAAGGTGGGGTTTGGATTAATATAGTGCGAATCATGTTTCTGGAGTGGATTAAGGAAAAACCCCTTGGTTTGGTGGGTTGATTGAGCTAGGGTTTATGAGAGGGTGAAAGGTGAACAGGAGTATGTTTTAATCTGAGTTAGGAAAAAAAAAGGTGTTACCCGGTTAAGTGGTTTTTTTTAAACACAATTAATATTAATTAACTGATAATAAGGGTTGACAAGGATGGATGAGGTGGCAAGAGTTGGTTGGCTGGTGAAGTTTGGCAATCTGCCAAACTTTGGTCCTCCAATCTCAAAAAAGTCTTCATTTCACGTTTTATCCAACAACAATCCCTTTTTCCTTTATAAATGAAGTTTACATTCTCTCATTTTTGCCATAAAGTTTTCAATAGACTTGAACCAAGGACTTTTCTTGCAATTTGATTATTCTTTAAGGACTTATGATGCATATACTTAACATTTAAGGGACCCTAATGCAATTGTGAGTTTTGCAAGGGTATAAAATGTCAAGTCTTCAAAAATAGAGGGACCAATCTTGCCAATCTTCAAACTTCAAGGGCATTTTTGTAAATTCTAAACTTGGGCCCGGTTCTTTGTGCGGTTTTGTTTCCCGTGTTCGTTTTTGCTTGATTCTTTTGATCTTTTGGTGAATTCACGATATCCGTAACTAAAATACACAATGAACAAACACAAGCATATATTTGGGTATTTTGATGATATTTTAAGCGTTTTAAGCCCGATTTGGACGATGAGACTATGTATAATTACAGTCTCATCAGATACTTTCTTTGCTACGCCCTCACGTTTTCCAACTTTCAATGTTTTGTTGCTAATAAGGCTAAAAATGGCCAAATTTTAAAAAATTTCTTAGTTTTCATAAGTGTTTTTAAGACACGAATGTATATTTTCCGATGGGTAGAATAAGAGCTAATTTTTGACTTGATGGGCATTTGGAGCCATTTACATTCCTTAACCCGCTCAATTCAAGTTTTGCTAGACTTTTATATAGGGAATTTTAAAACGCGAAAGTCTTAGCTCATACGGGTTAAGAACAAGAACTTTTCGCAAGTTCCTATAATTGATCCTAGAAAGTCACTCATCAAGGGAACTATAAAATGCATTCTCTAAAACTTGAAAAAGTCCAAGAAAGTGCAAGATCCTATAGGTGGCTTGAAAACCCAAAACTTTGATTTGATATAGTCTTAATGAAAGCTAATCCAAATTTGGCTTAATTTTGACTTGAATGGCTAAGTATTCACGAGTCTCTTTAATTAGAGGTCTTTATATAGTGAAGAACGAGAAGTGATACAGTTAGACAATTGATCATGCTAAACATAGTACACGAAAATGTTCTTTCAAAAACTCATATGTTTTTAATTGTGGCTTTTTCTTCCTATAAGATCAATGCATTAGGAATAAAAATAATTGCAATAAGTAAGGTCGTACGATTTAAAAGGTTACTTAGCCTCTAGCGCAAGATCGTTTAAAAGTTGCTCGGGGTTGAATAGAGTTCATAGCCAAGGCATAACTTATTGAAGCGGGACGCGAAGATTGGTGATGATCCAAAAAGACCCTAACAAGGCATGAGGAGCCCTATTTTGTTGCTAAAGATCCAAAGATGATGTGAAGTATCATTATTCCTAAATCAATATGAAGGATCGAGACACACGACGAAAAGCAATTACTCCCCTAAAGATCATGGAGAAAGTCTATCCAAAAAGACCCTTACAAGGTATGAGGATAAATATATCCAAGTCCGAAAAGGAGGCGGATCGTTGTATATCAAAGCCCAAAATAAAGATTGAAGAAAAATGATGAAGTCGTGGTCCAAATATGAAGAATCTCTCAAAAACGTCAAGTGAAGAAATTCCAAATATATGAAGAGAAGACCATAATTTCAAGAACGTCTTCCCAAGATTTGAAGTATGAAGTACATGCCAAATATCGGTCCGAGAAAGGTCTCAAATTGTGAAACGAGTTATGCCAAGATATGAACTTAAGGAGATACACGAGAAGCCGTTTTAAAAGATTTTTTCCTTCGGCTAACTATCGATCAAATCGTGCTACTTTGCTTTCGGACTAATAACTACTCAAATAAGTCAATATGAATCACTTGTGATCCATGACAAATAGTAAAAAATGCTAGTAACCCATTTCCTTTTATAATAACTAGGATTGCGGGGAGAAAAAGTATTACACAATTTAGACGTATGAGTAGTGTTAGCATTGTGACTTGTACCAACAATGATCTCGTTTTTACACTTAGCATGGAATGTATGACAATCAAGGATGACGAAGTTTACTCTAAGGGACATTTGCTTGTTTATATTCTTTGACCCTAAAAGTCACATTCGTGATGAAAATCATACATTATGTCTTTATACATTCTCATAGAATTGATGCAAGTCTTTTACTTTTCAATAAATGTTAATAAACTTGAACTTTGGTGATGCTTAGATACTTTATTCTATCATTGCGTGAGGGCACGGCAATGGCTTAGTATGGGGGAGTGATGAGATGGCATTTATACATGATCTCATCATTCTTTTCGGGATTTAAATGCATATAATTGTCATAAAATACCATATATATGCTTGTGTTTGTTTACTTGTGTGTTTTAGGTATGGATATCATGAAAAAGATAAAAGATCACAAGAAACAAGGAAAAACGGACACGAGAAACGAAGCCGTACAAAGAACCAGGCCCTAGATCATGATTTATCCAACAAATACCCTTGAAGACTTGAAGATATGCAAGATTGATCCTCAGTGAATGAATAAATGACACTTAAAACCCTTGTGAATTCATAATTACAAGTTTGGTCCCTTAAGATTGTCAAAATTACACAAATGGTCCTTCAACTTTGAAGAAATGGCAAGTTTAGTGCCTCAACAATTCTAAATTGCCAAATATGGTCCCTTATGAAGTTAAAGTTACATTAAAGACCTTTGAAGATCAACAATGTCCAAGATCAGTCCTTGAATTATGGAAAAATGGCAAAAACAACCCTTTTAAACCTTTTGACAAAGTTCTGTGCTAAAAGTGTGAAGTTGGAAAAGTTATTAACAAAGGAATGCAAGTTTTGTTGGCTGAAAACATCAAATACCCATTTCACCAAAGAACAAGGGCTAAAGTTGTGCAATGAAACATTCAAACACACAAACATGCGCCAAACAAACACAATCCCCAAAAATCGGATCAAAACTTACCACTGTTCACCCTCAAGAACCCAGTAACTATCCCAACTTAAACAAAGGGTAAAATGAAATTACCCATTCCCACACTTGATTCACACGCCCAGAAACCCTTCCCAACCTTAAAACACTCACTCCCACTCACCATGTGACCCCACACCCAAAACCGTTTCACCCATCATGTGACAACTTATTCTCCAAGGTATGCCACGTGTCAAGATCAACAGCTGAGAGCCTTTGCTTCATCCTAAAGCTAAAATGAACGTCCTTGATCACTTTGGACAGCTCACAACCAAGAATCGTCTAGAAGACCTCAAGGATAATATAGGAAATTCAATTCTAGGGTTTGTGAATAGTGAATAGCTAGCATTAGCCTATAAATAGACTCCTCAACATGTGAGAGAGCTTTTGTTCCAGATTTTGGCTATCAATCTTTGTAACTCCTTTTTAAGTTAAATAAAATTTGATTTTCTGAAAATTATGAAATCTCTTTTGTGTTTATTAAAAGTTGGTGTTGGAATAGCTAAAATCTGAGTTCCATTTGATCACTAAGACCTTCCTTAATCTTGTGGTTAAGGCACGTCTTTGTTTATAAGGTTTTCAAAGGTTCAAAAACCTTGAAATCCTTGGTTCTGTTTTGGTTATTATCGTGTACTAACCCTTAGCCAAAGGCCTTAAGCTCCTTCAAGCTTGTTGACACCAAGCCTGAGAAGAGTTTTGAGCTCTTGGTTGAGTTGTTTGCTGATTTGTGTTGAAGATATATCATAATCAAAACCTGTTCTACTTTGAACATCATAAGGTTCTGATCTTCCTTTTTGAAGAACCTTGGTCTTGTTCTAGTCGTTGAACAAGGTCCAAGGAGCATATCTGGTCCTCCTAGGATGTTGTGGAGGACAGGTATAATCCCTTGTTTAAGATTCCTCTAAAAATTTCATGTTACTGCCTGTTTTGCATTTTGGTATATGATTTGGTGATTCTGTGTTTATACTTTGTGTTTTATGGTTGCAATCTCTTAGTTGTCACCTAGTGTAGCTGTTTGAATGTGAAAATCAGTAGGTTGTGTTTAAAAATCACAAGTTGCTTTGAAAAGTGGTGGATTAAGGACTGTTTGGGTTTACTGGTTCATAAGGCCTTGTGGCCTTGTGCCCTTGGTTCTTAGGGTTTGGGAAGTCTAAACTAGTCATTTTGAACAAGTTTTAGTCATTTGTTAAGTTTCTGAAAGTTTGGAAAAAGGATTGGAAGTTTTGCTAAAATCTGATAAAAGTGCTTTTGAGATTGGTCAAACACATCAGATCCAATAACTTCTTTGTTACTTGGATCTAAGGTCTGAAATCAGGTTTGGGAATAGTTTGGGTGATAAGCTATCTATTGATTATCTGGTTGTTGAATTTGGTTGCTTATTGTGTTTGTTATAGCTTATCAAAGTTGGCTAAAATGGTCATTTGCATCAGCAAAGTGACCACCTCATTTGGTGTTGCATTGTGATTTCTAGTATAAGGATTGTTGTTTTGTTGCTTGGATTCTATTTGTGTGCTGCTTGTGAGGTTATTTGGCTACTTGGATTTATCTGTTGATAGCTTATAAGCTTACTGGCTTATTGGCTTATTTGTGCCAAAACTTGTCAAGACTACTCAACTGGTAGGCCTTGGTTCACAAGGTTTGCACTCAAACCTTGACCAGCAGGGTGAAAAACAAGTCTAAACACTTCATTAAGTCTGTCAACGTCCAATTTGTGCTTGTCAGCGTTTGAATTTCACTTATCAGCGTTTGACTTTTGGTCAAACTTGGTCACATAGCTTATTGAATCTGTTTTGCTTATTGGTACATGCAACAACTTAGTTTTTGTAATAGAACTCATTTTTCTCAGCTTAATATCAAGTCTGGAAGGTTACAAGTCTTTTGGTTAAGCTTTTGCTAGGAAACTAGCTTATTTGGCTTTTTCAGAGTGCTTATTGCTTCTCACAACTTATTCTACTTGGCTTTTTGTGATTTTCTTGATTGATTATTCGTAGTTAAGCTATTTGTGAGCTTTTGCAAAAAACTAGAGCTTCTGAGGTGCCCTAAATCTCAAACCCGACTATTTTGTCGTTTTGTGGATTTGTACTTTGCTTATTTCTAGCTTATTGAGTGTGCTTTTTCAAAATTTCTTTTTACAGATCTCTTAAGCATCCCAAAAGAAGATTGTGTGTCAAATTAGAGCTTATGACATTAGCTTATTGCTTAATGGGCTTAAAAGCCCAATAAGGATGAGTTGTTTGCTTAATAAGCTGTGATAAGCTCACTTTCAGCTTTTGGGCCTTTAGAGTTTTGTGTTTAGAATTGAATTTTAAGTCAGATAGGGCTTTTCCAAGTCAATTAGGCCAAGTTTGACTTTTTGGGCTAAAAAGACCATTTAAGTGGACTGTTTTTGGTTTTGGCCCATTTGAGGGCCCAATAGGGGTATTCTGGTCATTTCAATTTCATTTTCTGTTTAATTAGGTTAAAATAAACTAGTTTGCAAGTTTCTAGAATTTTTTATAATTTTTGGATTTTTAATATTATTTTAATATTATTTTATTATTATTTTTCAAATTTCACATTTTTCAACTTTTTACATTTTTGTTAGCTTAAATACATTAAAATAGGATTTTTGCAACTCTTAGATTAATTTTATCACTTTTAGAATAATTTTTATAATTATTTTAAGTTTTAATAGTTTTTAAATCATTTTAAATAGTTTTTAGTAGTTTAAAATTTTCTAAAAATAGTTTTTAATCTTTTTAGGTCATTTTAGAGGTTTACCAATTGAAAAACTTTATTTGGGCTTTTTGATAATTTATTTGATTTTTAGGGCTTTAATTAGCATTAAAAAATTGAATATTTAATTAACTAAAAGGTTTGAAAAAGTTTTGATCATTGGTAACTCTTAGTTTATTTATTTTCATTTTTGGTTAATTTTTGGTAATTTTTAGATTTAATTTTTATTTTAGCTTGTTTTACGGTTTTACGTTTTGTCGTCGTAGTAATTAATTTCACGTCTTCGTCATCCTCTTTTCTCATCCCCTTCTAAACCAATATTAATCTCAAACATTTTACAAGTTTTTCACACACATATACCTCCTTGGGAAACGAACTTCACCTTAGGGTCATTAACACTTGGTTTTTCCTAAAATCATTTGTTCAATACTTACCGCTTTTACGCTCCTTTTCCTAAAGGTCGTAATTTACCACAATCAACAGGCTAATTCATTTTATCTTGCAATTTGGAAAACACAAATTAAGCATACTGAAACAACCCCTACATAATATCAAACAGGAAGAGTCAAATAACGTTATTTTTTAATGAAACCCGGTTTGGCTTAAATTAACCTAAAGGAACCTGTACGTGATTGTTGAAGAATTACAGTTTCAAGCGCTGATCTAGCATCCATTTTTAATGCAGTTTTTGTTTTAATGCAATTTAGTTCAAACTGTTTCACATGATGGAGAGTTTTTCAAAGCGACACAAAGCATTGCTGCAGCTCAGTAGAGTGAAGCTTCATTACAGCATGCTGCGAAAGACTCTTTGAAAATTCCTCAATTGAAGGACAAGGTACATGTTATGACATCAACTTGCTTCTCTCAATTTTCAAATATTCAGCTCTTTGTGACACCCCTTTTGTTCTCTATTCATATCTTTTGTGGGGTTCATATGCCTCTTACCATAGATGATTGTGATCTACCATCCCAACAAAGACTTTAGCAAATTGCATTGAAGAACATAATTTAATTTCTATATCCAACTCACATGTTAGCTTACTCCTTATTTTGCTTGGAGCTAGCGGCTTAATTATTTTTCTTCTTCAATGTCTATAAATTGAAGCGAACAAAAGCATCATCAATCCATATTGAACAAGTACCAGACATCAACCGTATGATAGTTGTCTGTTTAGGCTCTTTAGATTATTAATTACACATTATGGACATCTTAAAATGGCCACATATAGTTCTGTTATCTTATTTTAAGTTTTACGTTGTGGTTAACACGTAAATTTCACGCGAGTTCCTTTCAAACCTCGAAAGTCACTAGGCCAAAAACTTCAAGATGGTTAAACCATAACCAGAAAAAAGTCTCTTTGTGGAGGTGTCCAGCTTAAGCTTAGAAGGTCCATTGGAGGTCGTTGCACTGGCAGATATAAGATGACTATTTGTAGCACGTGTTCCCCTGTATAAAGCACATCACTCATCAGATGTCCAAAGTTAAAGTGGCATGATGACATGAAGACTAACGAACTAAAGCAGATAACGTGCTTCCGTAAAGTAGAAAATAGCGTATGGTGTCCTTAAATTTAGCAAAGAGATGCATGTGTTTTGCGACCACTGAATAATGAATCTTTATTACTTTCATAATTCATATGTACTTAACTGTTTATTGATTTTTCCCAATCTTATTACGGATGAAATCTTTAGGCTTCTAAAATTACAGCAAATGTGATAAAGTCACTTGAACTTTAGAAAAAACTTATTATTTGTTTGTATAATTTCATTGGAATAGATCATTGTCACCTGCAAATGGCGTGTACATCGCGTCTCAATTTCTTTGTATTCACTACACGAATAAACAATTTTCATTATAAGCTTTTACCTAATTTGGGAGGTAACCGACATATGTTAAAAAATTATTTAAGGTGTGACAATATTGAGTGAGACCTGGTGGGCATATACGGGGATCTTTATGTATTAGTTGCACAAATAAGTTTAGTTATTAAATTTTAGATAATTAGTTTATGCTTTAGATCCATTAAATCACTAATCATGATCTGATTTAAAGCTTACTTATTTTAGATAACTACATTTAATCCCTTTCAGAAAAATAGGACTCTGTGAATGAATTGAAAACGAACCAGATGTGATTGTGTTTCTGGAGTGAAAATGTATGCTAAGGAGTCCAAGACAATTACGGGGGAAGCTGTGGAAAGAGGCCCGAGATTAAAGGAGGAACTAGAAGATGTATTTGAACCATTTATATTAGAATGGTTGTAATTGTCGGGTCTATTGTCTCGGTAAGTTTTTTACTTTACATCATTTAGCTATGGTGATTTATGGTTTACACAGACAATTAGGGGGTCACATGAAACATAAATAATAGCAAAAAGAGGATGAAACCTAAGATTTAACTATTTGTTATTTCAGAAATGGGTTCACAGTATTTGATCAAGACGAAATACGAATAATATAAGCCAATGTTGGTGACAAAGGTGGCTTTGCTCTTTTCTTTACTCATTGAATTTTTTCTAACATCAATACCACAACTAAAGTAACTCATAAGGGGGTGTTTGGAATTACTTATCTCATCAATATGACTGTTTTGACAACGGTGGATATTCATCTTGGACAAACCAAAAATTAATTTTTGTCGCCAAAGGTGAATTGTTCTCTCTAAAAGGGTAAACTGATGCACATTTTTATGGTGATGTGTATATCTTGACCTGGTTGGAGATTATGGATCCACCATGAGGGTATCGTAAAAATGCATATAATACGTTTAGAGATAGTGTTCTATTAATCTTTACTTCCGACTACAAAACCATATCCCCTGTCCCAATAATAAGTTTAATGTGTGAGACTTTTAATATACCCGATGTATGGTACAAGGTTTTAAGAGTTAGTCGCATGTCAAAATATACTTCTAAATGGTGTCCACATTTCAAGTGTTAAGTGTAATAGTTCCTATGTCTTTTTCTATATCCAGCAGCAATGCCACAAAGAAAAAGCTGGTATCTTGACAAAGACTCTTTGGTTGGTGTTAGATTCGAAAAAATGCGTGCGTTCTAGGACTATAACAACAGAAAAGTAGGGTAAATCAGTAAAAAAAAGAGCAATCATGTATGCACCCTCACAATCTACAACTGAAAGTCTGAAATGAACTACTAAAGAACCTCATAAACTAGAGTTGGTGATAATCCATCATACAACCCTCGAAAACCACGGGTATTTTTTTTGGTAACCGTGATTTCCGACTCATTGGCCGACTAATCCACGGGGTTTGAGTCCACCGCCACACAGACTCAAACCAGGTAAAGCCCTCCCTTTTCAGGAGGTTGGCGTGGCCATTTCAAGGTTGTTTGCACCTAGTGGGAATTGAACTTGAGACCTCACACATTTTAGAGTGATAGCCACAAATCTTTTTGCCACTAGGCCACTCTTGAGTGGTTTAAAAAAACACGGGTATTGATGATGTCATACAAGCAGGTAGATATTTTCTGTCATGTATGTCATTTTTCAGTTGTTAATCAAGTATTGTATATACGGGCCATTTCAGGTTGCTGAGATTGAATATGCTAATGATTTATGGCATCAGTTAAATTCTGACGATATGGTATTGAAATGAAATTAAGTGTTACCGTTATGGATGCCTTTAATTGGAAGAATTGCCTGTAAAGTTGTCCTATTTGGCCGAATAACCAGCGAAGTAGTTCTTCTACTTGCTCGAATTACCAACAAACTTGTCTGGAGCTACCTATAGAAATGGTATGTAATGTCTGATAGTTGTAAAAACGCCCTTGTTTAGGAAAACAAGGATGTAATTAGGGTAAGTATTAAACACGTGATTTAGGAAAACCACAAGTCAATGACCCTAAAAGTAAGATACGAGTTCGTTCTCAAGGAGGCTAGTGTGTTATGTGTGTAATGACTTGGATTAGTTATTTGTGATTAATATTATGCAAGAAGAAAAGAAAAATGAAGACGGAAAATGGAAAATTACACTAAGACGTAAAAGACGTAAAACCGTAAAAAATGGGTAAATTAAAATTTTATTCTAAAAAAATCCTAAAAAATTACTAAAAATCCACTAATGTATTCTAAGGGTTTACAAAAAATCAAAACTTGCTAAAACCTTTTATTTAATTAGTTATTAATTTTTTAATGCTAATTAAAGCCCTAAAAATCAAAATTAACTAATAAAAAGTCCAAATAAAGATCTTAAAGTTTGTAAACCTCTAAAATAACCTAATTAAGCTAAAAAGTATTTTTCTAAATTTTTAAACCACTAAAAACTATTTTTAAATACTTAAAAAAACTATAAAAATTTAAAATAATTCTAGAAAATAACTGAAAGATGCTAAAAATATATGGAAAGTTGCGAAAAATCCTTATTTGATGTATAGAAGCTAGGAAAAATTTAAAAAGTTGAAAAATCTAAACTTTAATTTTTAATAATAAAATACTAATAAAATATTAATAAAAATCCGAAATTCCTAAAAAATACTAAAAAGTTGCAAACTAGCTTAATTTTACCTAAATAACACAAAAATAAAGTTGAAATTACCTAAATACCCCTATTGGGCCTTCAAATGGGCCAAAGTCCAAAACAGACCCTTATTGGGCCAAAATAAGCCCCATAAGAAAAATGTTTATAAACATGGCCCAAAAGCTCCTATGTGACTTAAAATTTGATTCTGGAACACAATTTTCCAAAGGCCTAAAAGCTGAAAATGCCTTTAAGATAGCTTATTTCACAACAACTTATTCTTAATGGGCTTTTTGGCCCATTAAGCCTTAAGTTGATGCCATAAACTGAAATTAAACACACGTCCTTCTTTTGACCTAATTAAGCTATTTGCAAAAAAGAAATTTGAAAAAAGTCCAAGAAATAAGCCTGAATAAGCTAAAAGCTATCTTCACAAAACGACAAAATAGGCGTTTTCGAGTTCTAGGCTATTTCTAGAGCTGATTCAAGTTGCTTTGAGTCACAAATAGCTTAACTAAGCTTTTGAACCAAAAATATTTCAAAAATATCCACTCAATAAGCTCTTTTGTAAAAGTCAACTTGATTCGTTTTCTAGTCAAACCTAAAAGTCAAAGTCCACAAAGCTCCAGATTAACTAAATGGGTCAAATAAGGAAGATTGATTAAAAAAGTAAAGTTGTTGCAAGTCTCAATAAGCTAGAATAGCTTATTAATAAGATGGCTGATTTTTGTACTAACAGTGGGAATTTTTGACCAATTTCAGTGGGAACTTTTCCCACTGCTTGACTTGTTTGACTTTTTGTCTTTATTGACATTTTTGTGGATTCAGTTTACACAAAGGCAACCAAATGATCAGTTAATCATAAGGAGTCAACAGCAACAAGAAAAACACAAATCCAATCAGCCAATAAGTGCAGTTAATTCAATTTATCACCAGACCTAGCCCAGATTATGAACAATAAGCAGATTTCACCAAAAAGCACTTTGAGCAAGAATAAGCTAACCAAACTTCACCAAATGCATACACATGCTAGATTTAACTCAAATGAACATAAATCAACAAGTTTCATGCAATGGTTTCAAGTTTTGAACAGGATTCAAGCATTTAAAAGTCACTGATGAACAAACACAAGCAGTTAAGAACACTTGCTGATATACTTGACCACAAGTCCAATTTCAAACACTCAAATCTACTCAACAGGTTATACAAACTATGATTTAACACTTTTTAGCCCTAAGCATGCATACACTCTAGGTGTTCCCAAGATCTCAGTTCAAAACAGGCAAAATCCAAGTTTTTATAGCACAATCTTTAAAATGGCGTTTCAAAGCTGAAAACTTGCAGGTTTTAGCATGCAACCAAGTATTAAGCAGATACAAGCACAAAACACAAACTTCTAACAACTCAATATCAACTTATGATCTTAAATAGGTAATCTCAAACACCCCTTATCTTTTTCAAATCACAATTTAAACAAGTATAAGTGTATTCTAGTGTTACCCAAGCTTAATCAAACACAATAATAGTTATATCATGCAGTATCAAGCAAGATTAAGTCAAAATTTCAACAAGAACACAAGCTATGCACCAAATCACCAAAAATCAAGTATTTAAGCAGATTTTGGGTAAAAATGTTCAAACCTCAAGGATGTACATCAACACCTACGGAGTTTTGAGCTTATGTGCTAGCAAGAACAAGCACAAGCTTCCACAAACAATCCTGCTAAGATTCAACAAGGTTAGAAGCAATAATATCCAAAATATAAAAAATGCAGAAAAATGAAAAATCTTGATTAATGCAACCTTTGTATCCCACACTTAATTATCCTCAAACTATAAGCTCACAACACCTTGATAAGCTCCTTATCAGGATGTATAGACCACTTATAGCCCAAAAATTCCAAGGTTGAAACAAGTCTTAGAAAAATATCAAGAAAATGGAAAAATGCAAACTTTTGCACCCTCCTTTTGAAAACAGGTTTTAAGATTCAAGATTATCAAACATTAAACATAAACAAGCATATAAAAAGATTGGCTCTTGGTCTTTCTTCAAAGATTCAAACACTTTTCATTCAATAATGACAAAGGATTTACATAACTTGAACAAGGAAAAATCAAGAGCAAAAGCTAAACTAATGAGCCTATTGCCTTTTATAGGCTTACAATGTGTTCTAGGAAAGCTAAAAACGAAACCCTAATGTTGTAGAATCCCCATTTTCCCTTTGCAGAATTTGAACTTTTGAGAATCATGTGACTTCATCTTGGCGTTTTATTGTAGCTGGCATGGTAGAATTTCATCCAATGGCCTTGGTTAAGCTTAAGTTTCAAGCAATGATGTGGGATGTTGGATGACTGGCAAACTTTTGGCTTCTTCTTCAAAGGTGGAAAAGCAGGGAAAGCATGTGACAAGTGTGGTGATGTGGCAGGGTTAATGAGAGTTGGGTTATGTTTAGGGAGACCCTAATCATCATTCTGGAAAAGATTAGAGTCTAATTGTTGCTTAAACAAGAATACCCAAATTTGTTCTTCATGTGAATAGTACACGTTTTAATCCAGATTTGGGTTTAAAAGTTGTGTTTAGCGCGTTTAATTAATTAATCCAGGGTTAGTTTAAGTTGGTTATGAGTGGGAAGTGAGGTGGCACCAGGGTGAGCTCCTATTGGTGGAAATGGGTTAGTGGGACAGGTGGCGTGATATGGCTGGTCTAGGTAACTTTGGCTGTCGGCCAAATTAAACCCTCATTGTTTCCTTTTCCTTTCATTTGCAACTTTATACCCCTAAACCCGTTTTCCTTTGAAATTAAAGTTTTCATTTTCACACTTTGGCCACAAATACTTTTCCAAAGTATTTTCAGGGGTATTTCTTGTCATTTGTTGATTCTTGAAGGGTTGTTTTGGTATTTTCTTCAATGATAATGGTCTTGACTTGTATGATTGACATTTTGGAGGACTGAAATTGACAAGTCATCATTTTTGAGGGACCATTCTTGCCAAATGTTGAAAGTTAAGGGTCCTTTTTGCAATTTAACATATTTCAAGGACCAAACTTGTTCTTTCTTGTACTTTGAAGGTCTTTATGGTATGTTTGACTTTGAGGAGGATAATTGTTGACAATTTAGCTTTGTTGAGGGACTAAATTTGCCAAGTCTTCAAAGTGGAGGGTCCTTTTTGCAATTTGACAAACTTTAAGGACCAATCTTGTAATTATGAATATACAAGGGTTTAAAGTGTCAATTCTTCAATATTGGACGACCCTTCTTGCAAAATCTTCAATTCTTCAAGGGTTTTTCTTTGGAAATCTTCACTTAGGGCTTGGTTCATTGTGCGGCTTCGTTTCCCGTATTCGTTCTGGCTTGTTCTTTGTGATCTTTTGTTGTTTTCTCAATATCCGTACCTAAAATACACAATGAGAAAATACAAGCATATATATGGTCTATTTGATGATGTTTTGTACAATTAAAGCCCAAAAAGAACGATGAGATCATGTATAAAAGCCATCTCATCACTCCCCCATACTAAACCATTGTCGTGCCCCCACGCAATGCTAGAATAAAGTATCTATGCAGCTCCAAAATTCATTTTTGTGCACTTTTATTCAAAGGTAAACTAGCTACTCTAATGCTACTTTGTGTTTTAGACATAATGTATGATTTTCATCGCAAAATGCGACGTTTAGGTTCATAGAATAAGAAGGTGTGAGTGCCTCATAGAGATAAATTCATCGTCCTCGATTTTTACTCAATTCCATGCTAAGCGTGTAACGAGATCATTGTCATTATAAGTTAGTAATGCTAACACTACTCATATGCTCTAATCACGGACTTAGACTCCCATTATTCCTAAGTAGTATCTCTTATATTTTATTTTGTCTTTGAATGATCTTGAAGATACATTGTTTGACTTATGCGATGATAGAGATTAAGGTCCAAAAATAGAAACGAAACGGTGTAATCAAAATCATCGAATTAATAGCCTCCCCTAATAGACAACGATGTCAAAAAAATTAAGTTAACAAGTGAGATTCGATAAACATGGTTTTAGAACGGTTTTGAACATGAGACTTATTACCAAGACTTTTATACGCCCCCTACCGGATGGGCCTTATTATCATAGGTTTACCTTCACCTTTTGGGATCGGTCTTGCCTTGCCTTTTATTTAACCTTGTCACAAGGTGTTTATTATGGCCAAAGACGTATATCCTCACGCTAAAAGCGAATTTTGAATCTTTAAAGCTTCAAAGATTAAGGCTTGATTCACTTTCAATTTTTGCATAAATTTTTCGGCCTTGTGAGCTTCAAATTGTTTGCTTGATATAGGTGAGCACTTGAAATCTTGTTATTTGGTAGAAGCTTTCGATTATTGGGGTGCCAATACTTCAAAATCGTGACGCTGGCGATTCTCAAATGTTTTCCCAATTTAATTACATGGAAGCTACTAGAAAAAGCTAGAAACCAATAATTAAGACTAAACCGCTAAGTTAATACTTATTAGAAAAAATTATATACAAGCGAAGGGAGAATAAGCAAACAATTAGGACACATGAGTTTTTGAAAGAATACGAGTACTCTACGTTTAGCATAGTAACTTATAATTAACGCTATCATTTCTCGTCCTCATTTAATAGACTTAGCCTAAAAAGTTAAGGATTCGAAGCTAAGTGCTCTACACGCACGGTTGAGTCAAAAAGTACTCTTATTCCTGCCATCGGAAAATCTACATTCGTGTCACTAAACACTTAAAAAAACATGAGAAAAATTTAAAATTTGGCCATTTTTAGCCTTATTTTGCAACAAAAAGAGAGACAAAAACAAAAATTTTGGAGTGCACGAGGGCGTAAGCAAGGCAAAGTATCTATTCACCCCCCATACTAAAGTTAAACATTGTCCTCAATGTTTCGAGTCTAAGGGTAGGATACCCCCATACTAGAGACGTAGTCGAATGCTTAATCTAGCATGGAAAAAGTGGAACCATTAAATTTAAAGCCGTTTATGAAGTGTGCTAAAAACCTAAGGTTAGAACATAGGATACATCATGTGGATATTGAGAATGTCTTCAAAGCAAACGGTCAAGGCTCACGTAAAACGAACACGAGAGGCTTGAATCGTGAAGATGATGATGACCTAATAGCCACAAGTCACAAACAACCACGGAGCAAGGGTTGGAAGGGCATAAATCCCCTCACGTTACTACATTAGAAAGCGATAATATGTACATGGATAGACATGGGATGTCCCCACTAGGTACCTCTTTTTTGATTACCGAGTCATGAGCTCGACTCGATCCCCTCAATACTAATTATCATTGGGGAAGGTGACTTGGTCGAGGTCGTCCAAAGAAGGGACTTCCCCACCAAAGTAGTGCTTCAACCTATGTCCATTTACCTTGAAGTTAGGACCCTTATTTTGAGCTAGCTCGATGGTCTCATAAGGATAAATTGTGAGACGGTGAATGGACCGGACCAACGGGATTTCAATTTTCCAGAATATATCTTCAAACGAAAGTTAAAAAGCAACACTTGATCACCAATGTTAAAAACCCGGTTTTTAATTTTAGAATCGTGAAACTTTTTAGTATTTTCTTTGTAAATCAATGAATTTTCATAAGCAATATCACGAAGTTCATCCAATTCATTCAATTTTATTTTCCTATGATCCCCCGCAGTCCTCAAATCAAAATTAGCGTGCTTTAGGGCCCAATAAGCTTTGTTTCGAGCTCAATTGGTAGATGGCAATTCTTCCTATACACAAGCTTATAAGGAGTGCACCCAGTAGGTGTCTTGTAAGCAGTACGAAAGGCCCATAAAGCATCGTATAACTTATCCGACCAAGATTGTCGGTTTTCACCAATGGATCTTTCCAAGATCCTTTTCAAAGCTCGGTTTGAAACCTCGACTTTCCCACTTGTTTGGGGGTGGTAAGCCGTAGAAAGACGATGTGTAACCCCATATTTCTTAAGAGCCTTTTCGAATTGGTCATTGCAAAAATGGGTTCCACGATCGCTTATGATAGCACGAGGGGTTCCAAACCGAGAGAACAATTGTTTCAAAAACTTGACTACCACACGAGCATCGTTCGTGGGCAAAGCCTTAGCTTCAACCCACTTAGATAGGTAGTCAACGGCCACAAGAATGTACTTATTTCCACGAGACGATGGGAACGGCCCCATAAAATCAATGCCCCACACGTCAAAGATCTAACAAACTTGGATTATATTTTGAGGCATTTCATCCTTTTGTGAGGACTTTCCTTGATGTTGGCATGCATCACACGACGTGATAAGTTCGTACGCGTCTCGGTAAATAGTTGGCCAAAAGAAGCCGGCATCAAAAACCTTCTTAGCCGTGAGATTAGCACCATGGTGACCACCCGTGGGTCCCTCGTGACAAGCTCTAAGGATATTATAAGCTTCGGTACCAAACACACAACGATGAATGATTTGATCCGCACAAGTCCGAAATAGATAAGGGTCGTCCCAAAAGTAGAACTTGACGTCACGAAAGAATTTTCACTTTTGTTGTGTCGGCATACCCTTAATGATGAAGTTACCCGCATGGTAATTTGCGATGTCCGCAAACCATGGGGTAGACAAGTCTTTCTTGGAATTCACTACACCAAGTGTTTCGAGAGGGAATTATTCATTGATTTCCTTATTCTCTAAAACACTTTGGTGAGGATCTTCCAAACGAGAGAGATGATCGGCCGCTAGATTCTCGGCTCCTTTTTTTTCAAGAATGGTGACATCAAATTCTTGTAGGAGGAGCATCCAACCAAGTAATCTCGGCTTTGCATCTTGTTTAGCCATGAGATACTTTATATCCGAGTGGTCCGTATACACTATGATTTTTGTCAAGACGAGATAAGGTCGAAATTTCTCAAATGCATAAACCACGGCAAGGAATTCCTTTTCGGTTGTGGTATACTTAAGTTGAGCCTCGGTCATCGTCTTGCTAGCATAGTGGATAGGCAAGAAGTGCTTTTCATGACGTTGCCCCAAAACGGCCCCAATAGCATAAACGCTAGTAGGGGTGTCAAAAAAGTTGACCCGACCCGAACCCGAACCCGAATAATCATATTCAGGTCGGGTCACTCGGGTCCAAAAGTGTATTCAGGTCAATTCGGGTTGACCCGAATTGACCCGAGTTCTAATTAGCTCGGGTTTGGGTTATATATTTTTTACCCTTGACCCGAACCCGACCAACCCGACTTGACCCGACTAATTACATTTTTTACATTGTATTAGTACTTAATTTAGCCACTTTTTACACATTTTCCTTAAACTCGGGTTGACCCGAACCTGAGTTGACCCGACCCGAATTGACCCGAACCCGAGTGACCCGAGTTCTAATTAGGCTCGGGTTCGGGTTATATATTTTTTACCCTTGACCCGACTTGACCCGACCCGAGTTGACCCGACCCCGACCAGGTCAACCCGAATCACGCCCCTAATCGCTAGCATCACACATGAGCTCAAAGGGGAGGTCCCAATTTGGGGCAACAAGAATGGGAGCTTCGGTAAGTTTCCTCTTAAGGATTTCAAAGGCTCGTACACAATCTTCGCTAAAAACGAAAGGAGCATCTTTTTCAAGAAGATGTGTAATAGGTCGAGAGATCTTTGAAAAATCCTTGATGAAGCGACGATAAAAGCCCGCGTGGCCTAGGAAACTCCTAACTCCCTTAACGGTTTTGGGATGAGGTAATTTGGCGATGACGTCTATCTTAGCTTTGTCTACCTCAATCCCCGCTTTAGAAACTTTGTGCCCTAAGACAATCCCCCCTCTAACCATAAAATGACATTTCTCCCAATTAAGCACTAAGTTGGTCTCCTCACAACGTCGTAACATCCTCTCAAGGTTTCCTAAGCACGAAGTGAACGAATTACCAAACACGGAAAAGTCATCCATGAAGACTTCCATCGTCTTCTCGATCATATCATGAAAAATATCCATCATGCACCGTTGGAAAGTTCCTGGTGCATTGCAAAGTCCGAATGGCATTCTACGATAGGAAAACGTACCATATAGACACGTAAACGTAGTTTTTTCTTGATCACGAGGATCAATGGGGATTTGGAAGTAACCGGAAAAACCATCTAAGAAACAATAGAAGTCATTTCCCGGAAGACGCTCCAACATTTGATCCATGAAGGGCAAGGGAAAGTGGTCTTTTCGAGTGGCATCATTTAACTTTCGATAGTCGATGCACACCCTCAAACCGGTCACGAGTCTAGTAGGGATTAACTCGTTGTCATCATTTGGCACAACGGTCATCCCTCCCTTTTTAGGGACACAATGAATGGGACCCACCCAAGGGCTATCGGATATAGGGTAAATCATTCCCGCGTCTAGTAGTTTTAAAACTTCCTTTTTGATGACGTCGTGAATTTTGGGGTTTACCCTACGTTGGCCTTGTATTACGGGCTTATAGTCCTCCTCCATTAAGATTTTGTGGGTACAAAACTTGGGATCGATCCCCTTAATGTCGGATAATTTCCACGCAATTGTCCCTTTGTGATTTTTTAGAACCTCGATAAGTGCGGTTTTTTCGTCATTGGAGAGATCCTTTGCAATAATAACCGGCAACTTATCGTTTTCCTCCAAGAATACATATTCAAGGTGTGGAGGAAGATCTTTCAATTCGAGGGTTGGTGGTTCCTCGATTGAAGATGTAGGCTCAATAGTCATAACCTCCACCGGCGGAGGAAATGGGAAATCATTTAGAAAATATTTGATAATTGAGAAGTCCTCATCGTCATCGAGGTCTTCGTTACACGTACGTGGAACATCATATTCCTCTAACGTAAAACCACCTCCCTCAAATGGAGTGAAAGAAGGTGTTGAATTATCAATGATTGGGTCAAACATTGTGGGATTGCCACAACTAGCTTCGTCAACAAAACCTACAATTTCTTGTGCATATTCCTCACAAACGACATCAATCATATCAATGTTAATGTCATTCATGGAAGCGATGGAATAAACATGAGAAAGGGTAGATTTTTGTGTTGCGTTTATAACAAGTTCCTCATCATTGAATCACAAAGTGATTTTTCGAGCATGGACGTCGATAATCGCTTTCGATGTGTCTAAAAACGAACATCCTAAGATGAGAGGAACTTGAGGATCCGTGGGAATATCGGCAACGATAAAGTCTACGAGATAGTAGAACTTTCCCACTTTCACAAAAACGTCTTCGGCCACCCCGCATGCGGGAATTGTAGAATGATCGGCCATTTTGATAGACATTTGTGATGGAGTAAGATTAGGAAGATTGAGCATCTTGAAGATTGCAAGAGGCATCAAATTTATGCTAGAACCAAGATCGGCCAAGGCATAGCATTCTTCCATATCTTGAATAGCACATGGAATAAAAAGTTTACCGGGATCACCGACTTTTTGAGGTATGCAGTTAAGATAAACCGATGAACAACTAGACATTTTTTGCAATTTCTCCTTGTCGTTCAACATACTCTTAAAGTTGGCGGCAAACCTAGGCATCATGATTAGTGCGTCGGCGAAACTTATGTTAAAGTGCAAGTCACGAAACATTTTGATGAAAAGATCAAATTGGTAATTGCTTCGTTCTTGTATCTTTTCCTTTCGAAGTCTCGATGGGTAAGGCAAAGGAGGTGTTGGTAAAGACTTTGATGGTTCAAAGGAAGAGGGTAGTGTTGGGTGGGGCATAGGCATAGCCTTTGGAATATCGGGTTCCATTGATGGTTAAGGGTCAACCGTAGGTGTGGTATGAGCGGTACTTCGTGGGATTGAGATATGCTCCTTTTCAACCACAACCTCGGGTTCTTCCTCAATTGGCTCCTCCGTAGGAGCAATTGGTTGAGGGATCGGCTCTTTGAGAGTTTTACCACTACGTGTAGTAATAACTTTCATCTCTCCCTTAGGATTTGACACGGTGTTACTAGGTAAACCACTCGAAGACGCCTTGCACATTATAGCTTCAAACATGGATGAAATTTTATCCTCAAACATAGATTGCCTCTTATCGGTCTTAAGCATCTCTTGTTTTATCTCATGTTGGCCTTGTTCCATATTTTGTTGGTTTTGTTGTAACCTAGTGACATTACTTTCCATTTTATTGGTGTGAATCTTAAGTTCATTAGCAAGCTCGGTTTTTAACTCCTTTTTCAAGTCATTCTTAAACTCGGATCTTAGGCTAATTATCTCCCTTTGAATATTATCAAACCTAGAATCATTCCCATTAGCGTATTCAACAAATTCACTTGGAAGATCTTTCAAGTTTTGCAAACTTTTGTTGTTGTTTTGAAAATCCTTGTTTTGAACTTGATTGTTAGCCCCTTGGTTCCCAAAGTTGTTACCCTTGTAATTGTTCCTTTGATAGCCTACTTGATTTTTGCGATAGTTGTTATTAGCATTTTGATTTGGTGAAAAACCCGGTGGAGTCAATTAATTAGTGCGGGTAACTTGACCGTTTTGGTTATAAGTTCCCGTGGCCGTGTAGGCACTCGAAGTGTTACCACCGTTGGTAATGCACTCGGAAAAATCATGAGCTCCACCACAATACATGCACGAAACCTCAACCGCTTTAATCGTAGCGGGAGCGGGTTGTTCACCAACCTTAAACTCAACTAACAAACCCTTAAGCTTATCAAAAATCGTGTTTCCAAATTAGCCTCTATTTGCATAGCATCAATGGTACGTGATGAAGATGAGGATTGAGGTTTAATTGAAGCCTTGGCAACACTCGATATTTTACGAGGACTAAAAGCCTTAGACCTATTCTCAATTATCGTTAAAGCTTCCTCAACCGTTTTACACAAGAAATTACCACGCGCGGCGGCATTAAGATAGTCACGTTCATGATCATTTAGTCCATTGTAAAACGTGTCAATTTGATGCATGTCCGAAAAACCGTGATGAGGACACTCATGTAACATTTCCTTAAACCTATTCCAAGCCGTTGAAAAACTCTCATTAAATTCTTGTGAAAATTTTGAAATCTCGTTTTTCAAATGTGTAGTCTTAGAAGGCGGGAAAAATTGGTTCACAAACTTTGAAACGAGATCCTTCCACGTCAATATAGAATTGGGTGGCTCTTTCTCTAACCAAATATTAGCGGGTCCCGCTAAGGAATACAGAAAAAGCATCATTTTAATCGAGTCGTTTGAAACGTCCTTAAACTTGCAAGTGGTGGTAAGACGATTGAATTGGCGGATGTGGTTGTGGGGGTTGTCCTTTTCGTCACCACAAAACTTGTTGGCTTGGATCATGGAAAACAAACCCGTCTTGACCTCGAAATTCTCCGCAAGGATTGCGGGAATCACAATGGCCTCTCCATAACCCTCAGTGGGTGCTTGAAGTAACTCCATCATAGTACGATTAGCCATGGTGACTACTTGTTCTAAGATGGGTTCGTCAATGGGAGAGTCTTCGCTAGAAAACGTTGGTGTTGTTTCCTTACGGTTTCGACGTTTACGTGCACGCTTTGCTTGGTTACGAGTTTGGATAAATGTCACGTACAACGTGGGGATGAGCAAAGAAGATTCTTTTGGGTGTTTTTACTTTTTCAATTTTTTTGTGTTTTTGATTGTTTTTATATTTTTTTTTTGGATTTTTGTGATGTATTACGTAGACCAAAATCTACAAATCTCTCCTCAAGTCAAATCTCATGATTAAAGGAGCCTCAAGGAATGAAAACGATCACGTGAAGTGAACGCCTTCGATGACTTTAGAACGTTGGTGGAACACCAAAACGTTCAAGAGGGTTTAATCAATTGAAACCAAGAAAATATATATGATACGTAGATAATACTTTGGGTGGCAAACCCTTGATTAGCCCTCTTTCTCAAAACACGCACAAGCAAGCGGAGGAAACCAGGCGGCACGAAGCACTTAAGAGCCTTTTTCCTTTAGGTCGTGAAATACAACCGCCTTATACCCACCTTATAGTTTGTGTTAATTGAAATTAAGCCTCACGAAAGTAATTATCTATTTTGCCTTTTTTTCTTTGTTTGAGATTCGAATACAATGATTGAGTGATGAAATCCCAAATCAAGGTTGTGTTTTCACACTTTTGGAGTACTTGTTAATTTTTTGTGATACGTATACAACATATTAATAATATTCACACAAAAAACGAAAACCGATAATACGTATTAGTAGAGGGATACTAATACAAATAGTTATTATGGATAATATAAAAACAACAATTGTCCAATTCAAAACACAACACGCCTCCCCAGCAGCGGCGCCAAAATGATAGTTGTAAAAACGCCCTTGTTTAGGAAAACAAGGATGTAATTAGGGTAAGTATTAAACACGTGATTTAGGAAAACCACAAGTCAATGACCCTAAAAGTAAGATGCGAGTTCATTCTCAAGAAGGCTAGTATGTTATGTGTGTAATGACTTGGATTAATTATTTGTGATTAATATTATGCAAGAAGAAAAGAAAAATGAAGACGGATAAGGGAAAATTACACTAAGACGTAAAAGACGTAAAACCGTAAAAAAGGGGTAAATTAAAATTTTATTCTAAAAAATCCCAATAAAGTACTAAAAATCTACTAAAGTATTCTAAGGATTTACAAAAAATCAAAACTTGCTAAAATCTTTTATTTAATTAATTATTAATTTTTTTAATGCTAATTAAAGCCCTAAAAATCAAAATTAACTAATAAAAAGTCTAAATCAAGATCTTAAAGTTTGTAAACCTCTAAACTAACCTAATTAAGCTAAAAGTATTTTTCTAAATTTTTAAACCACTAAAAACTATTTTTAAGTACTTAAAAACTTTAAAAAGCTTAAAATAATTCTAGAAAATAATTGAAAGATGCTAAAAATATTTGGAAAGTTGCAAAAATCCTAATTTGATGTCTAGAAGCTAGAAAAAATATAAAAAGTTGAAAAATCTAAACTTTAATTTTTAATAATAAAATATTAATAAAAATCCAAAATTCCTAAAAAATTCTAAAAAGTTGTAAACTAGCTTAATTTAACCTAAATAACACAGAAATGAAGTTGAAATTTACCTAAATACCCCTATTGGGCCTTCAAATGGGCCGAAGTCCAAAACAGACCCTTATTGGGCCAAAATAAGACCAATGAGAAAAATGTTTATAAAAATGGCCCCAAAAGCTCCTATGTGACTTAAAATTTGATTCTGAACACAATTTTCCAAAGGCCCAAAAGCTAAAAATGCCTTTAAGCTAGCTTATTTCACCACAGCTTATTCTTAATGGGCTTTTTGGCCTATTAAGCCATAAGTTGATGCCATAGACTGAAATTAAACACACGTCCTTCTTTTGACCTAATTAAGCTATTTGCAAAAAGAAATTTGAAAAAAAGTCCAAGAATTAAGCCTGAATAAGCTTAAAGCTATCTTCACAAAACGACAAAATAGTCGTTTTCGAGTTCTAGGCTATTTCTAGAGCTGATTCAAGTTGCTTTGAGTCACAAATAGCTTAACTAAGCTTATGAACCAAAAATCTTTCAAAAATATCCACTCAATAAGCTGGAATAAGCAATAAGCTCTTTTGTAAAATTCAACTTGATTCGTTTTCTAGTCAAACCTAAAAGTCAAAGTCCACAAAGCTCCAGATTAACTAAATGGGTCAAATAAGGAAGATTGATTACAAAAGCAAATTTGTTGCAAGTCTCATAAGCTAGAATAGATTATTAATAAGCTGGTTGATTTTTTGTACTAACAGTGGGAATTTTTTACCAATTTCAGTGGGAACTTTTCCCACTGCTTGACTTGTTTGACTTTTTGTCTTTAGTGACTTTTTTGTGGATTCAGTTTACACAAAGGCACCCAAATGATCAGTTAATCATAAGGAGTCAATAGCAACAAGAAAAACACAAATCCAATGAGCCAATAAGTGCAGTTAATTCAATTTATCACCAGACCTAGCCCAGATTATGAACAATAAGCAGATTTCACCAAAAAGCACTTTGATCATGAATAAGCTAACCAAACTTCACCAAATGCATACACAGGCTGGATTTAACTCAAATGAACATAAATCAACAAGTTTCATGCAATGGTTTCAAGTTTTGAACAAGATTCAAGCATTTAAAAGTCACTGATAAACAAACACAAGCAGTTAAGAACACTTGCTGATATACTTGACCACAAGTCCAATTTCAAACACTCAAATCTACTCAATAGGTTATACAAACTATGATTTAACACTTTTTAGCCCTAAGCATGCATACACTCTAGGTAGTCCCAAGATCTCAGGTCAAAACAGGCAAAATCCAAGTTTATATAGCACAATCTTTAAAATGGTGTTTCAAAGCTGAAAACTTGTAGGTTTTAGCATGCAACCAAGTATTAAGCAGATACAAGCACAAAACACAAACTTCTAACAACTCAATATTAACTTATGATCTTAAACAGGTAATCTCAAACACCCGTTTTCCTTTGAAATTAAAGTTTTCATTTTCATACTTTGGCCACAAATACTTTTCCAAAGTATTTTCAAGGGTATTTCTTGCCATTTGTTGATTCTTGAAGGGTTGTTTTGGCATTTTCTTCAATGATAATGGTCTTGACTTGTATGATTGACATTTTGGAGGACTGAAATTGACAAGTCATCATTTTTAGGGATCATTCTTGCTAAATGTTGAAAGTTAAGGGTCCTTTTTGCAATTTAACATATTTCAAGGACCAAACTTGTTCTTTGTTGTACTTTGAAGGTCTTTATGGTATGTTTGACTTTGAGGAGGATAATTGTTGATAATTTAGCTTTGTTGAGGGACTAAATTTGCAAGTCTTCAAAGTGGAGGGTCCTTTTTGCAATTGGACAAACTTTAAGGACCAATCTTGTAATTATGTATATACAAGGGTTTAAAGTATCAATTCTTCAATATTGGAGGACCCTTCTTGCATAATCTTCAATTCTTCAAGGGTTTTTCTTAGGAAATCTTCACTTAGGGCTTGGTTCATTGTGCGGCTTCGTTTCCCGTGTTCGTTCTTGCTTGTTCTTTGTGATCTTTTGTTGTTTTCTCAATATCCGTACCTAAAATACACAATGAGCAAATACAAGCATATATATGGTCTATTTGATGATGTTTTGTACAATTAAAGCTCAAAACGAACGATGAGATCATGTATAAAAGCCATCTCATCTATGTCATTCAAAGTGTATATCTTTTAGTAATTGACGCTAAATTGGTATCCTTTTTTAATGTTGAGTTTCAGTTTAGAGCCTGCTAGGACTTTTGATGGGATGTTTCAGAGAGATGCTCGATATGAGTTTCAACGAATACTTACATGGTATCACAATGTAGGGCCAGTTTTCATTGATTAAAGTTTGATGAGTAAATTATTGAGCTTGAAGTGTCACCAGCTCAGGTAAGCTTTGTGTAAAGCTATACATTTGGTGGCTTTTAAAATTGCTTGACAGGCTAGCAATAATTTATTAACTTTACCAGTCACACTATGTGATTTCACAAGGATGAAGTTCATGTTTTGCCTGTAACACCCCATTTTGATAAATGACGGGTCACGCGTAATTATGGCGTTCATCAAAGCATGCAAGGTAAATGTCTTAAAAACATTTATTGACCATAAAGACATAAGTCGGAATCAAACATCGGTAGTCTAAGTAGAACTCATCACACATGAATAATAATAGTACTGGAATGGAAAAGGACTAAACAATGTCCATGAAATGAAATAAATTACTGAATGTAAAGTAAAGGAAATGCATAAAGAAATAGAAGCTGGATAGCGTCCATCCGTATGCACGTACGGTGATAAGCCTACGAACGTCCTTGAGTACCTACCGTTTTGAGAACATGAAAGGAAAACGGTTGAGTATAACGCTCAGTGTGCGGATACACAAGCATAGCATGAATAATATAAGCATATAAGACATATAGCAGCGGAAATGAATAAGTCCTGGAAAACCTGGTTGTTTATCTTATGAAAACTGTTTAACTGATTAACCATTAAGCCAATATAGGTCATGAAATATCAACGTGCATGAATACTTAGAGGGGTGACCTCGTCATGCAATTAGAGTGGCTGCCTCTAACTAAGATAAGTCTGGGTAGGAGGGATCAACTCCTTGTGAAGGATGCAAGACACACACCTCATTTCACCTGATAATACTACTAAACATGTAAACTAGGATGCACTCATACGCCCCACATGATAATATAATAATATGGCCAAAAGCTGAAAGGGACGTCACGAGCAATCACTCCGCCGTAGGGAAGTCATAACACTGGTGCCTCTAGTGTTATGGTTATGGTACCTCCATAGGTGAAACTGGTCATGCATGTATATGGCTTAGGCATTTAAAACTAAACATAAGCAATTCAAAAACATATAAAACATATACTGGGAAAACAGTTGGCTGCATACGGGGAATCCTAATAAGGAAAGAATGTCCATACTGAAGGACGGAGAATCCGTACCTTGTGTCCAGTGAACGGAAAAGATGAACGAATGGAATCCTACTCCGATCTCACTAATGCTACATAGAAGGATACGTGTATAAGTATACTGTTACTGCGTACGTAATCTGATTATAATATGTCTTGACTTGTTTTATATGTTTTAGTCTTGTTTTACTGATTTTAATGTTATACTGCTTTTATCATGTGTTTTAAGTCTTCTGATTAAGTACTAACTGATATTCTGGTGTTATTATACTTGTAGTGTAATAAAAAGTAACTTTCTAAAAATAGCAGGTTTCCTAAAATAGAAAGTTTCCAAAAATAGAAAGTTTCCAAAAAAATAGATTAACTGCTTAAAATAGAATAGTTTCTAAAAATAGAAAGTTTCCATAAATAGATTAGCTGCTTAAAATAGATAAGTTTCTAAAAATAGAAAGTTTCCATATTTAGAAATAAGCTGAATTAATAAGCGAAATAATATAAGCTTAGTTTTACTGATTAAATATGTTAAGTCATGTGATTAATAGTATAGTTTATTAATTATTACATGTAAATTAAATAAACTATAGGTTATACGATTTAATAAAATATAACATGATTTAATTAAATTAAGTGGTAAAATACTTAGGTTAAAACATGTATTAATATTAATATAACCTAAGTCATGGAAATGAATTAATTATAAGTCATGTTTTAAATAATTAATTAATTACTTAGTGTAAATTTCATGATTTAAATACTTAGGTTAAAGTCATGTATTATTAATAATAATAATTAACCTAAGTCATGCCTAAATTAAATTAATTATATAACATGTTTAATTAATTTAATTAACCTTGTAAATAATTAGACTTGTAAAAATAATTAAGTCGTGAACCGTGTTTTATTTTACTAACGCATGTCATGAACCGGATCGTGAACCCGTGAACCAGATCAAACAAAACTACCAAAAAACAGTGGTAAACCGGCCCTTGCCGGTTGCCCCTGCCTTCGCAATAATACCACCGGCTTAAGCCGGTGGTTCCCCTTGGACTCTCGGCTAGCCGCTGGCTAGGCAAAGTTCCCACCGGCAGTTAGCTGGTGGTTCCCCCTGCTGCCGCGGCCTGAGTTCCCCCTGCTTACCAAAATTAGCCACCGGTCTTTGACCGGTGGTGCTTGTTTCTGCCGAGACTCAACCAAACACCAAACCACACCCCGACATGCGTCGGGGTCCCTTGTTCTTGCTGCCGAACCACCAAGACCACACTGAGACCACTCGGTCTCGGCTGTTGGTGCGAAACAAACCAAGCGGAGAGCCTGGGCTCTCGGTTGTGTGTGTCGGCCGAACCAAAACACCCCTAAAACCCCATGTTTTGTTTACCCCATGATTAAGTTACGTGTTATTTACTTGTTTTTAATAAACCATAATTTCATGTGTTCCTTATCTAATAAAAACAATTAAAAAGAATAAAAAGAAAGGGTTTAAAGGTTACCAATACGTGAAGAAAAAGAGGATGATAACACGAACGATCTTGCTATAATTGGATCACCAAAAATCAACAAACACACCCTCTTTGTGTGTTATACCCGGCGGCCAAAGGAGAAGGAGAAAAAGAGGCTAGGGTTTTGTATTTTTCTTATTTTATGTAATTATGAAAAATATGTTTTCCTTTTTCTTGTTTTGGTAAAAATTGCATGAGCTTGGCCTTTTTCTTTGTTCTTGTTCGCGGGTATGTGGGGCCCACAGGGTAACCCAAATGTTTTCCGTGTTCTAATATTATGCGTGTTCTCGTGTTCGTGTTTATGTGATTTTATTCTTAATTGTTCGTGTTATAATATATTCTTGTACGTAATCGTAATAATAATCACGTAAATACATATTAAAGGGTTCGTGTTTATTTACGTTCATGATTTCATGTTCGTGATTATAATTATTGTTGATAATAATTATCGTGTCTTAATACGTACTAAATACTTATCGTGTAATAGCACGTACGTAATACTTGTAATTAGTATTCGTGAAACGTAAGCATGTTATATAGGGTAAGTTTAATCATGTACGTACGATTAGAAGTGTACTGTTCATGGTAAAAGCATGCGGGTTTTACAACTCTTCCCCCCTAAAAAGAAGAATTCGTCCCCGAATTATAGATAAAATAAACTGGAAAAGGAACACACCCGAATTCAAAACTTGAAATGAGGGTAAGAAGTCCGGATAGACTCCTCGGTCTCCCAAGTGGCTTTCCGCTCGGTGTGATCCCTCCAAAGGATTTTGACGAATGGAATCGTCTTCTTCCTCATGATCCGTTCTTGTCTGTCAATAACGCGTTCGGGTTCCTCTATGAAGGTAAGATCTTCACATATTTGATCAAGTGGATACTGAACCATGTGAAGAGGATGATAATTGTAACCCCTAAGTAGAGATACATGGAAAACGTCGTGAACGTGTGAAAGCTGCGGAGGTAACGCTAAACGATAAGATACTTCACCAATCCGCTCGATAATGTCAAACGGTCTGATGAATCTAGGACTGAGTTTTCCCTTGACGACAAAACTTTTAACACCACGCGCCGGTGATACCTTGAGAAATACATGATCTCCAACCTTGAAATGTAAATCTCTATGATGCTTGTCGGCATAACACTTATGTCGTGCACGAGATTCTTGCAACTTCGTCTTGGCTACTGCGACCTTCTCATTAGTCACTCCGGACCCTCTAGTGTCCGCTCACCAACTTGATCCCAGCTGATTGGGGCGCGACACTTCCTGCCATACAACATCTCGAATGGTGCACACTTGATGCTTGCGTGCCAACTGTTGTTGTATGCAAATTCTACTAGACAGATATAATCATCCCAATATCCTGTCCATTCTAGTGCACATGCGCGGAGCATGTCTTCTAGTGTATGAATAGTCCACTGCGACTGTCCGTCTGTTTGTAGATGAAAGGCCGTGCTAAGCTTAAGCTTTGTACCCCAAGCTTTCTGCAGACTCTTCCAGAATCGTGAAGTAAATTGAGGATCTCTGTCCGAGACGATACATGAGCTGACTTCGTAAGTCGATCAACAATGACCCAAATTGCATCGTGTTTCCTCTTAGTCTGCGGAAGACCGGTAACAAAATCCATGGTGATTTTGTCCCACTTCCACTCTAGAATGTCTAACGGTTGTAGGAGACCGCTAGCTCGCTGATGCTCGATCTTAACCTGCTGGCAGGTAAGACATTTGGAAACGTAGGTGGGAGCATCCTGTTTCATACCGCTCCACCAAAAGTATTGCTTGATGTCGTGGTACATCTTGGTCGAACCAGAATGAATGGAGAATGGGGAGCTATGAGCTTCAGCTAACAATGCTTCCCAGAGTCCTTGGTTGTCGGGAACACAAAGTCATGTTCCCTTCCATAAGATACCGTCTTCGTCTAAACGAAATTCTGTCTGCTTCTCCAAGTTCTGAATTATCGCCCAGATTTCACCATCGTCCTGCTGAGCTTCCTTGATCCTAGAGAGTAATTCAGGTTCTACTCTAAGATTAGCCCAGTACCCGTGCTGTCCTCGTACCATGATTTCTATGTCCAGTCGCTCCAGATCCCTTATAATACGCTCCTTAATCTTAATGCCGTTGATCATGCCCGACTTCCTGCTAAGAGCATCTGCTACTACATTTGCTTTGCCCGGATGATACTGCAGATTAATGTCATAATCCTTCAACAGCTCTAACCATCTCCTATGTCTCATATTTAGCTCACGTTGGGTGAAGATGTATTTGAGGCTCTTGTGATCTGTGAAGATATCACGTGATTCGCCATACAAGTAATGCCTCCATATCTTCAGTGCAAACACGACTGTTGCAAGTTCCAAGTCGTGTGTAGGATAGTTTGCTTCATAAGGATTAAGTTGCCGTGATGCGTAAGCAATCACTTTCCAATGTTGCATGAGAACACAACCAAGTCCCTTCCCTGAAGCGTCACTGTAAATTTGAAATCCACTCGTACCAAATGGGAGAGTAAGAATAGGTGCAGATACTAACTTCTGCTTCAGGTCTTCAAAGCTCTTCTCTCTTTCCTCAGTCCAGACGAATTTATCCCCTTTCCACATCAGTTTGGTCAATGGTAGTGCTAAACGGTAAAAGTTCTCTACAAACCTGCGGTAGTATCCAGCTAAGCCTAGAAAGCTGCAAACTTCAGTCGCGGATGTCGGTCTTGGCCACTTGGTGATAGCCTCAACCTTTGCTGGATCCATCGTTATTCCATCTGCGGATACGATGTGACCTAGGAATGCCACACTAGTCGGCCAGAGTTTACATTTGGAGAATTTAGCATACAACTGCTTCTGTCGAAGTATTTGTAGTACTGTTCGAGGATGGTCTTCGTGTTCTTCCTTTGACTTAGAGAATATGAGGATGTCGTCAATGAATACTATGACGAACTTGTCCAGAAATTCATGGAACATACGGTTCATCAAGTCCATGAAAACAGCTGGAGCATTGGTAAGGCCAAATGGCATGACTACAAATTCGTAGTGTCCATAACGTGTACGGAAAGAAGTCTTGGCAATGTCCTGCTCTTTAACACGTAACTGATGATAGCCCGACCTCAGATCAATCTTGGAGAAATTCTTGGCCCCTTGGAGTTGGTCAAACAGATCGTCAATGCGTGGTAGAGGATATCTATTCCCGATGGTGATCTTGTTGAGCTCGCAATAATCTATGCAAAGACGCATACTGCAATCCTTCTTCTTCACGAATAAGACCGGTGCGCCCCATGGAGATGCGCTTGGTCGAATGAAGCCCCGTTCCAGAAGTTCTTGCAATTGATCCTTCAACTCCTTTAGCACAATGGGAGCCATGCGATATGGAGCCTTGGAAATCGGCTTAGCTCCTGGGATGAGCTCGATGTTAAATTCTACTCCACGTGCAAGTGGAATGCCCGGAAGTTCTTCTGGAAACACGTCTGGGAATTCTGACACTATTGGCTGATTCTGGATCGACGTAGATTCAGCATCCATGTCGGGAACAGTAGCTAGATAGCCCTCGCAACCATGTGAAAGTAATGCACGTGCTTGCAAAGTCGAGATTATTTGTACAGACCTTCCGGGTATGAACCCGTTGTGAATGTACTCTGGTGCATTAACATCACCAAAGATGACACGATATGAGTGGGAGTTGACGGTGGCGTGATGTTGGGATAGCCAATCCATGCCTAATATCATGTCAAAATCTCACATATCTAGTGGAAGTGCGTCTACTGGACGAATCTTGTCGTCAAACTTAAGGGGAAGACTCTTGTACCTATGTGTGATGTGTACAGAGTCTCGTAAGGGCGTGGAAATGTTTACGACATTTCCTAGTGGCATCGGGGATATCCTAACATTTTTGGCAAAAGTAGTAGAAATGACCGAATGAGTAGCACCCGTGTCAAATAATACACATGCAGCTCGACCATACATATATAAGATCCCAGTGATGGTACCTATGGACTTAGAATCCTGATCACGCGAGGTCGTGTACACCCGCCCAGAAGTAGGAGGTGGCTTGTTGTCGGCATGTCCAGATGTGCCATCTATCTCGCCTTTACGACAGTCCTTCATGCGATGGCCTGACTGACCACACTTGAAGCAAGTGTCGTTGTCACGGCGACATGGCCCTGGGTGCCTACGGTTGCACGTGGTGCAGAGAGGATGAGTATATCCCCCAACAGGAGCCCTTGCTGGCTGGGAGCCTGCTAAGAAGAGTATACATGAGACATGGTTTATGGATATAATTTGGACAATGCGGAAAATTTTTAGACATAATACCAGTGATAGCTGGACGGTTAGGCTGGGAACCTCTGCGGTCCTGCTCCCTTCCGTTTCCATGATTCCTAGTAAAAGATGCTAAAGTGTCATAATGAAGTTCATAAAACATATGCATAATAATTGAGTAAGTTTAGGGACCTGCTGCTGTTGGAGTTGCTGGCATTTCCACGGTAATGGTCATTACTGTTGCGCCTGTCTGAAGCAGAACGGTCATGAGTCTGACCGTTACCCTTGTGCTGACTCTGCTTAGGCTGAGTGGCCGGTTGGGACCGGTCCCCAGTCTTCTGCCTAAAGATGCAATTGTTGATAGAGAGATAAATATTTGGAATAATATGAAGTGAATTGAATGATCACGGCTGAATGATAAAATATACCTCTTGTCAGGTCTCTCTGCTTCCCCGAACTCATCTCTCTCATGCGACATCTCCAACTTACGTGATGTGTCAGCTACTTGTGCCACCGTGTTGAAGGTAGCAAATACCAAGTTGTTGGAAACCGAGGTACGAAGAGCCCAGCGAAAGTGGAAAGCTTGCTCTTTGGCTGAACCTGCTGCGGTGCCAAGAAAACCAGCCAGACGGAGAAAACGCTGCATAAACTCATTGTTGTTCTCCCCAGCTCTCTGTCTGATTCCATGGTACTCCCTCTTCATCTTATCTTGCTCAGCCTTAGGGAAGAATTGTCCCATCACCAACTCCCTGAACTGAGCCCAAGTCAAACCAGTCACCCAAGCATCGCCTCCCTCTAATTGCTTCACTGACTTCCATCAACCCAACACGTCGCCTTCGAAGTTGTAACAGGCCAACCTTGCCTTGACGACAGGGTCACAGCCCATTGCATCAAAGATCTTCTCGATATGAGCAAGCCAGCTCTCAGCCTCACTAGGGCTGTTAGTCTTCTCGAAGGAACGCGGGTACTGCTTATTAAAATGCTCCAACCATGTGATCAATGTGGCTGGAGGAGGAGGAGGAACTGGGTGCTGGTACTGATTGTTGGCAGCTTGCACCTCTGCTTGGATTTCGTTCCTCAGCTGAGGAAGCATGGCTTGTAATGCAGCTTGGACTGCTACATTGAGTTGTTCTTGCTCACGTCTGAGAATCATCTGACAGTATAAAACAAATGCAATAATAAAACCTTGTTAAAACATAATATACATAATCATGAAAAAAATTTATGCAATAATCATGAAAAAAAAAATTATGCGTGAAAACAGTGCATGAATGCATGATGCAGTTTGTAAAACTTTTATGTGCGAAGGTAAACGCATATGGTCAGTTTACCCAAAACAAAATGACAGGGCGCGGGGACGCCAATGGGTCGGTCCCAAAGTTAAAAGTTTCAATAAAAGCACATGCGACTAATATGGTCAGTCCTGTACCAACATTACTAGTCAAAACTCCTGTAACAAATGACATATATATATATATATATATATATATATATATATATATGAAAATATGCATGCATGAAACAAACTGTCAGTTCTAGGAAGACCATGATGATTACCCACTAATCACATGTCATGTTTTTAGAGCCTACAGGTCGAAGCCTTGGCTCTGATACCATAATTGTAACACCCAATTTTGATAAATGGCGGGTCACGCGTAATTATGGCGTGTCATCAAAGCATGAAAGGTAAATGTCTTAAAAACATTTATTGACCATAAAGACATAAGCTGGAATCAAACATCGGCAGTCTAAGTAGAAATCATCACACATGAATAATAATAGTACTGGAATGGAAAAGGACAAAACAATGTCCATGAAATGAAATAAAGTACTGAATGTAAAGTAAAGGAAATGCATAAAGAAATAGAAGCCAGATAGGTCCATCCATTATGCATGTATGGTGATAAGCCTACAAAAGTCCTTGAGTACCTGTCGTTTTAAGAACATGAAAGGAAAACGGCTGAGCATAACGCTCATTGCGCGGATATACAAGCATAGCATGAATAATATAAGCATATAAGACATATAGTAGTGGAAATGAATAAGTCCTGGAAAACCTGGTTATAACTTAGTAAAACTGGTTTTATAGTTTGAAAAGCCTTATGTTTATCTTATGAAAACTGTTTAACTGATCAACCATTAAGCCAATATAGGTCATGAAATATCATCGTGCATGAATACTTAGAGGGGTGACCTCGTCATGCAATTAGAAGGACTGCCTCTAATTAAGATAAGTCTGGGTAGGAGGGATCAACTCCTTGTGAAAGATGCAAGGCACACACCTCATTCACCTGATAATACTGCTAAACATGTAAACTAGGATGCACCCATACACCCCAAATGATAATATAATAATATGGCCAAAAGCTGAAAGGGACGCCACGAGCAATCACTCCACCGTAGGGAAGTCATAACACTGGTGCCTCTAGTTTTATGGTTATGGTACCTCCATAACTAGGTGAAATTGGTCATGCATGTATATGGCTTAGGCATTTAAAACTAAACATAAGCAATTCAAAAACATATAAAACATATAAGGGGAAAACAGTTGGCTGCATACAGGGAATCCTAATAAGGAAAGAATGTCCATACTAAAGGACAGAGAATCCGTACCTTGTGTCCAGTGAACGGAAAAGATGAACGAAGGAAATCCTACTCCGATCTCACTAATGCTACATAGAAGGATACGTGTATAAGTATACTATTACTGTGTACGTAATCTGATTATAATATGTCTTGACTTGTTTTATATGTTTTAGTCTTGTTTTACTGATTTTAATGTTATACTGCTTTTAGCATGTGTTTTAAGTCTTCTGATTAAGTATTAACTGATATTCTGGTGTTATTATACTTGTAGTGTAATAATAAGTAACTTTCTAAAAATAGCAGGTTTCCTAAAATAGAAAGTTTCCAAAAACAGAAAGTTTCCAGAAATAGAAAGTTTTCAAAAAAAAGATTAACTACTTAAAATAGAATAGTTTCTAAAAATAGAAAGTTTCCATAAATAGATTAGCTGCTTAAAATAGATAAGTTTCCAAAAATAGAAAGTTTCCAAATTTAGAAATAAGCTGAATTAATAACCTAAATAATATAAGCTTAGTTTTACTGATTAGATATACTAAGTCATGTGATTAATAGTATAGTTTATTAATTATTACATGTAAATTAAATAAACTATAGGTTATACGATTTAATTATGTATATCATGATTTAATTAAATTAAGTGGTAAAATACTTAGGTTAAAACATGTATTAATATTAATATTAATATAACCTAAGTCATGGAAATTAATTAATTATAAGTCATGTTTTTAATAATTAATTAATTACTTAGTCTAAATTTCATGATTTAAATACTTAGGTTAAAGTCATGTATTATTAATAATAATAATTAACCTAAGTCATGTCTAAATTAAATTAATTATATAACATGTTTAATTAATTTAATTAACCTTGTAAATAATTAGACTTGTAAAAATAATTAAGTCGTGAACCGTGTTTTATTTTACTAACGCATGTCGTGAACCGGATCGTGAACCCGTGAACCAGATCAAACAAAACTACCGAAAAACAGTGGCAAACCGGCCCTTGCCGGTTGCCCCTGCCTTCGCAATAATACCACCGGCTTAAGCCGGTGGTACCCCTTGGACTCTCGGCTAGCCGCTGGCTAGGCAAAGTTCCCATCGGCAGTTAGCCGGTGGTTTCCCCTGCTGCCGCGGCCTGAGTTCCCCCTGCTTACCAAAATTAGCCACCGGTCTTTGATCGGTGGTGCTTGTGTCTGCCGAGACCCAACCAAACACCAAACCACACCCCGACATGCGTCGGGGTCCCTTGTTCTTGCTGCCGAACCACCAAGACCAAACCGAGACCACTCGGTCTCAGCTGTTGGTGCGAAACAAACCAAGCCGAGAGCCTGGGGCTCTCGGTTGTGTGTGTCGGCCGAACCAAAACACCCCTAAAACCCCATGTTTTGTTTACCCCATGATTAATTTACGTGTTATTTACTTGTTTTTAATAAACCATGATTTCATGTGTTCTTGATCTAAAAAACAATTAAAAAGAATAAAAAGAAAAGGTTTAAAGGTTACGAATGAGTGAACAAAAAGAGGATGATAACACGAATGATCTTGCTAGAATTGGATCACCAAAAATCAACAAACACACCCTCTTTGTGTGTTATACCCGACGGCCAAAGGAGAAGGAGAAAAAGAGGCTAGGGTTTTGTATTTTTCTAATTTTATGTAATTATGAAAAATATGTTTTCCTTTTTCTTATTTTGGTAAGAATTGCATGGGCTTGTCTGTGACAACCGTGGTTTTGAGGTTCGTCACTTAATTTTATTTTGTGCTAGTTACGTGTCTTTACGTGTTTATGTGCTTATTGGTGTGTATAGATTGTGGTTTGAATATCGTTTCCGGTACGGGGTACCTTGTGAGTGAAACGATGTGTGATGATTTCATGTTCATGAGCTCACATGGTAGTGACTATGAAGTGAAATGGTGTTATTTAGTGGTTTTACGTATACGTATATGTATTATAGAAAATCGTATTTTTACGATTTACGGTTTAGCATTTTGAGGTCTCGGAAGAGGTATTTAGTCATGGGAATATTTTTCGGGATGGTTTTAAGTCATTTAGGACTTAGTTATAAAGTTTATTTCAAAATTTGAGATTTTTTTTAAAAGTGTATATTTTACGACTTTTACGGTAAAACGCGTAAAAATTGACTAGTTTTACGGTTTTGAGGTTTTGGAGGTTTTAGGAGCTGAAATAAATTAAGGTAAATTAAGGTATTGTTAATAACATAATATTAAACAATAAAAAGAAAAAAAAACGAAATTTAATGGATATGGAAAGGGTATAGACTGTTGGAAAAGAGAAAAAAAGGAAAAAAAAGGAAAAAAAGAAAAAAAGGAGAAAAAGGAAACATTGTATTGGGCTAGGATTAGTATGGTAATTATATAAAGACTTTTATTAACTAAAAACACATCATAATCCCCTGGAGATCAAGCTTAGGTCGAATTTAATGGAGAATATTAGGGTTCTTCATAAAATTTTGGGATTTTCATAAATCAAAGGTAAATATTCAAATCCCTTTTTAATTTAATTGTTTTTATGTTTTGTTTAATCATCTTATGATGGAATTAGGTTAGGGTTTAATTTAAAAACAGTAAATTAATGTTATAATAATGAGGTTATAATGATTACATAAGTTAGGGTTTGTAATTAGTGGGGTTAGGGTTAATTAATTAGTTTAATTTGATTAAACCCGTTTTTAAAAACTGGGCAGAATTTTTAGTCAATTGTTTTGATCATATTGGGAGTTCTACAAACTCTTATTTTGCGATCCAAGTAGGGGTGAGCATGGTTCGGTTTGGTTCGGTTTTTGTATAAAACCGAAACCGAACCAACAGTTTCGGTTTCTAATTTTTTAGGAACCATTCGGTTTCGGTTTTGTGTCGGTTTGGTTTTTCGGTTTTCGATTTACTTTCGGTTTGGTTTTCGGTTCTTCGGTTTCTATATGATTTATCGAGCTTCGCTTTTACAAGTCGATTTTGAATATACCATAAACCGACACGTTAAAAACTTTAAATAAACAATAACAACAAAAAATACAACATTAACAATAAGGAAAAAATATCATATAAAATCCTAAAAAATCATTTATGTGTATAAATCAACACAATAGCAACGATAAAAACCTAATTAAAAAAAACAATCGAGAAGAAAACTTATTAATAGTCATGTGCAATAAGCATATGAAACAATGATTAACTATTAAACATGATAGAATTAATTTAGCATAGCATATTCATCGTCCATTAGCTTCGACGTGAACTTATATATATATTCTCATGTTTATAAAGATCGGTTCGGTTTATATCGGTTTTCTTTAATGCTAAAACCAAACCGAACCAAAAGCTTCGGTTTTTAAAAAATGCAAAAACCGAACCATCGGTTTTTCAATCGGTTTCGGTTTTTAGTTTTCGGTTATTCGGTTTTTTTCGGTTTAGGTTCGGGTTTTCGGTTTCTTGCACACCTCTAGATCCAAGTATCCCTGAAAAGGTAATTGAAGTGGCTTTTCAATTCAAGAAACGAGAACTAAATTGGAGGCCTGGAAGTAGGTCAAAAACAGGTTACAACAGTCGGAGGTCAAAACAGTTTTGAAGTCAGCCTGTTTTCTTTTTAAGTTTTGAGTTGTTTGGGGTACTTAGGGTTGCATTGGGATCTTCTAACGAATATGAGAGATGTTTTATATATTGTAATAAGTATCTGCACTTGGCCTAAGGTTGTGGTTTAGGGTAAGACCCCCTAATCCTAACAAACGTTTTGTAAGTTTAAAATCAGTAAATCTGGAGTGACAAAAGTATATATATATATATCGGGGCCTTAACAGTAGATTTAAGGTTAGGGCAAGTGGGAGATGTTAGCCAATATATGTAAAGGCATAAATATTCCCTTTACAGAGATCATGGGTGTGTTTAGGTGGGTGTTTGGCTTATAGTTTGGAGACCTAAAACTGGGACTGTTTTTGATAAAATGTTAACGAGATGTGTTATGAAGTAAAACGAGTTAAGGGTTTTATAGAGGGGTGTAATGAGATTCTTAGAGCATATATATGAGGTATATATATGGGAGAAGGTTAGATGTCCATCATAGGTTGATGAGCCATTTTAGTGTTTGGTTCATGTTTTGATTATGTGTTTTTGGTTGTTAGCTTTTTGCTAGTGCGCGGATGTTTGGGGAAGCTCAATCAGGTGAGTTTCATAGTCCCATGTTTACTATTGATTTTGACTTCCAGATGGGATGGAAGAGACACCGTGTTGAGTTATTTTCTAAATTGATGTTGTGAATGTGTTTGTGATTTGAGATGGACTTGTGTGTACATTATGTGATTAACTGCTATGTGATTTTTGATTGTGTATGATTTGGATCGAGGGACACGTGCCGTCGCAGTTATTGTGGTTTGACAAGGTAGTGGCCTTGAGGTTTGACAAGGTAGTGGCCTTGTGGTTTGACAAGGTAGTGGCCTTGGGATAGGTACATAGTGTGATCATCTATGGTACCATGTTGTTTGGCAAGGTAGGAGCCTTGAATTTTGGTTTGGAATGATTGATCTTGAATGCTAGTTGTTAATACATAATTGTAGCACATTGTCCATATGTTATTGTGTTGATGGTTGTTATTCATAGCTTGTAACTGATTTTAGCATTGGAGTCTAAACCTATGACTCTCACCAACTTTATGTTGACGTGTTTTAGTGTCTCTTTCAGGTGAGAATGTGGTTAAGCTTGAGGATATAAGTGGCTAGACTTGGATGCCTTAGGATTGCATATAGAAGGAGATCCCCGTTCCTTCTTAGCTTTGTTTGTTCTTTTATCTAGTGATACTGTTGGCACCTATATGTTTGTTTTTTTGTGTTATTTGTTTGTCTTGGGTAAGAGGTAGGACTGTTACCTACTTACCTAGACTCCTGCATTGTTGAGATATTGTCATGACATTTGTGTCACCATTTTATGACATTTCTTATATCATTTAGTTATCTCTATAGACACGCTATTGTTGTGATGATATCCATACGTCGTGCCCCATATTCCGCCATGGTGAGGTGTGACATTGTCCTTTTTCTTTGTTCTTATCTGTGGGTATGTGGGGCCCACAAGGGTAACCCGAATGTTTTCGGTGTTCGAATATTATACGAGTACTCGTGTTCGTGTTTACGTGATTTTATTCTTAATTGTTCGTGTTATAATATATTCTTGTACGTAATCGTAATAATAATCACGTAAGTACATATTAATGGGTTCGTGTTTATTTACGTTCATGATTTCATGTTCGTGATTATTATTATTGTTGATAATAATTATCGTGTCTTAATACGTACTAAATACTTATCGTGCAATAACACGTACGTAATACTTGTAATTAATATTCGTGAAACGTAAGCATGTTATATAGGGTAAGTTTAATCATGTACGTACGATTAGAAGTGTATTGTTCATGGTAAAAGCATGCGGGTTTTACATTGCCAATCCGAAATTAGTCACCTATACTTTACCACAAATATCAAGCAAGTAGTGAACTGCTATTTTTCTATGCGTATTGATTTATTTGGGTCCTCTGTAGTTGTGTCTGGGCGGATGGTCCAACATTAGGGACGTGATTGTTGAACGGAAATGCATGATGCACAACCTTAGATAGTTAGATGTGTAGATATGCATGCAGATTTAAGTATACCTGGAGACCAATGCCTAACAGCCAAAATACCCATACACCCACCCCATAATGACTTCTTGGCATGAACAAAGAATTAAACTTACTGCTTTTCAAAAATAAGAATAAACTTACCATCCAGTAAACCAGATCCAACTTCAAACCTATACAACATAAAGTCGTATAACTTAATTTGTAGGTCCATGTTTTCTTAGAATTGTTTATGTGTTGTGAAGATCTAAAAGAGAGAGAGGGATAAGAAGAACTAGAGAGAGAAAGTTAAAGAGAGAAAGGAGAGAATAATGAAAGATTAGATTGATGAGAAAATGAGAACCAACAACAATGAACAACCCCTCCTAACATGCTAGGAGGGGGTATATATAGCCCACCCTACATGTGGGCTTTATGGGTTATATGTTTACATATTAGATCATGAGCCCATACTACGTATATATCGTTGGAGTGACCGATCCTTCCTAAATACGTAAAAAAGTATTTCCAACATAATTAATCTTTGTGGGGCAAACAGGACAACCACAATTCTTGTTTTTAATTTCAGTCAAACACGTCATGCATCCAGCCATCTGACCACATGGGATGCAAGCTCCATCGACTGGCGCAACCAAACATATAATACATGAAGAATCAGAAAATCAGGGACTTCCAATAGGCTTACAACTAATTGGACGACTTTGGGGTGAAACTACTATTCTGTGTCTCCATTGAGGTAAGTTAAATATACTATTGAACTTATGATCAAATAGACAATATGATTTTTTGAGTCATATCTGTCACACTAATCTTCACGTAATTGCACAACTGTCACTTACAACAGAAAGCTTCTCGGGTCAACCTACCCCGATCCACCCATATTCTTTAAGAATTCATCATCCGATTTGTCTTTGGTAGTAGTATATGATGGAGTGTGCTAAATCTGTAAAACCCGCATGCTTTTACCATGAATAGTACCCTTAAGATCGTACGTACTAAACTTTCCTTTTATAGTATGATTACGTTTACGTGTTAGGATTTTACGTATTACGTACGTGTTAGAACAAGATAAGTATTTATTACGCACGAACACGCAATAATTATTTAACAATAATTAATCGCGAACATGCGATCATGAAATCATGAACGTAATTAAATCATGAACTAATATTAATTAGGTATATATATATATATATATATATATATATATATATATATATATATATATATATATATATATATATATATATATATATATATATATATATATATATATAATATATATATATATATATATATATATATATATATATATATATATATATATATATATATATATATATATATATATATATATATATATATATATATATATATATCTATATATATATATATATATATATATATATATATATATATATATATATATATATATATATATATATATATATAGAGGGCTGTTATTGTGGTGACCATCCTTAATGTAAAAACAATGAGAACCAATCTCAACCATTGAATTTATAATAAGTGATGTCATTAGATCAAAATTAAAGAGATGGTATTTTCGTAAATAAATTGAAGTAGAAGGCATTTTTTACTACCATCATTCATATAATAAACGTTACACTTAGCTTCTTTTATTTATCCAAAATCATAATGTATGTCTTTAGTCTTATTTAAGCACATTAAATATTACATTAATTCAAATAAAATTCTTATACCATCAGGCTAAAGAGTAATACACGATTATGCGTAGATAGTGACACAATAATTTCTTTTGCTATTTTTTATGTCACATGAAATAATTTTATACTGACGTAATAATATATCAATATATTAGATTAATTTAAAAAAAAACTCAAATGAGAGATATAAAAAATATATAATAAAAGAAAAGACTTAAGTGATACGTGTGAGATAAATACACAACCAATTAAAAAGACTCAAATGATACATATCCGAAAAGATATACAACTAATTAAAAATGACTCAAGTAACTAAAAGATAGAACAAAGTGATACATATCCGAAAAATACACGACCAACTAAAAAAGAATCAAGTGATACGTATCCCAAAAAATACCCAAGTAAAAAAAGACTAGTGACACGAATCCGAAAAGTTCACAACAAACTAAAAAAGACCCAATTGATACGTATCTGAAAAAATACACAACCAACTAAAAAAGAACGAAATTATAAGTATAAATAAAACATAACTAATTAAAAAAACCCCAAGTGATGCGTATCCCGAAAAAAGCATAGCCGACATAAAAAAACAAAATCGGCTGGCATATTATTCACGAATTAAAAAATACAAGTTAAAACACCATGTTGACGCTAAACTTTGTTACATATAATTTATAACTGATAACAATCAGTTGGAAAAAAGAGCTACACTAAAATGATTAAATAAATAAAAGATTAATAAGTCACAAATTCTTTTACATAAGTTTTTCAATTAGATGGCAACGGCCACGTAATGTATTAAATAAAAGCCTAAAGCGACATTGACTCCTTTATACTTTATAGAAGTATATGATATCAGATTCTTTCCTAATTATTTTGTTAGCATATACTATATATTCACTTCTACGTCGGCAACACTTCACATGTATGAAACTTCAATGCAAATTTTATAAAAATAAATGTCACTATAAATATATTAAAGGATAACACATGTAACCAAAATGTGTTATATAACTTAGTGTTTCTTAAATATGTGTCATAAATATTAAAGTGTCCCTAAATAATGTGTCATTAAACATTAATGTGTCACAAAATGTGTCATAGAAAATTGTACTAAAAAATAAATGTTAGAAAGAATGCATCTAAAATTTAGTGTGTCACTAAAAATTATAACAAAAAAGTATAAATGTACAAAATAAATTCATAGAAAAAAAATAATTTTTTTAATGCGTCATAAAAGAAATGTATCTAAAACTAATGTGCCACTAAAATCTATATAAAAATTAATGTGTCACTAAAATTTCATAAAAAATTACTTCGATCGAAGTTCCGTCTTGAACTGAAGGGGCTGATCAGTCAGAACCCTACATCTATTCGAGGTTGGCAAGTAGGAGTAACTCGTTTACGGTACATATCATAAATTGCTATATGTAGTAAATTTGGAATCTTTCATGCATTAAGATGAAAGAGAAAGAAATAGAAACAATATTTAATTTTATGAACGAGTGATGCTTAGAACCGGAAACGTTTTACAAAATGAAACAATATAAAATTACTATAATGCCCTTATTAGTTCATTAATAATTATACATTTTCTTTTAAATGCAAAGTACACTTGGCACAATATGATTGGTTCCTATAGTTTTTATCTTAAGGGTGGTACTTACATGAACGCAAATCTATATATATATATATATATATATATATATATATATATATATATATATATATATATATATATTACGAGCGTGAATAAATATATTAGGTCACGGTAAATATTTAACGAGAACACATAAAACGCGAACACAAATAAACACGAACGAACACCTTAAATAACGAGACACGGAAAACGGTACGGGTACCCCATGTGGGGCCCCCTACCCGCGGCAACATCAAGGAGATGGGCCAAGCCCATCTCAAAATTTACTAAGAAGGGGTTAAGGTAATTTTTACTACTCATTTTCACTTTACAAGAAACCAAAACAAAAACCTAAAAATATTTTTCTCCTTCTCCTTCTTGTCTTCTTATGGCCGTCGCATATAACACACCAAAGGGGGTGTTCATTTGATTTTGATCTTGAATCTTGTACGTGTGTTCGTGTGTGTTCATCCTCGTTAGATCCACGCATTTGGTATATTCTTTTAACCCTTTTTCTTTTTGATTTGATCTAATAAAATTAATTAAGAACATGATGTTTTTAAAAACCTAATTAAAAACATTAATCAATCATGTAAATGGTTATTGGGTAAATCAAAAAGGTTGTTTTTAGGGGTGTTTGTTTGGCCGGCGCCTAAACCGAACCCCAAGGGGGGTTTGGCTAATAGACCACCACCGAGACCATATGGTCCCGGTTTGGTGGTGTGGGTCCCACGGCAGCAGCAAACCAAAGGGAACCCCGAAGTGGTTCGGGATATGGTGTCGATTTCATGTCCGGTTCATGGTTTCTAGTCAAGATCCGGTTCACGGTTTATGTTAAGATTATTTGTTTATAATCATATGTTAAAATTAAATTAATAAATATGACATGATTAATTTAATAAACATGACTTAGGTTATAATTTAATTATTAGAATCATGGAATTATTAACCTAAGTATTTTATATTTTCTAGACTTTATAATTAATTAATTATTAAAAACCATAGTTATAATTAATTAATTAACATGACTTAGGTTATATTATTAATAAATAATAATATGTTTTACCTAAGTATTTAACTTTATTTAAATAAAAACATGATATATTTAATTAATTATGGAAACTTTCTATTTTTAGAAACTTATTTAATTAAGGCAGCTAATCTATTTATGGAAACTTTCTATTTTTAGAAACTTATTTAATTCAGGCAGCTAATCTATTTATGGAAACTTTCTATTTTTAGAAACTTATTTAATTGAGGCAGTTGATCTATTTATGGAAACTTTCTATTTTTAGAAACTTATCTATTTTAAGCAGTATTTCTATTTTTGGAAACTTTCTATTTTTGGAAACTTTCTATTTTTGGAAACTTTCTATTTTTGGTAACTTTCTAGTTTTGGAAACTTTCTATTTTTGGAAACTTTCTATTTTAGGAAACCTGCTATTTTTGGAAAGTTACTTATTATTACACAGTAAGTATAATAATACATGAAATACCAGAAATACTTAATCAGAATAGACAGAATATAAGATAAACACAGTTTAAGGCTTTAAACAGTAAAACATGATATGAACATATAAAATAAGCTAAGACATGACATAAAACCAGTTACGTATTTAGTAAGCAGATAATTGTTCATGTATGTATTTATGTAGCATTAGTGATACCGAAGTAGGATTCTCCTCAGTTCATCTTCTTCGTTCACTGGACATAAGGTACGGATTCCCGTCCTTTCAGTATGGACATTCTTTCCTTATTAGGATTCCCCGTATGCAGCCAAATGTTTTCCCGTAGTATAATTTTATATGTTTGACTTGCTTATGTTTAATTTAGAATACCTATAGCCATATACATGCATGACCAGTTTCACCTAGTTATGGAGGTACCATAACCATAACATTAGAGGCACTGATGTTATGACTTCACCACGGCTGAGTGATTGCTCGTGACGTCTCTTCAGCTTTTGGCCATTTATTATATTTATCATGTGGGGCGTATGGGTGCATCCTAGTTACATGTTTTTTTATCAGATTACTCAGTGTGAATGTGGTGTGTACCTTGCATCCTTCACAAGGAGCTGATCCCTCCTACCCAAACCAGTATATTAAATTAGAGGCAGCCCCTCTAATTTGTGTGATGAGGTCACCCCTCCAAGTATTCATGCACGGTGGATTTTCATGACCTATATTGGCTAATGGTAGAACATGTTAAACAGTTTTTATAAGATAAACATAAGGCTTTTCAAACTATAAAACCAGTTTTACCAAGACTTAACCAGGTTATTCGGGACTTAGTTTCTTCCGCTGTTATATGTTATATGCTTATCTTATTCATGCTTTATTGTACATCCGTACACTGAGCGTATTGCTAAGCCGTTTTCCTTTTCTATGTCTCCAAAACGGCAGGTACTCAGGGACGCTCGTAGACTTTAAGCGTACGTGCATATGGACTGGAAGCTTTCTAGCCTTTCTTTACTTTATGCATTATCTTTACTTTGATACTCTTGCTATGGACATTGTTTAGTCCTTTCCTTTACAGTACTTATGTTTGTGTGTGATGAGCCTTACTTTTGGACTACCGATGTTTGATTCCGGTATTTTCCTTTTTATATGGTCATGTAATGTTTAGACATTTTTCCTTGTATGCTTTGATGACACGCCATAATTACGCGTGACATTCCATTATCAAAATGGGGTGTTACAATTATGGTATCAGAGCCAAGGCTTCGACCTGTAGGCTCTCAAATATGACCTGTGATTATTAGGTAGTCACTATGGTCTTCCTAGAACTGACAGTCGTTTTCATGCATTCATCATTTTTATGCATACATATATATGTCATTGTCGTAGGTTTATGACTAAGTAATGGTTGGTACAGGACTGGCCCTATTTAGTCGCATGTGTTTTATCGAAACTTTTAAATTTGGAACCGACCCATAGGCGTCCCCTCGCCATGTCTTTTATTTTGGGTGAACTGACCATAGGCGTTCACTCTCGAGCATACAAAAGTTTTCATAAAACTGCATCACGCATTCATACACAAAATTTTCTTGCATAAAATTTTTCTCTTGAAATTTTGGTATAATTTTTTTTTTCATGTATATATATTTTATGTTTTGATCTGTTTAATCATATGTTTTATGTTATACTGTCAGATGGTTCTCACATGCGAACAGGAACAACTTAATGCTGCAATCCAAGCTGCAATACAAGCTTTGCTTCCTCAACTGAGGAATGACATCAGGGCTGAGGTTCAAGCTGCCAACAATCAGCAGCATAATCAGGCACCTCCTCCTCCTCCTCCAGTGACATTGGCAGTATGGCTGGAGAGATTCAACAAGCTCCGTCCTCGAGCTTTTGAGAAAACAGATAGCCCCAGTGATGCTGAAAGCTGGTTGGCTCACATCGAGAAGATTTTCAATGCTATGGGTTGTGACCCCGCATACAAGGCGAGGTTGGCATGCTATCGGTTCGAAGGCGATGTGCTAAATTGGTGGTTAGCGTTGATGCAGTCTGAGGGAGGTGACGAGTGGGTTGCTGGTTTGACTTGGGCTCAGTTCAAGGACAGGGTGATGGAGCAGTTCTTTCCCAAGGCTGAGCAAGACAAGCTCAAGAGGGAGTACCATGGGATCCGACAGAGAGCTGGGGAGAATAGCAACGAGTTTATGCATCGCTTTCTTCGCTTAGCTGGTTTCCTTGGTGCAGCAGCAGGTACTCCTGAAGAGCAGGCACACCACTTTAGGTGGGCTCTTCCCACATCGGTTGCAAACAATCTGGTGTGTGCTACGTTCAACTCTGTAGCACAAGTGGCTGATGCAGCACGTAAGCTGGAGATGCTGCAGGAGAGAGATGAGTTCGGGGAAGCTGAGAGACCCGACAAGAGGTAAACATTCGTATTCAAGCGGTGATCAATCCGTATTCTTTCCATATATGTCAGATATTTATCTCTTTAAATGTATCTTCCAGGCAGAAAACTGGGGACCGGTCTCAGCCGGCTACTCAACAGCAGCCTCATCAACCCAAGGGAAACGGTCAGACTAACGACCGTTCTGCTACGGATAGGCGCGGTGGTAATGATAATTACCGTCACAACGTTGGACACTCCAACAGCAGCAGGTCCTAATACTTACGCAATTTTCTTATGATTTCATGTTTTAACTCATATTCTGACACTTTAGCAAAACTTATACCAGGAACCATGGAAACGGTAGGGACCAAAACCAGAGAGGTTCACAGCCTAGCCGTCCAGCTATCACTGGTATTCAATCTTACGATTTTCCGAATTGTCCTTTGTACCCTATTATCATGTCTTATGTAAAGTGTTTTATCAGGTTCCCAGCCAGCCAGAGCACCTGCTAGAGGATATACTCATCCTCTTTGCTCTACTTGCCACCGTAGGCACCCAGGGCCATGTCGTCGTAACACTGACGCATGCTTCAAGTGTAGTCTTCCTGGCCATATCATGAAGGATTGCCGAAAGGGCGAGATGGAGGGCACATCGGGACATGCTGATTCCAAGCCGCCTCCTATCACCGGGCGTGTCTACACGACATCTCGAGACCAGGCCAACAAGTCTAGAGGTACCATCACTGGAATCTTGTATATGTATGGTCAAGCTGTATGTGTTCTTTTCGATACGGGTGCTACTCACTCGGTTATTTCTACTGCTTATGCTAAGAACATTAGGATGCTCCCCATGCTACTAGAGAATAGGCTTACTATTTCCACGCCTTTGAGGGACTCTGTATTAATCACCCATGTATACAAGAGTCTTCCCCTAGAATTTGATGATAAGGTTCGACTTGTTGACGCACTTCCGCTGGACATGAATGACTTCGACATGATTTTGGGCATGGATTGGCTATCCAAGCATCATGCTACCATAGACTGCCATTCATATCGAGTTATCTTCGGTGATGTTAATTCACTAGAGTACATTCATAACGGGTTCGTACCCGGACGGTCTGTACAAATCATATCTACCCTGCAAGCGCGTGCACTACTGTCACATGGCTGCGAGGGTTATCTAGCTACGGTTCACGACATGGATGCTGAATCTCCATCAATTCAGGATCAACCAATAGTGTCGGAATTCCAAGATGTATTCCCAGAAGAGCTTCCGGGCACACCACCTGCACGAGAGGTGGAATTCAGTATCGAGCTTATTCCAGGAGCTGAACCAATCTCCAAGGCTCCTTATCACATGGCTCTTATAGAGCTGAAGGAGCTGAAGGATCAACTGCAAGAACTTCTTGAACGAGGTTTCATTCGACCGAGCGCATCTCCATGGGGCGCACCGGTCTTGTTTGTTAAGAAGAAGGACGGCAGTATGCGTCTTTGCATAGACTATCGCGAGCTCAACAAGATTACTATCCGGAATAGGTATCCACTGCCGCGTATAGACGGTCTGTTTGACCAACTCCAAGGGGCCAAACACTTCTCCAAGATTGATCTTAGGTCAGGCTATCATCAGCTACGGGTCAAGGAGCAGGATATCGCCAAGACTGCTTTTCGTACCGCTATGGCCACTACGAGTTTGTAGTTATGCCATTCGGCCTGACAAATGCTCCAACAGTGTTCATGGACTTGATGAACAGAATCTTCCATGAATTTCTGGACAAGTTCGTCATTGTCTTCATCGATGACATCCTGATTTTCTCAAAGTCCAAGGAGGAACACGAAGACCATCTTCGTACAGTACTACAGATTTTTCGCCAGAAGCAGTTGTATGCTAAATTCTCCAAGTGTGAGTTCTGCTTAGACAAGGTGGCATTCTTAGGTCACATTGTATCAGCAGAAGGAATCACTATGGACCCAGCGAAGGTTGAGGCCATTACTAAGTGGCTGAGGCCGACATCAGCGACGGAAGTCCGCAGTTTCTTAGGCTTAGCTGGCTATTACCGTAGGTTCGTGGAGAACGTTTCCCGCTTAGCACTACCATTGACCAAACTGATGCGGAAAGGGGGAGAAATTCGTCTGGGCTGAAGAACGAGAGAAGAGCTTTGAAGACCTGAAGCAGAAGCTAGTATCTGCACCTATTCTTACTCTCCCATCTGGTACGGGTGGATTTCAAATCTACGGTGATGCATCGGGGAAGGGACTTGGTTGTGTTCTCATGCAACATGGGAAAGTGATCGCGTACGCTTCACGGTAGCTTAAGCCTTATGAAGAAAATTACCCCACGCATGACTTGGAACTTGCTGCAGTCGTGTTTGCATTGAAGATATGGAGGCACTACTTATATGGAGAATCATGTGACATTTTCACGGACCACAAGAGCTTGAAGTATATCTTCACTCAACGTGAATTGAACATGAGGCAGAGGAGATGGTTAGAGCTGTTGAAGGATTATGACATAAATCTATAGTATCATCCCAGAAAGGAAAATGTAGTAGCAGATGCTCTTAGCAGGAAGTCCGGAATGATCAACGACATTAAAATTGAGGAGGAAATCATAAGAGACTTAGAGCGACTAGACATCGAGATCATGGTACATGGACAGCACGGTTACTGGGCTAATCTTAGAGTAGAACCCGAGTTACTCTCTAAGATCAAGGAAGCTCAAAAAGATGACGGAGAAATCTGGGCGATAGTACAGAATTTGGAGAAACAGACGGAATTCAGAGTGGATGCAGATGGTATCGTATGGCAGGGCACGAGACTTTGTGTTCCTGATGACCAAGAACTCCAGGAAGCCTTGTTAGCTGAAGCTCATAGCTCCCCATTCTCTATACATCCTGGTTCGACTAAGATGTACCATGACATCAAGCAATATTTTTGGTGGAGTGGTATGAAACAGGATGTGGCCACTTACGTCTCCAAATGTTTTACCTGCCAGCAGGTTAAGATCGAGCATCAGCGATCTGGCGGTCTCCTTCAACCGTTAGATATTCTAGAGTGGAAGTGGGACAAAATCGCCATGGATTTTGTTACTGGTCTTCCGCCTACCAAGAGGAAGCACGATGCAATTTGGGTTATCGTTGATCGACATACCAAAATCAGCTCATTTCTTACCGATCCGCAAGGAAGATCCGGTAAGTAAACTCGCTGATACGTATAGAAGAGAGATCATGAGACTCCACGGTGCACCATCTAGCATCGTCTCAGACAGAGATCCTCGTTTCACTTCGCGATTTTGGAAGAGTCTGCAGAAAGCTTGGGGTACACAACTTAAGCTTAGCACGGCTTTTCATCCTCAAACGGACGGACAGTCAGAGCGAACGATTCAGACATTGGAAGACAGGTTGAGGTCCTGTGCGTTGGAATGGACGGGTGATTGGCACGATTACATCTGTTTGGTGGAGTTTGCATACAACAACAGTTGGCACGCAAGTATCAAGTGTGCTTCTTTCGAGATGTTGTATAACAGAAAGTATCGCGCCCCAATCTGCTGGGATCAGGCTGGCGAGCGAACACTTGAAGGACCAGAAATCATAGAGATGACCAATGAAAGGATCGCAGTAGCTAAGCAGAAACTTCAGGAAGCACGGTCACGTCAGAAGAGTTACGCCGATAAGCATCGTAGGGACATACATTTTAACGTAAGAGATCACGTATTCCTTAAGGTTTCGCTGACACGTGGTGTTAGACGCTTCGGGATTAAAGGGAAGCTCAGTCCTCGTTTCATCGGACCGTTTGATATCATTGAACGAGTCGATGAAGTATCTTACCGGTTAGCGTTACCTTCGCAGCTTTCGCATGTACACAATGTGTTTCATGTGTCCTTACTCAGAGGGTACCAGTATCATCCTCTTAACATGGTTCAGTATCCACTGGAACAGTTACGTGAAGATCTCACTTTTATAGAAGAACCCGAACGAGTTCTTGACAGACAAGAACGAGTCATGAGAAGGAAGACGATTCCATTCGTGAAAATCCTTTGGAGGGATCATACCGAGCGGGAAGCCACTTGGGAAACAGAGGAGTCTATCCGGGCTTCTTACCCTCATTTCATATTTTGAATTCGGGTAATGTTCTTCTTTTTCAGTTTACTTTATCTATAATTCGGAGACGAATTATTCTTTCTAGGGGGAAGAGTTGTAAAACCCGCATGCTTTTACCATGAATAGTACCCTTAAGATCGTACGTACTAGATTAAAACGTTCCTTTTATAGTATGATTACGTTTACGTGTTAGGATTTTACGTATTACGTACGTGTTAGAACACGATAAGTATTTATTACGCACGAACACGCAATAATTATTTAACAATAATTAATCACGAACATGCGATCATGAAATCATGAACGTAATTAAATCATGAACTAATATTAATTATATATATATATATATATATATATATATATATATATATATATATATATATATATATATATATATATATATATATATTTATTACGAGCATGAATAAATATATTAGGTCACGGTAAATATGTAACGAGAACACATAAAACGCGAACACAAATAAACACGAACGAACACCTTAAACAACGAGACACGGAAAACGGTACGGGTACCCCATGTGGGCCCCCTACCCGCGGCAACATCAAGGAGATGGGCCAAGCCCATCTCAAAATTTACTAAGAAGGGGTTAAGGTAATTTTTACTACTCTTTTTCACTTTACAGGAAACCAAAACAAAAACCTAAAAATATTTTTCTCCTTCTCCTTCTTGTCTTCTTGTGGCCGCCGCATATAACACACCAAAGGGGAGTGTTCATTTGATTTTGATCTTGAATCTTGTACGTGTGTTCGTGTGTGTTCATCCTCGTTAGATCCACGTATTCGGTATATTCTTTTAACCCTTTTTCTTTTTGATGTGATCTAATAAAATTAATTAAGAACATGATGTTTTTAAAAACCTAATTAAAAACATAAATCAATCATGTAAATGGTTATTGGGTAAATCAAAAAGGTTGTTTTTAGGGGTGTTTGTTTGGCCAGCGCCTAAACCGAACCCCAAGGGGGTCTCGGTTTGGCTAATAGACCACCACCGAGACCATATGGTCCCGGTTTAGTGTGTGGGTCCCACGATAGCAGCAAACCAAAGGGAACCCCGAAGTGGTTCGGGGTATGGTGTCGATTTCATGTCCGGTTCATGGTTTCTAGTCAAGATCCGGTTCACGGTTTATGTTAAGATTATTTTTTTATAATCATATGTTAGAATTAAATTAATAAATATGACATGATTAATTTAATAAACATGACTTAGGTTATAATTTAATTATTAGAATCATGGAATTATTAACCTAAGTATTTTATATTTTCTTGACTTTATAATTAATTAATTATTAAAAACCATAGTTATAATTAATTAATTAACATGACTTAGGTTATATTATTAATAAATAATAATACATGTTTTAACCTAAGTATTTAACTTTATTTAATTAAAAACATGATATATTTAATTAAATACTTTTAACCTATAGTTTATTTAAATTACATGAAATAATTAGTAAAGTATACATTATATCATTATGACTTAGAAAATAATCAAAAAAACACTTAGGCTTATATACTTAGCTTATTTAACCAGCTTATATCTAATTATAGAAACTTTCTATTTTTAGAAAGTTATTTAATTAAGGCAGCTAATCTATTTATGGAAACTTTCTATTTTTAGAAACTTATTTAATTCAGGCAACTAATCTATTTATGGAAACTTTCTATTTTTAGAAACTTATTTAATTAAGACAGCTGATCTATTTATGGAAACTTTCTATTTTTAGAAACTTATCTATTTTAAGCATTAATTCTATTTTTGGAAACTTTCTATTTTTGGAAACTTTCTATTTTTGGAAACTTTCTATTTTTTGAAACTTTCTATTTTTGGAAACTTTCTATTTTTGGTAACTTTCTATTTTTGGAAACTTTGTATTTTTGGAAACTTTCTATTTTAGGAAACCTGCTATTTTTGGAAAGTTACTTATTATTACACTGTAAGTATAATAATACATGAAATACCAGAAATACTTAATCAGAATAGACATAATATAAGATAAACACAGTTTAAGGCTTTAAACAGTAAAACATGATATGAACATATAAAATAAGCTAAGACATGACATAAAACCAGTTACGTATTTAGTAAGCAGATAATTATTCATGTATGTATTTATGTAGCATTAGTGATACCGAAGTAGGATTCTCCTCAGTTCATCTTCTTCGTTCACTGGACATAAGGTACGGATTCCCGTCCTTTCAGTATGGACATTCTTTCCTTATTAGGATTCCCCGTATGCAGCCAAATGTTTTCTTGTAGTATAAGTTTATATGTTTGACTTGCTTATGTTTAATTTAGAATACCTATAGCCATATACATGCATGACCAGTTTCACCTAGTTATGGAGGTACCATAACCATAACATTAGAGGCACTGATGTTATGACTTCACCATGGCTGAGTGATTGCTCGTGACGTCCCTTCAGCTTTTGGCCATTTATTATATTTATCATGTGGGGCGTATGGGTGCATCCTAGTTACATGTTTTTTAGCAGATTACTCAGTGTGAATGTGGTGTGTGCCTTGCATCCTTCACAAGGAGCTGATCCCTCCTACCCAAACCAGTATATTAAATTAGAGGCAGCCCCTCTAATTTGCGTGATAAGGTCACCCCTCCAAGTATTCATGCACGGTGGATTTTCATGACCTATATTGGCTAATGGTAGAACATGTTAAACAGTTTTTATAAGATAAACATAAGGCTTTTCAAACTATAAAACCAGTTTTACCAAGACTTAACCAGGTTATTCGGGACTTAGTTTCTTCCGCTGTTATATGTTATATGCTTATCCTATTCATGCTTTATTGTACATCCGTACACTGAGCGTATTGCTAAGCCGTTTTCCTTTTCTATGTCTCCAAAACGGCAGGTACTCAGGGACGCTCGTAGACTTTAAGCGTACGTGCATATGGATGGAAGCTTTCTAGCCTTTCTTTACTTTATGCATTATCTTTACTTTGATACTCTTGCTATGGACATTGTTTAGTCCTTTCCTTTACAGTACTTATGTTTGTGTGTGATGAGCCTTACTTTTGGACTACCGATGTTTGATTCTGGTATTTTCCTTTTTATATGGTCATGTAATGTTTAGACATTTTTCCTTGTATGCTTTGATGACACGCCATAATTACGCGTGACATTCCATTATCAAAATGGGGTGTTACAAAATCAGTGTTCTCATCTTTTTTCAATCATTTTATCTTCGTGTATGTCAACTCGGAAACTACGTTGGCACCACAGACACTGTGAAACATGTGGAAACAAGTGGGAATCATTACGGTTTATTTGAGAATGACAATGGATCACTTGCTTGTCAGGGTTTTCAGATCTTGCAGACTTGCAGCATGTACGGGTACGTTTACATTAGCATATTTAGATGATAGAGATTTAGTGACTATACAAATCTACTGTAATTTTGCAGATATTTATCAAGGAAAGCGACGGGATCACAGATATTAATCAAAAGAGCTTATGACCACAAAGTAAAGGATAAAAAGAGACAAAGATAAAGTTACCATGTGCAATACAACTGATGTCATTTATCTCATGTCGCATTATGGTATCTGAACCAGGAGTGACCTCATAGCCAATGTTTAATCAAAACCAAAAGACCATATTGGTGGCTAATTAAGCTACTATGCATTAGTCTTTAGAGATGCACAAAACAGGCTAGGTATAACTTTTAATTTCGAGATTTAGTGCCCTTTACAAGATTAGGATATTGTAGACTTTTCGTAGGCTATCACCTTAAAGAGTTTTGCACCATACTACTGTCGAGATGGTGTGATCTATGTGGAAGGCATCGAGTTTCGATCCATTGAAAAGGCATGTTAAAATATTCTTCGCTTCCCATTATACATTCGATGTGTTATAATGAAGATGAATACATTGAAACGTTTACAGCTCCTAATTAAGTTAAACATTTATAACATGTTCACACTCTTCTAATATGGGGCTGTTTACATCAGTTGAGTTTGAATTTTCACTGACTTGATTACGTTCTCACTCTTGACAGTTGATTTCAAGAGGTGATTAGATTTTACCATAGCAAGCATTCAGTATCCATTGCATCATTAAAAGTCATATGTTGTCACGAGAGTAGACCTTGCTTGCAATTATTATTCGGATATCATTCGCAACACTCATTTCATGTGCTGGATAAAAGGATTTTCAGGTACCAAATGCGACGTCTTTATTTAGTCATTTAGAATTTCTCTTATATATTCAATCTCTTATGTACACAATATTTTATGGGTGGTACATTCACACTCACAAACACATGAATTTGTAAATGCTTATGTATATCTGTGGCGGGTTGATGTTGCTGGTCTTCTGGGTGCCTAAAGACCACAAGAGCACAAGCTGATAAATTATGTCAAAAGTGATGATCAAACAAGAACTTGGCAGTGGATGTTGATCCCAAACTCAGATCTTAAACCTTAATAGCTTGTTTAAGGATTGTGATAGAAAGAATAAATTCAATCTAACACTAGAGAAACTTTGCAAGACAAAGTAAGTAAACAAGATGCGGAATATAGTGTTTAGCACAAGAACAATATGATTAAAGCAAACGTTGAACTTTAATATATCAATGATATACGAATACCCTATAATGGTATTAGGGTTTACAAAACCTTAAAGTATGATAATGAAAGACAATAGAGAAAGACACACTTTGCATGCTAACCTAGTGAGTCCTTTTATAGGCATAAGGACTCACGTACAAGATCACTACTAACAAACTTGGAAAGTATTAAGGAGTAGTAACAGAAACGCGTAAAAATCTATTCCAAGTTTATCTCTGACGGCAGGGCCTTTGACTTCAGCAGGGGAACCAATCCCCCTGCCTTTGTTATTTGGCAGGGGGAACTTACTCTAGCAGGGGTACGAATAATCAACTAGCAGGGGTAACAAGTATACATAGATTTATTCCCAACAATCCTCCCCTAAACTTGTGCTTTCGCCTAAAGACAAGTTTCTGAATAAATCCTAGTTGATGAGGATGCTTACAAACTTTCTGGCCAAATCTGACTATGCATCATCCTTACCAGATCATAAGCAACAGGCGTTTTAGCATCTACGTACAATCAAGTTAGCCTGTGCTAGTTTCTTCAAGGTCTCCTGAGTGAAGGGATAATAACGATGATTGATCAAGTACACACTTACTCCTTCCATTACTACCTCATAGACCCCAGAACTGGTAAACAGCTTCCAATACAACAAATCTCCTTTATTCACTACATCAAATATAGGATCAAATAACTCATGCTCATGCTCATACATCCTATGCATACACTCCCAGATTACCCAATCCTTCTCCACACCATCCATGGTAGGAGGTTTTGCAGCAAAAGTCTTTTTCAAAATTTTCCACAGATCTTCTAAGTCCTCACTATCCAAGGTTTGAAACATGACATCTAGACTTAGAAATGTCTGTGCTGTATTGTCAGCTCTTGTAAGCTTCCACCAAGTCCTCCATTTGTGTTCATAAACAACATACTCTATTATAGCAAACTTCTTTCCAAGTTCACTAGGTGAGATATCATCATTTTCCTGCAGAATTAGCTATTTATCAATTTCTTCATTTGAAGGATGTTGAGACTCCTTAGTAACTGTGCCAACTTTCTCCATTCTCTTGAGTCTTTTGGCTGCTCTTTGTACATTAAGTACAGACTTCTCAATCTCTGGAAAACTTTCACCTGCTTGATGTAATGCCCCTGCTTGTGATGGTGCACCTGCTTGGGATGATGCACCTGCTTGTGTAGTTTCCAAAGTTGTTCCTTCAACCTTTCTTTTCTTGGATTCCCTAGCTTTCTGTAACACTTCACATTGTCTCCTAAGATACTCAGCTTCCTCAGGAGAGTTCATAGTCATAAAGTCTTCCACATCATATTCCCTTAAAACTGGTCTGATTGCTCTTTTTATAGCTTCAAAACTCATATCTGTGAAGTCCCCATCCTTCCACTTCTTATGTCTCTTGAGCAAAACTTTGTAGTGTTCAAGTCTCCCTTTCTCAGAACTCAAATATTTCTCTCTCTGAATTTGATTTTCCCTCCTTTCCAGATATTCAGTTTGATATTTGTAAACAAGGCAAGTCAACTCATACCTGTCTTCCAAGGGAGCATTTATTAACTCCTTCTCCCATTGATCTAGAAATTCTCCAACATGAGGCACCCTGTCATCCAACTCTCTATGCATAATTTCAACCTGCTTGAGCATATCTTTAGACCTCATCTTTTGCATTCTCTGATCCTGCATATCCATCTCCTCTTGTTGTAGCCTGAGAGCTACTTGTGCATCATATGCTTCTTGAGCCCTTTGCTGTTCAGGAGTTCTATGCTTGTATTTTCTCTTGGGCTGTTCAACCATGATCCCTTTTCCTTTGTATTTCGGATCCACTACTGGTGTTGGTTTAACTTTAGATGCAGGTTCTTTGATTGTAATTCCCTTTTGAGCTGGTTGCTTTCTATTCTTTCTAACAAAATTTTGAGTAATAGGCTTAGCAGGGGAACGACTTACAGCAGTGGGATCAGCAACAGCAGGGGAAACTTTTGAAGCAGGGGCTTCTTCTTGATTGCCCATAGTTAGCAATGTTTGAGCAATCTCTTTAGTTGCACTCCCCTTATCACTTCCCTTATCAGCACTTCCTTTCTCAATCCCTTTCTCAACACTTGCTATATTTCCTTGTACACCACCAGGATATGAATAGTACTGAGTAGACTCTTCTGTATTGGGAACTTCCTCCCCTTTGGAAGCATCCTCATCTGTGGATATGATAAGCCTGTGCTTTCTCCTCCCCTCAAGTGTGGCAAGTCTGGTTTCCAAGTTATTGATAACCAGACCTTGCTTTTTGACATTTTGTACAAGTTGTGCATTCTACCTTTTCAGACTCATGCACATTTTCGTCAATTCTAAAATGGTCATAGGTTTCATGTTGCTCTCAACCCTAGAAGGGGATTTCTCCCCTTTTTGGATATCATGGAGTGAGGGAGAGGACTTACTGATGGTGTCACTATCCTGCTCACCCCTTGAGGATGAGACAGTAGTGGCAGCCAAACCCTCAGTTTGCTCCAAACCCTTGGAGACCCTCCTCTCTGCTACTTGTGAAGATTCACCAGGCAAGGGAGACCTAGCAAACCTGGATTTAGATCGCCTTTCATGTTGTAGATCAGCATGGGGTAGAGTACTGGTAGGGTGTAGTTTCTTGGTAGGGGAATCAGAAGGTTTGTGTTTGGCTGTTTGTGTCTTGGCTTCTTCCTGTCTGATTTGTTTCATCATAATTGAAGTGAGTGGAATGGACCTGCCAAAAAAATGTGGGGATGGTGCAAGGAGTGTGGTGAATAGTTTGGTAGTTTGCTTGGTTGCTGAAAAGTAGTTTTTGTGTTTGATTGGACCATGTTCACTCATATTCAGCAGAAGTTCTATAAACCTTGGGTACATACAGAATTTTGAATTGCTTGAAACATTTTTAACCATTCCTTTGAAAATCATTTGAGAAAAACAATACTTCCTTATAGTCAATTCCTTCTTCCTGTGTATACCCTTGTGCCACCAGTCTTGCTTTGTTCCTGACAACTATCCCCCTTTCATCCTTTTTGTTCCTGAGTACCCACTTTGTCTTAATGGGCCTTGCCCATTTTGGACAATCTACTAGAATCCAAACCTCTTGAATGTCAAACTGTAAGAGCTCCTCTTGCATGGCTTCAACCCAACTTGGGTCATTTAAAGCCTGAAAGATCTTCTTTGGCTCTTCTTGTGATAAAAATGCAGTAAACAGACAACACTGCATATTGCCATGATTAAACTTTATGGTGATGTTAGCAATGAAGCTGTGCTCCTTTGCTGTATACCTTGTATGTCTAGGAGCTTCAGGAACACCAATGATTTGAGAGATAGGGTGATCCTTATTGATTCTGTAGGTAGCCTGCATGATTACTTCTGTTTCATCTTCTTCGAAATCAGAATTGATGGGGCTATTTTGATTGGGAAAGAAGTCCTCAAAAGAACTTCCAAAAGATACAACATGACCTAGGCTGGATATAAGAGGACCATCAGATATGGGTGTAGATGAGGAAATGAGTGGGGATACTCTTTCTTCATCATTAATATCATTAGCAGCAGGATCTTTTGTGGCAGGGGAAGGAATCGATCTAGCAGGGGAATCTTGGATTCCACTGCTTTCAGCCATTCCGCTGCTTTCAAAAAGTGACATAGCAGGGGAAGAGGTTGGTTGTTCTTTTCCTAGAGAAGGATCATCTTCTTCACCAGTGTTTGAAGCAGCTTCAATAGGAAATAGTGAGGGTACATTCATGTACCTCAGTGGTGGGTTCTCTACACCAGTTGGTTCATGTTACCTGAAATGTTAGTATTCTGTAATACAACAGGTACATAATTCATAGATTTTGAAAGAACCTCTATATCAAAGAACCAATCAGGACCCTGTTTGAACATCTTCAAGCTTGTCTTCAAGAAAATCCACATGAAGATTTTCTGTGATTTTGCTTGTCTTCTTGTTGAAGACCCTATATCCCTTGTTGTTTAATGAATAACCCACAAAATATCCATCATCTCCCTTTTCACTGAACTTGCCTAGATTGTCAATAGTGTTCAAGATGATCACATGACATCCAAAAGGTCTAAAGAAGTCAATTAAGGGAGGTATTCCATTGAACAGCTGATAAGGGGTCTTGTTGTGTGCCTTAACCACCAATGCCCTTTTTTATACATAACAAGTAGTGGATACAGCTTCAGCCCAAAAGATAACTGGAAGTTTGGAATCAGACAGCATAGTTCTTGCAGCTTCAATGAGTGTCCTATTCCTTCTTTCTACAACTCCATTCTGTTGAGGTGTTCTTGCAATGCTGAATTCCCTCTTGATTCCTTTGTTTATGCAGAAAGAATCCAGTTTCTGATTTCTGAACTCACCACCATTATCTGATCTCATGGTTACTACCTTCATGCTTTTTCATAGTTCAATCTGATTGATGAACCCAATGAGTACATCAGCTGTGTCACTCTTTTCAAATAGAAAGAATGTCCATGTGAACCTTGAAAAATCATCAGTAATCACTAGGCAGTACCATTTCTTCTTTATGCTTGCCACAGAAGTAGGACCAAAAAGATCCATATGCAGTAGTTCCAATAGCTTGGTAGAGGACATACTTGTTTTTGATTTGCAAGATGCTCTGTGTGGCTTCCCTTTCAGACAGGCAGCACAAGTATGATCATTGACAAAGGACTTGGAAGGAAGACCATGAACCAGATTATATTTCACCATTTTGTTCATGTTCTTAAAATTAAGATGACCAAGTCTTCTATGCCATTTCTTACACTCATCAACTGAGGCTTTGGCAATGAAACAAGTTTCATTGTCTTGAAGAGAGATGTCTTTGAAATCAATTGTGTACATGTTCTTTTGTCTTGGTGTTCTGAGTACAATAGGAGTGTCTGGTGGTAAGACAAACTCCTTTCCTAACACCAGGCATTCAGTGTCAGTAAATAAGACAAAATTCTTGTTATCAGTCATCTGTGACACACTGAATAGATTGTACTTGAGTTCTTTCACCAAGTAGACATTATCAAAGGTCATCCCATTGGTGACAATAGTTCCTTTTCCCGTTATTGTTCCATGCCCATCTCCAAAAGAAACACCATCATTGTCATGCAGGGGTACAAAGTTAGACAGATAAGATTTTTGTCCAGTCATGCTTCTTGAGCATCCACTATCCCAATATGCTCTATCATCCCTTGTCTTCTTTGTCACCTGCAAAAAGAAAAACAAATTAGTTTTTCTTGGGGACCCAAGCCATTACAGACTTGGATCTACCTCGTGTATCAATGTAGGATAGCTTATCAAAAACTAGAGATACACCATTAGACTGAGCACCCCTTTTGGGTACCCAAACCCAACGAGCTGAGGCTTTCACAGCTTTTCCCCATCTACCCATGTTCCTAGAAGGCAAAACTTTGCTAGCAGGGGATACCCCAGGTTTAGTAGGGGAATCCCTATGCTTAGCAGAGGGAACCCATCTTTTGTTTTGGCCTCTATTTATGTGTTGGTGAGGTCTGGGGCCAGATCTATATGCATTATGAGGTGTTGGTTTGGTCATGGAAGTGCTGGGCTTGGCATGAACATCATTCACCTTTCTAAGTGCAGGAACAACATATTTGTCAGTAACCCTGTTTCTCAAGGCAGGGGCAACATACTTGGCAGGGGAAAAGGATTTTGTCCCTACATTTAGAAGAATAGCTTTAGGTTGCATATCCTTTAAAGGATTTGCAGCCACAACTTCCATTGGTGCCTTACATTCTTGATAAGTGTGATCAAAACTGCCACATGTGAAGCAGGGCTTTTTGTTTATCACAAAGTCTTCTCCTAATTGATGAGACTTTTGGTCATTCCAATTTCTTTGATTACCTCTGACAGGCCTGTACATACCAGCATATTTAATGGTGGACTTAGGGGACTGTGATCTGGTTTTAGATTTGGGTGAACTATTCTTAGAACTAGAATCACTACCAAAAAGTCCTCCTCTTGAAAATAGAACAGGGTTATCAATTTTCCATTGTTTTAAAGCAATATGTTCCTTTTCAAAGTCCCTAATAATACTAGTTTTTACTAGTGGCTCTTTAGTATCAAGACTATTAGGTATGTAAGAACTCAAGTCAAACTTAATATCATCCTGTTTTTCAAAACAAGGGAGACCAGTCCAAGACAAGTCTTTTCTAGGAAAAGGAGCATGAATATTGGCAGGAGGTGGTGGTATGGTAGCATGCTCATTTTTAATCCCAAACCCTGTTTTGTCCCTAGGAGATTGACCAATTTCAACTGCTTTAGTTAAATCTTTTGAAGCTTTTCCAAATTTTTCAACAGTTTCATCATCAATATTTTTGTTAGATTTAAAAACTTCAAGTTCAGCAGTCAACTCCTTAATGGAGTTATGATTCTCCTTAGCATCTCTTTCTAGAATCACAATGTGATCCCTATAATCACTTTCTCTTTGTTTAAACTCTCTTATGGTGGACTCTAACTGTTCTAAAGCACGTCTATAATTATCAAGGTCATTGTCACAATTAATATAATCAGCTTTTACCTTTCTGATTTGATCATTCAATGACTCAGTATTTTTTTCTACAAGCTTTAGTGCAATATGAATCATCGTATACCTCATTGTCTGAGCTGGAACTTGACATGGCCATAAGTGAAAAATCTTCCTTTTTTTCCTCAGCAACCAATGCTTGATTTCTTTCCACATTCTCTGTCATGGCACTCCAATCCCATCCACCTGCTCCATCTATCCCCTGCATGGCTACCATGGCTTTAGCACCAGAATCATCATCTCTGGTTTCCTTCCTATAGCTGTTCTCAGTCTTAGGTCCTCTACATTCCCTAGCAAAATGACCCTTCTTGCCACAGTTGTAGCATTCAACCTTTGTTTTGTCAAACCCAGCCACATCAGAGGGATTGATTGAGATCTTCTTTCCATACTTCTTGTAAAACCTGTTGGCTCTCATGCTAAGCAGAGCCATGTTCCACTTGATATCCATCTCCTCTAGTCCTTGCTTACTGATTTGACTTAGATCTTCATGCAACACAGTAGATCCTTGTGGCCCTTGGGATGCTATAAAAGCACAAGCAGTGTCAAGAATGAATGTTGCAGGCCTTTCTTCATCATAAGATGATCCATACCTGGTAGCAGGGGAATAAGTAGCAGGGCCTACTTCGATTCCACTGCTTTTGGAGATTCCACTGCTTTGAGATATGAATGCCATGTTGGCAGGGGAATCAGTAGATCCACTTGACTTGGTGGGAATCGTTCCTTTTGACTTCATCTCATTGACAATCGGTTCAAAAACTTTCAAGTTATTGTATATGTCATCAATGTTCTTGTTATCCAAGTCGTCCTTATTCTGCCAAATTGCCTTGTAGACAAACCATTCCTTCTGGAGGCTGTTAAGGAACCTGGTATTCACCTGCTCTCTTGTCACCTCAATATCAAAGAACTCCAACTGGGCCACCATATCTTGAAGCCTATTGTAAATAGCGCCAATTGATTCATCACCAATTGCTTTGAAAGAAGCAAAATCATCACGCATTTGATTCTTCTTCTTCTTCTTCTTTGTGGCTTCATTTCCTCCAAAGGTTGTGCCTATGGCTTCCCATAGTTCCTTAGTTGTTTTGTACTTTCTGAATCTTAGTTGATGTCTATCAGGTAGAGCCAACAGCAATGAGCTGTGAGCTCTGACATCATGCCTTCTGGCTAGTATTTCCTTATCACAAAGAGCAGCATATTTCTTCTTGTCCTTACCTTTGGAACTTTCACCTTTCTCTTCTTCCTTGCCCTCTTCAACTGCCACCATTTTGTTGAATTGATCACCAAACTCTATGATCTCCTAGAGAACATAGTGTTTCATTTTGAGGTATTGTTGGATTCTGAATTCCCATAATTCAAAGGTAATTTGAGGTTATTGTGATTGTTGCTGTTTGAGGAAGAGTCTGAAGACATGGTTGGTATGAGGGTTTTGTTCTTGGTTTAGACAAAGTTTCTCAATAAGCTCTGATACCACTTGTTGATCCCAAACTCAGATCTTAAACCTTAATAGCTTGTTTAAGGGTTGTGATAGAAAGAATAAATTCAACCTAACACTAGAGAAACTTTGCAAGACAAAGTAACTAAACAAGATGCAGAATATAGTGTTTAGCACAAGAACAATATGATTAAAGCAAACGTTGAACTTTAATATATTAATGATATACGAATACCCTATAATGGTATTAGGGTTTACAAAACCTTAAAGTATGATAATGAAAGACAATAGAGAAAGACACACTTTGCATGCTAACCTAGTGAGTCCTTTTATAGGCATAAGGACTCACGTACAAGATCACTACTAACAAACTTGGAAAGTATTAAGGAGTAGTAATAAAAACGCGTAAAAATCTATTCCAAGTTTATCTCTGACGGCAGGGCCTTTGACTTCAGCAGGGGAACCAATCCCCCTGCCTTTGTTATTTGGCAGGGGGAACTTACTCTAGCAGGGGTATGAATAATCAACTAGCAGGGGTAACAGGTATACATAGATTTATTCTCAACAGTGGAGATGTGAAGAATAATAAATTGACATGAAATTGCATGGAGCTATCAGTGATTTTGGAACAGGTGCAGGCTTATTTGGCTCCAAACCTCCAATTGATGTTGATCCCGGGGCATATACCAAATTAATCCTTATTGAGGCTGCAGACGTTGGTTTACATGGATATCAAGTCACACCGAGCAACAGAAATCCTTCGTTTTTTGTGCGTCAGCCACCTCATGCTGGTCCCCACAATCTTCATCATCCAACGCCATCAATTCCGCAAATGCAAGGCAGTCACATTATGGATTTTCATCCTCAATTGGCCTCTACTTCATGAAAACTTCCATCAAACAGCTGAGTTTATCGTCTTCATAGACGGGAATTGATGGTTGATGCAACGACATGGCATCGCGACTTTCCCCACTTGAGAGTTCTCCCGGAAGATGTATTGTTCCTAATAAATAATATCTTACATATTATTTGATCATTTTCAACGAGACTTATGTTTCATACTTGCTGTTATTATTACTAATTCACGTGCTTTTAACATTCAAGAAGTTGCAATTCTTGATATTTCTGGCTTTCATGAAGTCAAGCATTCTAACATGCGATTGGACATAACAGATACTGTTTACAAAACAATATACAAAGTCACCAGATAATAAAAATTTTGGCCACATATCTTTTAGGCTAGGCGCAACGCACCTGATTTATTCGGTCGGGGACTCGGCCGCGACCGAATCGTCGCGTTGCGGCGATTCGGTCGCCGGAGCATTTCAAGCCCAACCAGACCTTGGTCACGACCTGTTCCAAAATTGGGTAAAAATTTGACCGTTAGCAAATGTTACCGTTACATTTAAAAAAAAAAAAATTTCAAATTTATTTTAAAACCTATATAATCAATACATCATTTCAATTTTTTTTACATTTCACACACAAATCTCAACACACATAAAAAATGTCTAGCAATAGAACTCCCAAAAACAAAACCCCAAAATCCCGAGTTCGTCAAGAATCTGTTCCACATGTGACACCGGACTCGAATTTCCGATTATCCGGTGTGTCTCCACAATTCCGGTTTAGACCCACCGGTTTTGAATATCAATCACACCAACAACCTAACTATTCAAACCGTCCTTTTTATCCCCCACAGCCTAACTACGAATCGCCTTCGGGTGTGTATCGGCCTACTATGGATTCTTCCACTGCTTCCTATCCAAACCAACAGTATTCTCCGATTAATCGTTTTGAGCTTGATACACAATTTGAAAATATGATATACAACCAAGACAACTATGTGGGTGACGGGCCTAGCCAAGAGCAATCTATGGGTCAAGGTTCGGGACACGGGTCTTTTCATGGTGCATACAACCCTGAAGACGATGTGGAAGAAATGTCCCCAATCAAACCTAAGAAGCCCTCAAGACGTGCTGCGAAAGGCAAACAGGTTGATTTAACGGAGGCACCAAAAGAATGGACAAGTGATGAAGAGGTTGCGTTGTGCAAAGGTTGGTGTCATGTTTCCGAGAATTGCATCCAAGGAAACAGTCAAAAATCAAAGGGCTTTTGGCTAAAAGTAGTGAAGTACTATGAAACCGAGACGGGTTCTGCTAGAGGGTATGACGCGGTTGTGAGCAAATGGAAAAACAGGTTGCGTCCTAGTGTTGGTGCATTTTGTGGTATTATGAATAACATTGAGCGTACTCATGATAGTGGAGCAAATGATCTCACTGATTACCAAAAAGCTTGTTCTGAATACAAGGTGACTTACAATAAAGAGTTTCAATACCAGGAGGCGTGGAAAGTGCTCAAAGATCACCCGAGTTGGATGGAGGTTGAAATGCCAAAGTTTACAAAGAAACCGTCTAGCAAAAAATCCAAGACTTCTGAAACAACTTTTGGTTCTGGACACGCTAGTTACATGGACGTGCACGATGATTCTGAAGACGAGCAAGAAGAGAAACAAGAAAATCGACCAATGGGTCGTGATCGTGCTAAAAAGAAGTCATCAACCTCTTCGTCAACTGGGAAGTCTTCATTTATTGAAGCTGTAAGCACCAAATGGGAGAAGATGAAAGACATTGGATGGGGAAAGAAGAAGCAACAACAAGATTCCTACTTTGACTTGAAGCAACGGGAGTTGGATTTGCAGGAGAAAACCGCGGAAATCAAAAGAGAAAAGCTCGAGTTACAACGTCGGGCTATCGAGCTTGCTGAAGCAAAGAAACGAGATAAAGACTTGATGTTCTACAACTCGGAAATCGACCCCAACTTGCCGATAGCCAAACAGCAAGCACAACAAGAAATGAGGGACAAAATCAAGGAACGTTATAATTTAAATTACTAGGATTATTGTAATGTTTTTTAAATTCGAATAATTGTGTAATGTGTTTTTTTTTAATTAATGTAATGTTTTTTTAATTAAATTTATTGTGTTTTTTAAAAAAAAAAAAAAAAAAAAAATCAACTAGGTCGCACTAGGTCGCCGGGTTGTGGCAAATAGGTCGCACTAGGTCGCCGGCCGAAAAAACTAGGTCGCGACCCATTTGCGTTGCGCCTAGCCTACTAGGCGCAACGCACCTGATTTTTTCGGTCGGGGACTCGGTCGCGACCGAATCGTCGCGTTGCAGCGATTCGGTCGCCGGTAAAAATCTCTCCCAACCCGACCTTGGTCACGGTCTAATCAATTTTGGCTTTGTGTTTGTTTGAAAAAAAATAAATGGTTTGTTTGTGTTTAAAAAAAAAAATTTACTATATAATTTATACTGTATACTGTAAGAAATTGTAAAAATCTTGTATTCGAAAGTTAAAAATTTATTTAATAATAATAAAACTTGAAAATACTGAAATACAATAGGAAATGCAATACGATACTAAAAATAAAATTACATAATACGATATTAAAAATAAAATTACATAATACGATTAGTCAGTTCCCGGATCCGAATCCGATAACAGACCACAAGGAAACTCCCAACGCAATGTTTCTTCTTCATCTTCTTCGGCCATAATTTGCGCCTCCAGCTCTCTTCTTTCCCTTTCTTCTTCTTCCTGAGTTTGTCTCAACACTTTTTGATCTAGGTATTCTTGATACACCTCAATGTCAGTCATTCTGCCATCTGTGAGGTTTGGAATTGGAAAGGGTAGATCGGGCGACTCATTTCTTATTCGGTGTTGTTGCGACGAAGAACCGATATGAGTTGTTTGAGATCGGGACGAAGAACCAAAGTTATTCAACCATTTAGTATTTTCTTCAATTCTAGCCTCAAATTTTGACGACTTTCTTGCGCAAGATCTCCGGAGGCTGAAATCCAAATCAGCTTGCTTACTAAGATATGTGTCGATAAACTGACGCTCCTGTGGGGAGAGATCACGGCATTTCTTACATGCCGAGCTCAATTCCCTATTCTCTTCGGACGCAGCATCGAAATCATCACCTAACTTCGTAAGCTGCTCGTAACGGCGTTGTTGTTGAAGTATTTGTCTGTTAACTATAGCCTTAATCTCGGCTTCGGTATGTGGGAATGAGCATGCCATTTTTGATTTCTGAATGTGTGTGTGAAAAAACAGAGTTGTGTGTGAAAAAACTGTGTGTGAAAATGTGGTATTTATAAAGAAAAAATAATGATTTTAAAAAAAAAAAAATTTTTTATTTAGGTCGCATTAGGTCGCCGGGTTGTATCAAATAGGTCGCACTAGGTCGCCGGCCGAAAAAACGAGGTCGCCGGCCGAAAAAAACGAGGTCGCGACCTCTACGCGTTGCGCCCAGCCTTACTACAATTTGCATTTACTCGCCCACCTTTATACATTTTTTTCACCTATTCCAGCTTCTTTCTTATCTCTCGCTTTTCTTTACTCAAATAAATTTGCATACTTTTAATAACATCAGTCTGTCTGTAATTTACATACTGACGGCAGTGACATCGAATATCTTTCTCAGATCTGTAACAACTATTGTTTTGCTCCTGTATCTGCACGTTGCTCTATTGACAACCTCTGTCTTTTTTGTGATGCTCATGGCGCCTCCGACCGCCGCCAATAATCGCAACTCTGTCGACGGCTTTACGGGTTGTCTGTCGTCGTTAGATCTCATCGTCACTTGAGGATGAATATTCTTAACCACAAGATAACACCCATCTCGAATATGTCAAAAAGTTCAAATCTTGAACCGGGTCGCGTTCCGGTCCTGGATGGGTGCTTATCCGGATCGGTATTGGCAGGATGAGTTGATGGTGCCTGATGAGAATTTTCTAGAAAATGGTTTATTAATTGTAGAAAGCAAAAAATTGTGGTTTTGAAACAATTGACTAGGATTTAAGGTCGATTGTCAATTCTGATAAAGATGTCCAACTAATTTTTAAATGCAGAATTTTCAAACTTGCTTAGCAGCTAGATGTCACGTCCCGCCTAGTTTCACAAGGTTAACGGGGATCCGGATGGTTCTACACTTGACTAGAAGACTTAGTGGAATTCTATGGAAAGTGGGAGAAGCTCTTGGAAGCCTTTGGAAGATACATAGAAGCTTATAGAAACCCTAATGGAAGATTGTAGATTATGGGCCTTGTCTTGGAGTTGTAAATAGAGCCCAAATGTAACCCTAGAGTAGTAGTATAAATAGAGCCATCCTCATTTGGGGAAAGCATCTCATATTCACTTGTATTCTCTACTTGTAAAGTTCTCTAGTAATACAAGCATTTTCCCCTAGTTCTCTTGTGTTCTTTCTTAGTAGCTTTCTTTGTTGCCTAGATCGTTGAGTGTTTGGAGCAAGGCTGACTTAGTAGAGACTAAGTGCCGCACGGAAGACCCTTGTCGAGACAAGTCCGTGACAAGTGGTATCAGAGCGAGATTCGATTCGAGGCGATGGCGATTGAAATTGAGAAGAATGATGCTAGCGGAAGTGGTGTTGACGGGAACCGTGGTCGAAATGATAACCAAGACCCCAAGAAGAGAGGATCGTCGAGGGACGTTATGGCAAGTATGGATAAGAGAATGGCGGATTTCGAGAGATCCATGGCGGATATGAAGAACCAAGTTGAGGGCTTGGCAAATCTTGAATCCGAGTTTGAGAGTATGAGGGAAGACTTCAGAGTAGTCCTAAATGCTCTTAGCGGCGACATGAAGAAGGAAATCCTTGACGTACGAGATATGTTCAAGGATGGAATGGAGAAGATGGAAAAAAGGTTCGGGGAAGAGATCTCCGCAATCCATAATACTATTGGAAGCTTGCACGCGGACGTAGAGTTGTGCAAGATGTCCTTGGCTAGTGTGGGTAGCGCTAGTAATCATGGTCCAAGGATGGACATTCCTAAACCATCATCTTTCATAGGAAAGCGGGAGGCTAGAGCGGTCGATGATTTCTTATGGGAGATGGAGCGATACTTGAAGGGTGCCAAGATAGTGGAGGATGCTATGAAGATCGAGACGACTACTCACTACTTGAAGGACACCGCGGCGTTATGGTGGAGACGTCGACATGGAGATATCGAACGAGGTACGGTTACTATCAATACTTGGGTTGATTTTGTTGCGGATTTCAAGAGGAAATTCTATCCCGAGAATGCTAAGAACGAGGCGAAGAGTCGGCTTCGTAAACTTAAGCAAACCGGAGCGATTGAGTATGTGAAAGAGTTCACTACACTTACCTTGGAGATTCCGGAACTATCCGAGCAAGATTCCCTCTTTTACTTTCTTGATGGTTTGCAAGGGTGGGCTAAGACGGAGTTAGAGCGACGAGGAGTCCAAGACGTGGCTACGGCTATTGCCCACGCTGAGGCCTTGATTGACTTTAGTTCGAGGAGGGAACCGTCAAAGCCAAAAGATCGGAAGGCGAGCCATGAGAAAGGTGGGGGAGAAAAACCGAAGTTCGATTATGCGAAAAAACCCCCTACCGGAAAGGAGAAAGACGTAAAGACGAGTTACAAAAGTGGTGGATGCTTCATTTGCGATGGACCTCATAGAGCTCGAGATTGCCCGAAGAAAGCAAGCCTCAACGCAATGTCGACTCATGAAGACGAAGGTACAAGTAATGGCGGAAGCATGGGGTCGATGAGGATCTTGAATGCAATCAAGGCGAAGACGGAGGTGCCAAAGGTTGTAGGGCGAGGCCTACAATATGTCGAAGCAACTATCAATGGAGTAAAGGTGCGTGCTTTAGTCGATTCCGGTGCGACTCATAACTTTGTGGCGGTTGATGAAGCTAGGAGGCTAGGGATTAACGCTACAAAGGGGAGCGGAACTATCAAGGCGGTAAACTCGGAGGCCAAACCAATTCATGGAGTGGCTAAGGATGTCCGAGCGAAGATTGGAGATTGGGAAGGGACGATTGATTTGTCGGTGGTCCCGATGGATGACTTCAAAGTGGTTCTTGGGTTAGAGTTTCTCGATAAGGTACGAGCTTTTCCTATGCCGTTTGCTAATTCTTTGTGTATCCTAGATGGTGGAAAGACTTGTATGGTGAGCACGGAGCGGGATTCCAAGAGTGGAGCAAAGACCCTTTCGGCCATGCAATTCAAGAAAGGATTCAACAAGAGCGAGCCTTGCTATTTGGCGGTAACAAGGCTAGAGATGGATGGAGAGTCGAGCAAAGTGGAGGTACCGGAGGTGATCGAGAGGGTTCTTGAAGAGTTCAAGGATGTGATGCCCAAGGAGTTGCCAAAGAAGCTACCACCAAGACGAGAGGTGGATCATACCATCGAGTTGGAAGCGGGTTCCAAGCCCCCCGCCAAAGCCCCTTACCGAATGCCACCACCCGAGTTAGAAGAGTTGAGGAGGCAACTCAAGGAGTTGATGGATGCGGGCTATATTCGACCCTCGAAAGCCCCATATGGTGCGCCGGTGCTATTTCAAAGGAAGAAGGACGGGTCCTTGCGGATGTGTATAGACTACCGGGCACTCAACAAGGTAACAATTAAAAATAAGTACCCTATTCCTCTTATTGCGGATTTATTTGATCAACTTGGGAAGGCGAGATACTTCACTAAGTTGGATTTGAGATCGGGGTACTACCAAGTACGGATAGCGGAGGGAGACGAGGCCAAGACGACGTGTGTCACGAGGTATGGGAGAGTGTTTCTATGGACTTTATCACATGTTTGCCGAAGTCGGAGGGGAGTGGGAGTATCATTGTGGTGGTCGATAGATTCTCGAAGTATGGTACTTTCATAGTCGCGCCATCCGATGTTACCGCGGATGATACGGCCAAGCTCTTCTTCAAGAATGTGGTTAAGTATTGGGGAGTGCCACATGTGATTGTTAGCGATCGAGATCCGAGATTCACGGGGCGCTTTTGGACGGAGTTGTTCAAGATCATGGGGACGGATTTGAACTTCTCTACGAGTTTTCATCCCCAAACGGACGGGCAAACGGAGAGGGTGAACGCACTATTGGAGCTCTATCTTAGGCACTATGTGAGTGCCAACCAACATGATTGGGCTAAACTTCTTGATGTTGCTCAATTCTCTTACAACATGCAACGAAGTGAAGCCACGGGGAAGAGTCCTTTTGAGTTGGTCACGGGGCGCCAACCATTGACACCAAATGCCTTAGCCGCATCATACGAGGGGAGTAGCCCGGCCGCTTACAAAACTATGAAGGAGTGGCATGAGCAAGCGGACATGGCCCGGGCATCTTTGGACAAAGCGGCTAAGAAAATGAAGAAATGGGCGGACGAGAGGAGGAGACACGTGAAGTTCGAGGTCGGAGATCAAGTGATGGTGAAGCTCCTGCCTCAACAATTCAAGTCATTGCGGAAGGTTCATAAGGGATTGATACGGAGGTATGAAGGCCCTTTCCCGGTGATTGGACGTGTTGGAAAAGTATCTTATCGAGTTCAACTACCGCCCAAGTTGAAGATTCACCCGGTCTTTCACGTAAGTTTTCTCAAGCCTTATCATGGAGACGGGGAAGATCCTAACCGAGGAGTGTCGAAGCGAGCACCAACGGCAGTTGTTACTTCGTATGATCGAGAGGTCGAGGAGATTTTGTCGGATCGTACGATAAGGAGACGAGGAGTGCCGAGCTACAAGGAGTACTTGATCAAATGGCGTGACTTGCCCGATAGTGAAGCAAGTTGGGAAGCGGAAGACTTATTGTGGCAATTCAAGGACGAGATCAAGAAGTATCACGAGGATGGCACGACGAGGACGTCGCGAGCTTAGGTGGGGGAGGATGTCACGTCCCGCCTAGTTTCACAAGGTTAACGGGGATCCGGATGGTTCTACACTTGACTAGAAGACTTAGTGGAATTCTATGGAAAGTGGGAGAAGCTCTTGGAAGCCTTTGGAAGATACATAGAAGCTTATAGAAACCCTAATGGAAGATTGTAGATTATGGGCCTTGTCTTGGAGTTGTAAATAGAGCCCAAATGTAACCCTAGAGTAGTAGTATAAATAGAGCCATCCTCATTTGGGGAAAGCATCTCATATTCACTTGTATTCTCTACTTGTAAAGTTCTCTAGTAATACAAGCATTTTCCCCTAGTTCTCTTGTGTTCTTTCTTAGTAGCTTTCTTTGTTGCCTAGATCGTTGAGTGTTTGGAGCAAGGCTGACTTAGTAGAGACTAAGTGCCGCACGGAAGACCCTTGTCGAGACAAGTCCGTGACATAGAGGTGACAAATCTTGCTCATTTTGATAATTATGGGCAACTTTTTCCAATTTTCAGAAAAGAATGGGACATTTTTTGTCCATTCTTTATTATTAGGCTAAACGGGCGCATATATAAGAAACGTATGGGCTTAATGGGCGCACATGTAAAACACTAATTAGGCTACTCGACGGATATTTTGTATTTAGTTTTTATTCCCGGCTTTTAAACAAGTATTTTTATTTTTTAATTCTACGTTTTTATATGTTAGTTTCTCATTTTAGCTTGTGCCCGTTTAGCCCGTCGCCTGTTTAGCTCGTCCGCCCATTTTTCCACCTCTATTAGAGTCCACATATTACCTATTGTAACAAGAGATTCAAATGAAATGTTCAAAGTTGGTTAGCTAGGTAATAAATGTTCATCGGCATGAGCTAGGTAATACATGTTTATTAGTTACTGATACTGTCAATTTAAAAAAAAAATCTTATTGTTCATCTGTTGTTTAAAAAAATTATATAAAAAAATAAATATTTATTATTTAAAAATTATATAAAAAATAAATATTTATTATTTAGATGATAATGTTTGCTCGATACGTTCATTAGTTAATGAAAAAAGTAAGTGTTCATAAGTTATTTTTGATAATGTTCATTTGTATTCGTAAAAAATAATTCACGTTGTTTATTAGCTGAAAAAAAGTTAATGTTCTTTAGTTTTCGAAGAAAATTCATGTTGCTTATTAGTTGTAAAAAAGTCAATATTCATCGGTTACTTTTGTTACTGTTCATAAGTTGTCGAAATAAATAATTCACGTTGTTTATCAGTTGCAACAAGACAACTTTTATCAGTTAGATCACAAATGTTTATCCGTTGTGACTTTAAGAGTGAAAATAACAAAAAAATATTCATTGATAAAAGTCGATGTTTATTAATTTGTGAAAAAAAAATCACATTTTTCATTAGTTATGTAAAAAAACAAAATGCTCATCGACTAGTTCTTGTGATGCTCATCACTTTATTAAAAATCACGCTATTCATCGATTATCTGAAGAGAAAAAATTCTTCAGTCATAAGACTTGTTTATCTGAATAAAAAATTATTTTCATCAATTGTTTATAAAACAAAAAATAAATGTTCATTAGTTAAGCAACGAATGTTCATCACTTCATTAGATTTTTTTATATTTTTTTATCACCTATTTATGATAATGTTCATTAGATATCGAAAAAAATTACGTTGTTTATCAGTTATTTATAAAATATAAAAATAAATGTTCATTATGTTTCACACAAAAAATCACGTTGTTCCTAAGTTGTCTAAATAAAATAAAAATATAAATGTTCATAAGTTAAATAACGAATGCTGATGAGTTCATCCGTTGTTCTTGATAATGTTCTTCGATTCATCAGTTAAGTGATAATGTTCACGATGTTCATCAGTTAAAAAATAATAAATGTTCATCAACAACTTATTAATAATGTTCATCAGTTTATCGAATATTAATGAAAATATTCATTCTTTTAAAAAAAACTCACGTTGCTCATCAGTTTTTAGAAGAAAAAAATATCAAATGTTCATCAGTTGGAACAGGGTGATTTTATTCCGTTAGATAACAAATGTTCATCTGTTGTGACTTTAGAAGTGAAAACAATGAAAAATGTAGTTCATCCATAAAAACGGTAATTTTCGAAAAAGATCATGTTTTTCATTAGTTATTAGTTATATGAAAAAAAAATGTTCATCAATTTTCGAAAAATAGTACGTTATTCATAAATTATTTAAAAAATAAAAATAAATAAATGTTTATTAGTTATGTAACAAAAATCATCAATTTCTATAAATAAAAATAGTTCTTCATTAGGAAAACGGTGTTCGTCAATGAAAAAAATTGTGTATATAAAAAAATGATTAATAAAAATGCATCTTAAATTTTAAATTTGTGAGAAAGAAAAAAAATGTATATTGTTGTATAAAAAAGGATAGTGAAAAAGTAATAGACGAAATAGTAAAAACAAATAAAAGAAGGGACAAAAAATAAAAGAAGGGGGATTTGAAGAAAAAAGGAGGGACACTTGTCACCATCCCATCACTTTTCATACTTTTTATTCTTTCTGCATTTTTCATAGGATCGCATCTCATAAACTGATAGGTGTGAAAACACTCATCCTTTTACCACTTATTTCTTGCTAAAACAAGACCAAAACGCGTATTTAATGTCATTTGTTTGGAATTATGCGTGGTTTGTGTGTTTGTTGTGTTTTCAGAGCCAACCGGATAAATATTAAAGAAAACATGGGATTGCACGGGTTTTATCAAAGAAAAAGACTCAAGACGAATCTATTGTCCAAGAGATGCAAAAGATTCGAAGTCAATGGGCCTATTTGAAGATTTATCGAAGAAAAGGACCAAAGATGGAAGATTTACATATGTCGAAAGAACTCAAGTCTATTAAACGAAGAAATTAAATGACGCGTTGAATTTATTCGTCGACAAATCCCGAATCGAAATCGAAAACGTCGACTTTTCTGAAAAGACGAGAAGACAAAAAGAACGGGAGAAAGCCAACTCACCAACCAAAGACAATGCCTATATAAAGAGATCCCTTCACATATTTTGAGCTAGTTTTTCATTTCCAGTTTTCTTTCTTTTCTTGTTTCGTAGGGTAACCAACACCATTAAGGTGTTGGTGATTTTCATTTTTGATTGAATCTTTAATCTTGTAAGTTTTTAATCTTCCCTTTTGTTTACTCTACCTTAATCAATCAATACAATTGTTCATTTCATCTTGTTCATCTTCATCTTTTTGATTTAAAGTCTCAAGTTCTTATTTGGTTGATTTTGATCTTCAAAAGTAAGTGGGTTTTATGTTTTTGTTGATTTGATTTGATGTTTACCATTAATAGATGATTCGTGGGTAAATTAGTTTAAGTTTTGGTCAAAAACTTGGTTGATTTTTGGTTTTAAATCGATTTTTGGTTTTAAATCGTTTTTTGTTGTCCTACTGTTCTTCGTTCTTAATCTGCCCAGATTCCGAATGAGTTTCAAACATTCCGGATGAAGGTTTTGCCATAATATTCCGAACGAAGCATTTTATCAATTTTATTCCGAATCAAGTGTTCATCCGGAATAATAAATATTCCGGATGAGTAGCATTCCGAATCAAGGTTTTTAAGAAAATGTTCCGAATCAGTGTGTTTTAAATGTTCCGAATCAGTGTTTTTGAATATTCCGAATCAAGGTTTTTTTTGAATGTTCCGAATGAAGGTTTTTACTAAATATTCTGAATCAAGGATTTTCCAAAAATGTCCCGAATCCGTTTTTAGTTATTCCGAATGAAGCTTTTTGTTTGAGTTATTCCGAGTGAAGGAAATGTTCCGAATGAACATATATTCCGCATGAGTAGATTGTTCCGAACGAAGCATTTTTATTCCGAATCAAGCCTTTGTTCTAATTATTCCGCATGAAGAAGATATTCCGAATGAAGGTTTCTGTTTAGTATATTCCGGATCAAGCCTTAACATTCCGAATCAGTGACTTTTTCTGAGTTTAGGTATTTAACTGTTTTATTTTAATTCAAGTTTTATTCTTATTAATTGCTTTTAGTTTATCTTTATTTACTTTACGCATTTACCTTTTTAGTAGAATAGAAAACCAAACCCCTTTTTAGTAACCAAGAACAACTATTCAACTTTGAACCGTGATCGATTCGAGAAGATTCCGAGAATTAAATTAAACACCTATTGAAAACCACTTGTATCAAATGGCGCCACTGCCGGCTCTTCTCGTAAGGATTAACAGTTTTTTGTGAGAAATTGGCTTTTGGGATCCGTTTACCGTGAACGTTACTTTTTCATAAAAAAATTCGAAAACCCTAAAAAAATATAAAATTTTCAAAAATACAAAAAAATTAAAAAAATTAAAAACCAAAAATATTTCTTGCTTTGTTAGTTCTTTTGCAGGTGTATGCGCACTCGATCAACGTCTTATCAAGAGCCCGAGACTCTCGATAACTTAGACATGGCCAGTGTACACAACAACAATAATAATCCACCTCAAAACAACATGAATAACAACAACAATGAACCTCTACCGGAAAATCGCCCTATGATTAAACTTTTGCAAGCACATGTAGAGGGAAACAACGATCCAATTGTCATACCCGCGATTGCAGCCAACAACTTTGAGCTCAAATCCGGCTTTATTTAAATGGTCTCTGCTCAACCATTCTTGGGGCGTACCATTGATGATCCTCATGACCACATCAAAAGATTCCTTCAACTCACGAATACGGTCAAATTCAATGGTGTTCCACAAGAGGTAATACGTTTACAACTTTTTCCTTTCTCCTTAGAGGGACAAGCCCGGCATTGGCTTGCAAAGGAACCGCCACAAAGTATTCTGACGTGGACGGACTTGGAGACCAAATTCATAAACTACTTTTTCCCACCCTCTCGTACTACCACTTTGCGGAATGAAATTATTAATTTTGAACAAAAGTACGATGAAAGTTTTAGTGAATCTTGGGACCGTTTTAAAGACCTTTTAAGAAAATGCCCACAACATGGTTTTACCAAAGTGCACCAAATTAATACTTTTTACAATGGTTTAAGCATGAATGACCAAGATTCACTAAATAGTGCCTCGGGGGGTAATATTTTGGTTAAGAGTTCTAATGTCGCTTGGGATATTATCGAGAATAAGTCTAGAGTGCAAACCAAGAGTGTTCGGACAAATGCCGCTAGTGCTAGTACTAGTGACAACGACAAGCGACTTGACAAAATTACTTCGCTTCTTGAATCGCTTGCTGCCCAAACCGCTAGCAACACCAAAAGCATCAACGCTCAAAACGCTCAAGTCAATGCTGTAAGCCAACCATGTGAAATATGCGGGGGTCCTCACTCTTACACCACTTGTACCACCACCCAAGACTATCCTTCTGAGAATGTTAACGCAGCATACGGTACCTATCCTCCGGCCGGTTATCAAGTACGTCCTTAAGGAGACCGTAACTTGCTCAGCTATCGCTCAAACAACTTTCTCTCACCGCCCGGTTTTCCTCCAAACAATCAAAACCAACAACAAAACCTTAACCGAACCAATCAAAACCAACCTCGAGCACCATACCAACCACCTCAAAGACAACCATATCCACCTCAGACTCCTACTCAAGTTTACCAACCCGCTCCTTACCAACCACCTGCTTATCAAGCACCTCCTCCTACTCAACCCACCATTTTCAACCACGAGGTCGAAACGTACATGAGGACAAATGATGTGTTGGTGAAGAATCTGCAGACCCAAATTATCAATTTGAAGGGCGACATGGTGAAACAAGGGAACGATCTTAGAGCCGATATGCGAAATTCTTTGAGTAGTCAAACGAATGACCTAAGGGACATGATGGCTGGTTTCTTCCAAGGTAATCAAACCTCTTCTTCGGGTACTCTTCCGAGTAACACCGTTGCGAATCCAAGAGGGGAGATGAAAGCAATCACCACTCGCAGTGGAAAAGGTACCAAGGAACCCGAGCTTCCTATACCTACATCGGTGATTGTGACAAAGGAAACCGAGTCACCTACTCATATTCCTCAACTTTCCACTTCCCCAATTCCTCCACCTCTTACTTCTACCCCTCCTCCACCCAAGGATGTGAGTGATCCTACTATTCCAAATCCTTCATCTTCTTCCGATATACCTTATCCCTCAAGGTTGAGGAAAGAGAAGCTCAAAAGCAAGGACGATATTCAAGTTTCGAACTTTCTCAAAATGTTTAAACAATTGAATTTCAACATCTCCTTCACTGAGGCTCTCGCTCACATGCCTAAATATGCGAAAATGTTCAAAGATCTTCTTAGTGACAAGGAGAAGCTTCTTGATATTGCTAATACCCAACTTAACGAGAATTGCTCTGCAGTGCTCTTAAGGAAATTGCCAACCAAACTTGGTGATCCGGGTCGTTTCTTAATCCCTTGCAACTTCCCGGGAGTAGAGAATTGCATTGCCCTAGCCGATCTAGGTGCTAGTATTAACTTAATACCATTAAGTGTTTGGAAGCAATTATCTCTCCCCGAGCTAGTCCCCACCAAAATGACTTTGGAATTAGCTAACCGTACGGTTGCTTATCCAGTGGGGATAGCCGAAGACGTTTTTGTAGGAGTCGACAAATTCACTTTTCCCGCAGATTTCGTCGTAGTCGACTACGAGATGGACCCTCGTGTTCCATTAATCATTGGACGTCCATTCTTGAGGACCAGTCGCACTCTCATCGATGTTGAAGCGGGTGAGCTTATCATGAGAGTTGGTGACGATCAAATTGTCTTCAACATGGGTAAGATTTCTAAACAGCCTTATTCATACGAAAGTGTTAATTGTATCGACGTTCTTGATGAGGCTTGTGAAGAACACTTTAAAGATGCTTGTAAAAGTATTCCTTCCTCTCCTCCCAATGTTGAGACCGTGGCCTCTATTGATTCATTACTAACTCTATTTGGAGAAAGTGATTTCCTTTGGAAAGATTTTGAAGCAACCATGGGAGATGTGAACTTAGAATATGACGATTCTCCCACCGATTGGGATGAAGACATTCGTCTCATTGAGAAACTTCTCAAAGAGGACCATATTTCTCCACCATCTCCCAAGGCTATTGCTATCGATGAACCGAATTTGACTACGCCTACCATCGAAAATCCTCCGGATTTAGAGCTTAAGGAGTTACCATCTCACTTCGAGTATGTGTTCCTTGAAGACAAGAAGAAGTCGCCCGTCATCATCGCTAAAGACTTGAAAGAAGAAGAAAAATCTAGCCTTATCACCGCGCTTAAAGATCATAAGAAGGCAATAGCTTGGAAAATTTCCGATATCCGCGCAATTGATCCAAACTTTTGTACTCACAAAATTCTCATGGAAGATGACTTTAAACCCGCAATCCAAAGCCAAAGAAGGGTTAATCCTTGAATTCATGACGTCATCAAACAAGAGGTTATCAAACTTCTTGATGCCGGCATGATTTACCCTATTTCGGATTCGCCATGGGTAAGTCCCGTCCATTGTGTGCCCAAGAAGGGCGGAATAACCGTTGTTCCCAATTAACACAACGAGTTGATTCCTACTCGTCTTGTTACTGGGTGGAGAGTTTGTATCGACTATCGTAAACTCAATGATGCCACGAGAAAAGATCATTTTCCTCTTCCTTTCATGGATCAAATGCTCGAGCGTCTAGCGGGTAATGACTACTATTGCTTCTTAGACGGTTTCTCCGGGTATTTTCAAATTCCCATCGATCCCAAAGACCAAGAGAAAACCACATTCACTTGTCCCTACGGAACATTTGCTTACAAGCGCATGCCTTTCGGCTTATGCAATGCTCCTGGGACGTTCCAAAGGTGTATGATGGCTATCTTCCGTGACATGGTTGAAGAAACTATGGAAGTCTTCATGGATGATTTCTCGGTTTATGGCGATTCTTGCTCTGCTTGCCTTTCCAATTTAGAACGTATGCTTAAGCGGTGTGAAGACACTCGCCTTGTTCTTAATTGGGAAAAATGCCATTTCATGGTAAAAGAGGGCATCGTCCTAGGACACAAAATCTCCAAAGTCGATCTTGAAGTGGACCGTGCTAAAGTCGATGTTATTGCTAAATTTCCTCCACCTTCAACCGTGAAGGGTGTGAGAAGTTTCCTTGGTCATGCGGGCTTCTACCGTCGATTTATCAAAGATTTTTCTAAAATCGCTCGCCCGATGACCCACCTCTTGGAAAAAGATACTCCTTTTATCTTTTCCAAAGAGTGTATTGAAGCCTTCAACCTTCTTAAGGATAAGCTAACTAAGGCACCGATCTTGGTTACCCCTAATTGGGAGCTACCTTTCGAGTTGATGTGCGATGCTAGCGACTTTGCTATTGGAGCGGTTTTGGGCCAAAGAGTGAATAAACACTTCCAACCAATCCAATACGCTATCAAGACAATGACGGGGGCTCAATTGCATTACACGACAACCAAAAAAGAGCTTTTAGCTGTTGTCTATGCTTTTGAAAAATTTCGCCCCTATCTTGTCCTTTCTACCACCATCGTGTATACCGATCATTCCGCGTTGAAGTACTTGTTAACTAAACAAGATTCTAAACCAAGACTTCTTCGCTGGGTTTTGCTACTTCAAGAATTTAAAATCGACATTCGTGATAAGAAGGGAGCCGAAAACCTAGCCGCGGATCATCTCAGTAGACTTGAGGATCCTTATCAAGGGGATCATCCGAACAAAGAGATCAATGACTCTTTTCCCATTGAGACCTTAATGTCTATCAATTCGAATCAAGATGAGACCCCGTGGTTTGCGGACATTGCAAACTACTTGGCGGGTGGAATTCTAATTGACGGGTTAACATCCCAACAAAAGAAAAAGTTCTTTAAAGACATTAAGACTTACTTTTGGGATGACCCGTATCTCTTCAAACAATGCGCTGATTTGATTATTCGCCGATGTGTTGATGGACCGGCAGCTTTCGACATTCTCGAAGCTTGCCACAAAGGACCCACCGGTGGTCACTTTGGTCCCAACTACACCGCCAAAAAAGTGTTTGATTCTATTGGCCCACCATTTATCATGATGCTCACGAGATGGTTAAACATTGTGATGCTTGCCAAAAACAAGGCAAGATCACATATAAAGATGAGATGCCTCAAAATTTCATACAAGAATATGAAATCTTTGATGTATGGGACATCGACTTTATGGGGCCATTCCCTTCATCTAAAGGAAACAAATACATCCTTGTAGCCGTTGTCTACGTTTCTAAATGGGTTGAAGCCAAAGCTTTACCCACTAATGACGCAAGGGTGGTTTGTAACTTTTTGAAGTCGCTATTCGCTAGATTTGGTGTGCCTCGTGCCATTATTAGTGACCGCGGGACTCATTTTTGCAATGATCAATTCGCAAGAGTCATGGCTAAGTATGGTGTCAATCATCGTCTTTCCACCGCTTACCACCCACAAACTAATGGCCAGGCTGAAATCTCTAACCGAGGGTTAAAGCGAATTCTTGAACGAACCGTGGGAGAGCATCGTGCCTCATGGGCCGATAAACTTGATGATGCTCTGTGGGCTTTTCGTACCGCATACAAGACTCCGATTGATTGTACACCATATCGTCTCGTGTACGGGAAAGCATGCCACCTCCCCATTGAGTTGGAGCACAAGGCTTACTGGGCCTTGAAGTGGGCTAATTTCGATATCAACAAAGCCGGTGACCTACGCAAAATCCAACTCAATGAGCTGAATGAACTCCGGAATGAGGCTTATGAAAATTCTCTGATCTATAAGGAAAAGACTAAGCTCATTCATGACTCTAAGATTAAAAACCGAGAGTTCCAAGTTGGAGACAAAGTTTTACTCTTCAACTCTCGGTTAAAAATCTTTTCGGGCAAGCTGAAATCTCGTTGGTCCTGCCCATTCACCATTGCCCAAATTTTTCCATATGGCACTCTCGAGCTTGCTCAGCCTAATGGACCTAATTTTAAGGTGAATGGCCAACGAGTGAAGTTGTACTTTGGTGAGGACATCTCTCCTGAGATGATTCCATCCCTCACCACATTTCCCATGAACTAGTTTTGGGTCGAGTCAGGCTCGTGACTCGGTTATCAAAAACAAGCGCTCCTCGGGAGGCAACCCGAGTATCCATCCTTTTCCGTTTTACCTCCTAAGTGTAGGGGGACCTATATAGGTTGTTTGTGTTTGTGTGGTGATGTGATTACAGGGATGAATGCACTTTTGGAACCTTTGAAGAACCGTGCTCCCGTGTTATCTCAAATCCGGTTCTATCTCTCAACTATCGTGATTCAATTTTCTTCATACTCACATTTGAAATTGATCACTTTAGTCGTCTCTTCCTTAGCATGATTTAACCAACGTGCACAATTTCATAAGTGTAGGGGATACTTTTCCCACATGCTTAAACATTGAGGACAATGTTTATATTAAGTGTAGGGGGACTTCTATCAAAGTTTTAAGTGGACTTTTCCATTAAAATGCCTTCATTTAACCGAAAAATCATCTTTTTCAGCAATTTTCAAATTTTTAATTAACTTTGGCCATACAGTCGTAATTTTTAAATTTTTATCGTTGCTTTCATATGTATATATCCCACAATAAAGTCAAAAGTATTAATAAAGTGGTGTAGCTAGTTTTGAAGTCTTTGACATATTAGGCCCGTTGCGATTATTTTGACTCAACCCGAATAGACTTATCCAAGTTTATTCTAGCAAGTATCCTTAACCATGTAGACCTTAATTGGTTTATTAGGCTAAGCATCCACGAGTCTCATTACTTGAGATTTTAAATTGTGAAGAACGAGAAATGATAGAGTCAATTATAAGTCAGTTTTCTTGCACAAGCACACTTGGTGTGATTATTTGCCTATTCTCCCATCACTTGCTAATAAATTATCTGCAATAAGTAAGGTCGTACGATTTTATTGAATAACTTAACTTCTAGCCTAAGATCGTTTAAAAGTTGCTCGGTAATGATAAGAGTTCATAGCCAAGGCATAACTTATGAAGGGGGGCGCGAATATTGGCGAGTCCGAAAAGGCCCTAACAAGGCATGAGGATTCCATTTTATTGCTAAAGATCCAAGGTGATGTGAAAAGCATTATTCCCAAAATCAATATGAAGGATCAAGACTCACGACGAAAAGCAATCAACTCCCATAAAGATCATGGAGAAGTCTATCTGAAAAGACCCTAACAAGGTATGAGGATAAATAGATCCAAGTCCGAAAAGGAGGCGGATCCTTGTATCTCAAAATCCCAATTAAACATTGAAGAAATAATGATGAAGTCGTGGTCAACAAAGTTGGAGTATCCCTCAAAAGTCTCCAAGTGAAGAAACTCTATTAACGAAGAGAAGACCATTATTTCAAGAACGTCTCTCAAGATATGAAGTATGAAGTACATGCCAAATATCAGCCAAAGGTCTCAAATCGTGAAGCGAGTTATGCCAAGATATGAACTTTTTGATATCCCGAGAAGCAGTTTTAAGAGATTTTGTCCTATAGCTAACTATTAATCAAATCGTCCTACTTTGCTTTCAGCCTAAATAAACTATCGAAATAAGTCCAAAAATGCATCTTCATGATCATTCTAAGACAAAAATAAAATATAAGAGATACACCTAGGAATAAGGGAGTTTAAGCTTATAATTAAGCCATGTGTGTAAGTGTTTGATTTGCTAACTTATAATAACAATGATCTCGTTTTTAAGCTTAGTTTGAGGAACGTGAAACTTGAGGGTGAAAAATCTTCGCAGCACCAAAGCCCTAATGTAAGTATTAGATCTCTTTGCAAGTTATTTCCATGTAGCTATTTTCAAGTGAAAATGGTTTTCTATCCCTTTTGTTTCATTCAAGTTTTTATATATATCTCTTTAGTAGTAGTGGTTATTGTTAATAAGGCCAAGGTTGATTGATTATGAGAAAAGTGTAAATTTGCTTTATCACTAAGCATTGCATGAGGGCATGGCAATGGTTAAGTGTAGGGGATTTGATAGGTGTGAAAACACCCATCCTTTTACCACTTATTTCTTGCTAAAACAAGACCAAAACGCGTATTTAATGTCATTTGTTTGGAATTATGCGTGGTTTGTGTGTCTGTTGTGTTTTCAGAGCCAACCGGATAAATATTGAAGAAAACATGGGATTGCACGGGTTTTATCGAAGAAAAAGACTCAAGACGAAGTCTATTGTCCAAGAGATGCAAAAGATTTGAAGTCAATGGGCCTATTTAAAGATTTATCGAAGAAAAGGACCAAAGATGGAAGATTTACATATGTCGAAAGAACTCAAGTCTATTAAACGAAGAAATTAAAAGACGAGTTGAGTTTATTCGTCGACAAATCCCGAATCGAAATCGAAAACGTCAACTTTTCTGAAAAGACGAGAAGACAAAAAGAACGGGAGAAAGCCCACTCACCAACCAAAGACAAGGCCTATATAAAGAGATCCCTTCACACATTTTGAGCTAGTTTTTCATTTCCAGTTTTCTTTCTTTTCTTGTTTCGTAGGGTAACCAACACCATTAAGGTGTTGGTGATTTTCATTTTTGATTGAATCTTTAATCTTGTAAGTTTTTAATCTTCCCTTTTGTTTACTCTACCTTAATCAATCAATACAATCGTTCATTTCATCTTGTTCATCTTCATCTTTTTGATTTAAAGTCTCAAGTTCTTATTTGGTTGATTTTGATCTTCAAAAGTAAGTGGATTTTATGTTTTTGTTGATTTGATTTGATGTTTACCATTAATAGATGATTCGTGGTTAAATTAGTTTAAGTTTTGGTCAAAAACTTGGTTGATTTTTGGTTTTAAATCGTTCTTTGTTGTCCTACTGTTCTTCGTTCTTAATCTGTCCAGATTTCGAATGAGTTCCAAACATTCCGGATGAAGGTTTTGCCATAATATTCCGAACGAAGCATTTTATCAATTTTATTCCGAATCAAGTGTTCATCCGGAATAATAAATATTCTGGATGAGTAGTAGCATTCCGAATCAAGGTTTTTAAGAAAATGTTCCGAATCAGTGTTTTTGAATATTCCGAATCATGGTTTTTTTTGAATGTTCCGAATGAAGGTTTTTACTAAATATTCCGAATCAAGGATTTTCCAAAAATGTTCCGAACCAGTTTTTAGTTATTCCGGATGAAGCTTTTTGTTTGAGTTATTCCGAGTGAAGGAAATGTTCCGAATGAACATATATTCCGCATGAGTAGATTGTTCCGAACGAAGCATTTTTATTCCGAATCAAGCCTTTGTTCTAATTATTCCGCATGAAGAAGATATTCCGAATGAAGGTTTCTGTTTAGTATATTCCGGATCAAGCCTTAACATTCCGAATCAGTGACTTTTTCTGAGTTTAGGTATTCTAGGCTGTCCTTAGAATCAAATGAAAGCGACAAAATATAAGGAGTATAGTAGCTGGTGGTGGACTTAAGTTGCTCTCTGAACTGCTTAAACTTAACATTCCTCGTATTCTCAAAACTGAAAACATAAAAAAACTATACTGCTCCACCGCCTCACGAACCTTATTGTGAAAATGCAGCACCCCCGAAAAAAGATCGCAAGCCGGTTACACGGGTCGAAGAACTAACGCATGGGATACGTGAATGAGCATCAGAATCACCCCTAATAACGCCCTGAACAACTGCCAGATACAGTATTCTAATTGGTAATGTAAGTTGTAGAGGACGTACTACATGTAACACAGTTTAGAATAAAACAGATACCCAACAAAAAGATACACCAAAAAGAAACAGAAAAAGGAATAGTAAACGCAGCACCTCTGGTAGCAACGCTGCTTGTCGACGGAACTAAGAATCAAAAGGACTTTTTGGCAAAACCAGTGAGCCAACATTGGAAAAAACTTGTGGCTGACTACTCGATGCAGACATAGACAGAAGCTGCCGTCGTACAACTGATGTTTTCAAAATCGAACACAACTGGCTCAATCATTTCGAACCTCCTGGAAAATCATCACCCCAGTGTACCAATACAGATTACACTCCAAGATCAATTAGGGTTCTTCAAAAATCGAATCAATTAGGGTTTTTTCCTAAATCGAATCGATTAGGGTTTTTCATAAATCAAATAAGATAACATCAAGCTGAAACAATAACTTACCCATAAGTAAACAAACGATTGAACCATGAGACCCTATTTAAAATAATGATTTCCAACAAACCCCAAAAATGGGGGATTTCAACCAATCAGACTTGGTAGTCCCGTTAAGTTGTGTGTGAGAAGAAAATCAACTGCTATCGTCAAATTTGAGACGCAAAACTTGCTATATGAGAAGAAACATGGTGATTTGGGTTTTTTTATTAAAAAAACAATATAGCTAGAAATAATAAACAAATGGGTATGTGATGGTGTGTAACGAAGAGAAGAAAATCAAGGAGTGGTTTAATCAACAAAATATAGGATGATGGCGGCTGTTTTTTTTAATTAGGGTTTATGTTTATCCACAATTGATGACATAAAAAAAATATTTGATGATTCAAGGTTTGATGTCATAAGAAAAACGAACAGCTGTTTGATTCAAGGTCTAAAAAGATTAAGATTGAAAGGGTTTCATGAATGTTGGATCTTGAAAAATGGATGTGCAGACGGTGGTGTGTGTGTTTTCCCCGTCGGTGGGTTGTTAGGAAAATTAAAAAAAATGGTTTTAACCTATTATATATAGATGTGGTTTCAAAACGCAGATTTTGGGGAATTGTGGCCCGCTTTTTCATAATTGCGTTTTCGTAAACTATTTTTGGTAGGTTATTGAGATTTTTTAGCTAACAAACAAATACTATTGGTTTAGAAGTGCCATTTCACATATGACTGGGATTAAGGTGTGGTACCAACTCATAGTTATATCTATATACAATATATATATATATATATATATATATATATATATATATATATATATATATATATATATATATATATATATATATATATATATATATATATATATATATATATATATATATATATATATATATATATATATATATATATATATATATATATATATATATATATATATATATATATATATATATATATATATATATATATATATATATATATATATATATATATATATATATATATATATATATATATATATATATATATATATATATATATATATATATATATAGGGGAGAGATCAAATAAAAAGACTTTTTTTGGTGAGAAGGATAAGAAGGATTTTCAGCCATTGATTTAAAATCGATGGATAAGATTAAACCATAATCCTAACTAACTAACTAACTAACTAACTAACTAACCATCTAAACATGATTTTTAAAAAGTGTTTCAAAAATTCTGAAAAAATTCCAGTAGATCAGGTATGTTGGTGCAAAAAACTTTTGTAAAAAAACTTTTTTAAATTTGAAGTTTTTTACGTTTTTTTAATGCACAAAAACGAAATACTAATGCACAAAAACATTGTCTTTTACGTTTCATACGTGTTTTGTACATCAAGAACTCATTTTTATGCCTAACTTCTTTTGACTTTTTGCTTTAAATTTTGAGTCCGCATCAAACTATAACAAATTAAAAAATTTGTCCATGAAAAAATTTTGTACACCAAATTTCACCTTTTTGTGCATCGAATTTCGTTTTTTGTGCATTAAAAAAACGTAAAAAACGTAAAAAACTCAAAATTAAAAAAACTTTCTTCACAACTTTTTTATGTACCAACATATCCGACATTGTGGAATTTTTTTAGAATATTTTGAAAAAATTTTAGAATCATGTTTAGATAGTTAGTTAGTTAGTTAGTTAGAAATATGGACTGATCTTATCCATTGATTTTAAATTAGTGGCTGAAAATCCTTCTTATCCTTCTCACCATAAAAAGTCTTTTTATTATATATATATATATATATATATATATATATATATATATATATATATATATATATATATATATATATATATATATATAATATATATATATATATATATATATATATATATACGTATATATATATATACGTATATATATATATATATATATATATATATATTATATATATATATATATATATATATATATATATAATATATATAATATATATATATATATATATAATATATATATATATATATATATATATATATATATATATATATATATATATATATATATATATATATATATATATATATATATATATATATATATATATATATATATATATATATATATATATATATATATATATATATATATATATATATAATATATATATATATATATACGTATATATATATATATAATATATATATATATATATATATATATATAAATATATATATATATATTTATATATATATATATATATAATATATATATATATATATATATATATATATATATAGTATATATATATAATATATATATATATATATATATATATATATATATATATATATATATATATATATATATATATATAGTATATATATATATATATATATATATATATATATATATATATATATATATATATATATATATATATATATATATATATATATATATATATATATTATATATATATATATATATATATATATATATATATTATATATATATATATATATATATATATATATATATATATATATATATATATATATATATATATATATATATATATATATATATATATATA